>CM049319.1:8282100-9714600 GCA_026874595.1 Sipunculus nudus
TAAGAAATTTTCTAAGAAATCTTTCTATTTGTCCTTAAGTTATACTTAATTATATTGCTTACATGTTGTTTACATAAGTGAGAGTGATATGTAGACTAACAACACTTAGGCTGTATCGACACTTCGTTTTCATCTTAACCGGATTATACTAAACCGGACTGAGTAAACCAATTCACAATCCAGATTATTTTCTGGTGCAGATAAGGCCTTAAATGAGTTATGGTTCACAGTATTATAATCCCGTTACTGGGACCAAATGTTGCCTGTCCAGCTTATTACAATTTGTTTACTTGGGTCCAAATGTGGCCTGTCCAGCTTATTACAATTTGTTTACTGGGGTCAAAATGTGGCCTGTCCACCTTTATCTTAGTCTGAAAACAACAACTAAGAATTGGTATAAATGGGAGAAAATGTAGATGGTACCACTGATGTTAACTGCCAGAAGTTGCTAGCTAAATGTCTCACTTTCAGTGGATGATCATTATATCATCAAAATATCACAGCAGTGACATCTGACATGTACAATGCATATTGCAAAAAATAAATCTCACCATCTCGCGATTTCTGCCAGTTCTGCTTGGTATCCAGAGGCAACATATAGAAAACATCCATGCTGATGTGCCAGTGTATGTATATGAAATTTCTCAACATGAATTCCGCATTCTACATGTCGTATTCTGTACTTAAAGAATCTGAGCTTTATGCGCTGTTTACAACTGGAAACAGCTCTCCCAGACACATTTATATAAAAGTCACCTGATAAAGACACCTTTCAACATGCAAAATATTGAAGAGTTTGACATCTTGTATACAATTAAACAGAAAGACATATACACAGAAACAAAATATTATCCTGAGCAAACCTTTTAAAGTGTATAGAACCATCTGCCTCTTGACGATCTGAGTGGGATCTATGCTGTCGATGAACTCCGGCCAAACCATTTGTGACAAATATACCCTTTTTCATTGCACTACACAGTTTCTCTGGAACATGACCAGCTAGATGAATCCACATTCAGCACTGAACATTAGTAATAGTATAAATGCCTTGCTCCAGTATTCATTCAAATACTACAGGTAAATACTCTTGATATCACAAGCTTTGAGAAACAGCTGTTAAACTGCACTGAAAAGTTTACATGTAGTTGTTATCTACTTTCAGGTATCTACTTTTGGAATCTTTCTATGAGTTGGTGAGTTATATTGCTCATACATTGCTGAGTGACAGTGATAGGTAGACCAACAATACCTACATGGATAAATTAAAGTGTATGATTCACAGCAATCCTATATTTATGTGGAACTGACATAAGATCAATGTCAAGGTCAACATTTTTTTTTCAAAAGCATGGCCAATTCTCAGTCAATTAAAATATCAAAATAATATCTGCTTCAAAGCTGAATACCAGTTTAAAACTTATAAATGTACATGACATTGCTTTCAAATTTCAGAAACTATCTGCTTAAATAAACAGCTTCAATGGCAGGGGGAGGGAGGATTGGTTGGAGTTACAACACCCTTGCATATACATACATGATATGAACTTTAATTCAACAGTGCTAATAGAAAAAAAACTTAGTTTATTCATAATTAATAATTATTTAAAATAAGCAGAGATGAAAAAAACAAAGCAAATCACTTTGATTCCCATTCTACTGAGGCAAGAAAATAATGAACAAATGTTTGCATTAGATCACTTTTTTATTACATCATTTTTTTTCAAGTTTATAAATTTTACTATACATTTATAGTATAACATATATATATATATATATATATATATATATATTTATATATATATGTATATATATATATATATATATATATATATATATATATATGAATATTTAATTTGATTCACAATTCTAAATTGCATCAACATGTATAGCAAATTCGGTCAGGTAACATCACGTTATGCACACAGATTAATTTATTTTTATATAAAATATATATATATATATATATATATATATATATATATATACAGTGAAACCTTGTTGTGTCGAACTAGCTTAAGTCGAATACCCAGCTTATGTCGAAGAACTTTACAAACTCGATATTCCGGACAACTCTAGTAAATTATTACCAAATAAAACCCACTTGTGTTGAACCTCAGATGTGTCAAGGTTTTCTGATGGTCCCCTCGACTTCAACACAACGAGGTTTTACTGTATATTTTTAATTTGCAAAACATAAATAACACTAACACTTTATTAAGAATTCACAAATTCAAATTTGTATCTATATTTATCCATGATTTGGCTCAAATATTATCAAATTTTGCCTACTGATAGGTTTACTTATACTTTAATTTACTTAAAATTATTGAAAAGGAAATTTCTCTTAATATGCTTCATTACTACAACATGGCTCTCTGGATTACTACTGTAAATTTCTATTTCAAGAAAAGTTTTGTACATTGGAGTGTAAACAGTTTTACAATTAAAGAAATACAGTTCAAACAATAACAATTATTGCCATACACTTGAGGGTGGGGGGGGGGGGGGGCGTGAGGCGACATTGGAATTACTGAACACATGTGATAGAAGGGGTGCTGGAGCAGTGTTGCATCACTAATAAGGTTACTGAGACAGGTTTGTAGTAACCAAAGTGGGCAGCCTGGAGCTTGAAAAAGCAAATGATTACAACAGAGCCTCTGAAAAAAAAAAATTTGATATATCTAGCCTCACTTTTTAGCTTAAATTTAAAAATTTCAGAATTTAACAAATTCAATCCTTTTGTGTACCTCCTAAGAAAATTAAATCCAAGGTACTAAAAGGAAAAAAATGCTGTGGTCAAAGTTGGACAAAATTTAAGGTACTTATTTTATATTTATGCACATTACTTAAAAAATTTACAAAATTCAGAACTAACTTTGGGTATACAATTGAACCTTGATTAAGTAGTTATATCCCTGAAAAAAAGTCTCTAGCTTCAACACTTATCATGTTAAGTGAGCAAATATCTTTCTTGATTTGTTACAAAGTGCATTTTGTTTGAACCCATAACTTTGATTAACAGCGATGTAATTTCTGGCATGTACAAGGAACTTTATATGGGAATATTTATGGTAAATATGAAGAAAAACAGATGGTTGTTTTGATATTAGGCAGAACTTTCTGAAGTTTGATAATAGGGTTTTAATGGAAAATTGAGGTTTCTCCTTAATTTCTCATACGAACGAAGTTGTTGAGACCCAGTTTTCTGTTTGGTAGAAGATCTTGGGGATATCTAACAGTATGCAAAATTTTGGATTCATAGGTCTAAAAGTTTTAAATCGTGCCAGTCTAACAGACAGACAGCCAGAGGACACTACGGAAGACGGATAATGGACCATAAGTATAGCTCAGATAACTTATAGTCAGCTGAGCTAATAAAAACTATGGTTGGAGTGACTTTCACAAAGTCTTCACAAAGCAGGTCTTCCATTGAGATGAAGGTAGAAGAGGGTCATGTGAATTTACCAGTTCCTTGTGAATTATAGTTTCAATAGGTAGGTTTTCAATTGACAAAGGTGAATAAGTTTGTTTTCATTTTAAGATCATGTACAATAAGGAAAAAGAGACAGTTCTGGACATTACCAAATGTTTCGTGCTCAGCTTTCAGTTAAATCTGATTATCTGGAGGATGATTAAGAACAGTGTAACAACAGTGCAATTGAGATATGATGGCTGGCTCCAAGGCAACATGCATTATGTTCATATAGATTAAGCAAAAGAAAAAGTTTCATTCTTAGGCATTTTTTCTAGAATCAGTGCAGGCGGTCAATATTTTCTTCCTTTATCTTTTTTTGGATGTTTCAATAAAAATGTCATATGATCAGGGGAAAAGCATGAAAATTACAGATTTTTTTTTTGCTAAACAGGTAAGAGCACTACAAAACAAAAGAAATTTGATGAAAATTGTATTATTTTATCTTCTTGAAAGGAATGTCTGAGTGGCTGAAGCTCAAAATTAGTAAGTTTCTATTGAAAATTTTTGATGCAGGGGGTTAAAATTGACACACTGTGCCTGAGAACCATTCCTTTTATTTTTTTTTTTGGCCATATCACTGGAAAATATATTCCCAAAAACATCTGTTTACAGCAGGTACACATTGACCATAGTGATACAGTATTATATAAAGTATTTACAAACTTGAAACAAGTAAACAAGCCTAGTCTAGCATTAACTTGAACCCTGGCATACATGCAGCATTTGTTCATAGACACACTTGTGTATACCATATTCTTCAGCTTATAAAATAAATCCCTTAGTATTTACATATTTCTATGAATATTTGATGAACACATGTCAGGGGTTAGGCAACTTGATCAATAAACAGTTACCCACTCATGATCATGATAGTGTGCCACTGGAGTGGTGGTACAATAGTCTCTGAGCACTAAGATTAAACCAAAAACCTGATTTAGATTAAGAACGCCTACGGGAGGACTGAATGACACCCTATCCTTGACTGTCTGCTGACAAGTTCCCTGCCATCATTCAGGATAAGCTCAAGAGCCCTTTAACTAATGTATCACACTCCTACACAGTGTCAATAGTTCATACCTACCAAACTGTAACTCTAATAATTGTGTACCTCAAACAAGGAGGCTATGTTTTCACCAGAATTAGTTCACCTGTTGATGAAGGTCTTGTTTAGATCATTTCTCTTCTGTTCACTGGGACTACTTTCAGTATTGGTTAAGATCATATTGCTGGTCATTTCTTTCTTTATTACAACAAGAGCACCGAAAATGTGCGTAATACTCCTGTCGTGTATCTGTTGACCTCTGACCTCATTAAATATGCATGGATTTTGGTGAGATGGTAATTCAGGTGAGAAACTCTATTGGCAAATGTGTATAATGAGTTTCATGAAAATACATAGGATTTTTGGTAAGTCACCAAGGTGCCTTCAAAGTTTGGTGACCTCTGACCTCATTAAATATGCATATGACGGCAGTGTTTTATGTATATTCTATGTCATGGAAACAGATTTGTTATTTTGCATACAGAGATACTATTTGCTGGAAATCGAACTTAAGTGAGATATTTTATTGATTAAAATTTCTGATGAGTTTTATCAAAATCCTTCATATTCTTCATAAGTTATCGCGGCGACACCACAAAGTAGCCTAGTGACCCATGACCTTATTAAATATGCATGAATATTGCCCAAAATCGAAATCAGGCAAGATAATCTGTTGGTAAGTAGTTATGTTGAGTTTAGTGAAAATCCATGGAGCCCTGGTAAGTTATCGCGGCTACACTAAAAGTTAATGGACGGACAGATGGACAGTGGATATACCATAATACTGAGCCCGTCATATGACGGAAGTATAAAAAGAGACCAATACTTCCCACTGGTTAACATTTAATCCTTTAGGAGTAAAACATTCTGGTCAATAAAATATACTATTAATAAGGTGTTTTATGTATATCCTATGTCATGGGAACAGATTTGTTATTCTGCATACAGAGTTTACATATGGTTAAAAAAATATAATGTGTATTAATTTTTAAATCAGAAATATATGTATGCCACCAGATATCTAAATTTTTGATTTTCCTCCATCAGGTTTCATTTACCTTAAATTTTGATTAAATAAAAAAAATTTAAATTCATTTTTTATCAAGAAATATACACACTAGATTTAAAAAAACACTTTAGAGTTATGTCAAGTAGTTTTATATTAGCCAGCTTAAAAGTTGCTTGCTGTTACTTTGTGCTTAAAAAAGTGCATTTTTTTCAATTAAATAATTTTTTAAATATTAAAATGTTTCATGAAAATTTCAAAATTATGTAAACCATCAGCACAAAAACTGTAACAGGTTCAAAACAATATATAGTCTAAGAGTCTAACATTAATTTTTAATGACTTTTTGGTTGCTAATGAATTAGGGGATTTCCCCAGCTCTGCTACCTTAATTAAATACAAAATACTTATAATCACATATGAACAGAACTGGACACAAAGTGAGTACTATACTAACATGGGTTAACCTACTTCTTATCCCAAAACAATTAAACCAGTAAATAACACAGAGGTTTTGTGGCTTTACATTAACAAAACCAACTCTCCAGATTATGGTTCACATGGCAGAAAACTTGACAAATGAATACTAAAATGTATTTACTAACTTCTTATTCCAACATAGTTACACCAGTAAATGACACAGAGGGTTTGTGGCCTGACATTAACAATTAAAACCAACTCTCCAAAAACTCTCACCAACACAGTAGACAATAATTGGTAGACAGACCAAAGTTCACATGGCAGAAAACTTGACAAAGTGAATACTTACATGTGTTTACTTACTTCGTATCCCAAAACAGTTACACCAGTAAATGACAGAGGTTTGTGGCCTTACATTAACAAAACCAACTCTCCAATAACTCTCACAACCACACAGTTAGTGTAGACAGACCAAAGTTCACATGGCAGAAAACCTTTCATTACAAAACAAAATTTTTGCACCACCCCCCCCCCCCCCTCCCAAAATCTTTCCATCTTGATGGAATGTCACTGATCACAGGGTAGGAGGCAGAGAGCTTTGATTGTGACAGTGACATGTACTATTTATAGACCTGGGTGAGTGAACAGAATAACAAGATATGGCCTTCCTACCAGCGTCATTACTGCCATCCTGGGAAACCTCTGTGACCGTCAGACCTGCACACCCTAACGGCCCGACCAATCCTGATCTGTGGATGCCCCGGCACCATGCTTCACCTTATCTTCCACCTGTAAAGAATCAATCAATGATGTGGTGAAACCTGTATTCACCTAAAAATCCTTGACAAAATGCCAAAGGACATAAACACTGATGCATGAAAAATCACAAAGTGATAAGAGGACAAAATGTTCCACTTTACTTGAACCTGAGAGTCCTTGTTACTGATGCATCACTGTCCACAGAAACTTATTGATATTCAAATTACCATGCACACATAGGAGAGCATGTAGTTCTAGCTGGGTGCCCTATACTGTATACCACATATCATAAATATGTATGGGGTTGCAGCTGGCCAGTTAACCATAAATTTCTATGACAGTGCTCAAGCAGGCCGGCTTCTGATAGGTCAACGGTTTGTACACGTATGTGTTACAGCTAATTATATTTAATAATGATAAATTTTTAAGTAATCTGCACCCTCATGATACATTTTGAACTCAAAGGATTCTATAACAGGTAGGGAAATGCTTTGTCCCTGCCAAGGCCAGCCCATTCATTGGTATTAAGGACAGTCCATCACTGTTCTGTAGCTCATCAGAGAACCATGTTTTGTAAGTATGACACTGGGCAGCCCTACAGAGTAAAACTTATAATTATACTGTAAAAGTGATACAGAAAGGTCATGTTCACACTTCAGTTGTATTCACTTAATTCCATTTCAATACCCTGTAACTGCCTCCAAATCCACATTCTGGTCACACTCTACACCTGTATTCACCTATACACTTCATTAATACAGTATACACATCAATGCTGTACATGCGAACACAATTCCATTTCTGCAATGTGCCCACGATAAGAGGAACATTTATGTGCATGCACTATAGTATAAGGTAATTTCACACTACAAGCATTTCAAATACTTGCTGTTACCCAACACCAAATTTAACATACAAGTGTATTCTTTGCCATATTCAATAAGATATTCAATTTATTTCTCACTGCATGCTCCATTAACTGTAACAGCACATATATACTTTCTACTGTATATGTATTATGGAAATGGTAATTGAAACAAAACTTAAACAATTTAGAAGGGTGAAAACCTCTATAGCCTTGCCAATGCTCAATAAAAACCCTCATTACCCTTAATGATGAAACTTATGGTAGGCTAATCACACTGTATCTGCTGATGTATATACCATATACGACCAGGATGTAACAACCATACACTTGGTAAGTGATATGATCAGAGACATGTACATTCATTTCACAGTTTGTTGGTCAAAGCATGATCAATATACTGTCTTCATGTAGATGTGCAAGGAAGGATCGGCAGCAGAGAAAATTTATCTCCAATCTAATCTCCCAACAAGGGACCTATGGGTCACTGTGCTCAGCTGACGTAAACCTTGAAGGTAAAAATCTAAAATAATATAAAATGGAGATAAAGTGTAAGAGGAAGAGGTAATAAAGGCCATGGTTGGTTTATATGATTGGTTTGTATTGATGAGCAAGAAATTGTTGCAAATAATATTTTGTGACCTGACCATGTGTTTCCTAATGTTGAAACTGAAGCATGTGAGCAGTTTATGAACAAATGATCTGTACAATTACCATGATCATTAGTTGGCTTTTTGATTAACTGTTGACATTTCAGTAGTTTACACATTTGTTCAATCGAATCTTTTTTTTGTATAATATATATTATTAAATATGTTTTTTTATGAAATGTATACAGTTGAAATATAACTAATTAACAACATAAAAAATGGCAAACAAAGCCTGATCTCAAATTCTGCTGATGCAGGATAATAATGAACAAATGTTTGTAATAAATCCTCATTTTTTTATCAATTTTTTTTAATTTAAGTTTATATTTCTATACATTTTCAATATAACATATATATCTGAATATAAAAGTTGATTCATAATTCTCAATTGCATCATCATAAATCTCAATCTTGTCAGATAACACCACATCATGCATACAAATGTTTATTTATTTTTTACCACAAAAATATATTTTAAATCTGCAAAACAATAAATATCTAAAAAAAATACTTGATTTAAATTTCACAGTTTTTAATTGTGTCTTTATTTATCCATAATGTGCTTCATATTTTATCATAATTTAAGCATACTGATGGGTTCCATTATGACTGGTAAAATCATTTAAAAGAAAAATGATTTCTTTAAAAATGCTACATTACATAACATTGCATCTTCTGGATTACACCTTGAATTACTTTTTCAAGGTAAGTTTTTGCATATCAGAGTGGAAACAGCATTACAATTAAGGAGATACAGTTAAAACAATAACAATACTGCATAACACTTGGTGGGTTGGGTTTGCAGGGGGGGGGGGTGATTGGGGTGGTGATATGAGAATAACTCTACACCTGTCACAGCAGGGGATCTCCCCCAGTGACTGTAACAAATCAGAAACCCTGGCATAGCTGACTTCCAGTGACCTGGAGTGGGACCCTGCATCTGTAATCTGTAATCAAAGCAAATGACTACAATAGAGCCTCAAGAAAAAAATCAATAACTAGCTTAATTTTCAAGCTTTTACTTCCAAATTTCAGATTTAAACAAATTAAATATTTATGTTTACATGGTGTGAAAATTAAATCAATGGTACTTACAGGAAAAAAACGTGCCATGGTCAAAGTTGGGCAAAATTTAAGGTAATGATTTTATTTTTATGCTAATTACTTATAAAAATTTACAAAATTCAGATCTAATTTTGGGTAAACAATTAAATCTTAATTAAACATAGTTATATACTTGGGAAAATAGACTCTAGTTTCAAAATTTTTCATGTTAAGTGAGTAAATATTTTTCCTGATTTTTTACAAAGTCCATTATGTTTGGGCCCATAACTTAAAGAATTTATACTAAACAGACTTAATTTCTGGCATGTACATAGGAACTATATAGAAGAATATTTATGGTAAATATGAGGAAAAACAGATGAGTGGTTTTGATATTAGGCAGTCCTGAAGTGTGAAAATAGGATTTTAATAAAAAATTGAGGTTTTTCCTTAATTTTTCAAAGGAACGAAGTCGCAAAGACCCAGTTTTCGGCTTGGTAGGAGATCTTGGGGACATCTAACATTATGCTGAATTTTGGATTCCTAGGTCTTACGGTTTCAAAACGTGCCACATCTACGGACGGACGGACGGACGGACGGACGGACGGACAGACGGACGGACGACGGACAATGGACCACGACTATAGCTCAGATGACTTATAGTCAGCTGAGCTAAAAATCATTTCTGTGGTGCAGTGAAATTGATTCATAATGCATCTGATATATTTTTCTTTAAAGACAAGTATAGACTCCTGAAACACTTATTGGGTGATATTACATACATGGTTCATAAATTTCAAGAAAATCAGAAATTTATAAACTGTAAAAGCCTTTTTATCTGCAAAACAAAGATATACACAGAAAAAGTGCACATGTATGAACTTGTATGTTAACACCAAAATGTAAAATGCATTATCAAATTTTATATAGATTGGTAACACTTTTTTTCCAATTAGTTTATACTGTAAATCCATCATGCCCGGCCAAGCCAAATGTGTGCTCTTTCCATTATGTGCAGACTAGATTGTAATTATCAATTAAGTGATTTAAGTCTGGCTTCTATTGAGTGCATACAAATTATCGTTGTTGTGTTTGCATATAACTGCATATTGCACATGCATTAACAGATATTAATGCAACATTATCAGCACAGCCTTTAATTCATACAACAATACTTTCCTATAATTTAAAAAGACCTGCATGATTCATACACATTTGTCAATGAAAATACTGTCCAAATTTTTTTTCCAAGTAAGAATCCATCAACTTTCTGCATGTGTTGTTATTTATTATAATCCATTTACTAAGTTTATTTTACTATTACTGCTGGATATATATTCCTTTTGTAACACAAATATGTAGTAAAATTATATTAAACATTCACAGAATAAAATCTGATTATTTATTATTAGCAAGGTTATGTTATTGACTGCACATGTTTCCGCTAAATCATGCTTTGCAGATTTGCCTGAAAAACCTCTTAATTCTACCCAGACTGATCAGAATAATGTATATCCATTACCGATAGGCCCATTAATCGATTATATTGATCATTGGTTGTTTTCACTCATAATTTATTAAACTTCATACATTTTTTAATAATTGATCACAAACAATTATGTAGGCACATTGAAGAAGTCAAATTAGCTCAATATGCTTACTTTTTCAGAGACATATAAGAAGGATGGGGCACAAAACAGGGAACAGCATTAAAACTTAAACTTGTGCAATGAATAAGTGTCAACTACCGGCGCATTACCTTGGACTTTCTGTATGATGTACAGGTAAGTTTGATTGAATTTACTGTTTCAATATCTTAGTTATGATTCATTAAAGCATATATTTCATGGTAATATAGATGGTACATAAAATAATCATGCAATTAATACCTGATCATTGATCATTTTTTTCCTTTCAATTATCAAATATTATTTCACAACAACGATTCCTACATCTATTACATAACATACATACAGAAAAAATGCTTATGAAGTACCAAACTTATTACAGACTTCACCTATATAAGGGAGAAATATTGTATAAATATGTGAATGTGTGAACAGGTTCAATTGGCAATCCATGAACAAAAACATTTTACTTTCACACGAGGGCCTTAAACAATTAATTACCATTAAACTTTTTGTCAAGTGTATGCCATATATAAGTCATATTATACATTTATGATTTATACTTCCTAATCATATCTGCTTTGATTATACACCATGAAAGAAGACACATTATTAGGCCACACAAAAAAATGTAATGTTTTAAGGACTGGGAACAAAACATTTGGTGATTTGTATTAATTTTTGTTTACCAGCTGAGACACAATACAAGGAATTTTTTCAGTTTGCCTAAAAAAACAAAATTTTGCTTCAGTTCTTTAAAGGGTATACATGAACATATAATCGATGCAAAATTTAGTCCATTTTCATACCTTCACAAATATATTTAAGGAACTTGGGGAAATGGCACAAATTAGTAAAATTATCAAGGAACTTGTCTTCATTGGCAAAAAAAAATGATCCATGAAAAATGGGAGCGGTGAATCCGTAAAACAATAAACTTTCTTTGTATGGCCTAAGGTATCCTATATAGTTTCAGGAAGCTGTATAATCTGCTACATTTTTTAACAGTCTGTTCAGACTGGAAGGCTGGCTCTGTTATAACCTTATTGGTCCCTTAAGGAGGACACATGAGCTTGGTTTGTGCCAGATTTTATCAGTTTTATGCAGCACAGACATCAGCTGGCACAGGTTTACAGAAGAATGGCTACACAGGGCTTTTCACAGCAAACTTTGTGAATGATTTTTGCTGCTTGAATTTTTATAATATTCACTGGGATGCATTCAGAAAGAGAATACCTCAGCCAGAGCCAGTCTGTCATCAAGATCATTTTAATTTTTCTTCTATACTTTGAGGATGGTAAAAGTTCTGTGAACAAAAAGTGTCTTGAAATTTCACTGAAATCCACATATTTGCTTACTTAATTTCTTATAAATGGCAAACAGATTAATAGAGCAAAATACCCTGCAGCCTCATCTGGATTCAAACTATCCATAAATGCAAATATTTTCTTAATATTCTGTTATCTGATTATATTTTTCTCTAAAACAATTTGGTTACTCCAGTATATGAATGGAAATAAGCTTGCAATGGGCACAATCAGTGGTCCTAAACAAAAACATAGCAAGCACACCACCTGGTGGCCTTAATGAGCAACTTCACAAATAAATATTTTTCTTATCTTCAAACCTGTGTTATCTTCTTTCATGTTTTTTTCTCATGTTTATGAGCTCTTTAAATGTTCAAGATTGGAAGTCTGGTCACTTAGTCTTGTTATAGTAAACAGACACACACAGACTGTTTACTCACACACAGAACCGTAACCATGTATAAAACAGGTGAAATTGGAGGCACCTCTGAATCTGAGTGCTGGGATAGTTTGCAGGGTGACTTTTGTATTCAGCTTAATTGAACAAATGGTTTGATATAATACACATATTATCACAAATGATACCTTTAAATGCTTTGTTAACAGATCAAGTAAAAACTCAAACCTTGCTTAAATTTTCCAAATCGCAGCAATTGTTTTTTTTTCAATATTTCCCAATATGGAGGAGTGCTGTATTTGAAAACAAGTGCATGCTAGCTGATATCATCAGTATTGGTGACACAACTGTGAATCATTATATGTCATTAACCAGCTTGTTCCAGCCATGAAATATTGCCTTACTGTTACTGCCTATTGAAAAACTGCTCTGGGGATGAATATTGGCCTGCATTTTAATAAATAAAGACACACATATTTATATGACAAACACCTATGTACACTCATTATGTTTTGACAAAGGATCAACAGGATCAAGAAATTGTGTGTGCATTTAGTGGTGAACAAATGTTTGTGCATGAAATAATGCTTTTTAATCAAAAATCCTCTAGATTTTATGACATATTACAGAATCTAAAAGGTGTTTGTACACTAAGTTATATATATAAATTATAAGAAGCTGAAACTGAATCCAAACCTGGCATCAATTTCCAATCACAGCAGTGGTATGGAGATAAAACATATTTTTATACCTGTTCTGTTATCTTCTTTATTTTTTATACAGATTATACTGTGAAGTAAAATACAGACAATCACCAACCAAAGCATAATCTCTGAAGAAAAACAGACCTTAAATTGATTTCGCTAAAAATTCACAGGCAACAGCATCAGAGTACTGAAGTAGATTTGTAGAGCGAGCTTCAGTTAAATGACAACTGGCAGAGACCAGAAACAACCTTTATAAACATAAACCACCATCACCGGTGACATTCAATTTCCAATAAAGTTTAAAAAGGTTTGATGGAGTATTATCAGAAATGGAAGGAAAAGCCTAACCCCTTTTTTTTCTACCCTTTCCCTATCCATGCCTTTTGGGTCGGGACTACCAACTAACAGCGCCAGAACAGGCGGAAACTGTCAATAAAGACACAGATGCTGCAGATACAATCTGCAGCCATGACATTACCAGCCCCCTGCATCTGGATCCTCATCTTCCCACTCCTCATAGCATCACCATACTGCACAGACCAGATGCCTATCTCCACATCACCAAACCCTTATACTGATTCTCTGTGATAGCAAGTGGATGTACTGTCAGCTACTATTGGTGGTGGCAGTTTTCTTCATAAGCACAACATGCTTTCAAATTAACAATGCCTCACTATCCCTTGGGATGAATGAATTTTAGATCCACAGATGTTTCATTCTATACTCTTCATGTTATATAACTGCACATTCAGGTAGGAGAGAACATGTATAGTTGTAGTGGTTAATGTGGTGGACTATCACTTCTCCTATATGTTAATCCTCAAAGATATCCCTTTTAATTTGATAACCTCACTCCACATTCATTACAATAAAAAAGCATATTGTATCTCTTTCTGTTAAACATTTCAATACTGACCTCTCCAAAAATCCTGTCTTTGCCTATTCAATTTGCATGTGATGACTTAAATATTCTTAAATACCTGTTTTTCTAAGACCAATATTGCTACATCTGTATCAACAATATATATCTTTACCAATATGGGATATAGTACCAAAACTCTCATGTGAAAAGGTTAGTAAAGGACTGCCTGTCTGAAAAAGTGCATGCAAACAGGTGGTGCCCCCCCCCCCCCCCAGATTGCAGCCCACCCACCCCATTCATTCAAAATAACTGTTTGTGCACATGCAATATGCATAGCACTAAACATTACTGAAAAAAAATCAAGTATATGAAAAGAAATACCTTATCAACAAATTGCTGCATTTAGCATGGTTTGTATCAGAACTCCCTTGCATAATGATTCAGGGCTAGGTTACACAAGTCATGGTCTTTCATTCACAGATTAACATCACGTTTTACAAGTCATGAATCCTGATGTCCAACAATTGCATCTTCTTATTGTTTTCAATAAACATATTAATTAAATAGTGTTCACAGGGTATATAAGTTAATAAAATGTGGACAGTCTGTCTCCCCTGTACTAATGAGTGTCCAGCTGAATCATAATTGCCTGCAAGGTCTTTGTGAATCAGCGATAAGGGGTAAAATGATATCACTCTGTCATCTTTTTTTAGGAAGACCTGCTGGATCCATTGTCTGCCAGGTCATGCATATACATGAACATGGAAACACAAAGTTCTATTTTTTTCACACATATACTAACATGCGCAAATACACAAATACATGGAAACACAGCATAATTAATGGACTCAGCAAATTTAAAATAAATTTTAGAAAAGATAACAAAAATTTAGATTAAAAACCATTTCTAAGTCCAAAACATTCAAATATTAAAAGAATTACCTATATACGCAGTTGTCAGAATCATATAAGGTGGAATGAGATATTGATGGGTTTTTAAACTTTTATGGAACTTATTTGTTTTTCCTAGATAGAACAAATAAATACTGTTCAAAGGCATTCTCTTGCTACAAGTACCTTGACAAATTATTTCGCAGAGGTTTTAAAACATTTACAGGTAAAATGATTGATTATAAGGTGAAAACATGCCAAACTGAGGTTGGAAAAATGAAAAAATACAATAAACATTTTAAAGTTATCTACAGTGTATATACTTAAATCCAGCATTGATTTCAACAATAACAAACACAAATAGTAATATTACTTTATAATCTCATACACATCAGCTCGTCATGGAAGCACTGACATTTAGTGCATACATTCCTCATCAAGTCAATCTTACGACAATACATGTGATTCTATTTAATTAAGTCTTTAAGGCCAACATAACAAATATAAAGTAGTTCAAGCTTCATATAGAGTTCATGTTAAACTTTAGGTTATGGTTTGTCTATATTTGTTTTAGACATTGTTCCATTTATACAATTGCACGCAAAACATATTGGTAAACGTATCAACACATTGTGTCAATATATAAGGACATTAAACCAGAACCACTAGCCACTAATTTTTTAGACATACATGTATACACAATTAGACATGTAATTTTTGCCTTGTTTACTATACAAATTACTTGATAATTTATTGATAATTTACTGATATCATTACCGGGCCAGTGCTGGGCATGAGACTTACATGTACACACACATCACCAGGTGCATCCATACATATCTATGTACAACATCTATAGGAAAGTGAAAATAATCTGTAATACATGTGATGAGAACTAACTACAAAATAAATTTCAAAGATAATTCTAAAATTATTGCCTCAGAGGGATTAGTGTAAATTATCTTTACATGAAAAACCCAGAAACATAAAATCTTGTTCCTACCTGGTTGGTAAAATAGCGCTCCACATAAATGTATCATAATACACTAAACAGTGAATAAGCTGCCTCTGCCGTCAAACAGTAGAATCACTTTCTCTTTGTTAACCACAGTTCTCATGGCAATGTACCATAAAGTATATGTATGGGCAATTAAGAAAGGGGTTGTCACAAGACTTTTTGGAAAGTCTGGCCCATTTATAACACAAATAGCTTTTTCAGTCAGTGTTCTTCTGTCCCAGCTGCTTCAGATTTCCTCCACAGCAAGGAAGTTGAGCTAACAGTGCTGTAAAGGGATAGCCTTCCTGTTCTTTACAGCAGCTTATAATCAGCCAAAACAGCCCATTGTCACAGCATCAAAGCTGCTCTCCCCAGCCCCCAAGCACAGAACCACTGACACCTGAACTGACTTGAGAAAATGTGGCCAATAAAACTACATGGATAGTAGACACCTCAAACTTCAAAGTCTGTAGATAAAAAGAGAACCCACATCTTGTGGTAGCAGGTCTTTCATTCAAAAGCTTAAAATTACCACGGACGTACACTGAATGCCTCTTATTCAGAAACAATCCTTTTATTAAATACTCCCTGAAACTGGACAGAGGGCATTTTTACATATTTGTATGTCCTCCTATACATGCATATGTATACAAATATTTAAGTAACAGTATATTTAATAATTACACTTACAGTTAGGGATAGGCCAATGATTGATTATAATCAATGATCAGGGGATAATGATCTGATTATCATCTTGCAGTGCCATAATCGTTATCAGAGCTTTGCACAAAACTATAATGCTCAGATGAGGAAATGTGTGCTTTCATATAATGCATTCAACAAATTTAACTGAGTTTTAAGTTTACTAGATACACATGCAGGCTATAGAATTACTCCGCATATCAGCTAATATGTAGGACTTTACATTAGCTGAGAAGATGCACAGGTCTATATATGTTCACAAGTGTCATTCTCATAAACAACCGATTATTTCCAATTATCGTTCAGTAAAAGTTAACCAGTTTTCACTGATGATCAATCATGAACTTACATCTGATTCCCAACACTCCTTATATATAAATAAGTTATCTATTTTTACCTATGTGTATGATTCTTTTTTTCTAAAGTGAGTCAGAGACCTAAAGAAATTGGGTATTTGACCCATATCACAACAGATGTACATAAATTTTATCCAATCTGATGGGGCAGTAAGAAAGAACAACCACTATTACTGACATCTGGTGGAAATTTTTGGTACTACTGTTTCAACAAATTTACACTGACAAAAATGTTTTTTTTTTAATCTATTCTAAGCATTAGATCTTTGGCATCTAGCTACGCTTTCACAAAACTTAATTCAGGAGAGGCTCTGACATCTATTGAATGAATGACAAATGACTCCTTTACACTTGTTTTATAAATGTAGAAGTCTGCTGTGATGTTTCAATCAAACGTTTAGCACTGCTGTGAAGGTATCAAGAATCTAACCAATAAAATAAAACCATATTGGCCTGTCCTATTTTTTGGAACTTTTTCTTGTTCAGACAGTATGTGAAGAGTGTATTGTTTTCATGTTGTTCATTGGATTTGATTAGCAGTTTTGATTCCAGCCTGAAACACTTGCAGGCTTGCTCGTTATTCATGAAATAAATCGCCAAGAGGCCGCTAACTAAAGATGTATGAAAGCATAGTTGGCTGCCACATAGTATAATATGTTAGATATATTTTTAGAAATTTTAAAACTATTTTAAAATATTTTTAAATACACCATTTGTTATACTATAGCCCAGATACAGTCTGCAAAATTTAGTAATGAAAAAGAGTTGTGAGAAACATTTTATTCTTGATACACACATAATATGCGTATATAACCACAAGTTATCTGAGACCATTTCATATCTTTAAATGAAATGTGACCTCAGTTTGAGTGTTTACAGCGTTTTCTCAGTACCATTTCCTGCTGTCCCACCAGGGGGAGCTACATTCTCTTCATAATTTGATGTGATGATACAACGGGCAGTAAACACAATCCTTTCTATCCTTCTCTCGCTAAAAGTAAAACAGATATCAACCATCAGATCAGTTACTAGGTTAACTAAAATCCTACTAAACACTTAGAGAGGTACCTGTAAAATAAAATCTCTTTGTTTATGGCAGCACTCATGAACATACATGTTATGGTATGTTCTGACCAACTTATGTTAAATCTGAAAGTGTATAGAAACTGACAGGCACTGCAGATCTAATCTAATAATATAGATAGTGTAACTTACCATAAGTAACATATATTATTATATTATTCTACAGATATGAGTAAAAGTCTGGAAGCCTTTTTGTAAGACACACCAGACCATAAACATGAAAACAAAATTGAATGGCCTTTTTTTACTAATTTCACAGTTGAATCAGACTGATTGCTCATATGTATGTAAAATATAATGAACTTATTAACATTTAAACAAGGAACCTGGAGCTCATGGACCATAGTGTTCAGGTGAAACTGATTCAGAGAATATTTGTATAAAATGATAGCAAATAGAAATGAGGTAACAGTTTAATTTTCTATGCATCACTTTTTTACTATATCCTGCATATAGGTCGTCCTTATCTTGCTCTCTGCTATTATCTAAATGAGCAGTATGTAGTAATATACATGTACATAAGTAATAATTAAGAATACCTGTCATCCCTTCATTCAACTCTTAAATGAAATGGGTCACATGAAAGTGATACTTGTGGCCTCTTTGTAAAATCACAGGTGTAAAGCACTAAAAGCAAAGGACAACATGAATACAACATGTCTGATAATGAAAAACATTCACATAAACCTGATACGTCGGAATCCTCCACATGCCCTAATATCTGGCATTTGCTCAATCAAATTAGTACATGAGCCATTTTCATAAGAGTTTGCACAAGATATTTTGAGCCTATAAGCTCATACAGCCAGGTATACTCAGTGAAACATGTTACACCCTTAATACGTATATGTCAAGGCCATATACACACCCAGTAAATGTCTATTGAGGGTTCAGTCTACCACACCTTCAGTCCTTAATACAAATGTATTGAAAACGCTCAGGTAAACAGAGTCACACATGGGAGCACTAAATATATTGGCCTATTATGACACATTGGGACAGTGTACCAAATAATGGTATTTTTAATTCATGGCTCACTGGTATATGATATTTATGTGGGATATTGGTATACCAGTTTCATGTTAATTTTGTGATAACCTACTTTTTTGGAGTTTCACAGTGGTTTGTTATGTTTTGTTGATACCCTTGTCTGTATTTCATTAACATGTTACTAACTCTTCAGTGAACCCAACAGTTTTTTTTTCAAAAGAACAATACAAATCTGATTGCTCAGATGAGTGAACTCTGCGGTGCTTCATGTTTTTTTATTTTCTTGGTAAAAGTAACCACTTCCTTTTATTTTAAATATTACCTAATAAAGTATATGTGAATCTGCAGTTTTGCAGAAAATTTAGTTTTAAACTAGGTGACTGGTCGTAATTTGAAAACCATTATCCCGGCACCAACCATCCTGGGTGTACCATATCCTGCAGTTCCTAGGTGTGTACTGTGTAACCATCCTATTGTTGTCAAACATCCTGTTGGTGTACTCCCTTGTGATAAATACAGGACAGTGATGCATGGCCCTGCACAGTGGTAACCCTGGTTGGGGGCTGACCCTGAAAAATCTCAATGCTTCTCAGCTGAGATTTGAACTCACACCTTGGAGATTTACAAGCTAAGTAACACATCTGTAGCAGAGACATTAAAAGAACCTTTATCAGCAGGAAGAACCTACAGTTCTGTGGGACGGTGGTAAAATGGTAAAGGTTCTAGGCTCATGATCAAGCGGTCGCGAGTTCGAATCCCTGTCAGACTCCCACCATGCAAGATCCCTGGGCAAGGTCCCAACTGCAAGTGTGCCTCTGTCCACCAAGCAGTAGTAATGGGTACCAGTAGATACTGGGAAGGTAACCTGCGATGAACTAGCGACCCGTCTAGGAGGAGTTCAACACCTTAGTCGCATCACGCTACAGAAACTGGGATAACTGGCCTGATGAGCCAGTAGGCTCAGGTGAAAAGCTAAACAGACTTTACATTTACCTATAGTTAATAAATGGAGAGTACACCTGAAATCATAAAATATTCTACAGATAAGAAAGATTAATAGCTTACTTGAAATACTGTAATATATATGTCAAGGTCGAGATTTGGGCCTTGACATTTATGGGACATCATCTGAATCTGGTGATATACAGTGATAAAAGTTTTTAGGCATGTTGCATATACTGATATTGTCCACCATTTACAAATGTCGAATCAATTCACCAGCCCCATAAAATAACCTGCAACAGAGTCAAAATGTTTATGAAAAGGTCTGCCTATAGTATACCACTATCAGAGTTACTTGTGCAATAGGGAATAAGGTAAATTGAATAGAACATTGCATGACAAATATAATGGACAATTTGTGTCAGGTCTGGCAAATTGTCCCATTTTCTTCCAGAATCTCATCACAACCTCCATAAAATAGAACTTAAAGTAACTATACAATAGTCCTTAAACCAGATTATACGCTCAAGAAGACATGTCATGTGCTATATGACAACCATTTCTAGACATAAAGTCAATCACAGTATTGATTTTTGTTGTGGTCTGGCTACCACTGTTATGTAATCAAAATGTACCACACTTCTCATAATCACAATATCTCAGTGTGTTAGTCCTTTATTCTCCTACTGTTTTTGGTACCGGTAAATATTTACACCTTACACTTTTTCCTGTGCTTGAGGCATAGCTTTATAACAATTTCACATTAAGGAATCTCAAACATGCATAACTCCCCACCAAAATGCTTCTAACTGATTATGTTCACATGCCACAATATTCCACATATTGATTTGAATAAATATTTATAACCTTCCAAATCCCACTGGAATAAGGTTTTTTGCTTTACTCTAATGCTGAGTGAGTGTTATATCTTATTTGTTGTATTATCACGAGCATTCCAGTTGATAAAGAATGCTAAATAGTGACATTAATGAACTAGAGACTAAAGGCTCTAGAAGCTCACTGTTTGATGGGACCTACTTATGGTATGGCCACCTGTTTGTGAATTAGGTCAGCTACCCATTGTGGATACTATAAACTCAAAATCTGAATGACACACAAATTACGGTGTTCACATGCTTATCCCTGTTCTTCAGTGTTTAAAAAAAATCCGTTTATGCATTCTGTGGATGCCAAAGTATTTAGTTGCAGAAATTCACATGAAACATTTATCAACAGAAAAGAATTTCAGAGTTTGCCTCTGTGTATTAACCCCCTCTTATTTAAAGATGGTAAGGCCAAAATCATTAACAATATGTTTTTTATTATAATATTGGTTGGATTCCTGGCACTGTGCAAGCCCTGGTGTTGGAATCTGGAAAAACTTGCTACACAATGCAGTGGCTGAAGCACAGGAGATCTGGAACAACTGCAGTGAATAACCAAGGATTACTGCTAGCTTGTGGCAAAATATGACTGGCAAAGTGGAGGTAGCAGTTTGACTTCATCTAAAAAAAAATTTTAAAACTGTTTTGTGTGTGAAATGGGTATTTGTAAGGACCCAAATAAACTTTAATGGAGTCTTCTTTGGCCCCTGTCCTACCCCAACTGTAAAATGTGGGGAACTAGTTGTCATTTCTCTGTAATCCTGCTAACTGACAGACAAACACACAGACAGATATTGGTTAAAAAATAACCTCCTTGGCAGAAGTAAAAACTAGGCATGATATCTATTAAATCTTTTTTTATTTGATAGTAAATAAGAGAAGTGAATATTAAACTTTCAATTTTTTTAATATTAGAGTACTTGTGAAGTTGTTCAGCATATTCCCACACTTCAAGTTTTTTTTTTCATAGATAACCAATTCTAGTGACATAACAGGTAATTTTATTTTTAAGTAATAATTTGATAAATGATAGTAAATGTTCCTAAATTATTGTCTTATAAAATTCATTTTTTAAATTAACACTACTGGAAATGTCTATAGGGATCATGTGACCTCCATGCAAGACTGCCAGGGAATATCTGATGTTGTTGACTTTTGATATCAGTGGAGTTATAGTGAGCCTTCTTTCACAGAGTACAAGTCATCAGGTGTTACCACCCTGAGGGTTGCCATATTGTAGTCTATTTGTAGATCAAGTGCTTGACAATGGCAGTATTCTCTGGGACCTCCCAGCCTGCTGATAAACACATGTACTGTCACACGCTATATGATATCTACACTGGTCCACTGTCTTACAGTGCTGCACTATCCCCCTAACACTGGCAAGTCTGATGCAACCAGGTCCACATAAGAATAACTGTTTTGTATTCTCAGGCTCATTTGAAATGTTCACTTACATACACATATGCTATAATGCTACACTAGAGCTTAAAATATTGGTCATGGGATGTAGAATGGAGTTAACTGACCAGTGCATTTACACACCTTATGTTTTCTTATTTTAGTAAATATAACAGTCATTCCAGAAGTATTTTTTGTGTTTTATGATATCAGTATATTACTCATAAATTTTTTATGACAAATAATTCCGGAATAATTTAAACTCAAGGCCAAACTAAATGATATTTGACTTTCACATTTCCAACTATCAACAGGTATCAATTGATTTTATCCGAACTGGTGGACTAATAGAGTTACTATTATCTATAGCTCTGATATTAATTAATACCATAACATTTGCACAATCAATATAAGCCAGAGCAATCCACAAAAAAAACTTTAAAATTTTCAAAATTATATTTATACACCCTGCATGGAAAATATTGTTGCAAAGACAGTATTTATTAATCTTTAAAAGGTTTTTTAATGCAAATTAAATGCATTTGGAGAACATTCATTAAATGACTGTTCAAATGATCAAGATGATAATTAACTGCATGGCGAAACCACAGAAACATCAAATAGAAAGTTTGTGCATCTATTACACATATCTTACAGATCTATTATTCTCTCAAATTCAGGACAGCTAAGGAAAAATCAGTTTGATGATATCTATATTGAACATTTCTCAAAATAACCAATTCTAGTGACATAACAGGTAATTTTATTTTTAAATAATAATTTGATAAATGATAGTAAATGTTCCTAAATTATTGTCTTACAAAATTCATTTTTTTTTAAATTAACACTTTAATATTTAACCGGATTTATTTATAATTTACAAATCATTCAGACATTGTTTGCTTGTTTTCAAGTAGTTACCAATTACCAACTGAGGAAATGGTGGTTTTTAACAAGGCACGGCCAAGATTTTGTTTATCAGGGCAAGCAACCCCTTATTTTGATAAACTTCAATGGTGCAATTCATGGTTCAATATTTTTTTCTTTATCTTACATACACTGTTGTACTTGCAAATAAAATTACTTGAAGTGGTCTTAAATGTTGAAGGAGCACTATATTTATGAAGATTTGAAGCAATGTACAGGTGACCGGTCAATACACTGGTCAGCTGATGGGTTATCCAGATACACAGTTATTAGATTACCCTGTCCCACAGAGCCAGCAGTGAATGTAATACTCCTAGCTACAACCAGCTTTCCTTAGTCTGTCTTGTTACACAGCACCACAGCCTATTGACCTGCAGATATAACCATCTGTTCTTTGACCCAAGCAAGAGGCCACTTGAAAGGCTTACGATTCAACGCCTGGTGATAGAGTAAGCTACACCTGACTTGGTATACTGGTATATATATATACCCATATATACCAGGTAACTAACATGGCAAAGATCCCTAAACTTTACCATAAATACATATGGAACACTGCATGTACCTGTATACATGCCCAACAATACATCTTTATGAAGCATATAAATGGAACTCAACAACAAAACAATAAATTCATCAACAATGGGTTTATGACTTTGTGATAATATGTATATTTGTATTGTGCCATTTAATCCGTCATATCAACTGGTGTTTGGTGAAGTTTTTCTTCTTATTCAATTTTACAAGTGGTTGTTCCGTGATTCAGTGTAATCTAGTATTACTAGGCACTTTACAATTATCAAACAAAGGTAAGTTTTTTTAAATTTTATTTAAATTTCTGTCTGCATCATAAACTGATAAAGCAGGCTTAACACAATTACACACAAAATCTTACTTGCAGGCTTGGAAATGGACACAAAAAAGAGTGATATTCTGCTCTAAAGTCAGCTGGTACATGCCCCATTGCCACCAAACTCTCCCGGCATACATACATTCCTGCCTGGACAATATCCTTGGGATAATTCTGTGTCACATCCCTGGACCCTTCCAGGCATTCATGAACATTGACTGATTTTTTTTTCCTAATTGTGTTCCACACAAACGACATAACTCATTTGAAGCATTCATGGTAAGAGCAACCAGTGGAAACAAATTCTTAAATTAACCTTGAGCATCAGAAAAAAAGTGTCAAAAACCTGGTTGTTGCCTTACCACAGGTAAATGTTTTTTTTTTATTACTGTTCTTTTTAACATCACACATATTTTTTTATTTGTATTTATTTTAGCTAAACACATTTTTTTAAATAGTATTTATGTTAACATCACCTACATTTTTTTATTAGTTTTTTTTTATATAACATATCACATATCCTTTTTTAATTAGTGGTCATTTTTACATCGCATCTTTTTCATACTCATCGCACAACAAGGTTGACTGTTTTTCCTATTAAATGTATATCAGCATACCAGTGGTCCTGAGTATATGGAGTTAATATTCTGGCATTACCGGTAACATATATTCATGGCTCTGAATACATGATGTGTAAGTGGACTTATCAGCTGACTGTTATCTGTTGACTGGTATGATCAATCATAAATAAATCACATGATTACATCTACATGCTTCTGGCCAGGGTTCAGTTTTTGCTGGCAAAAACTATTTTCCCAGACTGTGACAAAAAGTATATTTTAACTACTTTTTTTAACAGTTAAAACCAACAAATAACTCCTAGTGACTTGTGTGTACTCAAGTGAGCTGACAGTTCCACTGAGTCTATCTAGTCTGTTGAGGTTTCAGATTAAGGTGATAATCCTCAAGCCATGCTGCAGGGAGATGATGGTTTCTGAAGTATATGTTGATTTCCGCAATATGCTTTATCAAAGTGCTAGGAGCCAGGTGATAACACACAGAATCAGCCAGTGAGCTGTGTAGCCATATACAAAACAATGTGATCTAAGTTATCCCCAACAAGACGTCCAAATACAGGAGCTGATGGTTTTCAGAAAGGGCTCCATGATCTGAAGAAGATGATACCCTTATACATGGGTATAGTGCACATAAGAATTGAACTTTTGATGGATAAAATGGGTGGCTAAATTCTAAGGTAAAAACTTACTTATTCCTGTTTTTACCTTTGGTTTTCACCACCTTTGTCAACCCTGCTTCTGGTGAGTTGACATCTGCACATGAACAAAACACAAGTATTAGTATAAATTTCCATTTTTGTGGGTAATAAACTGGCATATGGAAACAATTAGATCTTAATAAAAAGTTCTGAGCATCCTGAAGAAAGCGGAGGCTTCTTTGGATCAAATACAAATAGCAAATATTGTTGACCATTATTATAATATTATTCAGGAGTTGTAAAAGCAATTATATTATTTTTAAAGGTCAGTTAGAATACTTATTTATATATATACATACCTGATGAACAGAAATTTCATTGCCCTGTTTCTAATGTGCTGGACTCTTACACACCATCCTGATAACATTCTTGAATCCTGACAGATCAACAGGTTTATGTGTACTATGTATACTTGTTAAAAATGGAACATGTCCTGTACTATCAATGTATACTAGACCTAAGGGAACAAGCTAGTCACGAAAAGGTTCACACTGGGGATTACACTTACAGTATACTTACTTCTTTTACTTTAAACTGTATCAGTATCTGCATTCTGGTTCCTGCTCAACTTAACTTTCTTTAAGTTTCATCAGAATATTATTTTGAGCTGTTCATTTAAAGGGATATCAATATATCACTATATACCACGAGATGTGGTCGGACAATGGTCCTCGGAGGGCCTCGCGTTTCTGCTAGTGCTGGACTTGTTTACACAGGGTTGGGTTTTATCCGGATAAAACTTGTTTTATCCAGGACAATGGATATGGGTTTTATCTGGTTTAATCCAGTTTTATCCAGATTATACAGGATTAAACTGGATCAAACTAAGAATTGCCTTGTAAAATTTAATAAAATTAACATTAATGCTGAACACACACCAGAATGGGGAGCAGTCCATTTGCTGCTATGTAACTCTCTGGCAAGTAGTCAATTTCTCAATAGGAATGGATGTATCATCTTTATAGCATCATCCTCAACCATCAAATATTTACAAATACTAGTAGTCACAAGACAGGCTTACAGGGTGCCTTTTATCAACAACTTATAGGCTGGTTGTCAAATGGTAGCCCTCTGTTGCTGCTTGTGTAAACATGCCTTAAATTACCAGTGGTGAAAAGACAATCACCTTACTACCCAACATTCAGAGAAACCAACTTGGGCAAGATACAGTAAATTTCTGCATATATGTGGACCCCGCGTATAAGTCGAGGTGGGATTTTGAAGAGAGAAATAGGGAGAATTTTTTTAGGGCCCACTGAGTCTGGATAGTCCCAAGCTCACAACAGATAAGTAAATGATAAACAGTGGAATGAGTTATTTAAAAGTCGCACCCAAAATATAATCTTACATGCATAGTTGTCAGGCTACAAGTTCCCACTACCACTGCTTGCAGTGCAGGTAACATTCCCTTTCAGTGAAGGTTAAACCCACTGGACGCCGTGATTTATAACTGAAAGTGAAACCCCCCGGGAAGGCCCAACGTGTGACAACGTAGGTGACAATATTAACATTGGTTCACGGTCACTTCTTGTCGCTTTCAACTGAACAAAGACGTTTCCTGAGTGTAATGAATAAGCATGATATGAGTAAGTATATATAAGTAAGTCTATATAGTTACAGACATAATTGTATCCGCCAAAACAGAGTTTTGCGGATACTATGTTTTCAGCTGCACGCCGCCGCCGCCGCGTAGGTGTCTGGAGAACTCCTCCGTAACCGCTGGGCTGAATTTTACGAAACCTGGGATTATGTTCGGGTCACATGTGAACTGCTGCGCCCCGATTTTGTTTTGACCTCTGACCTTTCCTCTGCGCTCTGCGTCCGTTTGTGCGTCTGTTTCCACACATAAAACCCACATATCTTGGGAACCGTTTGACGTATCAGGAAAATTTTTTTGCACAAATGTAGCCCTTGGAGAGCTTTATAACATACACAAAAAATGGTGGCGCCACCTGCAACCATGTTTGCACAGTGTCCATCTATTCGTCTGCCTTGGGTTAAAATCACTCATATCTCTGCAGTGATTTGACTAATTCACCTGAAATTCGGCATGCATATACATCCTGGATAGCTCTTCTGATTTTATGACAGGTGGCGCCACCTACATTCATGTTTACGCTGCAGACATCCAAGCTCATATCTCGGGAACCGTTTGACCGATTGGGCCAAAATTTTGCATGTGTATAGATCTCACATAGCTCTTTATCATACGCAAAACTGGTGGCGCCACCTGCAGCCATTTTTGCACAGCTCCTGTCTGTTTGTCTGCCATGGGATAAAATCACTCATATCTCGGCAGTGGTTTGACATATCTGCCTAAAATTTTGCAGGTTTATACATCCCCAACAGCTCTCTTGATTTTATGACAGGAGGCGCCACCTGCATTCTAGTTTATGCAGCAGACATCCAAGCTCATATCTTGGGAACCGTTTGACCGATTGGGCCAAAGTTTTGCATGTGTATAGTTCTCACATAGCTCTTAATCATACGCAAAACTGGTGGCGCCACCTTCAACCATTTTTGCACAGCGTCCATCTGTTTGTCTGCCACGGGCTAAAATCACTCATCAGGGCTCGAATTTGCCGAAAATTGCCACCGGACACTGGGGTCCGGCAGCACAGAAAATGTGCTGGACCTCCAAAGATTTTACCAGACCCCACTTTTCAATTAAAAACAAGGGACCCATGGGTCACGGCGCTCAGCTGATTGTGATTGGACTATAAATGTTTCTCCACTGTGATACTATATCGAGTCGATAAAGCTTATGAATATCATGTACATGTTGGGCTATTATAAAGGAATGTAATGTAATATGTGAGTAAATGATAAATGAAATTACCTGACTGATGGATTAATAGAGTCAAATAAAGTGGTTTATTTTTTATTTATTTAGGAGGGGTTGAAAATTGTGATATATTTGAGCAAATATGAATGCAATGACAGCAGTAATAAGCAGTAGTAGAATGATGATAAGGCTATTTGTTGAAGGATCTAAAGTGTATGGTAGTCTGCAAGCGTTCAATTTGACAGATATGATGTTATGATTAACTATGCTGAAGAAAGTGATTTATGAATATGTGACTGTATGACACAATATCTCTTTAGTCTTGACAAGGTACATTATTGTGATGCCCACTATGTCTACATATTACACAATATTGACATAATTTCTGGCATGTACATAGGTACCTATGGACGAATAGTTATACAAAATATTAAAGTATGAATATATCTGATTTATCTTGTTCTTGTTTACTATGGCTAACTTTGGGATGGGGTTCGGAGAAGGGAAAAGTGAGGGCAGCATGAAGGTGGATGTAGATATATTCTATTGTAATGTTTTTCATTTATATAAGAATATGAAAAGCTAAGAGGAAAGGGGCCCTCCTACTTGGTTATAGTAAAGTTCTCAATATATGATTGCAAACTAATACTCTGACAAGACTGTCATGAAGAAAAACAGTAAAAGTTTTGAGATACTGTGTTGCATACGAAAATTTACAGATGGACAGGCAAGTGGACAGAATGGACTAATACCTTTATTTCACTTTCAAGAGAATAATGCATTTAAGTTTATATATAATCCTATTTTTTTAAGCAGATCCACTTTTTCCATTAAGAAGTTTTTATCTGAATCATTTTTTTATTTACAGGTTTATAAATTTTTAATTAAAAAACCTGAAAATATAAGTTAAAATATTAAATTTGTTGCAAAAGTTGCAATCATTATATATACAGAGAAAAAAACATTGGGTCATATTATGCATACACATATATTTTATTATTTTTAAATCATAAATGTTTAAACTGATTTTAAAAGAAAATAATGCCACAACATGGCATCTACAAGAATATTCCTTGAATCACTATTAAAAAGTTTTGCACATTGGAGTTTTCAGGACATGCTTAATTTTATTCATTAAAATAAAATAAAAGTAAATTTGATAAAATAAAACATCTTTTCAAATAAAGTATACACACTGTTGGTTGAATGAGGGACAAACAATATCATTGTGCTTATTACTATCCCAGTTTTAATTAATTACTGGAATTAATAGTCAATTTCACACCTGGTGAAGTTTTTACTCTTCTGAAGTAAGGAATTACTTATCTCATGAACATCCACACTTTCACAGCAATACAACCCTTTATGGACACAATTAAATGTACACTTTAATCATTGTAACCCTGGTGGTTCAATACAAAATCTAAAATGTAGCATGTCCAAGAATAAAATAAAATACAGAAAAATTATAACATTCATCTAGTTTATGCACCAGCTGGGGGATGAATGCAGGGCAGAGGGGAAGCCTGCTAGTATTGGCCAAGCTGGGCCAAGGTAAGCTGCCTGGGGTGGGTTACATAATGCAAGTGAAGGCTGTACTACTAGGTGGGCTAGATGTAAACAACACTTGACATGGTGTATGAAAACATGAATAAAAGCTATTCATTCCAATCAATTTCTTTTGAAAGTTCAGATTTTAAAAGATTTAATCCTTATGCATATAAGCTGGGAAAATTAAATCAACAGTGCCAAAGTTGGACAAAATTTAAGGTATTGATTTTTTATTTATGCTAATAACTTGAAAAATTTGCAAAATTCAGATCTAATTTTGGGTAAACAATTGAATCTTGATTAAATAAAGTTATATTCCTGAAAAAAAGTCTCTAGGTTCAGCAAATCTCATGTTAGGTGAGTAAATATATTTCCTGATTTTTTAAAAAATTGCATTATGTTTTGGCTCATAACTTCAAAACAATACCCAATACTGACCTAATTTTTGGTATGTTCATAGAAAATGTATAAAAGAATGTGAATACTAAATACGATCAAAAACAGATCAGTGGTTTTGATATTAGGCAGCCTTGAAGTGTAACAATGGCTTTTTTTTATGGAAAACAGAGTTTTTTTTCCTTAATATCCCGAAGGAACAAAGTCCTAATGACCCAGTTTTCTGTGGTAGGAGATTTTGGGGACATCTAAAATTATGTCAACAGCCTGGGGAGCATAGAGATGTGCACTGAATGACCTACAGTCATCAAAGTGGACTGCTTGACAATGTAAGGGAATACAACAAGAGCCTCCAAAAAAATTCAATAATTAGCCTAATTTTGCAGCTTTTATTTTCAAATTTCAGATTTTAACAGATTAAATCCTTATGTATACATGGTGTGAAAATTAAATCCACAGTACTTACAGGAAAAAAAACGTGCCATGGCCAAAGTTGGGCAAAATTTAAGGTACCAATTTTATATTTTTGCCAATATTTAAAAAAATTTAACAGATTTTGATTTAATTTTTGGTATACAATTAAATTTTGATTAATTAAAGTTATATTACTGGAAAAAAAGTCCCTACCTTTAACACTTTTGGTCTTAAGTGACCAAATATCTTCCTGATTTTTTTACAAAGTCCATTATGTTTGGGCCCATAACTTTTTTAAATTATATAATACTGACCAAATATCTGGCATGTACATAGGAACTATATAGAGGAATATTTATGGTAAATATGAAGAAAACCAGATGAGTGGTTTTGATATTAGGCAGTCCTAAAGTGTGAAAATAGATTTCTAATAAAAAATTGAGGTTTTTCCTTAATATCTCAAAGGAACAAAGTCCTATTGACCCAATTTTTGGCAGGGTAGGAGATTATGGGGACATCTAACATTATGCCAAAATTAAGATTCGTAGGTCCAACGGTGTCGAAACGTGCCAGTCTTACGGACGGACATCCAGATGGACAGACAGACAGACGGACGGACAGACAGACGGACGGACGACGGACAATGGACCATGACTATAGCTCAGATGACTTATAGTCAGCTGAGCTAAAAATCTCATTTTCAGCTCTTCCTTTTAAAATTTATTACTTGTATAGGTACGAATTTTATCGCTTTATATACACTCCCGAGGCAGCGGAAATCTTGCGCTTCTAAAGAAGCAACTGATTTTCACGCTGCCAGCTGTGACCGTTTATGATATATTTAGACACCAGGTGGCGGTTTGTTGTCCACTGAAATAAACGTGCGTACGATGTGACAAGCAGCCAATCAGATGCCAAAAAACAAACACTCAATAGGCATCCTGGCTCCGCCCATTGCCGCGCTTCAAGCGCCGTTTGATGAGTTTCCGGTCGAATTTAAATTGCTCCCACTGCATTCTCGCATCATTGACCGATTCGATTATGACATTATGACTGTGTTAGCGTAGCCATGTATCTGTTGTCTGCAGAACTGAAACCTGCCAGCGAGGTGTGCACGCAGCCTTTGTTGTTACGTTTCGTTTAAATTACAGCTCACCGGCCGAGCATCCTATGTGCCAAGGCCCTAAGCAAACCACGTCAGGGGCAATTCTCTCTGAACCTGTGGCCTGTTTAGACGGTTACGCTGGGGGAGGAGCTGTCACTCAAAAAGAAATGAATATGATTGGCTCCGTGTATTCCTCGCTTGGCTTTGTCTTCCAGCACAAAGTTTAATCTGATTGGACAAAAATACAGTGCTCCCCTCTGGTGTTGCAAAGCAGGATACGAGGTCATAACAAACAGCGCCTTACAATATAGGAAGTAGCCCTATAGGTAAAGCGCTGTGTAAAGAGCGTACGTTTTATATGACTCGTTAAGAAATATATAATCACGGCATCTGATTTAAGCCCCTTATTTTCATTTTAGAAGCGCTTTTTAGTGCACCCCGAACGCAACAGAAACCACGCCCCCTTGTTATTCTTGAGTAGTCAGAGAATAAAGAGCCACCACATTTCGTGGAAGGTCATCTCTACCGAATGTCACATGCCATTACTTACAAGGTCGGTCAGCTGGAAGATTTCCGTGTTGTATCAACTCAAGTCGAACCACTTTTAAGCAAAGAGAAAAGTTTTACTAAATTATCAAGCAGGGTTACTAGGGCAGGCGCTGTTTTGTTTAATGCCTCAACCCCCCATAATCTGATCAAATAATTCAACATTTTGGTACACACTGAATGGTTAACGGAACAGCCAAATGGCGTCGCCTGTCTGCAGTTGTCTCGAAATCCTCGCGGACAGATTCTTGTTGACAGTTGCAGCATTCCTCACTGTAATTTCCCATGAAATCTTATTTTATGACAAAGATGGCATGATGGCGTATTTGTGCGCATTTCCATATATTACACTTGGATTTTTTTTGTATCACAATCAATTTACCGGCGATGTTTTCAACTGCGCGCCAGAGTGCATGACAGCAGACAATGTTTTAGTGTACTTCGATCGGTGTCAATAATTACCACGGCTGCAACCGGTATGAATTTTTTATCTCTAAGTTTTAATTCACTTATATTGTAAAATAAAATTATATCATAGTATGAGATTGTTTTAACGTTTTACACTTAATGCTGCTTTTGAAATATATTTTCATGATACACTTGCCACAGATCCTGTCGAGAAATTCTGCCGACATCTGATCGTGATATCACAATGACAATAAAAAGAATGACTTTAAAATGTTGAAAATTAATTGAAGGTCGCAGGTTTGAGTGATTGTTTGGAACCATGCAATCGATGACAGGATAGTAAATCGTTATTTTGGATATATTTTCTTTCCTGATTATATGAAAAAAGACCCTGCTGATTATTCTGCCGGCCAAGGAGGGCCGGCGGTATCCAGATTTTAACGGACCTCCCTAAAATTTGCCAGCAAATTCCGGTGGGCCGGCGCCAAATTTGAGCCCTGCTCATAAACATATAGTGGTTTGACTTATCTGCCTCAAATTTTGCATATGTATACAACTTGGATGGCTTTCTGGATTTTGTGGTAGGTGGCGCAACCTATATACACCATTCGGCTGCAGACATCCATGCTAATATGCAACACTTCACTCTATTTCCCCTTGCCACTCAATCCATGCCTCACTTCACCCGTTCCACTCTGATTTAGGCGGATACACGTAGTCGCTTGTTGACTACCCGTATTCTAGTTCCATATTAGCTTTGAGAACCGTCAATACTTTATACCAACGGCATAAAAGTAGTCATACATTTTCCCGGCAGATGTCCCCACTGTTGCGTGAAAATAAATGGGGAAATTAACAACCAAACATCAAGGAGACCGTTTCTGCTTATTAGAAAGGGGAGAAACTGAATTCACATTATTTCGTGTTTTATTTTTGTTTTCTATACATAAAAATGAACAAGATTTGCTCTTCAAGTGTTATGAATAGGTATATAATGTAAGACAAAATAGCTTTCATTTTACACCTTTCAGAACAAGCGTTAATTTGTCACCGCTATAAAAAAATAGTCAACTATATTCCCGTCAGGTGACGCCAATGTTGCGTGAAGAAAAGTGGAAAATAGAATCAGTGATCAAGCTCAAGTTTGCCGTTTTTGCTTATCTGACAGTGGATCAAATAAAATAATCTTCGTCAATGTTCACATACAATTATCTGTGAATGAAAATATGATATCCGTGACAGACTTGACAGACTGCGGATTTATCAGCTACTCGATACGATCGCTGGCCGAATGGAACACATATCTCGTCTTACCTGTTTGGGCGACCGCAGTTATATGCGGGTCATGGCGATCGTCAGCATTTTAATTGTCGGCAGAAACAGTTTTGAAACCATTGCGCTCTGAAGACGCATGACCTGTGTCAACTTGAAAATGGCTTTGAAGTTCACCCGAGTTGGCCCGCCTTTTGTCACCTGTTCATAACAGCAGCCCGCGGTCATTTGCATGTTTGCTCGCTTGTGCAAGCATCAAATGTTGTTGCTGAGCAATTCTTTAACAGACTTTGATGTCAAATACACAGAGGTCGATGCCATTGATAAAACCCCAATTGATTACGCAATATTGGTGCCTCTAGCGTCAATGCTCAATCGCCCATGAATAAAGCTAGTTAATTGTAACCAGGCGCGTGGTCACGTGCTGGTTGTCAGCGTCCAGGTTGATCGCATGAATTTTGATATACAGCATTACCAAATTAAAAGGACAGTGTAAATGGCCGAACTTGAAAAAAAAAAATAGTATGGAAGTAAAATGGACACTGGGCAGAGAGGAAAGGTCAGAGGTCAAAACAAAATCGGGGCGCAGCAGTTCACATGTGACCTGAACATATTCCCGGGTTTCGTAAAATTCCTTCCAGCGCTTACGGAGGAGTTGTCCGGAATCCTATGCGGCGGTGGCGGCGTGCAACTGAAAACATAGAATCGGCAAAACACTGTTTTGGCGGATACAATCACTGAATGTAGTCTGTTAGCCATATTTGATTTTGAGCAAGTCTGTAATTCAATAGGTCTGGAGCCCTGATAGGCATCAATGATCCCTGTGAAATTGGGAAAGCTGCAGTAGGTACCTGCCTTTTTTTGTGTGGCAGGAGAAAGTTATTTCTGTCGAGACAGGGGTTCTGCCTTATTGGCAGAGATTGTGTTTTAAACAAACTTTCAATATACTTATTTTGCAATTTAAAATTTAAATATGAAAAAATCAACAAAGATTATATTAGATTTAAAGAAATTTCTTATGTCTTTCTTTATAAAATGATCTCGGATCTTGTTTAACTTGACCATCATGCATTTCAAAGGGGAATCCCTCCCATGTCATGACTGTCAAAAGGGCCCGTGTGTTCTTTGATTCACCGCGAGATATTGACAATAGTCCTATATATTCTGGTTTGCATGTTAATTTTACAAGTAAAAGAATTAAAAATGTCACATATTTCGAGGATCCTTTTAAACTTTTGACTAATTTGCCGTATACATTGTTTATTATCTTATATTTTAACCTTTGCTTGTCATTTCTGTGCCAGTGCATGAGACCTAGCGTAATATTACACTATTTTAATTGTGAAAAAATAAAAAGCTGCTCGCCCACATCATTTTCCCAAAAAAATGTGCCTGAGAAACATATAATTAAAGGGACATAATCAGGAGCAATATCATATTCTTTCACACTATTATTTTAGTTTTGCTTTATACAAAAGTTTCCAAGCAAAACCATCCAAGTACACAGTCTCATTTTCTTCGCATACAACTGTTTAACACCTTGTTATAGCCCTGCGTGCTGTTAAAAACACAGTCTGTTTACCATACCAAGGCTGCATGACCGAAGGTCTGATACAGAGGGGCAACACGCAGTGTTTCAGCCAGCGGGAACATTTTTACATTTTTCGGGCCAAGTCAGTCTGGGCATCTCCTGATTGGCATGTGTTATTGCTCCGTGCAGCACATGGCCCGACGCACTCTGTTTTTGTTGACACCTGCATTCGCGCCCAGTTCACTGTTTGAAAACTCATTTACAGGAGTATGTAAACGGTTTCAAGACAATGTTTTTGCTGGTAAAGATTAATTTTAAAGGGAAGAAGCTATTTTTTTGTTAACTCAAAATGCTTTGTAGGTGAATGGGCCCCTTAATTTTTTTTTGCCTTATGTACTTGTTGCAGAACCCACAACTGTGATACTACCACAGTTGTGGGAATGATGTGTACAATAATGCATGTTATGGTGCAATGGTAGAAGGCACCAGAAAACTTGTACAATAACAATAACTTTTTGAATTTGTTGTGAGGGGACGTTGACTGACCCTGCACGGACCCCTATTAGTGCCTGCTTACCCCAGTTCCAACAGAGATAAGTTTTCAGAGTGGGTTCCCAGTCTAAATCTTGTTGCAAAGGACTGTGGGGCTTTCATACAATATGCTGGCATATTCTCTATGTAATTGTAAACACAATTATGGTAAAATTATGGATATATGTAGGGCATCTGAGCATTGTGCTGATGCTACAACCTTTCAGAAGTTTCATAAAACATCCAAAGACCAGAAAGGGTAATTATTTCATGCTGATAATGGTCACTTTTCGATTCTAAAAGGGTCTCCTATTTAAAACCTTAAGAGGCATTTTTATAAGGTTCAAACTCAGACGTTGATGGAGCGAAGTAGAATGAATCTGAATAGAGCATCTTGGGAAGAGACAATTTATGTACAAAATACTAATATTAAATTCAGATGTTTTCCTCTCACTGCAGAATAAAAATTTAAAATATCCTAGGCTACCCAAGGGAGTTTACAGAATATAGAAACTAACAGTCAGTCTGACTCCGAAAAATTATCTTAATTTTTATCATTCCAATGTGTTGACCACTGTCTTACACTAAATAAGCAGTGGTTACGCAGTGCTCAACTATTTACTCTCCTTTAACTAGTGGTGGGCCGATCATCGAGTTTTATCGAAAGTCAGTCGGTTTGCTGCCACTTTCAAGCGCTCGATTACCAAAGGCAACTATCGATTACATCATAATAATGATTGTTTTCTTTCCAGAATGCCTTTATGTGATAGGCAAAAATTATTCTTCCATTTTCTACCACATTCCGCACTTCAAATAATGAGTCTGCATTCCCAAATAACTTCCGTATGTTACTGAGTATGACACGGCAGATGCGAGAACAGAGGACCTATTAAACTTATTATCTGTGAACTCGAAGGGAGCTGCAGAATTAGCCGAGAGTTTTCTAACGAAATGTACATTGCAAAATATGGGCTGGAAGGTGTTAAAATACTCCATAAATTCTCCAGGTATATGCCAATTTTGCGAGATTCTCTTAGAAATAATCTATTCAACCGATTCCAGGTGCATATGTTTAGGCCGTCCTTAAACATTTCTTTGCCCGGGCTAACCCGGGTGTTTTTTTGTTGTTTTTTTGGGGGGGGGGGGGACTAGTCTGCAATTTTTTTGGGTATGATCTGCCCAAAGCGTACCTGGGCCCGTAAAATCTGCCTTCATTTGCTAGAAAAACAGCCCCTTTATAGGCCTAACATTCTTAGAATTCCATTATGAAAGATATTACCCGACGTGCAGCACATCGTTAAATTAGATCCCTAAAATTAGTTTTTATACGTGGAAGGAACGTTACACCTCAAAGGATCGAGAATACCTGCCGGGGAAACGTAATTACAGTTGTCACAGATAATTGCATATTTCTTTGATAATTGCATATATTTGTCTGAACCGATTAATAATCGATCATCAGTCGGTTTGCTCACACCGATGATCGATTATGAAAAAGGAACGGACTCCCACCACTACCTTTAACTGTGAGTGGAAGGTCCCCGGGAGGTCATGCACTGTGTTCAGAGCATAACCAGATTCTATAATTGCTCAGAAATACTTAAAATAGTAGCCTAAGACAAGTATATTTGCCTTGGTGCAAGGCTGAGAATTACACACCAGGCGACCCAGGATCCAAAAATCATTTCAGTTATCAACCATGTATGACCTAATGAGTAGTGTGTAGTAATGAGTTCAACCCTGAAATGAGATCTGAGTATGGAGCCCAGGTCTCCAGTGTGTAACTCTCTGCCTAGGCAGGCAATGTTTTACTGTACTTCCACTAGTAGTACACTGTGGTCTCCCATGAGTCGAGATGTTTACACGTTAGCAGCAGGTTCGTTTCAAGTGGAGTGACCTTAAAAGAAGCTAGTTTTACTTACCTATGTATTTCAGATCCATCGTAACGCCATTGAAGAGGTGTATTTATAAGATATACCTGATCTTCCCTTGTACGAAGCGCAAACTAACTCGCCATCAATGTTCTCCTATCGTTTGGTTTGGATGGCCTGTCTTATTTTGACAGGTCGGCTCGCGAATGATAAGCCTAGGGATCATTCATTTTGCCAAAATTCCGTTCACTGTGTCGGCATCATTTTCAAACAAGAAAAAGTTAAAGATAAATTATTCATATAAATGTTATTCAAATAACATGCGTTTAATGCTTAAATGTTGATTTACAATGAAGCATATGGGACATATTTTATAAATGCCGCGCGTTTGAAATCAATATATCGACCCACTGTATGGTCCCGTACCACATTCGACGCACCTGTGTTGGTTTCGTATTTAAGTCTTGTTTAAAATATAACATTTAAGATTAGATTGTCTATGTTAGATTAGTTTTTTTTATAAATCAATATGATTTGGCTGACTGTTTAATGAATTACGATAATTTATCGTTCTTAATTTATACGAAACTAAAACTGCATTCGACCACAATGATAATGACTGAACGGTGGAGGGAAATCTGAAGCGGTGAATCCACTGAGGTGATATAACCTGATAACCCCTGTGTATTATCTTTATTCAGTATGATGATGGTGATAACTGGTCGAAATACGTAATGTATGGATAAAGTCTGAGTTTCTGTTGGGTCTGACACATTTCTCTTGCATGCATGTTTCCAGATCCTGTCTTTAGACTTACTGTCAGACTGCCTCTGTCACACAATGACAAGTGTCACTGTCTCTGGCAGATCATTTGACAAATGCCAGTATTTTTTACCAAAGCCATAAATAAGGGTTTACGTTCCATAATCATCCACTTTACAGCAGGGATTTGAGCTATGTAGTGTAACTGTTATATTATGCATATTTAATAAATATTTAATAAAGCCTTCAATAAAGGGATCTAATTACATGAGGCATGTTGAATAAACACAAAAAAATAGTAGCATCATTAAAATATAATGAACTCTGTCTAAATATTGCCCTGAAACAATTGGTTTAGCCTTAGTTACTCCTGTACAACACTGAAAAATAGGACCAGGCGTGATCACTAGCACCAACATTAGCAGTGCAAATGCCACCTGCATTCTCCATTTCTTTCAGGCTTACAACTGGTGTTTCACAAGCGTTCATGTTCAGGCCACAACAAATGTCAATTAGGAGATGCCTTGATTGATTTTGCTAAGAAAAGTAAAACATTTTCCTGCTGAAACAATCGTGTGTTGCAGTGACTCAGGAACCTGATCCACACGGTCACACTATGCTGTGTTTGTCATTTCTGTGGAAGCCCCTGGACCTATCTTTTGTGATAGGTTATACAGTGAATTTACATTTGGCCCATGGACCATATTCGCTCCCGCAATCTTGCCCTTCTAAAGAAGCTACTGATTTTCCCACTGCCTGCTTTGACCGTTTATGATGCACTTAAACACCAGGTGGTGTTCCAGTCTGCTGATGTGACTAGCAGCCAACCAAATACCAGTCAACAAACACTCGACAGGCGTCAAGCTCCGCCCAGAAACCATGTGTGGGGCCATTCTTACAGCACAGGGTCTCATCTGATTGGACCAATATACAGTGCTCCCCTCTGATGTAGCCATTCAGGATACGAGGTCAAAACAAACAGCGCTTACGCTATAGGTAGTAGGCCTATAGGTAAAGCGCTGTGTAAAGAGCGTATGGACCATAGTGTCCATCGAGTAGGGAAGTATCAGAGGACATGAAGGTCCATGTATAGATTAATTTATGGCAGTGTGTAAAACCCGGACCCCACGGACCCTGGATCCCGGACCCCAAGAAAATATCTATAATTCTTAAAACTCTCATATGGTAATTTGTCGAGATATTTAGCAGAATAGTATCTTAAGACTTTTTTTTAGATCATGTGTGTTAAAAAATACATAAAAAATGGTCTGTTTTGCAACAGAAGTTGATAATTTACCCTACGAACCCTGGCGCACTGACCTCACGGATCCCACGGACCCCTTTTACTCGTTTTTTTACCATTTCTTTTGTACATATTTTAACATCCCGTTTAGGCATAACAACCATATGATTTAGTAATTGTGTTTTTGTATCTTTATTATTTTCATTTTGTCTTATTTTTTCTTCATGTTCTTATATTTGCTATTTGTTTCATGTTTAGCGAAATAAAAAGTATAATAAGAACATTTATAAAATCATTATGTTTGTACCTGTCGTTTCTTGAAATGCAAGTCATCAACAACTCCTTTGTGTAATTATATTGTTACCAAATGTATGTTGTTCATTGCATGGAACACAAAACCTGTGTTATGTGGAAGAGCTCTGATATCGATATATCATTCTCAGGCCCGCATGCATTGACCGCTGGCGCACTTCAGTGTGCCTGCACTATAATATTTTCAATTGAAATAACAAATAATCATATTTAATGTTTGACACGAGTGCTTATTCTTTCTCATGGAGTCATAAATGAAAATATGAGCGGCGTTTTTCCTGGGTCCTTTTAAAATGGAATAGTCATCAAAGTCAAGCAGTTGGGGTCCATCTTCAGCAAATATTTTGTATACTTAAAATGTTCATTGAAATGGTTATTTACAAAGCTTCAACATAGAGGGACTTTACTTTGTTCTTATATCAGCATCAGGGGTGTTTTTATCTGTATTTATAATCGACATTGTGGAAATTGGTTTTTGGGGTCCGGGATCCGTCGGGTCCGGGTTTTACACACTGCCTTAATTTATACTAAACCCCTTGATTTTGGATCATGCACAAATCAAACCTCCGGACACGTGGCCTTGTCATGGACTCGTGGTAAACACTACTAAACAGACAAGTGGCTCCTGACTATGTCCCATAAACGCATGTTTACCCACCTATCAAGAATGTAGATTTATATGTCACAGGGTGAGAAATGACTGGTTCAAATGTCTATACCAATTTATATAAATGTAACCGGACACACAAAAGCGTTCCTACTGGCCTTGCTAGTGAAGCTTGCTTTATTGGCGAAGCGGTAGAACGTCTGACTTGTGTGTCACAGGTTACGGGTTCGAACCCACATTCGGGCCTGGTTACTATTTCACCCGTTACAATGGTGGCAGCGGTGGGATCCGGGGAGTTGGTGTCGTGGCATGATGCCCCACCCAGTTCACGTGTGTGACCCACGGGATAGATATCACGTTCTGGGGACAGAACGTCCTCGGAGAGGGGGTGAATGTAACCGGACACACAAAAGCGTTCCTACTGGCCTTGCTAGTGAAGCTTGCTTTATTGGCGAAGCGGTAGAACGTCTGACTTGTGTGTCACAGGTTACGGGTTCGAACCCACATTCGGGCCTGGTTACTATTTCACCCGTTACATAAATAATGCTGTATTCACATCCTGCAGGCTGAAACATTTGTCGTAGACCGCACGCACATGAAGCATTATTTTACGAAAACGAAACTGGTTGACAGAACTTGACTTTAATCATAATCATTTACAAGTGTCCTTTTGCCAGTACCTGTGATGTGTGCTCTAACTATCCCTGACTCTCTGCACACCTAACTCGGGGAAATTGTATCATGAAACTGAACTGAAAATAAGGCATGCTACTAAAACAAAAGAAGGATGCTAACTAACCTGTTTGGAAAACTGCAACCTGTAAACTACTGAGAAAATGAAATGACGCATTGTAAAAAGGGTGACCAGAAAAGGAAAACTGAAACAGATGTATGTAATGACCCCTGTTGGCAAATCGAGACAATGTTATATTTTGTGACTGAAACCAACTGCCACATTTATATATATAAACTAGTAAATTTCTTACATGATTAATTGATATAACCATCAACATTGGACCATTATTAGTGGTCCAGTATGATTATGATATTAAGGGACTTGAGAATTAATCTCATGAAATGAACACAAATTTTATAAAGAGAAACCATAAACTGACTCAGTTTCATGCTTACATTTTGTGCTCGATTAAAATATCACAAGGTTATGACTTATGGTAAACTAATGATTATTTATATCGGTAATTTGGTATAAACTCAAAATAATTCAGTGAAACAGCTGGCAATTATTTGTTACCTTTATGTGGTACAGAAATGAAAACGGCAAATATGAAAGACTCAGTGAAACAAAATCACGATTGTTAAATGCTTAGTTACTAGTAACCAACAGAAGGAGCAGCAGTCCCTGCAGAAATTGACACATAGGGGGTCATATGTGTCCATTGCCTTGCTGTTTGAGAGACTAACTAAAATCCTAGAACTACTCTGAACCATTTTTCAATATATCTAAATCTCATATATAATATTACATCTGTGTCACATGTTCACTGCGTAAAGTAAAGTGTAAACTTCCTGTATTATCACTCACTAGGCCACAGGAACTATGATCAAATAATTATTGGTGCAGGTCTTTTAAAACTCTACTGAAATGCATGCCATATCAATATTGAACAAAAATCCATTGCCAGAAATGAGCCTATATTTGATATGTATAAAAAGCTTCCAATTGCCAACTCTAATATATAAATTTTGCAAAGAAAGAAGTAGCTGTAGGTGTACTATTACTCTTATGATAAATGAATATTTAATAATATAGGAATGTATAATGATCATAGTTTTTTACATATAATGTATATATTATATTACAGGTGTGACTGCACAAAAAGAAGAATACATAAATACATGGTAAACTGGATTTCCTGTCATCAGGTCGGGGTCTGAAATTTTAATTCAGACTCTTGGCACTTTGGACAGTGTAACACAGCTGTAACAATTAAAAGCATCAAGTGACCTAATAATGGACCTGATGACACACCAGGCAGCAAACCACTGTGAAGGTCGTCCTTCTGCTCAGGAATCTTGTTTGTTATGACTAAGAGTGATAAGACTAAATAAAGAACTAAACATTATTAGTTGGATATGTGATTTACAAAGATCAGCACAGCAATGGTCCAGCAGGATATATACTTAGTTAGAAACTACAGCTTGGATGAAAGTGATATTGGCAAATTGCCTTGTCAGCATTATTGATAAACTTTGAGACAGCAGAGTAGATGTCATTATGTCAGAGAGAAGATCAGGAAGGTAAGTTAATTAATATATATATATATATATATATACTACACTATAATGTATCATATACAGTTAGTTTTGCTTCATGTACTACAGAACTGTTTCGTGAGTACAGCTAACTACACTATATTACACTATATGGTGGTATTTATACTTGCTGGTCAAGCAATCTTAAATTCAAAATCTATGGTATTATTTAAAAAAAACAGGAAAAAATATTTTAAGAAACATTGTTAAAACTGGTGAATACTGGTACTTGATTTTGCCTAAATAAATATTCCACAATTCCTTAGCTGCAAATGGATACTTTACACAAATGTATTATGATTTCTTTTACAGAGGGGCTTGTTTAATTTTTATATTTTATAAGTGTTTATACTTGAGAGTACTTGTTTTATACTTTTTTCTTGAATCTGGTGATTTCTGACTTTTCTCACATGTAATAGATTTCTGTGACTTCTTTAGATACATGTATATTTTTTACAAATTGAGATAAATTTATCCAAAGAAATTTTAACTTTTTAAGTGTAATCCCTCTTGGAAAAAATGACTGTTTTTATGTAGTATAATTAAGGGAGCATTTGAGACAAAGCTGCTCACATAACACCAATATATATCTTTCAAGAAGCTTGTTTAAAATACATTTACACATACATCTGACAAATTTTACGGTGAGTTTGGAATTTTGTTCACAACTGTATATACCTTTATTAAAATGAATGATGCTGACATTCCTAATACAGTAGAGCGCCGGGGGACAAGCTTTACTTTAGGAAAAACAAATTTTAGGAAATTCGGTCGGGGGGGGGGGGGGGGTCTAGGGCCAATTTTGTATGACAGTTAATGATTTACTTAAGGTTATATTACTGGAGGAACACCGTGTTTCTTTTTAACCCACATATTTTACGACCGGAACTTAAAAAAATATCCGATTTATTGCAGAGTATGATAGGTAAAACCCATTTTAACCTGTTTTAAGGATAATTGTGTGCCATTTTATCCAACAAATTCACGTAAGTGAAAGGTCAAATGACATCGCCATTATTGTAGCTCAGTTTTTACAGCCTGCAGGCTTCGCCAGTTCAGCACACGCATAATGCAGTTTGTTTCCTGTTTTACTCATTATCTCTGGCAAGTGACATCAAGACGATTGTGTTCCTTTAGTGTTCTTCTTGATAGTAAAATTGAAATGGTGAATAAGCTGAATAACGGTGAGTTCAAGTTAGTGACACAACTGCTCTCTCGAAATGAATTGTATGGCCAGGCCAACGTGCTATGGCCAGGCCCCTCATCTAAACCTACTTAAGCACAAGCGATGTGCGAATGAAATTCACCAATACTCTTGCGAGTAAACTGCTTAGTTGTTTGGCCTGACATTCCTGCCCATGCCTGCTTGAGTACAAAAAAGATAAGGTTGATAATAAACAAGTGCTCTTGGATAAACTGCTCAGCCTCTTACTAGGGGTATACAGAGCCTGGTGTGGCGCAACTAGCTGTAGTTATCACACCTTTGCTCGGGTGACAGCATCGGCCCAGAACTAATTAATAAGGGTCACCACTTGGCTGAACCACCTGAATGCAGGCCTTTGTGACTTGTAATTATAAAAAAACGATTTGAGGTGTTTACATGCTTGAAAAATATTTCGGAAATACAAATAAATATTCGGTTCCACAATCTTTTTTGATAATATATAGTTACCTTATAATTAAGATATCCTAATTAAGCATATACCTTAGAGAAAGCAATGCACACATGCAACATCATAGGGTTTTCTGGGCATTTAAACCTCTGGAAATTTCATACTGAGCTATTGTCAGTTCTACATGTTCCTGACAAAAACTCAGTCAAAAGTGTCATATATGTGTTGTCAAACTTCTCAGTTGATTCATTTACCTTTTACAGTAGCAAACTACCAATGTGACTCTATCATACTATTTTACGGTAAGTACAGCTTGTTTGATATTTACTTGCAGAAGTCAGAAACGGGTGGATTATAGCAGATTCTCCAATGAAGAAAACTTCTCTGACAGTGATGGTAAGGATGACATCACTTACATGTATTTATACGTATTATACAGGGTTAAATGATTGAACACAGGTGTGTGTTGTTTAATACAAACAGATATCTGAATGTCTCTTATATGTAACTTATAGGTGAATCTAATATAATGCGGAAATAATCATAATTGTATATTATGTAATATATAAACAAGTGACCCATGGGTCATGACGCTCAGCTGACTGGGAAGAGATTCGCAAAAGGAAATTTTATCATCAGAATGGTAGTATATACCCATTCAACTGAAGCATCAAACAGATTAACCAACAGGCCAAGATTTAGTCTGTATTTATATATCTCAAAAATAGAGAAAAATGTGTAAACTTTTAAAACTAGAATACGGGTAACCGACAAGTGACTACATGTATCTGCCAAAATCGGATAGTGAGGCATGGATTGAGTGGCAAGGGGAAATAGAGTGAGGTATGTTGCATATTAGCATGGATGTCTGCAGCCTAAATGTGTATGTAGGTTGTGCCACCTACCACAAATCCAGAAAACTGTCCAAGTTGTATACACCTGCAAAATTTTAGGCAGAAAAGTCAAACCACTACATGTATATGAGCGATTTTTGCCCATGGCAGACAAACAGACAAACACTGTGCAAAAATCTTTGCAGGTAACCCCTCCAGTTTTATGTATAATAAAGACCTATGTGAGATCTAAACACATGCACAATTTTGGCCCAATGGTTCCTGAGATATGAGCTTGGATGTGTCCAGCGTTAACTAGAATGTAGGTGGCGCCACCTGTCATAAAATCAAGAAAGCTGTCCACGATGTATAAACCTGCAAAATTTTAGGCAGTTATGTCGAACCACTACAGAGAAATGAGTAATTTTAGGCCACGGCAGACTAACAGACAGACGCTGTGCAAACATTGTTACAGGTGGCGCCACCATTTTTTGTGTATGTTACAGAGCTATCAAAGGGCTACATTTGTATAAATTTTATTTCCTGATCGGTCAAACGGTTCCCGAGATATAAGCTTGGATGTCATCAGCGTGAACGTGAACGTAGGTGGCGCCACCTGTCATAAAATCAAGAAAGCTATCCTGGATGTATACACATGACGAATTTCAGGTGAATTAGTCAATTCACTGCAGAGATATGAGTGATTTTAACCCAAGGCAGATGAACAGATGGACACTGTGCAAACATGGTTACAGGTGGCGCCACCATTTTTTGTGTATGTTATAAAGCAATCCAAGGGCTACATTTGTATCAATTTTATTTCCTGATCGGTCAAACGGTTCCCGAGATATGAGGGTTTATGAGTGGAAACAGACCCACAAATGGACACTGGATAGAGAGGAAAGGTCAGAGGTCAATGCAAATTGGTTAGGCACCAGTTCACATGTGACCTGATAATAGGTGTAAGTTTGGGAAAAATCGGTCCATTAGTCTCCGAGGAGCTCTCTGGAAACGAACGCCGCCGCGGCGGAGGAACTCGGTCAAAAACATAGTATCCGCAAAACTTTGTTTTGGCGGATACAAAAATACAGGTGGCTCCACCAGTCTGCAGAAACTAATAAAAACACTTAATGGTCAATATCCATGCAAAAAATCATGGTGATCTCTGCATTAGTTGTTCAGATACTTCAGTTTTTGTATCAAATTGTCCATTATTCTGAGGGATACTTCGGAGTCCTATAGCTTGAAGGATATGGGTAACAGAGACCTAATTTCAAGTTTCCACAGGCACCTTTCATGGGCTTCCTTGCATGACAAGAATGAAGATTCTAGGTCCAGTTGTTGCGATTTGTACCCTGTTGACAGATAACCACATCTTTAAAGGTCTAAAAAAAAAATAAAAAAATTTGTAAAAATTTGGAAAAAAAATAGAGGTGGCACACCCAGTCTGCAGAAACTGATGGAACAGCTCATGATCAATATGTATGCCGAAAATCATGACCATCAGTGTTGTAGTTATTGAAATACTGCAGTTTTTGTATCAAATTTTTTTCATTATTCTGGGGGGGGGGGTATTTTGGACCCATACAGCTTAAAGAATATGGGTAACAGAGACCTAATTTCAAGTTTCCATGGAGACTTTTCATGGGTCTCCCTGTGTATCAAGATGAAGATTCTTGGTCCAGTTTTTATGATTTGTGCCCTGTTAACAGATGTTCATATCTTTAAAGGTCTCAAAAATACAGAAAAATTTCGTAAAAAAACCCGAACAAATACAGGTGGTGCCACCAGTCTGCAGAAACTTATGAAACACTCCATGATCAATATCCATGCAAACAATTATGGTTATCTCTGCATTAGTTGTTCAGATACTTTAGCTTTTGTATCAATTTTTCCATTATTCTGAGCTGTACTTTGGAGTGCCATAGCTCAAAGGATATGGGTAACAGAGACCAAATTTCAGGTTTCCATGGAGACTTATCATGGGTCTCCCTGTGTGTCAAGAACGAAGATTCTAGGTCCAGTCGTTACGATTTGTACCCTGTTGACAGATAACTACATCCTTAAAGGTCTCAAAAATGGAGGAAACAATTCGTGAACATTGAAAAATACAGGTGGCGCCACCAGTCTGCACAAACTGATAAAAACATCTCATGATCAATATGTATGTCGAAAATCATGACCATCAGTGATGTAGTTAATGAGATATTGAAATTTTTGTATGAAATTTTTTACTATTCTGGGGGGTAATTTTGGGCCCCATAGCTCGAAGGTTATGGGTAACAGAGACCTAATTTCTGGTTTCCATGGAGACTTTTCATAGGTCTCTCAGTGTGTCGAAAATGAAGATTCTAGGTCCAGTCGTTACGATTTGTGCCACGCTAACAGATGACAGCATCCTCAAAGGTCTCAAAAATAGAGGAAACAATTCGTAAAAAATCAAACAGTACAGGTGGCGCCACCAGTCTGCAGGAAGTGATGTAACATCTCATGATCAATATGTATGCCAAAAATCATGACCATCAGTCAAGTAGTTAATGAGATATTGAAGTTTTTGTATGAAATTTTTGACTATTCTGGGGGGTAATTTTGGGCCCCATAGCTCGAAGGATATGGGTAACAGAGACCTAATTTCTGGTGTCCAAGGAGATTTTTCATAGGTCTCTCAGTGTGTCGAAAATGAAGATTCTAGGTCCAGTCGTTACGATTTGTGCCACGCTAACAGATGACAGCATCCTCAAAGGTCTCAAAAATAGAGGAAAAAATCGTAAAAAATCAAACAGTACAGGTGGCGCCACCAGTCTGCAGGAATTGATTGAACATCTCATGATCAATATGTATGCCAAAAATGAAGACCATCAGTGATGTAGTTATTGAGATATTGAAGTTTTTGTATGAAATTTTTTACTATTTTGGGGGGTACTTTGGGGCCCCATAGCTCAAAGGATATGGGTAACAGAGACCTAATTTCTGGTTTCCAAGGAGATTTTTCATGGACCTCTCAGTGTGTCAAGAATTAAGATTCTAAGTCCAGTCTTTATGATTTGTGCCTTGTTAACAGATGTTCACATTTTTAAAGGTCTCAAAAATAGAGAAAAAAATTCTTAAAAAATCGAAAAATAGAGATGGCGCCACCAGTCTGCAGGAAGTGATGTAACATCTCATGATCAATATGTATGCCAAAAATCATGACCATCAGTGATGTAGTTAATGAGATATTGAAGTTTTTGTATGAAATTTTTGACTTTTCTGGGGGGTACTTTGGGGCCACATAGCTCGAAGGATATGGGTAAAAGAGACCTAATTTCTGGTTTCCAAGGAGATTTTTTATGGACCTCTCAGAATCCCAAGTTACAAGGTTCTAGGTCCAGCGGTTACGATTTGTGCCTGGTTAACGGACGGACAGACGGACAGACGGACGACGGACAAAGAGTGATCGCTATAGCTCAGATGACTTTCAGTCAGCTGAGCTAAAAAACTGTTTAGCATGTGATATTTTATGTGTTTTATACAGCTGCACATTAAAAAGTATTACAGTTTTTTAAATGATTTAAACTTTAAATAAACTTTAATCATTAATATAGAAACTTTTATAACCCATTCCCAATGGGTTTATATGAATAGACAGTAAAGATATCTATCTCATAGGAAACAAAGGGAAGATTCTTTGACCTTCGTGGTAAAGGGTCCCACACAAATATATATAGTTGTAACTTTACACAACAGGAAGTTCTGAACCTCGTCCATGTTCAATACAGTTATTATTTACTTTTGGAAATTTTATTTTATAGGTTTTTATAAATATTTCAGATGATTTTGCTAATCCAACACCTCCACCAGCAAAGAAGGCTAGAACAGCCAAGGAACCCAAGAAGCCCAAAAGTTCAGATAAGATAAAAGTGACGCCGGACATTGCCATACGACCTGCTGAACCAAAGCCAAGGACAGGTGCTGCCACCAAGAGGTGAAATAAAACACTATAATTATGTTGTCAGTTTTGTCAGTCAGGTTTATATTGATCACAGTCTGAACAGTAAATCCATAAAGAAATTTCAACCAAATGATTCATTTGGATACTGAATCTTTAGTTATAGAAGAAATTAGAACAGAAATTAAAGAATTTGTGTTCACATATATAATACATTTAGGGAATGCTAGGGATTCCCTTCTTTTGTTCATAGCCCAGTGTTTGCTTTTTCAGTGTTATCTGAGAATTTTGGTCTAAACTTTGAAAGAGAGATTATCATGTAATTAAAGCAATATTTATTATATTACAAAGCCGGGGACAACACCATTTTGTTTTACAATATTTCATAACAGGAAGTAATATGTGAAGAGTCAACTACCTTTATTGACAAAAGATGCCAACATCAATCTTTTTTAACATTTGTCCTAATTATTGACAAACATAAACTTTTTTTACCTTAATTGTATATTTTGCATATGAATTACTCTGTATTTTATTGTATAAATTTACAAAGAATTACACTTATAGGGCCTGCATACCCAGTACTTTTCCTTTGTAGCTGTAATTAAGAACTTTACAGACTGATAAATCCAAGAATATTTACCTTTATTAGACAACTTCTTTGTAATATATACACTTAATTTTAAAATATTAGAGGGGTTCATTCAAGGGAAATTCAATTAAATCTTTGACATTGAAAAATATCATTATTTTAGTGTCAGTTGTTTTAATAATTATTAATTAATAATTAAAATCTCAATAAAGGGTGCATTTATCTGGTTTTGTGAGATGAGGCCATAGAATTGTTCACATGATGACCCTTCTGGTCTGTAAAACACTGGTGTATCCACTGTTAAGGTATTCCAATTAACGAAAATATATATGTCCAAATTCCAGAGTGGCACCAGAAGAGAAGGCATTTCAGAGGGAGCTAGAGCTTGCCATGGAGATGTCCATGGCAGAGGACTGTCCCCCTCCGGTCCTGACACCTGCTGAGGAGGTGGCGCCACCTGGCGAGAATAAAGAAAATCATCAGACTACCAACCATCCAAGCATGCCCCCAGTCTTGGTTGGTGAGGAACCTTTTTCCTGTCACATATTTGAGCAATTTATATTAAAATATGGTATTTTCAGATTAATTAATGCAACAAAATTCATTCCAAGATAGTTTACATAGTAGTATTAGGAGAGTTGCAGTTAGCTTATCAGTGTCTGTAATTATGAACATATTGTGTTCCTTTGAGTAAAAATTTAACCAAGACTCACTTCATGTTTGCTGCAGCTATTGAGATTCTTGATCAGGATTTGCTTTACTTAGAGCCTGTAGTTTTTTAAATTAATAAATATGGACCCAACCAGTGTTAACCATGAGTAAAATATATTAAACTATTTCTTTTGTTCCCATTAGTTTGAAGGATTTGAATTCATGTAATTACAGAGGCAGACAAGATTGAAATTCTAGAAGAAAACGTATCAGACAGTGATAATAAGGGCCGTTCCAGAAGAAAATCGGCAAATAAATCGGCCAAAAAGATTGTGGAATCTGATGATGATGAAGATGACTTCCTGCCAGGTACATTATAACTCTCTTATATGCCTGTCATGTGATGGGTGATTATGGTGTACCATCTGTCCATCCATTGACTTTTAGTGTTGCCACAATAACTTACCAGGGCTTTGATAGATTTTCACGAAACTCACCATAACTACTACTAACAGATTATCTCACCAGAGTTCGATTATGGGCAACATCCACCTATATTAAATAAGGTCACAGGTCACTTGTCTACTTTGTGGTGTCACCACAATAACTAATGAAAAAGAAGAAGGATTTTGATTAAAATCATCAGAAATGTTAATAAAAAAATATATCACCTAAGTTCGATTTCGAGCAAAATCCATGCATATTTTATAAGGTAAGAGGACACCACACTTTGGAGGCACCTTGGTGACTTACCAAAAATCCTATAGATTTTCATGAAACTCGTACATTTTTACCAAGAGTTTCTCACCTGAATTACCTTCTCATCAAAAATCACATATTTAATGAGGTCAGAGGTCACCAGATACATGAAGTGCATATCATGCATGTTTGTGGTGCTTTTTTTCGTAACAGTCCTAATAACTGTTCTTCAAAGGGCTTAGGGGCCTATTCCGATATCTGACGGCTATTAACTAAAGATAATCCTACTAACCTTTCATGAAAATAGTCAAGAAAACATTGATCCTACAGGACTGGGGCTTTAAATTTTTTAAAGGAAAAGCAGACAGAAAAAACGGAATTGGGGTTCGAAAACGGAATTAGGGTTAAAAAACGGAATTATATTAAATGCACAGAATACAGCGGAAAGTCATATTCAGAGCTAATTTTAACTGCAAATAAAGAAATTCTCAGCCAGTATTATGTAGTAAAAAAAAAATCTTTCAAACTGCGCTAGCCATCTACATAACAAGCAAGGTCTGCAAATTTCGGCTCACCAAGCTTTGATGTTACAATTATTAACGAACATGAACCTGAAACGCTGATACCCCCATTATGTCACATACAATGATGAGGTTTCGCCATGCGGTGATAAGCAGCCAAACCAAATCAGAATTATTCTAGATTCACTTCTTCAGTCCATTAAACAAAGTTTTATAAAGGTTAAAAGGACTTGATTGCTGACTAACAATGTGAAATTATTTTTGGGTGTAGGAGTTAAAGTCGTGGTCTCGCATAACCATAGTAAAGAAGCAAACAGATCAAAATCTTCTAGCTGGAAAGCCCAATCTTACCACATGTCAGTGTCTCTTAGGCGAAATAACTTTTAATATAATATTACCATACTTGTTCCAAGTAACTGAAATGATTGACGGTAAAAGGCAGACAGAACAGGTCCGTACTGGTTTTTTCACAGATGAAGACCAACTGTCTGCTTGATTCAGTGAACACACGCCCAAAATAACTTACGTGTGGGCCTGACAAAGAAACCATTTATACGAAGGACCGAGCATAATCTAATACTTATAAAAGGAATTCGGTTCACGTTTGTTCGCAATGTTCTCTAAAACCGCGTTGTTTACAATACTGTGCCATACATCATTTTAATAGTTATTATCCCCTCAGTGACATAGGCGATATGAAAATAAATGATTTTTAATGTACAGATAATTTGAGTGATTTTTCCTTCGGCAATCACAGGAATGTGTGCATCGTGGTCACTTAACCTCTAACACTAACAACTATTGTTCATATGAATAACGCTTGCTTTCAATGAGGGATTTGGCCCACGTGCGTGGTCAGTAAAAGAGAAAAACACATGTTTCTCGCTTTATGAAATGGAGAGTTCAACCCAGGAGGATTAATGACAGAACCTAATTCAAGGTCCCATTTCAGAAAAAAGGGCTGGGGTGGGGTGGTTGCGGGAGTTTCATACCTCAAAATCTGTCTGATATGATAAAGAAAGGTTGCGTTGGCTGAAAATGGGATACGGACCCACTGCATGGAGTCCTGTTTGGGTCTGCCTTTGCTACTTACAATGTATGCATATTTCTGTTTCCTTCTTCAGGAACAGTTTCCTTGCAACGCACATTTAATTAATCTTTCATGTGTTCCTCAATTCAACCTATTATTTATACGTCCAGCGATAGAAACCAGTCAAATATCAACGAAACACTGAATGCCTCTGTGTCTCATTCCGGTTCGCAATGTAAACCATCACTGTTCAGGTCTTCAAGGTAAACAACCTATGATTTTTGCCACGAGCACAGCGCCACAAAGTAACAGTAAAAATATTTGTACATATCGTATGCAGAGAGTATCCCACGAAAAAATCTATATTTTCGTTTAACTTTATAATAAAAAAATGAGCCAACATTCAACAACTCATTAAATATATATCCCAAACCCCGGTAAAAAGCCTAGTATACCGGGTTTATCAGCTAGTTTTAAATATAAATAAGTAACTATGGCATCAATGATAGTAGTATTTAAATTAAAAACAGCTTATTGAACACATAATCCATCAAATCATCCTGATTTTACAACATTTAACTCATAAAAGTATGTAGCAAGTATATAACATAAAATATAAAGATAAAACAGAAAATTCCAGAATTTATATTTGATTACAACAGAAAATAAATGTTTATAAAATGGAAAAAACGGGGCTCTAAACTTATAAGACATGTGGCTTAAAAGTCTCCTTGCCAGATTTTGTGTATGTGTATATATATGTAATGGGTGTTCCTGGCAAAAGCCAAGGTCTCCAGGCTTGAGCAAATTGGCAAGGCAGTGATAGATATATATAAAGTATGTTTATTCAGCAATATATATACCCATATCTGGTAATGCTCCAATCAGGCATTCCTACCAAGCACAAATGAACAACATGTAACAGTAATGATAAATAAGATATAAACAGTTTATATATGGTACAAAATACAATTAACTACTTGATTATATACACAAATAGCAGCCTGGCCTGTTACTTATTATCAGTTATCCAAGAAAAAACATGAAATATTATACAAATAGCCCCACTTCTGGGTACCACATGTAAAAAGAATACAAATATTCATGCATATAACAAATATAAATTTACAAGTAGCGTTATAAATGGAATATAAACACACTTTACACGATACTGATATTCTGAAAGTAACTATCACCAACTGAACAGTTCTCTGTGCTACAAGACTGAGGCTTGGCAGAGGTTCGGGCCGGTCTGTATGATTGTCTGAATAAAAACATCAGAAAAACGATTCTCAAGCGGAAAGCAATATGGGACCTAGCAACCAAGGCAACTGCGAGATAATTCATTGACCAGATAATATACCTGATACATGTAATATGATTAACTTGTTCTTGGAGCCGTTAGACCCATATGAAACAATTTAAATTGGCCAATACATTAGTATTGGTGCATTTTCTGGGGATCAAGATGGAGTTTAACATGTAAAGCCTTTTACTATATCATAATAAAAATACTGTACATTATTATCAGACTTTGTAGACAGTCTCAACTGTGATTAATGAACATTACAGATTTGGTTCACCACACTGTTGGTATAAGATTATAAGGAAGGGTAATTCCCCAGGTGACCTGACACAACCTGACACATGCAAAAGTAGAATGTTTATTGGGCATTGAGCATACATTTTTCTCATAGAAAAAGAATTAAGTTTTGGAGTTTTAGGCGCAGTGTAACCATAGTCCAGTTCAATACAAGGGTATATTGAATGCTTATTTAGGCTGTTATGCAAGTTCCATGAATATTTTACCAGGTTAACTGAACTACAATGTAATTTTGTCAGATTTTAATGTGGCCTGGTTAAGTCTTGGATTCACTAGTAGCCTATTCTTCTGCAGATGAATCCAGCGAGGAAGATGATGACAGCGACGATGACTTCAAACTTCCCTGTGAAAGTGATTCAGACGATGGCAGAAAGAAATCGAAGAATACCAAAAAGACCAAAACCCCAACCAGTAGCAAAAAGGTTCAAAAGACGTCAACGCCAAAAATAAACACCAAACCAGGTGGGACATTAAACTCATTACCTATCATTTTTATGTTTCGATAATTATATCTCTTTTTGACTGAAAGTATTATGGTATAGGTACTGATGGTTAACTTTAAGTGTCGCCACAATTAGTTTCCAGGGCTTTGATGGATTTTCAGGAGATCATCAGGGCTTGATATTATAGTAACTATTAATCGCTTGCCCGGGGCAAGTAAAACATGGTGGTAGGACAACAAACAGTGGGTTCCTACTTGCCAGACTGGGCAAGTGGATGCAACATAAACCTTTAATACACTAAAGGCCTGAATCTTGATCCATATTTAAGTTGGCCATATTCTTTACAGGAGAAATGAAATCATATTTTAATACCTCTAGCTTCAATTACATGCAAATGCCGGAGAGAAATATAATTATCAAAATAATCAAGTGGATTGCTTTTTTTGTGATTGTGGCCATGATCATTGATTTTTGTGGGACAAGTAAAAATTCATGTAGGGCAAGTAAAAGCTATTTGTCACCTGCCCTACTTGGCAAACATTTTAAAAAGTTAATGTCGAGCCCTGCTCATTATTAATACTTTCCAATAATTACCTCACATGTTTGTTTCTAGACAAACCCCAAGCATATTAAATGAGGTCATAGATCACCGGGCTTCTTCGCCAGGTTTCCATGATAACCTACCAGGAATATTATGGATTTGATACAACTCAACAGAAATATTAACCAATATAATATCTAGCCTAAGTATGATTCCAAGCAAAATCCATGCATATTTAAAGAGGTCAGAGAACACCAGACCTCTTTATAGTACCGCTGTGCTAACTGAATATAAAACTGTTAGGAACCCCCCACCCCCAACCCTTTCTGCAAAGTCAATGCATATATTAAATAAGTTTATATATGTATATCACAAGACCTACAATGGATGTACTAAGCAAACTTGCATTGCTCTTGTTTTATTGTGGTTCTCGTAGGCAAAAAAAATGTCAAGAGAAAAAAATTTAGAGTAAAATGTATATATTATTTATTTTTAATTTATATTTATTAAATTATATATATACAGAATAAAATTATTATTTTTATTGGTATTATATGTACTATCAAATTTATTCATCATTTTCAAATATAGTGTCAAAAGTCTCTGGAACAAAGCCTGTGAACAACAAATCCAAGAATTCATCAAGCACTTCATCATCAAGAAACATCACGGGAAGGCAAGGTCTGAGTCCACTCGCAGGACGGAGCATGGCCAGTCCTGTACATAGGACAAACATCAGTAGTCCTACCTTACCTTCATCACTGAAAAAGACACCAGGGGGCAAGACAGGCAGCTTAACACCAGCATTGTCACGGCAACCAGCATCATCATCTCTTTCATCAGGTGAAGTGAATCTATATTTTCCCCCTCATTCCTTCACTGAAGGCTGCACTAATGCAGTTAGTATGGTATGGGAAAATAATAACACAACATGCCCTGTTAGCACAAAAATTTTATGAAAATGTTTATAATATGTTTCCCAAAAACGTTTAAGTGTATGGTTTTTAGAATTTTTAAAACATATTTAAAAAATGTGCTACATTATAATTTAAGTTACTGTTTATTTTAATACTTTTTCAAGATCACTTTCAAATTAAGTAAAAAATCTGTTAAATTTTCATAAAGCTTGTTAAGGTATTTTTTATATCTATGAAATGTTTTGGAAATGATTAAAAAATGTGTTTTGAAAATGTTCAACAAATGTTTCTTGCTATGTGGTACAATAGGTACACATTAACAAAATAGGTAAACACAACACAGAGAAATAAGACACAATAATGCAATACACAGTTAAATAAAACAATGTAACACAATACATAGTAACACTATACAATGACATAAATACACAATAACAAAACACACAATATCACAATACATAGTAAAAATCTAAAACACAATACACATTGACACAAAATGCAGTAAGAAAACACAATAAAGCAACACAACACACAGTAAGAAAATAGTAACAAAACACATAAAAACAACAAAAAGTTACAAAACATTAACACAAAACAAAGTAACAAAATACACAGAAACAATACAGACACTACACACAATATCAAACACACTAACAAAGCACAGTTACACTGTTTATGGATATCTAAATCTGTGGTTTCTCACATTTTATAAACAAATTGACACTGATTCAAAATGTGTTTTTGTTTCAATGGTAAAGTCAAGAGAAGAGTGGCAGTGAATTTTGGCTTTGCTAACAATTTAATTAGGTTGGATTTGAATGAATTTTAACTTCTTGTTGCAGCACAAGGAAATCATTTAGGAGGAGTGAGCATAAAGTCACCATCAGGTGGCCCCGGTGTGCTGCGGTTGGGACTTTCACGAAGAGCTCGCATCACACCACTGCATTCAGCTGCCAAACAATCATCATAACGTGCCTGAACTTCATGGTTTAGTTTTATATAAAATGTTATGCATGGTGTTGTCATTCATGTGGTACTAGCTATAAGCTGTGTTTACTCTTCAGAGGAAGGCAGGACGTTGAGTAGAGGAATTTGTGCCAGGAAAATTTAGGTCAGATATCTTTTATCATATGCAGCAAATGCCTCATAGAGGGCATGCTTATCCGTTTTTGTGAACTCCTTTAAGCAGCATTTGCTGTGACATAGGCTGCAATTGCAGGATATGCTGATACATACATAGCTCAAGAAAAATCTGAAGATTTTGAAAAGAGAGACTCCAAGACTGGAGATTTATCCACAGATGAAGACAGAATTCAGAATTACCACTGGAACAAATATTAAATTATTTATTACAATGAATAAGGGAAACATTAAGATTTATTCCATTAAAAAAAAACAGACAGGATTGACATTAGATTTTCAGTGACTACCAATGGTGTGGGGCTTAAGTCCATACTTGGACTCGTGTGTACACACAAATTACATGATAATATCAAATTTCCAATTTAATTTTATTTTACTATGGACTGTTTGACTCAGACTTGGACTTTGGTTCGAAAAGACTGGCTCAGGAAAGATGGACTTTGACTTGACCCTTAGTCACCCAGGACTCGAGTTCCCTTGACTAATTCTTGCACTTGGACATGGATGATGTTTATCCAACAACATCACTGGACTGTATGTACACTAGTTATTGTGACATGCACTAGATTGCAGGTATGCAGAAAGGATACACTTCTTCCACACTAGAAGAGTTATGACCACCAACGCAAATTTGTGAAGTGTCAAACATATACAGCAAAATATTATGTTGTGCTAAACAAATGGCATTATGATGTAGTGGTAATAGCAATTAATCCTCACACTTGATATCTGTGTTATGTTAACGCTTACGTAAGGTGTGTCAGATGCTAAAGCAAATATGAAGGCTGCCAAAAACAAATGCAGATTGCATTCCCTGGCCTTTATTCCTTGGTGACTGATCAAAGGTTTCCAGAATGTCACAGCTGTTGTTGCAGTTTCATTATATGTATTGTACATTTTCTGATCACTGGCAATGTTTCCATTACATGATTTAGCTGGAGGATTTGTTTATTGCAGGGTATTACCCAGTTTTGATAATATTAATGAAACATTTTTATTTTTGATTTATGTTCATGGTTTTTTTTACAATTTATAAGTGAAACTTTAATATTTTCACTTTGAATATTTTCAGTTGGCCAAAGTAGTTTATTCTCCCTGTCCCCCTTAATGTTAATCAGTAATGTGTTCTAAAAGATTTTAAAAGATTAAAAATAATCTTTGATAGTCGAGGAAATATTTTTGTGATCTTATGAAACAGCAAATCATTGGGCATCACCCTTGGTATGACAGGGAGTTTTATATTTCCTTGGGTATATGGTTCTGCATGTAAAGATTTAAGATTGTGTGTAGAATGTCTAATGCAGTTGTTCACTGTTGAAATGCTGATTTTTGTACAGACTGTTTGGTAATATGATTGCCTGCCTGAAGAAGGCAGCACAGGTATACCAGTCATTGCTGTAAGACTGGGGTGATCATTCAGTAATTATGAGACAGAATGTTATATAAAGCATTATTATTCATAAACAAATACACAGTCATCATATAAATATTTCATTCTATTGAATTTGCTGAAAATAACACAAAAGGGAGTTTTGTAACAATGGTAAATATTTCTCTGTTATTTCATGTTTATATGTCATTCTCATATTCTCCTGTCAAAATAAATGCTGTGGGGTATAAAAATAAGGTTGTTCACTCATCATTCTCTCAAATTCACAATCACTCGCATAATATATATTTTGGAACCCAGAAAACAAAAATAATGGGACATTGGTTTGGTCCATAACAGAACGGTGCCCATGGTTCCTCATGTTCGGGTTTACTTTGTGGGAGTGAATTGGCTCCAAGGTCGGGTTGTTCTGCCCTGAAGGCCTGAGGATTCATTCTTTATCAGAGCATTTTTAGCTCAGCTGACTGAAAGTCATCTGAGCTATAGGGATCACCTTTTGTCCGTCGTCCGTCCGGCTGTCCGGCCGTCCGGGCGTCTGTCCGTTAACAGGGCACAAATCGTAACCGCTAGAACTGGAATCTTCTTACTTGACATCCTAGGAGGTCCATGAAAAATCTCCTTGGAAACCAGAAATTAGGTCTCTGTTACCCATATCCTTCGAGCTATGGGGCCCCAAAGTACCCCCCAGAAAAGTCTAAAATTTTATACAAAAACTTCAATATCTCATTAACTACTTGACTGATGGTCATGATTTTTGGCATACATATTGATCATGAGAGGTTCCATCAGTTCTTGCAGACTGGTGGGGCCACCTGTATCGTTCGATTTTTTACGATTTTTTCCTCTATTTTTGAGACCTTTAAGGATGCTGTCATCTGTTAGCATGGCACAAATAGTAACGACTGGACCTAGAATCTTCATTCTCGACACACTAGAAGACCTATGAAAAGTGTCCATGGAAACCAGAAATTAGGTCTCTGTTACCCATATCCTTCGAGCTATGGGGCCCCAAAGTACCCCCCCCCCAGAGTAGTCAAAAATTTCATACAAAAACTTCAATATCTCAATAACTACATCACTGATGGTCATGATTTTTGGCATACATATTGATTATGAGATGTTCCATCAGTTCCTGCAGACTTGTGGGGCCACCTGTATTGTTTGATTTTTTACGATTTTTTCCTCTATTTTTGAGACCTTTAAGGATGCTGTCATCTGTTAGCATGGCACAAATAGTAATGACTGGACCTAGAATCTTCATTCTCAACACGGCGAGAGACCTATGAAAAGTCTCCATGGAAACCAAAATTAGGTCTCTGTTACCCATATTCTTCGAGCTACCCCAAAGAAAAGTAAAAAATTTCATACAAAAACTTCAATATCTCATTAACTACTTGAATGATGGTCATGATTTGTGGCATAACTATTGATCATGAGATGTGTCATCTTTTCCTGCAGACTGGTGGGGCCACCTGTATCGTTCGATTTTTTACGATTTTTTCCTCTATTTTTGAGACCTTTAAGGATGCTGTCATCTGTTAGCATGGCACAAATAGTAACGACTGGACCTAGAATCTTCATTCTCGACACACTAGAAGACCTATGAAAAGTGTCCATGGAAACCAGAAATTAGGTCTCTGTTACCCATATCCTTCGAGCTATGGGGCCCCAAAGTACCCCCCCCCCCCCCCAGAGTAGTCAAAAATTTCATACAAAAACTTCAATATCTCAATAACTACATCACTGATGGTCATGATTTTTGGCATACATATTGATTATGAGATGTTCCATCAGTTCCTGCAGACTTGTGGGGCCACCTGTATTATTTGATTTTTTACGATTTTTTCCTCTATTTTTGAGACCTTTAAGGATGCTGTCATCTGTTAGCATGGCACAAATAGTAACGACTGGACCTAGAATCTTCATTCTCAACACAGCGAGAGACCTATGAAAAGTGTCCATGGAAACCAAAATTAGGTCTCTGTTACCCATATTCTTCGAGCTACCCCAAAGAAAAGTAAAAAATTTCATACAAAAACTTCAATATCTCATTAACTACTTGAATGATGGTCATGATTTGTGGCATAACTATTGATCATGAGATGTGTCATCTTTTCCTGCAGACTGGTGGGGCCACCTGTATCGTTCGATTTTTTACGATTTTTTCCTCTAATTTTGAGACCTTTAAGGATGCTGTCATCTGTTAGCATGGCACAAATAGTAACGACTGGACCTAGAATCTTCATTTTCGACACACTAGAAGACCTATTAAAAGTCTCCATGGAAACCAGAAATTAGGTCTCTGTTACCCATATCCTTCGAGCTATGGGGCCCCAAAGTACCCCCCCCCCAGAGTAGTCAAAAATTTCATACAAAAACTTCAATATCTCATTAACTACTTGAATGATGGTCATGATTTGTGGCATAACTATTGATCGTGAGATGTGTCATCTGTTCCTGCAGACTGGTGGGGCCACCTGTATCGTTCGATTTTTTACGATTTTTTCCTCTATTTTTGAGACCTTTAAGGATGCTGTCATCTGTTAGCATGGCACAAATCGTAAGGACTGGACCTAGAATATTCATTCTCAATACACTGAGAGACCTATGAAAAGTGTCCATGGAAACCAGAAATTAGGTCTCTGTTACCCATATTCTTCCAGCTATGGGGCCCCAAACTACCCCCCAGAAAAGTAAAAAATTTCATACAAAAACTTCAATATCTCATTAAATACTTGACTGATGGTCATGATTTTTGTCATACATATTGATCATGAGATGTTCCATCACTTTCTATAGACTGGTGGCGCCACCTGTATCGTTCAATTTTTTACGAATTTTTTTCTCTATTTTTGAGACCTTTCAAAATTTAAACATCTGTTAACAAGGCACAAATTGTAAAGACTAGACCTAGAATCTTCATTCTTGCCACACTGAGAGACCCATGAAAATTCTCCATGGAAACCTGAAATTTGGTCTCGGTTACCCATATTCTTTAGGCTGTATGGCTCCAAAATACCCCCCAGAATAATGGAAAATTTGATACAAAAAGTGCAGTATCTCAATAACTACAACACTGATGGTCATGATTTTTTGCATACATATTGATCATGAGCTGTTCCATCAGTTTCTGCAGAGAGGGTGCGCCACCTCTATTTTTTTCAAATTTTTACGAATTTTTTTTTCTCTTTTTTCGAGACCTTTGAAGATGTGGTTATCTATCAAGAGGGTACAAATTGCAACAACTGGACCTAGAAACTTCATTCTTGTCATGCAAGGAGGCCCATGAAGAGTGCCTGTGGAAACTTGAAATTTGGTCTCTGTTACCCATATCCTTCAAGCTATAGGACTCTGAAGTATCCCTCAGAATAATGGACAATTTGATACAAAAGCTGAAGTATCTGAACAACTAATACGCAGATCATCATGATTCTTTGCATAGATATTGACCATTAAGTGTTTTTAGCTCAGCTGACTGTAAGTCATCTGAAGTATCCCTCAGAATAATGGACAATTTGATACAAAAGCTCAAGTACCTAAACAACTATTGCAGTGATCACCATGATTCTTTGCATGGATATTGATCATGGAATGTGTCATCAGTTTCTGCAGTATGGTGGCGCGACCTGTATTTTTTTATTTTTACGAATTTTTTTCTCTATTTTTGAGACCTCATAAGATGCGGTCATCTGTTAACATGGCACAAATCGTAACAACTGGACCTATAATCTTCTCTCTTGACATGCTGAGAGGCCAATGAAAAGTCTCCTTAAAAACTTGAAATTAGGTCTCTGTTACCCATAACCTCTGAGGTATGGGACTCCGAAGTACCCCCCAGAATAATGGAAAATTTGATACAAAAGCTCAAGTATCTGAACAATTATTATATTGATCACCATGATTCTTTGCATGGATATTGATCATGAAATGTTTCATCAGTTTCTGCATTCTGGTGGCGCCACCTGTATTTTTTCAATTTTTAGCTCATCTGAGCTGTAGGGATCACCTTTTGTCCGTCGTCCGTCCGGCCATCCAGGTGTCTGTCTGTTAACAGGGCACAAATCGTAACCGCTAGACCAGGAATCTTCTTACTTAAAATCCTGGGAGGTCTATGGAAATTCTCCTTGTAAACCTGAAATTAGGTCACTGTGACCTTTATTCTTTGAGCTATGGGGTTCTGAAGTACCCCCCAGAATAATGCAAAATTTAATACAAAAGCTCAAGTATCTGAACAAATAATGCATTAATCACCATGATTCTTTGCATGGATATTGATCATGGAGTGTTTCTTCAATTTCTGGAGATTGGTGGCGCCACCTATATTTTTTTAAATTTTTTACAATGATTTTTCTCTATTTTTATGATCTTTAAACATTTGGTCATCTGTTAACAGGGCACAAATCATAATGACTGGACCTAGAATCTTCTGTCCTCACCTCCAGGGAAGCCCATAAAAGGTCTACATGGAAACCCGAAATAAGGTCCCTGTTACCCATATTCTGTGAGCTATGGGACTCTGAAATACCCCCCAGAATAAAGATTTGGTCATATATTAACAGGGCACAAATCATAATGACTGGACCTAGAATCTTCTGTCCTCACCTCCAGGGAAGCCCATAAAAGGTCTACATGGAAACCCGAAATAAGGTCCCTGTTACCCATATCCTTCATGCTCTGGGGCTCCGAAGTACTCCCCAGAATAAAGATTTGGTCATCTGTTAACAGAGCACAAATTATAATGACTTGACCTAGAATCTCCTTTCTTGATATGCTGGGAGGCCCCTGAAAAGTCTCCTTGTGCACCTGAAATTACATCTCTGTTACCCATATCCTAACCATATGCGGCTTTGAAATACCCCCCAGAATAAACATTTGCATTTGTTAACAGGGCACAAATCATAATAACTGGACCTAGAATTTTATTTTTTGACATGCTGGGAGACCCCTGAAAAGTCATCTTGTAAACCTTGAAAATAGGTGTCTGTTACCCATACCCTTCATGCTACAGAGCTCCATAGTACCCCAATGAATATTGGATGATTTTATACAAAAGGTCAAGTTTGGAAAAAAGTATTTAATTCAAATTTGAAATTCAGATGATAAAATTACTTTTGTCAATGTCTTCCTGGTCAGCTGAGCGTCATGACCCCTGGGTCACTTGTTGTTCCATCTGTTCATATGTACATTGTGTGTGTGTATATATATATATATATACATACATACATACATACATACATACAATGAATATACAATGTTGTGAGTTTGAAATTGCCGAGCTAAAGCGACTGGTATATATGTATGTATGTGTGTGTGCAATGTATACTAGTATTATATTCAATGTATACAGTGTACAGTTGAATACAGAAGCTAACTTAAATGTTTGTACAACTGATGTCAATTTTTTGAGTTTAAAATTGTCATGCTGAGCTAAAGCGATTGGTACATGTATTTAACCATCATATGGCTGATTTTTGTACCCAAATTATAACCATTTTATCAAAATACTAGTATTTATAACTTGATATTAAGTCGGTTGCTGAAGAAATTAAATCAGGCCTTGGTGATCTATAAACAGATTTAAAAAAAAAATGGGGAGGGGTTGAATATTTAGTTAGACTCAGTGGTAAGGGATGCTTAAGAAATAGAGTAAATTAATCTTAAAGTTTAATATGCTTCATGCAGAAACTTTGAACATGATCGACACGCTAGTCGTTCATAAAATCACTAATAATAATTGTGGACTTTGAGTAATGGTACAGTGCGGTAGTATTTTGTGGAGAAGCTCCATTGACGGAGTGCCTTGTGCATGGATTGCTTAAAAATTCAGATGCGTGTTGATTTGTGTAACTGTGGGAAATTTATTATTAGGCTTGTGGTGCCACATATTTCTAACAATGTACCTTCATAGTTGTGTTTAATTAGCATCCGGTAATAAAGGTACAGTGTGTGTGTGTGTGTGTGTAAATATATATACAGTATATATATATATATATATATGTATATGTATATATGTGTTTGGACTTAGTCCAATGCCCCTGTAATTTATCAAGTCCATTTGAGTAAAAAAAAAATCATGAATGATTGCATTGAACGTTTCTCCGACCATTGACCATGGGCATTTCTGTCCACTGCACATATCTTATAAACTCCCATGCAAATACCCCATTGTGTGTACCAGTCGCATCACCATTCATCCCCAGTGTTCTTTGCTTGTTGCTGAAAAGACCAATGGTTACAGAAGTTTTTAAGGAATCTTGTTTTTAATTTTTTTTCTTTATCTATTTGCAATCTATTTGCGCTTTTTATTTACAGTTTCAGTGTGTAAATATTTTTGTGCCAATTATTACCTCCGACAAGGAGGATATTTCTACCTTTAACAGGAATATTATAATAGTGTAATAATATATAGCAACAGTGATGATCACATATTCATACATCTTCAAAAATTCTCGAAACAATGAGGTCAGAGGTCACAAGAAATATGACGGGCATGACGCAGCCCCTGTGCTGCTTTTTTTCTGAATGCCCAGTGCCGGCGCGCTGTGTTTTCCTCAGACGACTTGTTGGTTACATGGACCCAATAAATGCTCTCGCTCTCTCTCTCTCTCTCTCTCTCTCTCATATATATATATATATATATATATATATATATATATATATATATATATATATATACATATATATATATATACAGGTTTCAAAATAAAAGTTATTTTGTGCTTTCTACAGCACAAAGGACAAAGGTTCGTCTTCCGTTCTGGCAGGGTTTCGTTGTTCCTCTGGCGGAAAGGATATCACGCCTTTTGTTCAAGTGAAAATTGTTCCTTTGCATTGCGAAGCTAAAAGCTTAAGGAGGGGAAGAGGCTGCCCGTGCTAAATTTTGTATGTGCCAAGCGCAAAAGTATCCAAGACGCAAGTTCAAGCGGAGCACCAGTCCTTTCAAGCGGACAACAGTAAACCGAACTGATGCGGATTAGTGGCCTAGTGCGGACAGAGTAAACCAATTCACGATCCGAATTATTTGCCAGTGCGGACACGGCCTTAAAGGTTTCTTCCTGTATATGCAACTTAATGAGTTCCATCTCATTTGCCTATATAATAAGTTTCATGAAGTATACAGGGTAAACTATTTATTGTATCCTTAATTATCACGAAACTTTTAGCTTTAACAGGGTTTATATTAACCAGATGTCACCAAGAACAATCCTCTAACCTATAGGGTGAGACATCCGTATTGAGATCATGGGGACCTCGGCCAACTACGCCGGGCTGTATGTGTCACTGCCTTCCTTTTGTGATGCTGTTGCTGTGTGAACGCAACAAGTCGATGATCATCACTTCTTACGCTATAACAGCTGTTCATCTTAAGTTTCTTCTCGCCGTTTTAAAGATGCAAAGGTATGTTGTTTTCTTGTGATAATCAATATTTCTTAAGTATAATAACCATATGAGACAATGTGAGTTTGGGAGAGGTATGTGTCAATGAAAACAAGTACAGGCCATGCCGGCCTGATATGGGTCGGCTCTATATATAGCTGCTATATGTGGTGATAAATGAGATATGCCCCCACACATACAGGGTGTCCAATGTGCTGGCTTGTCGGATTTAGCAGTATCAGATGACATGCGCAGACACCTGTGTTTATATTTATGGTCATTCATATTGTATATAGTGACAGAAATCCACTACATTAATTTTTGCTCCGCAGAGACGTTCTCATTCTTTACTGATATTTTACTCTGGCCAGTGAAGAAAACAAAGATCATTTATTGTTAAGGTCATAAAATATCGTACTTCTACATGCTGCTAGCTGAGGTGCCCAGGCGTTCATCGCTGGGTGGGCGTGGTTGCTGTTGCTCTGTTGACTCGTCCAGCTTCTCGTCCTGACCTCGGTATGTGTTGGGTGTTCTGGAGCTATACTCTGGGAAGGCGTCTTGGATACCTTGGCGCTTGTCTTGGACTGTCATCCACAATTATACCTTCAAAGACTTCCCTTTATCTTCTAATTAAAAAATGTGGACGTCGATACCCGTAATTTCACTTTTTTTTATCCTTTTATCTTTCGTCGTTGGTGAGGGAGCTGATGCGGGCCTCGGCTTGCTGAAGTCAACGTGAGCTCCGATTCTACTTTGTCGAATCGATTCGATGATGTTTTACTCGTGTGAATTGCTTCAGATCGGGTCATTTGTTATCGATTGGAACCATGTGAGTTAATTTATCATTTATAGAGCTGTAACAGCTACATAATGATGGCCACCACCGACTGAGATGGTCAATTCCAGTGTTGATGGGGAAAGCCTGTTGCTCATACAGAAAGTTTTATTAAACGGACATGTTTACAAACTAAGTATGTAAAATGTACATGAAGTATGAAAGTTTCTCCTTGAAATATCATGGTATCTGCCGATATTTCGTTCAAATACGGTTTGTTTACCCCAGTGCACAAGTGGAAATAAACTTGCACCAGACCTGATCAGTGGCGTGAAATATAGCGGGAACGCCGCAAGGTAGTCGTTACGCCAAGCTTCATAAATCAAGACTTTTTTTCAAGCATATAACCGTTGTACCTTCTGTGATTTCTCTTTAATGCGTCTTCTCCTCCCAAGCTAAGATCGGACCTCCAATATAGGAGAGAGTGAGTCCTTGTGTGGGGATGTTTTGTTATAGGAAACTTTTTTAATCAGCCAAAGTTAATTGCTTGGGAGAGATAAAAAAACAGTTGTGCTAAAGGTATTGTATCCTTAAGATTATTATCCATAGTTCTGAATAGAAAGGATAAATCTATGTGTCCATATATGTGTCAGCATATGCCTCATTGTGATTTAAATCATTTGTTTTAAGTTCACAAATCAACCATGCTTATATTTCATATGTATATTGTTCCATGAGCCCATGAATTTTATTCTTTGTATACTAGTATTACGATTTGTTACTATTATGCCATGGAGAAATAAAAATATAAATTTGTACACGATAGATTAAAATATAGCACACGCATTCATTCATATGTGTGTATACGTATTATATATACATGTGTATATATATATATATATATATATATATATATATATATATATATATATATATATATATATATATATCATCGCCCCGTTTTATACGCCAACGCTGTTTAAGAAAGTTACAAGAGGAAGTCCACTCGATGGTTTGCTAAGTCAAATTGTGCTTATGTGAATACATATGAACACGACATGTACCACGTGACCCCGGCGCCCGCCTACTTCAGCTATGTAGGTGTCGGACGATTCTGAACCATGGTGATGGTCTATCTAACCGATCGACGCATATGGCAAAGTTCCTCTATTTTCATAGAAGTACAACCTGCCTGTTTATGAATGTTTATTTAACGTTATAAGGGAGGTGAGTTTTTAGGATTTTATCACAAAAGATATTTCTGAGAATAGGTATATATTTTTACTACGTACACAGAACAAGGATGCTTTATGTATTCATCATGTAACCTGTACTTTGTGACCCGATAACCACGCATTTATGAAAATACTTCACGATAAATATGTGGGTGTGTTCATATTTATTGTCTCATACGATCGGGCGTTCTAGGTATTTCTCATAAGCTCATGTGTGTGTAACGGTCTATATCCGATGATTGAGTTATGGATCGTTATATCGTTCGGGAACTATCGTCACCAACCTTTTTCTCAAAACGAAACACAAAAGACTGGTTGCCTTCGGGAAACCTTTCTTCAGCTGCGATTACATATCAGTAGGACGGGTGTCAGTTGGACGGGCCTCAATTAGACGGTTTCATTTGGACGGGTCAAAGTTAGACGGATCCTGACAATTCATTTTATCCCGATATGCAGTCATGCACTGCTGTGAAAATGAGAATGAAACACGTAATATTGACACAGAAACTGTAGCTCGGCGAGCGTTTAAGACGTATTGTTTTATATGATAAATATGAAGAAAAAGAATACAGCTGAATTTACGCAAAGCAATGTGGACTGCAAAGTACAAATGAAGAAAAAAGAAACGAAAATGAGTATCTCACCTGAACAGATAGAGCGAAACACATGTTGCGTTTTAAGCGTCCGTAGGCAGAGTGACGGGTGAACGGACTTCTTGTCCGGAGTTTCCGCTACTCTCTTCACTGCAGGGTGTTAGCTAAGCTGTTCATTGGTTAGTTTGAATGAATGAGGTAAAAATTATAACTTAAGATGACATAAGACTGGAAAACATCTGCAAGGTGTCATCCTAAATGAATGGGTTTCATATATACTGGTCGGATTTTTTCGGTCCAATCTGGAAGGGTCCTAGTTGGACAGGTCCCAGTCAGACGCTCTATCAATAACGTGTGGGGTTAAGAAATAACAAAGGCTATAATACAGGCACTTTATATTATATATATAATATAATGAATGTATATATGCAAATATAAAGCAGTTAGAAATGTCCTGAAGGATGAACGGCTCATTCGCATATATAGACCACCCTGCTATTTGGCGACGCCGACATCATGTGCAACCATTACATTGTCTCGTTTTTAGCTCAGCTGACTTTCAGTCATGCTGGGCTATAGCGATGGGTCTTTGTCCGGCGTCCTTCCGTCTGTCCGTCCAGCCGGCCGTCCGTCCGTTAGCAGGGCACAAATCGTAACCGTAGGGGCTAGGGCCATGAACCCTATGCAGTCTTAGAGGTTCTAAAAAGATCTCCTTGCAAACCTGAAAATAGGTCACTGCGACCTATATTCTCGAAGTTATGGGGTGTGTTTGCACCCCCCAGAAGTAATTCTTTTAGCCAAAATTTTCATCCCAAACAATCCACTTGTCACATGCAGCTCACCTACCAACAGGGGAAGAACCATAATTATTTTGAGGTCACAAGGTCAAAGGTCAAGGTCACAGAACCAACTTCTTTCAAATGCCTCAGGATGCATTTTAAGCCAAACCTTTCATCCAAATTCTTTGATCTTTCACATATAGCCCACCTACTAAGTGGGAGAAGAATCCTATAGATGTTGAGGTCACAAGGTCAAAGGTCCGGGTCACAGGATCCACATCTTTGAAAAGGTGGACACATTTCAAGCTAGACCTTTCATTCCAAACCTTTCAGCACTGATATCGCTTCTCTGCCAACAGGGGAAAAGACCTGTTGATTTTGAGGTCAAAGGTCAAGTTCACAGCACCCTCTTCTTGCGTGGAGTCATTTTAAGGCAAACTTTTCGATCTATACTTTCCATCTGTCATATATGGCTTGCCTACCAATAGGAGAAGAAGCCTATTGATGTTGAGTTCAAAAGGTCAAAGGTCAAGGTCACAATATTGTTCTAAATGCTTGTGAACATATTTCAAGTGAAACTGTTCAACCCAAACCTTCAGTCTTTCACATATGCCACATCATACATCACTGAATTTGATTCCAACTTCATATTTATGGGTCTTTTTGCATGAAGAAATAACTAATTGATTTTGAGGTCAGCTGGTCAGGAGGTTAAAGGTTGCAGGTCTAAGTTATTCACTCATTGGTTGCCAAGTAATTACACCCGGCCAGATGTAAGTGGTAAGTAGTTACCCATCATTTAGAAAGAATCCAGTTGATATGTGGGCAAAAGGCCAAGGTCATAGGTCAGGGATGTTCACAATAACTTATTTTGTAGACCATCTCTATTTTTCTTGTTTTCTTGTATATATAACCATGGCACTCACAACTGGTACATCTCACTATGTGCCCATAATTGTCAGTGACACTTGTGATATATAACTCCCTTTTGTATCAGCTCATGGAGTGATAAGGATATATCATTAGTGCATAACAAAACACTGTTGCCGGAATGCTTTGGCCAGGCATTAAGACTATGAAAGTTAAGTGTTAAGGTTTAGCTACTGATTTATAAAATGATGGGAACCTTTTGCAGTTTATATCATGAAATCATAGCAAAAAACTTAGTTTTCTAGATATCTGAATATTATTATACAAATCATCAGATATACCAGCAAGTGTTTGTTCTGATAATATGTGGGTCTTTACCTTGATTCAGGATGGCTTTTTTTATTACAAGACTCTTAGTGATGCTTTCTGCATTTCTTTTCTTTTAGGTTTTGCAGTTTACCTACCCTGCTGACCCCATTGAATAGCAAGCTGATAATTAAAACAAATTGGACTTGCACTTTTTACATTTGCATGTTCATAAATCTGATATGAGAGCTCTCCAACCTGATCATGCCTTTTGAATTGTTTTGGACATTCATAACTGTTACATTCTTTGAAGCAATTGCTACAAGTTTTGTGTCTTATTGGAGGATGTGTGATATCAAATGTCAGACTTGTCAGAAAACCATTATGTCTGCCAGGTAGCCATTTTAGAAATCCTTTTGCCAGGGCAGTTCCTGTGATTTTTTATGATGTTTGGTCCCTTTTAGAGGATGTTTGTTGTTCAATTTCCGACCTGTCAGAAATCCAATATGGCCACCAGGAAGCCATCTTTAAATTCCTTTAGAACATATTATCTCAAGAACTATTAAAGTGAATGCAGTGGGATGTATATTAATGTTATCTTGCATTGAGTCAAAGATTTCTTGATAAATATGAACATCAATTATGAAAGCTCAGTACAGTTGGCTTATATTGAATAAAAATTAATATGGAAGCACCTGTTTCACAATAATTCTAGCATGGATTTCCTTGATCTTTTGCTATATTTTGATCTTAAATGTGGCCTGTGTGGTATTCCTTTTGAGACTGACAGGAATCGAGCAAGTGTGGGATTAGTTCCTGATAGCTCAACAACCATACATTTTGCCTCAGACCATCATTGTATCCCCAGACAAAGTCGGATAATTGCCACTTGACAGTACTGTAACCATTATAAGTCAAAAACTAATGGAAAGATTTCTTTCATATTATGCACATGTAGAGAGATGGGCTATGGGATGAGGTCTGTTTACATTTGGGTCATGACCTTTACCATGAGAGTGGCCTTGACCTTTAATGTGTCCATATTTGGTGAAAATCACACACCTCTTATGATATCTCCAGTGTTGATAGCCATATGGATTTCAAACGTGACTTATGTATGGCCCACTACTAAAGTAAGAACCCTATAGGTTCTAGGGTCATGAGGTCTAAGGTCAAGGTCACTGGACTTGCATCTTACAAGATACTGTGGATGCATTTTAAGCCAAACTTTCAAGGTCTTCCATCTTGAATATATAGCTCACTTGCCAACAGTGGATGATCCATATCAATTTTGGGGTCACAAGAACAAAGGTCAAGGCCACAGGAGCTATATGTCAAAAAATTAGTTAATGTATGATAATTCCTGCTTTAATTAATGTATTGATTTCAAACTTGACTTATATATGTCCCATTGAAAAAGCAAGACTCCAATTGATTTTGGGGTCATGAGGTCAAAGGTCAAGGTCACAGGACACATCTTTAAAAAGAATGTGGATGCATTTTCAGCCAAACATTTCATCTCAGACCTTTCATCTTGAACATACAGTTCCCCTGCCAAAAGAGGAAGATGCCTGTCAATTGTGAGGTCACAAGGTCAAAGGTGAAAGTCACAGGAGCCATCTGTCCAAAAATCAGTTCCTGAGATGATAATTCAAGCTTGGATTAATATATGGATTTTAAACCTGACTTATATATGGCCCATCAATAAATCTAGACCTCTATTGATTTATATATAAAAGTGGATGATCAATATCAATTATGGGTTACAAGGTCAAAGGTCAAGGCCACAGGAGCCATCTGTCCAAAAATTAGTTTCCGGATGATAATTCCTGCTTTTATTGATGTATAGATTTCAAACTTGACTTATATATGTCCCATTGAAAAAGCAAGACCCCAATTGATTTTTGGGTCATGAGGTCAAAGGTCAAGGTCACAGGACCAACATCTTTAAAAAGATTGTGGATTGATAGATGGAAGATACAATAATTGCTTGCCAAGTGTCAGTATATGCTGCTCAAAATGGGGGCCGATTCTTAAAGGGGGGAGGGGGGTGGGCCTACTATGTCTGGGGATACTCTGGCACTACGGTGCCAAGAAATATCTAGTTCACTATGTTTTAACCAGACATATATGATAAGAATTTATGGCAATGTAGAAGGTTTTAACAAAATTGGCATATAGGTTCTGCAACAATTTTACTAGTTGTGAATCGCAGCCCATGATGTCGCAGGTCATGCTTGGCAGCTGAGCGTCATGACCCATGGGTCACTTGTAATATTCATGCGCTTACCTTGCAATATCAAGGGTATTTTGCTATATTTTTGTCTATATTTGTCTATTTTTGTCTATTATATGTGACAGGCTAGTATACACACAGACACACACGTGCAAACACACACAGCTTCAGAATATTTGTTTACAGTAGCCTCATATGGCTGGTCTCCTGTGTCTGGGCTTAGCTTTCTAGGTGACCTTAGTAGCCTTTCATCAGTCACCCCTCAGCTGACAGTCCAAAGATTTATTACAGGGTGTCCACCCGGTATTGTTTAGGGTAGCAGTAGGCCTGTGCTGTGTGTCTGTGCAGTACTGTGGACCAGGCCAGCGCCTGTCACAAGCTGTAAGTAATCCCATGGTATGTCCTACCCCAGTAGGGTCAGGGTAAATGGACTGACTACTCAGCACTGTGGCCATTTTGCCGACACGTCATTGCTGCGGAAGCATAGAAACATTTGTGCCAACTGAGGTCTAAGTGGACATTTGATTGTCATGTGTGCAAGGTAAATAACTTTAAGTATTCTTATTATGTGTAATAAAAGCATTGCTTACATCAGAAATTCTATTTATCAGATTTAATATACATGTATTCTGTTATACTGTGCTGTAAAATAAGTGACCCTAGTGAGACACAATACATACTGGCACAGGGCGTTGCCAGCATGGACGGCCATTTTGTTTTAGCGCTACATCGTGGTACTGATATACACTTATTTGTCAATTACAGATAAGTCCTGAGTGTAACACACATTGTCCTGCTTTATTCTTTATTGTTACCATTGTATATATTTGTATTTATGAGTTTCATTTATGAATACACATCTTTGGTGGTGTAATGTGTTATTTCCTTTTGAGTCACAGTTGTTCAATAAGACGGTTTATTATGACTTATTAAAGACTATATCTGATGTATATCATATTGTATAATAATTGTTGTCCATTGATTTATGAATATGTTCATGTCATTCAAGAATTATAAGGGTAATTCTTGTGGAGACAGCTCTTGTGTAATTAGATTGTTTGTTGTAAAGATAGGAATGTTTATATGATGTTATAATCTGGTAAGGTTATATAGGGATTTGTCTTTTGCATATGTGTTAACTATTCAAGTCACCATTAGGAGTATTCCAGCTGATAGCTCTGGAGACTACTCAGGGTCTGTCTGTGACTTGTCTGACTGTAGAGCTTAACTGAGACTGGGTGAAGCAGAAACTGCTACTGTTCATTTGTTTTGTACTTTTCTGTAAAGAATTTAAAGCAAATATATAGGTAAATTCCTGGCCAGGTTTATAGGTATATCCTGAGCCTGTATATTTGATTAACACTAAGGTGTAATTCTTTGTGGTTTTACAGTCAATACTGATGAGCGTGTGACCAGGTCTTAATTGGTCAAAGTACTGAGAGAAAGAACCCGTTCTTACGGTTTGTATTTGGTTTATTCATTGATGGTATACTACTACCCAACAATAATGTTTGTGCTACAGTTATGTTAAAAGTTGCATCAATGTATTAGTTTATTAGTAGTTAATGAATGGTAAACATGGCCCAAATATTGGTTACCATGGATTCAGAATTAATTTCATTATGTACTGTACAAGCTTTAATGAGCATTACATTATGAGATTGTATAACTATAGTGCACTTTAATGGGTGACTATTCCATGAGATAGTTATGCACAGTTAGAATTTAGTTTGAACATATATGTTAACATAACTTGTCTATTTTAGTTTAGTTTATGCCTATATAATCTCTTATCTAGTGCAGTAATTCAAATGGGGTACTTCCTCTGTATCACAGCGAGTATTCCTGCAATTTTATGTAATTACAAACTGGCATTGCACTGCTGCTGACCAAAGTATCATTTATAACACAGCTGGTTAATAATATACCAGTTCAGTTTTAATAGAATGGTCTTTCAATAGATAAACAGATATATTTCTAATGTTAAACTATTTTGGCTTCATTATGATTCATTTTCCGTTTGTAATCATTATTCTTAATCTGGTTTATACTGTATAATTGCAGGGTTCTTTCTCCTATGCATAATGTACGATGCATATTTCGAATAAAGGGGCGTCTCGTCTTGCCGTCTGACTCTTCTGACTGTTTGAGTCCCGCTACAGAATTTGGTGGCAGCGGTGGGATAGAGTCAAGACATTTGTTGATGTCAGATGGAGATAAGACGTTCGCTTATGTGGGACGGTGTCAGGACAATGGTGGTCTTTGCCTAGACGAATTCGTATCAGGAGTGTGCAAGGTCTACACTAAGGAGAAAGGGACGGAACTGAAGTAGATGCAAAGGGGCAGAGAGAGAGAGAGAGCAAACTATGGACGGTACCCTTTAAGAGTATAACGATCACAGTTTTAAGCCTGTGGAAGATTTTGTTTTTTCTATGTCTAATTAAGAAAGTAATATGTAAAACCATTTATCTAGAAGTCAGAACTTTGAATTTGAATGTATCATATGAAGGTCATTATTAATTGCTTATGTTGCTTATATGCATGCTAATTTGGATGTACTCTTGCAGAAAAGGTCACTTATGTTGTTTATGTGAATGCTAATTTGAATTATTGTATTATTAATATTAATTTGTATTATTGTGGAAAAGGTTATTGGTATAACCTTTTAAAGTAACTGTATAGGTAGTTACTATAGCAACTTTTTGTATTGTGATATTGTGTAACATGGATGCTTTGGCTGAAAAGGTACAAGCTTTGGAAGCAGAGCTGCACAAAACTAGGCTTAGGGTGCAAGCTGCAGAGGCCAAACACAATGTCAAAACAGAGGTCGTGGCCAGGGTTGTGCAAAACCACCAAAAGCTCCGAAGATACGATGGGGACTCTCGTGAGTTGGAAAGCTGGATTGCTGATGCTCAGCGACACGTACAGTTCCAGCAGTATGACCATAAGGAGGCGGTGGACTTCTTGATGGCCCACCTTACAGATATAGCGAGGGAAGAGGCGGAACTCGTGCCAGAGGAGGAAAGAAAGACCCCTGAACAGGTATTTGGCTTGTTGCGCAATACATGTGGAGAAAGGCTCTCAGCCTCCCAGTTGTTAGATTTATTCTACAACCGTAAGCAAGGTGAGAGAGAAAGTTTGCGCAGCTTCTCTTATGCCCTGGTCGATCTAATTGACAGAGCGCTCCGCCAAGATAGCGATTGTGTTGCCAGCAGGGAAAAAACACTTAGGGATCGGTTTGTCGATAAGGTAAAAGATTCATCTCTAAGGAGACATTTGAGGGGATATATCCGCACTAATCCCGATGTGAGTTTTCTTGATTTACGGGAGGAAGCACTGCTCTGGGCTGAAGAGGGAAGTAGCTTCAATGCAACAAAAAAGGTTCAACAGAACATCCAAAGTGTTGACTGGCAGGCTACAGATGATTCGGAAAAACAATCAGATTTGAGGATATCCAAATTGGAAAAGTGTATGGAAGATCTCTTGAAGGCACAAGAGAAAACTTTTGAGCACCTCATGGACCAACAAAAAGTACTTTCCAGCCTTTACAGCGATGGAAAGAAGCAAACTGACAAGCGCAGCAGTGTTTCAAATTTGGATAAGGTGCCCATAACTTGTTACTATTGCAAGAAGCAGGGACACATAAAGAGAAACTGCTTCAAATTGAAAAGGGACGTGGAGAGAGGACCTGATACCCGCTTCGCACAACCAGAACAAAATCTAGTCAGATATGTTCCTTTGCCAGGAACTGGATTCCACCAGCAGCATTATGCAACCCCTCCTGGGCCGTATCAGTTACAACCTGGAATAGCTGGCACGGAATACATGCAGCCCCAATTGAGACAAGATGCCCCAAACTCCCAACCCACCCAGCAGTGAGCCAGGCTAGGGTGGGGAACCGAGATGTGAAACCTGGCGGCTCCCAGACTCAAAGTAATTTATCAATAGCGGATCTAATAACTAGGACTGTTGGGAGAAAACCAACAATAAGCGTAAAATTTAATGGCATCAATGCGGACAGTTTATTTGACACTGGATCCATTGTCACTACAATGAATGAAGAGTTTTTCAGGAAACACCTGCAGCATTCAGGTGAGGTCATATTCGAAGCAGGGAAATGGTTTACCCTGACAGCTGCCAATGGTCTTGAAATACCATATCTCGGTGTGGCAATACTTGATGTAGAAGTGTGTGGATGTAAGATCACACAAATGGGTGTTATGATCACCAAGAACACTCATGAAGTGTCCTCTAATCCTCAGAAGATACCCATCATATTGGGCATGAATGTATTATCTAGGGTTCCACAGTTTGCAGACTTCCTGATGGGACAGGGCCATGTGACAGTCGAAAGCCAATCTGTAGACAAGGGCTGCATTGGTTTTGCACGCGTCGCTGGTTCCGAGGCGATCTGTATTCCTGCTCAGAGCTATCGCTTCATATCGGTCACAGGTCCTCCAGGAAATGATGCTGTTATACTTGAGCCTCTTGCAGAATCATTACCAGGCAATGTAGATGTTGCACATTCTTACGGGAATTTGGCAGAGAGACCACTCAGAGTTCAAGTGATCAATTTTGGCAACAAGGATGTGTGGGTACAACCGAGAACACGCTTAGCTTCTGTACATTTGATCAGGGAAGTAATAGGTACCCAAGGGAATATCGAGCTTAACATCTGTTCTAACCAGGTAGAAGTCACATCCAGTAATACGGATATAGTTGGTGCTCGGGAAGAAGAGCTTTTAAACCAAATAAATTTGTCAAGACTGAAGGATCCAAGAGACGTCAAAAGAGCAAAGGCATTATTTCTGAAGCATAAAACGGTATTCAACTTGGAAGGAGAGCCGTTGGGGTGCACCAGGACAGTAAGACACAAAATATATACAAAGGATGAATTCCCAGTATGTCAGCCTCATAGACGAATTCCACCACCATTCTGGAAGGAAGTGCAAGAACATTTGCAAGAACTGTTAAAGAAAGGCATAATTAGGGAAAGTCAATCAGACTATGCTTCGCCAATTGTGTTGGTACGGAAGAAGAGCGGCGAGATCCGGCTATGCGTAGACTACAGGCGCTTAAACCAAAAGACATACAGAGACGCGTTTCCTTTGCCAAGAATTGATGAGACATTAGAGGCTCTGCAGGGATCAACTCTCTTCTCAACACTAGATCTTGCGTCAGCTTACAATCAGGTAGAAGTAGAGCCATCAGATCAAAAGAAAACAGCTTTTACAACACCTATGGGCCTTTTTGAGTACATTAGAATGCCCTTCGGATTAGCCAGTGCACCAGCAACGTTTCAGCGCTTGATGACCAGGATATTTCGTGACGATATTTTGCGGATTCTTTTGGTGTACTTAGATGACATAATAGTCTACAGCAATTCATTTGAAGAACATCTGGCCAGATTAGACAGGGTCTTCTCCCTTCTTGCGGAACACAGTCTTCAAGTAAAACCAGAAAAATGTGCATTCTTTTGCTCTGAGGTAAAGTTTCTTGGGCATGTTGTGTCTGATGATGGGATCTCTACGGATCCAGACAAAATTGTAGCAGTACGGGACTGGCAAGTACCCAAGACTGTACAGGAACTTCGCAGTTTCTTAGGGTTTGCTTCCTATTACAGAAGATTTACTCCAGGCTTTGCCCATGTGGCTGAACCCTTACACAAGCTCTGCAGTGCTGTTGGAGGACAGAAAAAATGCAAGAAGTCCATCATAGACCACTGGAATCAAGAACATCAAGATTCATTCGACAAGATCAAGGAGAAGTTAACCACAGCACCTGTTTTAGGGTATGCTGACTTTTCCCTTCCATTTATTGTGGAAACAGATGCCTCAGAGAAAGGGCTCGGCGCAGTTCTCAGTCAGGTACAAGAAGGAAAGAAGAGGGTTATAGCCTATGCAAGCAGAGGTCTTCGGGGAGCAGAAAGAAATCCGGAAGGCTATAGTTCCAAAAGGTTGGAATTTCTTGCGTTAAAGTGGGCCATCACTGAAAAATTCCGGGACTATCTTGAAGGTGGAAAGGTTGTGGTTTACACAGACAACAATCCCCTCACTTACTTTCAAACTAAAGCCAAGCTTCCAGCCATTGAACAACGATGGGCTGCAGCCCTTGCTGGTTTTGACTTGACAATACAATACCGTCCAGGCAGGGAAAACGTGAATGCTGACCAGTTATCACGCCAAGAGTTTCGTCCATGGGAGGATGAAGAAAGTCAGTGTGTCCATGGTAGCCTACTACCATCGCAGTTGCAAACCCATGTGTTAGCAGAAACAAATTTGCAGTCAGTGGATGAAGATTTCTTTGCTTCAAACATCCCATGTATTCAATCTGATGAGATGGCCAAACTTCAGCGTGACGACAAAACCATTGGACTGGTAATAAGATTTCTTGCTCAAGGTACACGACCATCTAGCACTTCAACAAAACAAGAAACAACCCAGGTTAAGTTACTTTTAAGGCAGTGGGACCGTTTAGTGGAGAAGAAAGGTGTGTACTACCGGGTGTTGCATGATCCAGTAGAAGGAGAAATTTATCAGGTTCTTTTACCAGAAGTGTTGCAAGGAGATGCACTGAGAGCAGTGCATGACAACCATGGTCATCAAGGCATTGATCGCACTGAGTCGCTGCTACGTGCCCGTTGCTACTGGCCTCAGATGGCGAAAGCAGTACGATCATATGTCGAAAGTTGCAACACATGCAGTCGAGCCAAGTTAGAACGAGTTAGAACCCCACTAGGCACGATTCGAGCTAACAGGCCTCTCGAAGTTGTTGCAATTGATTTTACGTTGCTTGATAAAGCATCTAATGGAATCGAGAATGTCCTCGTAATTACAGATGTGTTCACTAAATATGCAGTTGCTGTCGCCACTAAAGACCAGAGAGCCTCAACAGTAGCTCAAGCATTAGTGAAACATTGGTTCAGGCGATTTGGGCCACCCTTGAGGATACATTCCGACCAAGGTCGAGACTTTGAGTCAAAGTTGTTGTCGAAGTTATGTTCGCTGTATGGTATAAGGAAGTCTAGGACTACAGCATGGCACCCTCAAGGGAATGGGCAATGCGAGAGATTCAATAGAACCCTTCATGATTTGCTCCGTACCTTGGAAGAAAAGCAAAAGCGTCGATGGCCAGAGCATTTGGAAGATGTCTTATACTATTATAACACCACACCGCATGCTTCCACAGGCTTTACACCTTTCTACCTTATGCACTTGAGACAGGCACGCCTACCGGTTGACTTGTTGATTGGCGTGGACGAAACCAACAAGGAAACATGTGTTGATGACTGGGTTGCAGAGCATCAGGGCAGATTGCGGACAGCTTATGATTTAGTCAAGAAGCGATTGGAGCAAAATGCTGACAAACGCAAATTTTATCATGACAAGAAAGCCTCTGACAAGCCACTCCAGATAGGTAGCCTTGTATATGTGAGAGCTCGGAATCTAAAGGGGCGTCATAAACTCGCAAACTTTTATGGTCAAACTACCCACAAAATCATAGAAAAGAAACCAGATAAAGATGTGTACCTGGTGGAACCCGCTGATGGGTTTGGTTCACAGCGTTGGATGAACAGAACAGAACTCAAACAGTGCCCGAAACCTCGAGCCAATGAGAGTTCTTCTGTAAAGAGAAAACGTCAACCAAGGCAAATCCAGAGAGAAATTGTAAGTTCGTATTCTGAACCATCTGACATTGAGATTGTACTTAATCAAGACGAAGAGACTGACTTCTCCGTGGTTTCTAGTTCAGACGAGTCTGATGTGTCAGTACCTACACAATTACCAGAAGTACCAATCGCAGCAGTGCCACTACAACCCATGTACGTGGGGTCAAGTCCAGAAAGTCGACCGGTAGATCAAGTTCCGTTGAGACGATCACGTCGCATTACAGCAGGGCAGCATAGTAACCCTTGCAATAACCCAAGGTCTGTTCTGCAGAATGCACACTCTGTCCGAGCCATGCAGTATCCCTTCAAAGAAACAACAGTTTAAGTCTATAGTTCGCTTCCCACACACTGCACATATTGTATTTTGTTTTATTTGTTTAGTCTTGTGAAGTATTTTACTTATCTATGTGATGTGTTATTTTATGTGATGGGTTGGACATGCGAGTCCCTCAAAGTAGTGGTCATGTAAAGAGGGGGAGGATGTGACAGGCTAGTATACACACAGACACACACGTGCAAACACACACAGCTTCAGAATATTTGTTTACAGTAGCCTCATATGGCTGGTCTCCTGTGTCTGGGCTTAGCTTTCTAGGTGACCTTAGTAGCCTTTCATCAGTCACCCCTCAGCTGACAGTCCAAAGATTTATTACAGGGTGTCCACCCGGTATTGTTTAGGGTAGCAGTAGGCCTGTGCTGTGTGTCTGTGCAGTACTGTGGACCAGGCCAGCGCCTGTCACAAGCTGTAAGTAATCCCATGGTATGTCCTACCCCAGTAGGGTCAGGGTAAATGGACTGACTACTCAGCACTGTGGCCATTTTGCCGACACGTCATTGCTGCGGAAGCATAGAAACATTTGTGCCAACTGAGGTCTAAGTGGACATTTGATTGTCATGTGTGCAAGGTAAATAACTTTAAGTATTCTTATTATGTGTAATAAAAGCATTGCTTACATCAGAAATTCTATTTATCAGATTTAATATACATGTATTCTGTTATACTGTGCTGTAAAATAAGTGACCCTAGTGAGACACAATACATACTGGCACAGGGCGTTGCCAGCATGGACGGCCATTTTGTTTTAGCGCTACATCGTGGTACTGATATACACTTATTTGTCAATTACAGATAAGTCCTGAGTGTAACACACATTGTCCTGCTTTATTCTTTATTGTTACCATTGTATATATTTGTATTTATGAGTTTCATTTATGAATACACATCTTTGGTGGTGTAATGTGTTATTTCCTTTTGAGTCACAGTTGTTCAATAAGACGGTTTATTATGACTTATTAAAGACTATATCTGATGTATATCATATTGTATAATAATTGTTGTCCATTGATTTATGAATATGTTCATGTCATTCAAGAATTATAAGGGTAATTCTTGTGGAGACAGCTCTTGTGTAATTAGATTGTTTGTTGTAAAGATAGGAATGTTTATATGATGTTATAATCTGGTAAGGTTATATAGGGATTTGTCTTTTGCATATGTGTTAACTATTCAAGTCACCATTAGGAGTATTCCAGCTGATAGCTCTGGAGACTACTCAGGGTCTGTCTGTGACTTGTCTGACTGTAGAGCTTAACTGAGACTGGGTGAAGCAGAAACTGCTACTGTTCATTTGTTTTGTACTTTTCTGTAAAGAATTTAAAGCAAATATATAGGTAAATTCCTGGCCAGGTTTATAGGTATATCCTGAGCCTGTATATTTGATTAACACTAAGGTGTAATTCTTTGTGGTTTTACAGTCAATACTGATGAGCGTGTGACCAGGTCTTAATTGGTCAAAGTACTGAGAGAAAGAACCCGTTCTTACGGTTTGTATTTGGTTTATTCATTGATGGTATACTACTACCCAACAATAATGTTTGTGCTACAGTTATGTTAAAAGTTGCATCAATGTATTAGTTTATTAGTAGTTAATGAATGGTAAACATGGCCCAAATATTGGTTACCATGGATTCAGAATTAATTTCATTATGTACTGTACAAGCTTTAATGAGCATTACATTATGAGATTGTATAACTATAGTGCACTTTAATGGGTGACTATTCCATGAGATAGTTATGCACAGTTAGAATTTAGTTTGAACATATATGTTAACATAACTTGTCTATTTTAGTTTAGTTTATGCCTATATAATCTCTTATCTAGTGCAGTAATTCAAATGGGGTACTTCCTCTGTATCACAGCGAGTATTCCTGCAATTTTATGTAATTACAAACTGGCATTGCACTGCTGCTGACCAAAGTATCATTTATAACACAGCTGGTTAATAATATACCAGTTCAGTTTTAATAGAATGGTCTTTCAATAGATAAACAGATATATTTCTCATGTTAAACTATTTTGGCTTCATTATGATTCATTTTCCGTTTGTAATCATTATTCTTAATCTGGTTTATACTGTATAATTGCAGGGTTCTTTCTCCTATGCATAATGTACGATGCATATTTCGAATAAAGGGGCGTCTCGTCTTGCCGTCTGACTCTTCTGACTGTTTGAGTCCCGCTACATATATATATATATAATTTTAATTTTATATATGAAAATATCGAAACATTTGCATGCAACGTACGCCATGAAGGATGAACGGGCTATTTACGTAGACCATCCGGCTGACTTGCGACAGGTTAGCTTGCACTTACTGTTACTGTTACCATGTTACCCTCAGCAGTGCAGATGCTGTTTTCATTTTGTTAACAGTGAAACCTGAATGTTATTTGCTACACCCTGGCCACTTGTAAGGTACTGAGGGCCAGTCATTTATTATAATTCTCACTCTTTGTATATTTCATCCTGATCATATAATATATAAGGCAGGGCCGTACGCTCTGGTGGGGGGGGGGGGGGGGGGTCTGAAGATCTGAAGTGCCTGAAAAAATTGAACATCCAAAGAAAAAACATTGAACTCTTTGATTTGCATCCAGCCTTACCAAATTAGGAAACAAGAAGACATGCATAGTAGTGTATTCCCCATGCACCCCCCCCCCCCCGGTAATTCACATGCAACACACCCACTGTGTACACAAGCTGTAGCTGTAGGCTCCAGGGCAAGATAGCAGCAGTTAAGCCAGGGTAACTTAAACAAGCTGATGAAGTGTCATGTGCTCTTACAATGTGCCGGTCAATGTGCCACCCTGACACATTTCTGCCCTCCAGGGTTCATGACCTTGCACAGGTCATATATGTGTTTGTAGCATATTCACAGGGCAGTACAGGGGCTGTCTTTCTGGGGTTACATACATGTTGTTCTTCAAGAATGTCAACCCACAAAAAGCGCAAGATATCTGATTTTTTTAGTACCAATACCAGTCAATCTTTCGAGGATCCCTTCGTTCAAAGCAGGTATGTACATTGACCACCTTTCCATAAGAAAAAAAATGTTAACAAAGACATTCCCAAACAAAGTTTGCAATACAAATAAAGTATGATATGTATGTATTTCAAGTATAGGCTTCGAAGTTTCAGTCTTTTAATATTTAACTTTATTTGGTCCCATTTGTTATATAGGATCATATCACAGAAATCATAGATCATAGTTATTTTCCAAACAGCTTTCTGAAAATATGGAACTGTTGTGCAGCTTATTGTTATAAGAGATTATTATTAACAGAGAGCAGGACGCTACCTGTTTAGTCCACAGGAAGTGGCTTAACAGAGAGCAGGGTGCTGTCTGTTCAGTCCACAGGTCTTGGGTCTGTCAGAATGTGATTTTCTTCCTTAGGACATAGGGTGCTGCGGGGGCATATGTTTTATAAACATATTTGTTAGCTGCTTCTTGAATTGAACATTTTTACAGCATGCCATGTAATCATGTAGGCCTTTACATGTACATTTATCATTTGAGCATTACTATATATGACAGATCAAATTTTTCAGATACATTCTTACTTTGTTCAGGAACAAAATGTGTATGTACTTATTTCAAATATTTGAGACGAAAAATGTGAGAGATCAAGAATCAATAATGATTTAATAATGTTAATTTGGAGCAAGTAACATTTTTAAAAGTGGTGTTGTATATTTGATGATAAAAATTGCTCTTTTGGGCTTGAGAGTGTACCAAATGCATTCTTTTCAACTACATGTTTTCAAAATTTTCCACACCGTGGGAGGGGGAGGGCCCCATCTCACACCTACCCCTCCCCCCAGCTTCGCCCCTTCGTCCACGGGTTCACCCTACTTACTGCCCCCCCCCCCCCCCCGACAATCGGTCCTGCGTACGGTCCTGTAAGGTGTTGGGGTTACTGTTAATTGGGACTGTTTGTTCAAGTGTCAGAACTGAGGTATACCTTTGCTGAGTTGCCGGGTCTTAACATAATGACCGTAATAGCTTAGCCTTGATTTTATGGCAACTCTATTCAGTCTAATTGCACTTCCATTCAGCTCCAGGTACCAGGTAATGATCTCTACACCAAGTCGCTAGACGTTATCGTTGCATTTGCCTGAATACAACACATACAGCGGTCGCATCTCCCCAGAGGCAGTCGCATGAGAGAGTAGAATTTCCGTCACGGGCCGATGATACTCCCTGGGAAGTTAACATACATACACACAGGCTCATATTAAATGCTGATACCAGTCCACGCGGGGTGTTCACGGTTTACTGCGTATGTATTTCAATTTACTTGATATAATTATACCTGATAAGCCTACTTGGTAGTTTTCTTTCTTCAACTTTTCGTCGTCAAGCCGTGATCCTTTCTCTGTCTACTCTCAAATGTATAGTCTATAGTTTTAATGGAAAGTTATTGCAATCAATCAGACATTTAAAAAGTTAGTTCATAGTATGTTACCATTGAATCTTTACCGTGATCTTGTAGTTTGAATGTGTACCTTTAAACAGTATTACTGTACATATCTTTTAGTTGGTTATGTATGTTTCTTATAGTGATAACTGTTTGTATAAAATTATCCAGGTAGAAACTGTTTTTTTTTTTTGCCATATCACAAATTAAATCCAGCACCGGGGTCGCTCACCCCGTGTTAGTTGTCATGTAATACATTTGGGCTAAAGTCTGGGTAGGCCCTATATATATATGTGTGTGTGTTCCGGTATGGTGAAAAATATACCTAGCGAAATATTTAAATACACTATTTCAATTAAGTTAATATCCGTGTATAAAAAAGTTCGTTTCCCTACATAAAACTGATTAAAGAATCGAAGGTAAGGCTACTGTTCACATGTTTAAACATCCAGCCCTGCTAGTAACACATGTCAGCGTTTATCGCATTGAGTTTACCGATTGGAAGTGTCTACTGTCTAGGCAGCCGACAATGTCAGCTGCGGAGTGTCAGAGTCAGGGAAAGCTGCGTAGCCGACATTGTCGGCTGTCTAGCTAGACTTTACACACTCCAGACCTTGCGCAGCCGACAAAGCTTTAGTTAATATTACAAGCTCTTGTATTGTTTAGTTATATAAATGCATACTAATAAAATATAACATAGTCTATGTCAATTACAGTATTACAGACCTTATTTCTTGTTTTATTATATCAGACCTTGTTAATTCTGATTACTTCACCTTTAAATCATAATTGACAAAATTTTACAAACTCCATCTATTTGAACTTTTATTGTACAAAGTGCATCACTCTTTCAGGTTAAGCATACATGAAGCAGTAATTAAATATCAAATATTAAAAAAACAGGTAGCAAGATTAAATTTTGTACTCGGACACTGAAAACCAAAACGTACATGCAGCGTCACATTATACACGTATTACAGATCAAACAGAAGTGAACATGTCCATATTAAGCACGTGTGAAACATTCTCATACACTGAAACCACATACTCTTACAAAATTTCTTAAACAGGTATTTGAATTTTATTAACTCGGACCGTGACCTGTTCAGATGATTAAGGCAGTGTATACACTGTTGATAGTCTGTTTGTTTTGCAATACCCTTTGATGAACCACAGATATAAATGCAAGTCCTTGATTAGCTTCATGTGTAGGCAGTCTGTTACCTATATGGGTGTCAAGTGTGTACAACCCATGGCCAGATATATAGCAGATTCCGAGTCTTGAAGAGTATTGAGCGAGTAGATACTGAACATGTATTGATCTTGCAACTTTCCTCTTACTTCAGGGATTAATTGTTATAGTAAAATGACATATGTGGTGGTCTAAACAGGGCTATACATGTATATAAATGTTTATGAAATAAATGATATTCAATATTTACCTGTCAGCACCACGGCAGTAAAGATCTCTGTCGGGGATGAATCCTCTTTTCTTTTACAGATAAAGGTTAAAGCCTTGAATTTCCACCATGTCAAATTGTGGTAAGGGTATACAAAAAACATTGCTGGGTCAAAAACAGAGGTGGCCAAATAAGTCATTTAATTCTGAAATAAATACACATCCATTGTGTATGCATGTAGTCATGCTAGCTACAACATTGAGTCATTCAACTCTAGGCCTACTGAAGCTGCTTAGAAACTTTTTTTTAAATCAAGTGGAACTACTCTGAAAGAAAGAATTAAGAAACAAATGTTTCAACATGAAATACAGTGGTTAACCTTTCAGTGCTTTTCTATAAATATTTATTTTATACAAATTGTGATACTTTACATGTATATTACAGGCTATATCTTACTCAGTGTTTGCTGTATATTTCCACATTTTATTACAGTTACTACAGAGAGGGTTTGCTTTAGATTATTAGGAACCCCAGAACTGAAAATCTACCCCTAACATATGAGGGGGTTTCTATGCCTATGTAAATTGTGCTTTTGTTAGCCACGGAGTTTGAGTTCTGAATTATTGTAAGAATATTTCAGTAACACCTTTCCTGAACATACTTTATATTTAATAATAATAGCAATGTCGTGTATGCTAAACATGAAATTTTGTTGCATTTTATTATTGTAATTATTATTTTGTACAATAAAGTTCAAATAAATATGCGTTATGAAAATAGAATAGAATTAAAGATGCTAAAAATGAGGTCTATAATAACAGTACTGATTAGGTTTATAATAACGGTATAAATGAAAAGAAATGGGAATCTAGCCACATGATGTAGTTCTATATTTTTATTTAGACTGTGTTTAAGAAAGCATCTGTGCATTAGAGTGATAAAGTTTTGAGTTTTATTAAAATGAGAGGAATGGTATTTCAGTAACAACTGATATGTCAGAGTGGTACTAAGCACATCTAATATTTAATAATTACTTAAAGGTCATGTATGATTAGTCTGAAACAGTGTTGTACCTTTATATCTTGTATAATAAAGGTTCAGATAAATGGAGTTAAGAAAATATTGTCAACGATTAGTAAGTGTAAGTGATCAGTCTGTTATATCATTACTGTAAATGTCACACACTATATTACATTATATTAATGTGCATTTATATAAGTGGACAACACAAGAGCTTTTAATATAAGCTAAAGCATTGTCGGCTTCGCAAGGTCTGGAGTCTGTTATATCATAATTGTAATATACACTAACAATGATAAATTATATTAGTATGCATTTATATAACTAAACAATACATGAGCTTGTAATATCAGCTAAAGCACTGTCGGCTTCGTAAGATCTGGAGTCTGTAAAGTCTAGACAGCCGACAATATCGGCTGCGCAGACTGCCCTGACTTTGACACTCCGCAGCCGACATGGTCCGCTGCCTAGACACTTCAATATCGCATCTGTTTATCACATCCCAGAAAGGACGGCTACCACATGGGCTTGTCATAGAAGACTGAAAAAATATCCCGGAATTTAGAGCCACAAAACCCCAAGAATAAGTGATACAACCCATTGTGACATGTACAGCTCATTGACTACTTAATGTTGTTATAGGTTACATATAAAACCAATAATATAATGAAGAACAGTAAATTATGAATATAACATTACACACAAAGATGACAAAGCTTATAAAATTAAAAAAACACTAAGATGCGAGACGTATATTCATCAGGAACTATGATTATAAAGGTTTACATTATCTTATAGAAGTTCTATTATATGAGTAAAATTTAATGCTTGTTTAAAATAATATGTCTTTGAAGAACAAATAAAATCTACCGTGCGGAGATTTAAAGGCATGCAGACTATTCCACATAGAAGGTCCTGTCCCACCAAATCGTCTATCACCAATTGTAAGTTCACTTGTTGGCCTAACAAGGCGTTTATTGTTTACCTGAGATCCCTTACTAGGATGTTAACTTTTATAAGTTCGTGTAAGTTTTCCGGTACAGTTTGATAAATACACTTGTAGAAAAATACATACAAACGTCAAACAGTCTATGACAAGCGTCATTTTGTCCTTTTGGTGAAGTTAAATGTCTTTTTAGCTAAATGATATTTAAGCAAAAATAAAACGAGTAACTGATCAACACCATAACTCATAATTCAATAATTTAACCCCATCATGCTCCATTTTGCTTCCATGAGACTTTTTATTTCAGTCAAGGCAGCGAACGTTACCCTTCTCCGTGTCATGGCAACAGATGCATGCCTTGGCTTATAGACCAAGGATCCTTCTTTCTGTAATCCCCATTCAAACTCTTCTATTGAAAGGTTTATGGGCGCGCGTGGGATAGTGGATTGGGTACGTCATAAAATGGAACCCCCTGTGCGTTTACGGGATGCGTTCATCGCAATAGCCGAGCCCCTTTCAATATAGACTTTTGATAAAGAGATCCAGTGGATGCAACAAAAAATCATTGGCTGAGGAATGTGTCATGATCTAGAATGATTAAGACAGATCCGATGAACAAATCGGATATAATATACGCAGGTATATGTCACCAGCTTTACTGACAATGCTGAGACGTTATTGGCAAAGATGAGACTGGCAGTACGTGGGTGACGTCATACCAACCACGGGTTTTCTAAAATGTTAAGTTTGATAGCTCCCACACTTTTTAAATTAATTTACCTTTTTCTAATTAGTTATTCATATGTCCAGAGTTAGGTTTTGTTATACGAGCCCCTCTTGCCCAAACAGACAGAAACTACGTTTTAACACCCCTCTCACGTATGCAGTATACAATTGCTACATGTTTATATGCTCCCTTTCTCAATAGAAGCCGATTCAGTGGGTTGAATTCAGCTTAATTAAAATTGGACTAAAAAAGTACCCCTTGGCACGTGTATTGGTTTTCTGATCGAGTTTTTTATGGTATCAGATGATGATAATTAAGAGTACTTTATTTAAAGTATATGTAATTTTGTTTAAAAATCATAATTTTACACTGTTAAATTTGACATAAACCCGGCGTTCAGTGGTTTGCAACTTCTTTTACTCCATTATTTTCATTTTGCCAAGCCCTTTATCTTTCTGAATGTCAGTCTCTCTCTCCTGAAGAACTTCCTTTGTCTTGTAACTTTGTATTTGTAGGTAGTGAGCTTCCACCCGGGCATTATGCTATATGGTATAAACACAGGAAGAACCAAAGACCGATCAAAAACTCTACCACGATGATAGAACTTAAAGTCCTGGTTGTGACATGCATCTACAGTATCTTTCTGTGGAATACCATCAGGATAAACGGGGAGGATGAAAAGCTTGCTGGCTTTTGGAAGGTGGAGGGCCAAATTCATAGCAATGAAACATTCTTGTCACCTCATATAGAAACTGCTTCTGTGAAGGCAGTAAATATCACATTATCTGTAAAATTTAAAGCCAGTATGTGCACGGATTGTCAGCCGGGGGTAGCTCGTTGCTGCCCGCAATTCCTCATGTTTTCAGCAAGATTTTTCCCACAGTCACCAGCATCATGCCACGAGCGGTTCAAATCGGCAACAGGAAAATTTATCCAAGACACATGGCGAATCGAACTCGACCCGTCCACACTCGACAGTGGATGCCAAAGAGATAATACAGATAGATCTTATATAAAGTGTAAAAACACAAGAGCTCTTGCCCATGGTGTTGCAGTCAGGCTCGGCTTGACATTTGCTGCATGTGACAGTCGTATAGGACTTAACTTGAATTATTCTATATCTTTTCAAGTTATGAACGAAAGCCAAGAACTTTGTGAAGAAATGATACCAGCTATGATAGAATTTTGTGGTAATCTTAGCTACCGTCATGTAATGATGCCCGGGGCTTTGGGATATGCTTCTCAAGCTGACGCTTTCCAGTCACTCGGATTTTATACTTTTTTCTTGAAGACTTTCTTGGAGGGCTGTCATCAGCATGCCCTCGCTACCGCTTGTTTAATGGTGCTCCCGGAATGTTTAAACGGTAGGCGAATTTTACCATGTCGTGAAATGTGCGAGAACGTGGTCAACGCATGCTCTCAAAAATATCCGGAAGCTATTACAGTCAGATGTGATAACTTTGTCACGAAAGACTCCGGTATCCCATGCTTTTATGAACCAGTAACATGTACCGATATACGACAACCTGAAAACGGTCGAATAAACGTAACAACAGACGGGGAAGTACAAGTCGCACATTATTCTTGCTTGGATGGATATTTCCCGAATTCATTTACAGAACGTCACTGTTCTTTAATGGGAACATGGAACGGAACTGAGCCCAAATGTATAAGGAAAAAGGAAAAAACTAATAACACAATAGCTTTTGCTGTGTCATTTTCGATCGCAGCAGTGATACTAACATTAATTTTGCTGGTGGTTGCATGGAAACGCGGGTACATTCGACTAAGAAATGAGAAAATTAATATTCAAGGTATTCCACTTCAGTCCTTTAAATACGATATTTTTGTCAGTTACAGTTCGTGGGACGAAGATTTCGTTGAAGTTGACTTTTTACGACATTTGGAGGAGTCGCAAAACCCTCCTTTCCGAGTTTGTTTGCACGGAAGGGACTTCTTGCCGGGAGAATATATCATCTGTAACATCATGAAAGCTATCGAGGACAGTGCCGCTTACTTCGTCATGTTATCACGTCACTATATCCAGAGCTCCTGGTGTACTGAAGAATTCAGTTTGGCGTACAGCCGTATGATAAATGACAAACTTCCAAAATACCGTTTACAAGTAATTCTTCTAGAAGAAGTGCCAGTCAGCGAGATGCCAATATCCATCAGGGCGTTTTGCCAGTCAGTGACATATATAAAACGTGATGATCCAAAATTTTGGCAGAAGGTGACAGACGTAGCTGAATTTATTCGATCCAACTCAACTTTAGGATTACCTTCAAAACGAGTGGTATGCTGTTAATTAATTAAAATATGCACACGTTTACAGTAAACGTTGAGGAATCTACGGTTCATTTGTTCAGATTTGTAAAGCTGAACTGAACGTTGTCGTATGATTGAGAGTCTTCTCTACTGTCAAATGAACTTCCAAAGCGCATCTGACATGTATGCAAGTTTTAGGTAATTGTTTATTAATTAGAACTGGCGTTTCAGTACTTCTTCAAAATATGGTATTTATGAATAAATCGATTATGATCTCAGTGTTTTCTCTAAAACCTTTCAATTACAGTTTTCTATAATCAGCGCTTTTGAGAATTTAAGTTATTGTCATTAAAATAATTCAAAACCATCACCTTAATAAATATGCATTATTTATAAAAGAATATTTTCCTAGATTTCATTTTTCAAAGGGAAAATGGAGAGACCAACAAGGTTGGATTATAAGTATTATCAAATATAATTTTTTAGTGCTTTGGTGCTTCGTTTATGAATATTTTGTAGAGGAATCAAGTGTTTTAGGATGAAAAAAAAATGTCTTGTGTGAACATATATATATTGTTTCGAGTATGCAGATATAACCAGATGTTTTTTCCGTTGTCAACATGGATATGTGTACAAACATATTGTTGATAAACAAGTCACTAATCCTTAACGAAGGCCTTATAAGAACTTCTCACAATCAAAATTACCCTTAGATCATTCAGATATACACAGAGTAAACAAGAAATTACATATATTCTTTTTCAAAAGGTAGGTGATTTCAATCTTAAGGAAAATGTGGGAGGGTCCGTACAGCAAAACAGATAAAAAATCTTGACATTTTAGGAATTCACCTAGGTTTATTTATTTATTTATTTTTATCTTTTTGCTTAAACTTCCCGAAAATTTTTTTTTTAATTCGAGATACAACATAGACATTTCGAGACAGAGATACATCACAAACATCAACAAAAAATCATCACCAACTCGGTTTCGAAACAATATAACAAATTTCCAAGTCAAATTCAAAACATATACAAACAAAAAGCAAGACAGCTGTATCAGCCTCATTGATCTTGGTTTTTATGCATATATAAACATATATGCATAAAAACACATACATATTTATATCTATATTTCTCTGTTACTACTTGTTTCATCAATTTCCGTCTCGTACAAAGGTTCCTTTATCACTTCCCATTTCATATTGTGATGGCTTAATCTTTTTTCCTGGAAGCTCTTCTGTCTTCAATCTTCTCTACATTTCGTAATAAGGACTTAAATCTACTTAGAGACAATAATTTGCCCTCCCGTGATTTATACACCAATTGTTTAAAAATATTTAAAAATATGATTAACTAAGCTTTTTTTGTCCCCATTATCAAATATACCATATAATATAGTGACTTCTGATATCTCCGGGAGCACTAAACCTGCTTTTTGTAACCAGTCTTTTACGTTTAAATATAACGTGATTACAATATGACATCTACAAAATATATGCGTGATTGTTTCAGGCTCTGAGAAACAGTAAGAACAAAGTCGGGTTTCTGACAGACCCCATCTGTACAGATCTGGTTAACTGGAAGGTAATTATGAATTATCTTAAACTGGAACTGACGAGAATAGGTGTCGATAGAGGTTTTATATATAGATTCGCATATATCCTTCCAACTAAGCTCTTTATACTTATTTTCAAATTTACATTGTGACAGTGAGAGTTCTTTCAAAACATTTACGAAGCCCTTATAAATTTCTCTTGATATTATTTTGTTTAATTCTTTTAACCCTTCTATTGTAAAAACATGTTTTTGTTAGTCTGTGTCACGGTCTATCCCTTCTTTCTCTAACAAATATTTCCATTTCTTTGGAACTGATTTCACCAGACTCTGCCAGTTTAAATATTGTCTATTGTATACTTCTTCGCTTTTGACCACTTCACGAAGTTTTTTCAATCTTCCTGTACTCATAACCAAGTCCCCGACCATTCTAAACCCCAATTCTGACAGTTCTCTATTGTACATTCCCTTACCTCTCACTGTAATGAATTGATGGTGCCATAATGGTTGTACTATCACGTGTTTTACTTCAAATGGATCACCATTAACGTATTCTGCCAAAATTTTTAGGGCTTCTTTGTAAAATAAAGGTAATCTTTTTGGCAGGCATTTAACGTCAAAATAAGATCTGATTACATTTGGTCCTCCTATTGATTTTATATATTTGTACGGTATGGTTTTCCATTTTGAGTTAGTCTCATTATTAGCCGCAATACCCAACTAACTTTTTGTGATTTTATTTTGCTCTGAATATCAATCAGATTTATTCCACCTTCTTCATAATTTGATACAAGAAATGAATATTTTATTTTTTGCCTCCTCCCATTCCATATAAAATCTGTCAGTAACTGTTTTAGTTTTGGTATAAGTTTCTCTGGTATATCTATCATATAACTAACATATAATATCTTTGAAACAGCTAATGTATTAACTATTTCCTTTCTTCCATATATTGTAAGCGTTCGTTGTTTCCATATATTCAAGACTGTTTTTGAGTGATTTCCAATTTTGCCAAAATTTAAAGTCTCATGCAAAGCTTTATTGTATGTAAAATATATACCTAATATTTTAATAGCTTCATGGTTTAGGTCTTTCCATTTTAATTCCTCAATTATTTTTTCTCTGTTGTTACTTTGTCCAATCCATGACGCTTCAGATTTAGTTAAGTTTAATTTTAATGATGACATTTTAGTAAATTTATTAATGAGTTTAATAAGAGATTTAAGTGACTGGAGATCCCTCAAGAAAAATGTTGAGTCGTCTGCGAAGAGACATTGCTTTATTTTTGTGTCATCTATTAGTATCCCTTTAATCTGTGTATTTGATCTTATCGCTGCTGCCAATATTTCCACTACTAAAATAAAGAGATAAGGCGCCAATGGGTCTCCTTGCCTGGCTCCGCGTTTCAATTAAAAAAAAAAAAAGTCGTGTAGCCGTTGTTTATTACACAACTTTCAGCGTTATTATATAACAATTTGACCCAATTCATTATATTTATTGGAAATCCAAACTTATTCAAAACTTCATATAAAAATACATGTTCTATTGCGTCGAATGCAAATTCGAAATCTGCAGCAAATAGTATACCCTTTATATTTTCATTTTTCGTGTATTCGAGCACATCCGATATTCTTCATAAGGGTTCCCCGATATAACGACCATCAACAAATGCTGACTGATCTTGATTGATTAAAGAATTTAAACAGGGTTTTAAACGAGAAGATAATATTTTTCCTATGATTTTTACGTCCACATTTATCAAACTTATGGGCCGCCAACCCTTTAAAAATCTGGTGTCTTTTTCCGATTTTTCAATCAGTTTAATAACCGCTTGATTCTGGCTTGTTGAAAGCCTTCCTGTTATGTAGCTATTTTGAATACTTTTATATAGGTCTTCTCCGACCAATGGAAAAAATATACATAAAACTCTTTGGGTAACCCATCTTTTCCTGGGGTTTTTCGATTTGGCATTGAAAGAATAGCTTTATGTACTTCTACCAGTTTTATATCCTCCTCTAGAATCTTTTGTTTACTCTCTGATAATTTAGGTGTGCATATACGACTTATATATGCGTTACTGTCTGCCTGCGTAACTGTTATCTGTCTTGTAAATTTATCTTTATAAAATTTCTTTATTGCTCTCATAATAAGTCTAATATCTGTATCATTTCTATATCATCTACAAGTAATTTTCAGACACTTGGCCTATTTTTATTTCTTTTTTCCAAATTAAAAAAGTATTTGCTGTTCTTTTCTCCTTCATACCACTGACATCTAGATCTTGTAATAATACCTTCTGTTATGTGTTAATAAATATCTTCAAGTTCTTGTTTTATCCTAGCATATTGCTTTTTAACTTCTCATGATGAACTTGAACTAAGTGATTCTTCAACTGCACTAATCTCAGATTCAAGTTTTTGCGTCTGCGTTTTTAATTTACTTTTTCTATTTTTCGAATATTTTATTGTAAATTCTCGTACTTTTTATACTTCAAATATTCCCAAACATCTGTTGGATCTTTATTTTTATATTTTTTTTGGATAAATTTCAGTTAGATTGGTAGTATAATCCAAAAATGTATTCATGAATATAATATGAATACAATTTACTGAAACAAAAAGAAACTATCAAGTATCATTTTTGTTTCATACAATTAACTGCAATCAACAAAAATATTCACACTTGCAAAATGTATTTTAGTCCAAAATTCAAAATATTTATGTTATCCGATGTGTATGCATTAATTTCCAAACCGCATAATGACGGAGTATTATATATTATGGTAGTTTGTTACACAAAATATATAAATGAATGTTTCTTTCAGGGTTGGGGCCAGGTACTTGCACCTGTACCTGTACCTTTACCTAGGTACACAGTTCAGATTACCTGTATCTGTACCTGTACCTGGCTGTCATGCGTAGGAAGTACCTTTTACCTGTACCTGGAACTAAAATACCCATACCTGGTATAAGGTACTTGAGGTACAAATTTGATACTGGTACTTGAAATGGACAACAGGTATGGGTCAATTGCATGTACAAAGCTGTCATCCCTGTCAGGGCAGTTAGCCATCTTAGGCAGGGTTAATTACAAAGCATTCATCCTTGCTGCCTTGTTAGCTAGCTACCAGGCTAGCAAGCTGGTCAACCTACAGCCTCTTAAACAGGAAGTTCATTGCTGCATTATATTATCAACAGAAGTATACAGCTACCAACAAAGAATAGATACAGGGGGTTGCCTACATGCCTCATGTCCAAAGTTGGCTAGTATGTACACTGAACAGGACAGGGCCCAGTTACTTGTTCCTGTATCTAGGTACTGAATTCATAGTTATGTGATTATAGGTTTACCAAGATACTGGAAATAAACATCAGGTTTGGTCAAGTAAGGTACTGAGCTGTCATTCCTGCCAGGGCTGTTACCTAGACCAGGAGGGGTTATAACTAAGCTTTCAACCCTTTGAACTTGAGTGGACTAGGGCTAGTAGCATTCTGGCCTAGCTACCTCCAGCCTCTACACAGGAAGTTCATTGAGGCATTATCAGATATAAAGGGTACAGAGCAAAGGATATGGACAGCATTGCCTGCCCAATGTAGATACCTGTTGTCTAATATGTATAAAGAACATTGGTGTAGGATAAATGTAGAAGAGGGTCTGACTAACTGAGATGTACATACACATGACAGAATAAAAACATTCATATTAATTTAATATGAATAATGTAAAAATAATGTGTAAATAAGATTGTAAGTGTGCATATATTAAGTGGGTCCAAATCAATCACCATTGAAATAATGGCACATTTTCCAAATGGATAAAGGAGATAAGGTAAAAAACATTAATGTATACTGCATGTATTCATGAAAAGTATCCATGAATGTGAATACTTCTGCAATGTATTTGAATACAAATACAAATTCCTTGGTTATTTTTACAAATGTATTCGAATACGAATACGAATACTGAAAATACCTGTATTCGAATACAATGAATACGAATACTGAAATACGAATACCCCATGTCTGGTATAATCACTGTCCTGAAGCAAAGATATATTAAAGTACCAGTGGCTTGGTCCATGTTTTTCTGTAGGATGTGAACTTAATTGTAGTGTTATAACAGAGTGATCAGACGATACTCCGGGTACGATATCAGTTTCAGTTACAAAGGTTTTAAATCATCAGAGATTATGAAATAATCCAATCTCCTTAAAAGAGGGTTTGTAGACCTCCATGTGTAATTCCGGGTTGTTGGGTTCCTAACTCTATAAATTTCACATAGATTATTTTGATTCATAATGATTCCGAGAGTTTGGATTGATCCCTTCTTTGGTTTACAATTGCCTCCCTCTGCATCTAATTTTGACAGTGCGACATTAAAATCTTCGGCCCATATTATTCCTATTTCACTCTCATCATTTACATATTTTCCAATTTCATTTTGAATGTATCTAAAATATTCTAGTTGTTGTGCTTCGGTGTTAGGTGCATACGTATTCACCAGCAGAAATGAATGCCCTTGAATAACACATTGGAGAAAAACTGTGCGACCTGTATTATGAGTATTAACTGTAATTAACTTGAAATCTACTTGTTGCCCTATTAATGTCACCACTCCTCTACTGTCATGACTGCCATGAGAAAAATATGAGTGGCCGTACCACTGATTTTTCCAGGCGTTCTCTCTATCTCTATCACTATGTACCTCCTGTAAAAAACAAACCCCATTTTGCCCTCCGTGTTTTACTAACCAATTATGGACCTTGCGTCTCTTATTATAATTTCACAGGCCTCTAACATTGTGGTATAACACTTTAAATTTTAAAATACTGTCCTTATACATGAAAAATCATTAGTTTTTAAATTGGCAAAATTTACTAATTCAGTAATACAATATATCATCCTTTTCATACTTCTATTATCTGTACCTGTTTCTCCCATTTTTATCCAGTTTATGTCACAAAATATGTCGATCTCTCCATAAATTTGAAACATCTGTCTAAGGCATATTAGGACAATGATACATACATAGGAATGACAAATACAATATATATTCATAATGAACATCAACACATTCAAAACCATACCGGTCGTGGCTATTTTGCATTTAGTATTGATCAGGTGCAGCTCTACACTGAAAAATCAAATCAGAAAACTCCGCTCAATGGTTACTTATTTTGTCATGAAAAGTATACTACATAGTTAATCTATTACTTGCATCATTTTCAATCACTTTCCGAAAACGTTGTTAACGGTTGGGTTTTAACAATTTCTATATTCCGTCTGTTTGTCGGTTTAGAAATTTTTCAATTTTTTCCTTCACTAACCTTTAGAATAAGAATCCTTTATCAGTGAGAATTGTTATAGTTCAAATGTATTTCAATACTTTATATTGCATCTGTTATAGGACAGTTTGGTTCAAGATATTTCAAAAGTACTTTTGATTTATATTTTTTAACCGCCCGGTCAATTTTACCAATACTTGGGTCCAGATCTGCGGAGACTTTAGGTTAGGTTAGGTTAGAAAATAAACCCATCGAGGAGATTCCCTCCTCTTTTCTTTATATATATATATATACATGACCTTCAATATTTTTTTTCAAATTCAATTTTTTTTCCACAAGTGGCAGATTGGCACCTGATATTTAATTTGACTTTGGTTTAGGGTCGTGCATGAGCACGGAAGGCTTGACCACTGGCATGCGCTCGACGATTGCGGACCTCTTGTATGAATATAGATTTTGTATTTGCGGTGTCACTTCGATGTTGTTTCTTTTTAGCTGATTAAGCCCGCGTTAGATGTTTTAAACGGACAACTATTTACTGGTTCTGATAATAAACAAACTTAATTAGAACATTATTATGTATTCGCATGTCTTACTTTTATCAAAACCGATGCCTATACTTAATTATGGCCCAGACTGATTTGTTCATATCAGGTGTTCTGATCAGGTTTTTTTTTTTTTTAATTAAAATGTCTATTCATAGTATGACGTCTATTTATAAAGATTATCCCTTGAACATTAAAGAATTAGGCAAGAAAACACCTCTCCCACCACACAGAGGCTGCATGTTAGTTTTGTTTACGTCCACGTTTTTATAACTTATGGGGGGGGGGTCCGCCATATGAGCCAAACACATTCAACAAGGACATTTGGTGGCAAGTCAGACGATCCATAGTTATGATAGTGGTGTTTTACAACTAGTGATCTTTCAACTTCCGCATATATACAACCAACCAAATTAGATTTCATAGTTACCGTTTGTCAACATTTGCCGATATACCATGTTTTACAACAGCTGGTATAGATGAACAAGGTCACACATCTATTACAGAGATGTTATAAGAACCTTTACAGGAATTACTTACATTTCATTAACATAAATTTTATTGAAAAATCAGGTAAAAAGCTGGCTTTAATGGTCTTTTTATTTCAAAAACCACATGACGAGGTAATTTATATTTATGATACATAAATTTAAAAAAAATTAAAATCTCATGAAGTGACTCGATGAAAAGAGCGGTTTGTCACACAGGACCATGAACGAGGTATAAGGCGTTATTTTTATTTGTCAGATGGCGGATCAGCCGACCCTAAAATTGCCTCTAAAATATGAATAAATTCGAACTGTCCTTCCCGAAGAAACAAAATAGAAATTATTTATTTTATTAAGAAGTTGTGAAACAATTAAAAAAAAGCAAACATATTACATGAACCCACACATGAAAACCAAAGAAGGTGGCGCCACCATCCTTTATTTGACACCAGTTCACATGTGACCCTATAATGATTCAAATTTTCTGGCAAATCAATCCAGTAGTTTCAGTTGAGTTTTATACGGACATAGAGGGTGGGGGAAAGTAGGAATCCGGCGGCTAAAATGATGGTATTCTACAAAACTTGTGTCTTGGGGTGAATGTTTTTGAAACCAACAGCCTGTCAGACTATACCGCATTTCCTAAATTTTTATTGTAGTCCTGATTTACTTATTTCTACCATTTGCTACTGTTTCCTACTTTTTAGCGAACCTGTGAGCTTATGCGATGGTGCGGCGCGTCCGTCGTCTGTACGTTAACCCATATCTCGAAAACGGCAGGAGCTAGCATCACCAAACTTTATGCAAAAAATCAGTCATCTAAAAAACTATAGGATTTTGTTTATTTTTGGCTATCTGCATTCACGTAGATTTTATAGGGAAAAAGCTTAAAAATCTTCTTCTCCGAAACCGTCCAGCAAAATTGTCCAATATTTCACAGAAATAATCCCAGAAACAATATAGAGTTGGACAACATTTATATATATATAATATATATATATATATATATATATATATATATATATATATATACCCCGACTTTAACCAGAGTGTATTAAATAACAACATGGAGTGCGCGACTCCCCTGCTGCATTTAATTTGTGATATCGGCAAAGCCCAGAGGTAATCAAATCTTGACTGGATGATTTAATACAAACATTTAACACGATAAGAAAATTGCATAAACAACTGAAAGATTCTTTTCTGAATGCATATATTCAAACTGTCAGATCACGATATAGAGTCGGAGTCCCCACACTAGCAAAATGCGAACTATTTGAATATATGAATGTTTGCCGTGTTAAGTTCTCACTACATACATGTGGAGCTTTCCATGAAAACTATAGCTAATACAAAGAAAAAACACTGCGAGAAATTATCAAGGCTTGACGAAACAGAGTTGTAGAAGGAAATATGTCAAGTATAGGCCTATCAGGTAATAATTCTGTCAAAAGATTTAAATACATACGCATTGATGAGTGAAGTTGTAACCTACGGACACTGTGAACACACCGCGTGTACTTGTATCAGCACTTGAAATGAGAATGTGTGTATGTATATAAACTTCCGCTAGGAACATCACCGGCCCGTAACGTGTGAGGTATACTGCTCTTCATGCCAATGTTTTACGACTGTTTCTGAGGAAATCAACGAGACCGCTAAATGCGTTGTATTTAGGCACTGTAGCGATTACGTCACATGGGCCTTTAGCAATAATATAACTAATTGCAGAAGCGGATCAAGGGGGTGGGGTCCCCACCTTTTTTAAGAGTTTCAGACCAATTTGTTGCTTTGACCCCCCCCCCCCCCCCCCCTTTGGGACCTGAACACCCTTTTTTCGGGTTTATCATCAGTCGTCCTGGGTTGCACCCCTCATTTTCCCTTAATTCTGGATCCGCACCTGAATTGAAAAACAGCATCTCCGCAGAATGTGTGAACATATACTGGCAGGTGAGAATGACATGATATATTTTACAGTAATCATTAGTGCAAGTTGACCGATCTATGCAAATGTAGTGAGCTGTCTCTTAGAAGACCCATCGCATTATGTTCATCGCGCGTATATAGGCTTACAATGTACATAACGGATGCCCCAAATCTGGGCTGTAACCACATGTAACGATGTACAAAAACACCCTGGTACCTTACGCACTGTTGGCGGGTCATTGATTTAGTTGTCACTCTGATAAAAAATGCTTACAAAGAATACCCAGAAACCCGGATCATTTGAGAGACAATACTTATGAACACATCCACATATATATCGTAACATATAGTTGCATAAATGCGTGGATAGCAGAGTCATTAAGTACAGTAAAAAAGACAAATACATCCTGTTTCTGTTTATAAATAAATATATTCCCAGAAATATATTGTGTGATAAGTTGCAGAAACTCATCTCCCTTAAGATTAAATAAACATTTCTCATATAGACAGGACCTGACTAAAATTAGAGGAACTTGGTCACATGTAATCAATCTAAAAAAATATCACGCAGCCTGAGCATCGTCCGACATCTTCATATTAGAAGTGGGCGAGGACCAGGGGCACGGAGTGCGGGTCGTGTAGCTATGACAACATGATATTCGGCCTTTCAAATAAACGGAAAGGAGCCTGCGAGTGATGATACAAGGGCCGGATCAAAATATTTGCTGTGTGGTAGAATTTAACAAAAAAGGTTAATATGTTCGTGTTTTTTTGTTTTTTTTTGCTAAATAATGAAGAAAAATGTTGTTACACAAAATTTGTGGTGGTGACCCTGGCGGCGAGAAATGAAGTTTGAAGCAGTTTTGGCTATTAGAGTTTCCGCTGTCAAGCCGTCATAGCGGATGGAGAGACAAATTTCCGAGTACAGTCAACCTCGTTATTAATAACTGCGGCAGTAATACATGTAAGTCATCCCTGAATGTAATAGTTATTATTTTCCCCAACATAATAATGTCACTTCTTGTCTTATCTCCGGAAAATAGTTCAGCAAGCAGATGAAAATGAAAAAGTACAGTTAGAAATGGCGTGCACATCTTTGTCAAACAGAATTGATCAGAACCCTATAGATTACACTGCCACCTCAACGTCTTCAGTTCATTAAAAAACGACGTTTGGGTGACAGGCTGCCGCTACGGTTAACAGAAAGCCGAGAGGTCTAACTTAACTCTCTCTCTCTCTCTCTCTCTCTCTCTCTCTCTCTCTCTCTCTATATATATATATATATATATATATATATATATATATATAAATATATCCCACCTTTCTAGACTCGGACTTGAACTCTAAGATCCTGGACTCGGACTTCTACTCGGTGTCGGTGGTAAAGACTCGAGAAATCAAACCGAGCCCAACTCGAGTCCACTCAGTCCAGTAGAACAAAAAAGCAAATTTAGTTAATTCAGTTATATAGGGGGTTTAACTCTGTAAATGGAATAAATTTACAACTCAACAGCACATATTCCATGCACAACTGCCCGTTAGGAACGGTCAATATATTAAATACCCATGAGCTCATATCGTTAGCGTTATCCGCCCAAATCTATGCTTGTGGCAAGTGTAAAATTTCAGATCGTACAATTTTCATTCTAAGTGGCTCCGGATTTAAAAACATTACATTAAAACATAAGACTATTTTATCCTGTTTAACGGCCCTAATAAATTAGGTATCAAACACTTTTCCCCCAATGCCATACTTTCGAATTAATTACAACACCGAAGTTTTCTGCTAACTCCCATATAATATATATATACTAGTATATAAGAGGACTAAGGCAGCCGCACCGGAAATCGGAAGATCGTGGGTTCGAATTCCACTGGCAGTGAACCACTTTTCTGTGTATACTTTTTCCAAATATATATATATATATATATATATATATATATATATATATATATATAACCTTGCATGTCACCCGTTATATGTTTGTCATAACAAATAAAAAAAAGACTCGTGGTCGTAATCAGTTACATACATGTAATTACACAGACATGAAAACGTGCATCTGGAGCATAATATTTCGCCAGCTGCGCATTCAAACTCTTCGGGAGACCGCCTGCTTCGACTGTGTCGTTTGGTTCATAACAAATCAAAAAAGGCTCGTGGTCGTGTAATTACACAGACATGAAAACGTGCATCTAGTGCATAATATTTCGCCAGCTGCGCATTCAAACTCTTCGGGAGACCGCCTGCTTCGACTGTGTCGTTTGGTTCATAACAAATCAAAAAAGGCTCGTGGTCGTGTAATTACACAGACATGAAAACGTGCATCTAGTGCATAATATTTCGCCAGCTGCGCATTCAAACTCTTCGGGAGACCGCCTGCTTCGACTGTGTCGTTTGGTTCATAACAAATCAAAAAATGCTCGTGGTCGTAATCAGTTACATAAATGTAATTACACAGACATGAAAACGTGCATCTAGTGCATAATATTTCGCCAGCTGCGCATTCAAACTCTTCGGGAGACCGCATGCTTCGACTGTGTCGTTTGGTTCATAACAAATCAAAAAAGACTCGTGGTCGTAATCAGTTACATACATGTAATTACACAGACATGAAAACGTGCATCTAGTGCATAATATTTCGCCAGCTGCGCATTCAAACTCTTCGGGAGACCGCCTGCTTCGACTGTGTCGTTTGGTTCATAACAAATCAAAAAATGCTCGTGGTCGTAATCAGTTACATACATGTAATTACACAGACATGAAAACGTGCATCTAGTGCATAATATTTCGCCAGCTGCGCATTCAAACTCTTCGGGAGACCGCCTTCTTCGACTGTGTCGTTTGGTTCATAACAAATCAAAAAAGGCTCGTGGTCGTGTAATTACACAGACATGAAAACGTGCATCTAGAGCATAATATTTCGCCAGCTGCGCATTCAAACTCTTCGGGAGACCGCCTGCTTCGACTGTGTCGTTTGGTTCATAACAAATCAAAAAAGGCTCGTGGTCGTGTAATTACACAGACATGAAAACGTGCATCTAGTGCATAATATTTCGCCAGCTGCGCATTCAAACTCTTCGGGAGACCGCCTGCTTCGACTGTGTCGTTTGGTTCATAACAAATCAAAAAAGGCTCGTGGTCGTGTAATTACACAGACATGAAAACGTGCATCTAGTGCATAATATTTCGCCAGCTGCGCAATCCAACTCTTCGGGAGACCGCCTGCTTCGACTGTGTCGTTTGGTTCATAACAAATCAAAAAAGGCTCGTGGTCGTGTAATTACACAGACATGAAAACGTGCATCTAGTGCATAATATTTCGCCAGCTGCGCTTTCAAACTCTTCGGGAGACCGCCTGCTTCGACTGTGTCGTTTGGTTCATAACAAATCAAAAAAGGCTCGTGGTCGTGTAATTACACAGACATGAAAACGTGCATCTAGTGCATAATATTTCGCCAGCTGCGCATTCAAACTCTTCGGGAGACCGCCTGCTTCGACTGTGTCGTTTGGTTCATAACAAATCAAAAAAGGCTCGTGGTCGTGTAATTACACAGACATGAAAACGTGCATCTAGTGCATAATATTTCGCCAGCTGCGCATTCAAACTCTTCGGGAGACCGCCTGCTTCGACTGTGTCGTTTGGTTCATAACAAATCACAAAAGACTCGTGGTCGTAATCAGTTACATACATGTAATTACACAGACATGAAAACGTGCATCTAGTGCATAATATTTCGCCAGCTGCGCATTCAAACTCTTCGGGAGACCGCCTGCTTCGACTGTGTCGTTTGGTTCATAACAAATCAAAAAAGACTCGTGGTCGTAATCAGTTACATACATGTAATTACACAGACATGAAAACGTGCATCTAGTGCATAATATTTCGCCAGCTGCGCATTCAAACTCTTCGGGAGACCGCCTGCTTCGACTGTGTCGTTTGGTTCATAACAAATCAAAAAATGCTCGTGGTCGTAATCAGTTACATACATGTAATTACACAGACATGAAAACATGCATCTAGTGCATAATATTTCGCCAGCTGCGCATTCAAACTCTTCGGGAGACCGCATGCTTCGACTGTGTCGTTTGGTTCATAACAATTCAAAAAAGACTCGTGGTCGTAATCAGTTACATACATGTAATTACACAGACATGAAAACGTGCATCTAGTGCATAATATTTCGCCAGCTGCGCATTCAAACTCTTCGGGAGACCGCCTGCTTCGACTGTGTCGTTTGGTTCATAACAAATCAAAAAATGCTCATGGTCGTAATCAGTTACATACATGTAATTACACAGACATGAAAACGTGCATCTAGTGCATAATATTTCGCCAGCTGCGCATTCAAACTCTTCGGGAGACCGCCTTCTTCGACTGTGTCGTTTGGTTCATAACAAATCAAAAAATGCTCGTGGTCGTAATCAGTTACATAAATGTAATTACACAGACATGAAAACGTGCATCTAGTGCATAATATTTCGCCAGCTGCGCATTCAAACTCTTCGGGAGACCGCATGCTTCGACTGTGTCGTTTGGTTCATAACAAATCAAAAAAGACTCGTGGTCGTAATCAGTTACATACATGTAATTACACAGACATGAAAACGTGCATCTAGTGCATAATATTTCGCCAGCTGCGCATTCAAACTCTTCGGGAGACCGCCTGCTTCGACTGTGTCGTTTGGTTCATAACAAATCAAAAAATGCTCGTGGTCGTAATCAGTTACATACATGTAATTACACAGACATGAAAACGTGCATCTAGTGCATAATATTTCGCCAGCTGCGCATTCAAACTCTTCGGGAGACCGCCTTCTTCGACTGTGTCGTTTGGTTCATAACAAATCAAAAAAGGCTCGTGGTCGTGTAATTACACAGACATGAAAACGTGCATCTGGAGCATAATATTTCGCCAGCTGCGCATTCAAACTCTTCGGGAGACCGCCTGCTTCGACTGTGTCGTTTGGTTCATAACAAATCAAAAAAGGCTCGTGGTCGTGTAATTACACAGACATGAAAACGTGCATCTAGTGCATAATATTTCGCCAGCTGCGCATTCAAACTCTTCGGGAGACCGCCTGCTTCGACTGTGTCGTTTGGTTCATAACAAATCAAAAAAGGCTCGTGGTCGTGTAATTACACAGACATGAAAACGTGCATCTAGTGCATAATATTTCGCCAGCTGCGCAATCCAACTCTTCGGGAGACCGCCTGCTTCGACTGTGTCGTTTGGTTCATAACAAATCAAAAAAGGCTCGTGGTCGTGTAATTACACAGACATGAAAACGTGCATCTAGTGCATAATATTTCGCCAGCTGCGCTTTCAAACTCTTCGGGAGACCGCCTGCTTCGACTGTGTCGTTTGGTTCATAACAAATCAAAAAAGGCTCGTGGTCGTGTAATTACACAGACATGAAAACGTGCATCTAGTGCATAATATTTCGCCAGCTGCGCATTCAAACTCTTCGGGAGACCGCCTGCTTCGACTGTGTCGTTTGGTTCATAACAAATCAAAAAAGGCTCGTGGTCGTGTAATTACACAGACATGAAAACGTGCATCTAGTGCATAATATTTCGCCAGCTGCGCATTCAAACTCTTCGGGAGACCGCCTGCTTCGACTGTGTCGTTTGGTTCATAACAAATCAAAAAATGCTCGTGGTCGTAATCAGTTACATACATGTAATTACACAGACATGAAAACGTGCATCTAGTGCATAATATTTCGCCAGCTGCGCATTCAAACTCTTCGGGAGACCGCCTGCTTCGACTGTGTCGTTTGGTTCATAACAAATCAAAAAAGACTCGTGGTCGTAATCAGTTACATACATGTAATTACACAGACATGAAAACGTGCATCTAGTGCATAATATTTCGCCAGCTGCGCATTCAAACTCTTCGGGAGACCGCCTGCTTCGACTGTGTCGTTTGGTTCATAACAAATCAAAAAATGCTCGTGGTCGTAATCAGTTACATACATCTAATTACACAGACATGAAAACGTGCATCTAGTGCATAATATTTCGCCAGCTGCGCATTCAAACTCTTCGGGAGACCGCCTGCTTCGACTGTGTCGTTTGGTTCATAACAAATCAAAAAAGGCTCGTGGTCGTGTAATTACACAGACATGAAAACGTGCATCTAGAGCATAATATTTCGCCAGCTGCGCATTCAAACTCTTCGGGAGACCGCCTGCTTCGACTGTGTCGTTTGGTTCATAACAAATCAAAAAAGGCTCGTGGTCGTGTAATTACACAGACATGAAAACGTGCATCTAGTGCATAATATTTCGCCAGCTGCGCTTTCAAACTCTTCGGGAGACCGCCTGCTTCGACTGTGTCGTTTGGTTCATAACAAATCAAAAAAGGCTCGTGGTCGTAATCAGTTACATACATGTAATTACACAGACATGAAAACGTGCATCTAGTGCATAATATTTCGCCAGCTGCGCATTCAAACTCTTCGGGAGACCGCCTGCTTCGACTGTGTCGTTTGGTTCATAACAAATCAAAAAAGACTCGTGGTCGTAGTCAGTTACATACATGTAATTACACAGACATGTGGTCGTAATCAGTTACATACATGTAATTACACAGCCATGAAAACGTGCATCTAGTGCATAATATTTCGCCAGCTGCGCATTCAAACTCTTCGGGAGACCGCCTGCTTCGACTGTGTCGTTTGGTTCATAACAAATCAAAAAAGGCTCGTGGTCGTGTAATTACACAGACATGAAAACGTGCATCTAGTGCATAATATTTCGCCAGCTGCGCAATCCAACTCTTCGGGAGACCGCCTGCTTCGACTGTGTCGTTTGGTTCATAACAAATCAAAAAAGGCTCGTGGTCGTAATCAGTTACATACATGTAATTACACAGACATGAAAACGTGCATCTAGTGCATAATATTTCGCCAGCTGCGCATTCAAACTCTTCGGGAGACCGCCTGCTTCGACTGTGTCGTTTGGTTCATAACAAATCAAAAAAGGCTCGTGGTCGTGTAATTACACAGACATGAAAACGTGCATCTAGAGCATAATATTTCGCCAGCTGCGCATTCAAACTCTTCGGGAGACCGCCTGCTTCGACTGTGTCGTTTGGTTCATAACAAATCAAAAAAGGCTCGTGGTCGTGTAATTACACAGACATGAAAACGTGCATCTAGTGCATAATATTTCGCCAGCTGCGCTTTCAAACTATCGGGAGACCGCCTGCTTCGACTGTGTCGTTTGGTTCATAACAAATCAAAAAAGGCTCGTGGTCGTAATCAGTTACATAAATGTAATTACACTGACATGAAAACGTGCATCTAGTGCATAATATTTCGCCAGCTGCGCTTTCAAACTCTTCGGGAGACCGCCTGCTTCGACTGTGTCGTTTGGTTCATAACAAATCAAAAAAGGCTCGTGGTCGTGTAATTACACAGACATGAAAACGTGCATCTAGTGCATAATATTTCGCCAGCTGCGCTTTCAAACTCTTCGGGAGACCGCCTGCTTCGACTGTGTCGTTTGGTTCATAACAAATCAAAAAAGGCTCGTGGTGGTGTAATTACACAGACATGAAAACGTGCATCTAGAGCATAATATTTCGCCAGCTGCGCTTTCAAACTCTTCGGGAGACCGCCTGCTTCGACTGTGTCGTTTGGTTCATAACAAATCAAAAAAGGCTCGTGGTCGTGTAATTACACAGACATAAAAACGTGCATCTAGTGCATAATATTTCGCCAGCTGCGCTTTCAAACTCTTCGGGAGACCGCCTGCTTCGACTGTGTCGTTTGGTTCATAACAAATCAAAAAAGGCTCGTGGTCGTGTAATTACACAGACATGAAAACGTGCATCTAGTGCATAATATTTCGCCAGCTCCGCTTTCAAACTCTTCGGGAGACCGCCTGCTTCGACTGTGTCGTTTGGTTCATAACAAATCAAAAAAGGCTCGTGGTCGTGTAATTACACAGACATGAAAACGTGCATCTAGAGCATAATATTTCGCCAGCTCCGCTTTCAAACTCTTCGGGAGACCGCCTGCTTCGACTGTGTCGTTTGGTTCATAACAAATCAAAAAAGGCTCGTGGTCGTGTAATTACACAGACATGAAAACGTGCATCTAGAGCATAATATTTCGCCAGCTGCGCTTTCAAACTCTTCGGGAGACCGCCTGCTTCGACTGTGTCGTTTGGTTCATAACAAATCAAAAAAGGCTCGTGGTCGTGTAATTACACAGACATGAAAACGTGCATCTAGTGCATAATATTTCGCCAGCTGCGCATTCAAACTCTTCGGGAGACCGCCTGCTTCGACTGTGTCGTTTGGTTCATAACAAATAAAAAAAGGCTCGTGGTCGTGTAATTACACAGACATGAAAACGTGCATCTAGAGCATAATATTTCGCCAGCTGCGCATTCAAACTCTTCGGGAGACCGCCTGCTTCGACTGTGTCGTTTGGTTCATAACAAATAAAAAAATGCTCGTGGTCGTGTAATTACACAGACATGAAAACGTGCATCTAGTGCATAATATTTCGCCAGCTGCGCATTCAAACTCTTCGGGAGACCGCCTGCTTCGACTGTGTCGTTTGGTTCATAACAAATCAAAAAAGGCTCGTCGTCGTGTAATTACACAGACATGAAAACGTGCATCTAGAGCATAATATTTCGCCAGCTGCGCATTCAAACTCTTCGGGAGACCGCCTGCTTCGACTGTGTCGATTGGTTCATAACAAATCAAAAAAGGCTCGTGGTCGTGTAATTACACAGACATGAAAACGTGCATCTAGAGCATAATATTTCGCCAGCTGCGCTTTCAAACTCTTAGGGAGACCGCCTGCTTCGACTGTGTCGTTTGGTTCATAACAAATCAAGAAAGGCTCGTGGTCGTGTAATTACACAGACATGAAAACGTGCATCTAGTGCATAATATTTCGCCAGCTGCGCATTCAAACTCTTCGGGAGACCGCCTGCTTCGACTGTGTCGTTTGGTTCATAACAAATCAAAAAATGCTCGTGGTCGTGTAATTACACAGACATGAAAACGTGCATCTAGTGCATAATATTTCGCCAGCTGCGCATTCAAACTCTTTGGGAGACCGCCTGCTTCGACTGTGTCGTTTGGTTCATAACAAATCAAAAAAGGCTCGTCGTCGTGTAATTACACAGACATGAAAACGTGCATCTAGAGCATAATATTTCGCCAGCTGCGCATTCAAACTCTTCGGGAGACCGCCTGCTTCGACTGTGTCGTTTGGTTCATAACAAATCAAAAAAGGCTCGTGGTCGTGTAATTACACAGACATGAAAACGTGCATCTAGTGCATAATATTTCGCCAGCTGCGCATTCAAACTCTTCGGGAGACCGCCTGCTTCGACTGTGTCGTTTGGTTCATAACAAATAAAAAAAGGCTCGTGGTCGTGTAATTACACAGACATGAAAACGTGCATCTAGAGCATAATATTTCGCCAGCTGCGCATTCAAACTCTTCGGGAGACCGCCTGCTTCGACTGTGTCGTTTGGTTCATAACAAATAAAAAAATGCTCGTGGTCGTGTAATTACACAGACATGAAAACGTGCATCTAGTGCATAATATTTCGCCAGCTGCGCATTCAAACTCTTCGGGAGACCGCCTGCTTCGACTGTGTCGTTTGATTCATAACAAATCAAAAAAGGCTCGTGGTCGTGTAATTACACAGACATGAAACCGTGCATCTAGAGCATAATATTTCGCCAGCTGCGCATTCAAACTCTTCGGGAGACCGCCTGCTTCGACTGTGTCGTTTGGTTCATAACAAATCAAAAAAGGCTCGTGGCCGTGTAATTACACAGACATGAAACGTGCATCTAGAGCATAATATTTCGCCAGCTGCGCTTTCAAACTCTTCGGGAGACCGCCTGCTTCGACTGTGTCGTTTGGTTCATAACAAATCAAGAAAGGCTCGTGGTCGTGTAATTACACAGACATGAAAACGTGCATCTAGTGCATAATATTTCGCCAGCTGCGCATTCCATCTCTTCGGGAGACCGCCTGCTTCGACTGTGTCGTTTGGTTCATAACAAATCAAAAAAGGCTCGTGGTCGTGTAATTACACAGACATGAAAACGTGCATCTAGAGCATAATATTTCGCCAGCTGCGCATTCAAACTCTTCGGGAGACCGCCTGCTTCGACTGTGTCGTTTGGTTCATAACAAATCAAAAAAGGCTCGTGGTCGTGTAATTACACAGACATGAAAACGTGCATCTAGAGCATAATATTTCGCCAGCTGCGCTTTCAAACTCTTCGGGAGACCGCCTGCTTCGACTGTGTCGTTTGGTTCATAACAAACCAAAAAAGGCTCGTGGTCGTGTAATTACACAGACATGAAAACGTGCATCTAGAGCATAATATTTCGCCAGCTGCGCATTCAAACTCTTCGGGAGACCGCTTGCTTCGACTGTGTCGTTTGGTTCATAACAAATCAAAAAAGGCTCGTCGTCCTGTAATTACACAGACATGAAAACGTGCATCTAGAGCATAATATTTCGCCAGCTGCGCATTCAAACTCTTCGGGAGACCGCCTGCTTCGACTGTGTCGTTTGGTTCATAACAAATCAAAAAAGGCTCGTGGTCGTGTAATTACACAGACATGAAAACGTGCATCTAGTGCATAATATTTCGCCAGCTGCGCTTTCAAACTCTTCGGGAGACCGCCTGCTTCGACTGTGTCGTTTGGTTCATAACAAATCAAAAAAAGGCTCGTGGTCGTGTAATTACACAGACATGAAAACGTGCATCTACTGCATAATATTTCGCCAGCTGCGCATTCAAACTCTTCGGGAGACCGCCTGCTTCGACTGTGTCGTTTGGTTCATAACAAATAAAAAAAGGCTCGTCGTCGTGTAATTACACAGACATGAAAACGTGCATCTAGAGCATAATATTTCGCCAGCTGCGCTTTCAAACTCTTCGGGAGACCGCCTGCTTCGACTGTGTCGTTTGGTTCATAACAAATCAAAAAATGCTCGTGGTCGTGTAATTACACAGACATGAAAACGTGCATCTAGTGCATAATATTTCGCCAGCTGCGCATTCAAACTCTTCGGGAGACCGCCTGCTTCGACTGTGTCGTTTGGTTCATAACAAATCAAAAAAGGCTCGTGGTCGTGTAATTACACAGACATGAAAACGTGCATCTAGAGCATAATATTTCGCCAGCTGCGCTTTCAAACTCTTCGGGAGACCGCCTGCTTCGACTGTGTCGTTTGGTTCATAAAAAACCAAAAAAGGCTCGAGGTCGTGTAATTACACAGACATGAAAACGTGCATCTAGAGCATAATATTTCGCCAGCTGCGCTTTCAAACTCTTCGGGAGACCGCCTGGTTCGACTGTGTCGTTTGGTTCATAACAAATCAAAAAAGGCTCGTGGTCGTGTAATTACACAGACATGAAAACGTGCATCTAGTGCATAATATTTCGCCAGCTGCGCTTTCAAACTCTTCGGGAGACCGCCTGCTTCGACTGTGTCGTTTGGTTCATAACAAATCAAAAAAGGCTCGTGGTCGTGTAATTACACAGACATGAAAACGTGCATCTAGTGCATAATATTTCGCCAGCTGGTCTTTCAAACTCTTCGGGAGACCGCCTGCTTCGACTGTGTCGTTTGGTTCATAACAAATCAAAAAAGGCTCGTGGTCGTGTAATTACACAGACATGAAAACGTGCATCTAGTGCATAATATTTCGCCAGCTGCGCTTTCAAACTCTTCGGGAGACCGCCTGCTTCGACTGTGTCGTTTGGTTCATAACAAATCAAAAAAGGCTCGTGGTCGTGTAATTACACAGACATGAAAACGTGCATCTAGAGCATAATATTTCGCCAGCTGCGCTTTCAAACTCTTCGGGAGACCGCCTGCTTCGACTGTGTCGTTTGGTTCATAACAAATCAAAAAAGGCTCGTGGTCGTGTAATTACACAGACATGAAAACGTGCATCTAGTGCATAATATTTCGCCAGCTGCGCTTTCAAACTCTTCGGGAGACCGCCTGCTTCGACTGTGTCGTTTGGTTCATAACAAATCAAAAAAGGCTCGTGGTCGTGTAATTACACAGACATGAAAACGTGCATCTAGTGCATAATATTTCGCCAGCTGCGCTTTCAAACTCTTCGGGAGACCGCCTGCTTCGACTGTGTCGTTTGGTTCATAACAAATCAAAAAAGGCTCGTGGTCGTGTAATTACACAGACATGAAAACGTGGATCTAGAGCATAATATTTCGCCAGCTGCGCTTTCAAACTCTTCGGGAGACCGCCTGCTTCGACTGTGTCGTTTGGTTCATAACAAATCAAAAAAGGCTCGTGGTCGTGTAATTACACAGACATGAAAACGTGCATCTAGAGCATAATATTTCGCCAGCTGCGCTTTCAAACTCTTCGGGAGACCGCCTGCTTCGACTGTGTCGTTTGGTTCATAACAAATCAAAAAAGGCTCGTGGTCGTGTAATTACACAGACATGAAAACGTGCATCTAGTGCATAATATTTCGCCAGCTGCGCATTCAAACTCTTCGGGAGACCGCCTGCTTCGACTGTGTCGTTTGGTTCATAACAAATCAAAAAAGGCTCGTGGTCGTGTAATTACACAGACATGAAAACGTGCATCTAGTGCATAATATTTCGCCAGCTGCGCATTCAAACTCTTCGGGAGACCGCCTGCTTCGACTGTGTCGTTTGGTTCATAACAAATCAAAAAAGGCTCGTGGTCGTGTAATTACACAGACATGAAAACGTGCATCTAGTGCATAATATTTCGCCAGCTGCGCAATCCAACTCTTCGGGAGACCGCCTGCTTCGACTGTGTCGTTTGGTTCATAACAAATCAAAAAAGGCTCGTGGTCGTGTAATTACACAGACATGAAAACGTGCATCTAGTGCATAATATTTCGCCAGCTGCGCTTTCAAACTCTTCGGGAGACCGCCTGCTTCGACTGTGTCGTTTGGTTCATAACAAATCAAAAAAGGCTCGTGGTCGTGTAATTACACAGACATGAAAACGTGCATCTAGTGCATAATGTTTCGCCAGCTGCGCTTTCAAACTCTTCGGGAGACCGCCTGCTTCGACTGTGTCGTTTGGTTCATAACAAATCAAAAAAGGCTCGTGGTCGTGTAATTACACAGACATGAAAACGTGCATCTAGTGCATAATATTTCGCCAGATGCGCTTTCAAACTCTTCGGGAGACCGCCTGCTTCGACTGTGTCGTTTGGTTCATAACAAATCAAAAAAGGCTCGTGGTCGTGTAATTACACAGACATGAAAACGTGCATCTAGTGCATAATATTTCGCCAGCTGCGCATTCAAACTCTTCGGGAGACCGCCTGCTTCGACTGTGTCGTTTGGTTCATAACAAATCAAAAAAGGCTCGTGGTCGTGTAATTACACAGACATGAAAACGTGCATCTAGAGCATAATATTTCGCCAGCTGCGCTTTCAAACTCTTCGGGAGACCGCCTGCTTCGACTGTGTCGTTTGGTTCATAACAAACCAAAAAAGGCTCGTGGTCGTGTAATTACACAGAAATGAAAACGTGATTCTAGAGCATAATATTTCGCCAGCTGCGCATTCAAACTTTTCGGGAGACCGCTTGCTTCGACTGTGTCGTTTGGTTCATAACAAATCAAAAAAGGCTCGTCGTCCTGTAATTACACAGACATGAAAACGTGCATCTAGAGCATAATATTTCGCCAGCTGCGCATTCAAACTCTTCGGGAGACCGCCTGCTTCGACTGTGTCGTTTGGTTCATAACAAATCAAAAAAGGCTCGTGGTCGTGTAATTACACAGACATGAAAACGTGCATCTAGTGCATAATATTTCGCCAGCTGCGCTTTCAAACTCTTCGGGAGACCGCCTGCTTCGACTGTGTCGTTTGGTTCATAACAAATCAAAAAAGGCTCGTGGTCGTGTAATTACACAGACATGAAAACGTGCATCCACTGCATAATATTTCGCCAGCTGCGCATTCAAACTCTTCGGGAGACCGCCTGCTTCGACTGTGTCGTTTGGTTCATAACAAATAAAAAAAGGCTCGTCGTCGTGTAATTACACAGACATGAAAACGTGCACCTAGAGCATAATATTTCGCCAGCTGCGCATTCAAACTCTTCGGGAGACCGCCTGCTTCGACTGTGTCGTTTGGTTCATAACAAATCAAAAAATGCTCGTGGTCGTGTAATTACACAGACATGAAAACGTGCATCTAGTGCATAATATTTCGCCAGCTGCGCATTCAAACTCTTCGGGAGACCGCCTGCTTCGACTGTGTCGTTTGGTTCATAACAAATCAAAAAAGGCTCGTGGTCGTGTAATTACACAGACATGAAAACGTGCATCTAGAGCATAATATTTCGCCAGCTGCGCTTTCAAACTCTTCGGGAGACCGCCTGCTTCGACTGTGTCGTTTGGTTCATAACAAACCAAAAAAGGCTCGTGGTCGTGTAATTACACAGACATGAAAACGTGCATCTAGAGCATAATATTTCGCCAGCTGCGCTTTCAAACTCTTGGGGAGACCGCCTGCTTCGACTGTGTCGTTTGGTTCATAACAAATCAAAAAAGGCTCGTGGTCGTGTAATTACACAGACATGAAAACGTGCATCTAGTGCATAATATTTCGCCAGCTGCGCTTTCAAACTCTTCGGGAGACCGCCTGCTTCGACTGTGTCGTTTGGTTCATAACAAATCAAAAAAGGCTCGTGGTCGTTTAATTACACAGACATGAAAACGTGCATCTAGTGCATAATATTTCGCCAGCTGTGCTTTCAAACTCTTCGGGAGACCGCCTGCTTCGACTGTGTCGTTTGGTTCATAACAAATCAAAAAAGGCTCGTCGTCGTGTAATTACACAGACATGAAAACGTGCATCTAGTGCATAATATTTCGCCAGCTGCGCTTTCAAACTCTTCGGGAGACCGCCTGCTTCGACTGTGTCGTTTGGTTCATAACAAATCAAAAAAGGCTCGTGGTCGTGTAATTACACAGACATGAAAACGTGCATCTAGAGCATAATATTTCGCCAGCTGCGCTTTCAAACTCTTCGGGAGACCGCCTGCTTCGACTGTGTCGTTTGGTTCATAACAAATCAAAAAAGGCTCGTGGTCGTGTAATTACACAGACATGAAAACGTGCATCTAGTGCATAATATTTCGCCAGCTGCGCTTTCAAACTCTTCGGGAGACCGCCTGCTTCGACTGTGTCGTTTGGTTCATAACAAATCAAAAAAGGCTCGTGGTCGTGTAATTACACAGACGTGAAAACGTGCATCTAGTGCATAATATTTCGCCAGCTGCGCTTTCAAACTCTTCGGGAGACCGCCTGCTTCGACTGGGTCGTTTGGTTCATAACAAATCAAAAAAGGCTCGTGGTCGTGTAATTACACAGACATGAAAACGTGCATCTAGAGCATAATATTTCGCCAGCTGCGCTTTCAAACTCTTCGGGAGACCGCCTGCTTCGACTGTGTCGTTTGGTTCATAACAAATCAAAAAAGGCTCGTGGTCGTGTAATTACACAGACATGAAAACGTGCATCTAGAGCATAATATTTCGCCAGCTGCGCTTTCAAACTCTTCGGGAGACCGCCTGCTTCGACTGTGTCGTTTGGTTCATAACAAATCAAAAAAGGCTCGTGGTCGTGTAATTACACAGACATGAAAACGTGCATCTAGTGCATAATATTTCGCCAGCTGCGCTTTCAAACTCTTCGGGAGACCGCCTGCTTCGACTGTGTCGTTTGGTTCATAACAAATCAAAAAAGGCTCGTGGTCGTGTAATTACACAGACATGAAAACGTGCATCTAGTGCATAATATTTCGCCAGCTGCGCTTTCAAACTCTTCGGGAGACCGCCTGCTTCGACTGTGTCGTTTGGTTCATAACAAATCAAAAAAGGCTCGTCGTCGTGTAATTACACAGACATGAAAACGTGCATCTAGTGCATAATATTTCGCCAGCTGCGCTTTCAAACTCTTCGGGAGACCGCCTGCTTCGACTGTGTCGTTTGGTTCATAACAAATCAAGAAAGGCTCGTGGTCGTGTAATTACACAGACATGAAAACGTGCATCTAGTGCATAATATTTCGCCAGCTGCGCTTTCAAACTCTTCGGGAGACCGCCTGCTTCGACTGTGTCGTTTGGTTCATAACAAATCAAAAAAGGCTCGTGGTCGTGTAATTACACAGACATGAAAACGTGCATCTAGTGCATAATATTTCGCCAGCTGCGCATTCAAACTCTTCGGGAGACCGCCTGCTTCGACTGTGTCGTTTGGTTCATAACAAATCAAAAAAGGCTCGTGGTCGTGTAATTACACAGACATGAAAACGTGCATCTAGAGCATAATATTTCGCCAGCTGCGCTTTCAAACTCTTCGGGAGACCGCCTGCTTCGACTGTGTCGTTTGGTTCATAACAAACCAAAAAAGGCTCGTGGTCGTGTAATTACACAGACATGAAAACGTGCATCTAGAGCATAATATTTCGCCAGCTGCGCATTCAAACTCTTCGGGAGACCACTTGCTTCGACTGTGTCGTTTGGTTCATAACAAATCAAAAAAGGCTCGTCGTCGTGTAATTACACAGACATGAAAACGTGCATCTAGAGCATAATATTTCGCCAGCTGCGCTTTCAAACTCTTCGGGAGACCGCCTGCTTCGACTGTGTCGTTTGGTTCATAACAAATCAAAAAAGGCTCGTGGTCGTGTAATTACACAGACATGAAAACGTGCATCTAGTGCATAATATTTCGCCAGCTGCGCTTTCAAACTCTTCGGGAGACCGCCTGCTTCGACTGTGTCGTTTGGTTCATAACAAATAAAAAAAGGCTCGTGGTCGTGTAATTACACAGACATGAAAACGTGCATCTAGTGCATAATATTTCGCCAGCTGCGCTTTCAAACTCTTCGGGAGACCGCCTGCTTCGACTGTGTCGTTTGGTTCATAACAAATCAAAAAAGGCTCGTCGTCGTGTAATTACACAGACATGAAAACGTGCATCTAGTGCATAATATTTCGCCAGCTGCGCTTTCAAACTCTTCGGGAGACCGCCTGCTTCGACTGTGTCGTTTGGTTCATAACAAATCAAAAAAGGCTCGTGGTCGTGTAATTACACAGACATGAAAACGTGCATCTAGTGCATAATATTTCGCCAGCTGCGCATTCAAACTCTTCGGGAGACCGACTGCTTCGACTGTGTCGTTTGGTTCATAACAAATCAAAAAAGGCTCGTGGTCGTGTAATTACACAGACATGAAAACGTGCATCTAGAGCATAATATTTCGCCAGCTGCGCTTTCAAACTCTTCGGGAGACCGCCTGCTTCGACTGTGTCGTTTGGTTCATAACAAACCAAAAAAGGCTCGTGGTCGTGTAATTACACAGACATGAAAACGTGCATCTAGAGCATAATATTTCGCCAGCTGCGCATTCAAACTCTTCGGGAGACCACTTGCTTCGACTGTGTCGTTTGGTTCATAACAAATCAAAAAAGGCTCGTCGTCGTGTAATTACACAGACATGAAAACGTGCATCTAGAGCATAATATTTCGCCAGCTGCGCATTCAAACTCTTCGGGAGACCGCCTGCTTCGACTGTGTCGTTTGGTTTATAACAAATCAAAAAAGGCTCGTGGTCGTGTAATTACACAGACATGAAAACGTGCATCTAGTGCATAATATTTCGCCAGCTTCGCATTCAAACTCTTCGGGAGACCGCCTGCTTCGACTGTGTCGTTTGGTTCATAACAAATCAAAAAAGGCTCGTGGTCGTGTAATTACACAGACATGAAAACGTGCATCTACTGCATAATATTTCGCCAGCTGCGCATTCAAACTCTTCGGGAGACCGCCTGCTTCGACTGTGTCGTTTGGTTCATAACAAATAAAAAAAGGCTCGTCGTCGTGTAATTACACAGACATGAAAACGTGCATCTAGAGCATAATATTTCGCCAGCTGCGCTTTCAAACTCTTCGGGAGACCGCCTGCTTCGACTGTGTCGTTTGGTTCATAACAAACCAAAAAAGGCTCGTGGTCGTGTAATTACACAGACATGAAAACGTGCATCTAGAGCATAATATTTCGCCAGCTGCGCTTTCAAACTCTTCGGGAGACCGCCTGCTTCGACTGTGTCGTTTGGTTCATAACAAATCAAAAAAGGCTCGTGGTCGTGTAATTACACAGACATGAAAACGTGCATCTAGTGCATAATATTTCGCCAGCTGCGCTTTCAAACTCTTCGGGAGACCGCCTGCTTCGACTGTGTCGTTTGGTTCATAACAAATCAAAAAAGGCTCGTGGTCGTGTAATTACACAGACATGAAAACGTGCATCTAGTGCATAATATTTCGCCAGCTGCGCTTTCAAACTCTTCGGGAGACCGCCTGCTTCGACTGTGTAGTTTGGTTCATAACAAATCAAAAAAGGCTCGTGGTCGTGTAATTACACAGACATGAAAACGTGCATCTAGTGCATAATATTTCGCCAGCTGCGCTTTCAAACTCTTCGGGAGACCGCCTGCTTCGACTGTGTCGTTTGGTTCATAACAAATCAAAAAAGGCTCGTCGTCGTGTAATTACACAGACATGAAAACGTGCATCTAGTGCATAATATTTCGCCAGCTGCGCTTTCAAACTCTTCGGGAGACCGCCTGCTTCGACTGTGTCGTTTGGTTCATAACAAATCAAAAAAGGCTCGTGGTCGTGTAATTACACAGACATGAAAACGTGCATCTAGAGCATAATATTTCGCCAGCTGCGCTTTCAAACTCTTCGGGAGACCGCCTGCTTCGACTGTGTCGTTTGGTTCATAACAAATCAAAAAAGGCTCGTGCTCGTGTAATTACACAGACATGAAAACGTGCATCTAGTGCATAATATTTCGCCAGCTGCGCTTTCAAACTCTTCGGGAGACCGCCTGCTTCGACTGTGTCGTTTGGTTCATAACAAATCAAAAAAGGCTCGTGGTCGTGTAATTACACAGACATGAAAACGTGCATCTAGTGCATAATATTTCGCCAGCTGCGCTTTTAAACTCTTCGGGAGACCGCCTGCTTCGACTGTGTCGTTTGGTTCATAACAAATCAAAAAAGGCTCGTGGTCGTGTAATTACACAGACATGAAAACGTGCATCTAGAGCATAATATTTCGCCAGCTGCGCATTCAAACTCTTCGGGAGACCGCCTGCTTCGACTGTGTCGTTTGGTTCATAACAAATCAAAAAAGGCTCGTCGTCCTGTAATTACACAGACATGAAAACGTGCATCTAGAGCACAATATTTCGCCAGCTGCGCTTTCAAACTCTTCGGGAGACCGCCTGCTTCGACTGTGTCGTTTGGTTCATAACAAATCAAAAAAGGCTCGTGGTCGTGTAATTACACAGACATGAAAACGTGCATCTAGTGCATAATATTTCGCCAGCTGCGCTTTTAAACTCTTCGGGAGACCGCCTGCTTCGACTGTGTCGTTTGGTTCATAACAAATCAAAAAAGGCTCGTGGTCGTGTAATTACACAGACATGAAAACGTGCATCTAGAGCATAATATTTCGCCAGCTGCGCATTCAAACTCTTCGGGAGACCGCCTGCTTCGACTGTGTCGTTTGGTTCATAACAAATCAAAAAAGGCACGTCGTCCTGTAATTACACAGACATGAAAACATGCATCTAGAGCATAATATTTCGCCAGCTGCGCTTTCAAACTCTTCGGGAGACCGCCTGCTTCGACTGTGTCGTTTGGTTCATAACAAATCAAAAAAGGCTCGTGGTCGTGTAATTACACAGACATGAAAACGTGCATCTAGAGCATAATATTTCGCCAGCTGCGCTTTCAATCTCTTCGGGAGACCGCCTGCTTCGACTGTGTCGTTTGGTTCATAACAAATCAAAAAAGGCTCGTCGTCGTGTAATTACACAGACATGAAAACGTGCATCTAGAGCATAATATTTCGCCAGCTGCGCTTTCAAACTCTTCGGGAGACCGCCTGCTTCGACTGTGTCGTTTGGTTCATAACAAATCAAAAAAGGCTCGTGGTCGTGTAATTACACAGACATGAAAACGTGCATCTAGTGCATAATATTTCGCCAGCTGCGCATTCAAACTCTTCGGGAGACCGCCTGCTTCGACTGTGTCGTTTGGTTCATAACAAATCAAAAAAGGCTCGTGGTCGTGTAATTACACAGACATGAAAACGTGCATCTAGTGCATAATATTTCGCCAGCTGCGCTTTCAAACTCTTCGGGAGACCGCCTGCTTCGACTGTGTCGTTTGGTTCATAACAAATCAAAAAAGGCTCGTCGTCGTGTAATTACAGAGACATGAAAACGTGCATCTAGAGCATAATATTTCGCCAGCTGCGCTTTCAAACTCTTCGGGAGACCGCCTGCTTCGACTGTGTCGTTTGGTTCATAACAAATCAAAAAAGGCTCGTGGTCGTGTAATAACACAGACATGAAAACGTGCATCTAGTGCATAATATTTCGCCAGCTGCGCATTCAAACTCTTCGGGAGACCGCCTGCTTCGACTGTGTCGTTTGGTTCATAACAAATAAAAAAAGGCTCGTGGTCGTGTAATTACACAGACATGAAAACGTGCATCTAGTGCATAATATTTCGCCAGCTGCGCTTTCAAACTCTTCGGGAGACCGCCTGCTTCGACTGTGTCGTTTGGTTCATTACAAATCAAAAAAGGCTCGTCGTCGTGTAATACACAGACATGAAAGCGTGCATCTAGAGCATAATATTTCGCCAGCTGCGCTTTCAAACTCTTCGGGAGACCGCCTGCTTCGACTGTGTCGTTTGGTTCATAACAAATCAAAAAAGGCTCGTGGTCGTGTAATTACACAGACATGAAAACGTGCATCTAGAGCATAATATTTCGCCAGCTGCGCATTCAAACTCTTCGGGAGACCGCCTGCTTCGAATGTGTCGTTTGGTTCATAACAAATCAAAAAAGGCTCGTGGTCGTGTAATTACACAGACATGAAAACGTGCATCTAGAGCATAATATTTCGCCAGCTGCGCTTTCAAACTCTTCGGGAGACCGCCTGCTTCGACTGTGTCTTTTGGTTCATAACAAATCAAAAAAGGCTCGTCATCGTGTAATTACACAGACATGAAAACGTGCATCTAGAGCATAATATTTCGCCAGCTGCGCTTTCAAACTCTTCGGGAGACCGCCTGCTTCGACTGTGTCGTTTGGTTCATAACAAATCAAAAAAGGCTCGTGGTCGTGTAATTACACAGACATGAAAACGTGCATCTAGAGCATAATATTTCGCCAGCTGCGCTTTCAAACTCTTCGGGAGACCGCCTGCTTCGACTGTGTCGTTTGGTTCATAACAAATCAAAAAAGGCTCGTGGTCGTGTAATTACACAGACATGAAAACGTGCATCTAGAGCATAATATTTCGCCAGCTGCGCTTTCAAACTCTTCGGGAGACCGCCTGCTTCGACTGTGTCTTTTGGTTCATAACAAATCAAAAAAGGCTCGTCATCGTGTAATTACACAGACATGAAAACGTGCATCTAGAGCATAATATTTCGCCAGCTGCGCTTTCAAACTCTTCGGGAGACCGCCTGCTTCGACTGTGTCGTTTGGTTCATAACAAATCAAAAAAGGCTCGTGGTCGTGTAATTACACAGACATGAAAACGTGCATCTAGAGCATAATATTTCGCCAGCTGCGCTTTCAAACTCTTCGGGAGACCGCCTGCTTCGACTGTGTCGTTTGGTTCATAACAAATCAAAAAAGGCTCGTGGTCGTGTAATTACACAGACATGAAAACGTGCATCTAGAGCATAATATTTCGCCAGCTGCGCTTTCAAACTCTTCGGGAGACCGCCTGCTTCGACTGTGTCGTTTGGTTCATAACAAATAAAAAAAGGCTCGTGGTCGTGTAATTACACAGACATGAAAACGTGCATCTAGTGCATAATATTTCGCCAGCTGCGCTTTCAAACTCTTCGGGAGACCGCCTGCTTCGACTGTGTCGTTTGGTTCCTAACAAATCAAAAAAGGCTCGTGGTCGTGTAATTACACAGACATGAAAACGTGCATCTAGAGCATAATATTTCGCCAGCTGCGCTTTCAAACTCTTCGGGAGACCGCCTGCTTCGACTGTGTCGTTTGGTTCATAACAAATCAAAAAAGGCTCGTGGTCGTGTAATTACACAGACATGAAAACGTGCATCTAGTGCATAATATTTCGCCAGCTGCGCTTTCAAACTCTTCGGGAGACCGCCTGCTTCGACTGTGTCGTTTGGTTCATAACAAATCAAAAAAGGCTCGTGGTCGTGTAATTACACAGACATGAAAACGTGCATCTAGAGCATAATATTTCGCCAGCTGCGCATTCAAACTCTTCGGAAGACCGCCTGCTTCGACTGTGTCGTTTGGTTCATAACAAATCAAAAAAGGCTCGTGGTCGTGTAATTACACAGACATGAAAACGTGCATCTAGTGCATAATATTTCGCCAGCTGCGCATTCAAACTCTTCGGGAGACCGCCTGCTTCGACTGTGTCGTTTGGTTCATAACAAATCAAAAAAGGCTCGTGGTCGTGTAATTACACAGACATGAAAACGTGCATCTAGTGCATAATATTTCGCCAGCTGCGCTTTCAAACTCTTCGGGAGACCGCCTGCTTCGACTGTGTCGTTCGGTTCATTACAAATCAAAAAAGGCTCGTCGTCGTGTAATTACACAGACATGAAAACGTGCATCTAGAGCATAATATTTCGCCAGCTGCGCTTTCAAACTCTTCGGGAGACCGCCTGCTTCGACTGTGTCGTTTGGTTCATAACAAATCAAAAAAGGCTCGTCGTCGTGTAATTACACAGACATGAAAACGTGCATCTAGAGCATAATATTTCGCCAGCTGCGCATTCAAACTCTTCGGGAGACCGCCTGCTTCGAATGTGTCGTTTGGTTCATAACAAATCAAAAAAGGCTCGTGGTCGTGTAATTACACAGACATGAAAACGTGCATCTAGAGCATAATAATTCGCCAGCTGCGCTTTCAAACTCTTCGGGAGACCGCCTGCTTCGACTGTGTCGTTTAGTTCATAACAAATCAAAAAAGGCTCGTCGTCGTGTAATTACACAGACATGAAAACGTGCATCTAGAGCATAATATTTCGCCAGCTGCGCTTTCAAACTCTTCGGGAGACCGCCTGCTTCGACTGTGTCGTTTGGTTCATAACAAATCAAAAAAGGCTCGTGGTCGTGTAATTACACAGACGTGAAAACGTGCATCTAGAGCATAATATTTCGCCAGCTGCGCTTTCAAACTCTTCGGGAGACCGCCTGCTTCGACTGTGTCGTTTGGTTCATAACAAATCAAAAAAGGCTCGTGGTCGTGTAATTACACAGACATGAAAACGTGCATCTAGAGCATAATATTTCGCCAGCTGCGCTTTCAAACTCTTCGGGAGACCGCCTGCTTCGACTGTGTCGTTTGGTTCATAACAAATAAAAAAAGGCTCGTGGTCGTGTAATTACACAGACATGAAAACGTGCATCTAGTGCATAATATTTCGCCAGCTGCGCTTTCAAACTCTTCGGGAGACCGCCTGCTTCGACTGTGTCGTTTGGTTCCTAACAAATCAAAAAAGGCTCGTGGTCGTGTAATTACACAGACATGAAAACGTGCATCTAGAGCATAATATTTCGCCAGCTGCGCTTTCAAACTCTTCGGGAGACCGCCTGCTTCGACTGTGTCGTTTGGTTCATAACAAATAAAAAAAGGCTCGTGGTCGTGTAATTACACAGACATGAAAACGTGCATCTAGAGCATAATATTTCGCCAGCTGCGCTTTCAAACTCTTCGGGAGACCGCCTGCTTCGACTGTGTCGTTTGGTTCATAAAAAAATCAAAAAAGGCTCGTGGTCGTGTAATTACACAGACATGAAAACGTGCATCTAGTGCATAATATTTCGCCAGCTTCGCATTCAAACTCTTCGGGAGACCGCCTGCTTCGACTGTGTCGTTTGGTTCATAACAAATAAAAAAAGGCTCGTGGTCGTGTAATTACACAGACATGAAAACGTGCATCTAGAGCATAATATTTCGCCAGCTGCGCATTCAAACTCTTCGGGAGACCGCCTGCTTCGACTGTGTCGTTTGGTTCATAACAAATCAAAAAAGGCTCGTGGTCGTGTAATTACACAGACATGAAAACGTGCATCTAGTGCATAATATTTCGCCAGCTGCGCATTCAAACTCTTCGGGAGACCGCCTGCTTCGACTGTGTCGTTTGGTTCATAACAAATAAAAAAAGGCTCGTCGTCGTGTAATTACACAGACATGAAAACGTGCATCTAGAGCATAATATTTCGCCAGCTGCGCATTCAAACTCTTCGGGAGACCGCCTGCTTCGACTGTGTCGTTTGGTTCATAACAAATCAAAAAATGCTCGTGGTCGTGTAATTACACAGACATGAAAACGTGCATCTAGTGCATAATATTTCGCCAGCTGCGCATTCAAACTCTTCGGGAGACCGCCTGCTTCGACTGTGTCGTTTGGTTCATAACAAATCAAAAAAGGCTCGTCGTCGTGTAATTACACAGACATGAAAACGTGCATCTAGAGCATAATATTTCGCCAGCTGCGCTTTCAAACTCTTCGGGAGACCGCCTGCTTCGACTGTGTCGTTTGGTTCATAACAAATCAAGAAAGGCTCGTGGTCGTGTAATTACACAGACATGAAAACGTGCATCTAGTGCATAATATTTCGCCAGCTGCGCATTCAAACTCTTCGGGAGACCGCCTGCTTCGACTCTGTCGTTTGGTTCATAACAAATCAAAAAAGGCTCGTGGTCGTGTAATTACACAGACATGAAAACGTGCATCTAGAGCATAATATTTCGCCAGCTGCGCTTTCAAACTCTTCGGGAGACCGCCTGCTTCGACTGTGTCGTTTGGTTCAAAACAAATCAAAAAAGGCTCGTCGTCGTGTAATTACACAGACATGAAAACGTGCATCTAGTGCATAATATTTCGCCAGCTGCGCATTCAAACTCTTCGGGAGACCGCCTGCTTCGACTGTGTCGTTTGGTTCATAACAAATCAAAAAAGGCTCGTGGTCGTGTAATTACACAGACATGAAAACGTGCATCTAGAGCATAATATTTCGCCAGCTGCGCTTTCAAACTCTTCGGGAGACCGCCTGCTTCGACTGTGTCGTTTGGTTCATAACAAATAAAAAAAGGCTCGTCGTTGTGTAATTACACAGACTTGAAAACGTGCATCTAGAGCATAATATTTCGCCAGCTGCGCATTCAAACTCTTCGGGAGACCGCCTGCTTCGACTGTGTCGTTTGGTTCATAACAAATCAAAAAATGCTCGTGGTCGTGTAATTACACAGACATGAAAACGTGCATCTAGTGCATAATATTTCGCCAGCTGCGCATTCAAACTCTTCGGGAGACCGCCTGCTTCGACTGTGTCGTTTGGTTCATAACAAATCAAAAAAGGCTCGTCGTCGTGTAATTACACAGACATGAAAACGTGCATCCAGAGCATAATATTTCGCCAGCTGCGCATTCAAACTCTTCGGGAGACCGCCTGCTTCGACTGTGTCGTTTGGTTCATAACAAATCAAATAAGGCTCGTGGTCGTGTAATTACACAGACATGAAAACGTGCATCTAGTGCATAATATTTCGCCAGCTGCGCATTCAAACTCTTCGGGAGACCGCCTGCTTCGACTGTGTCGTTTGGTTCATAACAAATAAAAAAAGGCTCGTCGTCGTGTAATTACACAGACATGAAAACGTGCATCTAGAGCATAATATTTCGCCAGCTGCGCATTCAAACTCTTCGGGAGACCGCCTGCTTCGACTGTGTCGTTTGGTTCATAACAAATCAAAAAATGCTCGTGGTCGTGTAATTACACAGACATGAAAACGTGCATCTACTGCATAATATTTCGCCAGCTGCGCATTCAAACTCTTCGGGAGACCGCCTGCTTCGACTGTGTCGTTTGGTTCATAACAAATCAAAAAAGGCTCGTGGTCGTGTAATTACACAGACATGAAAACGTGCATCCAGAGCATAATATTTCGCCAGCTGCGCATTCAAACTCTTCGGGAGACCGCCTGCTTCGACTGTGTCGTTTGGTTCATAACAAATCAAAAAAGGCTCGTGGTCGTGTAATTACACAGACATGAAAACGTGCATCTAGAGCATAATATTTCGCCAGCTGCGCTTTCAAACTCTTCGGGAGACCGCCTGCTTCGACTGTGTCGTTTGGTTCATAACAAATCAAGAAAGGCTCGTGGTCGTGTAATTACACAGACATGAAAACGTGCATCTAGTGCATAATATTTCGCCAGCTGCGCATTCAAACTCTTCGGGAGACCGCCTGCTTCGACTGTGTCGTTTGGTTCATAACAAATCAAAAAAGGCTCGTGGTCGTGTAATTACACAGACATGAAAACGTGCATCTAGAGCATAATATTTCGCCAGCTGCGCTTTCAAACTCTTCGGGAGACCGCCTGCTTCGACTGTGTCGTTTGGTTCATAACAAATCAAGAAAGGCTCGTGGTCGTGTAATTACACAGACATGAAAACGTGCATCTAGTGCATAATATTTCGCCAGCTGCGCATTCAAACTCTTCGGGAGACCGCCTGCTTCGACTCTGTCGTTTGGTTCATAACAAATCAAAAAAGGCTCGTGGTCGTGTAATTACACAGACATGAAAACGTGCATCTAGAGCATAATATTTCGCCAGCTGCGCTTTCAAACTCTTCGAGAGACCGCCTGCTTCGACTGTGTCGTTTGGTTCATAACAAATCAAAAAAGGCTCGTGGTCGTGTAATTACACAGACATGAAAACGTGCATCTAGTGCATAATATTTCGCCAGCTGCGCATTCAAACTCTTCGGGAGACCGCCTGCTTCGACTTTGTCGTTTGGTTCATAACAAATCAAAAAAGGCTCGTGGTCGTGTAATTACACAGACATGAAAACGTGCATCTAGAGCATAATATTTCGCCAGCTGCGCTTTCAAACTCTTCGGGAGACCGCCTGCTTCGACTGTGTCGTTTGGTTCATAACAAATCAAAAAAGGCTCGTGGTCGTGTAATTACACAGACATGAAAACGTGCATCTAGAGCATAATATTTCGCCAGCTGCGCATTCAAACTCTTCGGGAGACCGCCTGCTTCGACTGTGTCGTTTGGTTCATAACAAATCAAAAAATGCTCGTGGTCGTGTAATTACACAGACATGAAAACGTGCATCTAGTGCATAATATTTCGCCAGCTGCGCATTCAAACTCTTCGGGAGACCGCCTGCTTCGACTGTGTCGTTTGGTTCATAACAAATCAAAAAAGGCTCGTCGTCGTGTAATTACACAGACATGAAAACGTGCATCCAGAGCATAATATTTCGCCAGCTGCGCATTCAAACTCTTCGGGAGACCGCCTGCTTCGACTGTGTCGTTTGGTTCATAACAAATCAAAAAAGGCTCGTGGTCGTGTAATTACACAGACATGAAAACGTGCATCTAGAGCATAATATTTCGCCAGCTGCGCTTTCAAACTCTTCGGGAGACCGCCTGCTTCGACTGTGTCGTTTGGTTCATAACAAATCAAGAAAGGCTCGTGGTCGTGTAATTACACAGACATGAAAACGTGCATCTAGTGCATAATATTTCGCCAGCTGCGCATTCAAACTCTTCGGGAGACCGCCTGCTTCGACTGTGTCGTTTGGTTCATAACAAATCAAAAAAGGCTCGTGGTCGTGTAATTACACAGACATGAAAACGTGCATCTAGAGCATAATATTTCGCCAGCTGCGCTTTCAAACTCTTCGGGAGACCGCCTGCTTCGACTGTGTCGTTTGGTTCATAACAAATCAAGAAAGGCTCGTGGTCGTGTAATTACACAGACATGAAAACGTGCATCTAGTGCATAATATTTCGCCAGCTGCGCATTCAAACTCTTCGGGAGACCGCCTGCTTCGACTGTGTCGTTTGGTTCATAACAAATCAAAAAAGGCTCGTGGTCGTGTAATTACACAGACATGAAAACGTGCATCTAGAGCATAATATTTCGCCAGCTGCGCTTTCAAACTCTTCGGGAGACCGCCTGCTTCGACTGTGTCGTTTGGTTCATAACAAATCAAAAAAGGCTCGTGGTCGTGTAAATACACAGACATGAAAACGTGCATCTAGTGCATAATATTTCGCCAGCTGCGCATTCAAACTCTTCGGGAGACCGCCTGCTTCGACTGTGTCGTTTGGTTCATAACAAATAAAAAAAGGCTCGTGGTCGTGTAATTACACAGACATGAAAACGTGCATCTAGAGCATAATATTTCGCCAGCTGCGCTTTCAAACTCTTCGGGAGACCGCCTGCTTCGACTGTGTCGTTTGGTTCATAACAAATCAAAAAAGGCTCGTGGTCGTGTAATTACACAGACATGAAAACGTGCATCTAGTGCATAATATTTCGCCAGCTGCGCATTCAAACTCTTCGGGAGACCGCCTGCTTCGACTGTGTCGTTTGGTTCATAACAAATAAAAAAAGGCTCATGGTCGTGTAATAACACAGACATGAAAACGTGCATCTAGAGCATAATATTTCGCCAGCTGCGCATTCAAACTCTTCGGGAGACCGCCTGCTTCGACTGTGTCGTTTGGTTCATAACAAATCAAAAAATGCTCGTGGTCGTAATCAGTTACATACATGTAATTACACAGACATGAAAACGTGCATCTAGTGCATAATATTTCGCCAGCTGCGCATTCAAACTCTTCGGGAGACCGCCTGCTTCGACTGTGTCGTTTGGTTCATAACAAATCAAAAAATGCTCGTGGTCGTAATCAGTTACATACATGTAATTACACAGACATGAAAACGTGCATCTAGTGCATAATATTTCGCAAACTGCGCATTCAAACTCTTCGGGAGACCGCCTGCTTCGACTGTGTCGTTTGGTTTATACGATGCCAATAAACAACACTGCAACCTCGGGCAAGGTGTGTAAGAATATGTTCCTTCCGTTTTTGTTATTTCTTTATAATGCTTAGCACGCTATCCTAGCTTGTGGGCAAACAACCTATGGGAAGGAATATCTTAGCCCGATAGAATGAACCTCATGTAGTTCATATACCTACACTGGAACAATTCTTCTGCTAAATATAAAACACGGATGTTTATTAGTCATTCAAGGTATACAAAAACAATGTGCATTTATATAATGTGGAACACTTCCACACTTAATTCTTCATGAATGATAACATGTAGTTTATCTGTCCTATATGATATGTTCATTATATGAAATATTTTAATTCTGTAGTGATTAGTCACATGTAGCTGTACATATTCGTTACATTACTTTAGATTGTGTAAGGCAGAATGTATAACTATATTTAATTACATATTTCAATCAACATATATGCTAGAGTACCGGTCCATGCGTTCTATGGGTATTCTATAGAATAACATATTCTAGGAGCGTTTAGTATGAAAACAGGAAATGTTCTGTCTACGCTACTCGAAGGTGATGTTTTCTAGTACAGCGCTGTGGATTACAGCCTCTCTTTGCGGGCGATGATGTAACCTTTTTTGTGGCCAAAATCGTAGTTTCGTTAATTTTATTAACTAATGATTTCTTTCTAATTCAAATGGAAACTTCTTTTCTATTAAAAATTTGATTATGTACATAATATAAAGCATAAAGAGATATGCCGATCTAATTATACCAATCTAATAAGCGAGACATTTTTCAGCGGCCGAAATTATCCGAATTGCCTCTGCCTGGCTCTTGTTGCTGAATGTTTATACTAAAAGTAATGCCGCAAACACATTGGCTACATTTAGTCTGACCAGGACAATTTATTATCAACAAATATTGTACACTGCGTACTATAGATCCTTAATGCATTGTGTTGTTTATATTTGTTTTATTTTGACACGTTTGAGACTAATTTCGGTGTATCGTTGTAAACGACACTAGTTTTTAGCATGTTTTGCCATCGATATAACTGTACCTGTTTGTCGAATAATACCTCAGTGTTGTTGCTCTGGTCATGTTGGATAATAAGTTGTTGTACCGAGATATGTAGTAGGCACATGTAAGCATAACTTCAGTGGCGATACAAGCCTAACGGGGGGAGTGTCCTGGAACGGTCACCCATCCTGTTGCATTGATATCATGGTTAACAGCAAATAATCATCAAAAAAATTAGAATACGAATATACACAAAAGAATACATATGCATTCGCAAACCAACTGGAAATCCGTCTTCATGTTCACCAGTTATTTTATGTATTGCGTACAAGATAGTTGTTGTCAAGTTACCCTTGCGAACCAAGCTTGTATCCATGAGGTCAGAAGTTCAACAAACACGCATATGGGTTACCCAATATGCTGAATTAAAACTGAATTAGTCTTCCACATGTTAGGTGTTGTTAGAAAATATGTTAAAAAGCAAACGAATGGTCTGGTTTATGGTAAGTGACACCGTACTTGTAGGTCATAAACCGTTGTAAAAAATTACTAAATATTTGAAATCTCGTACAGGATTAGAATGGCTGAAGGATGTAAACGTACCATGACGCTAGTACGCTGGTTATATACTCTCTAATGCCAGAGGGCCAAAATAGATTATAGGGTCGTTGGATTAGGTGTTGCTGTTTGGCATTACGGTGCGATAATGATGATGACAGCCAGCAGAAAACCTTTGGCAGCAAACAAAAGGGAAATGATTTTCATGCAAAGTATATTTTCTGTAAACTGCCCAAAGAACCATAAAACCCAGGTTAGACCCATCATGACAAACATTTTAAGATACATGAGGACATCTTTTTTTGTTTGCTTTAGAAGCGGACACCTCTCATTGGGACCTGATTCGGCACAGGAATATTAAAGACATAGCAAAGACCACTATGTTCATAATAGATAACATGGCCACTGGAACTATAAACAAAATAATCAGAGGGAACATGTTGGTGAGCCAGCATCCCTTGCCCCCGTAACCAGGGCGAAATTTATTGTAGATCGGAATGTGGTCTAAAGCAAGGGATATACCAACAATGCAGTTGGGGCACCTCAACTTATCAGTGAGCACTCCAGAAACATATAATGACCATGTTCTAATATACGGACACGCCAGCTTGAATATGACATATTAAAAATACAACATGACAGTACAGACATCCACGTGAATGTTGCTACGTAGCCCCAGTGCGTGACAGCACAAGTAATATATATATATATATATATATATATATATATATATATATATATATATATTAATATAGCATAAAACAACATGTTAGGACGAGAACGGGGATATAACAAGCGTCAACATTGATATTTCTTTAGCCACAGCTAATCCTATGTGGATTTTTCGAACAGTCCGCTGGAGTCCCTTTACAAAGTACTGAAAAACAATGAATGCATACACCGAGCGTGAGAACTGACAAAAATACTAAAGATATCCAAACTATATCAAGAATATTGAAGAGTTCATGTGATTGTTCATGTACTTGTTCTATTTTCTTCGTCATATCATTCCTCTCATTCAAGAGTGACATATTGCGACCAATAATTACCTCTGAAATATTGAACAGCGTTTGGTTGCTTTCACAGTGTTAACATTACCAGGAGGTCAGGACAGGAAATCAGACCGAGTCTCGAACCGAGCAGAAAAAAGAATCTGTCATGTTAGGACTTACATTCAGATTGGAAAACCTGTAAAGCGTATGTGCGAACTAATGACAGATCATAACAAATTAAGTTTAGATTATATATCACTTAGTATCTACATTGGGAGTGTATTACATTAAAGTAAAATGCGTGTGTGAACTGGTATGATTAAAATACACATTTTGATCTCAATTACCCAGTTGACAGTACAAGCTTTATAAAGATGAGACATATTTTCAACCTTGGATTCATTTTCAAAAGACTCGGACTCGAAGGACAGGAACTCAAGGACTCGGACTTGGACTCGATTGGCTTAGACTCGGACTTGCACTCGGACCAGGAGCAAATGGACTCGACTACATCACTGAATGAAGGTCACATGGTAATGACCTGTCCCTTATCCAACAATTTTACGATTAGTTTATATAAGAAACACCAAATGCTAAATAGTTGTATATACACATTACAGATTTACATTTAACCCGATCTCTTAGAATATGTATCACTGATATGTACCGCGAAGTTATATAAATGTAATGCATCCGGTGATAAACATTTACAGGAATCAATGCTTTGTTTTCGAACACCGACCCTTTTGAGATGAAACTTGTACACGAGACCGGGATCTAACACAAGCAATGTCAAGATATATGTTCCAGATCAGAGCAGCCTAAATGTGTTGGTATTAAGATTGAAGACAATATATGTATCCTGCAAGCTTCTGCTCACAGTGTGGGATTACAAATTCAGCCTCCATGCAACGAACCAAGAGGTAGTTACTCATGTTTCGAATGATGTAAACTTCAGTTACACGTAAACCAATTAAATTTTCTAAATCATTTCGCTTGACCCAATCAGTAATATTTGTAACACCTCTTCTAGCTTATAAGAATTGTGAGGGGAGTTTATGTCTTTGCTTGCCGGAAATCTTCCATTTCGGCGAGATTGTTGGTCAGTTTTGTATGTCTGTTTTTCTGTCTGTCTGTTTGTCTGTCTCCACTTTTCTAGCCTCAGTTTAGCAGGGATCACCTTAAAACATACATATTTGATAGAAAACCAAAACTCCCCGAAGTCTTTAGATTTTAGTCAATATAGGTCAAAGGTCAAGGTCATCGAAAACGACAACATTTTGTTTTTGTCATAACTTCGTCAATATTTGTCGTATCTTCACAATCTTTTTCTTCTCTGGGTCTTCTCCATAACTTGGTCTAGTCGACTGGTCTTAATCTTGTTACCCTTTGTCAGTATGTTTGTCTGTTTGTCAGTTGTGCTTAATTTTGCCTGCTTGCTGTTTCTTGCGTCTTACATAAAGCATTCTATAGGCCACAGTTTTGCAGGAATCAATTTGAAAATAATAAACATGATATTGTCACGAAGACAAATTATTCAGGGGAAAATACTGAGCCGATCCGGGATTCGAACCCATAACGGTGGCGCACCGCTTCGCTAGCAGAGCAAGCTTCACTAGGGCCAGACTTTTTTAATTTTTCGGTTTACAAACCCGCCGACCTCCGACATCCTCATTTCAGAAAAAAAAAAAATTGGCATTTTGACTTTTTTTCCCCTTTTATATTGCGTCGCCGAATCCAACACGGTTGTTGACAAATGAAATGTTTAGTGACCGTGTGTATTAGATCACCTAAAACGTTAGAACTCTTATGATTGGCTAATAAGGTCACTTTCGTAATGACAGAGGGAGGGTTTAAGCCAATCACAATAGGGTATCATTGGGCCATAAATGCAATTGATTGGCCATCAAGTAGTCAAAAGGTTCAGCAGGGAAATTGAGAATTCTTGGAGAGTTTTCAAAGTTCGTTTCTGCACTACAGTACATTTTTAAACCAGCGTTTCTGTCATATTTACCTCGTTAAACATATTTGTTTTAGATAGATGTGAATTAGAAAAGAAAATTAGTTTGGTTGCATAGCGGCTTTACCAGCTTTCCACTGTTAATAACTTGCTGGATATACAAACAAATTTACTTCTTAAGACTAATTATTGCACTCAAAGTCAGACACTATTTATTACTGCAAATTGGCTAAGTTTCACAAGTTTACTCTTATAAAATTATAACTTGTCAAAACTAAAAAACGTAGTCTTGTGACGCTTAAAAGAAAATTACTGAACAGATGAAATTATATACTGCATCAGGTCGTCATGTTTTCTTTGAAGACTCCAGGAATTCTCAGGGTTTCTGCAGGATTTCCGACCATCTGTAGTCTTAGTGGCGCTGGTTTATGTGAAGCGTAGGTTTTGCGGGTATTTTTAAAGTCAAAACAAAAGCAAGCTAAAATGAAAGCCATTTAAAATGCAGAAACTTTGAAAGGATTCATTTAATTGTTCCAAACGGATGTGATGGAAGCTTTAATGTGTATGGATGCCGAAAAGCAATACCGGACTGTAAGTGACCAAGTGACGCCTGACGGCATATTTAACTGAGTACGGTACGTACTTGCACGGTCGTGGTAAAAAAAGCAGATCTTTATTAATAAATAAAGATTATTAATACTTTTTAAACTTTTAAAATAGTTGAATTATTCAATGTTATCTCCAAAGGAAACCTCACTTTATTAGCAGTTGTTGTATATTCAAAGGACTATCAAACATGCGCAACACAAAAAAGGAAAGGTCATGGTCATGAATCAAACCACTCCGAGTTCCATGTTGTTGACATTTGAATTTTTGATAAACAATAGGCGAATAACTGCAAGTTGCATATTGTCATTGTTATTGTCATTCACGACTGAAAAATAAAAACTGCAGTCTATCATGCTAGCAGTGAATATTTAGTTTTCTCCTTGTATATATGACAAAAATATATTATTTTGTATTTTTATAAGTATTTGACTGGTCTTTAATTTGTAAAACTATAAAATAGACAGTTCACTTTATTGGCAGGGACAGTGACTGAAGTTTTATTTCAGGTGTGTATGAAATCATTTATAAGAGTTACTGTTTAAACTTTTATTTGTCATTATTTTACCTTCAATGACATTTGAATGGCTTGAAATAACAAGGCACACGCATGATTCATGTGGAAAACTCAAGAGGATGATATTTTATAACCAAACTGTACAATCCAGGATCCACGAACACCAGTATCCTGGTTTGTTCCTTTTTTTTTTTTCCTACCTCCTACCTATCACTTTTGTCAAACATGTTCGTAAACCAAAGAATTAAAAAAGTCTGGCCTAGCGAAGTTATAAAAATTAGCTTATTTTCTTCCTCTGGGTCTATTTAATAAACTGGTCAAGTCATCTGTTCTCAACCTTATGTCACTTTGTCAGTATGTCTGTCTGTTTGTCAGTTGTCCTCAATTTCGCATGCTTGCTGTTACTTGCGTCTTACAGATAACATTCTACAGGGCACCGTTTTGCAGAAATCAGTTTGAAACTAGTTCATAATATGTCATACACTTATATCTCGAACGTGATTTTCATTTTTGGGAAATAGCAGTTAGGGGGCGCTGCAATCTAACCTCGACAAATATATCTTTTTTGGACCATATCTCCAAAACTATAAACCTCAATGACCTCAGTTTTCCTGGAATCACGTTGTAATTTACACATGTCGTATGTCTTTACGATTTCAGGAAGGTCTATGTGTATTGTATAAGAAGGTAAAAGGTCAAGTTCAAGGTCATAAAAACATATCAACAGTAAATGTTATCCATAACTTTGTTAATATTGGTCCTTTCTTCCCCAACTATGGCTCATTTTCTTCCTCTTTGTCATAGCCCATTATGTTTACTATCTTTAGTCATTTCCTGCAAGCGCGTCGCCTCTGGTCGTCTTGTTTCCAAAGTAGGGTTTTCTTTGCTTTCGATCTTATAATGTGATAAGTATATCTTGACGAAATTCAATGTATTTTAAGCTGAATAAAAGATATATGCGTGTGTGTGTGGGTGTAAATATATGTAAATCACCATGGACTATTTCGTGCCATTTAAGATATCCATGATAAAATGCTATCTGATTATCTCCTTGCAACGAAGTTTCAAGAGGGTATATAATTTGGCTTGTGGACGCATTTTGAACCAAACTATTTGACCACAACCTTTCATCTTTCACACATAGCGTACCCAGTCAGAGACGAAGAACCCTATCGATTTTGATAAGGGTAACGGAACTGCCCTCCTGATATTCACACTTTTCAATATATCAAGTTAATATACTTAATATAACTTCATTTAAAGCAAGTAATATACATACATATATATATATATATATATATATATATATATATATCATACAAGATCCTGTTCCAAGGGGTTTGGCAACCCGTTTGACGACCCCTTTCAGCCCTGGGTCCCTGTATCATGCTACCGAATCTTGACCAAAAGAATGAAGTGGAATGAAGCAAGACACACCTGTCAACAATTCCCTGGTGATCTCGTCACCATCGACACTAAGAATGAACAGAATCATCTGTAGGAAATCGTTCAACAACAGGGAATGTCAGAGCTTCCTTCCTTCATATCATTTAAAATCATTTTCCCATATACAATTTTGTACGCCCGACGTATTATGGTATACCCACGATCCGTCCGTCCGTCTGTCATGTTCGTCGGTCCGTTAACTGTTAGTTTCGCCGCCATAACTGAACGGGGCTTTGATGAATTTTCACGATTTAATCAGGTCACTAGGCTACTTTATTCAGGGGCGTAGCCAGAGGGGGCCATGCCCCCTCCCCCCCCCCCCCCCCCCCAAGTTGCATCCAGTACTCGCCGTCCTTTCGGAATTTCACTTAATCTTAAACTAATATATATATATGCATTAATTTGCCTTTGCTATCAGAAGGGGATCCAGAGAGGGCGCCTTCGGCGCGTGGCCCACTGTTGAGCTGCAATATCTCTTATTTTATCCATTTCCCAATTTTCGTGGTTAATTTTCGTTTTTCATATTTCTTTTTATTAATTAGCAATTTGATTTTATTTAAGTTATTTGCAGTTTAATACTCTACGAATTCATTAGCTGAGATGAGGATATTTATGAACAGCTGCAGAACAACTGTAGAGCACCAGGCCCTTGTTGGGGCTGACCGTGGACAATTTCATGGCTCGATCCTCGCGATCTGTGCTCTTAGGAGTCCTGTGTGCTGTTGAGGACCACGGATCCCTGTAAAATTTAATTTAACAAAGTTTAACATAAGACATCAACAGTTATTTCACTCCCAGATTACATTTGAAAGATAATATTTTGCAAGTTATAAACGTAAATGCGCCATTGACTTTAACATGTTGAAAACGATTGAAATTTTATATCCTAATTTTGTAGAAATATAAATATTAAATATTGAACCTCTCTACAGTTTGACTACTTACGCAAAGACATGAGGGAACAGTTTTCACGGGAACAGTATATCCTTTTTTTTTGTTGTAAAAATTGCCTCAAAATACATTGCATATTCAAAATATTTCCCAAAATGGGGGATACCTCCTCCCATATACTCCCCATGTACCTAAAACTAACCTTAATAAACCTTGGTTCATACTTGAAACAAGGCCTACAGGCCAAATGCGAACCTGTGCATTGGGAAATACACCAGGTATAATGCTTCAATGATGGACCATTACTTATCATGTATATGAACAATTCAAGTACTAAACATTTTGAATAAGAAACAATTACACAAACATCACTGCTGAAATTCTGGCATGGGTGAACACAACACAAAAATGATTGAAGCTGGCACCACCAGTCTTGTATACAACGGAGCTATCAGAGATATATACATATGCCGAATTTCAGACTGATATATCAAACCCCTCCTGAGAAATAAGCAGGGACACACACTGTGCAAAAATTATTGTAGGTGGTACCACCGGTCTTGTATACGACAAAGCTATTCAATATGTATTAGTTTGCCCAATTTCAGGCTGATATATCATTTTGCTCTGTAGAAATAAACAGGCACATACACTGTGCAGAAGTCATTGTAGGTGGCAACACCTGTCTTGTGAATGAGAAAGTCATCAAAGACACATAGACAGGTCAAAATATCAGGCCAATACATCAAACTTACCTTGAGTCTGATGCATGGGGCTGACCAGGCTTAGGTGAGAAAGGCAGTTGCCCCAAGTGAACTGTGACAAATTTGCTGGCTCAGGCTACTGTACTGAGTGAACTCATGACCTGCACCTGTCTAGAATGAGATAACTTTGACCTGTACCTGGCTGCACTGAGTGAACTCTTGACTTGTTGCCTAATCTAACACAGTTGGCAGTCTGCCAAAGCTATAAATAGATCCAGGCTGACATTTGGCCTATTGCAAAATCTGAAATAGTAGCCACACCATTGCATAAGCTCACAGATTGGCTCCACATGCAGCCCTGAGGGGCATGACACCCATGAGGTGATCACATGGTGCCCATGAAGTGCTCACATGTCAACCATGAGGTGATCCGGGCCTTGTGCTTGGCTGCACTGATTGAACTCTTGACCTATATCTGGATGCACTGAATGAACTCTTGATCTGTTGCCAAATCTGAAACAGTTGGCAACCTATTCAAAGATGCAGATACAATCTTTGCCTATAGGTAAATCTGTTTACACATACCAAAAGATATTGGCTAAAATGCTTTTTTTCAAGCTGACATATTCATAAACTTTTTATCAAAATATCTAGAATAATAAAAGATGCAGTTCTTTCATTGTTAAAGGTCCAATAATTCTGCCAAAAATCATTCAAGTAAACTTGAACAAAGGCCATCAAAGAATGATTTTTGTGCAATGTTACAGAAGTTATAATTGAAACAAATACTTTTGTAGAAGAACAGTTTTGAAGTCCTCAGTTTGAGTTAGACATAATAATGGCCATAAGACCAACTTAAGCTTTCCTGATATGATTGAAAGAACCATATCCTAGGAAATTTTTTTTTAAAAATTCATTTTGACAGTTTCATCATAAACATTGTAAGCTGAAAGAGGCTAAAATTATGAGGTTTTTACCCATAAAAAACAGGTCAATGTAGGTGGCACCACAAAATCTGCAGCTTCAAATACAAGTCATGTGACCAACATTTGCACAATACTTGGTAATGCAAGCTTCTGTCATTTCTGAGATTACTATGTCAGTATGCTTACTTGGCCAAATGACTGTTCAAATTCGTGTAACTCCACTAAAATTCATCAAATGCAAACCATTTCAACAAACTTGAGAGAGATTGTTCCAGGAATCATTTCTGTGAAATATTGGACAATTTGGCTGAACAGTTTCGGAGAAGAAGATTTTTAAAGTTTTTTAAGATTTTTACTTATACCATCTAAGAAATTGCAGTTAGCCAATAAATAAGCAAAATCCGATAGAGTTTTCTAGATGACTAATTTTTTGCATAAAATTTCGTGATGTTACCTCTTGCGGTTTTCAAGATAGTGTGGGTTAACGTACAGACGACGGACGACGGCCGACGGACGACAGACGACGATACACCATCGCATAAGCTAACAGGTTCACTAAAAAAAAATATATATTTTCATACACTAAAATATATAACGTATAGTTATAGTAATAATAAAAATATATACATATACACATATATATAACAGTTTTCATAGAACCTATTGATGCATATTAGTGACCCCCCCCCCGACCCCCCCCCCCCCCCGTTTTCGAAATTCTGGATCCGGCACTGATCATGGCCCCCTCCCCTCCCTCAATCCTGGCTACGCCCCTGTTATGGTGTCCACTTTATATATTATCGGGAATATAAAAGATTCTCATAAATTTCAACAGAAGTCTTAATCAAGATAATATCTCGCCTATTTAATTTCAAGAAAAAACCATGCATATTTAATGAAGTCAGAGGTCACATGATAAACAATCTGATGGATTTTCAGGAAACTCATTATGAATATCAACCTAATCAGTTTCTCACCTACAGTATATGCTCAGCAAAATTCACGCATATTTGATGCGGTCAGAGATATGCGACAGGCGTATAATGTACCATTTGCGGTGCTCTTGTTATTTTACTTATACTTTCTATTTTAAATAAATGTTATCTCTTCCGAATCAGACGGATCCATGATATTTGTCTGGACTTCGATACATACCGGCTACAGTGTTTGTAGAAATCAAAAATCTGGACAATTTATTTATGTTTTGCTTAAAAATATGTATAGGAAATTCACCAGAAAATGGCAAGAGACCTCATATTTTGTTAAACATAAACGTCATGACTTAAATTTCTTTGCAGTTCAGCTATAGCACTAGACATATGAAAACATTTCATACTTACTAATATGGCTTTTCACACGTGTATCATGTTTGTCTTTGTATGTTTAGTTTGATAAATAAACAGGTAACGCGCATGCACGCATACATCTACTTGAATATATTTTAAATACTAGGCTTTATAATAAATACACGTTCAGATACATTTCTTTTCAGAAGTCCAACCGTGGGGAGATATATGGATTGGTGGAAACGACAGGGAGAAAGAAGGAGACTGGATGTGGGCATCAACGGGAGAAAGAATTATTTATGATGACTGGCACCCTCTGGAACCAAACAACCAAGAACATGAGGGCGGAGTTGAGGACTGTGCCGCAATGAGGGGAACAACTGAGTGGCGCTGGAATGACTTCAGTTGCGAAGTCCCACGCGATAATGTCATCTTTGAAAAGCATGGCCAGTTGTAGCCATGACAAAATTACTCACGGGCCTCTCTTAAATAAACGGATTGGGCCTGGCGTCATGATACCAACAGCTGATCAATGGCTCGGATAATTATATTGGCTTGGAGAAGTGTTTCATATACAAACAACAACAAATCGTGGTTTACTTATCCAACGATTAAATGTATATTTGAAAAAGGATGTCTGGTGGTGCAAAATACCTACTTACTTTTTATTCAGCACCAGTTTGCGTGAGCAAAGCGTTCGTCTTGTTCAACTGCCGCCATGTAGGTATCCAATATTAACCCCGATGGGGGCGCTTCATGTTTTGTTTTTAAAAAGTAGCTCTTGTCTCATATAAAAGGTGCCTTCTTTCTTTCAGAGTTGGCCGGTGGCAGAGTACGTTCATGCTAAATAATAAAGCTGTATTGCTTGAAAAAAAAATGCTTTCTGTCGCTGGTTTCCTGGCCATAAAATATCCTAACGTTTATCATATCGTGAATTAAATAAATGATGTTGCAAGCGCTTTTAATTGTATAAATGAATTTTATGCCATAGTAAACAATGAGGTCAAAGCATATTATGTGTGTGCTCGTGTGTTTACTCTATGCGACATTCTTCGGGAGCAAAACGTTAACTCTGTATACAGTAATGTAATTAACATAATATACAAATGACCCATCTCCAAATAGTAACAAATCTTAAGCTGTGGTTGTGATGCTGATTACCTCAATAATTTAATTAACTGTTACCTAAAACAACTATCAAAACACATCCATGACTTAATCAGCAGAACTGATACAAGATATTACCAAAGTAATACCAAAGAAACTAACTAACCCCCCAAAAAGACCAACCATTCAAGCCATCTGGAAACAACAAACTTCTTGGCGTAGGATTAATTTGATAAAACACCCATTCAAGTATTCAGGACCAGGCATCGGCTCGGCAAAATTACTCTTCAAAAACAGTTTTGGGCCATTTTACTCAAAACATCAATTCAACAGGCTGCACGGTCTTAAAGGGGCCTATATCGATATCTGACGTTTATTAAATAATGATAATCCCTTGGACCCTTCATAAAATAACTTCAGAAAGCGCCGATCCCACAGGCTGTTCGGTTTGTTTATATACACGTGTTTATGCTGCAAGTGACTTGTCTAGTGGTTTTCGACATATGCAACGAACTTCCTTAGGTAACGTGGTTTTCGGTTTGTTATTACCGGTACATATATATTCACTAACAGCTTGGGAATATATTTGGCAGTTTTGAGGACTGAATTTTGTAATGTATGTTTCGTCTGAAGTATTTACCATCTGTCTCGCGTATGGTCATAGAGCTTGTTAATTTATGCTAAACACAAGAAACCCGTGTGGTGACATCATTCGATTACACCTGTTGAAGAGCACGGCTGCTGAACATCACATCCATTATTCAGATATTCATTATATAATTAGCGGAAGTCACCTCAATAATAATAATAATAATAATAATGATAATAATGATAATAATGATATTATTATTATTATTATTATTATTTTTATTATTATTGTTGTTGTTGTTATTGTTGTTGTGTCTTACAATTAGCCTCTGGCGTAGTTTATCCGGTAGAATTAGAAACAGATATGTCTATAGGTGCAAGTGCTCTAGAAACTAAATATGGAAAACTTTATACGCCAAGAAACAACCCAAATAAAAGGATTTATTTGTATATAGCAATTGTTACACTACAAGGTTCATCTTTTTCATTTATTTACTCCTAAGAGATACCTGTATAACTATGAAAATAAATGTAGAAGAGGGGATAATTACATGCTTTTATGTCCGTGACATTTTCTAAATAAATTTCACTCCCTTTCTCTTCCTAGATCGTTTTCATCGCAATGAGATGACAATTCTTGGATCGGATTGTTGTATACAAGTAATAATTTAAATTTTTAGTACAAGAGATCGGTGTTTTTTCGGATTTTCAAACTCTAAATGCACAATATAAAGACCACTGCTTTAGTTTTAAGTTTTAGTTGACTTTCAAAAGTGCCCTGCAGTGAAGTCTTTGTTGGCACATGTAGCGGAGAAGTAGTTCCTGTCAGACATTGGTAAATATTGATCCCTTTACTGAATATATTTTTAATTTTATCCCCATAATGTTCTAAAATTGGCCATGTTGTACTGTTAATGCCGTGGCTGTATGGTATGAGAATAAACGGAAAAGTTTCTTTATACATGTAGAATACAGTCTGAGATGATTATCAGTTATTTCCTAAACAACGGAAATAGGAAACACAGTACGAACGAGCATTGTGACCATTTTGATATTTATTTATAATACTGTGATATGCAAATTGGGGGAGGGGGGCTTTCCGTTATCGTTCTCATTGCTAAGGTATACCCCCGAGGAATCCCTGAAAGGCGCGTTGTGATTGAAGCACAATCGCTGGCTACGACCGTCCGTTAAAGCCTGCAGAGCGCTCACCCTGCTCCTCGGTTGAGGTTCGAACTCAGGATCTCCCGGCTTTAAGTCATGTGTTCTACCCCTGAGCCACAGAAGCCAGTAAGAAATGTATATAAACATTTCTTTAAAACAAATCTAATTAAAGGGAATCTCACTAAATCTTCAATAATGCACAGAGAGAATCAAATAAACAAACGCATCACTGATTTATAAAAGTAGGAAGACAAGGATTAAACCGAGACAACGGTTATAATCCTTTTTAATTAAAATAATGCTACGGTATTCAAGATTATATTTTATGTATTGTCATTATTCCTCGTGTAACCTTATCCCTTCATAACATTTTAGGTCGTTTTGCTGAGAGACAACGAATCAACAGACAAACTCAGGGGAAAATTCATTCTTTTTCGGAGATAAATGAAATAAGCATGGATCAATTCGGCTAAATGACATGCCCACAGTGCTGTCATATGTGTTGTCGCACCGATATGGCTGTTTGGCGTATTTATTATTCAGCACGCTATAACTTCTGTTCAAACAACGGTTTGTAAGCCTATGCGTCAGATAGGTTAATGTCAATTTTAAACAGCTGACAAAAGTGACGTGATATAGCCTTTCAACAACTATTGGTTTTATTATACATAAAATAAATGTTTCTGAAATACAATATACATGTTTCTGCTAAAAAATATTCAGTCTCAAACTCCATACATGGAATATAATAAGAACGAGGATTAAAACCAATCTTTACGAAGGCGGGTTTTATCCAATATCTGTTTCATCAAACAAAGGCTTGCCAGATGAAAGGAGCGGAACTTTAAAGCCACATTTTTGGATTACCCATACACGTCTGATACAGTGAGCGAATGAATTAAAGTTTAACAGATAAAGATAATTGATATGTATACTTTTTAGAGAATTTATCGTCCATGTCACTGGGGTATTATACTGATTGCATTCAATGTGATTCCAGGTTCCAAGGCTAAAACGCAAAATTCTGGAGGAACTTTTGGTAAAAAGGTTGACTCCGACATATAACCAAATATATTGAACTATCTCGTGATGTGTTTATATGATATCCCAATGGACCAAGAATGGCATATTTAATTAAAATAGTGTGGAATTAAATCTATTCCGTTAGTCTGTCAGGAGTAATATTCCTAACTACCAAAGGAACCGTCAAGGTAGAATATCCCCTACGCTTACATCACATTTAATCATAACATTTTCAAAATTTGTGTAGTCTTTGAATTCCAAAATGTTGTAGAATCATGCAATATTCTTTTCCTAAATTAAATACATTATTTTATATCTAACTTGTAAAACAATCAGGAAAAACCTCCATTTATGGCAAAGATTCATTTAAAGATCTAGAATGTGCAAAAATAAAAAAAAATAAATGATGTATTTTTTTAGGTTTATCGGTTAAAAAAGATGAACTTTATAAATCTTTATGCGTTCTGTCTGTGCCTTGGTAATTACAACGCATTAAAGAGTAATCAAATAATGTTCGGATATCAACTAATGCATTTTTCATGCCCGTAATAGTACAAAATAATATTGTTGAGTGAAATCATTGATGCAGGTCTCGGGCCCGGACTTGGGGGATGACTCGCAGGCGTAGTAATGCTATCAAAGTTGGGACTTTTTTTTTATAAAAATATGTTTAATATGTTAATATCTTATTTTTTTTAAATCTTATATATTTGAAATATATTTATGTGACATATTCAAATATATAAGCTTTACAAAATAGCGTATTTTGTTATGTTTCCTAGTATATGCTAATTCTAAACTAAGTTTCGATATATAATATTTCATAGTAAACTCAGAAAAGGAATAAAGTATGTAATTTTTATTATTAATATATTTCATTTCCAATATATAAATATTATTCTCAGAATATATTTTTATGAAAAATATCTTAAATATGTTATTACCTTATTTTTTAAATCCTTCATGTTTGAAATATATATATATATATATTTATGTAACACATTCAAATATACAAGATTAACGAAAAAGCGTATTTTGTTATGGTTCATAGTATATGCGAATAGTATATGCAATATATCATAGTAAACAAAGAATGGAACAAAGTCTAACATTCTAATTATTAATATATTTCATTTCAAATATATAAATAATATTCGCAGGATATCGGGGGGATGATTACATTGTCCATCCGCCTTGCTCAAAAGTTGGGGATATATACCCCTATACTCCTATACCCCTGTATACTCCTATACCCCTGTATACTCCTAAACCCCGGCATTGGGCACGGCCTTCTCATTACGCCCGAAGAGCTCGCTCCCTGGTTTGGTCCGACCGTTGAAAATCTCACCGAGATTCGAACTCTGTATCTGTCGGCTTTGAGTGCTGTCCTCTAAACTTGAGCCACAGAATCTGGTGAGAAAAAATGTATGTTAAAAGAACTGTAAAACTTAAAAACGTCAAAATTAAAAGATACTTACTAAATCTTCCATAATTCTTAGAGATAATCAAATAAATAAACGTATCCTTCATTTGCCAAAGCCAGAATTAAAATTATTCGAGAATTTTAATTCAAATCTATGAAGTCTTTATGTCGGAAGGCTGAAACTCTTATGTTACTGCTCTCTCAATCTAGGGTTATGAATGACAGTTCTTGGGTATGGTTAGTTTTCACAAAAGTCGTAGAGTAAATTACCACAGCATAACCAGACACAAGGGGGCGTTTTATATAATCATATGTGAAAAATAATCACACAAAAGAGAGCAGTGTGAAGATTGTTTGAATTTCTTTCTTCATGCTTCTTGTTAAAATTAATTAAAGATACGGCAATTATAATCGAGACCAGTTGCAGCACCGTAACGAGCACGTGGCGAGTACTTGGAAGAATTGGGACTCTCTACGTTCTTCTACGAAAAGCCACGTTTTACCGTTGGAGAACTGGTCTATTCGTCGGAAAGCCTAAGCAGCACCGTAGATGAAGGTAAAATATGGGGGGGGGGGGGGGGGGGAGAGAGAACATGCCGCGAACGTCTCGAGAATTAGCCACGTTCTGGCTTCCCGGGGCTGAACCCTGAAACATCATAGAAGGACGTTGTGAAAAGTCTATCCCGTTTAAAAAATAATCGGCTCTTGTCACCATTGTATGATGATAATGATTGTAAGGCTGTAATGCAGACTTATGGTCGATATATGCGTGCAAAGATATAGATATCATATAGGAGCCAATATACATACACATATATCTAAACATATTGACACTTATACATATATTATATGTATACATAAATATATATATATATATAACCAACACATAAAAACATACATTACACACGCACACCAGTAGATATGTATATCTAAATATATATATACATACTCCCATAAATATACAAATATATATACAAGGAATGAAGCGAGACAACGGCTATTTTGCCATGTGCTGAGCTTTAACTACTATATAATCATTTAAATTAAAATAATGCTACGGTTATCCAAATTACTTCCAACATTCTATGTATTATCATTGATCATTGCCTGATATCTTATCCCTTCATAACAATTTGGGTTAATATCCGAGGAGACAAACGAACCAACGAAGGGAAAAATTATTCTTTTTCGGATGTATGAGAAAATCGGCTGTTTGACATGCCCACAGAATATGTGTTGTCACCCTCATATGGCTGTATGGCGTTTTAGTTAGTCCGCTCGGTGAAACCATCGATGCATCATTGCAGTGTATTAAAAGGTTTTCTATTTAGGTATAACTTAGACAGCTTCTGGTCAGACAAAGGTCTCTATTCCTATGAGTCAGATCGGTCAATGCCACCTTTAAACAGCTGACAAAATGGGAGTGATAAAGCCTTTCTACAAGTGATTGTTCTGTTATACATATATAAATGTTGCCGAGGAAACAATATGTATGTTTCTGCTAAAAAATATTAAAAAATTTCTTTCATCAGACAAAAGCTCTGCTATATGAAAAGTGCTGGACCTGAAACCCGCATTTATGGATTATTCATTCACATGTCTGAATTCTTTTAATAATTTACAGAAAAAGATAATTAAAATGTCTACTTTTATGGAAAGTATCATGCCTATCATCTGGGAATAATAATCTTTGCATTTAATGTGATTCTAGGTTCCAAGGACGAAACGTTAAATTCTAGAGGAACTGACTGTGGTAAGATGGGTGACTCAACACATGGGTTTTCAAATATATTTAACTTACTCTTGATGTGTCTATGTGACATTCCAATAGACCAAGAACTGCATATTAAATCAAAATAACCTGAAATTCTTAAATCACATTATAACATTAATATATTTAAAAAAAATGCGTGGTATTTGAATTTAAGAAGGGGCTAGAAGCAAGCAACTGTCGTTAATTAAATTATTTCTAAATTAAAGAAATGGTTTTATTTATTACTCATTTTAAATAAAATCAAGAAACCCTTCAGTTATATGAGTAAGGGGCGATTTAAAGAAACGGAAGGTGCAGGTAATAAGAATTATGTTGTTTTCGTATTTTTGCAGGTTGAAAGGATGAACTTTACAGTTCTTTATGCGTTGTGTCTTTGCCGTGGTAAGTCCGAAGAATTAAAGAATATTCAAAATGATATTCGGAAATCAACAAGGGTATTTCCCTACCTGTAACGGGTGAACAGGTTAATATTGTTGTCACTGTAAAAGCAGTGATATGGACTCGAGTCCGGAGTCGAGTACACGTTTTCAGGAACTCGGACTTGGCTTCAGGTTTTTTTCGGACTAGGAGGTCAATTCTTGAGAAATCAGACCGAGTCAAGTAGAAAAATAACGCTGTCACGGAATAGACATTCAGATTGGAAAACCTGTATGACTTGTGCGAACAGAGCACAGATTGTTCAGTCTAAGTTTCGATTGTATTACCATTAGTGTCTGCATTGGGATGTTGATGCAATACAGTATTAAAATTAAAAAATGTGTAAACTGACATCATGAAAATACATATGATGATCTCAAATTTCCATTTTACAGTGCAAAGTTTCACAAAGTTGAGACATTTTTGACACGGACTTTGACCTGGATTTGTGTTCAAAAAAATTTTAACTCGAAGGACGCGGACTTGTACTCGATATTAAAAGCTTTGAATCGGACTAACATGCACTGGGACACGGGGAGTATGGACTCGACTATATCACCGAGTGAAATTAATATTGTACAGTGCATTGTCCCTGATCCAACAAATGCGTTTTGTTTACATGAGAAACATCAAATGCTAAATAGTTGTTTACTCGTAACATTTTTTTCAGATCTGTTAGAATATGTGCCAATTATATGTAACGCAAAATAATATAAATGTAACGCATCGGTATTAATCATTTTTACAGGAATCAATGCTTTGTTATCCAACACCAGCCCTGGCGAGATGAAACGTGTGCACTGGTCAAGGATTTCACTCAGGCAATGTCAGGAAATATGTTCCAGTACAAAGCAGCCTGAATGTGTTGGTATTAAGATGGAAGGCAATATATGTATCCTGGAAGCTTCTGCTCACAGAGTCAGATTGGAAGCTCAACCTTCATGCAACGCACCAAGAGGTAGTAGTCATGTTTTGATTACTGTGAGGGGAAGTCTATATTCTTTTTAATTAATTTTTTTAGCTTTTCTTTTGATCACAAAAATGTGATGAGTATATTTTGACGAAAATAAAATGCATTTTAAGCTGACATTATTGCACTGAAAATTTGTTTAAACATATTTATACATACATATATATATATATATACATAAAAACACACATACACACACACACATATATATATATATAAATATATATATATATATCACCGAAGGACTTTTTCGTGCCATTTAAGTAATCTTTACCAAAATGGCACTTTATTCACCTCCAACGAAGTTGCAGTAGGTATATATAAACGCCTCCGATCGTGCGTTCTGCGTGGCCATCCCTTTGAATTTTAAGCTAAACCATTTGACCAAAATCTTTTACCTTGCATATCTCACCGACACAGATGAAGAGCCCTATCGATTTTGAGGTCACAGGGTCGAATGTCAGGACAACAGGACCCATTTCTTGAATAAGCTTGTGGCCGTGGACGCATTTAAAGCTAAAGCTTTCTTCCAAAACATTCAGTCTCACATATACTTCTCTCCAATCAATAATGGAAGAACATTTCTTTATTTTGAGGTCACAGGGTCAAAGTTCAGGGACAACTCTGAAAAGTGTATGGTCGCAGTTCAGCCAGTTTTGTCTCAAAAATTCAATCATTCATATACTAAAATACCCATAGAGTAAGAAACCTATTAATTTTCAGGTCACGGTGTCATAGGTCAAAGCCACAAAACTGCCCTACTGACAGTCACAATGATTAATACATCCAGTCTAATTATAATCCTTTGAAAGGAGATGCTCCGGTGCCCTTGTTATTCCAAGTAACACTTTCACTTAAATATGTTTCGTCCAACAGATAAATAAAGTAACTCCATTTAAAGCAAGTAATACACACATACATACATATATATAAATATCATACAGGATCCTGTTCAAAGGGGTTTGACCACCCGTTTGACGACCCCTATCAGCCCTCGATCCCTGTATCATGCTACCGAATCTTGACCCAAAGAATGAAGTGGAATGAAGCAAGACTCACCTGTCAACAATTCAATGGTGATCTCGTCACCATCGACAATAAGAATGAACAGAATCATCTAGAGGAAATCGTTCAACAGCGGCCAGGTATGTCAGACAAAATGAACAACCAGATTCCAAATTCCTTTAAATCATTTACAACCAGTCTCCCATATACACTATATGCGACCTATAATTGTATCCGCCAAAACGAAGTTTTGCGGATACTATATTTTTGACCGGGTTCCGCCGCCGCCGCCGCCGCCGCCGCGTTCGTTTCCGGAGAACTCCTCTGAGACTACTGGACAGATTTTTCCGAAACTTACACAAATTATCGGGTCACATGTGAACTGGTGCCTAACCAAGTGACCTTGACCTCTGACCTTTCGTCTCTGTCCAGCGTCCGTTTGTGCGTCTGTTTCCACACATAAACCCATATATCTCGGGAACCGTTTGACCGATCCGGAAAAAAATTTTACACAAATGTAGCCCTGGGAAAGCTTTATAACATACACAACAAAAGGTGGCGCCACCTTCAACCATGATTGCACAGTGTCCATCTGTTCATCTGCCTGGGGTTAAAATCACTCATATCTCTGCAGTGATTTGACTAATTCACCTAAAATTCGGCATGCATATACATCCTAGATAGCTTTCTCGATTTTGTGACAGGTGGCGCCACCTACATTCACGTTAACGCTCCACACATAATCCCATATATCTCGGGAACCATTTGACCGATCTGGAAAAAAATTTTACACAAATGTAGCCCTGGGATAGCTTTATAACATACACAACAAAAGGTGGCGCCACCTGCAACCATGTTTGCACAGTGTCCATCTGTTCATCTGCCTGGGGTTAAAATCACTCATATCTCTGCAGTGGTTTGACTAATTCACCTAAAATTCGGCATGCATATACATCCTAGATAGCTTTCTCGATTTTGTGACAGGTGGCGCCACCTACATTCACGTTAACGCTCCACACATAATCCCATATATCTTGGGAACCGTTTGACCGATCCGGAAAAAATTTTTACACAAATGTAGCCCTGGGATAGCTTTATTACATACACAACAAAAGGTGGCGCCACCTGCAACCATGTTTGCACAGTGTCCATTTGTTCATCTGCCTGGGGTTAAAATCACTCATATCTCTGCAGTGGTTTGACTAATTCACCTAAAAATCAGCATGCATATACATCCTAGATAGCTTTCTTGATTTAATGACAGGTGGCGCCACCTACATTCACATTAACACTCCACACATAAATCCATATATCTCAGGAACCGTTTGACCGATCCGGAAAAATTTTTTACACAAATGTAGCCCGGGGATAGCTTTATAACATACACAACAAAAGGTGGCGCCACCTGCAACCATGTTTGCACAGTGTCTATTTGTTTATCTGCCTGGGATTAAAATCACTCATATCTCTGCAGTGGTTTGACTAATTCACCTAAAATTCGGCATGTGTACATCCTAGATAGCTTTCTTGATTTTATGACAGGTGGCGCCACCTACATTCTCGTTTATGCTGCAGACATCCAAGCTCATATCTCGGGAACCGTTTGACCAATCAGGAAAAAAATTTTACACAAATGTAGCCCTTGGATAGCTTTATAACATGAACAAAAATGGTGGCGCCACCTGCAGCCATTTTTGCACAGCGTCCATCTGTGTGTCTGCTGTAGGATAAAATTACTGTTATCTCTGCAGTGGTTTGACTTTTACACATGAAATTTTGCATGTGTATATATCTTGGATAGTTTCTCGTTCAAATAACAGGTGGCGCCACCTACAATCATGTTTATGTGGCAGAGATATATTCTAATATTTAACACATGTAACTCTATATCCCCTTGCCACTCAATCAATGCCTCAATCAATAACGCATTAATGTTTAATGTGAATATTACTCATTAAATGTTACCAGAAAATGGGAAAACATCTTATTTATTGAAAGACCACCAAATGTCATGGCTTTAATTATCCTTTATAGTACAGTTAGCAGTAAACATATGAAAACAGTTCATGTTATATTGTGTTTATTCTTACGTATGCTTCTTTGTCGTTTTATTTAAAATTGCTATGTTTATCATATTTAAGCCTTTGTATGGTTATTATTAAAGTAAATAAACATGTCAACAAGCATACACACACACACACACACACACATATATATATATATATATATCACATTTATTTACAGACATCCCACCGGACGGAGAGATATGGATTGGTGGAAACGACAGAGAGAAAGAAGGAGAATGGATATGGGCATCAACTGGAGAAGGGATTATGTATGATAACTGGAATTCAAACGAACCAAACAACAACATTGATGAAGGAGCAGACGAGGACTGTGCCACAATATATGGAAGGATTCATCAGTGGCGCTGGAATGACTGTAACTGCGAATTGAGAAGGGATGCAATCATCTGTGAAAAGCCTGGTCAGTTTTAGCCACTACAATGTGATTCACTGGCCTTGTTTTTAATTGGGCCTGTTGTCATGATATCAGTCAACAGCTGTTCAAAATATTGGCTGGGTGAAGAATTTCAAATACAGACATTAAAATGTTTTGTTGGATTTGTCCTGCGATTGAATGTATACTTGACTATGGAGTCTGGTGGTGCAAATTACCTCCTCTCTTTTCTCCTCATCTGCGGCCTTATGGGTATCCGAGACTTATCCCGATGGGGGTGCTTCATCTTCGTTTATAAATAGTTGCACGTGTCTCTTTATATTCATGCTGGAGCCTTCTTTCGGGCAGTATTGTAGTTATTATAATGTAGACTAGTATATGGCGCTATTATGGACAATTTATTTTTCGTCGGCCGTGCAGTGGGCAAATATGCGTCGGTTGTAAATCCATAGCAATCACGCATACCGTCTCTAAGAGGATTTGTTTAATGCATTGATTTTTGGGCAATCTGCTGATGCAAAAGAAATTTGTTATCGATTATGACGGCATGAAGGTGTGAAATTATAAGTTTACTCAGGATGGGATAATTTAAGTTCTTGAAACATGATGTTGTAACTGTTTTAATAAAAACTGCAAAATTAACATTTTAAAAGGCAGAAAATCATGACGACGTAGGGTCAGAAATAGTGATTTACTTATACTTGAATTGACCCGAGTCCAATAGGTAGTACTACCATCCCAACGTCTCCAGAAGATCTACAAGTTAGGTTGCCAGGGTGTCGCTAGGCCAGTTCATATAGTTCATGTGCAAACAGTCATCAACGTCAAATAGATGCAATAATGTCCTTTGCAAAAAAATGCTTGCTTTTTCTGAAGGCTTTACCGTGAAAGGCACACCATGAATTAAATAAATGCTGTTAGAAATGCTACATAATTTTGACGATAACATATTAAGCAGTACAGATAATGTATTTTTTAAAGAGATCGACAGTACTTTTTCCAGCATTAATTGGTATGATTTTGCTCTGAATAGTTTAAATATCACACCAGTAAAGATGTAAACGTCCAGGTTCTTTTAAGAATCAAACAAACTGGCTGATCACAAACATACGTAAACTCCGAAAAAAGGAATAAGACCTGTGTTAACAAAACAATAAAATATATTTAAAAAGTTACTTACATTCTCAGGAGAGGCGCTCCCTTTACATAATTATTGAATATATTCACATCATGACAGCAAACAGCAAAGTTTCTGATCACTTTGTTCCGAACCACTTGACCATTAGGCACACACGTAAAACCGGGATGTAACAGTCTCATGGATTCACGGAGTTTCTATAATCCTCATTCTCTCGCTGGGTATACACGTTTCACAGTCCAAGTGCCGCGCAAAGACTATTCTTTCTGAGCATTGAATCACAGTCTCTCAGAGCTGATGTCTATGTGTGGTTACGGGGTTACCGGTTACGCCCCTCTGCCCCTCTCATTTTATAACATATATAACCGCTACTAATTCTGTTAAACAGGGCAGGCTTCAGACTGGTATATCTTCTCTGTTAAGGTCTAATTGTCATCAGATATCGTACAATTGACATCTTAACTGAACTCATACATACTAACACTCCAAAAAGAGAATAAGACCTGGGTTTACAAAAACAAATCAATATATACTCCGTTAACTACAGTACACAGTGAAGCCCCTTGTCCACACTGTTCCTGATCACATGCCATCGCGCACACCTGACATCGGGATGAAGCTCAATGGGTGGCTTACGCTGTGTATACATCAGCTGTATATATCAGTCTTCCTGAGTCATTTAGATACATGGAGCTCCTCTAAACACCAGTTCCCCGCTAGAGTATACTCGTTTGCCAGTGACACAGTTCACGTTAGACGCGTAGACTATTCTTTCTAGAGGTAGATTAAATGTCTTTCACAGCTATCTCCTGTAATCATTCTGTTCAAGGTAGCAGAATACGCTTCCACACAGCAATATCCTGTACCTCTGCAGTTAATCGTCTCTGTCTGTTCCTGGAAGCGTTCACGACAGGTAACAAATCGCCAGATTACTTGTCGTCGGCAAAATGCGATATTCGCTCTGTCGTCCGTTACAGAGAAACCACCGTGACCTTCCTCATACACCGAATAACTACGCTTATAGACATCATCCCTCAGCTGTCTCGTCTGATACACACAGACCTGTCCCTTGACTGCTACAGATATCGCCAGGCTATACATAACTGGCACGCTGGTCGGGCACTTTTTTCGATTCTCGTCTCACTCACGTCTTATATATACTTGCTGACGTCACATGTCCTGATCATCCTCTGGCCAATCGTTACTCACCATTGTGCGGACCGTCCATTACAGCATGAATATTAATATGGATACACCTCCAGAGACAAGGATTCAGGGATAACTTAACTAAACAGGTACACTTTCTTTGAAATCTACAACATCCGTTACTATGAGGACCGCCAAACAGAGACGGCTCCGACGGAATTAAACCGTACTGAAATCAACATTAGACGAGACACTTATGCTCTATAACTTAGGCACTCACGCTGCACATGATACTCCATATAAATGTACAATAAAGTATAAAATTATATGGTTATATTCCCTACTAGAATAATCAATACAATACCCAAGTCACAGTCCTATAGTGACACCTGATATTAAAGTTGTTTATTATATCCATATTATAAATAAAAACACATTCCTGACCTTATGTATCAATTAATAAAATATATTTAATTCAGACGCCAATCCCAAGTGGGGAGTATTTAGAACCACACGTCGGCTCGGCGATATTACTCTTCCGAAACAGTGTTTGGCCATATTCTAAAAACAAAATTCGATAGACTGCACAGACTTCAGAGCAATATTTCTAAAATAAAATACACCAAATGTAAAGTTTTCAAATTATGCATATACGCTTGTTGACATGTATTCTTAATTTTGGATTGTGGAGCGCGCTACCCTGTCAAGTTGTAGAGCGCTCTACCCTGTCAAGTTAGGCCGCATTGCGCTTGGCCCGGCCTAGAATCTGCATTGCGTTTTCACGCAGATAAATACTGCAATCTAGATTGGATTCCCCCTTGCTGCCATGGGTAAATCCAAGTCAATTGACAGCCGAGTCTTGCTGGAGCGCGCTATAAAGATAGGTCGCTCCACTTCTGTTTACGCGCGTTCGAAGCACAAATGTAGGCCGCGACAGACTAAGTGTGGCGCATGCTAGAATCTGGAACCGACTCAAACCGGTGGTCAAAATGTAACGCGCTCCAGACCAAAAATCCTCGGAAATCTCGCGCGTTTTGGGGACTTGGCGCGCGCTAAACAATGTAGAGCGCTCCAGAAAAACGTGTGTAAATGGGGCTAATGTTATGAACCTTGAATGACGTGTCGTGCGTTATCACGAGTGCTGGGGCCTCTATATCCGATAACATAGGTGGCCTGTTAATAATAGATAGGGAAAATAGGTGTTGACTCAATCCCAGGAGTTATACCCATTTTGTGGACTTATTCTAATAAAAGCATGGAAAAACCAGACATAGCAGCTAAATGGCAGCTATCCTAGATTTCTTTCATTTTTTCAGGAATCGTTTTTAGCATTTGTTCTAACTTTTTTACGGTGATGGTCTCTGTGGGGGCGACTGCTATTGTTATGTGGCCGCAGACCCCAGAGATATATGAGAGTCAGTATATTAATATTATAATCTATATATTAATAGCGTAAGGCGATTTTTGTGATTTTCCGTATCTCCTCTGATACCGCCGTACGGATTGCCGTGATTTTCGACATACATATGCTCTGGGTTTGTCCGAAGAGATTCCGCCCCTTTTATTTGCAATATTTGCGTATTACCTGCATAATTAATAATTTTAATATTTGCTCCCCCGTGGGCGCCTCTTTTCTTTGTGTCTTTGGCCCGGTAACACAATGGCCATAGGGTGTGTGATGGCGGGACAGAGTTTTACTCCGGGGGCCCTATCTGGGGTTTTCTCACATTTCGTGGTGACCGGCCCGAAATAATCCGCATTGGTGATCCCTTCTCAAAAGGCAACCTCCGCGCAGCGAAAAGGTCTATTGTGCTCAAGGGAATCTCGCGTGAGGAGAATGCTCAAAAGGGGGCTTTTTTAAAGAATGAAAATTTTCCAAACGGTAGTGAATGCAGGGCAGTGTGTAAAACCCGGACCCCACGGTCCCCGGACCCCAAAAACCAATTTTCTCATTTTCCATTATTTATATCGATAAAAACACCACTATTGCTGATGTAAGAACAGAGCTAAGTCCCTAAGTGTTGCAGCTTTGTAAATGACCAATTCACTGAAAGATTTAAATTTACAAAAATATTTCGATGAAGACGGACCTCATTTACTTGACTTTGCTGACTGTTCCATTTTGACGAACCCCAGTAACCACCGCTCATATTTTTATTTATGACTAAAAGAGGGGGAAAAATTAGCTCTCATGTCACACACTAAATATAATTATTTGTTATTCTAAATGAAAATATAATAGTACGGGCACGCTGTGGGAGATTTATTTGAAGTGCACTAACAGTCGTTGCGGACCGGAGACTGAGCTCTTCCACATAACAACAGGTTTCGTGTTCCATTCATAACAACCATGCAATTTAAAGTTGGCAATAATATAAATACCGAGAGGAATTGTTGATTACATGCATTTCAAGCAACTACAGGTTCCAGAATAATGATTTTGTAAATGTTTTTAATTTAATTAAAACGCTACACAAATTAAAAAAATAGCAAATATAAATTATGAATAAAAACTGAGACAAAAATGTAAAAATACAGATAAAAACACAATAATAAATCACATAGGTGTTTTGGCCAAACGTGATGTGAAAATATGTGCTAAAGTAAAACAACGAGTAAACGGGGTCCGTGTAATCCGTGAGGTCCGTGCGCAAGGGTCCGTAAGTGTTAATTATCAAATTTTATTGCAAAACACAGTATTTTTTTGTTTTAACCAAACATAATAAAATATGTCTTTAGATACGTTTATGCTAAAATATCTGGACAAATTACCATGAGAGTTTAAGAATTACAGATTTTTCTTGGGGTCCGGGATCCGGAGTCTGTGGGGTCCGGGTTTTACACACTGCCTGAATGCAGTGACTGTCTCACTCGGAAACACAGGAAAGGTCTTTGGGAGTGCGTGATATTTAAAAATATATACAGCCATTAAATGTACCACATAATATAATGCTACCACGCACTTTTGCGCAGCGGGATTGCCCGACCATGTGAGTGTTCAGTTTTTGTGCGTTATAACCGGAATGCAATTATCGAGATCACGTCTCAGCGCTGTACTGTACTACCATGCAAGATAACAGGTTCCTTTACTTGCGGATTCATGTGTGAATTCACATGTCTCCTCTGACTCTACGGTTTGCCGTGATTTTTGACATGCATATGCTCCGGGTTTGTCCGAAGACATTCCACCATTCGGACAAGAACGTTTTCGTCCAGGTCATTCAGACTCCGACACAAGGTTAACTCAGAGACAGAACACTTACACCAAATGTCGGATTCAAAGAGACAGTAACATTGTACACTCAAGACATGAAACCATGACAGCCTATTTGACATCAGAACTAAATGCTCGCCCGAAACAGTGCGTAGCACGGGTAATTGCTAGTTATTATTATTATTGTTATGACCACGTGATAAAGAAATAATACGATAGCTGCTTCTAATAATACGAGGATTCAATTATCTCTCACAGGTTCATCCAGTAGATTTACCTTCGCGTCTGACAAATACCTTTATACGTGCAAGACAGTAAATGGATATCCAATATGCGACAACTTTTTTTTTTGTTACAAGAACCTACAAAACCTAATACAATGATTTTTTAATATACATCATGCAGTTGTTCCACTAGTATTTGGTCTTCCTTTCTCTTATTTTAGCTACTATATATATATATATATATATATATATATATATATATATATATATATATATATATATATATATATATATATAATATATATATATATATATATATAATTCTATAAAAACACTATATTTATTTGTCATTATTTAGGTGACATTTGGCTCCTAATTTCACCACCGATATATATATATATATATATATATATATATATATATATATATATATATATATATATATATATATATATATATTATAGATGCTTCTGAAAATGGAATGTTTAGCTAAATTAATTTAAACGATGAAGTTTTCCCAAATTTTTTTCAGGTCCTTCCGATTGGATTTTCGTGAATATCACCACATGCCTTGAAGTGACCTCCCAGCATACTTATTCTACAAAACGTAATCTATATATAATCTAAAAAGAATGATTGACCCCCCCCCCCCGAAGAAATGACACGAGGGTGATCAGTATGTACCCGTTAAGATTCCCTGCGCAGACGCACATTACTAATTAAATCCCCTAACTTAATGTCACAGAGGGTGGGGAGGTACGTGTTAACTGTTAATCCTACCAATCATGACAAGTGTTTAATGGATATTTTCCATTATACTTTTCATATCAGATGCATTTGAAAAAAAATGAATCGTTTCATTGAATTAATTGAAGAGCTGACGCCAGACACGCACTCTCACTCACACTCTCTCACTCCATATCGATTAACGATACGTATCAAATTAGGTATTTTGTTTATATTGTTGGCGTTCCAGCTGTTATATATTATTTTGTGCTGAAGGCAGCAGCAGCTCAATAAATTATTAAAACAATAAGGTTTATCTCCAACCAGCATTGATCGACCAATATGAAATTAAAAAATAAATACATAGAGTAATATATATTTAATATTTTTTGTAGAATCCGTAATCTAATTAACCTACATACATATAAACATATACACCTTCACTCAAACATAAACACACACACACATATATATATATCACTCAGTAAGTGATACACATTATATTATATTGATTTTACAGGTATGTACATTTGCTGCACTAAAATTCTCCCAACATTAACTTGTCTGTGCGACGAAAGGCCTTTATTTTCTGCATGCCATTATATCTTTCTGAAAACGATTTAAAACTAACCAAATTAATCAAAATTAGAGGAGCATGTTACCCTTTCCTTAAACAGCTCTAACATTATTCCAACAAATTCTATAAATATGTATCTATACTTTCCTGCATATCTAAAGTGGAGGGCAAACGTCACATTCCACGTATAATATATTTAAATAAACTTTGAATATATTCTTATGAGACATTCATTATTAGACATGTTTGTGATCATTTTTTATCGCAGACCATTTTGTACAGAGAAATTAATCTTAAATAAGATTAAATTATGTATTAAATACTGGCATTAGTTTATCATTCAAAGGAAAATACGCAGGAAAACGCGCATCTGAAATGTAGCCGCGATATCATATGTAATGTTACTCTATGACGGTAGTTTTACGCTTGAGGTCTTGAATTCACATCTTAGCCGAGAAGACATTTTCAAGGTCAGCCCGAGCTAAGCTTAATGGGGAGGCTGTGCCCCACGACGTCTCACAGCGTCTCCGGGGTGTTATTCGGTGTTATACATCAAACTTACACACAGAACCTCCAAATTGCGGTATACACCGAGACTTAGTTACCTCAGGAATCACAATACAAAATACAATGTAATATGAACGGAAGCGAGGGCTTTCGCCCTGTCACGTAGTTCGTAACCGAAATGTAACTCAAGCAGATATGCATACTTAGATTAGGAATTAGACAAAACAGGACAGAAATGGAGGCGGTTACATCAGCTAATTAAAAATATCCACTAGCAAAGCACGTGTTTTGTTCGATTGATCAGTTGAGAGCCATCAACACATGTTTCTAATGAAACAAGGAACACTAAAGATGTTCCTAAAGAACAATCACCCTATAATTAAAATTAGGACTTTTCAAAATTCTCCAATAGATCTAGTAAAAATGAGGGATCTACGTGTAACAATTATTATTGTATAAATGAAAAAGGGTTGTATTTTGTTAACTTCGACAGATTCCAAAGTACTCCCATTTATAAATTGACTTTTAATACATGCATGAGCACGACCTGCTTGGGTGTTAGTTCATAAAATGAAACGACTCAAGTTAATGTCATCTGTCATGCGAAGTAGATTTTCACATGAACTACTGAGTTGTGCAGTTCAAATAAATACAATTGAAAGCAAGGTTAACACCAGACACGTGATGGCGCCGGTGGTGCAAGTAAACAATCGGAGCTCTAGTGATATCACCCTATGTAAGGTTGAAGGATAAGGGGAGACTCAGCAAAATTTTAACATAAAGTTCTGCCAGATTATAAATCCAGCTTACCAAAAGTCTGAGAATGGATCAGCAAGACAACAGTGAGTAGATAATTCATAATAGATTTACAATTAATCAACATGATAAGTAGTAAATAAACAATTTAAGAATGGTCGATCTTGATAGCTAATACGACGGAAACGTAGCAGTTAAGAACATACCCCAAGTTCAGTGTCACGTCTGGACTTCCGAAAGTTAGGTGAAGAATAATAAATAGGAATCACGTTAGAAACACCAGCTGGATGATTGAAAATTCTTGCTTGGTAAAGTTGAGCGATACGGCAACCAGGTGGTATATTTATTGTGAAAGTGACTAGCGCAAGTTTATTTATATTTGTACACAGGAGTTATCAAAGGGTTCCATAATCTAATAATCTCACTTTTCTGAACCAACAATTCAGTTTCAATTTATGCATTGATAGTCCCAAACAAAAATATTTTCATATTAACGCCCGGTCAAAGATTAGGTCCCATTACAAATTAACTGAAATCTGGGTGCATTAAAGAACCTACTAAGTAAAGAACATGTGTGATTCTTTCAGCAAATATGCACAGCGATGACTGTATGAAGAAAGACACGGAGAAAATGGAAGAAGCTAAGAAAGTTCACATAAAACGACATTTAAACCTGTATCAGGCCGCAGCCTTTGTAGCTGGTACGATTGTCGGGAGTACAATTTACATCAGCCCGGGCGATATTCTGAGATTTTCAGGGTCGCCGGAAGCGGCGCTAGTCGTGTGGGTGATCGGAGGATTTCTTTCTCTTCTCGCGGCATTGTTTTATACAGAAGTCGCTCTAACATATCCATCATCCGGGGAGAATTTCCACTACCTAGACATCATGTACGGACCTCTACCAGCCTTCTGTAGCACGTGGAGCGTTATCATGGTTGTACGACCAGGGGGCGCTGCGGTCAAGTTGATGATATTTTCCCGCTATATCCTCGCACTAGTGTTCCCGTCCTGCGAGGCGCCAGATACGGCTTTAAAGCTGATCTCACTCTTACTGCTTTGTGAGTATCAACTTTTGATTTATTCGTAATTTACATTTTAAATTGCTCGTTAAATGCTACCAGTGATGTGGTCAAGTCAACTTTTGAGTCCAAGTCCGAGTACTTGAATCAAAGTCCTCCTTCTTCCAGTCCGAGTAACTTAGAAGTCGAGTACAAGTCCGAGTCCTAGTCCAATACACGTATCCTCGATGAGAAATTATAGATTATCATCTGTATCTTTTTAGTTGGGTTATACATGGTCTTTACTTGAATGTTGAATTACCTTTAGCGCCCGATACCAAACTAAACTTTAGTAAATATAGTCCTCTTATTTATGTCTGATATTATGTTGCCTGTATTCATGTGTATATGTTTTTGGTATGTGAGAGAGTACAAGTTCGATTCCAGACCCTTCGAGTCCAAGTCAGAGTCCAAGTCCAGAGAGAAGTGGACTCAAGTTTGGTGACACAAATGTGCTACCCGCCTAGTGTATGTCAAATGGAATGTCATAAATAATGAAATAAGTTAGGGAAAACATAATTTCTGCAGTGCATGAAAAGGTCAGTTTATATTAAAATGAAATATCAGATCATAAAGTGTAGTTAGAGAGACAGAGCTAATAGTAATAATATTTGGTAAAGTTGTCAGCTGTTGTTGTCATCATGTTTGTTTACATCCGTGCTGACGACGCTGGGGAATTGTTCCATAGTATTTTATTTATTATGTAAGTAAATGGACTTACTGTACTATGATTTATTATAATTAGATGACAGAAGGTTCTAGAGAATTCAGGTAATGTGTATTTTCCAATAGGTAAATTCTAGAAAATCCCGTAGGTGCTAGTCTTGACCAGAAACGACTTGATTATTCTAGAGACTTCTAGAAGTTTCGGTTACCCAGGTATAAATAGGGCGGTGTCAAGGCCAGGAGAGAGGGGAATGAATTTGAATTACCGTCAACTGGTGACAGATCGTTTTATGTCAACGACAGATTAGTTGAACACCGAGCGGGGTGTGTTACAAATTCCGCGAGGACAGTATTAGTCCTGGAGAGAATATACATAGGTGCAGCCGATCAGGGCGTTAGAAGATATAAGTGATTGGTATTTGTTGAAGACATTGTTATTGTGAGATTGGAGCCAGTCAACGACGACGGTGGCCAATTGTTGGATGTTACCGGAATAAACCGTGTTCTTCAGTTCAGACAACGAGTGGTATTTTGGACTTTTCTGTGTGAAAGAACTCGGGAATATATGTCCGCTGCGTGTGTGGTGTGACATATATAAGTGGGGGCTCGTCCGGGACAGACAGCTGAAGAATTCAAGTGGAAATTCAACAGATCGAAGTGTGGATTGGGCGATAATCGGCAAGATACGTAAAATCCAGAAGTACTACTGCCAGAAGTCGGTATAATCCCTACAGTAGTGAGATCGACTGTGCTGCAACAACATGGCAACTACAGTCCAGCAGCTGATTAAAGTTGGACAAGAGTTGGGATATGAAGGCCATGCATTGCAAGAGTTTGTGAGGGAACAGCAGGCCGCCGACAGGGAAGAAAGGCAAAGAGAGAGAGAAAGAGAGAGGGAAAGAGAGAAAGCGCAAAGACAGAGAGAAAGAGAGGAGGTTGAGAGACAGAGAGAGAGGGAACAAGCAGCCAGAGAAGAGAGAGAGAGACAGAGGGAAATAGAAGAGAGGGAGAGACAGAGAAAGAAAGAGAGAGACAGAGAGAAATTGAAAGTGATCAAGCAGCAAGAGAAGAAAGAGAGAGAGAAAGACAACATGAACTCCTCATGTTGGAAAGACGACTCCAGCTTCAAGAGAGGACTGCTCAGCCCCAGAATCCTGTCATGACAGCAGATGTTTGCTGCCCTGAATTACCTAGATTCACCGAGGGAGATGACCTAGACAGCTACTTGATGAGGTTCGAAAGATTTGCTGAACAAGCCAAGTGGAAAAGAGATTCCTGGTCAACTCGTCTATCAGCACTTTTGACAGGCAAGGCTTTGGACTGTTATTGTCGTTTGTCTGATAATCAATGTTTAGATTACAATGTTGTAAAGACAGCCTTGTTAAACAGATATGGGTATACAGAAGATGGTTTCAGGGTTAAGTTTAGAGAGTGTAAGCCAGAGGACTCAGAAAGTCCGGGTCAATTTATTGTGAGACTGCAGGGTTATTTAGATAGGTGGGTAGAGTTATCTCATACAGAGAGTACGTTTGAGGGAATCTGTGATTTGATAGTAAAAGAGCAGTTCATTAACTCTTGTCCCAGTGATCTAGCTGTACACCTGCGTCAGGAAGCCCCTGGTACTTTATCAGAACTAGCGGAGCTGGCAGATAACTTTTTAGTGGCTAGACGTAGACAGTTGGCAAATAGACAGCAGCATGTTTAGCCCAGTGTGAACCGTAACCCACCAAGTGGCCAGACACAGTCGGATAGTCAGTTACAATGTTACATATGTAAGAAAGCTGGTCACAAAGCATCTGATTGTAAACTGAAGGATCAAGGGGCTCGTTGTTATAAGTGTGGGAAGCCTGGCCATTTGGCACGTGATTGTAGGAATCTTCCTTTGAGAGATAGTAAGAATGACCGAAGTCAGGTAAGCCATAGAGTGAACCAGGCTGTGATTGACAAGGAGCCGACAGCAGCTAGTGTTGCTTATATTGGTGCAGAAAGGGAGATTGACTTAGTCAATGATGTAAATGCTCAGTCAGGCCTTCAAGTAGACCAATGTATACATAGTGCTGGTGCTCAGGACATGGCACGATTTGAAGGGCGACTGCCAGTTGCTCAGGGTAAAGTGGGAGAAAATGATGTTATTATGATGAGAGACACTGGGTGTGATGGTGTTATTGTGAAGACTGATCTGGTAGGTAGTGATCAGTTGTTAGATCGGATGACACGTGTTATTGGTTTTAATCGACATGTGAGTATACATCGTATGGCTAGGATAGAAATAGACACACCATATTATGTTGGTAGCGTAGAAGCTATTTGTGAAGATAATCCCATGTTTGATTTGATTGTTGGAAACATTGAGGGGGTCCGTGAGGTTCCAGACCCTGAATGGCATGTCAGTGCTGTAACTACCAGGGCCCAAGATAAGCAATATAAACAGCTAAAGCCATTAGCAGTATTTGAGGGTGTAAAAGGAGAGCAAGTTAGCAGAGATAGGCTTATTGAGCTCCAACAAGCTGACCAGAGTTTGCAGAAATATAGAGACAGTGCTAGTCAGAAACAGGATCAGGATCAAAATGTATCATTTGCTATAAAATCAGGGGTACTGTATCGTCTGTATACAGATAAGTCAGACCCAGCAGAGAAAATCATTAAACAGATTGTAGTACCTGAACCCCTCCGTCAAGGTGTCATGGAGATTGCTCATGACTCCATAATGAGTGGTCATATGGGCGTGAAAAAAACCACCAATAGAATTCGGTCAAATTTTTATTGGCCAGGAATGAGTCGTGATGTTGCGAGGTTTTGTGCATCATGCGACAGATGCCAGAAAACGGCTAATAAAGGTTCTGTTCCTCGTGTTCCATTAGAAAAGATGCCTCTTATAGACATGCCCTTTAAACGATGTGCAGTAGATATCATCGGGCCTATAACGCCACCTAGTGAGCAGGGACATCAATACATTTTGACCTTAGTGGATTATGCCACCCGTTACCCTGAGGCTGTAGCATTGAAGAACATTCAGACAGAAAAGGTGGCTGAAGCTCTTGTAGATATCTATAGTAGGATTGGTATCCCAGAAGAGATACTGAGTGATCAGGGCACTCAGTTTATTTCACAGTGTATGCAAGAGGTGTCTCGTTTATTAAGCATCAAGAGGCTAACCTCAAGTCCGTATCACCCCATATGTAATGGACTTGTAGAGAGATTTAATGGAACTCTTAAAAAATGTTAAGGAGGTTGTGTGAAGAACAACCTCGACAGTGGCATAGATATCTCAATGCTCTGTTGTTTGCGTACCGAGAGGTACCACAGGAATCTACTGGTTCCTCACCATTTGAATTATTGTATGGGCGCACAGTCAGAGGACCCATGCAGATTCTTAAAGAGTTGTGGACCAAGGAAGTAGAAACCCCTGAAATACAAAACAGCTATCAATATGTTGTTGAATTAAGAGACCGGTTGGAACAAACCTTGGAGATGGCCCAAGCTGAACTATCTAAAGCTCAGACTCGTTACAAGGGTTACTATGACAACAAGGCCAAAATTAGGAAACTGCAGGTTGGAGATCAGGTGCTCGTGTTACTTCCTACAGACCACAACAAGTTGTTGATTCAGTGGAAGGGACCTTACCAGGTAGAGGGCATAATTGGTAGAAATGATTACAGGGTTAAGGTTAATGGGAAGGGAAAGATCTATCACATTAATTTGTTAAGGAAATATGTGGCCCGAGCAGCACCTGAGTCAAAGCAGACTAATGAACAAGTTAACACAAAATGTGGTGGAGCCTTGTTAGAGGTAGTCTGTGCGACAGTAGTAGAACCCACTGATACTGATGGACAAGATACGGTTGATGATGAGGACCTGTTAGAGTTGGGGACATATATGGGTAAGGAGTCTGTCAATGATGTAAATATAGGAGCTGAAATAGGGACAGATCAGAAAGAAGAAATGAGACAGGTTATAGATGAGTACAATGATGTGTTCACTGATGTACCTGGTACTACTAACTTGGTAGAACATCATGTTCAGTTAACATCTGATGAGCCAGTTAAGTGTAAACCATACCCTGTACCTTATGCTATCAGAGAATCTCTGAAAAAGGATATTGATGATATGTTAAAGATGGGAATTATCCGTGAGTCAACATCATGTTACGCGTCACCAGTGGTGGTGGTCCGTAAGCGTGATGGAACAAATAGAGTATGTGTGGACTATCGCAAGTTGAATAAGATCACAGTGGTGGATCCTGAGCCTGTAAACAGAGTTGATGATGTGTTCAGCAGATTAAGTGAAGATAGGTATTTCACTAAGATTGACTTGAGTAAAGGTTATTGGCAAGTACCAGTAGCAGAGCAAGATGTATATAAAACAGCTTTTGTTACACCTGATGGAAGATATGAGTTTTTAAAGATGCCATTTGGTATGGTTAACTCGGGAGCCACGTTGGTCCGAGGAGTTCGTAAAATGTTAGATGGAATGAATTGTGTAGACAGTTATGTAGATGACTTGTTAGTACACACCAAGACGTGGGAATATCATGTCAGTGTACTTAGGGAGTTACTTAGTCGTATGAGAGATGCTGGTTTAACTGCTAGACCTACCAAGTGTTGGTTAGGGACTACCAGCGTAGACTTTTTAGGTCACCAAATAGAACTGAATGGTGTAGGTCCTCAAAATGATAATATATGTAAAATTGACAGGGTAGTCAGACCTAAAACAAAGAAGGAAATCCGATCATTCATTGGCCTGGTTGGATATTACAGGAACTATATTCCTAATTTCGCTACTATAGCAGCTCCTCTTACGGATTTGACTAAAAAGGGTAAGCCTAATAAAATAGAGTGGCATGAGCCTCAAGAGAGGGCATATTGTACACTGAAAGAGTATTTGGCTAGGAAACCCATTCTCAGGTTAGCTGATCCAAAGAAACCATTTGTTCTGCAGACAGATGCTTCAGATGTAGGAGTCGGTGCTATTTTATTGCAAGAATATGATTCACAGTTATTTCCTGTATCATATGCTAGCAAAAAATTGTCAAACAGAGAACAGAAGTACTCAACTATAGAGAAAGAATGCCTTGCATTAGTTTGGGGTGTAAATAAGTTCAAGTTATATCTCACAGGAACTGATTTGTTGTGCAAACAGATCATCAGCCTCTCACTTACTTGAACAAAGCTAAATTCATCAATGACAGAGTTATGAGATGGGCGATGTATTTGCAGAACTACAAATTTCACATTAAATCAATCCAGGGTAGTAAAAACAATGCAGCTGACTTCTTAAGTCGTGTTGTGTAAAATAGATCTGAAACAGGAAAATAAAGGGTAAATCATGTAAATATGAATGATGATATGAATGTACATAATATAATGTTATGTTGAAATGGCTTGAAGGTTGTATTGTAGATTAAAATATGGGTGTGCTTTAAAGGAGTTTGCATTATTGTATATATGTTTAATGATGTTCAAATACTATGATGAGGGTGTAATGTTATAAATGTGTTGATTAGTTACAAATAGTAGAACCAATATATGTACACACATGTAAGCAATGTAATACTGTGTACAAAGTCATCAATGTACTAAATGGAAACTTGTGACTTACATGATGATGTATTTGATATGGTAATAGTACACATTTGTGTTGTTGTAAGGTACTGGAAAAATATCTTTCAGAGATTTTTCTTAAAGGGGGGCGTGTGACACAAATGTGCTACCCGCCTAGTGTATGTCAAATGGAATGTCATAAATAATGAAATAAGTTAGGGAAAACATAATTTCTGCAGTGCATGAAAAGGTCAGTTTATATTAAAATGAAATATCAGATCATAAAGTGTAGTTAGAGAGACAGAGCTAATAGTAATAATATTTGGTAAAGTTGTCAGCTGTTGTTGTCATCATGTTTGTTTACATCCGTGCTGACGACGCTGGGGAATTGTTCCATAGTATTTTATTTATTATGTAAGTAAATGGACTTACTGTACTATGATTTATTATAATTAGATGACAGAAGGTTCTAGAGAATTCAGGTAATGTGTATTTTCCAATAGGTAAATTCTAGAAAATCCCGTAGGTGCTAGTCTTGACCAGAAACGACTTGATTATTCTAGAGACTTCTAGAAGTTTCGGTTACCCAGGTATAAATAGGGCGGTGTCAAGGCCAGGAGAGAGGGGAATGAATTTGAATTACCGTCAACTGGTGACAGATCGTTTTATGTCAACGACAGATTAGTTGAACACCGAGCGGGGTGTGTTACAAATTCCGCGAGGACAGTATTAGTCCTGGAGAGAATATACATAGGTGCAGCCGATCAGGGCGTTAGAAGATATAAGTGATTGGTATTTGTTGAAGACGTTGTTATTGTGAGATTGGAGCCAGTCAACGACGACGGTGGCCAATTGTTGGATGTTACCGGAATAAACCGTGTTCTTCAGTTCAGACAACGAGTGGTATTTTGGACTTTTCTGTGTGAAAGAACTCGGGAATATATGTCCGCTGCGTGTGTGGTGTGACATTTGGAATTAAGTCCAAATAGGACTTGAGTCCTAAATAACTGAATTCTAAGACCTGATTCTACATACGATTCATGTATATGTTTAATCTTAAATCAGTAAAATATAGTTTCCATATGTATCTATTTTAACTGCCGAGGTAATGTTAAAGTTCTGGTAAAATATTAGGTTCGTTAGCATTGTACCTACATGAATACAGGCATCACCTTGATTTAGACATGATCAGGGGCCTGTTGCAATAACATTTTACTGGACTTAAGCCCAGTTGGGGGCCTAAATACCATGATTACAACTGTGACGTCATAATGGTTACCATGGTGACACACAGATGCCCCTGGGCTTAAGTCACCTACATGACTTAAGTCACCTTATTGCAACACACCCCAGAAGTACAAGAAAATAAAAACCTGGTTGTCAATTGAATATTGAGAAAAGATATTTTTTCGTTATTTTTGTCGTCATCAATAAATCGTAGAAGATTTAATAAAAATAGGGTTCATATATTGGATAATTCTAAACAATGGAAGTGCTTTTCAGTATTCTAGCCTGTCATTGAGATATTGGCACCTCTTATTCTCCAGTCATTGAATGTATTAATGGGTATCTAACATAAATTATAATATGTTTTGAAGTACGCAAGAGTGAAATAATGTACTATATATAGGAATATCACTTATGTATTATTAATGTAAAGTGCTATTATGTGCTTTAACCATGGCTGTTCTAATTGTTTATAATTTAAAGACTTTGTAGATTTGTAGATTGATGTGCCAAATATTTATAAGAATCATGCATTTTTTAATCAATGAAAGTATACAGTAATAGAAACGATTTTTACATGATTGATATTTTTATAATTTTAAAAAAAATTATACTCTAATCTTCTCGGTAGAGATTAAGTGTTTAAAAAATGTTTTTTTTAATATGATATGCAAAGTTAGCTTGCGGGGGGGGGGGGGGCGGCTGGGGGGTCATGGCCCCCTTCGGCACCTCACTTGCTATGCCCCTTCGGCAAGCTGCAGTGAGGGCGAGCGGCTTTGTGTGCGTTTACTTTACAGTACTTCATACCAGTGTTAACATCGTCAATATCGAATTCGCAAATCGGGCACATTCTGTTGTTACCGGCATCAGCGTTGTGGCTCTGATCTCCTTTTCGATAGTAGGAGTAGTTCAGGTGTTTTCAGGTGAGTAAAACATGTCAATAACATTTTGTGTCAGTACGTGATACCTCTCGTGCTCCTAATACTTGAGGTTTAACTTAAAACCATTTTGCCGGGTAGTAATATTTTGAGATCAGAAGAATTTTCTCATTCATTCATGTGACGTATTCAACAGAGCTGAAAATAGCCCACATAAGAAGAGTGGCTGTCTCTAAGACTTGTTTCTGCTGTTGCGTTTTTGGTGCTGTTAATATCCAATAATCGTTTAAATTAAATCTGTCATATTTGTTTAATGGTCGCTTTCGCAACGCTATTTCCCCTGCTCAATAGAAACGTCGTTACAACAAGGAACATCATGAGTAAATAACACCTACGACGTTAAAAAGGAGAAAGAAATCCTGATGCTTCACCTTAAAAGAAAATAGTTTAAAGAATGTCTGAGATAGTTTTTACATTCCATTGTTTTATTCAATTGTGTCCTTAAACAAATTGTGACACCAAGCAGGCGGAGAGATATATGCAATTTCTCAATATAAGCAAAGGTGATTATGATAATTTACAATCAAACCTAGACCTAACAGGGCTTTAGTATTATTGTTTGTTCTAGGCATTGCGACACAGCAAGAGTAAGTTTAATGACTTTGTCAGCGGGATGAATTAAGTCTTAACCATTGCGCCGACTGGGCCAGTCTAAATCAAACCTTTAAATCAAATCGGTAAATTAAAAATACAAGAAGATACAAAAATGTATAACTAGTCATTTCATAAATGCTTTATTTTTTAAGGAGTCTGAAACCTTGTCTCAAGTTACAACATGTCTCTAGAAGTATTTGTAAGGATTCTACTCCATGAAACATAGGCTTTGGTTCATGATCCTGTGATTATATGACCTTACAGGTAACACAGGCCGCTGGTATGAGAAGTCCATGAATATTCCACCACTGAATGCGGGAGACTTCGCATTTGCCATTTACATATCACTATTTGCTTACTCTGGATGGTATGTTCATAATTTCTCATAAAATAAGATGAACTATTTTAATGTTCGCTGGTAACGTAGATATTAGTGTCACATGTATATTTTAAATGAGCACTCTAGCTCCTAGTGGTTGTGCTTTCGGGTGTGTGTTTGAAATGATAGTGTAATGTGACATTTGTATATACTTCAAAGCAAAATATGACAAATGAATGTGCGTGGCCGAAACATTTATTTACTGACAATTGATCTACGCGTGCATGTATAATATCATTTGCATTTCAGGGCGACCTTGAACTTCTTTGTGGAGGAAGTAAAAAACCCAATTAAGTGAGTTGATATATTCATATACTGATTATTTACATAAGTTGCAAACTGTAAAGAAATTCCAATAAAAATAGTACATTTTTACCTTTACCCGTGCCTGCAAACGGTAACAATGGGAAAATGTATGAATATAGTTCACATTTACCAGTACGAATACAAGTGGACTCAATTTTTTTTTTCAGAAACATTCCTTTGGCGGTGATTCTTTCCCTGTTATCAGTAATGGTCCTCTACATCCTTGTAAACATGGCTTATATAATGGCGTTGGGTCCTGAAGACGTCATTACCTCACCAGCCGTGGCAATGGTACTTAATAATTTATATAATTTCCCGTTTACAGTGTATATGGTTATGACCGAATTCTGGTTTCCGTTGCATTTTCGTATAGATTGTTTTTTGCAATCATACTTCTTTCAAAAATTCGGAATTTGATCTAACCAAAAATCGTAATGTTTACATGTATTTTGTCGTCCACCATTTCGGATAAATGGTTGCCAAATCATAACCCTGACTATATACCACTCAAAAGCAGCCATTATTTACAGGGCTAATCCGAGAAGAGGTTGATAACGGCCAATTAATTTTTTTCGAGTTGGACCTTGGGGAATTTTCCTATAATATTGAGTTCTGTAAAAGGGAATTTTATATGAATCATATCTCATATGTTGATTTGCATAACTCTACATTTTCAAAAATTGTGCAGATAATAATTCACAAATGAATTATATTTATAATATGTAGAGAAGGTATGGCATTTCTGGTACTAATATTCAAATTTTATTAAATTAAAACGAATTCTAATTTCATTTAATAAATTTCAGATAAATTATGCATTGCACTGTTTAGAGAGCACAGGAATGCAAACGTCAATTTTTAGTTATGTTATGCTTTTAATAAGTTTGTTAAGTGGCTATAACGTTTTATAAAAAAAGTATGTTTACAACTATTTGTATGACATAAAAATACATACACTGCAGTATTACTAAGCCCTTTCAGTATTCTTCAATCTTACAATTGGCATGATTTATTATGCTTAATTAGATGCATTTAACTATCTTTGATCTTTGTTGATTTTTGCTGCTTAGGCATGTTGGCATAAGTTTAAATTGATAAAGAACTAAAATTCGAGATTTTTTTCGAGTTTCCTTTGTCTTTTTCTGCCCTCCGCGTATCGAACGTGGGGACCGCATCATTAGCAACACTTTGTATAAAATCATTTAGTTCTTATGCCAACTATTTTCCCCAAGACGTTCGGGCAGGTCGCCTTCCCAGTTGTTGCATGGTTGGTTCCGATCGTCGTCTGTTCTGCGCAAATGTCAAGCATCAGTGGAGGTTCCAGAATTGCCTCAAGGTAGTTATGAATTAATGCATATAAATATATATAAATATATATATATATAATTAGTTTATATTTTTATATATTTAGTTTGATTTATAGTATTGTATGAAATACTATGAAACCATACTATAACCACACTATATGTACATTATCACTGCTCCCCTACATGGTAGAGCACTTTAACTATGATGCATTGAACTTGTACATGTATTTCATTATATATATATATATAAAGCCATTAATGATGACCTACCATTGGCGAATGACATTTTATTCTCGATTGCAATGTATTAGCCTGTAGAACGGAAGGTGAGATCAAACATAACTTCTGAATAAAGGATTAGAGGATTTAAATACGAGCTACAGGCAAAACAGAAATAGACAGAACATTCAGACCTGAACGTTCTTTCCTTGTTGGCGAACATTTAACGAATGCATGGCATATAAAAAATGCCATAATGTGTACAGTTAGAGGTGTAACTGTTGGATCAATGATTGTATATATTGATGTATTATTCACAAGTTTCACGCATAAGCTGTGTTTAGTTTAATATATAAAACGAAAATAACCACACATTTTTTTTGCATTGTATGATGCCCTTTGATATATACCAGGGAATATATTTGTTTGATGAAACTTTCTTTCTTTATTTTAAATATGCCTCAGTTAAAAAAATTAAAAATGCGTAGACACGAATTGACTGTGGAACCATTGAAGAATGACCTTCATGTGCACAGCCGTTTTCGCCTGGTATATTATGTAATTAATCATCTTCATATTTACACAAAGTTTCTTTTAATATCTGAACATCAGAGCCATTTTTGCGACGGCCCGGCGTGGAATGTTACCGGAATGTTTATCGCTCATCACCACGTGGTCCTACTCCCCCGTCTCTTCGCTCATCTTCGAGGTAATGCCCTTATTATATGTGCCAAATTATCACCAATATTGAGTAAAATGACATAATAATTAGAGTATGAATGTAAAAATTAATTAAAAAGTATTTTGAAAATAATGTATCCCCATTATGGAAATTAAAATATATTATTTTCCTTATTTAAAGGTGCATTTATCAGTGAAAATTGGTGCTTTGTAAATATTGTGAAAATTAAGAATGATGGATTTTACTTTTTAGTGTAGAATCACTTTTTTTCCTTCCCCATCCACTCCCACTCCGGGACATAAAGTTGGTGCCGCGATGTATATATACATATGGTCTTTCGTCTGACGCACTATCTTCTTTTATTCAAACAGAATTACCTGTTTCTACGGTGATTTTTTTATAACATCATATAATACTTCATACATTATTTAATACACTTAAATTTGAATATAATTAGGCAAATGCATGTATTATGACTTAACATTAGGTTAAAACTTCGGCTGTGTAATTCCATTTTAACTTACTGTTGTTTTATCTTTCTTTTACCTTTGTTTTACAGACTCTTTTAACCTTTGTGTGTTTGGTGCTGTTTAGCATCACGTCACTCATCACTAACGTCGTATACGTACAGAATGTTTTCACCACTTTGGTCAGCATCGGAATGCTCCGGTGCCGAATCTCCCAACCCGACCTTCACAGGCCGTTCAAGGTTAGATATGACAGATATATATATATATATATATATATATATATATATATATATATATATATATATATATATATTTATTTATTTATTTATTTATTATACATATTATAGATAGTCCATGAGCCAGACCCCCTAAATATGGGTGTGACTACCAAATAGGGGGACTAAATGCTGTTATGTTTTTCAGTTACTACAGCATCTGAACTGTATGAAAACATGTGATGGACATGCAGCATGCTCAGCTAAATGTCTTTTTGGCGGCCATCTTTAGAATATATAAATTTTTTTTGTGTACAATTTAATGTTTGGTAATAATTTTGTTTTTGGTCGGTCTTGGCCACATAATATTTACCAAGTGCTAATAAAATGGCGAAATATAACTTTCTACAGATACCCAAACAAATTGTGATGAATTTATTTTTAGATGAATATTGAAATTTTGATAAATTTTGTATTAAAATTAAAAAAAAACTTATTTTTAGAATATATTTATATATATTGCAAAATAATCATTATATTCCAATAATTTGAATGCCTTACATATATGTATACATAATAATCAAGATGTGTCATATTTTCAACAATATTTAATAGTTTTTAGGCTTTTGAAGTGATGCTGTGTGATAACAAGAGTAAAATCACCTAATATCGCCCGTCAACAATCAAGTTATTGTTTAAATAAATCATTAAAGTGGTCAAGAGGTTACATTTTATCATCCTATATTGTCAAAATGTTGAAAAATCTAACAAAGTCTATCTTCTTATTAGACGAGAATCAGGAATTCATAAAAAAAAACAAGGCCTACAGGCCTAATGCGAACCTGTGAAATGGGATATACATCAGTTATTCTAATGCTTCCTTGATTACATGGTTGATAATTATACATATAGTGCTTGATTGCTTTTCAAGTACATGTGTGACACGTACATGTACATAACAAGTACCAAACATTTTGAGCCCAAGTGCAAGCACCAATTACACAACGTCACTCCTGGTAAAAAAGCTTATATACAACACAAAACTGATTGTAAATGGCACCACCAGTTTTGTGTATCAGAAAGCAATTTAACATGTATGGACATACAAAATTCCAGGAAGATAATTCAAACCACTCTAAGGCTATATGCATAGATGCATGAAACAATTGTAGATGGCGCCACAGGTATTGTAAATGACGGAGCTGTCCTAAATGTACAGATATGCCTATATAAAAAATATTAATAAATAATATATATAAAATCCCAACTGTTTTAAACAGGAACATTCACTGTGCAAAAATCATTTAAGTTGGTGACAGCCACCAACGATGCATTGACATGCCAACATTTCAGGTTGATACATGAAATGTTCTTGTGTTTGGTCAAGAACGCTGACAAAGCTCAACTGAGGAAGGCAGTTGCCCCCAATGTCAACTGTGGCTAAGTGCCAGGTGTAGCTACTGACCTTTTCTGGGCTGCACTGACTGTACTTTTAACCTGTTGCCTAATCTGAAACAGTTGGCGTTCTGCTAAAGATAAAAATAGAGACAAAATCTTGGCCTGTCGCTAAGTCTGAATCAGTTGGCAGTCTGTCAAACTGTTTATAGATTCAGACATGATCTTCGCCTGTCGCCAACTCTGAATTAGTTGGCAGTCTGCCAAGCTTTTTGTAGATACAGACAAAATCTTGGCCTGTTGTTAAAAGTGTTTACACAGACTGAAAGACTCTGGTAAAATGATTTTTTTAATGCTTATATATTCATAAAATTTTTTTATCAAAAATGTTTAGTCTATTGAAAGTTAAACCATAATAGAGTTTTTTTTCGTGCATTTATCTTACACATAAGTTAGACATGGACCAATAACTTTTATGTTGCCAGTAGACCTCTGTTTTTATACCAAGAATGCTCAGTCTGTTACTACAACAAATGTACTAGCTTTGTTTACTAAATTATTTAAATGTCATTTTATTTAAAACGGTCAAATAATTCAGCCGAAATCATTTAAGTAAACTCTGATCAAAGAAGGACATATAAAATCGTTTTTGTGCAAATTTTACAGACTTTGAAACAACAGGTTTGCAGGAAAAGACTATTGCAGCCCTCAGTTTGATACTTAGTTTGATACAGACCAACTTCAGCTTTCCTTGATCAATGAATTTGGTGTATTCTTATATAACTGTGACAAACCTACCCAAGGATAATTCTTGTTAAAAATTATATCATTCGGCCTGCAGTTTCATCGTTACAGATTTTGATGCAGAAGCTGAAAGGGATAGAATTAAAAGCTGTTTGCCCGTAAAAACAGGTCAATGACGTCGGTGCCACAAAAAAACCTCAATCTTTCAACATTTGACATGTCACTGACTTTTGGCATAAAATTTTGGGATAATTGCTCTTGCTGTTCATGAGAATTTAACGGGGTGGGAGAGGGGCTGTCCCTTGCAGCCCCTTCTAGGCAGATGAATATGCACATTTGTTGACTACCACATTAACACATAAATCATATTATAAATATTTCAGTGATCCCTAACCGCTCTAAAAGTACACAGGAATGTGTGATGAACACTCCGGACTTCCAGTTAAAGACCTGCTTTTGGCCACACCTACACACAACTACCCCATGCAAGGGGACATGATAAGACCTGAAAGAAACACAAAGACAGTTACCTATGATGGAATCCAGGATATTCAACAAGTAACTAAATATCTTGAAAACAAACATTACACACACGAGCAGTTTTTTTGGAGCATTCAATATGGCTGCAAGCATTCGGTCATGAATATCTCCAGAGAAAATATGTTGTCTTGTACACAAGCATATACCATAACATTTTCCGAGACTTCACATATTTTACAGTCTCTGTAATAAGAATTAAAACAACATTACACGCATAAACCAAATATGTTACAAATAAAGGAATAGAATTATTCAATATTGTCAGTAAAAGTTCATGTAGAATGTCTCTGACGTTGTGTGCAATTGAAATTATTTATTGCATATTAAATTATCAATAGCTTGGGTTAAACTTTACGATATTATGCTTTATGATTTCGTTTATTGTGATTTTGTTAATGGTCATACAATAAACCACATAAATTGAAAAGTAAAATAAACATTATAAATTCAGTTTTTGATAATTAAGGTGTTTATTTTGTTTAGCTCAACAGACTTTTGATTTTCACACTAATAAGGACGCATGGGCTTTGTGATAAAAAGGTGTTGAAACATGACATGAAATCAATGCTGGGTCACAAAAAATTACTCTGTTTTAAGCGGCCCCCTGGGAGACCAAATATTTATAGGTTCTATTTCAGATTACTTTTTTACGCGAATCACGCATGTGAATATCTCATTCACTCCGCAGTAAAAGAATGATCGATTCGTTAAAATAGGCACGTCTATAAAAGGTGGAAAAACATTTTAAACTGGGTCATCTTCTTTTCCTTAAGTAGCTAGTCACTATAGCTAATCATTATTATGTGAAAATGAATCTTATTATATGCCATATACATATATTATACGTTGTCTAAGACCAATTTCTTGTCAACATTTGTTTTTTTTTTAACTGTGATAGATTTATAGGTATAAGAGATTATATTTGTCAGTGACACATGTCTATGTTAAATCAAACATAAAACACTGTATGTGGCACTGGTATTTAGTAATCAGACAAATGCTGGATCAGAAAGCCAACAGACTTTCAGGATTGCTGACCATTACGTTAAAAATTTCTTCTGTCAAAGGACTTCAAAATTGAGATGAAAAATAATTTAGAAATGACGAGACTGATTTGCCTCTAATATTTCATGAGGACATACTTAATTGTTTGAGAACAATCCACTTTGATTTCCGTTTTAGTCAAAACCATACGTTTAACCGTTTTGTGTGCTTATTCTAGAATTTGAGTAAATATACTTAGAAACTGTCTAACAATTCTAGGCAAAACCACTTTTGCAAAAAATAATTAAATAAATAAATTAATACGCCTACATAACATAGTCTTTGCGGTTAAAAGTCCATGCATGTTTCCATTCATTCATCAATAAGAGTGGTTCATTATGTACGTTTCGTAAAAACCATCTAGTCTGTGTGACAATTTGTCTTACATATTAATTCATTCACTCAGAGAGTCCGTCATTCAGTAATCTTTTCATTCTTTTTTTTGTCCAGGCTTTAAAATAAATATTAAAATTAACATTCAAATATATTTTTGCACGTTACCTTTTTCTGTTATACATAGTAATGAAATGTATATTCCAATTATTTTTGTTCGTTTATCCAAAAAGAGGTTCACCATTGTATTGTTATAAATGGCGGAAAGACCTAATTGTAAATGAATATAATATAAAAAAAAAAAGGGTTTTAAACGTCGAAACATTTAATATATTTAAATGTTTGGCTTTAAGATCAATCTAGAAATAAACATTCAAATATATTTTTGCATGTTACATTTTCCTGTAATATATAATAATGAAATGTATATTCCAATTATTTCTGTTCATTGGTCCATAAAGAGGTTCACCGTCGTCCTGTTTTAAATAGGGGAAAGACCTAATAGAAAATTAATATAATATAAAAAACTGGGTTTAAAAAGTCGAAATCTTTTTATATATCTAAATGTTTGGCGGTAAAGTGTTCACATCACTTACCTTTTCCAGTGAATGAACTATGCTTTTTAATCATAATACATATTGTTCAAAATGTATGAAGCATTCTTTATTATAATACGTGTGTCCATGAAAATTAAAAAGTGGCTTTTTTATGGCTTTATGGTAAATGAAATTATCTATATTTTCCTTTCCCTTGATTCCTTTTGACTTTTTTTTATATTTGCCTGGGTACCTTAGAGGAATTCATGGTAGCAAAATAATTTGTCAAAATTTGTTCCAAAATGAAACCCTGTTTTACTGGACTATGAGGGGAGTTTCTATTTATTGCAGCAAGAGGGGGCGTTTCAAAGAGATCCAAAGGGGGCAGTATAAAAAAGTAGTAAAATAAAATAAATATAAATATAATATAAAATGGGGGGGGGGGGGGGAGAGAGAGAGAGAGAGAGAGAGAGAGGGAGGGAGGGAGAGAGAGAGAGAGAGAGAATGAATAAGCATAAAGTAGCAAATACCAGCAATGTTCTTATATTTCACAATTATCTATTGTTACGAAGAGAAATTGTTGAGGGGAAAATCCTGAGCCGATCCGGGAGTCGAACCCAGGTCGGTGGCGTACAAGTCCGGCGTACCAACCGCTTCTAGAAAAGCAAGCTTCACTAACGAGACAGTTCGGTCCGCTTTTATGTCACCCCGTAACACACCCCCTCTTAAGAGCGTTCTGCTATCAGAACAAGACTAATTATCCCAGGAGTCACACTTTGGTGAGCTTATTCCCTGGGCCACAAAGTTAACCGTCACGTTAGACGAGCCCCCATTTTGTTACGAATGCAAATTGCTCAGGGAAAAACATTGGGCCGATCCCGGTTTCGAACCCTGGTCGGTGGCGTACAAGTCCGGCGTACCAACCGCTTCGCTAGAAAAGCAAGCTTCACTAGCGAGACAGTTCGGTCCGCTTTTATGTCACCCCGTAACACTTTCAGGAATTCTCTAGAAAACATTGCCGTGTCTCTACACACCATGGTGTACACGTGATCTCGCCCCAAGCCAGCACGACAACAAGAGTTCAAACAGTACGGATAAAACATAGAATGTAATACGCGGCCATCCACGAGTGCCACAACAGGAGTTACGCCCGTGACACATAATAAAAAAAGCACCTGTAACACTATTGCTTTTTCTTATATCCAATAACATTATTATATTATACCTTAAATGTTAACCAGGATATGGGCTGAACAATAGTGTAACAATATACTAAACATTTGCTATATCAGGTCATTTTTATTTCAGACAAAATCGTTTCTAAATCCAATTATCTATTATGTTAAAGAACGGGAAAAACAAAGCTGCCATAGTGAATAACAGGCACAAAAATACATTTAGCCTTGAATTTTGAAACGTCCGTCAAGTGATTTTATACTATTTATACATCAAACTAACTGAAAACTACATATTATAAATATAAATATACTGAAAATGAATCAATCCCTTCCCTATAATGGTCAAGCATGTCATCCTGAAAGCATTATGCCTGATGTATATACCATTACACAGGGTCGCATTATGACTGTAGGCCTTCGGATTTTTTTAATACCTGATTCTCGTATAATTGGAGGGTATACTTTGCTAGATTTTTCAATTTTTTAATAATAGAAGGTGATAAAAGCTCACCTCTTGACATTTGTAATGATTAATTTAAACTACAATAACGTTATTGCTGATGGGCGATATTAGGTGATTTTAATCTTGTTACCACCCAGATTCACTTCAAAAGCCTGAAAATTGCCAGTAATTTCGCTGAAAATATGCTATATCAGTGTTTTTTTTTGCATACAGATATGTTAGGCATTCAAATCATTTGAAGTTAATGTTTATTTTGCAAAATACATTCATACTTAAAAGAAAAATGGCGTTTTTTTTTATCTTGAATACAAAATTGATCAATATTTTAATATGTAACTCATATTATTCATAAAAATTTGTTTGGGTATATAGAAAGTTATGTTTCGTCATTTTAACAGCTCTTGGTAAACATTATGTGGACCAGACCGATCACGAACCAAATAATTAACAAAAATTTATTTGTATTTAAACAATGCACATAATTTAAAGATGGCCGCCAAAAAGACATTTAGCTGGGCATGATGCACGTCCATCACATGTTTTCATACAGTTCAGATGCTGTAGTAACTGAAAAACATAATGGCATTAAGTCCCCCAATTTGGTAGTCAAAACTGTTCTGGCTCATGGACTAAGATGTATGTATCGTATGATTACGAAATATTTGTGGAAGTTAGCAAAAAAAAATTATTTTCCCCGCTTAATACCAATGATTATTATAATAAAATACCAATAATCATAAGCATATCAGTAAGTAATTACTATAGTTTCATTTATCAAAAAACTTCGCTGAACAGGCTTTTTGTTCGGATAAATGATTGTACATGAAACTGCACCGGGAATACCGCCCAGTTCCGGACGTTATCAGATACTGACTCACCAAATTAATTAATCCAGCCAAAATTAACATGTCACAATATATTGTAACATTTTTATCATTTAGAACAAATAGAAATTATAATTGGTGAAAAGCTCTAAAATAGGATCAATCGGCATCGTACCTACATGAGGGCACGCGTGGCTGCCATGATAACTGGATTGACCTGCCATGACCTAGAAAGTACTACCATCTCTCGGCGGATAGAATAACCATGGGAACCTCACACAAGTGATTCTAGCAATCATAATTCCAAAATTTTGAGCAGAAATGATCTGCCAAATAGAATTTGTGAGTAATTAACGAAGGCGCACATAAACTGACAGTAGTACTCGAGGCCTGGACGACCACAGGAACAAAGATCAAAGCTGTCCTTTAAAGCCACCCTGGTCAAAGCTGAGCCGAGGACTGCCGGGCCTTGGCGAAGTTTTTCACCCCTACAGCTTGCTCGGCTGCTCCTTTAGGGTTCCTCATAAAATTTTGTTTGTACAGGTCAATTGCCCCGTTCTCGGCAATCTTATTAAGCGAGCCGAGGACAACACCGACCGTCTGCGCTCGGGTTCATTAATTAGTCGGCAATATGTATTGCTGCTGATCTGGCTACATTTGTTTTGAATTTGACGATCTTTTATACCATTTCTTTCTGGATTAAGATATTGGATAAATAGTCGAATTTCCGGTTCCTGGTTTTCCATTTCGGATGACCGATATTTCGGGTAAATGGTCTTCGTATATACGACGCTCTACTGTAACTCGCAACATACCCTGAATTCCCGACAGGCAACTTGCGGCATCCGGGTTTTGGTCTTCACACAAAATGGAAGCCCAATGAGCGGTTATGAAATTCTTGCGAAGTCAGGGTATATTAAGGGCACAGAGTAATTATATTCATAATATTACCCACTTGATATCAACGCTTAATATCGCCAGATGGTTTTATAAATTGTACATTTGATTTAATATCTAACTAAGGATTAGATTGTTTGAGATTTTTTTCTGAATATGGCTCGGTTGCAGATGCCACTAATAATCCCTGTGGGTTTTCTGGTGATCAACGTCTTGTTGTTGGCCGTGCCTCTCGTCACCAAACCACTGGACGCCGCCATCGGAATCATCTTCTCTCTTGGAACTTCCATACCTCTGTACCTGCTCTTTGTAACCGTCAGGTGGCGCCCAGTGAGCCTGGCTAAAGCGATGGGTAGGTCTCTTTAAATATTATTACAGTTGTCAATTAAATTAGAGTACACATTGGCAAGGATGGTAGCATTAGTGCAACCTCAGGTGTTAAACACATATTTGACACACACAAATTTAACAAACAATCACACAAACACACATACTGTTCATATTGCATAAATGAAATACATGTATTGCAACTAATAACGTTTGTTTGGAAGGAAATGTAAACTGTCCCAATCGATGACGTTGTTAAGACTTAATTACTTCTGCTGTGAGAGCCATCAAACTTGCTCTCGCTGTGTGGCAACATGTGCTGCCTTCTCAAGGCAAACTACATAACTAATTTACTGTTATCTGAACGACCCATTTCGGAGGTGGCACCCAGTTACGTGACAAGATACATTTATCATACCCATTTTATAGCAAACATGAATATAAAGCCCTTGCAGGGCTCATGAAAGTGTGTAAACATAACATAAAGAAATGTCTTGGTGTAAAGTTCGAAAGGATGAACCGTTTGAATGTAAGGTGCAAATCATTTTTATGTAATTCCACCATGTTGGTTCTTTGCATTGTTATTGTACTTTTGTATCAGGTCATTTGACCCGGCTGATCCAAAAGTTGTTCCTGTGTACGCCTCAAGAAAAGGGAGTGACCTGGTGACATCGGGGTATACTCAGTCACAAAGTAAAAAGGTTTTACTGATATAAACAATGAAGATTTACTATGGAGTACAAAAACAAGATCAAACACCATGCCTATTTTAAAAGCCATCATAAGTTATTTTAACCATAAACTAGAGTTTTTGAAGATTAATTTTACCGCTTGTGAAAACATCGCTACATAATGAGCATTAATCCAGCCGTGTATACGCCCGTTTTTCCGGCAACGGCAATCCGGCAACGATAATGTGGCAACGGCAAATAAAAATGGATCAAATGTAATGTCATTGGAGTGTATACATGCGCACAGTACGGCAACGACAGTGCGGTACGACTAACTAGTAGTCGAATCGGTCTGTGAGCGATTTTTATCGTACATAATCGTACGGCGCCACTCCAATAAATTGACGTCACTACTACGATGCACGGGCATCCTTTGCCATTTAATATCGTATACAAGGGTAAATTAAGTAATGTAGAGATATTTTGTCTACACACATAATAATATAATCTAAATCACTCATAAAGGGTATGAATAAATTCCAATATGTCATATTCTGTCTTCCACTTAGATTATTCAATTTTACCCAGTATATCCCTTTATTTCTTCATTTTGTCGGCGCCGGATTAATGTGTAAACCCAATTCGTCGTTGTCGTCACCGTCGCCGTTGCTGTGCATTAGCTCTCCTGTATATTCGTTAATGATACAATAAATCGTTACGATGTCCATAAAACGAGTCAAATTTAGTGTCCAACATTTTTCACAATCTACTATGCTTTTACTGAGTGCAAACACTTGATGCTGAGTGAGGGTTTACACAGTATGAATGAATTATGATGCACTCTACAAGGTTATCTTCCTTGTGATATAAAGACAATTAGGTTCTAAAAAAAGACCAAAATGAGAACTCCAAGTAAAGTCCCCTCAGAAAAAAAAGGAAATGGTTCTCCGCATGTTCTGTTGAAGATAGATTTATTATGTAAGTTTCACACCGGATGCGTCCAAAAAATTTTATGTCCGAACGAAACTTTTCTTTACGAACGAAAGAATAAAACCCTTGATTTTATTTTGTTGCAGACACATTTAATCCGAAAGATCATATTCAAACGAATATATATATATATATATATATATATATATATATATACATATATATATATATATATTTATATATATATAAAATGGCTATTTTTGTCTTTCGGACATGCAAGGTTTCTTTCTATATTCAACCCAATAGAGCTGGAGCATATATATGACCACTGATTCATTTAGTTTACCTACATGACTAACAAAAGTTATATTTTTTTATGAAAAAAATCTTATAAGATGGTCAAATTATTTTCATGTTTAACAAGTATTTCGATGAAATAAAATCTCATTATGTGACCGAAACAGAAAGGATATGACGCAACATTTGCGAAGAAGGTTTTTAATACACCAACGTTAACAAAAATCAATACATTTACATCGCAAATGCATAAAAAAAATACAATGGTATCCAGAAGAGTGCAAACCTCCGCCAAGAAAAAAAACAGTCCTACAGGATGCGACCCTTTAATCTTCCTCATCAAAATATGACAGACACATGGAAATATACTTGTGTTTTCTTCATATTCGCCGAGTTAAATATTAGTGATTTATTTCAATTTTTTTGCGACTTTCGGTGTTTCGCCAGGTATATTCATTATTATATGAATAATTTCACAAGCCTGTAAAACCTTATCAATTTAATATAATCAAATAAATATAAAAATTTTAAACACCAGTCTTGGCTTACGGATATTATAAAACGTACCGGTATGTTCATGTTTATAAAATCAGTCCTTCAACTTTATGCATCACGTACAATGAGCCTGTAGTATAAAGAACTGGTTCCCTGTGTAGATGGAGTATATAACTCACGAATGATAATATCCCTATCATGAATATCGTAAATTCAAAACCTCCGCGAACCAAAAGCCTACAGTATGTCTTTACAGGAGGGACCAATGTGTAAAATTATAGTTTGTCAACCGTATCGACACGCGTTTTTAATTAGATGATAAAAAGATAATGTGCATAAAATCTAAATATCTAAGATTATATATATATATATATATATATATATATATATATATATATATATAATAGGACTCGTTTGTTTATTTATGTGTATATTTATGTACTGACAGAAGCATGGTCTAGTGTAGATATCTGGACTTCCCCTAATGAGAAGCTGGATTGACGTCATTTCGTCAAAAATCTGAATTCTCGCAGACCCTTTACGTGAAAATGGACCCTGTATTCCGTATTTTGGTTGGGTCAGTTTTGTTCAAAGTGCACTTATCTTATCATCCACTTAAAGCAGTCTCTAAGTCTGGAGCTTCTTAAAGTAGCTAAAATCATTGATGAATTGACGGCTAAATACTATGTACATGTACCATGAAAAAAGTAGATATCTAAAACCTAAATCATGGATTACGAATTTTCAGGATAATTCCCTTGTAGGGAACTAGAGGTCGCTTTGCTCGTTCGGTGACGTTAAAGATATTCTCGCCCTGCATGTCGGAACGAGGCTGAACAGAGTGTACTCAATGTCATGAGAATGCCTTGTGATGCTAAGAACAGTGCAGATACTTTCAAGCACAATTTGTTTCCATGGAACTGTCCAAAAAACCACAAAGACCAGGTTAACCCCATCATCACAAACAGTTTAAAATATAACAATATATCGCTGTGCTTAGGTTTGGAACCAGACACAAATTTGTTAGACCTAGTTCTGAAAAGGAGTATGAGGGATATAAAGAACTATACCGTGTTGATACCTGATAACAAAGCGACAGGTACAGCGAAGAAGATGATTTGAGGGTAAAAGTTGGCCATCCAACAAGTTGTCTTTCCGTATTCCGGTTTGAAGTTGTCGCTGATGCTGACACGGTCTATTGTTAACGCTGCCAAAATAATAACAGTCGGGATACCCCAGCCAATCAGAGAGTAATTGCGAAACATGTGACGACCTTGCTCCAATAAACGCACACGCCAGCTGGAATACATCATTTTACAGATACTTACGGACAAAATGGACATCCACGTAAACGTTGCTAGGTAACTCCAGTGCAAAACGACACCAGTTATATAGCACAGGACATATTGTGTAGAAGAGAAAGGTGACACGACAAGCATTAGCATTGAAACCTCCATTGCACATGCTAAACTAATGTGGATTTTACCCACTGCCTCACGCATTTTGTTTAGAAGACACTGGACCAGAATTCGGATAGCGGGCATAATTACTGATAAAAATAACATACAAGTCCAAATGATGTCCAACACAGTTTCAAATGAAGGTTGTTCAGTGTTTTCCTCTTCTTCTTGTTGTGTTCTTGTTTCGTTAAAACAAACCATGATCGTCTCATTGTGACCAAATATTAGTTCAGACCAATTTAGTTGGCGTTTTGTTGTTTTTACCTTGATATAATCAGCATCAATAGTGGTCTCTATGTTGTTGTATTGAACCCACGTGCAGTTCAACCTCGTGTATCTCAGATTTAAGACAGTTTTCAATATTTACAGATACCCCACATACTTCTGATCCAATAAATACATTTTGGCAGCGGGAATCTATCCATGACTGCGAAATAAGGCATCTAGGGGGTGGCTTTTCTGCTTCCCCTATATTGTTGCCAAAACTTATCAAAATAGGCATGCTCCAAAAACCATTCCCGTCTACGAGAATACCAAACCCACATTCAAACTCACTTGTAATTTTCTTATTGCATGAAAAGCAGAATATATTTCTGAAACTTTCTTCAAAATTTTTTACGACATTATATCCAGTGATGCGGCATGGGTGACGGTAACTCTCGTTGAGACACTTGGTATTGTGCTCCTCTCTGATACCCGGGTAACAAGGACGTACCACAGAGTCTGCATGTGGGACCAAAGATATAACACAATCAAGTTCATGACCTGTCAATATCCAATCCATAATATCCGAGTGATCCATGTTTGCGAATTTGGAAACCCAGTCCGTGCCATACTGAGTACATTTAGCACGCAGAGACCCAGGTTTCATATTTTTAACTTTATTACATACTGCACAATGAAGGTTAGAAAAATGAAGGCCTGTGTCAAGTTCGGTCACCGGGACGAACTTTTCTGGCATGTTAGTGGAAACAATGCAAGCCATTTCACTCGTTTAACATTTGGTTATAATTTTCGCGTCAAATGTATCCCCAGTTGGGTTAGGAAAAGACGAAGCCCTGCATTCCGATGTTTCCATATGCCAGTTCCGAGCCTGCCACGCCAAAGCATATGTATGTGTGTGGGCATGATTCTGTAAAATCTATACAACAGTTGTTATAATAGATACAATACTCATCGCAAGAACAGCTGTCTGTAAGTGGATTCTTAACCCATTCCCCACAACAATCTTCGCATTTTGCACATTTAGGCAAATATGCATCTAGTACGTTCTTATATTTAACTCAAAAAATATTGATCTCTGACAAAATCTTCGTCATAAATACGTTAACTTGTACTAAATCGGATCGGTTCTCGGATTGGCTTAGTAATAACGATACTTCTCTCGCTCTTGGTGAATTATTTCTTCTGAGAGGGGTCACGTGGTCATATCCAGTAAAGTCCTCAAACGGATTTACATGCGCTGACGATGCATGATCGGGTAGGTTTTCACCGTTCAGTGTCCCGAGCGCAAGGAAAATAGGGAAATGTACCGCTTGTGAATATCGCATCTCTGAATGGCAGCAGAATCTATTACGTTTAACAATGGATTTAAAACTTTGTAACGTGAGATCTTGTGATTTCAAGGGGTATGGGTATCTTGAGGACCCAGCAGGGTTCTTCGAGAGAGAACAATGGAGCAGTGACAGAGCAATCCTAATTCCTACTCCACGGAACTGTTAGATAACGACACCCTATGATTAAACTTCGCTCGTGTCCGAGTCCGTTTCTTTGTAGCCCACGCTTTGAGTTGGGTGTTTTGCAAAGCACGGAAATATGTTAAGTCATTGTCCCGGGTGTAGGGGCGCCTCTTCAAAATCCTGTTGATGTCTCTTCAGGGCGCCCTGTGTCCTGTAATGTAAAATTAAATTATTAACTAATGCAGTAATTTCAAATAGTTTATGATCAATATTTTTTGTCAGACTCTTCTTTTCATACCATGGCTACGATTTCACAGACATAGTTTCAGCAAGTCATCGGCGTGTATTTCATGCATAATGAACAAGCTGCAAGCGGTCGCACCCAAATCAAAATTGCCAATCAAATCCAACGGCCAAATATTTCACACGCCGTGTGAAAAAGAACACGTGTCTACCGGAAACGGTATAGGGTAACATGGTTTAACTTATTGGCATTTCTCGATGCCCATTTGGCAGTGCAAAATGTTTGGTCTAGAACTTGCATCAGACGAACTCCGGAAGCCACGTAAAACTTGTGTACGCGATTGATTCAAGTGCCTTGTTCACTATTCATGAAAAAAGCTCGCTGAATCAAGGTCTGTGGAAACGTACCTTACACTTGTTCAATGCGGACGTGTGGTGTGACGTTTCGATCAAACGTTTAGCATAGACTAATATTCCGCTCTATTATGGCCCTCAGCCAGTCATAGAGACGGGCGCACCACGCCATCTTCAGTACCCCCAGTTGCAACTCCATGCAATCCGGTAGACTGGTTCCATCTCAAACATTCATGCTAATGCCAGTTTTCATGGACGCACACGCGTCCTGGTTGTTTACCCGTGAAGAGTTCTTGTAAGATAACTTTCTTTATTCACTTCTAGTTATAAAACATTTAAGAGGGAGTTGATGAACAAAAAATTAATAATAGCAGTAAATCTAATACAATATACTAATATTTGTATATTATACTGATAAATTTTATATTTCATTGTACATGGCATTTATTAATCATTAATATCTATAAATATAGTCATATGAAATGTATAACCAACTTTTGGCAACTTCCCTTAGCAAACTAATTGTTTATTTTTGTCTCACACACACACACACACACACACACATATATATATATATACTCCAATATATATATGTATGTATGTATATATATACATATTGGAGTTGGAACCAGTCTACTGGGAGCCCTGAAGATGGCGTGTGCGCCCGTCTCTATGGCTGGCTGTCTGATTACCACCCCTACCAAAATTCAGCAGTATTGCAGCACATCTGAAGCAGATTTGCAGCAGATAGCCAGAGCAGTGTTGCCAGCAGACTTGCAGCAGTTATTCAGTATATTACAGCATATGCTGTATATGTGCTCCAAGACCTATGGATTATATGCTGAAAGTCTGCTCCCCAGCTGACCATGTATAATCCTGTATTGCGCAGCATATTTGGAGCAGTGATGTAGCACAAAATGAGCGGTTCCAATTATTTAAATTAGTGCTCCAATGGAGCAGGCCTATTTGCATATTAGAAGCAGGTTTTCAGCAGTTCTTCAACAGAACCTGAGCAGTATGCTCTCCTGGAGCAGACCTGTGTGCTCCCCTAAAGCAGTGCTGTGTGCTCTCCCAGAGCAGTGCTCTCCTGGCAGCAGACCAGTATGCTCTTCTGCAGCAGTGCTCTCTTTGAGCAGTGCTGTGCGCTCTCCCTGCTAGAGCTCACTGTATCCTCTCCTGCAGCAGTGCTCTCTTGGAGCAGTGCTATGTGCTCTCCCTGAGCAGTGCTGTCCTAGAGCACACGCATTCAAAATAGTCTTTCACATCACATTCACTCTCTCAATTTTCTTTTTTTTTTGTATTTTCTTGATTTGTGTCCACCAACAGCATTCTCTTTTATACCAATGTCAGAAGGGAAAGAAAAAACACATACCTTTCAACATGTAACAGTATAAAAGACCTTTATTGATATACACTTAAAATTGGCTAAAAATGTCCCTGATGAGCTGAGGATACACATCATGTCTTCCACTGCCATGCATAAAAGGGAAACCTGGAAAAAATGAGTAAAATAACAGTAAAATTATTCTAAGAACAACCATATATATTATTATATATATATATATTATATATTATATAGACAAATGCTCAGGGGAAAATACTGGTCCACTTTTATGTCACCCCATAACAATATATATTAGTGAACAACCATTAAATTTATGATGAGGACCTTGACAGACAAGTGCCAAGGACACAACGTTTTGAGGAAATTAACAATTCAAATTATTCTTAAAATATCCTAAAAACAAGTGTCCATATATAAATATAACCTGATAACCTGATGGATTAATAGACCTAATAGACTACTCCCTCCCCATATCAACATCATCAGTGTGTACATATAAATATAACATAATAACTGTTTAAATAATTAAATTTAATGTTTCATCTAAATTTAAAAATGGAAGAAGTTGGTATTGCACACAAAACAGGACATTATCCCTCCGGATGTAAGTTTGAACACAAATTAGAAAAAAAAGTTTGGCTCTAAATAGTCTTAATTTGTGCCTTAAAACTTGTTCGAGTAAGCATTAAAGGTATGACTGCAAACTTTTAGCCTTGATATCTTATTTTTTTTTAACAGAAAGAAAACCTTGTTTTTTTAACCGCCATATTGAATAATTCAGAACACACAGTTTTTAATAATTCGTTATATCAGACCTCGATGCTAAATAATGTTTAGAACCGTAGGCCTGTTGCCCTTTTTTAAATAAAAAATAAAGCTATACGTTCTGCCCACAGGCGCTTTACACATAGTCTGGGCGATAATTAGAGGGGAAAAGGACTCTGGCCACACCGGCCTTTATTTCACTTCAGGTTTTATACCTTAAATAAACCATCTAGTCCCAACATAACACTTTTACTTTGAATTTCAATCTATTTAACTTCTATGACTTACCCCGTCTACTTACTTAGGCTAATTCTGACATTGTTTCAAGCGCCTGTGGTTCGCCCCCCCCCCCCCCCTTCTGGTTTCAAAATGCCCACTTCTGGCTGAACTCGGGAGAGGCCGATTATCCGAGGGCGGAGTGAATACCCCATATGTTATATAACTCAGCTGATTAACAGATCTCCTCATCAGAAATAAAATGGTTACAAATACAGATCTGCCTAAATTCGGAGATAACAGACATGATGAGAACTAAGAAAGTGGATAACTTACCCGAGAGAAATCGGCTTCCATCCATGCTTGACCAGGCCATGCAGCCTTGTGTGATGAACATGTAAACCCAGTTTATCATGTTTATAGGTCATGGTTAGTGGGGTCGGGCGGTGTTCTGCTGATCATGTTGGTGTCAAGTACCCTGTGTAGCCACAGCCTCACATGTTGGCCTATGCACTTGTGTTATACAATGTGTTTTTACCGGGCGGGCCACGCGATGCAAGTACTAATCAGGTGATGGTCCCATTTCATACTTGCATTATAATCACATTGAATTTTGTTTCAGTGTGTGGGCTAATTCCCCGACAAATACACCATTATCCCGGAACAAGCCCAAGAATGCCTAACAATGTGAGACAACTTTTCCTTCATTTCTTATTGAGCAACTGAGTGAGAGTGATTTTTTTATAATGCCAGTGTCACTGTGTCGCTCAAAATGACTCGTACTTGTATGAAAAATTTCAAAATAAGAAGAATAAAAATAGTGGGTGTGACTTTGAGGGGGCACAGGGCAACGTTAATACAGTGTTGATTTCAGCATACCTTCAGCGTAGGCCTTTAGATCTCCTACATCTGCTGTCCATGGCAAATTGCTAAAGAATTTCATTTAATCGCACCGTCTATCTCAAAACAGCACTGAATCAGTATATGCTCAAAATCTGCTCTGCAGGCTTAAGAAAACGTCAATATCTGTTAGAACTATTTCAAAGGAGCAGTGCGAGAGCATATGCTGAAAATCTGCTCTCTGAAATCCACACTGGACTCGCTGGTACATCTTGAGGCAGCAGAGAAATAGCAGGAGTTGCTTTATCTGCCAAGATGGCTATTTCAGGACAGCATATTTTCAGTGTATCTGCTGTAAATATACTGAGATTCAGTAGTAATAGAGCATATGCTCTAAAATTGCTGATTCTAGCAGCAAATATGGAGCAGAAAAGACAGGCATATAGTAACATCTGTTGGATTGCTGCTCCAGTTGTCAGCATATTATGAGTACAAATACAGCACAATCACAGCAGCTGCTCCAAAACAGCATATGCTGAACTTTTGTACGGGCATAATGGAGGGGGGGGGGGGGGGGGGTACCAGTCTACGTCAAGCATAAACGGGAAGGCATCGAGTATCTGACCAATCAAATATATCCCTACAACTGGGTCACCCTCCTGACACATGTGCCCTTGTTCTGACAGCGTGTGATCTGTAGTAATTGCGCTCGTGGATTTGATTGTTTGTTGCACACCTAGACATGATTTTTGCCTGAACACTTACAGGAGGGTTGATGTATGCATAAAGAACAATCAGGCAATACTTAGGTTCCATATAATCACGCCAAGGACCACAATGAGTGCAAACTACACAGAAAACAAAACCATTTTTAAGCGCGCACGGTTTTATTTGCATACATAATTCAGGCCTATCTATATTTAAGACAATGTATCTATATATGTAAATATTCCAACCCCCTTATCACTGTCTTTTTAAACACTCTGTGTATTATATAAAATATCATTTATCTTTATCCCTACTCGCGTCTCCCCATGAAGCCTAACCTTGCATGACAAAAATTAAAATAAAAAGTCTTTCACAATACGCTTTGTACAGTCTACAATATGTATATATTTACTCTTGAAACCCAAACATCTCTTTTCAACATAACAGACACATTTGAAATAAGTTGCAGAAGCAATATATATATATATATATATATATATATTTATATATATATATATATATATATATATATATATATATATATATATATATATATAATACTGAAGAAAAACAACACTGTAAATTCACTTCAGTCTGTTTCACGGGATGCGACCCGATCATCAGGTGAATGTTGTTAGATTCTAACAACATTCACCTGATGATCGGGTCGCGTCCCATGAAACACACTGTAGTCAATTTACAGTGTTGTTTTTCTTAAGTGTTTTATCGCTCTGACCTAGTCTGTAGGCCATAGAGCACTTAACAACGGAGGGTAACTCTACCTTCTTTTTATCTATCTATCTATCTATCTATCTATATATATATATATATATATATATATATATATATATATATATACTGACCAAGGACATATTAGAAGACCAAATCTGTCTTTTACACCACATGATGCACATAGTATAAATTATAAACTATTCAGAGTATATACAAAGTATAACCTATACTCTTTGTAACCAATAAATAACTAATATTTCGTCTTCCGCGGTACCTGTGTTGCTAAGCTATCGACAGATATCGTCGTCTGCCGGCTCATACACAGTCAGACCTAGCGCTCCCCTTACACTTTCCATTTGTGTGGAAGAAAAGTCTGTTTGAAAGTCTGACTTTCAGTTATCGTCACAGTGACACCCCATTAAGAATGTCGAAAATCGTTTGTCAGTCCTACTACTCAGACGACATAGCAATGTGTGGCATCGCAATGCCGTTTGCCTATGTTCTTTTCGACTGAGAGAGAAATATTTAAAAGTCAGGTCCCAAAACAAAAGTTACAGCAAAATACAACGAGTCTGTTTGTCCGTCTCACTCAGCTCAAAGTCTTGTCGGTCCATGTATTTTCCAGATAGTCATATTAAAACTGCAGCATGCGCATGCAGTTTAGCATGCTGTAAGGTAATTTACCCAAGTTTTTGGATGTCAGAACATTTTTAATGATACATTTCTACTTCCACAAGATCACTCACGATTTTGGATCGGTGGAACCTTGAATCATTGTGCATTTGTACTGCACGGTCATGGTTAATATACTTTATGTTACTGTGGTTGCGTTTATTTACCAAGCAGTCAGGGGCGGATCAAGGATTTAGGAAAAAAGGGGGGGGGGGGGCGGAGGGTCCAACCCAGGAAGACTTATGAAATCCCTAAAGAAAGGTCCCTAGGTCCAGAAAGGTGGGGGGAGGTCCAGGCCGCAAGATTTTGTCTGAACCCCTAAACGGTAACCGTGCGTTTTTCAAAGGGCGCAGGGACTCTTCAACGACCGTAACTGACATTAGCGCAAGCGCTTAAGTTGATGCGGCGGCCGTGCGTCAGGCAGCAACCAACTGGCTCCGTTCAGGCACTGTACAGTAGAGGTATGGATGTCGTAGGATACCCGTGCGATTTTTAACGCCAACTCGGCTACCCGAGAGACGTACGGCGTACCTGCGGCTGTCGTAAGGGGTCTTTGCAAAATCCACAAGGATAGCTTGCGGCGTCCGCAGGGTTAGCTTACTTTACCGTGCGAAGGCCATGAGAATGAGGAAAACACCGTGCCGTTCCCGCACGTCGGCCGCATAAGTATTCTTGCGGTTTCAAAAACCGAACGGTGATATACGGTGTGCGGTGACCGCAGCGGGTTGCGGCCGAGGCTTCTAGAGCCAAACTTACTTTGCTGTGTCGCAAAGCTTAGAACATGTACTGCCTCCTCGCGGCAAATTATATAACTAAAGTACGGCTCTCTGGCCGATTATTTCAGTGATGACAGCTGGCACTGAGTTAGGCCAAAATAAAAAAAAAGGTTTGGTTCTCAGGCACTTTTTTTCATAAATCAATGCGGGCGGGCGCTTTTTTTATTTTAAATTTTTTGGTATGTTTCGATAAAAATGTCAAATGATAAGGGAAATGCATGAAAATAACAGTTTTATTTTGCTAAAGAAGTAAAAGCATTACAAAACAAAGGAAATAGTATGGTTTTGTCTTAGTGAAAGAAATGTCGGAGCAGCAGCAGCTCAAAATTGGAAAGTTTTTATTGAAAATCAAAATAAAAATTATTGATGCGGGGGTTTAAAATTGATGCGGGCGGTGCCTGAGAACCATACCTTTAATTTTTTTTGGCCTTACCTCTTTCGGTAGGTATAGGGACATATCGGCCGCCGTCGACATCGGCCGCCGGCCTCAAATGGACCATGTCGGCCGCCTGCGCCCAGCGGGAGGCAATATCGGCCGCCAGCTGCAATGGCCCACAAGCCCGTTTAAATTCTATCAAGTCAACCATATCGGCCGCGAAAAGAACTAGGCCACCATATCGGCCGCCGCCTCTTCATTAGGCTGCTAAGTGCATAAATCTGTAGGAATTTGAGGGCTTTACGTTGCATAATTTATAGTCTAGCTCCCTCTCTCTCTTTCTCTCCCCCCCCCCCCCCTCTCTCTCTCTCTGTACATATCAATTTTCATTCAATATTTTATATGAATTGAAAGCTTTTTTTATTCAGTGTGACTACGAGCATTTTGCAAACGCGCTTAAAAGAAAATCCCCAATTGTGCTCTGGGAGCCATATTGGAATTCTGACATGTCTGATATTGGAAAGAGACTGAGTCCGCATAGGCACCAATGATCCCTGAGAAAATGATAAAGATCAAGCTTAGCATGTTCTTGATGAGATATCCGATGCGAAAGCAAATCACTCATTATGATCTGGTGGCCGTATTGGAAATCCGACAAGTCTGTAATTCAATAGGTCTGAAGCCCCCGTATATACCAATCATCCCTGTGAATTTGGGAAAGCTCAAGTATGTTGTTTTTGTTGAGTTATCACGTGCGAAAGAAAATCAGCGATTGGGCTGTGGTGGCCATATTGGAATTCTGACATGAAACAAGATTGCGATATGTATATGTTAACAAAATTAAAAAGGCGTGCTAAATCGCGTTAGTTCTGCACAATACTTGATAAATAAATACATCCTGCTCCATTAATCTAGTCGCTTGTTAAACTGAATTAACTTCACTTGAAAGTAAAGTTTAAGCATCAGCAGACTTCTGTATTCCATGTGCTGCAAAATAAAGGCTTTGATCGAACAGTTTTAGATTAGACATTATTTATCAATTATTTAATTATTCATCGGTACCCCAAAAGTAATTGCAGGATCCACCCCTGAAATACCATGAATATTTCATGGAACTATTTCTTAAATGAAAGCCAGTGTACAATGCTACAACTGTACTAAATTTGGTACTTTTATCACAATTTGAACAATTTTTCCATTAGTCGCCTCAATAGAGAGAGAGAATGTTGCAAATATCCGAAATCCCTGTGAAATATTGAAACAAATATTTCAAAATAACTTATTTGGAAGATGAGTCAGTGATTTGGTTTATTAATTTATTTACATTTTTATTAGTTTGCTTTAGTATTTTTGTAGGTATCTGTATATATATATATATATATATATATATATATATATATATATATATATATATATATGCCTATATATATATATTACAATATAAGAGAGAGAGAGAAGGAGAGAAAGACTATAGATTAGGCCTATCCAATGAAACGTATGATGAAGAGGCGGCGGCCGATATGGTGGCATAGTTCTTTCCGCGGCCGATATGGTTGACTTGGCAGAGTTAATACGGGCTTGTGGGCTATTGCAGCTGGCGGCCGATATTGCCTCCCGCTGGTCGCTGGCGGCCGACATGGTCCATTTGAGGCCGGCGGCCGATGTCGACGGCGGCCGATATGTCCCTAAACCTTTCGGTACATGTAATCACGTTTTATTTTTAGTATTTTATTAGTAAACGCAAATACCAAAGCCCAGGCAGGGCTATATCTAGACCTACATCTCTTGCTCTCTCCCTACGATCCACTGATTGAAACAAAGTAATAATTTACAAAACCAGTTCAATAAAACTTCGGCAGGTCGAAACAACATGAGACCTTAAAAACAAAAACAATTAATCATGCTAATCAAACCAAATGAAAACCTTGTCGATGCCATACTGATAGAGATGCCAATCGGACAGGCTCCGTCGTACTCCTATTGGCCACTGTGAGGGTCCATTATTCCAAAGAAAAACACAGCAAGTTGAAAGTATTGACGAAAACGTTGGTGAAGCTTCGCACTTTGCAAACCTCCGTGTACTACTATATTGACTAATTATCCCTGGAGCGTGTTTATATCCTGGCCCTTGTATACCTTTGGCATGACGTAATCACCCGGCCCCAAGGCATTACGTAATCACCCGACACGCGTAATCGTACACACTGCTGATATACACTTCACTTGTATTGACACCTAGCTCCTTGAGCTTGAGCGGAGCCCATGGAATTACGTAATTATTTGATGCATGGTCTGCACCGAATCATAATCAATTGAATCCGTAAATACATGAATATGTATGCACATAAATTGCATTGGATAACTGAAGCTGGCCGTTCACTCTGTAATGTTAGAGGAATCGTGTCCATACAAAAAAATGTATTTGGGCTTTTCGGTGTTCCCATGGCTTGGTTTTACATTTAGTGAAGACGTTAGCTCGATCCGGCCAATAAATTATGCTTTATTTTAATGGTTTAAGACCAAGGCAGAATACATTACTGAACGGTCGAGTGGCTATAAACTCAGCTCACACTCCGCAGGCGACCCCGGCGTGGCAATGAGAAAGGGCTTGCAGTCGCCCGTCAAAGTCGGGGCGTAAACACAAGGCATATATCCCCCCACTTTTTAGCAAATAGGATGGTCAATGTAAACTTCCCCTGATAATTAGAGAATAATATTAATATACTGGAAATGAAATATAAAAATTAGAAAAATAGACTTTGATTCCATTTCTGAGTTTATTATGAAATATATCTAAATCTGGTATAGAATTAACATATGCTAGGATAATAATTCCTTATTCTTTAAAACTTTATACTTTATACTTAATTGGTATATATTTCAAAGATGTCACACAGACAATAAAAGGTATATATATATATATATATATATATATTTGTGTATATAAAACAGTCAACTTTAATTACCCACCCATGCATCCCCTAACCCTTAAATATAAAAAACGCCCCTGCTCTCTCAGCGGACGATCGTCGGCGTGGCATTGACTTGCAGCGGCCCATCCAGTTAAGGCCGGTGGTTTATATTACTGCGGGTCCTCCGATTTTCTCCACATATAGACACTTCCTGGAAGATTAATACTGACTAATATTGAATAAAGTTTCATGTACCAATACATATATTGAGTATGATGATGAAACGCGAAACATATTTGGTAAGCATGCCTATATGCAATACTAACAGATTGATTGCCAGATTTTTGCCTGGCGCAATCAAAGAGTATTTTGCTTTAGTTTCGAATGTCTGTCTGATTTGTGTCCATACCATAAAGGCCGCAGATTTCTAACGCTCTGTCTCTTAGGGAGGTAGTACAGACTCATCCCACGTGGAAGCCTTTTGTTTTTGCTTATTATTTTTTCCCAAGGTCAAGGTCACCGAAAACCTCAAATCATTTTTCTTAACATCTTTGTCAAAATATGACTGAACTCTAGCCCATTATATTCGCAATTCTATGACAAATCCTTAGAAATCGATGGAAGTGTATTATTTAGATGTTTATTCATTTTTGGGGAATTACATGAAATTTAAAGATTGATAGTTTAACGTTTTATAACTTTCTCATTTTAAAGCTAAAATAGTACGTGACTTAACTGCGTACTGTAAAATATAAGTTTTTTTTTGCCCAAACTCAAAAACTAGAATCGGTATTACTACATTTATTACAACATCTGAAACTAGAATCAATGGGCTTGTTCCTGTTTACACAAAACGCAGCCTTATTCTTCCGTTTCCATGGTTACATGTTTTAGGATTATACAAGAGGTAACTTTTCTTTAGCTCTGTCACAGACCAAAATTGTTCAGCAATCGTTTCAAAAATTGTATATGTTGATATTCATCCCTCGAAGCCTATTGTTCATGGTCAAATTGTTAAAAGGCAAAGGGCATAGAAAAGTCTGAACACCTTATTTAATAAGAAAAATAATATTTTCCTCATAACTGGTTAAATATGGTCCACATCGCTCCCGTATTTGAAAAAAAAAACCACACAGATCGTGAGTTACCCAAAGATAAGGGTAGCTGGATTGTTTGGAATATTATTTTAATTTTAATTGGATAGTTTTGGGTCACCTTTTAAAGGAGCCTGGTGGTGCCACCTACATTAGTGGTTTACCTGCCGTCACTGCCACTTTGATGGTACGTAAACAAAGGAATATATACATGTACTATCGTTTTCTAATTAACACTATGAAAGGCTCACTATCATATCACCTTACGCTTATAAAGTAATTAGTAGTATACTAAGTGATATTGTTTTTCTTTTATCATGTGACAGCAATACGTTTTATAGTCATGACAATGAATATCACAAACGGGAAAGAAAGTTCTGAAGTAATTCAACCTTGCAGTTTAAAAGTTTATTTCTAAGCGAATTTTAAAGTGACATGCTGACATATTAACGAATGTTTACCATATTATGTATTGTGTTGCATGTCCTTAGTAAACATAGGGCTTAAAGCAAACAATATATGGTTAACCATGTTTTAAAAGAATCTGAGAAAAAAAAGTCACCGGAATAAAAAGTCAGAGGAAAAAAAGTTAAATGTTTAGGAAAGAAAAAATCAAAGATTTGTGAAGGAAAATAAGTCATGTTCTGGCTTAATTTTGGTCTATAGCCATGCAGTTCTGAAAGCAGTCACCTTCGGCACATCAAATACTATATAAACAGTAAAAGCATGATCAATATATAACATCATATAATAAAAGAACTCTGGTCATTTATTCTTTGACAGACATTTATTAAGCACATATTAGAGAGTTACATTACCTGAGTACAGGATAAAATGTGACTATGACTAATAAAATATGATCATAAATAACAAGAACTACTAAGGACTCTATCTTAGTTGACAAAATGTTTCTAGTTCATAGGTACACGTGCGTCATTTACAACACAAAAACATTGATTTTTTTCGGTGATTTAAGTCATCGAATGATAAGCAATGTGATCGACATTTATACTCGCTCTTATTATTACGTTTTTAGTTCTGCTGACTTATCCTATTATAAAAAATAACAGGAAAACAACTGGATATGTATGTATTACATGTAAACGACATTAAATAAAATGTTAACACAACACTAAAAATACACAGAAAAACATGCACGAATAAAACGTTCTACCATACGTTTTCCTTATTCTGCACTACATATATTTATTCGTGAAACTACGCCATCCCTTCATTGCATTATACCATCTCTTACTTAGTAACAATCCTAATGAATTCTTAGACAGGCATCTTCCCATATATATATATATATATATATATATATATATATATATATATATATATATATATATATATATATATTATTTAAAACCAGATAAAACCAGATAACAGAAAACTTTTTTTTTACAAAATTCAGTGTGTATGATCTGTTCCCACTGAAATTTGATAAAACCCTAGTGTTTAGCTTTGTTTGACGTTAGACATAAGCTTTATTTGAGTTAAGGTTTCATGCCTTAAGTCTCTGAAGAGATATTTTTTTTTATTTTCAAAGCATCGTCTGCGATGTGTCAGGACCACTATATTGTCCTGCACTGCCGGTAGATGTCGCGCTCTGCGACCTGTACCGTTTGAGATACGTTCTCCCGGCATCGCGGACCGCTGATGAACAAAGTGTACCTATGGCTAACAGAAAACCTTGGGCAGCAAAGAAGAGGGCAAAGATTTTCATGCAAAGTACATTTTCTGTAAACTGCCCAAAGAACCATAAAACCCAGGTGAGACCCACCATGACAAACAGTTTCAGGTACAATAATAGGTCTTTCTTTTCAGCATTAGAGGCGGACACTACCCTTTCTGACCTTGTTTTGCAAAAGAATATTACAGACACCATAAATGATACCAAGTTAACAAACGACAACAGAGCCACTGGAACTACAAAGAAAATGATCTGAGGATACATGTTGGTGAGCCAGCAGCCCTTGCCTCCATACCGAGGACGAAAGTCATCGTTTATTTGAACGTGGTCTAAAACGAGGGATATACCGACAACTGCAGTTGGGGAACCCCAACCTATCAGTGAGCATTTGAGAAACATATAATGACCGTGTTCCAATATACGGACACGCCAGCTTGCATACGCCATTTTACAAATGCTAACGGACAGAACGGTCATCCACGTAAACGTTGCTAGGTAACCCCAGTGCATGATAGCACCTGTGATATAGCATATGATAAAACGTTTGGCAGCGAACGGGGACACAATCAGCGATAACATAGATATTTCCAAAGCTACCGCTAAGCTAATGTGAATTTTACCTACGGTTCGCTGCAGTTCCTTTACTAAGAACTGTACCACAATGCGCACACCAAGCATGAGGACAGACACAAATAAAATAGATACCCAAATTATATCTAGAATATCATAGATTAACTCTTTCTGTATCTTTTCTTCAATCTTCAGTTCACTAATGTTATGACAAAGTATAAATGACATATTACGGCCAGAAATAATCTCTGAGGTATTGAAACGACGTTCGGTTGATTTCACTGTGACATAATTGCCAGCAAACGTTACCTCATTGTGTCTGTACTGGGCCCACGTACAGTTTACGTCCATTGTCTTCATCTTCTGGACGCAACTTTCCACCTCCTCAGACACAAGACAGACTTCCGATCCTGAATATACATTACGGCAACGAAGGTCAATCCAGGCTTGGGTTGGTGGACATTCTTTCTGTTTTTCCGAGGTGGATATCATGTTGTTTTTTTGTACTTTGGAACGAAAGGAAAAAAGGATCGGCATGCTCCATTCAAACCGTGGTATCGTTTGCCAAGGTACAACAAATGTCCCACAGCTTACCGTAGCGCTGGGTCTGTAATGGCATAATAGGCAAAATATGTTCTTAAAGTTTTGTGAAATCTCGTGTATGACGTTATATCCTGTGTCCCGACAGAGATGCAAATAATCATTTTCACACCACATTTGTTCATTCTCAACCAAAGCGGAATAGCAAGGTCTCACACTCGTGTTGGGAGGCTCCTGAACGCGTATTCTGCAATTTGGATCATTTCCTTTCAATATATATGTTAAAACCTCTACATGTGACATATTACTGAATTTAGCATCAAAATCATATTCTGGATGTTCGTGTAAACAATGTGCTTTCAGGGACCAAGGTTGGAAATTCGTTATCCTGTTACACACGGCACAATACCTGTTGGAAAAGTGTAATCCTGACTCTAAGTCAGTCACTGGCATGAAATTATACGGAGAATCAGTGGAGATACGGCAGGCATCATGACTCCAGGGACACGTATCAATTATTCTTACTGCAAATTCTTCTGACTGAGGAAAAGGAAACGTTTTGAACAAACATTGCGATCTCCCTAAAAACGGGTACTTTTGCTCCCACTCTAAGGCTTCGGTGTGTATGTTTGGACAAGAATCTCTGAAATCTAAACAACAGTCTTGGTAGTAGGCACAGAGTTTGTCACAAGAACAACTGCCGCTTGTATTCCTCACGGTTTCTCCACAACGTTTTTCACACCGCGCACAGTCAGGCAGGTAGGAATATATCACTTCCTTTTGAAGAGGAAATATATCCATGAACGCTGCTGGGCTTGTCACCGGCTGGAATCCATCATGTATACCATCATCCACTAGGGGAATGGCAGATGGAAATGGCTTTCCGCTCGAAGGTACGCTTACGTTTGTGTAGAAGTCTTCTGGTATTGGCACTACATCTAAGTCGCTTTGATGATCACCACGTCCTGATGAAATCAATACAGTTAACAAAACTATGGTTGACATCTTCATCCTGATGTTTAGGATTTTACACACCACCGTGTCCCTCAGTGTAGACACAAATGTTGTCTGTGTACCGTATTCCCTATGACGTGGAAGTTAATCCCTCACCCGGGAGATCATCTATGTATCATCTGATAACGCTCGTAGCTGATGAGAGCTCTGCAAAATAAAGCCATCGTATGAATCGAATGAAAAACTACAGATTATCAGGTATTGACGGCCCTAAGCACGGAGTTACCCGAAGGGGGGTGGGGAATTGTCGGGGGGGGGGGGGTTATGTCTATTGACACACACACACATATATATGTATATATATAATTATCCAAGGTATTTTATATTCTGTCAATAATCTGCCTAAAATTTCAATATTTGTTTAAAATTGTAATACTCAAAATAAGGGAGACAGTTGCTAGAGCATCATTGACAGTTGCATTGGATGAGTGAAAAAGAGACAATGTTTAAATCAGCACAACATATTCAGAAGAAATGTCTCCGGAATAGAAATTTAAGTAAAAAATTATTGCAGATGAAAGTGTACAGGAATGAAACTTGACTGATCTTTCCATGTTTTTTTTAAAATAATTTTCATACCACGAATTTTCTAGCGTCTGGTAGGAACAACCTGGATATTACATGCAAATTCGGACGGGGGGGGGGGGGGGATCACCCTTCTGACTACGTCCTTACTGGCGTCATTTCACGGACCAGGCTGGCAACTATTGCCTAAAATAAATGCAAATGGTATGAATTAAGTGAAAGTTCATGCATCTCCTGCCGATGCGTTTAGTGCAAGATGGCTTCGTCATGGGAATAAAAGATTATTCAAATTAGTGGATCCATCAAATTACTGTTATGTGATTCGGCTAGATTATTAAAATGTCAAAGAGTAAATGAACTTGGCACAGCCATTAATGAATAAAAATGTACATGTATTGTGGACTCAATGTAAACAGCCATTTTTTTAAAATTAAAACCAACAAAACCATTGAAGGTATTTAACGTTTCTTTTTAACGAGAAATTTCGTATATTGATGAAGCTAAGTTTTCTTATGTCATATATCTATTTGAAGAATATAAAAATCGACTTGAGAGTGACACCTGTGATGAATAGGGATAAATGCGCTCCGGGTGTTTGTCCTTTCAATGTACAGATATAATAAAAATTCTAATAGGATTCATGGGAAAATTTATTTTTGATATGATATTTAAAGCTCACAAAATTATAGGACAACCAGTAATAATTTTGAATATAAAATATAATATTATTTCTTATCTAATTAAGTATGACGTCCACTTAAATATATATATCAGGGGCAGTTTCATATTAATATTTAACAGTTCCTGATAATTATATAATTCCAAACAAATATTAAATATTAAATAATGTTTTAAAATCTATAAAGCTGTAACTGTTCTTCAAAACGTAGTAAATCTGTACAAAAAAACAATGTCATTAAGAAAAAACACTTTACCTTTCTTCCCCTTTTGCTTTCTCTATTAAATATATGATGTGCACATAAATTATGACCTGAATTTTTTTCTTTTTTAGTGTAAGCGCCATTTGACATTTCGACCTCTGATATTTCGGCCATTTCGGCCCTCTGTCTTCGACCAGCGCAATGGTTGTCAGAGTGCCTTTACATCCTAAAACAAGAAACGCATTTAATGGCTCTATGAGGATGCAAACTTTTACGTCATTTTTGACAACGCTTCATGGCCTACAAGTACCCTGTCAATTGAAATTAACAAGACCAATCGTTAGCTTGGTTAGTATACTTTCTAACAACACTTAACCTGAGGGAAAAAACCGTTTTAACTCATCATATTGTTAAATCACTCTCCATTTTTTGTTAAATTTCTGACCGCATGAATATAAGCATGACTCGCACGGATAACTGGACGGCAGCCAACTTATACGCGAAATAGGAAATGACTGTTACCATTGAGACGGAGTTTCGATTAGAGCTGCATGTGAGTTCACCTGTATGCTTTTAAGCTAATTCATCATTCGTAGCCTAACATTAGGATTATGAGCTGTTTACCACGAAATTTTTACGCGACGGTAGCTGTATAGACCACTGCGATGCATACCTCGATACAGCTTGCATCTCGACTCACGTTGCAGTCACGGCTTGTCTATAGTGTTTGCCTGGGGTGTGTTCTTTGTTAGGACCAGCTGTTATGTACCTCGTGATCACTGCCGCTTACTAGTTACGAAAACATTACTGGGAATGATTCAAGCCATGAGGAATTAAACTGACTTAAATATGTCAGGATCCATCAGGCATTAATTGCTGACTAATAATCAAAGGTCGATGGAGATCTCGAGATAATTTTTTTTTTAAATGTTTGTGAAATTTTATCTTGAGTTTTTCTTTCTCCTGGGTCCTGAGATATTATGTCGAGATCTCGAGATATTTTAATTAGACCTGGAGATGAAAAAGTGGCCCATGGGCCATGAAGCTTAGCTGATTTTGAAATGCAGGCGATTTATGTATTATTTATTAATGTTATGATCATGTGAAAAATATTTATTCAGGAAGCTTGAACAATTGATTGAATGACTTAAAGAGTGTTCAAAATGCTGCTTTTTGCCCATAATCCTTCAAAAATAGTTTACAGTGACCTTATTTTTCCCAAGAAGATTTTACCAGAAACTCCCTAGATGCTAAGTTAGAAGTTTCTTCGGCCAATTGCAACGATTTGTGGCCATTTGACTAACAAGGTGTTGATATCATATTCAGTCACAAAGCTCACAGAATATTACGTTTTCCAAGAAGCTTAACTTGGACCTGAGAATTTCATGAGGCTCCATTCATGAATGCATGACATATATTGTTAACATACATGGACCCAAACAAGCACATACACACAGAAAAACACACAGAAACACATACACGAACGGCGGAGGAAACTAAAGGTTGCAAACGTACATAAAGAATACCTGGATTCTGGTGCCACAACACGCGTCCAAATTCTCTTCAGTGCGGAAAAACACTATAGATTAGCAATGCTCGTAGAAAATCCATGGCACAGCCAATGTTTCCCAGCGAGCTGTTCAGTACACATGTATTACCATTTAGAATTGCTTTGATCTCTTTCAGGGAAGTTGTGAGGATTAGACTTGAAACGGTCCAGTGAACACGACAACCAAGAAAGTCCTACAGGAAAAACATGACAGGCATGGGGACAAAATGTCATTGGTCACTGGGTCACTGGGATGAAAGTGTCACCAGTTGAACGATAATTAAAAGTTTTTAATTATGCAGGTAATATGCGAAATAAAACACACTAAGAACATGCCCTTGAACTGTGTGTACCGAATAAATTATGGTAAAATGCTGGCGGGAGCATATAAACCATGTAAAGTGGCAACAAGGATTTATTATAGTATATAAGAATTGTGGTGTGCCAATTAATCGATTATATCCGATTATATTGGTCGTTTTCTATCTTAAACGATTCAATTGGTTGCACTTTCGCATAATCGATCACAAACGATAATGTATGTATTTTCAATGATGTTATATTATCCAGAAAGAAATATGTTAACCCTGTCAGAGATATAAGAAAGACGGGGCACCAAGTAGGTTGATGTACAACTTAGACTGAAGAGATCCTTTTTTTTTCAGCTGCCGCAACCCTTTGTAAGGGATTCAGACCATATTTTGCGGCCTGGACCCCCCCCCCCCCCCCCCACTTTCCCGGACCGGGGGACCGTTTTTTTTTTTTAATGATACGTAATGGCCCCCTCATTTTGAATTTCCTGAACTCTGGATCCGCGCCTGATATTTGAGGTATCATTGCATGTATAAAGCAAAATTCATGTTTATGTACATAAATCAATCGATTAATAGTCGATCATAGTTTATTTTATTTATTTTAAACATGATAAAATCAAACATGATTTTACACCCCATTGCTATACCCCAAATACCTAATGTCAGAAGCGTATCTCTGACCGATGATCCCACTTAAGTGACATGCATGGACACCTATTTGTGTTAAGGTCCAATGCAAAACGGGTCCATTACAGAAATTAAAGTGCTGTTAATCAGGCTATAAAGTGGCCTAACAGGCGCAATATCACCAATTGAACCGCGGCCACTGTCGCTTAAACTGCCTATCCAATTAGCAATTGCTGATGCATCCTGGGCATTGTGGGAATGATAGATAATTCAAATTAATGACTAAATCGAATTGATGCTATGGCTCAGATGGATAATGAAAATGACAGGCGGCATTTTATCTGATGAGCTACATATATTCTTGCACAAATTAATATCGATCTATGACACCGTTATGGGCATGGGTATATTGTATCCAGTGGGGACCTTACAACGTTATGCCCCTAATTTGTTTTAATTATTATTATATTTTCTAAAATATAGTCATTATATATCTTACACTTAATATATCTTTACATCATCGATTGAATTTCAATATTTCATTGTAACGTTGATTTTTTATGTGACAAGAAAAGGGTATTTATAATATATGTGAGATAATTCCTGCGTATTCGTGTCACGTCATCCCCTGGTTTAAATACGGATATCTGAATTGCAAAGTAAGTTCAGAATCCTTTATAATGTTTACATTTCTACTTTCTAACTGCAAAGTCATTATAATCAATCTTATTTTATATTAATTAAAAATTAAAAATTATTTTCGACTGCAAACTGTTTACTGTCTAGTGATATTTTTCAGTGTTTATCTCAGTAATATTCTGTTTTGGAGATATTTGTGACAGTATGCATATATTCCTGATTATATAATCATTAGGCTCACTGTTTTGTTTTACAAGAATACACGTACGAAACCTAACAGAGAACACGTGTGTCTCTTCAGACGTGATAAGCCTACTTGTGGACTGCCTGAAGGGATGACAGGTAATCTAAACTAGTGGTGGCCCGATTAATCGATTAAATCGATGGTTTGGCGTTCTCTTTCAGGATCGATTAAATCGATTGCATTTTGCATAATCGAATAAAATACGATTATGTATGCATATGCAAATAATCAAATCCTGTCAGAGATACGAACACAAAGTAACGAACAACATCAAAACGGAATTTTGCGCAGCCAACAATCGTCCGACGGCAGGTTGAATATGTCACACTCTTTTATAGGATGAATATTATAGGTACTAGTATACAGCAGATTTCAAGGTAATACAGAAAGTACATAAAATAATCCATTAATAATCGATCATCGGTCGTTTAAATTTTTCACTCATCGATTATGATTTTAAAACCGATTCCTAAAACTAATCTAAACCGTTGACCATGTTGTGGCTCAAGTTAGGTATTAATAAGGCCACGATGATGCTTGGACAAATGACTCAGTTTCATACCAAACCATAGACTAAGTGATGCACACTGGACGAAGCATTACTTGACTCTTGCTCCCCGTCAAGTAAGCTATAGCAATATAAGAATAAGTCTTGTCGGGACTACGAAGAGGAAGGCCCCCGGTGTAATGACTTCAGGTTAACCCCCATTTCAGGTTACCCCCCGGTAATATGAAATAAATTTCATATAAGCCGGGGGAAAGTCTGACACAAATATCAACTTACCCCCGCTCTGATCAGATTACCCCCTCGCTGGTTTAACTAAATGATAAATATTTATGTTTTCAACTCATTTTATTTTATTTCAATAAGCAAGGTGAAAGAAATACGATTTAAAATATTGAATCAGTCTATGAAATAATACAATTGTCGAAATAAATGTTTATTAAATTATTAATTATATATCGTTATTTTTGTACTGGCTATATATCATGCATAGTTGTTTAGTTCATGTTTATATTTCAAGTTTGCATACCATTCAGGATATTTAGCCAGTACAAAAATAACGATTTCAAGCCTCAAGTTGGAATGTTTTGGAGAAGGGTAACAGTCTAATTTATATAGCACAAGGGCGCTAGTTGCTGATGTCATGCAAAGCAGCCGTGTTTAACCAGACGACAGGCTGTCTCTGAGTAGTCAGTTTGTTTCAGCCCCTCAAACAAAAAAGTATAATAATTAAGCCAACTAATTTTAATGTAAACCTGCTGTGGATAAATCAACCAAACAGACTAAATAAACTTTTTATGCTGACATCATCCAGATAAAAGGTGAGAAGCTGTCAGTTTAAAAGTTAGTTCTAACTTTTTTGTTTGGGTATCGGAGTGTATGGATCTGTATACCACTACAAGGAACGTCAGCTTGTAGGGTATGTATACCGCTAATGTATAACCTGCTTCATTTGAACATGAATGCCCGGAATGTACGGCATGAGAAATAGCTGATACATTAAAATATTGACCCAGACTTACCTCACTGTCGGTCCGTAACCAAGTAGTCTAGTACTAATATGACCATGGTGCAGCTACTGCTGTATATATGAAATCTAGCTGAAACGTTCATTATTAAGCCATCGTAGGCTCTGGGGTTATTATAAACGTCTCTGTGTTCTTAACACATTCATATGCATTGACCCAGAACCATTTGATGACATATACCACAGAGCAACTGGCCCGCCCATTCGAACATTTTCTGCTTTGATGGACACGAAACAGGTTGTTATGATGTACCCCTCAGTCCATACACTTGCGCCCTCTGTTAATGAGTGCAAGAAATAAAATTAAAAGTTGTCTATTTTGACGTTTCTGAATTACGTGAGCATGAACGCCATTGCACATCGCTTCAGCATAGAAACACTATCATGCATCAATGTATAAAAAATGAGGATTTTTTTGCATGAAATAACCGATGATATTTATTATCTATTGGCTATTATTATTTATTATTTATTATTTATTGACAAATATTATTGTACAGGGTGACATGTTCAGACCTGATCTTCTACAAGGTCCTGGGTTAAATAACAACAGTAACAAACATATAAAATGAGGTAAAAGTGAGCACATGCATGCAATAAAGTGATAAAAATATGAACAGAATCAGAACATTTCCTAAAAATGTCACATGTCTGCTATAGTCCTCTGGATAGCTAGTGCTTGAGCCGTTTCTAAAATGTACATATAGGGAAGGCTACATTAGTTGTAGCCTTTTTGTTGGTAGATAATTCCATAATTTTAGACCAATAAATTTAAATTGATTGATTAAATAGTCCGTTCGAGTCTTCGGTAAACTGACCCCCCCCCCCCCCGGCTGAATGTAACCTTGTGCAATAAGTATGGACACTGTGTATTTGTTAAAACGCATTAAATATTATCTTTAAAAGATTTCGTATTACGTCGCTTCTACTAATTATTGTACGGAGAAAATAAATGATTAGAAATTATATACAGATAATGCCTATAACAGCAAATAGTTAAGATCAAATGACCAATGCAAAATATGACATGTACATGTTTTCAACTTACAACGTAATCGTGTTTCATAAAACCAAACATTCCAGATAAGGAATTTATGTGATTTCTTCATACATATATATATAAACTAGTAATTCCTGTTCAAAAATTTTCCAAAGCTTCCATGATGGATATATGAGCTTTTTTACATGAAAGCTGTTAGTATTTAGTAAACAAAACAATGCTGATAAAATGAAAACAATTAGTTGGTCGAATGTGCACTAAAGTTGAAGATCACTGTGTTTGTATTATTTTTACGGCCCCCGAATGATATAAATACGTGGCTATAAATGAAAAAAATACAGCCTGTGTGTTAGGATCCATGATTTATGCCCCATTTTGATAAAACGTTATACGGATTATACTTTTGATAACAGACGCTAGACATTGGTATAGGCTCCTCTAACTGTTCTGAACACGAATCCATATTTCCCTAATGCTGGGAAACACAGATGCCTGGCCAGTGAGCTTTCCTTTAACTTTTTGTCGTGACCGGAGGATAGTACTTATATATAAAAACATTAGGATACATACCCAGTGAAGATCCAACATTCTACCCGCCCGAGGACTTCTGGCCTGCTGACCTGATGGTACCGTGTATGCAGATGCGGAGCGTGCACAGCCTGTTGTGCGGCGTGCAATCCTGGCTACCACAGCCCTGTCCAGTCATCAAGCTGGACTGTCCATTAAAGGTCAAGCTAGGGTCAAACCCGCAATTACGACTCGCATCACCTTCCGATGCCAGTATATCAGAGTACAAGCGGCACGTGCAAGGACAAACTTATTTCGATTTATTGCTATATAAAGCACTAAACATAATTCAATACTAGTTCGACAGCATGAGAGCGAATCCCGGCTTCAGTTGAGCTAAGTATATAAATTATTATAAATATTTATTATTGTTTACATTTTTATTGGCAAAAGCTATTTACCAGTGCGCCAAAACATTACCAAATTAAATCATCAAATCCCTTCATACAAAAAAAAAACCATTAACACAGTTAATGGCTCTTTTGCCTTGAGGTGATGGCGCAGGGGCTTTGCTTGTATGAAGACAGAATTAGTACATATGTAGAGGCTCACAACATTATGCAGCATGCTACGCTTTCTTTTAAAATGATAGTTTGGCCTGTTGGTATCACTTTCTATTGAATAAGAATGAGGTTTTCCATATGATAAACCTGGTATGTGGTTAGAAAGAAATCAAAACCTATCGTTAAGACAGTAGAGCAAATCTCTTGGTTTCACCATAATTACATCGCCGGCATTCGAACCGGGCACCTACAATCACGTGCTTAACCACAAGGCGACGTTCTTACCCCGTATACTAGTATGCTATCTTTGTATTTTGGTGATGGTGCATGACAGAATCTCGACACTTGTAGACACTTGTGCAGTTTGTCGTTCACCTGTTACATTGGTAATATGGTTGATGATATACTTACCAATAAGTTAACATTGACGTTGCATTTCTAAGGGTTAATTGTCTTAAAATACTTCGTTTGCTTTCTAAACGCACACTTTTAACAAATGTAATAATTATTGGAAATAAGAAATATTTGCTTCATTACTGAAATAATTTATCTTCATGTGCACAGGATGCAAAATTGTAGATCGCACTGAACCTTGCACATAAGATAAAAAGAACCGATAGTTATTTTATATTATAGGTTAGACTTGTGGGTGTTTTACCAGAAGAAAAACGCTCTCGTCCTGCCTAATCTAAAAGAAAATATTCAGGCACAGGTTATAAAAATTGCTGGCAATATTACAAAAAAATGATGTAATAAACTGTTCTGTTCAGTAATAATATTCAGAAGTAGTCTATCTCATTGATGCATGTTCACGTGATGAAACAGGTGGTATGAAACAAGTTTCCCAAGCATTCTGCATTTGGGCATAAAACTGAAATTAAGGGAAAGTGTTACTGTATAAAGGCTGCCAGAGCTCAGAAGCTGAAAGCGCAGAAAAGTTACAATCACCAGTCAAGTCGACAAAAACTCAAACCAAACTTTGTACTGAATTTTGAGGTAATCTAGTTGATGAAGATAGAATGCGTGTCTGGAACCTAGGATGCATTATATTTTTTTTTTCAACCTTGTTTTGTGAATTCGACTTTCTATCTACCACCTTGCAATACCATTTCTTTTTCTTAGCATCCATCCATGGGAGATGAGCTAGCTTGAACCTGGCTGCACCGACTCATACATGTGGTGAATATTTCCAACAATATATGAATATTTCTAACAATATATATAACAACATATGTACTACATGAATCTCCAAATGAGCATAATGTAAGCTAATGAAAGTATTTTGTTGACACTAATGCATTATGTAAAGTGAATTTTAATGGCAACTCGTTGGGAAGGAACAAGTTTTATATCACAAAAATAGCATCACAACAAAGGGCAGTGATTCATTACTTACACGTGTTTGTTCTTTCATACGAGCAAACAGTCTAAAGTCTGCATCATCACCATATCAGAATATATATAATCTGCAAAAGGTATCTACATGAGGGTTGATTATAACAAGCATTCATCACTATAGTACAACGGCAGCATACGGCAAAATGTAACGCACATCTAAAATATTTTGATTCTGTTTCATGCAACATACAGTCTGAAACCCATCACTTCATAGCAAAAGAAGCTTAGAATCTATACAGACAACAGGTGTGAGCTCCTACATAAGCGCGTATCTTGTTATGCGCGCATGTAGTCTAAATAAATTATAAATAAAAGTTTCTCTTTTTATAAATATACAAATTATAAATATTATACCTGTTCTACAATCAAGCATCCAAATGAATGACAAAACAGATAAACCTAAGCCAGCAAATGACACTTTCATTTGACGACGATCACAATGTATGCGACTGCTGTGCAGAAGTCAACAAATAATATTTGCTGTCCATTGTGCTAGTAAACAAAGGCAAATTTCGGACAATTCAATATATAAACAAAAACAGGATTAATTCATAGATTCATATATGGCAGGGCCTAATTATATTGAGTCCGATTAAATCGGACTAATCAACGTGGAGTGGACGGTCCATAGCGGCACGGAGAGTTTATTCCAGTGATGAATGGTCCGTTCATAGTTCTTGGGGCAGATTTATCACACAGACCCGGTACAGCTGACCTGGTATGCTTCCCGCCCTGCAAACCACACCTGTTTCTAATATATCGTTCCGGGTATCCTTGTACACATTACAGTTAGGGGTATACAATGGATGTTTCGGTGTGTATAAACCAGTGTCGGACTCTCCTAGCCCGGCGACTATTTGATCACGTGACTAACGTACATATATGAAAACTAATTGGCTGAACCAAGGAGGTTAGATCCCGTGACTAACGTATAATGAAAATTAATTGGCTGAACCATGGATGTCTGTAACCTCCTTGGCTGAACCAACCAAACTGATGTAGATATAAATACGGCCTACTTCGTACAATATACAGTATTCAGAGTCGAAATGTTTGGGAAATTCTTTATTATTTGACAACCCTAGATTGCTGTCCGGCACTGACCTGTGCACATAAATAGATGTCTGGTGACAGTCTAATGTAGGAAAGTGCTATTACGGTTGTGTTACATTTGGACATAAAATATTAGTTTGCCTCCCGATGTATGCATGCTTTACATGTGTGTGCATATTAGAGCCCTGCGCGGGCCGGAATTTAGAGCCCGCACCCGCCCCGCAAAACAAACTTCAGTCCGCAACCGCCCCGCCCAACAGTTTTGTAAGACCCGCCCCGCACCGCCCCTATTAAGAACAAATCGACCCGCACCCACCCCGCACATTTAGCTTTAAGCCCCACCCGCACCGCCCCGCATTTTTACCAAAAGTTCAGCCCGCATTCAACCCAAATGTAACATAAGGAACAACCAAAAAGCTAGCCGACCTTACAATTTATGATTTATTTTCATATATTTATAATGAATGACGATCTTTTATGAGTATATAGCATTACCATGTTTGCTGATAGAATGACTTTTCCAATTTTTTCGATGGTCAGGACGAATTGTCACAAAGTTCCCAAAATAAAATTTTTACTGCCATTTAAATGGAAATGTCAGTAACTGGGACAAACTTATGTTGCCTTTGTGTCTCCTTTAGATATTCAAAGTAAATATAAATTCAACATATTCAGATATTTAGCTAACAACATAATTAAAGTTTAAAAATATTTTCGCGGCATATGTTGCTATAAGGAAATATAAAACAAACTCCAGCATAAAGCAATCAATTTCTATTAAGTATGTATGCCTTGTACACTACTAGTCACTAATTGTACAAGCTGGAGGATAGTATCGGCTCACCACAGTTCACACCTTTAATTTGACAAAGAGGTTAATCCTGTTTATTGATGATCAGCTAATAATAATAATTAGCCGTAAGTTGGAACTGCAGAGGGAGTCAGCTTTATGTCATGGTCTCAAACGAACGCCATGCTCTTTATCTCATTCTGCTTTGCCAATGCAGTCCTCTAAACTAGCCCATGCTCTTTGGCTCGTCCATGATTAGCACACTTCAGTCTTTTTGAATTATGTAAAGCTATATCCAGCTGTTGACAGAGCCAGATGCTGCCCATGCAGTGACTGTTATAAGACCACAAGTGCTAACCCTGGTTCTCTACCCTCAGCCATGTCATGTAATATCTGAGACTGGCCACAAGTATAGGCCTACAGTGCTGACCCGTCTCAATATACAACACAATATCCAGGTACATTTGTACAATATGACCAGTGTTCTATAGATGAAGCTGTCTCAAAACTCAAGGATTTTATATTTCACAAGTGTATTATATTAATTCAGAAAATGGAATAACCGAAGGAACATAAACAGACCTGCAGTACTTTAGAATATGCTATCATCTCCTCGCTTTAACCATATTTTCAGTCCTCAGAAACCTCACCAGAATATCATGTAGCCCTCCCCGCCCCACCAAATCCTGAAACAGTCAGCCCGCGAGGGCCCGCGCTGGGCTCTCATTGCATATTTCCGATTTTAACAAATATAACCCTCGGGAACATGTTTTCTTTTAAAGTCTTACTGCATCTTACTCTCAATTGCCGAACTTCTATCTTTCTATCTCTCTATCTATCTAGATAAAAAAAATATCTTGAACTCAAGTGCTTCGATCGTCCAGTAAGGCCTGTGTAAGTCAGACGGCCTGGCCCGGAGCAGAACTAATTGTGCTACCACCAGAGTATCCAACAAGGTCTTAATCAGTCCGAATATGCCAAACGTCACGAAAAATTTGATGACAAAGCAGAGCTGGATTTAAAAATTGACAAGAGCCAAGTCTGGTGCGTTAAGCAGTTTAGTCTCCTCGGTAGACAACTGGCGGCGCTGCCGTAACCCGTTGTGATTCACCCTTCGACTAGAGGTCGCTTCTTCTCAAAACGGCACTGTGAAACGCCAAGACTACTTGTCTCAACTGTCAAACTTTAAAATAAAAAAAAATGTTAAATTTCAAGGAGACACCTTCTATTATCATTCCGCATGCTTACAAAATATAACGTATGCCATAAAAGCCCTAACCGCTTAAACACCAATATCTGTGTAATTTGCCTTGAAACAATTCATATCCAACACAATTGAACGGACTGCATTGTCCTCTTCACTAAATGTACACCTAAACTGCTGGTGTTTTAAGAAGCCCAGGTGCATTGTGGGTGTCAGATCTGACTCCCAACAGCAGAGCCGTTCTCTTATGTGTGCGAGTCTGCGCATTGTTGTAGTGAGTCTGCTCAGGTGGATGCGACTGCTCTGTATATCACATACCGTTAACACGTAGCCAGCTCAGCTCTGTGAGGCTGCCGGAGTATGGCTTCATACCAGGGTTGATTTATGGCCCTGCCTGTCACATTTTGCGGCCACCTCAAACAGCAGTCATGCTAGGTACCTGGGTATGTACATTTTTTAACTTCATGTTTAAGTTAATCAGAAATAATGCAGTTTGATTATTGGAAGTTTAGAGTTTAAATTATTTGTTTTCAATTAAACAGTGTTGTTTTATTTATTCAAATTGCGAAAGTACACACTGTCCAGCCACAATTTTCCCCAAGAATTAGAAAACAAACAACAACGTCCTTTATTACCCTGTATTCACATATTAGAAAATAACTGAGGCTGCACTTAAAACCTGTGTGGTTATAGGATGTTACGATGTTTGGAATGGGCATGCGCATTAAAAATTTTTAAATAGTTCAAATGTAGTTACCCAGTGAATCTTGAAGATGAAGTGATCCAAATGGTGGTTTCACACGACAGAAAATTGTGTAATTAATGTAAAATTAATGAAACCACTGTATATAATGTACCAGTTTTACCAAGCTCAAAGAAATCATTCCAAAATAGAACTTCTCCCTTCTCTTTTTTGCTTTCAAACAATTTTAGGATTATAGGACCAGGCGATAAACAACTAGCAGGAAAAAAATGTATATTTTTAAATTATCTACACACTTAGCCACAAAGCATGCAGCTGTCGACTCCCTCGCTAAGTACTTATCTTCAGGTGCGTGCCTGATACAAATAAACTTGGCATCGTTCCTAACCCGTCAAGATATAAGAAAAAAATTAAAGAAACGAGCACCGCCGAGACGTGGCCATACAGCAGTTGAGTGACGGTGATTAAGTGCTGCCGTTAAGAGCCGCCGTTGAGCCTGCGTTCAACCAAGTTCATGTGCGAATAAAATCTTGAAATTTCAGTACATTTCGGAAAAGGGCCAGTGAAGAATCTTAACATCTTGGCATGGATCGGGCCGCTGGAATAAAGCTGGAATAAACCTGCGCCGAATAAGTGAATGCAAACACGGTTTTGGCAGCATCCAACAATAGGGACCCCCACATGGTGGAGGCTTACATGCCGTCAAATGCAGATTTTCAGTTATATTATAGATACTTCATACGCGCATGAAATGACAGTATGACGATTGTCCGGATGGACTCTATGACCATGCAGTCTTTTTGGCGCATTGGTGTTGTCAGAAGAAGTTATTAATTATTTATAACGTCATTTCTAATCATACTTAAAAAGTTAATACAAAGAAAAAAGATGTGTTATGAGGCTGACATTTTCGTTGCAGCAGATAATAGTTTTTTTTAAACTGCTGAGGGAATCAGTGTTCGTCATAATCAAAATAAAAAAATCAATATTTACTATGAAAGACCATATGAAACTTGTGCTGTGATGCTGAGCTAAAAAAAATGCTAGGCATGTTTAACACTGTAAAGTTATCTATGGTAAGTGATCCGACTCAGTCTAGATATACCCACAGCCAGTCAAGTCATATTGTTATTAATATATCTGCATAGAATCTGTAAGAACAAATTTTCTTGAATAGAAGAAAAACATCATAAATGAATCCAAAGATGCCATCTCTATTCAATTGTCCTGAAGATATTATCTGAATTGACCGCTATTTAACACAATCCATTTATGCAAATGTCATTTCTTACATCTGCAAACCTCCGTTTCCTGGGATATTAATCGATCAAGCCATCTCCTATTAAATATGTTTGAGTAATGCATGAGAATTAACACAAGTCAATAACTTTGCCTTGAACGCATTAATAACATATCCTATAATGGGACGTGCATCGTAGTGTAATATGCGGATTTGGGCGTGGTCGCAAGGAAAGCGTTATTCCACTTTAAAGTCAATCAAAAGCCAAATGCTCCGCAGAAATATTCCAGCCTGGACGATGTCCTCGGAGTTATTTCGTGTCTCATCTCTGCGCAGTTATTGAACCCATACTCACTAAAACTATAATGTCGCAAGACAGGTGACAATTTTAAAGTAGATAGACTTAAAAGGAACGGGTAAGTTCCGCTGGTATCAGTAATATAAACATTTAAAGAAAAGAAGGCGGATAATCGTTCTACAAGTAAAAATGGACTGTCCTGATAGGTGCTCTTTCAGAAAACCCGTACACCAAAGCTGGCTACGGTAAAATTATTGATGCCTGTAACACGCATCCTCTGAACACATATTTTCATAAAAAATCAAATTAAATGTTCTCAGTCTTCTCTGTCAAACATCTCGTATTTTACCAACCACTTGTCCTCGCTCCTTGCCCAGACCGTCAGACACCTAGAGAAGGGAGAGATGTTTAATACACTTCATAGAAACAGGATATAAACATCATTTGATATAAAACCACATATTGTTTGGCAAGAATTTGTAAAGAAATATCCCCGTAGATTTCAAGGTCTACCTAATAAATTCATCAGACGGCATAAAACAATTTCCCTTGTCGCCTCAGCTTTGGACATTCATTCTGGTTAAAGCGTACAATTCGTATAGGACATCGAGATTTCTGACATACATGCTCCATATCATACAACAGCTTGCAAATCTGACAAGCCTGCTATCAGCCATACATATTTTGTTGTTTTGAGGTTTGCCATGACTACTTATAATCCATGATAACATTTACAAATATATCCATACAAACATTTTTTTAATATGTTCTGATGTTTGAAGTAATTTCCACCATATATTGTTTAATGCTTGCCTAACTAAGTCTGTACATCTGCAGAATACCATTCAGGTGTCTGACTACGTGACAGGAAAACTATCCATTTGGTTTATATCCTCAAGTTTACAAAATGTGGGGTCCTGGCAAAATGGTCGCCGATCTGTTTGTAATCATGGACATCGTGTTTATTAACAGCTTGTAGATAAACGCTCACGCATATGTCAAAGTCTGAAAAGCTGCGTAATAAAAATTTCTTACCAGGAATTTACTCAAGTTCATTAAAATAAAAGGATATAAACATTTATATCCTTTTAATAGCGTATATATATATATATATATATATATATATATATATATATATATATATATATATATATATTATCTCAGGCTATTAGTTGGTTTTAGCTGAATACATAAGTTTTCCAGCAAACAGTCGAGACACATGGACAACAGTGTCCAGTTCACCTGTTTTATGTTGTTATATGGATGAGTAAACACATGCATGCAACGTTTGTCTGATTACCATAACAAGAATGTGTTCCCACAGATCCGATCTAGTCCATGTATGACAATTCCAAAACAAGGAGACTGAACATGACAGAAGAAATACAGAAGAAATACTGGTTGGAAGCTTGAAAAATCTTGATGTGTGAAGTTGCGCGCTGCGGCTACCGGATGGCGCGCGCATTTTGTTTATGTTTTGCTCCAGTATTCGCGCCCGGTGCAAGCTTGTTTCACGTATGTACAAGAGTAGATTGGGAGATACCATCAAATTTTAAGGCAAAAACACCATAATTCATATATATATGGTATACTTTGTATGTTAATATATATCCCTTTGATATGCACTGAGAGTTAACCTAAATCACATACATTAACCCATAAACTTACTTTATAATCTTATATCCAGCGCTTTTGATATATAAACAAATTCAATATAAAAACAACATTCACAAAAACACACTTCAAAGTATATCATAAGATATAATGAGTCAAGAAATTTTTTTTTCAGACTTACTTAAGAGTAAAGTGATTGAAGAAATTCCTAGTTATAAAATAACATTTTGATCAAACTCGCTTGGTGGAGCACATTAGATAAATGTATAAAAGAGGGCCCCAAACGTCTTAAATACGAATTTAAGATTTTTTTTTTCTTTGTTTTAGCAGAGGTTTATTTTATAAACCTTTGTTCTATTATTGCATAATGACCGGCATGTATTTAAAAAGGATACACATTCGTTTACTTTAACAACACTATTATAGATGTTTTCGAAAGAGGGTTGAATATATCTTTATGTGTGCTAAATTTAAAGTGTTGAAAAGGACCATCCTCAAACAAAAATAAATAAATAAATAAAATAAAATATAAAAAAGAGTAAACCCCACCCAATATTTCAAGAGCACAGTTTTCCTCTTGATTAATATATGGGTATAAAATAATGCAATCCGTACAATTGATGTCTAGAATTGAACATTAAAGCATTCTATTTAAGCATTTTGTAATGTATATATTAGTATGATATATATATATATATATATATATATATATATTTATATATATAAGTTGTCATATACTAACTGGCCTTTCCGCACCACCTTGCTGTATTTGTCATATGCAGTATATGAAACTATTGATACTGCCGTCCGTCCATCCACAGTCACATCCAGTACATTAGCCGCCATATTTTTAGACGTTGCGTTTTTATATCTCTCTTTTAAGTCTGAAATGATCAAGGATTCTTTAAGAGAAAAAAATGATATATGATTTTTTTCCTCTGTATTCATTTATTTGTTTATATATATATATATATATATATATATATATATATATATAAATATATATATATATATATATCACGTGTTCACGATACACTAAAAAAGATGCACGGTGAATTAAGACTGGCAAAGTCGATGCAGTGCTTAAGACTTAATTTCTTCCGCTGAAAGAGCCATCAAACTTACTCTCGAAAAAAGAGCCATCAATTTTTACTCTCGCTGTGTCGCAATGCTAAGTACAGGTACTGTCAATTAAGTAACTAATTTACGGCTCTCTAACAAACTTATTTAGGGATGGGAGTTTTAATTTACGTATTTTAGTAGAAATCATAAACGCTAAAGTCCTTGCAGGGCTACGCGGTGAATCGTGTTATGGGATGACATAAAAGCGGACGGAACTGCTTGCTTTGCTAGCGAAGCGGTTGGTTCGCCGGACTTGTGCGACATCGACCTGGATTCGAAACCGGGATCGGCCCAGGATTTTCCCCTCATTTATTTGTCTTCGTAACAAAATGGGGGCTCGTCCGGGATGATGGTTAACTTGTGGCCCAGGGAATAAGCTCACCAAAGTGTGACACCTGGGATAATTAGTCTTGTTCTGATAGCAGAACGCTCTTAAGAGGGGGTGTGTTACTGGGTGACATAAAAGAGGACCGAACTGTCTCGCTAGTTAAGCTTGCTTTGCTAGCGAAGCGGTTGGTTCACCGAACTTGTGCGCCACCGACCTGGGTTCGAAACCGGGATCGGCCCAGGATTTTCCCCTCATTTATTTGTCTTCGTGACAATCGTTACAGCTCTGTTCATATAAACATTTTTCACTAATTTCCCGGTTTTAATTAGGCGGTAGTTTTTACCGGGTATTTACTGCCGACTTATAAAATACAGTGAGGGTCAACACCTTTTCTGCCAGAGTACTGTTTCCCTTGGAACAACATCTTTCCATCTTCCTGGTAAAGTGAATCCACAAACTGGTTATAATCCCCGGAGTTATACAGTTCATGGTATAATTTAATCCGTTCCTCAATTTCTCTTCTGGCCGCCTCCTCTGATTATAAAATAATAATATCTTAATACATTTCATGGAATATAAAATAATAATGATTCTTTGTATGTTATGTTATATATATATATATATATATGTTACATATATATGTTAAATAAAGCGTGTTTCTTTATAACTGTACAACATCCCCTTCTGCTTGCAAACCGCTGGAACATCGGAAAAGTTAATACGACATTGACTATTTGTGTATATAGGGGTCATTCTACAGAAGACGACCCAATTCATGAAAATTCATGTCCCGAGCATTAATAGTTCCATAGTACATATATATCATTTGCCATCATGCTTATATTTTCAGTTTAATTTGAGCTTATTTTTTAAGTAAAGTAATACTTGAAATGTTTTAATCTATCCTTAATGGTTCAAAGGTCAACAAAAAGTGCCTGTCCAAATGCCATAATTAAAAACTGATTATCCTCTTATTTTTATTTAAAAATAGTATAACCATACGATTTTTCACTCTTTATATATAATATTTCCGTTCCTTAAAAACCCTTGACAAGTTTCTTGGCATCCCTCTTTTCTTCCCCTTTAATGTGATTAAAATACATGTCCCTACATTTATTATTATTTATTTATTATTTATATTTTTATATATTATTTGGTTAATATCGTTATAAAGACGATTTGATCCCCTCGGCCCTATGCTGATTGTTTACTCTTTGTTTAAAACCCGCCTAAGTTGAAGTAACGTCAACGAATGACTCCATAAAAAACATCATTATCGGTATGTATTGTGTCATTTTACAGCAACAATAAAATTCCATAATTTTGTAGAAATGTCCGTATATTTATTGCTCTTCAACACCGTTACCTATATTTCTCCAAAATGATGGAAGTAAGAATGCTTTTCATAGTTTTAGAATACAGATCACACTTTCAACACTCAAACATACTGAATACTAGAAAGCTTGAAGGAGTATTTAATTTTCTTCGAATAAATATCATATCTTTTCTTCAAAACCATTATATATCAACACCGTTACTTTTCACTTTTAACGGTGGTAAATGTCGATGAACGGTGTTTAAAAAAAAGGTGACAGGATGGATGTAACATCTTAATTCTACAAACTGGCATTGTTATTCTGAATTTCATAGGGATCACTGTGTTATGTATTCTAAATATTAAACTTTAAAATATTATAAAAAAAAAAGTCTGCATCCTTTAAGTAATAAGTTTGCAAATGATTTCATATATTACAATTCAACACCGTTTTCCTTCTTCAACGCCGTTATATTTTGAAAAAGGGCATAATTTCAAGAAAAAAGGACTTAAATCATATTAGAAAATGCGTTTGTCTCCAACATTTTTATTAACCGAGGTAGATTACTATATTTCCCTTCCATATATTGCATTATACCTTCAGTGGATCGCGGCTGTATTTTGTTTCAGGATTTAAATGAAACTCATTAAATAAAAAATATGTACTTTGCAGGGTTAAAACATATTTTTATAATAAAATACATGGTACAGGTGAGCCTTTATTATTTTTTCCCAAATTAATTATACTGAACCGTGAAATTGGCAAGAAAATAATTAACTCATTCTTTCATAATAATTTCCAGGCACTGCTTTAAATCTGAAACGGTGCTGAAATTGAAGAAACTTTTAGGGCACTAAATTTGCCAACACTATAACGTTTCTTTGACTAAAGTGCTCTACTGAAATTAGTTTCATGTATTAATGTTTTTTCTTTCCATGTGAGCCTCTATAAATAGATAATAAAATATGACCCATATATATATATTGAAATATTTCAAGGGAACGAAATATATAAAATCGTTGTCTGACAGTCATATACAGGGCTGTTTTATTTTAAAATAGGTAATTTAATTCCGTGGGTATCATAATACAATAGTGAGCCTGTCAAATCGTAAATAAAAAAAAATGTTATTGCCCTCGCGGAACAGATACTAACTTTTGGAGAAAGAAGAAGACTGAAAAGAGGTACCATATAGCCATATGTTATAATTAGTGTTTGAGAAAGGGTATTCTTCGGGCAGGTTTAAAATATTCAAAATTAAATTGACTAAGAAAAAGATTTAAGAAATAAGGCACAGGGTTCTGCATAGTTTATTATATTGAATACTATATTTAGCTTTGAATTGATTGATATGAGGCTGAACAGTCAACAAACGTTTAGTTTATGATAATAGTAATTATTTGTCCTGATTATATATATTCATCTGAACAGCCTATTGTGTCAGTGCAGCTGAACTTACGTGATATTCGAGTTTCCTCCATCAACCGACTCATCTACAATTATATTATATTATTTTAATTATATACATTTTAAAGTATATATTATATTAAACAATGTCTTAAAGATGCCTAATCACCCGCCTTTTGATAAAGAATTTATGTGATTTCTAGCTTCCTCTGTGTATATATTAATTATCTAAGGGTAATTTTGGTTTTTAAAAGTTCTTTTCAGGCCTTCGTGAAGGATGTGTGAACTTGTTTATCAACAACATGTTTGTTAACACAGCAATATTGACAAAAGTTAAAAACATGTAACCTAAGGTGGTAGGTTTCATGTATGCGGAGGTAGAAGGGTCACTTGTTGCAAAACGCAAATTGCACAGATCTGGCTTATCTGACTTGCTTCCAGATTCCCTTGTTGAATTTTTTAAAATTATTTTTGCGGGCCCCCATATATTATAATCACGTTGATATAAACAAAACAAGCAGCCCGTGTGCGGTGATATCCCCGATTTCTGGTCTATTTTTATAAAAGCTGTGAAGGATTACCTTTAGTTTATAAAAGTCAGATAGGTGATGGGCCCCTTTAATGAATATATTATGTGTAAGCTACTACATGGTAAGAATGGAAAATGAAACCCTGGCGAAACAATGAAAACGTTAAAATCACGAATGTTGAAACTCGCGAATATGGAGCCAACCAAAGTAATCCACCCAGTGGACGTTTGATGAAAGCTTCATGATACTCATATGGACATGACTAATAGGAAACGGTTCTGTATTATAAATTTTAATAAATCATAATATAAAAATTATATTAATATAACTTTTAAAGGCAAAAAGTGCTAAATACAATGTCACATGTAAATACATGAATATAATGTCCAATAATTGTTTTCCAACATTCTTTTTCAACCACATCAACGTAAAGTACAACAAAAAAGCCCTTTCTGGCCAACCAGAGATTTCTTGAAGACTTTATATTATTAAAAAAAACATTCAACAGTTACCATACCTTTCAGATTTGTTTGTTAAGACAGCTAAGACGGATGACGACAGACCGTGCGGTATTACTGGCTTTTACGCGGGATTACATTGATCCTTCCGTGAACCAACTGTTGAAGTGCACCTGTATATTTAAATTATAATTTATGTAAAGCAAAACAAAAAAGAACATTTGACACGTGACTTTGAATGCTTAAATACCAACGACAATGCCTTCCCAAAGTCCAAGTTAAAGGTGAATGCGTTTTTATTTCCGAGACTAGACATCTGCATTCTAAGGAATGCAAGCCTCCGCCATTCGTTTGTATTCACTTATTCAGCCCATATTCCCAAATCCATTCGTCCATAAGTGACTCTACATTTGTGAATATTCTTTGATGTCGTTCTGATTACGGATCATGTTCCGGATCCACACCAAAATCTAATAGACTCTTTATTGGCACATTCCTGATATTTTATATATATACATATGTATATATATATATATATATATATATATATATATATATATATATATATATATATATATATATATATAAGACTATTTAGATAAAACGTGATGGGCAGCGGGGCAGTAATGCATTGGCAGTCACAGTTACACAATTAGACAAAGTTCACCTAAGACGCCTTCTTCCGCTACGAGCAGTGTCAAGAACACTAGATCAATATATAGCACATACTGCTTTATTTAGTCAAACATATTTATACAGGAAAACCCGTTCAGACAAGATTGTCTGGTCCGTCAAAGAGCCCTGTTAAACAGAAAAGTTTATACGATGTAATATCAATATACACAAGGTATTTCAACCAATCTATACGTTGATCAGTGTGTTTACTCTTCTATCATACTGATCGATATATTTAAATTCAGCACCCAGTATTTTCTTATAAACGGTTTCTCTAAAAGAAAATTCTCTTGTGCAATAACGTTAACGTTTAACAAAGTCTACTCCGTGATTTATGGGAGGTCAGCCTGTTAACTGTAACACGAGTATTTTTTTACTTGCATAAGTAACAAGACCATGCAGTCAAACCTCACAATGACACTCAGCTTTTTTGTACAAGTGAGGTTATTCTCTCGGGCGAAAGCGTTAAGAGCATTCTACTACCATATCTTTTGGGCGTGATAATAAAAAACGTTATTTCGCTCTCAACTGTGCCGATATTTGTACCGTTCTAACAAAACTCTCTCCGCAGGTAGATTCTCGCCTCGACGCTGTATCCGGAGAGGTTTTGTTGTTTTTTTTCCACGCCGTATCAACCCTGGCAGGTTTATTTATGACAGTTTCCCGAACCGCTCATGGAGGCTGCCTTTTTTGGTCTAACACTGACCCAAAGTCCAGAACTATTGGACATAACCAGGATATTTCGATATGTGTCAAATTAATATCAATAGATATAACAAAACACTCAGACTTTTTTTTCAAGTCAGGTCTGACTTTAAATTTGGTCGTTTCCTGAGACGCGGCCAGATTGTTTAAACGCCTAGCATTAAAAATGTACAGTTCCATATCCACAAATAGAAATTCTAAAATATTATTTGATTAAATCCCCAGGTTTTAAAATATTTCATTTAGGTAGTTCAGTTCAAAATAAAGAAAGAAAGATGGGTCCTGACGCTCAGCAAATATTGGTAATGTTTTGCGATTTCTGTTTACGCATCATAAAATGGCTATCCCATGACAAAAGACAATATAAATGAAACTGTAGTAATAATTCTAGGATGACTACTTTAAATCAACTGACATGTCAATTTTTTGTATTTCTTTTAAAAATTTGAAGAGGCAATTTATGGTGTTTGGTTTATTGTTGAAAACAAAGAATAAATACATTTCAAAGCAATCGGAATCACATTATATGTGTAGCGCCCTTTCCACGCTGTATATACTATATATCATACATTACATATGGAAATATTCGATGGCTTCTCATAACGAAACTAGAAAACTGCATTCTAATGAATGCGAGCCTCTGCAATGCCGGTGGGGGGGGGGGGGGTCCAATCGTAGGAAACTCCAAAATCCGTGTTTACATTCCAGTATTCCAAGTTTCATTCGTTCATATGTGACTATATAGTGTTACAGATGTACAGGAATGTTCCATGCGTTGTTGACATTTGGTTCTCGTAGTACGTATAGCTTGTTGCCATCACGGCATCGCCCTGGCCGAGCCGGGCCCGCCAACGTGTGAACCCTGATATGTAGAAACACATGATTCGTTGTTCTAGATGTTTCCTGTGTGTGTTCTGGATCCAATCCCGAAATCTAATCGATTCTTTATTGGCCCAATCCCGAAATGCCCGGAAAATTTCATGAGATTCTGTTCATGAATGCATGAGTTATGTTGTAAACAAACACACACAAACACAAACACACACGAACGGGCATGAACGCATACCCTCCTGGCGGAGGAAACCAGGTTGAAAAACACATTCACAAATATACAAAATGAGTTGCCTTTCAGCAGTCAAATTAAGTATCTGGATCAGTCAGAAACAGACAGCATCATCGCGTTATTTGGCTTGCGGTGCCGACAGATCGTTCATCAAGAATACAGTAAGCTATACATCAATACTATAATTGATGGAAGCACAAAATCGTTGTCACGCAATTTCGCAGACACGTTCCAGACACGTAATTGCAAAACTAAATCGCACATCCGAGGATGCATACACTCTAAGAAAAAAGGGTTACATGTAGAACCCTTAAGGGTTCTTTAGAGTGGATCCAGGCATGGAACCCTTAAAGGATCCAGGTAGAACCCTCTGGTCAGGGTTCTTCATAGAACCCTCTCTAAGGGTTCTTCATGGAACCCTAAGGATTCCATATATAACCCTAACAATGGGTGCTTCTTAGAACCCTACTGAAAGGTTCGTCAGGGTTCTTCATAGAACCCTCTCTTATGGTTCTTCATGGAACCCCAAGGGTTCTTTGTATAACCCTAACAATGGGTGTTTCTTGTTACCTTACTGAAAGGTTTTTTCTGGAACCGATTCTTCAGATAAGGGTTCTTATAAGGTCCTTGTATGACAGATATATGGATGAATACTCCATTTTGTATTCATATTAATTTACGAAATATTCTTTAGGATATGGGTTCTATTCACTTAAACCAATCGGATCTTATACATTTAGGGTATAGCTTTAAGTTGTAATGTGTTGATGACATTTGTGTTAAAGCAGCTGTATTGTAGAGAAGCACAGTTGGGCAATTCATGCAAAATATTTGGCAAAATATTTCTTAGGATCAACTTCATTTCATTGCTTAAATGAAAAAAGCTGTTCTCGGCTGTGTTTGTTGCGGTTAAAATATGCTTTGATTGTCAACTGAATAAAAACGTGCTCCATGTTAAAACATTTTAATTTGCATATCATAAACAACTGTAAAAAAATTATATAAAACATGACCATGCGGCATGGACTGATTATATTGCATATCTTAAAATCGCAAACGACTCTTTCAAACAGTACGGGATAATGTCCATTCTTCATACTCGGCAACTCGGTCAGTCCTAAGGTAAAATATATTGAATCTGATGTCCGTACAATTAGAGTTGAAGTAATATAATCCACAACACATGCAACGGATCCATTTAATGTAATTTAATTGCCTATTTACTGCCTTACAACAAGACCGGATTACATCAATTAAACACCTATAAATATGCTCATCACTTTCATGGCCTCGGTAACAACAATAATTAAACTTGTATCCTAATTACCAGTTACTGATCTTTCTAACAGTGTTGATTTTATGGTAATATTCAAGAGGTGTGATGATCAATATTTTATTAAAATGACCCCTAAAACGTTTGAGGGGTTGATTTCAAACTTTTCGACATCGAGCATGTCACACAGCCGCACCAGTTCAATCTTTTCTTTTGTCGCCTTTGATCTTTAATCACAATCCTAGGGCCCCACAGACTCTTACGACTGTTGGCCTTTGTGTTTGGGTGGATCTGCAGGTTCCTGACCTGTGGATGGAGAAATCCCAACTTGTTTGTCAGTCCCTTAGGATAAACTGTACTAAACATAAAGTATAACCCAATGACATAACATAAGATTGTTGTCGCGTCCACAGTTAGATGCTCGTCCACGACGGTGACGCGATCTACCAGGATTGATGCCTTCTTGGCAGTCAATGGATTCCCTTCCTGACAATCCTTAAACAGTACACACGGCGTCAGTTTGGCAAAAGTTTCTGCAAAAGAAAGAAGGAAACAATAAGTAATCAATCTGAACATGGAAATCTGTGGACATTGTCCTGTAATTCACTGTGACCAATGTCTCATCTTGTTAAATATGCGACACAGGTGGGATACAATGTATAATATGTACAATCTATGTATTACCTGGTAACACTGTTAAAACAAAATATAACAAAGCAACAATAAATGAACAAACGCATGACCAAGATTAAACCTCTTATTGTAAAACATGCCTGTGCTTGAAGTTTCAATTTTAATAAAAAAAAGTTTAAATTTTGAAGGAATAATGAGACATATTCAATAATGCAGACCACTCCTGCACACACCTACCTTATTCAGGACAAACAGCTCTTCATCTTTCTCTTTAAACAGCCTTGGTATAGTTATACTGCCGCAGCATTGATGGTCAGTTCTGTAAAGAACAAATTTTTATATGCTATATAAATTATGTCAACAACATAACACATTTCTGCCTTTCTGAAAAAAATGTTGACAAATATATTGCTTCTTTGATCATGCTATCTGGAAGAACGATAAGTTAATGTTATATGCATATATATATATATATATATATATATATATATATATATATATACAAAACACACACGCACGCACCCCATATATATATATATATATATATATATATATATATATATATATGAATCATAAATGTGTACTTTAGTATATGAAAACACATCGCTGGCACTGTAGATTATTATACATGAACATGACCACTCTGCCAGGGCACCCATATACTCAATACAATAGCACGTGGTATTAACTGGCTTTTTGCCTGGGCAGTGGTGAGGGCTGAATCTTGGCTTAATGCTGTATAAAAACACCTCGATTATCTAAACATCAGAGTGATAGCGGGCCTTTGTAAGCGATCCACCATTCAGCAACTTACCCGTACTCTTAGTCTTCTTTTTTTCAGCAAATTTTCACTTTTGAAGAGGGACTGGTAAAGCATATTCAAAATGGCCGTTGTGGATGTCTTCGTTCAAAGCTGTTAGACATTCGAAAAGGCCGCTGAGATGCTGCCACGTGACAGTAGCCTGCGAATGGCAGCACACAAGAGTGACCAGATGCTGCCGGGATCACTTCTCGTTTTTTCTGACGAGTTTAGGGGGAAATCGTCGAGTTTATGTTGTCAGTGCAATGTTAATCCAACCTTGCATTATGAACAAAATCGATAACGCCATCAGGTGTAGTTATATATGTATGTATATACAGGGGCGGTCACAGGATTTTGGAAAGGGGAGGGTAAAACCCAGGAAGAATGTGAACCTAAAGAAATGTCGCAAATGTCAGGGTCGCAAAATTTGGTTTGATCCCCAAGAAAAGGTTGTTTTGGCTCAAAAGGGGGTCCGCCACTGCATATATATATATATATATATATATATATATATATATATATATATATATATATATATATATATATATATATCTGTGTGTGTGTGTGTATAAACATATACAAATTTGTATGTATATATATTTATATATATGTGGTGTATATATATGTATATATGTTTTATAATATATCATATGCTTTTATGATTTAATATTATATCATATTATATATTTCCTTTTTTCTATTAGTTTTAATATTTATAAATATAATATAACATAAGGTAAGATAAAAAAAATGAAACTATAATACGATTTAATATAAGATAATATGAGAAATGATGAGATAAGATAAGATAATGACATCATTTATCACACAAAGTCAGTGAATACTGATTCATATAGTGCACACACGTATTGGTACTGTAGGGTTTCTATCAGGCACCCCCTCTTCGGGCAGAACACACGAAGAACCTCAAGTGGGCTATCTGGAACCCATGGATATAAAAAACGGTTCTAAGTTGAACCATGGTTCCAGCTGGAACCATACAGGTTCTGCATGGAACCCCCAAGAACCCTTTTTTCTTAAAGTGTAGTGCGATACCACGCTCCAACTGGTCTGATCTTAATTCTTTGCCCCGCGCCACCCTAAGAATCTTGTTACACATGGCGGCGGTTAATTAGAACCAAGGAGAGCTTGAACAACTAAATTGTATATTTGAGCAGGCACACTGCGGGGTGTAGGTTTTCTTATGACTATATTCTAGAGCTATTATCTATTGAATTTCTCAAAACTGGTTTAACTGTTAAAGATACATAAACATTTTATTGGTTTCATTAGTCTTAAACTTTAATCGATATTTCCCAGTTATTTTCAGTTTAACTCTTTAAATATATATTTCAATATATGCAGATGAAAAAAAAATGCCAAAATACGCCTATCTATACCAACTTCGCTGAGAGGGCAATATAGTGATCAGCTCCATCCGTCTGGTCGTCCGTATTTCTATCCTTTCGCCCATAAACAAAAATCTGTAATCCCTATATCCTTTTCTAATCAAATAACAGTTTTATTTTGTAGATCTATTTATCTGATCAGGGCTTTGTCACATTTGGTTCATTTTCAGAATTGTTTTTACGAATTTTTATTTTAAACTTAACATTTTATATATGACGCGACATCACAAAGAGTGTTATTAATACCCTTTTCTAATTTACAAGGCATGTTTAGCTAATGGGCCTCCTGACTTGATCATGTTTAGGTATATATTTTGTGTATATCGAGATTTTTCGAGGTTCTCAAGTCAAATTCAAATTCTTTATAAGCCCACCATTCTCACTTTCAACATTAGCATGGAATAGGTCTCCTGCAATTTACTGGTTTTCTCCTTGTCTTTCTCCAATGGTAAGCCTTCTTTTAGGTGAATTAAATAAATTGAATTTATTGTCAAACACCAAATTAAATCATAATTTGAACAACACATGCGAGGAGAAAGACAGAAAAACACAGATTGAAATCTAGAAAAATCTTGATTTGTGAAGTTGTGCGTTATGGCCACTAGGTGTCGTGTGCGCTGTTTTTACGATTGACGCCACTAATGGCCACCGTATATGCCAGTTAATTTCGACTTGTGTGCAAGAATATGTATATGGTTTTAGAATAAACTAATTATATTTTATTATTTAAAGGAGACAACACTGTACAAGATCAATAATTAATAAACCTGCATTGTGTATGGATAGGTCCATTTAAGTCCTTATACGTTTTAAATCATGACTAATGTGGTCCACTGGGCAAAATTGTTTCTATATGTGCGTGAAGCTATGCGAATGAATTGTGAACAATGGTCTTTAATTAACGCAAAGGACCCGCGAAGCTCCATACCGCGTGCATCACGGATTTTCTCCGGTTAAGGTAATCCGTCTGGAACATTTTACATGAGACAAATGCGTGAACACGACAGATACTTTTATACAGGCCCCGGCCCTCATATACGTGCGCGCTCGCACAAGGAGAAAAATTACTTTGCCTGCAAACATTTAAACCGGAATAGGTAATGTACCACTGGCTTGGTTTTAAAGTCCTGTCAGAAAAAATATACGGTAAGGAGACAGAAGTTTCAGAAGGGGAATTATCGGTAGATGTTACTTCTACTTTGTGCTTTATGGAGTTTGAAGTTATTTTTCATTATACGGCGTGTGAACCATAAATCTCAACCCTTTGAGTAAAGACTCGGTCATATATCTATATATATATATATATATATATATATATATATATACATATATATATATATATACGGTAAAACAATAACAACCACTTTTTTCACGGTCCCAATTCTTTTTTGCTCTTTATATCAGACCTATAGTTTCGATATATATATATATATATATATATATATATATATATATATATACAAAGACTGACAATGCGTAAACAGACAATGCGCCAAGCGATATCAAAGTAACACGTGTCGACCAATTTAAAGTCAACGGTTTTTTTCTCAGTACAGGCGTAAAGTACCATTCCTTTATCGGGACCAAGAGCGGAGACTGTCGGTTGACTCAATTGTACTTATTTTAATTAATGTGTTGTGTCCTTAATAATATGCTGAATAGATAAGCAAGTTTTGTCAAGTTCTGCGCGAATGATTATTAATTTGTTATAAATTTAAATATTCGATTGGAAGATGCCGCGCTACATAAGTAGAATTTTTTTTTTTGAAGAACCAATAGTAAGATCAAAAGTAAAATGGTGTCCCGCCTAGGTCAATGTATGTTAATTTTATTTATAAAAGCGAATTAATATAGGTTAGTATGCGTGTTCAGCAATACTTGCATTAGCATTTATCCGACTTTAAATTATCACGTTCATATGGAGCCTGGACTTCTGGTATGTATGCGTTTCTTTTGTTACGATTGCCGATCATCAAATTATCACGTACATATGGAGCCTGGACTTCTGGTATGTATGCTTATCTTTTGTTACGATTGCCGATCATCAAAGCATAGAGTTTATAAAAGTCTTTCACATCAAAGTGTATTCCGTTAGAATTGTATTCACAATTTACTTTCCTTAAAGCTGTACATCCTCCCATTATTTTTCAGAAAGTACAATTTCCCCCCAAAATGTACATATATTTGGACAGTGGATAATATGTATGCTATACAATGTCAAAATACTGCACCTATAGGAAAATATTTCGATTTGCTGCATTTTAGAGTTTATTTCACTTTTTACGTATAAAATCCACAAATCTATAGCAATTTATTGAAACATTAGCATTCTTTGCCAAATTATCCAAGGTTGCCGTTGAAACCATTAATTTTTGAGTACCGCAGAATCGACAACCTTCATTTCTGACAGTATGCAAAAAATTAACCCGATTTACGTTCAAGGTGTCTATTAGCAGCCTGCCACCCAAAAGTCGATTTTTATTAACTGAAGACGTTGCGATGGCATCACAAGTTATAGGGTTCGGACACAGTGGCGTCAGTTTTTCTTCAAGAGTGGAGTGGTGGGGGGGGGGGTGACTAGCGGAAACACACACACATATATATAAAGGTTTAGATTAATAATAATTCATATTAAACTAGAAACGGAACCAAAGTTTGTAATTCTGATTTTTAATCTTAATCATGTCCAATATATAAATATTATTCTTTGGATAACAGGGGAGTTGATTGGGAGGAGGGGATATATACTCCGATCCCCCTGTATTGACCCCCCCTGTGTGCACGTCATTTCTAAGAGTACTTTTTTTATTTTCATTTGCACCTCATTTTTCCCGGGGTACGTTATTCTGTTGAGAACATTAGTAAATATTACATTCACGGCTGACTTTAGTGTGTTCATGCAGCAGTTATTAATAAAGAGGCTGGTTTTACTCGGTAAGTATGTATCTCCGCCATGACGGCTCCACAACGGAAACTACGATAGCTGAAACTGCTTCAAACTACAGTTCTCGTCCCGAGGGCTACCATCACAAATTTTGTGTAACAACATGTCGTCTTCACTATTTAACACATAAAACACAGCCATATAAGCCTTTAGGAGTCTTTAATAAAGGAAACTTCGCATTTGTCAGCTTATTATTCATTGTCAAAAATGTAGTCCAACCGTTTAGCTATAAAAGGTTGCTACTTCTTCCAAGTTAACATTTTACCTCAGCATTAAATGTTCTCGATGCATTGTAGGGGTCAGATTGTGACGCCGTACTCCAGTCGCAACAAGTCGAACTACAAGCCGCAGGTGGTCACAGGTTGTCATGCTTCTTATCCTAATTTGACAGCAACGAATTTCAAAAAAGATTATTATCCCAAGTCATATTTAGTCTCCACGACCGCCTGTTTTCTCCAACCAAGGTCACAGGTAACGGTAAATCAGTAAATCATGCGTGACTAGGCCCTTCGTGAGATTGGAACAAGTCTACCGTGTCCACAGAAAGGTCAGCACTCGGCCGAATCCGTTGGCTTCTAACTTCGGATGTACATTGGGGGGGGGGGGGGGCATGGAAAGTATTTAGGCAAGGCAGGGTCAACTGCAAACCTGTTATGCGCTTTGTAATGCCTCTTTCACACATTCATGTTTGATCGTACGTCTGGCCACGTTTCGCAACGTTCTCGGAGAACGTGGGTGTTCGTGGAGGTTAGAAATGGTCGCCGCCGACGTACGCTCATTGTTCGTCCATTGTACGCTGTCATTACGTCCAGTACGTTCGACTTACGACTGGATCGCGAAATAAAACGTGCGATCCCCGTACGCTTTTAGTACGTCCACAACGCCCCCTGTACGATATTCTTACGTTGTTAATACGCTTACTGCGATCCTTTTACGCTGTATCACGTCAACCTTACGATCGATTTACATGTCTACTACGTGTTTCGCGATCTTAGGACGCTCAGTGCGCGTTGTTTGCGTCTTATGTACGACCCGAGTACATTGTTTTGAGTGGCTTTCATTTCCAGTCTGACTTCCGATGAGTGAACATCATACCAGCTATTGCAAGACACATGTTGGTGGCAATATATGTTGCCATTCCGAATGATTTGATTGCTGCAAAAGACCTCGCCTTGGCTGTTTTGGCGTAGGAGATGCGGGACGACGGGAAACGGCGCGAGAGATGGGTGAGGCCTTGGCTGCAAACCAGAATTCTCTTCGGCCAGAACGAGCAGCTGATGATGGAGTTGGAGATGGCTGACAAAGCCAGCTTCAAGAACTTTCTTCGCCTCAAACCACAAATGTTCTATGAACTGTTGGAAAGAGTTGGTCTTTGCATTCAACGTCAACACACCTTCTGGAGCAAAGCACTGCCTCAAAGCTTTGCATGAAACTAGTCTGCACCCTCAGGTTCTTGGCCACTGGCTGCACATACAAGTCTCTGATGTACAACTTCCGAGTGGCGCACAACACCCTGGCTCTGTTCATATCGGAGGTGTGTGAAGCAATTATTTCGGAACATGCTGGTGAAGTCCTCGCCATACCTACCACCATCCAGGGTTGGCTGAACATTGATGAACTTTTCTCCAGAAGATGGAATTTTCACCACTGACTTGGAGCTATAGACCGCAAACATATCGCAATCAGGTGTCCCTCGAGAAGCGGATCAACATATTACAACTATAAGGGCTTCAATTGCATTGTTTTGATGGTCCTTGTTGATTCGCACTACAAATTCATTTGGATGGATGTCGGTGCTAATGGATCATGTTCGGACGGTCAGATATTCGGGACCTGCGAACTCAACACTACAGCAGAAGAAGGTACTATTGTTTTCACTCCAGCCACACCACAACCAGGAAATAACGAGGATCTGCCCTATTTTATTATCGGAGATGATGCTTTCCCCTTGAGGACCTAGCTTATGAAGCCCTACAGTCGACAAAATCTCACAGATGAAAAGCAGATATTTAATTACAGGCTTTTTAGAGCCAGAAGTGTGGTTGAGAACGCCTTTGGAATATTAATGCAGCGATTTGCCTGTTTGTTGACTACTTTGAAACTGTCTCCAAAGATTGTGGAAAGCGTGACTCTGGGCTTGTGTTTGCCTGCACAGTATAACGGCAGACGCTATCCTGCTATGCAAAATGCTCTCTTACTCAGCGAGGATCTGCAGGGTATATCTGGTGCCTGACGTCAAGGACAAAACTTAAAAGTGAACTTTCAATCAGGCCATGGCAACAGTGCAACAAATGCAGCAAAAAATGTGAGGGTAATTTTATCAAGGTATGAATCGCACCCTGTAAGAGCTGTGTCATTGCAGGCTGCAAGTGTTTTCCCAGAACGATAACATTTTTAAAGCTACATTTCAGTTCATAACAAGATACACTAAACAATAATAATTGTTGCTATGTTGAAATGTGGTTTTGTAAAATTGTAATGTAATTGCAAAAAAATGGAAGTTGTTTAAAATGTAACTAATTTTGTGATATATCATTATAAAAAGTTGATTGTGCATTTGCCTTTTCAATAGAAATTATTACTTTATTATATGCCTTGTCCCATAGTCTAAAAATGTAGTCAGAAAAAGTAAATATAAAATATAAAAATTACCACTTTATTTCTACATACGCCCAATAGTTCAACAGTTAATACAGGATTTGAATACCTTATTGGTAAAAAGAAAATAATACATTTGCTACCGCTATATGATAATACGAAAATGTAATTTCTCACAGTTATATGATATACACATGCCAATTAATCTTAGTTATTAATGTTCCCCATGTTATGCTTACATCCTTTATGTTATTTTAAATTAGAGGGTCTTTTCTATATCTGGCAACTGTCACACCAGTGAAGAGTAATATACAGTGTGTAACCATCTGATAAAAAAGAAAGAAAGAAAATAGTATATTAATATTTATTATTTTAAACTATTTATTATTTTATTTTATTTATTTTAAACTACAATAAACTATAAAATTTCTGGGTATTGTGGAATAAGGAATTGGGACCAAGTTTATGATTCATTTTGTTACGCTTCGATATTTGGACTTAACTTTTTTATTGATATATAAAATAAGATTTATTTAAAAATGACGCACTAAGAACGTCGAGATCACGTGGTAAGAACGTGCTGAAAACGTACAACAGACGCCATGGACGTACATAGAACGTGAAGAGAACCTAATTGGGACTTCTTGGACGTAAAAAGAACGTATGCAAAACGCCAAGGACGCGCTGATGGCGTAGTAAGAGCGCACAATGAACGTAGTATGGACGTACATTAGACTCAGTCAAGAAATGATGGCGACCACCCGCGTTCAATGTACGTCCTTCGTACGTCCTTTGTACGTTCACTACGTTTTTTGTACGTTGCATACGTTCTGAAGTACGTTTGGGCACGTTTGCCGCGATCGACCGCGCTCAAGTTTTACAGGAAAACTTTGTCGTAGAGGGTTGGCGATCATGGCGACTCTACGACGACTTCTGGAGACCATTGTACGTTCAACACCGCGACCACCACGTTTCCCGAGAACGTGGTGATCGTGGTGGCTAGAACGTGTATGTGTGAAAGGGGTTTAAGGGCAAAACAATGTATTTTGTGTACAGGTACTGCCAAGCCTCACATATTCTACATTTAGAGCTATAAGCATCACCGATCCATTAAACAGAGGGGATACTCCTAAAAATACAGTTCACGTCAGGAAGTCCAGCCAAATGGGAGATGAATGAGGCATTTGTTATAAATTTGTTCTAATTACTGTCGGAACCTGGTTATAGTTGAGTTTTTTTTAGTAGAAATGGCAACCCGGTGGATTTCCGGCGAACTGTACCATAACTTATGGTGTATCATTTGACTATACATACATCCGACGAATGATAGGAAAAAGTCGGCCGAGGTGTTCCGAATAAAAGATCAGATCAATGTACCGTACTCATCTGCACGTAGCGGACGATAGCAACCCAACATTTAGTAAGTAGGGAATAGAAAATGCTTCTTCAGAACATATAGTCGTCATAATGTGCCTCATAGTCACTTGAAATCCACATTCTTTCAAACTAATAACAACGTTATGTATAGTGTGGTTCTGCTTGTTGCATATCCAGCAAAACTATTCGGTATATTGAAAATAAAGGGAAAATGAGAGTTACATCATTCACTTCCATCGCAGTCGGTAGCAAAGTCTCTTATATTTCATAAATATTTATTATTTATTATAATCTATTTCATAATGTTTAGGTAAGTGATGCTAAGATAATATTCATATATGAAAGAAAAAACAAACAAAAAAACGCCAGTGTAACTGGAACCCGAATTTCTAGAGATGGTGTTTTTAATCTGATGATTTTTTTGGAATTTTTTTTTGTATTTGAACTTGCAAACCAAATATGTTCAGCAAAGCTGATAATCACTAATCGGTTAAACAACGAGTCTATTTTTAAAACCCGAATCAAAGTCTGAATCTGAGTCAGACAGTTATTTGCTAACACATAAATATATTTATTAAGAACGCAGGTTCAATGTTGAATTGTGATAATAAAAGCTGATTTGTCATGCTTTGAGCACAGGCGCTTGAATCCTCATTAACATGATATATATGATTTGTCAAGGTTTATTGTTACGGAAATTAATATTAACAGATCACGATATCGTGACGAGCATAAATTTTTGTTACGGAGATAAAAAAAATAATATTCCGCAACACTATAGGCAGCGTGAAATGTCTAGGGGAATGAATAAGGAAATCAGTGGTTTTTTTTGTAAACAAAAAATTATAATTTATTCTTAGAACAATCCGAACATTACAATACACTAAATCAATACAATTACACAGTATTTAAGACATAACAATAATAAAAATGTACATCACCAGAGTCCGGATCCTAGGCTTTGATTTCTGGATACCACCACAACAAGAGTCTTTTAGCACAAATAATCCACATGAACAGTTCAAGTAAATCTTCCCGGTGAATAGTCCAACTAAACCTCGAGGACAATCTTTTGTAATTCAGAAGTGAAGTTCAGGTAAAATCCCAAAGGCAAACTGACGAAAATTTGTATAAAATCTATATAAAGTCAATAGAATATCTGTAACTATGCATTTATCGGAGTAGGTCCCAAGACTGACGAGAAATAAGCAACATTTCGTTCCCGCTGGTATTTTTCTTTCTGCCGGCTCCAAACACAGCCCCTTTATATAGCCTTTTCATCCGAAATCCAGAAACTTCCATTCCGGAACCTTCTAGACTACACCGAACACGCTGTCTTTACACTCTGCGAGCAAGCCGGAGTTCAACTAGTGCGATTCCCATAGCAACGCATAGGGCTTGCGCCTTACACGAATCAGAATGTCAAGCACATGTTAAGCTATGTAAAATCCTGCGCATAATAAACAAATACATGTAACAATATATTATGATAATAAAGTATTCTAGTGCGGTAGCGGACCTGTGGGCGAGAATACGTCAGAAAAGGGAAGGCTGTTAACATCGGATTTCTGAGTTTGAGCTACAATAAGGTGATTAACTGTTTCGGTCCTTAAAATCTAGCGTACCTGTTTTTTTTCGGACTAAAATAACATCTTCTGGTCTTTCATAATAAAGGTCCACAATATTTGGAGAAAAATTAACGCTTTTCTCACTTGTAGTGGCAGTTAATCTTGAATTGTCTGAAGTGGTATTCATCCATTCATAGCAACACATGATAACTTTTTGATAACCTCAACAATAAATATAACTTTTATATAAATTGAAACAAATAAACTGTGTTCTTCTTCAAATGAAAACATATCTACGCATCAGTTAATAGTGAGACAAGATAAATCACTGTCCACCCTTTATTTATTTTAAAATTAAAATAAATCTAGCGAGACTAACATCATATGGGATTTCCCAAGGATTCCCTCACTCACGGAATGACTGTGTACCTAGCAACCACGCTTTGTTTCTAAAAGAAAAGGTGAAAGTTTTCACGCCCATAGGTCTGAAATTGCGTCAGAATACTTTATTATCATAATATATACCTTGAGAAATCATATATATCATGTTTACAGGGATTCAAGCGCCTGCGCTTTGAATTTCATTATATGCGGCACAGAACATCAAGGAAAAGCTGGTATTGCTAAGTATTGAAAAGAGTGCCTATTTTGTACTTATGTTTAAAAATGTAAACAATGAAAGCAATCTGCCCAATTGGTGAAAAACCATAAGCGCACAAATTGCAAAAAAGAAATTGCAGATAATGTATTTTGTCGCGTCAAAACTTAATTGAATATAAATACATGTATATAATTTATCTTAATTAGACCGGTCTTCCATTACGCGGAGACATTTATAAGGCTTGACCATGTATAGAACAACTCTTATTAAAAAATAGGTCCCACTGCGTTCCCGCTCCATTTACCTCTTATGACTTTAAGACTATCTTAAGACATGTATCCGTTGCCAGAAAAACAGTTATCAGCCCAGCGAATGCTAATGTTGTTACGTTACGGTTTGACTGACAGCTAACCTCTGTCTGAGACTGTTGTCTATGTACTCGTGGTCTGGGCCGGTTAGCTGTAAATGTCAGTGAGGTCCGGGATTAACGGCACATGATTTTTATTTTCAACAGCAGTGATGAAGGACCTCAGTCCGGACTTGGACTCAACTCCGGACTAGAGTCCACTTTTTAGGCACTCGGACTTTGACTCGACTCCGGACTCAACTTTTTTTAGGGACTTGGACTTGGACTCGAGCGTCCTGGACTTGGACTTGTACTCGGACCCGGAGGTAAGGACCCGAGAAATCAGGCCGAGTCCATCAGAGGCCCAGCAGAAGGAAAGCTCTGTCACATATCATATTATATTATATACGTGTACGAACTACTAACAGAATATTACAAAACACTGTATATATCAAACTTAAGGTCTGAATTGGGAGCTAAATATAACTAAACCTTAGGTAAAAGGCACGTGTAAACTAACTTAAAATAGTTATATTATTCTAAAAATTACATTTTTAATTTCTTTTTGTTAAGAAATTTTGATTGGACTGGGATTCGGACTTGGACTCGGGTGTCAGATGACTCCGACTTGAAGGTGGAAAAGATCTCGAACCTCACGGACTTGCACTCGTCCTGGACTCGGCTATATCACTGTTAAACAATTGGGACACAACAACCATTAGTTTTCAATTTTTTGATTAAATGGGCAAATACATATAATTTTACTAAGATTGATATTGCAAATATAAATCCCAAGCACTGCGATCTGTTAAACCTTCCTGTCGACATTCGATTGCGACATACGGCGACTCCATTTGAAGTACTTATATACAAATGAGAGGGAATCGCCGGGTGCCTGTTTTGATGTCTGAAATGTTCTCTATGAACTTAACATAGTTTATGTCTGGATTTTACTCGGCTATTCAAATCCTTTCACCAGACCCTAAGAGTATTATGAAGGCTATCCGACAAATATGAAGAAAGTTGCCATTTGAGCTAAATATCGGCTGCCGTCTTTGACTGTAGCTGGCTATCGGAAAACCATTACATTGACATAAAATATAAATAAAACAAATACCCTATATACTGAACAATATTGCAGGCTAAAACGTTATAGGAAAATAATTGTTTAAAATTACCGACAACCTTTATTTTGAAAGTTTGACCAATACGGTTTCGATATCACTTTCGGGAAGTCTTAAATATTAAGACAGGTGCACGGATAAACGAAAAAAAAAGAGCTATTGTGAAAGGCGAAAGACAACTTTGGAAAAAGTAGATTGATTTTCTTGCAGAAATAAGTCAACCATTTTTTCTGTTAGAAAAACCAGGGAAGGATGTAAGATATATACAATCCTGAAGACCAACAAGCCTCATCAATATGGACTGTAAGGTGTTAAGTAAACTTCTAGTTTCACGATTGCGAATGGCTTTGCAAAAGTTAATTCACTCACATCAGAATGTATTTTTCCAGGCCGCTATCTACGAAACTCAATTCGCTTAATCAGCAATACATTGGAATATTGTGATACAGAACAGGAAAAAGCAATTCTCTTTGGAGCTGAATTTAAAGCAACCTTTGACTCATTAGACCAGGTCTTCATGTTAAGTGTTCTGAAAAAAACTAGGCTTTGGCCCAATGTTCATTAACTGGATAAAAACCTTGCATAGTACAGCATAGGTTAGTGTGGAGGTAAACATAATATCCAGTAAATATGCTTTGTATAAATTGTATACATGTTATTTGATGTGATTGTGTACAAAATTGTATGAAATGTGTATTTTATGATTTTTTTTCGCAATAAAATTCATTTCACCAACAAAACAATCATGATAATATGGAAAAAAGTCAATTATTTTTAATTTCAAGGTCAAAATATATCAGATGACAAATTTGACCTAGCTTATAAATATAATGACTCAGTACCTCAATAATTCATAAACTGTACAAGGATGGATATTGGCAGTTCGACGGTATCCATTTTGAATGTTGGGCTCTCAACATTTGTATCCCGTTGAAACAGAAAGAAAAAGATTCAAAACAGTCTCTCAAAGCTGGCATAGGGGTACTCCAGACAAGCCTACCTATGTAGAGTCTGACGTTCAATCAAGTGTACCTATTGTTTTACCTTTAATCGGGCATCAACGGGGCCTCAGTCTGAAGTAAAAACCATTAATGAATGTGTATTGTTCAAACATATAGATTTTACGATAGGTTTTGACATGAAAGCATGAATTATCTTTTACGATAAGTCATCAGGGAGGTTACTCGCCAGTATTCGTGAGAATGATTTTCTGTTCCTAATGACGAGTTACTAATCTTCAATGCAACGGGCGTACTACTGCTATATCTGTGTAAATAGGTGTTGGCTATCTAGTCCATTGATGTAGTTTGTTTTGCACTTAATGTTGGTAGCAATCGTACTTATTTTTTGTTTAAGAACTCTTGTATTCAAATATGTATTGATAAACCCTAATAAATAAAGGACACCTATTTGTTACAGGGCTGAACAAAGTGCAAAACCTAGCTCCATGGTATAAGTCCAGATAAAAGAAACACCAAAACAAGATGGAGTCAGAAAACCTGCAAACAGGTCAGCACAGTGGCCAGGATACAGAAAATAAAGTCCATTTGAAGCGGCGAGTAAAACTGCACGTAGCCTTTGCGTTTGTGGCTGCTAATATTGTTGGGAGCGCCATCTACATAAGCCCTGGGGATATTTTGAAAGGAGCTGGCTCGCCAGCGGCGACGCTTGGCGTATGGATAATAGGAGGGTTATTGTCGTTTTTCGGAGCAGTATGTTATGCTGAACTTGCAACTACATTTCCGGAATCTGGAGAAAAGATGCACTATCTAGATCGCATGTACGGACCGTTCCTGGCCGCCTGTAGCTCATGGGGTTATTTACTAATAGTCCGCCCCGCCGCTGACGCCATCAAGTTACTAATTATCGGGAATTATATACTATCACTGATCTTCCCTGATTGCGAAATTCCGGATATGGCACTCAGATTGATCGCTCTTATCATTTTTGGTAAGGACTTTTATATCCTGTATATATGATTTGTTCACGTATTTTGTGTACGTTTTTCTGTACTTTTACTGATACAAAACTTCAATACTTAATTTGTTTAACCCGTACTAAAATGGTCAGGGAGGATATTCAGCTCGCTTGAATGTATTTCTGGTATTCTGATATATTTTAACAGTTTTCTTAGCTGCACAATAATCGAATATATTCTGACAAATATTCTGATTTAATGTTGAACTTAAGTGTAAGTTTGCTTTACGTAAGTAAAGTTTGCTGTAAGTAACTGTAAGTTTGATATAAGCTTGTAAAGAATGTATTGAATAATCTGCGCTATATTAAATAATTAATAAAATGCTTGCATTGTGATAGATATATCATCAATGAGTTAACTGGCAACAATTTATTACTTATGTATTTCCGAAAATATGAAGAGTGATAAGTAATTAGAGGGGAACTAAATTTTACTCAGGAGACCGCAGGCCTTTGCAACAGTCTCAACTGTGTGCCTGGCAACATTTCAATTTTTGCCCCAAAGCCAGTCCCTCTTCACAGCTTCATTATATTGCCGGATAAAATACAACTACACATAAAGTTAGGTTAGTATCACCAGAATGGGCCAAAATATCTGGCCGAATTTATAATTATTATAACTAAAATGCCAGAACAATATCATACTGCCAGTCCTTGGGGTAAGCGTTTCAATGAAGATACCGAGAGTTGCTGGCTACTTAGTTAAACTACATCCGACTCCTTATTACGCTGGGACCCCAGCTGCTAAATACATGACTTGCCTAATCGCCATCGGATGGGGTTTCACCCTAAGCCAGCTAACTGGACAAGTGAAGTTTACCCCCCCCCCCCTTTTCTTGACCTATTGGGCAGCAGACTCTATCATAGGGGTGCTTATGGGTTAGTCCACTTAGAGTAAAGGAGCGGTGTATATATACCTGTAAGGGTAGATCTATGGAATATTCTACAATTTATCAACCATAACTTACCAAGCAAAATTAATAGATTGCCAAATGGATACACTGCATTTACATCTCTATCACTGCCAATTTTGGCATAAAATTCCTTGCATTAAAATTGCGTAAGAACATGAAAACAACAACATATTTTTTAAATGTATTTAGATTTTATTTTGTACCCAAACAATGAAGCAAACAGACAGATAAATGGTCGAACAGAAGATCAGACATTGTTGGAATAGTGTTAGCTCCTTATATACTGTTGTAGTGCCTTTGATGGCGGTAAACATTAAGAACATTGAAGTAGCGAACCGTGCTCACTCATTCATGACGGCAATCAGCGTTTTGGCTTTGGTTGTTTTCTCCGTAATTGGCCTGGTGTATTTAGGTTCAGGTGAGTTAATTTTAATTTATCTGTAAATTACATATAATACCAGGGATTTTGTCAGGATGTACAAAGAACAGGATATAATTTTTAAAATAATTTTTCCTTATAGTTTAATACTCTTAACAAAACAACAGTTATCAAAGCATTAATGAGAATTGGAAATGAGTGGAAAAGAGTTATTATTAACAATCAACTAGTTTCATTCATAAGTTTGTGATGCATTGTCCAATCAATATTCCTCATCTCCAGTTTCTTAGTTATCCCATGGCAGATACAGAAATAAGTTAGTCCCCCGGACAGACCTCTGTAAAATTTGGAAATGTTCTAATTCTGAATAATATAGAGAATCATAAAGTATGTATAAAATACTTGACCTCGTTACATGCCTATTCAAGTGCTGCCATTTAATTCTTTTAAAATCATATTTTTTTCAAGTTTACTTCTTCGGCATTCTTCATTCCATCTATTGGATTAAAATTTAACTGTTGCTAATGCACCGGCAGGATTATCATATTTAAGTCTTAACTTAGATAATTGATCAAATGAGACTGACAGATATGCAGTGCGATTATATTTTGCATAAGTGTTTTGTGGTTTTAGAATGCCAGTGAGAAAATAACTCAGGCATGCGAATTTGTTAAAACATAATCTTGAGCTCTCAGTTTAATGCAGATGTTAGGATAGAATTAAATTGACAAATATCTCGTTTAGTAATATATAAATGAAAAAATGCATCTTGAGGCATCTTTTTATGATTTTTCCAAGAGTATGTTTTTTTTTCACACAATATGTTACAGTATATTCTGTGCATTTCAAGGCGGTAGCACTCATCTCTGTATTAACCCCAATGTGTGTTCTTTTATTCATTTTACTCAGGGAAAACTGACCGTTGGTATGAACCTGCGAACCATATACCTCCCTTGAATGCGGGCGACTTCGTGTTGTCAATATACATGACCCTGTACGCTTACGTGGGCTGGTGAGTTTCTTTAAAGAAATATCGTTTAAATACTTGTTTCGTTTAAATTACATTGACAGTTATTTGGGGGACAAATGAATAGCGTATGATATGATATACATATTATTCTCTATACATGGATGTTCACCAATTAATGAAATGAACTATAAAATACCTGTTCTGTAATCTTTTAGGAACTTTCTTAATTTCATTGTGGAGGAGGTGAAAAATCCAAACAAGTAAGTGTTTAAAATACAAGATTCTGCGGTCGATGCGACTTTGTTTTTTTTAAGTGTCTGTAGTGAGAAAAATTCATAATTCTTTCTCTGCCTTGAAAGCTAATCTTGAAGCTTGTAACTTGCAACCGCAGTATATATTTCACAATCAGTGTAATATTTCACAATTCTATACAGTTCATTCTTTGAAGTTTGGTATAAAGAGAAGTAATAGTTAAAATAATAATGAATATCTATAATATGGTGCAAAACTGTAAATGATAAAAAAAACTCTAATATTGTAAAAGAAGTTATGAAACATTATATATTTAATTTATGAGAAAATAGTATTTTTACAACTTCCATTAAAGATTTTCACTGTATTCGTGTCGTTAAACCCATTGGTCCCATGTAAAATGAATATTTTGATTAAAAATCGTTGAATATGAATATCTAATATAGGCAGAGAGTAGATAATTCCAGAAGTAAATCAACTGAAAAAGTAAACACTATTGACTACACGGATTGGGCTCTTTACTGAAATTCTTATTTTCCAATATAAAACATTTTCATCTAACATCAACCATTGCTTAAACAGCTTTCTTCTTTGCCAATGGTTGGCGATTGCATGGTTTCTTGGTCAAATGCTTGAAATATCAATACAGGCAATATTAATCAGTCGAATAATAAAGCAAAACCACAAAACGAGAAGTAAACTGTGAATAGCATCGTATGTTAGCATTAAGTTATCCTGTTAAAATCTTGTCATATACGCGGTTTTAGTATATAACGGGCATTTGATACATGAACACTTTAGCTATTTCTGTTTTGTCCAGGATCATCCCGCGAGCACTTCTCTTGGCTGTAGGGTCTATGACCCTCCTCTACGTCATGGTTAACGTGGCTTACCTGACGGTACTGGGTCCAGACGGCATGATTACGTCACCTGCAGTCGCCATGGTGTGTTGCGAACGGATATTTTCTTAAAGCCGGCTATTCACCTGTAGAAATCATGTGATTTTGGCCTACTCGGCATGCATATTAATGATATTGTAGGTAATTCATGTTAAAATTTCTAACAGTGGCTCTGTGACGGATGTATGAGCTTTTTGATCTGAAAGTTGTTAGTAAAAAAAAAGGCATATCCGCTAACGGTTACAAATGGAACACATGTAACCTTATGGCAGGTTTGTTGCATATGTGCGAAAGTTAAAAGGTCACTGGTTACCGTTCAAATGTCCTTATTGAATTATTTTGTCGGGCAGCGCACGTTATGTTATAAACACCTAATGTGGATATAAACAAGACAAACAGCCTGTGTTTTCTGGCCAAAAAGGTCCAAGATAGTATATTCAGATAACCATACGTCTTATAAATCAGAATAAGCTATTTAAAGTATATGCTGTTAATGTAAACAATTAAATCACCTCGCAAACCAAAGCGAGTAAGTCTGGTTTGACTGGATAATATATCTTTTTCAGACTTACGGACAGGTCGCCTTTCCCGATGTGGCTTGGCTGGTTGTATTAGTGGTGTGCGCTGCACAGTTGTCAAGCTGTAATGCTGGTATTGTCATCGGTTCACGGTACAGTTTTTAAATATTACTCTTAAAATGATATGGTACAAGCTACATCGCACGAAAATATATGGACAAGGAATTAAGAGATAATGAAATACATGCGGTTTCTTTATATAAAACTAGAATTGTCGCATATTGCCTCTAGCTATCCAGACTCTATTAAAGATTTATATCATACCTGTAACTGCATATAATTTTTTTTCATTTTAGATTAATGTTTGCGACGGCAAGACGCGGTTTGTTTCCACAGAATATCGCACTGATCACCACGTGGTCTTTCTCACCCATAATATCGCTCATAATACACGTAAGCATGTTTTATATCTCGCAAACTAACGACTGAATTACAAAACATGCGTTCTTCATTGTGACATATTTACCCAATGTCTTATATATATATATATATATATATATATATATATATATATATATATATATATATATTGCTACTTTATACTATAACTTTATTAAATGTTAATATTGAGAGGACACATACTATTTGATCAATCTTCTTTCTCACAAGTGCAATTTTATATAAATTAAACGTAAAAAATATATTTTTATATTGTGTATATAGTCTTTTAATGATAAATAGCTATAACTGATAAAATAAATCATAACATTATAAACCAACAATCAGAAAATACGGCCCGTGATCAACTACCTGCAGCTTAAATACAGTTACAATAAACTCTTATGGATATGACGTACCCATAAGAATATTATATGAAGCAATTTACATCTCATATTTAGCAGCGTATTTAATCGTCGACGGCGGCTTTCCATCTTATAAATACCATTTAAATGATGGGTACTCAAAATGCTGTAAACTACTATTTTCCTCGGCGCCCACTCACATCCGCCAGAGAGGCTTAATCGCTCATGTACCGCATTTGATCCATGTCTGTTAATGTTTATACTCAGTCCTGCTTAGTCCTCGTGTTTGCCGTGTTCTTTGACATCTCCGGACTCATCAAGAACATGATGTTTATCCTCACCTTGTTTGACACGCTGGTGGTGGCGGGATTAGTCCGTTTCCGGATCCGGTTGCCTGACCTACACAGGCCTTTCAAGGTCGGCCCCTAATTTCATCCTCACATATAATATTGCAATTATGTGATATAAAAAATATAACGTCAAATATTTAAAATACGGTGACAACGCTTCTCAGCAATGTTCCTGAATCACAGTTGTATAGGAGCATCAACGGCATCACACTCTTAAATTCAAAATAAATTGATGTTATGTTATGATTTTAAAGCTAGGATATTGAGTGCAATCATTACAGAAAATATCCTAATCCGCACATTCGATGTTTCCAACTTTGGGTAACAATTGTAATTATCGTTTTTATTCTCTGCAGACTCCATTTGCAATACCTGTGATATATCTTGTGATCAACACCATGCTACTGGCGGTACCACTTGTAACCAAGCCTCTTGAGGCAGCTATCGGCGCCATGTTTGTTTTTGGTACATCCATTCCATTGTATACTGTTTTCGTTGCCTACAGATGGCGCCCCAGGAATCTTATGAACGGCCTGGGTAAGATGAAATGACGAAAGTTAAATCTCACATCGCCATTAATGTTTTCTTCTTTCATTCTTTGGGGAGACTGTAACATTATTCACAGACGTGACCTGGTATTTACGATTTCCATGTGAGAGGCAAAATGTTCTTGTTACAGTAATGGTCCTTTTCTTTAAATGTTTCTGACCTGCAAATAAGAATCTCAAAGTTAATCTATATATAAGGTCTATATGATCACAAAATTTTAAATTTTAAAAAATGTAGTACATGACTTCCTCCACTTTAAATCCATTTGCCCATTTTATAGATGTCCTAAAACTTTACTGCTCGGATAAATTTTAGATTTCGAAAAATATTCGTTTACATACATGTATTATTATGACACAATCACTTATATATTTATCTTGTACAGATTTAATTGTACGATTTAATTTTTTAACGTTTGACCTAAGAAAATCTTATATAATAAGGTATAATCTCGACTGTACCTGCGGGCACTCATTGCAGTAATCTATTAATGTTTTCATCAGTACCTAACACGATTGGTAAATTATTCAGAACTGACTTTGCATTGACACTGTACCTCCCACATCAATCAATATATGCAGGCGCGGATCCAGGGTTTATTGCGGGGGGGGGGGGGTCAACGGGTATAATTGGGTGCTTATTCCAAGCAATTTACCTGTCATGCATAAAATTGGTCTAAAAAAGGTGGTTGATCCCCCTGGATAAATATAAGAGCTATGGCAACTGCAATTATGCAACTACTGAACTACCGAACGATAGAGAATAAGGTGCTAACGCCCTTCAAGGTTAGGTCATGGTGAAACAAAATATCTTTCTCATATCAAACGGCCGCGTTTCACACACAAAGAGTACGCCTTTCGGGGGTTCCTCGGTGGTATGACCCAGCACTTGGGACGTTTACGACTCAAAGGGCCCGCACGTTGACACCAGGAAATAACTTGAGAGGAAGCGTGTGATACTGCCCTGTGAATTCTTCAGAAATATATATGCTTAGTAAAATTAGAATAAAAATGGAGGCGGTTACCTCAAACATAAAAAAAAAATATTTAACAAAATATTACCTGTGACTATCATTCCTACCAAAAGTCAAGAGAACTAATTTGGTCGATGGTTTTGCACGCAGCAAGATCTGAGAAAGGACCGCTCTCCCGCTGGTCCCTTAACTAAATTTGGTGGCTTAATCAAATGCTGAGTCTTAATTAGTGAGAAACAGGGATCTAAATTTCATCAAATCTTTTTCTCAACTTCATTTCATGTAAATTTTAGGAAGTGGCTAAACAGCTGGCAGGGTACCGACAGTTTAGTCCACAGGCTAAACAACCGGCAGGGGAAATGGCTAAATGCCGGCAAACGAGTGTAACTTTGTATGCTCTATTTCAGTGTGATACTCCGTTCTTTCCATTATTGAATTGACAATGAGCTGATAATAAAGTGCTGACCTACCAAATTAGATATTTTGATAGTCTTTTTGTAAGAAATGTCATTTGGTGTTGATACTTCTTGCATCATATCACAACATAACAGGCTCAACAGCTTGAACTGAGTGTGGTCATCGTGTGGTGTAAGATTGTTTGATTCCCTTTCATCAAGTAATTAGCTGATTCTTTGGCAATTTATCTGAGATATCCAGAGTGTTTTGTTTGCACACACTAAAAATTTTTTTTTGCTCATAAGCACACCAGTGTATAAACTATAAACAGTCTCTGCATGCAGACACATTCATATTTCCGGTATATTTTTATCTTTATATTATCCTGTAAATATTACAATCTTTATCATAAATCTATATAAAAACTACCCTGTAAATATCACAAATGTTTAATACCTACTCATTAGTATCAACATACTTATTACATGTATATAGATCAGCAAAATAGTTAATTTGGTGTGTCAGTACTATATTGTCATCTCATTGTCCAAATAATAATGGAAGTCTAGACTGCCGGCAAGGTCAATTTCCCCTGCCAGCTGTTTAGCAACTTCCTAAATTTATTCTCTCATGCTGTTTTTATGTGATTAGTAATCAGGTATGTATTTATTTTTCAGATAACGTAACTATATTTCTCCAGAAGCTGCTCTTGTGTGTACCACAGGAAAAGGACGTTAACCAGTAGTCGACCTGTTATCACATGCATGATTATCACCTGAAATACTAGTTAACCTGATATCATTAGGAATATCACCTGAGCCAAATTATAAATTTAGAATATTACCTCCACCCAACCTTGTCTGACTATGCTATGACCTTATCGGAGATGCCATAACATGTACACGTTTACCTGTATACATCTGTAGCTAATCACACATTATTTATGTATTATGTATTATATGTTTCAAACATGGTTGGTATACTATGTCTCCTTTTACGCTTCCTATGTTTACTTAATAACAGTGTATATTTATATGGGTTGATCGCCACTGATTTAAGTACTATGATTATTCCGTTTTCTATTTGTATTGTTTAAGATGGATTTATCTGTTACGTTTTTGTGCTTTAGCAGAGACCCCCTTACTGCTTACAGGATTTAACCCTTGTCAAATGTTCTATACATATACAGTGGAACCCCACAATTACGACCACCCTGGGGACTGAGCAAAGTGGTCGTAATTTGGGGGTGGTCGTATTTGTGAAACTCTTATCGTGGTCGCATATAACACGCTGATATTTAATGGGTATCAGAGTTTATCTATTGCATATCTTTAATGTGAATTTTAACAAAATATTTTACTTAGCGGAGGACCCTTATTATGATTTTTTTTTGTGTGTAGCTGAACATATTTATTCATGATGAAAATTAATACACATGTACACATACGTAGTGACTAATGATGAACAAATAATAACACTAAGGCAATACGATTACAACCTACTGAATGCATATTGAACATAATACGTGGCTGTTATATATTTAGCCTTCCGCTTGAGTATATATTGCGTGCACTTGAGCTTTCCCGACGCTAACCTGCTGAGCCATTCGGTGCTGACTGCGCGTGGTGTTGCCGTCTTGATTAACGCTACTTTATCCTTCAAGGAGAGCTCTTTCAGAGGCATGGTTGCCTAACAGCAAGCAATTTAAATGCAAACTTAACCAGTAGAGAAATAAACTGACAACGATCTATCAGAAAAGGCAAATTAATGTGAGGGATTTTCCCCCGATGCAAGCTTTATTTATACATTTTACTGACTGCTCAATACTCAGTGTCAGTAAGGTATGAACACATTTAGGATTAACTAGGTCGTTAATTTTACCAATTAGGATCGAACAATATGTGATGAGTTGAAATATTAAGCCTGCAACCCCACACTTAGGGTAGCTGTATTACAGGTGATCACTGAGGGGCAATTAGCATCTGACCCCAGGTCAGACCGGCTCGTTAAGTAATCAGGCCGGTGGTTACCCTCTTTGATCTATAACCTACACCTCAACGAGTCTCAGCGAAGACACCGAGTCGGGAAGATATGCGGGAGCAGATTAACACTCGGGTTAAGAAACCTTGTTACCCGCTTTGATCCTTCGTTAAGGCGCCTGTGACAAGACGCAGCCATTGACTCGTGACAAATGTTGTTTCAGTACTTCTCGGCGGTGGTCGCATTAGCGGGGTCGCATTAGCGCTGGGGCCAGGAAATCTGGTCGTAATTCTGAATTCAGGGGTGGTCGTAATTTTGAGTCATTTTTAAACATAAATAAACTAAAAAAAATTCGGGACCAAGCAAAATGGTCGTAATTGTGGGGTGGTCGCAATTGTGGGGTGGTCGCAAGGCGGGGTTCCACTGTAACAACAACATGCATGACCAATTCAAAATATAAAGTTGCAAAACGTATGGATACCCTAGCTTTTTTAAGGGAAAGGTTTATTTGCACAATAGCATAGTTGTTTAAGTAATATATTACAAATTATGACGAGCTATAGATATGTTCTAAAAGCTAACTGCTCAGATATTTGAGGAAGAGTTTTATGGCATAAATGTCCATAAGCGACCCTGAGGAAAACACTGGCAGCGTTTGATAGTTGAATGTTTAGAAGCTGGTTTCGTTATTAAATAATCGAGCCATTTCAGTATTAAATTATTGAATGATCTCTTAAATCGATGAAACATAAAAGACTGGGCGAAATATGAAAATAGCTCAACTGAAACCCTAACAATTTGCAAATAATTGTTAAATGCTGATTTTCTGCACTATAGGATCTGCTTAACCATATAACAACAGTTTACCGAAATTTCACCTCTAGGTACTTTGGAGAATGGAGAAATTTATTGAAACTAAATAAAGCATTGCTGTGTAGTTATTTGACTGGTGAATCCAATATAGCGTCAAAGTTCCTGCCGATTTCAATGTCATTTGCAATATATGTTCGTAAGTCACTCTTTATATTTCAGCCGTTGTTCTGTTGTATATACCTTTAAACGGTTAAAATGTGCGCAGTGATAAATGTTTTAGTGAATGGAGCTTGAATAATCTATTAACCAATTTATCCAAAATAAAATCCAAGATAGCAGCCTTATGATTTTAACTATATATTTTAGAAGCGGTTAAATGTTAAAAATATTATTAGATAATCAGGTAACCTAAAATATTAAACGTGACAAGATTAAAGACTACTTATACTTCTCACTAGAAAATGAATGTATAAGGTAAACAAAAAATAGGTTTGGTTCTCAGGCACTTTTTCCAGAAATCATTGTGGGCGGGCGATTTTTTTTTTTACCTATTTTCTATTTTTCGATAAAAATGTCATATGATCAAGGGAAAGCATGATAATAACAAAATTTACTTAACAAGTATAAGCACTACAAAACAAAGGAAAGGTTACCTAAATTGTATTATGTTATCTTTTTGAACGAAATGTCCGCGCGGCTGCAGCTCAAAATTGGTAAGTTTTCTATTGAAAATTAGAATATAAAAAATTGACGCGGGGTTTAAAATTGATGCGGGCGGTGCCTGAGAACCATACCTTTTATTTATTTATATATTTATTTATTTTTTTTGCCTAAGACAGTGAAATATTTTTGAGGACATATAACATAACAAAAGCACTCTTAAATTACAAACAATTTTGCCAAATGATTTTAGGGACGGAATCGAGCTGCAATGTTCTAAACTCGGAGCTGTACTTTGGGGTCCGATCTCAAAATTTAGTCCAGGAGCCAAGTGAGAATAAGAGGCTATATAAGGTTTTTGTTTAATCCATCGCCTAAAAATTTTCGTTGGTACCAGAGTTCAGCTTAACTTCTTTGGTTTATTGACAGGTCGATGCATGTTAAAGAAAGGGTGCGATTGCTTTATATCTTACCAACGTCAAGTGAAAAATTGCCATTCTTGATATCTGTCGCACTCTCTCTAAACTCTCGCATAATTTATATCCCTCCCATTGATTTGATGTATAGAATGTTGCCTGGGTCCAGATTACAAGGTCCGAAAAAGGCTGTGACATAGTACAGTCAAAAATTCTATAGCTCCATCCTTCTTTTAAGCAGCTGCTATTGACCAGACGACTTCAGACGACTTTAACAAACTACATTAGTGCCTAGACGGTTTTCTAAATGTGTTCTTTCTCATCATTCTGAGCAAAGGTTGTTCGTGTTTAATTGTAACAAAATTCATAACAGTTATAACAAAAAAAAAAAAAAAAATGCTGTGCATGGACCCGTCGATGATACTCATCTCGCTTCTCGAATATATCTAGAAGATTTTCATGTCTGTTCAAATAGTTTCAAGTTTATTGCTAAATATTCATAAAAATAACACTACGTTCCTGGACGGTATATTTCGAATAGTTTCTTATTCAAGAATACATTGATAAAAAGTCAACAAAAATAAATACATTAAATCGTGTACGAAAGCTGTCTGCAGATTAGATTTTCATGTAATCGGTTTAGTTTCAGACGGCTGATACATACGTGCTGGTTATAATTCCTTTAAATAACTTAGCAACGACCAGTTGTTACGTCCCTGAAGTAATGGACGACCACCTTCTTTAAAATGGCAGACAGACCTGGCTGAAACTCATACATACACTCTTAAAGATGAAAAAGACATGAGTAAACAAAAGAATAAATAAGTTAGAAAAACAATACACTTACATTTCTCTGGAGAGGCGTTCTACACTTATGAATTTCGATCATCACAAGCGTCCACATAAGAAAACAAAATGACTAAGTCCTTTTTGTACACTGCACAGAAATGTTCTCTGTGATAACACAGCTCCAGATCACATGCCCATTGCACACACGTGACATTGGAATATCAAGCCGCTCACACAGTCCGCTCGCTCTTGTGTATATACACAGGGAGTCTTCAGCGCCACACGCAACCAACAGTTCCTCGTAGGAGTAAACGCTCACCCCTCAGGGAAAGTCAACAAAGCACAGACAGATAGGCGTACAGTCTATTCTACATAAACGTAGAAGCTATGTCTTTAACAGCTGATGTCTCCTGGATTAATCCAGCACCAAGTTTCTGAATATGACTCCGAACGACAATATTCAGTACCTCTATTGTTTCGCGTATAAATAATGTCCTGGCCTGTTACTTGAAGCGCTCATGGTACAGATCGCCGGATTACCAGTCCTTCGATAATTGCGATATCCTTTCTGAAGTCCATTATAGGATATCAGAATATGGCCGTCCTCAGAAACGGACGATTCACGTTCCCAGACATTCTCTCTTAGCTGTCCAGACTCCGATGAACACACACCCGCCTCTGGACTACAGAAAATTGTCAGATTATACCTAACTTGCGCGCTGACCAGACATTTTTTATTTCCTCTCAACGACGGCTTATATGTGCTTGCTGAGGTCACAACTCCTGTTTGTCTTCTGGCAATGGACACGCCTTTTGGAGAACGCCAATAATAGGGTGTTGGGCCTTTGAAGTCTACAGTAAACATCGTTGCTATAGAGACCGCCTAGACAAGAATCAGTTCCCACAAAATTTAACTGCACTGAAATTAACATCAAATGAGACACTTGTGTTCTCTAACCTAAATTCTCACGCTAACATCTAGACATAATACTCCATATAAATGTACAATACATTTTAAAAATTCATCTGATTATACTCCCCACTTGAACATGCAATGATATAACTAAGTCACTGTTTTCTGGTGACAGCAACAACCAACTTAAAATTCATTAACTGGAATAGACGGAGGTTAAATTCTTTGATAACAGTATTCGCTTTCATAAGTTATCCCTCATGGTATATTGATTCAAAAGATTACAAAGAAGTGCTGATTATCCTCTCAGCCGTTTGAACAAACGTAATTCCCTATCCTTTAGGGTATTCCTCCCTCCCCATACAGTGATATACCTGAACATGTACATCGGATGAACTAGATTCCATCGGATGAAATGTATTCCATCGGCTGAACTACATTCCATCGGATGAACTATGAATACAAACTTGGTAGTGACTGCTGCAGAAAGCTCTGATTTGTTTTATCATCTATAACTATGAATTCTTGTGGGTCTAATCTATCAAGTATGCTTTCCCTTCTTGCCGTCTACGCGCATGCGTATTTCCTGGGAAAATATGCCTTTTCCTTTGTCCTGATTTCTCTTTATGTAGAATTCCAATCATTGTCAAACGGTAACTATGGCAATAACATTATAATGGTGTTGATTTAATATCAAACAACTAAAACACTTTTGTCAAAAAAAATCTTTCTCGACTTGCAGTGAGAATTGAACATACCTTTCACAGGTGTCTTATTTTATTTAACTCCGCTAGAAAAACATTTATCTGACATATTTGTCATTACTTTGCAACTTGCAACGACAGAATTATCGGTATCGACCATAAACGTCGACATTTTTAGCGGTTATTTCGTCATTTTCAAACCGGGAAAACAACAACAAACCGTGTAGGACAAAACAGGCATTTAGACCACGCATTTTTCGGCTGGTTTACAACTTTCATACCATTTAGACAGGCAGTTATATGTCCTCATGGACATTTCACTTGTCGAGAGTGCAGAACACTAGGTTATATTTGTGTCGCGTTTGCAATGCCTCGATGGAGCCTCTTTAAATAAATGCTTGATCCGCATGCACTTTCATGGTTTGGATATAACTAGATTTTCACAGTCCATGCACTACCCCGAGACCGTCGGGTGCCAGTCAAGTCCAGTGTTGGATCTGTACCCAACCGTGTGATTAAACCACTTCATCCTTCGATGGGCTCTTCGATGATCACAAAGCTAAGGTTATCCAACTTAACTACAAAATAAGATACCCTTCGAGACACTACACCCAATCTTAATAAGCTGACCCTGTAAATTATGCATAGCAACTGGATATGATGATTATTATAAAGTAAATGTATGTTCAAACTAGATGTACGGTATGCAATCGCCAAGCGATCACTGGAAGTATACCCCCTCAGGGCCGATAAGTAAGCGATAATCGGGGATCCGCTATTGTGTGTAAGACCTTGGGAAAAAGTTGAAGGTCAAAAATAAATATTGGTGCAAATCTATGACCTATGACTAATATTTGACATGTTGGAGATCTAGCGTGAACCGAAAATGGCAGAAGCAAGAAAAATAATCGAAATTGATTGTTTTGCAATCAAGGAGACCTGAGAAGGTCAACCCACAAAAAATTTCAACCGAATATGAAAACAGAAATAAACTGACCAACCCCTATACTCTTAATTACCCTTATGTAACACACATGAATATAGTTAGTAAAGATATTTCTCGTCTTCAACTGAAAGCTCATATCCAAAGGTTAAATTTATTTTGCAGATATGTTTACTTAACATGTTTAAAAGGTCATATAACTAATGAGCTAATATACAAAAATAGCGTCTACTGTAAGTAAAGAGACATAATTGTATTAATCATCCTTATTTGTGACTAGCGGCTATTTTGAAATACAAACCATAAAAATTATATTTCAGATTCTCTGAATTATAGTTAATACCTGGGTTAACCCTAATAATACATCATTGATTTGTAATGACAAATAATACAATTTATAAATTGCGTGACTGTTATTAACGTTTATTTTTCAACTGAGTATTGTTGAAAATGTGACCTTTAAGCTGCCTGCAGCGTATATTTTTTTAACTGAGTATTGTTGAAAATATTACCTATTAACTGCCTGTAGCGACGAAACGTCTTGCATCTATAACGAACGACTGTTTCTTCGCCTCCCAATGCAAGTGGTGGCAGGCAACACGACGGCTTTACATTTGAACTGTTGCATCAGGGTAAAAGTATAAGATCTTATTTTTAACACAACAGCAACATATTTGCAACATTAAGTGTACTAAATTTTAATTATTCTGTATTTTGGTGCAAAAAGATACGGACCGTACTGCTCATAACCTTCATGACAAAATTAGGGAGACTATATTTTCTCTGTGTACTATTTTCGTTTTATAAGGAGGAAAGACGAATTGAAACAGGGGAAATATGCAATTAGCTTAAAATAACTGAATTTTGTGTTAATAAAATGGGGGACAATAAGTTTATTATGGGGTTTTTATCTTTTACAGACACAGATCGTGCGGAGCTTAGATACCCACCAAATTGCATAGAAATATTTAACATATGGTTAGAGTCACTTCCCCGTACCATGAAAAGATCAGCGAAAGTGTATAGTCCTCTGGCCTGGGTTTCCCCACGGCTGATGACTATCAGCTATAAGTCCTTCTGTGAACATAACTCACAGGTCCATTTGTGAGTTAAACTGCCCCCCCCCCCCCCCCCGTCAGACTATGACACTCGTTCCATTGGGGAAACCGTCCCTCTGATGGCCGATTCTCTGACAATCATCCACTTTGCCGTCAAACAGCTAGACGCCACTTCCTAGCGTGTTAACCTGGGAGACTGTGTTTATTCTATGGTGCGCTGAGCATATATACCAATGCCTACGTCATACATTCTGTAAGGCCTATGGCCTCTGGCCTATCGCCTAAAGCCCAAGTCAGACCGAAAAACGAACCAAAAACTTTATTTTATAAGAAAATGGACATGGAAAGCGAAAGTTTAGAAATTTTTATGGTGTTGGGGTTGATTTAGATGCAATAACGACATGAAACAGAACTACAAGCGAATGATAACAGAAGCCGACGAATCAAAACATAAAAAAAGCAAGGGAAAACCGAAACAGACGTTTGAAAAGCGCATGATTAACGAACCAATAGCAACATGGGCTTAGTGAAAGCGAGCCAATAGCGATATGGGCGAATAAAAAGCGAACAATTAAGGATTGAATACCGCCAGAAAAGCAATGCGTTGTTTTCTACTTCGGTCTATGCGTTGTTGATTCGCTTTCTGTTCGGTTTTCAATCAGCCAAAGACAAGAACGAACAAAACCGACACTGATGAATAAAAAGCGACACAATAACGAAATGACCGAATCTATACCGAAACCATAATGCAGTGAACGATCTAAAAACAAAATTTTTATTTCTGAAAGTTGGGCGACTCAAAGCGACATTATCACCTCGTAGCAATAATTTCGCTTTTGTTTCGGGAAATTTGGCAAATGAAAACCGAAGTCAGCGAATCAATTCCAACATGGGGGCACGGAAAGCGACAGAAAAACGGATTTAAGCAATTGATCCGCTTTTCATTTGCTTTTCCGGTATGATAGGTGCTAAACAATATTCTGGAAACCTGCCGCTCAATGCATGATTATTAAAATGGGATCGCTTCCTTAAATACGAGTAGGAGAAAATCATACTTGCACGTGTGTAGTCTCTGAAATCTACATCGAACAGTGCTATACAAGAAACTGTCTAGACTAGAACTCTGACGTGTCTGAAAAATACAGAAAAACAGTGTCTACATAATCACGACTGAACTGAATTGTCATCAAATATAACACCTGGGTTCACTAAACCTACGTTCCCACGCCAACATCGATACATGATACGGCATATTAATATACATCAATTTAAAGAAAAAATCACCTGGTTATACTATACTTACTTAAAAGTGCAACACCACAATAAATAATAAAATCGTCACAGCTCTCTGGTGACAGTTAGCTTTTGGAAAATGTAGGTCTATAAAAACAGCTTAATCGAAATAGATGCAGCACATGTTAGATATTAATGTATTACCGAACAACAGTTGTCAGTGTCTAGAATATATATGATAAAACATTTTTTTATAACAAGACAATAAGTTTAAAGAATTTGATTATGTGGGTAACAAACCCAGATGTAATGTATTATTTCATCCCGCAACTAACTTTCTTATTGACCCGTGGTACTTCTAACTGTCATATTATTTGAACAAGGCGGCGGAATTCATTTATCCCAGTTATTTAAAATTGCTAAAATTTCATGATGAAATACTATGCAAAATGTTATTATATTTTATATAATACATGTATTTTGACTGTGCGATATACACACAGACACACACAGACATATATATATATATATATAAATATATATAATGTATATATAAATATGGATATTTTCGTGGATCAGGTAATAAATCCTATTAACTGATGGTTGTTTAAAATAATAAATAAGCCTTGCGTTTTACCACTGTTATACTATCGAGGGTCTTTTAACATGATTTATTCCCGCTAAATGATAAAGGGAAAGTCACACGTGATTTATTTGAGCATCTGGATTCATGCAGCAGACGTTTAATTACATAGGTTTGAGTGTTAACATGAATATTGGGTCACGGAGCAGTACGTAGTCTTAACTTGGAGTCACTGTGATATACAAACATGTGTGAACATTCGACGGAATGATGGAAGCGGTTTCTAAACCGACTAACCACCGTGTCGAAACTCACTGAACCGGCGCCAGTTCTCCCCCACCAACTGCAACTGTACAAACCAGAAACGGTTATGTATCATCTTTAACCGCAAACCTATATGGGTACCAGTGTAGCTAAAGAGACTGAACGTGCCATAGGATGTAAGGTACAACATATTAAGTTCCTGAACATGGGCACTGAAGATTACACTGTAAGGTAGCATGCAGGCAGGGATGAAAAAAAATCTCATTGAAACTTGGTGCCATACTTCCGTCAGAGTTTGTTTCTACTCGAAAAGATCTTCTTCCAGTATAAGGGATGGCCGGGACTACTTGTCTCAATTGTAAAAATTTAAAATTGATTTATTTTACATTTCACTGAAAGACCTATTTACATTGCACAAACGCATGCTTACAAAATAATACGTATACTGGGCAGTCCTTCCCACAAAAAAAACACCCATGTTTTTGTAATTTATCTGGAAACAACTGTTTTCCGACATATTTGATCGAATTAAATTAAATCTTTCACTACATTTAAAACTACGCCGCTGGTGTATTAAGAACCCCCTATGGATTGTGTGGCTTACTTAGATTTCAATATCCACAAACCCTTACCAGCAGTTGAGTACCCTTGTCATTCCGATTCTGCGCAGTGTGACGCAGTGCATCCATTTGACACGGGAATACGGTTGGTCAGCTTGGATCTGGTAACGTGTTACCCCTGAATTAAGGATCATTAGGGCCGTATCCAACGACTTGTGCACGCACGTTCATGCTTGTGATTAAGTCAAACAGTGAACAATTAGATTATTCAAGATTACATTTGACGGGAATTAAACAGAAATAACGACGACAAAAGGTTGGCCAGCTTTTATGGTTGTTTTCTAAAACAATACATCATTTTCATTATGTTCGTTTCTCCTGCCTTTTTGTTATTCCTTATATTTATACACTCGTTTACGCGAATGTTCATATTTATACAGTCTCACGTAATTCTTTGACAGTGAACATACAATGAAATAACTGCCTATACATATCATTTCAAGGGTCTGATATGCTGATGGTGCCAGGCCTATGGGTGACTCGGTCTATTGATCTTGATTGAAGGTAACCATTCCATAGGAAAGACATGTTTTATAAAGCATCCTCGATTTGAGTCATTGGCGGAGTTCGAACTTAATTATTCATTATCTTTAACGGTAAGCTAGCTCTCTGAACCTTTGGCATGTATAAATTCCAAAATGTTCAAACACGCAGTACTGACTTACTCAATAAATAGGACCTGAACATAATAAACAATAATTAAGTGAACTGGAAAAGGTATGCTTGGCTAATGGTAAGCAATTTTGTTTGAATAGTTCCTTCTTCTTTTGTATAACCTGTATAGACCGACCATAACTGGATTCATTCTTCATGCATATGTGACACATCACTTAGGGTGAAACTTTGGTGTCAAGATCACATCTGAAGTTAATCTAAATTTGTACTGGGTAATTAAACATAATAAAACGCTGGTTTCAAAGTCTACCAAATAACCGGTCGGGGAGCGGGATGGGGTCGGTGAATATGTCAATAGGTTTTTTATTTATTTATGTTTGATACCAATGGCCATTTACGTTTGAATACATATATGTTTTGGTTATTGTAAGCTGTGTTTGACAGTGGTCACATTCAAAAACTGTCACGCAAATTTCCAGAAATCGTTTAAATACGAAGAGTAAGAAAATGTAACGGTAATATCTAAAACAATTCGGAAACTCAACCGACAGTATGTCCCTCACAGCATTAAATGATAAGTAAAATATCTAATCCACCTTTGCGAATAAGAAAGGCTAAAGTTTATGACGGACTACAGAAACACGCTCCATAATAAAAAAACAGATATATCACAACAAAAACGGACAAATCGTTAATAATCACACACACGGACACAGAAATACTTGAAAGAGCACTCGACCACCTCTTAAGTACCGGGAAAAGCCCTGCTGGTAGTGGAAACAATGCCGAGACATAGTCCAGGTACATATATCAGCTTTAATATTATGTATCAAGGACTTAGTTCAGCGAGTCCGTAAGTTTCCATTAAGACTGAATCAAATGCGATCACTTCAGTTGGGATATGTACCTGCAGAGGTTGAACAACTCTAATAGTGTCGAAGAAAGTGTACTACAGTACGAACCGGTTGGAATCTAATTTACTGAATATTAATTTTGGAATTTTTTTTTCTGAAAATGACGCGGCGGGCTTTTCTTTGAATTAGCTGTCAAGCACATTAACAGATAACGCTTGGGCAAAAAAAATTAACGCTGCGGTTTAAAATGACACTGGCGGTGCCTGAGAAACATATAATTATGTTTTGCTTAACCTCTAAGGCCTGTTGTTTACTGCAGTCCTCTTCGCATGAATTTGCAATGTTATTGTTTTTTGAGTGGACATAAATGGTGCTTCAGTTTTATGATCGGTAAATAACTAAACAATTAAGACACTATCAAATCACTTTTATAGAGCTATTAAATATCCATCAGATAACAGACATACATTTGACCGTATTTATTTTGTTCTCAACTCAGGTCCAGTTAGTGATTTATCAGCGATGTAAAAAAGGCCCTTACTGTGGGAAAGATTGTGCCTACACATTAAAGATGATCATTTGCATATCTCCAGTGCTACTAGCTTACAACATCCCTAACCCTGCAAAAACTATGTACCCCATCTAGGTTAGTGGGGTTGTTTGATTTGCACTTAATTATTGCTCAAGTCGCTATAACTTTTTTTCCAGAACAACTTTATCCAAATTAATGGATAACACCTGATACATATAGATGGCGGATTGAAAACTACTTATTTTGTTTTAGGACCGAGCACACTGAAAGTATCAGCTCGATATTACATTGATATTATCAGCCACAATAGAAGTATCAAATGGAGATGAAGACGAGCAGTTCAAAACAAGGGCAGGTTATTGACAGGAACGCTGAAGAGAAGGTACATCTTAAGCGGCGAGTGAAACTCTACCAAGCATTTGCGTTTGTGGCCGCTAATATTGTCGGCAGTTCCATTTACATTGTCCCAGGGGACATCTTGAAAACAGCTGGTACCCCAGGAGTCGCGCTGGGGGTATGGATAATCGGAGGATTTTTGTCGTTTTTCGGAGCATTATGCTACGCTGAGCTCGCGGCCACATTTCCGGAATCTGGGGAAAAGATGCACTATCTAGATCGCATGTACGGACCGTTCCTGGCCGCCTGTAGCTCATGGGGTTATTTACTGGCCGTCCGTCCCGCCGCCGACGCCATCAAGATACTGCTTATTGGGAATTATATCCTATCACTGGTCTTTCCAGACTGTGGGATTCCGGGTGCGGCCTCCAGGTTAATTGCTCTTATTGTTTTCAGTAAGTACTTTGTGTATATTCAGTTATGAAGAAGGGAGAACAATGCTAACTATAATTCATTTATAGATAAACTTAGTCGCTTAGTAGGAACTAACGTCCAACCAAGGTACACCATTCAACCATTAGTTAAAAAAAAGTCGGTATTAACATGTCAAGTAATTTTTAAGATTTATAAAAAGAACCGGGTTCACAGAGAAAGTAGCCTCATTTAAAGAGCAAAATGACTGAAGAAAAACAAATATATGCTTCAGTTTAATTATTATTATCCTCAAAATACCTTTTAGCTATTTAGCTTTTTTAGCTAACTTTTAATTCCTTGTACCACAAACTGCATTAATCTACCTGTACAGTTTTGAGAATGAATGTTCATGTTGTAGTACCTTTAATGGCGGTAAACATTAAGAACGTTGAGGTGGCTAACCGTGCTCACTCATTCATGACGGCAATCAGCGTTTTGGCTTTGGTCGTGTTCTCCGTAATTGGCCTGGTGTATTTAGGGTCAGGTAGGTATCTTATTCATTTCTGTCTTTCGCCTTATATACAGCTAGTTTCATTCCATTTCACCAAGCCACCTTGTAAAATCCAACTAAAATTTGTAGTTTTGGGCGTGGTCACAGAAAAGCGTTATTCCTCTCAAAAGTCAGCGGTTACACGTCCCATTGCCCGCTAACCCTCTCCAATTTCCTCGGAGTATTTTCGGTCGCATTCCCGCGGCCTTATCAAACCCTCGCCTCATTTTTAATACAGACTAATATGCGTATGTATGCGCATATCGCAAACCGGGTCACGGACGTCAAGAAGGAGAGACTAAAACGCACAGTGAGTTTTTTAAATGACGCGTTTAGGTCAATATATTAAGAACTTTTTGACAAACATCGACTTTTTTATTTGTTCCATAAATGAGGATTAAACCTATAAGAGTCGTGTTGATACTTCATATACGGCGACTACATGATAGGTCACCCCTTCATTTCCGATTCAGTAGATAATACATATTCAGTAGATAACGTGTTGTACATGTTTGTTACGTTTCTAAACCGTCATATCAACGGTTTCTTCTGCAAATTTGGCGTCATTTCACGCTGTATGCAAAAGGCTTCTTTTATCCCATTCACTACGTAGTCAGCATCATTTGACACTGAGACCCCTCAAGATCGCTTCCTTCTATTGAGATATTTATTTTTTTTGTCAAGGGCTTCCTTATTTCATATTTTTTTATTGTTGGTAATATTCTCTACCATGTATGAAAAATGCTGTATGGTAGTGCTGAATTCGACACATCTTTGGGTTAATTTTTTGCTTTTCGTTCCACTCAGGAAGAACCCACCAATGGAATGAGCCTTCTAGCCTCATTCCTCCTCTTAATGCCGGAGACTTCGTGATGTCAATATACATGGCATTGTATGCTTACGTAGGATGGTGAGTTTTCATGTTTAACATGTTATGTTCGCGAGTTGACATGAGGCGACATTTCGCGAGTATGTTATTTTCTTGAATCGCCTTTTAAGAGAAAATTATTGTATCCATGAGAGCAAACAATGAAAACGGATGAATGGTCGGCTTGGTAATGCATTTGATTACGTTTACACGAACTCGGGTTTTATTGAATTTGTATCTGAACTCTAGCAAGTTTTATTGATTATTTCACTATTATTCATTATCCATTGCATTTCATAGATAGTTTTATCATAAAGGCATGACATTTTTAATTCAATATACTTGCATAAGATATACATACTAAAGTAGAATCAAATGAAATTTTCGCAATCATGGATTTTCTGGAATCAGTCCAGTTTAACGGGCATTTTAATTTTAATAGTATCATATATGCTATCTTTCTTTCTCTAAAACATCATATGTATGACTGGTTCTTACGTCTGGATGACATGGAATTGCACATGGTATATTTTAGATAAAGTGACCTTAAGCATAAGTGCTTAAGTGTCCCATCATAAGTAATTATATACTTGTTAAAACTACATTATACATATGACAGGTATCATGTCATACACGGTCACATTTCATAAGATCGTCCATTTTCACAAAATATCAGGTTTTCTAACAGAAAAGCTAATACTGTTGACTCTGTTGAATGACAAAGTGCATGTTCTATACATCAACAGAAAGCTAGGAACATGTCCTTTCTAAGCCTGCTATATTTGCAAGTAGCTGCGGAAAATCATCAGGAGGCCCCAAAGTTACAAGTTGATGTAATTTCTGAATGTCCATTGTCATATGCTGATCAGCTAAAAACCTAAATAAGGCTTAATCAGCACACAAATGCTGCACTAACCACACAATACCATATTCTTTGCCGGACCTACATGCATTGACTATGTTTTAAAGCTATTTGCTGAACTCTAAGTCATCAAAAGAAAAAGCTTTTACCCAAAAGCCGAACAAAGTAATGCTGTCCCCTTTCATTTTCGAACATGAATTTTCAGTCTTGATAGAGGGATTAAAAGTCATAATATGGTTTAAACATTAAATACTGTTGCCCATTCCTGGTTTTACACCATCTGTCTCAATTTCGGTGAATGATTTGAAACGCAACCAATTTTTTATCAAATTAAAGCGAGGATTGCTCTTACTTTGCCCAAACATTTCAAAGAGTCATGAAATATGAAGAGTAATATTTGCTTTTGGAGTCCATCACACAAATGCTCATAAATTAAGCTTTAATTTGGTATATCATATGCCCTTCTACCTTTCATGCAAGTGTAAAAAACAGGCTTCTGAAAATCGGTGAAAGAAATGTAACACCATGTTTACGTCTTAAAGAACTACTCTAAAACTTGATTGAGGAATTATATCCCCAATCACTCCTCATTTATCAGAGCAGTCATCATTTTAATGAGTGGCAATGAATCTAGTGAATCTAGGATAGAGCTGTGGAGGAGAAACAAGGGCTCAAGGACCCAGTGCTCACTTGTAATCATTTGCTTTGACAAAATCAGAAAAAAAAAATTCATTTGCATGTGCCGTAAACACCACTGAATTAAATATTGACCCTTTATCCATATTTCAGAACAATCTATAAAGCCATTCATTTGTATAAATGTAATTAGAATGTGACATCAAAAGGCCAAGGACACTCACACAAAGGTAATGAGCACTTAGTTTATTGAGCCTGGTCCTCTTTATCTTATTTAAGGTTTCATCTGCCACTACACTTGAATTACAAAAGAATTAACATTATGAAATGGAACTTTATTTCATTAAGGATCAGATGTTTTCATTGGGTACTGTTTTGATTTCCATAAAAAAATGAAATCTGGGTCAATTTGCAGGTTAAACAAAATATAGATGTGTACACTATGATTCCGATTATACACCCCTAAGTTAAATATCTTAAATAGTTCTTAAGGTACATCAGTTTATGATAAAGAAATACAAACAGAAGAAAAAACTGTTTGAAAATGCTGCTGTATATGATATTATATAGCATTTAAATATGGTTTAAATGCAATATTTGATTAATTATTGAGTTTTTTAACCTTGGACATTACTTTTTTCAATAGACCTTAGGCAGAGGTTGATCATATCAACTTTTCAAAAAATGGTCATTTTGACCCATGTCACACTTTTGGGGCCACCTTGTGAAATGCGACCACCCGACTCTTCATCTTAGATGGACAATTATCAGATATGTTACATATTTATCTCTAGAAATATAGGACTTTGACTTAAAATTCAGGAATCTTTCAGGAACTTCCTTAATTTCATTGTGGAGGAGGTGAAAAATCCAACCAAGTAAGTGTTGAACGTTAACTACCAAACTCAGGGGCTTTAGTTGAGGTTAGTATATATCTATAGAGACAAACTTATAGTTATTTTACCTTGTCTTCTAGGGATATTGCTGGTATGGAACGAAGTATATTCAACTATCCGATTAGAATTTCCACATATGAGCCGTTTATTCAATTTAATTAATTACAAGAAAAACATTATGACAATTGTAATATTATTAAAAACATTAGATTAATTGAATATTATATCCAAAGAAGCAGTTGAATTTGATTCCAACAACTATGGACTGTAGATATGGTAATTTCTCATGTAACAGCAATCCCACAAGAAAGAGGCTGGTTAGTAAACGTTCTCAAAACATAAGTGTGATTTTTTTTTTCTGAAATGTAACCAAAAACATGAGGCGGGACAGTTTAAATCTAATCCAAGTTCTCATATTTTTCATCTCATATTTGCCAGTTGCTTTAAGATTTGAATGTGTAACCTTGGCAAATAGGGCCTCATGCAGTCTCAACAATAAAAACGTTTATTTCCCGTGAAGTTAAGAAATACCTTTACAGAACTTCAAGGGAAAATAAACGCAAGCATTTACAGGATATTATCATTGAGAAATTTGTACGTTCAATGCTGGTTATTTCTGTACATGTATCCAAGATTTTACACACAGAATGATCAGTAAGACCATTGGTAATTTTTTTCTCTCCTGGACGATCCCGCGAGCACTTCTGTTGGCTGTTGGATCCATAACTCTTCTGTACGTCATGGTTAATGTGGCTTACCTGACAGTACTGGGCCCAGACGGCATGATTACCTCACCTGCAGTCGCCATGGTTAGTAAGCTGGGCGTGACTACTACCTGAAAGTACATGTTGTAAATGTTAAACCATAATATCACATCAAGGAATTATAACACTTTCCTTACACTCCCTATACCAAGCGGTTATGCACTGCAGTCATCATAAATCTCCTGCGTTTTAACCGCTGCTTAGTAAAGCTATTTTTTGTTTTATATTTCTACACAAGAGCTGGCACAGGGCCAACAATTGTAATCAGACCGACCAGAGCGTGGTAGAACGAACTCGAACGAGTGTACAACCGCTGCGTGAGGAGTTATTTTGTAAAAGCTAAAGATTATCTTGTAAAACTTAATATAGCGTTTGACTTGGAGGATTTGCCATTGACAGACCTTCGGCCAGGCCGCGTTCCCTATAGTGGCATGGCTGGTTCCCATGGTGGTGAGCTTTTCTCAACTGTCAAGCTGTAATACCGGCATTTTAGTCGGTTCACGGTACGTTTTCTAATGTAATCTATAGTATTTACGGTAAGTTTTCTAATATAATCTTTAGTATTTACGGTACGTTTTCCAATGTAATTTTTAGTATTTACGGTAAGTTTTCCAATGTAATCTTTAGTATTTACGGTAAGGTTTCAAATGTTATCTATAGTATTTACGACAAGTCTTCCATTGTGTAATCTTTAGGTAAGAGGAAGCTATTTCCAGGTCCGGTCATGGTCGGCCCATTTTGTGGCTGTCCAGAGTGAGCAGGCATTAAATATTGTAGGGAAGCAGAGAATGTAAGGCATTAAATGTATGAGGAAAATATATTGGTTCCAGATGGCGGGAGACAGGAGACTTTTAATAATCTTTTTTTCTCAGAGGTAGTCATATTTTTTGTGCTGTTTGAGGAGATTGAATGTGTCAGTGCTGGTGGTGTGGGCATGGCTCGGCAGGTGGCGACATCTGTGGATCATTGTTTTCATTGGGTACTGTTTTGATTTCCATAAAAAAATGAAATCTGGGTCAATTTGCAGGTTAAACAAAATATAGATGTGTACACTATGATTCCGATTATACACCCCTAAGTTAAATATCTTAAATAGTTCTTAAGGTACATCAGTTTATGATAAAGAAATACAAACAGAAGAAAAAACTGTTTGAAAATGCTGCTGTATATGATATTATATAGCATTTAAATATGGTTTAAATGCAATATTTGATTAATTATTGAGTTTTTTAACCTTGGACATTACTTTTTTCAATAGACCTTAGGCAGAGGTTGATCATATCAACTTTTCAAAAAATGGTCATTTTGACCCATGTCACACTTTTGGGGCCACCTTGTGAAATGCGACCACCCGACTCTTCATCTTAGATGGACAATTATCAGATATGTTACATATTTATCTCTAGAAATATAGGACTTTGACTTAAAATTCAGGAATCTTTCAGGAACTTCCTTAATTTCATTGTGGAGGAGGTGAAAAATCCAACCAAGTAAGTGTTGAACGTTAACTACCAAACTCAGGGGCTTTAGTTGAGGTTAGTATATATCTATAGAGACAAACTTATAGTTATTTTACCTTGTCTTCTAGGGATATTGCTGGTATGGAACGAAGTATATTCAACTATCCGATTAGAATTTCCACATATGAGCCGTTTATTCAATTTAATTAATTACAAGAAAAACATTATGACAATTGTAATATTATTAAAAACATTAGATTAATTGAATATTATATCCAAAGAAGCAGTTGAATTTGATTCCAACAACTATGGACTGTAGATATGGTAATTTCTCATGTAACAGCAATCCCACAAGAAAGAGGCTGGTTAGTAAACGTTCTCAAAACATAAGTGTGATTTTTTTTTTCTGAAATGTAACCAAAAACATGAGGCGGGACAGTTTAAATCTAATCCAAGTTCTCATATTTTTCATCTCATATTTGCCAGTTGCTTTAAGATTTGAATGTGTAACCTTGGCAAATAGGGCCTCATGCAGTCTCAACAATAAAAACGTTTATTTCCCGTGAAGTTAAGAAATACCTTTACAGAACTTCAAGGGAAAATAAACGCAAGCATTTACAGGATATTATCATTGAGAAATTTGTACGTTCAATGCTGGTTATTTCTGTACATGTATCCAAGATTTTACACACAGAATGATCAGTAAGACCATTGGTAATTTTTTTCTCTCCTGGACGATCCCGCGAGCACTTCTGTTGGCTGTTGGATCCATAACTCTTCTGTACGTCATGGTTAATGTGGCTTACCTGACAGTACTGGGCCCAGACGGCATGATTACCTCACCTGCAGTCGCCATGGTTAGTAAGCTGGGCGTGACTACTACCTGAAAGTACATGTTGTAAATGTTAAACCATAATATCACATCAAGGAATTATAACACTTTCCTTACACTCCCTATACCAAGCGGTTATGCACTGCAGTCATCATAAATCTCCTGCGTTTTAACCGCTGCTTAGTAAAGCTATTTTTTGTTTTATATTTCTACACAAGAGCTGGCACAGGGCCAACAATTGTAATCAGACCGACCAGAGCGTGGTAGAACGAACTCGAACGAGTGTACAACCGCTGCGTGAGGAGTTATTTTGTAAAAGCTAAAGATTATCTTGTAAAACTTAATATAGCGTTTGACTTGGAGGATTTGCCATTGACAGACCTTCGGCCAGGCCGCGTTCCCTATAGTGGCATGGCTGGTTCCCATGGTGGTGAGCTTTTCTCAACTGTCAAGCTGTAATACCGGCATTTTAGTCGGTTCACGGTACGTTTTCTAATGTAATCTATAGTATTTACGGTAAGTTTTCTAATATAATCTTTAGTATTTACGGTACGTTTTCCAATGTAATTTTTAGTATTTACGGTAAGTTTTCCAATGTAATCTTTAGTATTTACGGTAAGGTTTCAAATGTTATCTATAGTATTTACGACAAGTCTTCCATTGTGTAATCTTTAGGTAAGAGGAAGCTATTTCCAGGTCCGGTCATGGTCGGCCCATTTTGTGGCTGTCCAGAGTGAGCAGGCATTAAATATTGTAGGGAAGCAGAGAATGTAAGGCATTAAATGTATGAGGAAAATATATTGGTTCCAGATGGCGGGAGACAGGAGACTTTTAATAATCTTTTTTTCTCAGAGGTAGTCATATTTTTTGTGCTGTTTGAGGAGATTGAATGTGTCAGTGCTGGTGGTGTGGGCATGGCTCGGCAGGTGGCGACATCTGTGGTGCACTATAGTAAACTGCAGAAGCTGGTCTCTAGCGGAAAAACGAGACACTAAACCCCCTTTTTTCTGGAATAAAATAACATTTCAGGTGTTGATCTTGAGTTTGATGTATAAAATAATGCCAAACACTCTATAGAAAAAACTTTTCCAGTGCATCCAACATTTGCACATTATATGATAATATATAGGGCTTGGAAATACGTCCCTCTTACCTTTAGTATTTATGGTAAGTTTTCAAATGTAATCTTTAGTATTTATGGTACATTTTCCAATGTAATGTTTAGTATTTACGGCAAGGTTTCAAATGTTATCTTTAGTATTAATGGCTATTTTTCCAATGAAATCTTTTGTATCTATAGTCTCATCCAGACCCCCTGATAGTACTGTTACTGTGAGGTTTCTGCATCAAGTCTTGGTTTGATTTAACTAGCGAGAACGTGACCTCGATATAATGCCAAACACTATCATTTATTTTGCCTGCATATAATCACATTGAATTAAATAATCTTATGTTTGGTGGCACCCCGGGAACAACAATTTTCTGATACACAAAAAAGACATCAAACGCCTACCAGAATATTTTTCTGAACTTTTGCGTTAAAATCAACGATGTATTAAATACATAAATGCATTTGTATATAACTAAAGAGTTAGAAGACGCTCTATAATACAACCATTAAAACTAAGCCATTTATGTCCTGACATATGTGAAATTCAAAATGTAATACAGACATAATTATATAACACACAAACATTAATTCTAAATATTAATAATAATTATGACCCAAATATTAAAAAAATATTGTTTTATTTCAGACTGATGTTTGCGACGGCTCGACGTGGTTTGTTTCCGCAAAATGTAGCACTGATCACCACGTGGTCATACTCACCCATAATATCGCTCATAATACACGTAAATGAATTTTCTTTCTTACGAATACAGGGTTTAAAACCCAGCTAGGTTTTGTATATGTAAATGTTATATCTTAAATTACTTACAGTACATTAATGTATTAAGTGCTGTTGTATTATTTGTTACTACTTTAATTATCATTATTATTAAAGTTCGCCGATGATGAAAACACTTAATTCGATCCGATTACACATTGAGATTTTATTCTGAGGCAACAAAAAGGAGAAGAGAAAAAAAATAATAAATTGTACTACTTTTAATGTTGAAGTTTGTGTTATGGGTCGCTTTCTTTTTAAATTTACAGGGCCTGGGTCTCGCCTTAGTCTGTCAGATGTGGCCTAATCTTAAACATTTGACTGCGATATCTAAACCAGTTTACTACTGTTTTGTCTGTCATGTTGTCTTATGTTTGTATTTTTCAAGGAGTCTGACCTTATCAGCATCACATGACGCCCGGGTTTTTTATTTTACATTATCAGGCCTGCTTGGTCCTCGCATTTGCCGTGTTCTTTGACATACTGCCACTCATCAAGAACATGATGTTTATTCTTACCTTATTTGACACACTGGTGGTCGCGGGATTAGTCCGTTTCCGGATCAGGTTTCCTGACCTTCACAGGCCTTTCAAGGTCAGTTGGTGTTTCTATCAACAATTAATCAAACGCGCCTGACGTCATCCAAGCTATCGAAGTTTTACTAGAACCTGAATGCCCTTAAACTCTGGTTCGTCTGACTTGCTGCCAGATGTTGTAAATGTGTTTTGATTATTTGCCCCCCCCCATGTGTTATAAACACGTGGATATGAACAGACGAAAGATATGTGTGTTTCGATCAGCGTTTCCTGGCCATTTTTATGTAAGGTCCAACTTAATATCTTCAGTTAGCAGACGTTAGATATCGGGAAAGACCCCTTTAATTCAGCCGTGATTAATGTAATTGAGGCACATATGTATTGCTTAACTACAAATGTAGTGATTTTATACTTAAAATGAAAGAGTAATTGAAATTTGAAAATTCACAGTGCAGAATAGTACACCCGGTTTGACTGGACAGTTGTTGTCTGAAATTTTAGTTTCCTGAGAGTATTATATGATAAAATTAAATTGATATTTCGAGTGATATTTAATGTAAGTTTATTTCTATCCAGACACCATTTGCAGTACCTGTGATATATCTTGTGATTAACATATTGTAACTGGTGGTACCGCTTGTCACCAAACCTCTGGAGGCCGCCATCGGCGCCATGTTTGTCCTTGGGACCTCCATTCCATTGTATGCTCTATTCGTTGCCTACAGATGGCGCCCCAGGAACCTTATGAACGTGCTTGGTAAGATTGCAAAGTTTAACCTTTTCTATAAATAAAGATTAATGAAGGATAAGAATGAACATGGATGTCGGTAGGAATATTTTAATGTGTTAATTATTTCAAACGAAACAATATTCCGATTTAGTGTCAGTATAAAATACTTACCTTATAGATTGCTATTGAAAGAACTTGACAACTGCTTAGCACATTTGTGTGAACTGTTGTCCTTGATGCAGTGTATGCTCCTCGAACTATACGGGCTATGGCATCGAGGAGAAATGAGGAATTCAGATTTTAACCGAAATAATGGTTCAGTCAGTTTTGATAGAAGTCACAATTGTGTGTGATGATTCATTTCACATGTAATTAATTTACATTAAACTCAAATAAAGTTACTCTTTTATGTTTTCTTTAACTATGTATTACTTTCCAGGTCACGTGACTATATTCCTCCAGAAGGTCCTATTGTGTGTGCCACAAGAACAGGACGTCAAATACTAGCTCACTTGGCATCAAAATGAATACTACATTTAACCAGGAAAACCTGGGTTCCGCTTTTGTTCTAATTATTTTTAAAATAATAACTGTTGAACCCACACTAGTAATGGCGGTTTCATTTGCATATGCTTACCTTATTTAAAATAGCCATATCGCGAGGGTACATACCCCTTATGCCAGTACTACTCGCTAACAATACTCTGTCTCTCACTCTCTCTCTATACAATGATCTTTTAACGTCAGTGTGCCGTTTTATCATTTGAACATGAAATTTGAGAATGGAGTAGGATGCTTTGCGAGGTGTTGATTGTAAGTGGGTGGGGGGGGGGGGGGGGGGGAGGACGTGAGATATATAGCTGTGATGTCCATACTGTGATGGATTATTATTTCTTGTATATCGTATATTATTGTGTAATGTATGTAATTTGTACTTCGTTGCTTTAAACGCAATGTTTTATAGAATTTTAAAGTATGTATAATGCTGTTTAGTATATTTTAGTACCGTTTCCCCTTTAATTGACGTGCAGACAAAAATGTGATTTCCTTAGAAGGGATTAAAAAGTATCTTATCTTGTCTTTTCTTACCTATGAGTAATAAACATTCAGACTCGGTGCTGTAGACCTGAGGAAAACATCACCACGGTAAAGATGGCTACTACAGGGACACACCAGATCATTGAACAGAGTCCAGAAAGCTGTGACACATAATCTGGAGATATATTATAACATTCCAAATTGAAATATTTGGCAGTCACTGAAAAGTAGCTAAAAAACAATGCTGGAACAGAGTATCACCATGAAGCACAGGGAGATGCGTTTGCACAAAGAGAAAATATTTCACTTTATTAAAAATTCATTCTGCAGGAAAAAAATAAAGCCATATATGTTTAAGTCAACTTTTTCAATTTCGTATTGAATGTATTCAGTGCAAAATGAATAAAATCTAGTGTTGTATCGTAAATTGTAGTAATTCTACATTATAGCATTGGAAGTGACTTAAAGTACATGACACCGGAATGTGGCGACATCTAGTGTTTGATTAGGGTATTAATTGAGCGTATTTCACTGTGCAACATTTTTGATAACGTCATGGAATAAGGTGAAATAAAAGTGTCTTTGACCATATTGCCTCCTGTCAACATGGGTCTGGTTGCCTCTTTTTATTAAAATCTGCTTCAATCTTGGGAAAAATTACAATACCCTTTGGACATTTCAAGGCATGGAACTAATTTTACTTAACGCTGGCTTGTACGATTTATAAAAATGATCTCGAAAACATATATAGGTTACCGTTGCAACTTTATTTCAAAAGCAAAATGTACATTGGTGAAAAGGAACCCTGTCCTTGTAAATTGTGCACGCTTGATCATCCAACGAGTACATGTAGTCGACGTCAGCATCATTATCATGTCTTTGTTTTGGTCGTTCACTGGAGCGCCACAACGATTTTTACAGATTGAACAAATTGGCATATATATATATATAAAATATTGCATTTTTATTGAAAGATATTAGTCATACGTGCAAAACTTGTTACAATAAAATATTGTTTTTAGTTATTATTATTATTATTATTATTATTATTATTATTATTATTATTATCAGTGCTAACAGAAGCAAGAGTAGTAGGCGAGAATTTCTTTAATGTATTCATTTTCGGGTTTCTTTCTGGTTTATCGTGTATAGTCACACATAGTCATTTAGCTGAGGAAATGTACGGGAAAATTATCTGAATGCCAGTGTTTCCGCAATATGTAAGACGCTACACGTAGAGGGAGCCCCTGTGCATCGTCGATGGTAAAGTTACTTGGGACCATGGTGGTGAAATATTCCATCTCAGCTTCAGGCTTCAGTTTCCAGCGGTACTGTTCGGTCTCTAAATTTCATTCATTTGGTTCTCTGAGTCTTTGCATTATGACAGCTTTTCTGACTTTTGCAGAAATGTTTCTCTTTCAAATGGTATTGTCATATGATTTTTTTTTCTCTCCCGCCTATAACAGTACGTTGCTATTGCTAAATGAGATAGGTCTATATAAAATATAGAAATTCTTCTTCTTCTTCTTCTTCTTCTTATTGTTGTTGTTAGTATCATTATAAAATTATTATTATTGTGTCAGTCTCAATGGTTCTCACATTTCATCATAAGTCATTACGTCATTTTGTTTGTACCACCTTTCAGAAGTGCTGCTCTTATAACTTATGTATATGTACCACTGGGCTGCATGTATCCAGGCTATGGGAATTATGTATATAAACATCTAACAAATCTGACTATCTGACAATAACACTAAATTTTATGTATCACATCCCTTTTAATACTACTATTAAAAGGTAGTTTTATTAATACATAATTAGCCTCAAACGGTTGCGCTCTTTCAAACCAGAGCGAATGAAAGGACATGTAACACCATCCACTGACCTGAAAGACTTAATGTTACGTCAACAAATATACGCAAGACGAGTTAAAAAACATAGAATTCTATAGGTTCAGATAAACCAGCCTCTCTTTTCACATAACCAGTAATTCACCTCACCATGAACTTTACATGACCTTAATAGCAAATTCATTCAATGAATAATCATGAGAATAACTGATCCATGCAGCCAATCAGGTCGCCGATATTACTGTAAATCGTGAGACACCTGACCATAACATAATCTGCGTAATTGACCTATCCATGAACTCTATGCGACCTTAATCGCATATTCATTCAATGAATAAACATAAGCATGAGACTAAGGAGCAACCAATCAGATGACCTTAAACGTAAAGCGTCAATCATCTGTTAAAAAACAAAATTTTGCATTATTTGACAGAGCACTGTCAAACAGAACACGTGTAGTCTGTAAATACTACCAGTACCCATGTCGGCATGTTTTCCGGGATATTTTATTATACGAAGGAGACAGTATAAAAAGTTTCTAGGCTATAGGTTGCGGGAGCCATTCCTCCGACTACCGAGTGAATAATAATGTCTTACCTGGCACATAATTCGTATGGGACAAATAATCCAATATATATTGCAACACAGTTCATATATGACTGCGATATAGTAAACAATGGTCAGGTGAAACCAGCTGATGACGTCAGTCAATACGACGTCATGCGCCATCGCCCTTTGTGACGTCATTATAATGTCATAATCAGCTTTCGCCACCATGGGCATGGAAGTTCATATGTGTAGGAGCGTTTTTGGGGGCTCATTATAATAATAAGTTAAAAGGGTGGAGCATTTGGGCTGTGGTGGATAGGCCAATTTCGGCTACTTGGTCCTCAAAAGATACCGCGATATATATATGTGACAAATCCGTCAAAATAGCTGTACGGTTAGAGTCCATTTATATCTTTATATTTAATCCATCAAAAGGCTTTCCTGCCACCCAACAATTTGTGTTACTTACGCAACAGTTACTACTATAACTGCTAGAATAATTGCTCCTCCGGCCACGTATTTTTATTTACTTCAGAACATTATAGTATTTACTTCGTAAAGCTACTATATGGTTCAAATATTGTTGTCTATACTTGGTTTGCGCAATTATTGTTATTGTGACAAACTAGCCACTTAAAACTTTGAATTAGAGGGAAAAAAGAAAAAAATATATAATTTTTATAATTATACCTGATTACTGCAAACTGCAAGTGTAGGTATCCGTGGGACGTACATGTTTGATGGTTCATGGTTTAGCTACCTGTTCGTCCTTTCATATGGTCATGAGATATGTGCGACGTCAACAGTGAAATGCGAGTAGTAGGACATCTCAAATATCGCTATATAACGGGGAAGCACTACTTAATAATACATATTATGACCAGTTATTTTTAAATATCGAAGCTTATTATATGCCTTTAGCCAGCATGGACTGATTCACTAATTTTGCATGCTGTGTTTGAAACCGTTCATAGGAACATATAGACAGTTATTATTTACATAATGTATTATTAACTGGAGATGAATTATAACCTTCCTGATTGCAATATTTGGCAATCACTGAAAATAAGCTTAAAAACAGTGTTGGAACGGAGCATAACCATGGAGCACAGAGAGATGCCTTTAAAATTGGTTCTGCAGGAAAAAGTAAGCCATATGTTTTGAAGTTATCTGTTTCAGTTTCGTATTAAATGGATTAATGGTAAATGCAAAATGGATACAATCCGGTGTTGTATCGTAAATTGTAGTATTGTTCATTAGGGGGTACTAAATTGTGGCGACATCTAGTGTATTATAGGGGTACTAAATTGAGTGTTTTTCACTGTGCAACATTTTTGATAACGTCATGGAATAAGGTGAAATAAAAGTGTCTTTGGCCATATTGCCTACTGTCAACATGGGTCTGGTTGTGTCCTGATTAAAATCCACTTCCATCTTGGGCAAGATTACAATACCCTATGAACATTTCAAGGCATGGAACTAATTTTACCTTATGCTGGCTTGTACGATATATTAAAATGATCTCGAATGAATATATAGGTTATCGTTGCAACTTTATAACAAAAGCAAAATGTACATTGGTAAAAAGGAACCCTGTCCTTGTAAATTTTGCACGCTTGATCATCCAACGAGCACCTTTGGTCAAAATCAGCTACATTATCATGTCTTAGTATGGTTCGTTCACTGGAGCGCCACAACGATTTTTACAGATTGCACAACTTGGCATATATATATATATATATATATATATATATATATATATATATATATATATATATATATAAATTATTGCAATCTTATTGCAAGATATTATGAGGTCATACGTGCAAAACATGTGCTTGAAACCGTTCAAATGAACATATAGACAGTTATTATTTACATAATTAAATATTTATCATTTTACTCTTTCTGTCATTGTTGCATACTGTGGTTGATTACATTGTTATGTTGCAAGGTTAAATTTTCGCTATTTTCAATTTTTTAGTATTTCGCGACTCGACTGTTCTAATTTCGCGATCATATTGTTCATCAAATTCAGAGTGTATCGATTATTATATTAAATATTCGATATGCGCAAAGTCTTAGTAATTTGACAACAATCAAAGTGAACATTGTAGGAGTTGAAATTGTTGCCTATTACTGGAAGATAAAATAAAGACCTAATATTATTTACAACATAAATCTTTGATTTACGGATAACGTAAAATGTGTGCTATTATTTATAATGTCAAACGTTTGACTTTCAGATTTTGACGCTTTGATTATCAACGTATATGTCTGTATAAATGACTATGCAGCTGTGTAGATGTACGGTGGCTGATTTAGGACACAGAAAAAAAATTTATGTCGAGATATCGAGATGATTGTTTTTTCTCTGTCCTAATTTTGTTGTTGTTGCAAAACTTCCTTTACATGGAAATAGCAAATTTGAAATCACCTCGAACAAAAGGTCAATAACAGTTCATATATGAGTTTGTTCCCCTGGCCACAAAATAATAAAGAAACAATAAGTGCGCACGGAGGTACTGATACTGCATTTTAGATAAGATACCGTTTATTAACATATAGGATATATATATATATATATATATATATATATATATATATATATATGTACTCAATACAATACTATACATACAATGATATATGACTTGACTGGGAAGCTGAACAAATTAAAATAATAATTAAAGCGGGCGCAGTCGTGTACATTTAGCATTTCGGTAATGTTCACTTTTTTTTAAATATAATGAAATGTTTTCGAGCAAATGGTTAGCTGACCATGGTTATTTGGTCCAGTTACATCTGGTGGATTCGTTAACATTGTTGGTGTTTTTTTACTGTAGCATTACTTGATATTGCGCAACTTAGACCTGTAATTGACAATTAAAGCAAATGCTTATGTAAAAAAATGCATATAACTGGAAGCTCTAAATCATTCTGCGACTAAATCAGTTGTAGTTTCCGAGATGACCTCCAGGTATCACCAGTTGACTTCCTTTTCTTGATGCGTACACAGGAACAGCTTTTGCATTAGCCGGGTCACATGACCTGAGAAGAAACAATTAGAATGGCATAAATTTAAAGTGTGTATCGCCTTTGTAAAACTAACATGATATGGATAAAAATCCCCCTCTTTCTGGAAAAACAGAATTTTAAGTATATAAGGTGTTGAACATTATAAATAATTCAGATTCGCGAGTTACGTTTATAATAATAAATGTTGCATTTTGTAGCTCACCACAAAGGAATCTTTCATATGTCAAGATTCCTGTTAACCTATTTTGTGAGTTTCGAAATAAAAAAAATACAGTACTTTACTTTAATGTTCCGAATTTCTAAGACATATTTCTTTTTTTCAAATTTTGGTAGCACATGTTACATTTTTCCAAGTTTATGTTCCATATTTATGGGCATATGTACTGCAATCTTCCGTTCATGTGTTAACATGTTTTTATTTTTACTGGAAAGGTTATTGATTTGGTGAATCCGTGTAGTGGATGTCTATAGGTAAATATTATTTCATTCTTTCGAACTTTCTATGTAATTATAGTTTTAATGTTCTTCTCATGTGAAAATATTATTTGAAAAAGGATGAAATTGAGAATTAAAACAGTAGTTGACTTATATTCTAATTTTGAACGTATAAAAATGCGTACCCATCGCTCTAGCCAAGCTCAGCGGGCGCCATCTGTAGGTGATGAAGATAACATAGAGAGGTACAGAGGTCCCCAGGGATAAAATGGTTCCGATGGCGGCCCCCAGGGGCTTTGTTACGAGCGGCACGGCCAGTAGCAAAACGTTGATAACCAAATAGGCTATAGGTATGATAAGTGGTGTCTGCAACGGAATTATCCAAATCATCCAATCACTTTCATTTAATTAACATATATATATCATTCAATTTTAACTCAAATAACAGACCAAAACCATCCACATCAAAGGTAAAACGATGATATTTTTACCAGTACGAATGATTATACCGCTGTCATGAAACACCATTATACCTGTTATACACATATTGCATACATATGTTAAACGGTCACTTATTTCAAATTTAGATTTATTTTATTTGAACTGCATAACTAGTCATAATGGCAAATGCAAGGCACTCTCCTTGGCTCGTTTGGTGTAGTTTATTAGTTAGAGGAAGCGGAGGACCCGGAGAAAACTATAGACATTAGACAAGGCCTCTTACAACCCATTCTCATATTAACGATGGGGATCGGACCCAGGTTTAGAGCCTATAGTTTACCACACGACTGACAAGGCGAAACATATGTATAACATATGCGTCGTTTGTACAATACTTAAGGCCTACTAAAGATTAGATAAATCCTCAATAATAATATCTTACCTTAAACGGCCGGTGTAGAGCAGGTTGTGTTATTCGGCCCCGGATCATTCCTATGATTACTAAAGTCGAGAAAACCGTCAAGACGTACATGACGTTAGTGATGAGTGACGTAATATCAAACAACACCACGCAAATACAGGTTAAAATAGACTGAAAGACAGAGCAAACAAGTAAGTTATTCAAGCTAAAACCAAAATTATCTAAAAGACAACCAACATAGAAACAGCTTGCATATATTTCCAATAATACAAAAAGAAGAATTATTCTATCTGTATAGCATATATGAACTTGGTGAGTGATTTAACAAGAAGCAATATTACACAATTGTGTACTGCAAAGAAAGAGACGACAAAGCAAGATTTCAGAAATGACAATATATTACCCAAGGTGACTGAAACATTTTTACATTCAAAATCAAATACAATTTAACACTTCTAACATATGAAACAAATATTTTTCAAATAAATTTATTTCATAAATACTTTAGTACGCATTTTTCCATTAGTATCTTTTGTTTTTAACACTGAATACTCAATCAAGGGGAACCATATATATTATTTAATCATATTTTTAATGTACTTGAACAATAACGCCTACAGCGACGCCATATTCATTTTAGCAAATGTAAGTGGCGCTACCACAGTAATTTTCACCTGGAAGACGAGGGACCCGACGGGAGAGTAGGACCACGTGGTGATGAGAGCCAGACACTGAGGTAGCAGTCCGCGACGGGCCGTCACAAAAACTACCCTAATAAACAAAAGTATAGAAGTAACTTAGGTAACAATACTTTCTGTGCCTTAATGATTAATACTCCGATATACAAAAGATTAAACTTAGTGTGAAGAGAAATCTAATTTATTTCTATGTTTTTATTAATTGCTTATAAAAGATCGACAAAACACTGTAAAAATATAAAAATCAGTTCTTTTTTTTAACTATTAGCATTTGCATAAACAACATTATACTACCCAATAAAAATTTTTAAAAATAAATTTCATTAACACCAATATTGATATTGAAAGTAATAATTATCCCTAATAACACAAAACCATTGATTATGTCACCGAATTTTCATGAAGCCGTGTTGTACTTTTTGGATGCGATTTTGATTTGAAGAGTGATTCAAAGAAACTGCACACACGTATTTCGGAAAGTCGTTATTCTCAATACATTGTTTGCTCATTAATTTCAGTTACATGCAAAAATTATGCTATGTTGTGTTAAATCCAAAGTGTTGTACATGTATATACAAATCTGAGGTTTATTTGCCAGCTGGCCATGCTAGAGATTAAGATTTAGCAATTTTGCTTCTGAATTGACTGTATGCCATACATTAACACGGTTTGCCTTCAGCACTTTAATTATGCACATTTTCTGATATTCTGCGCAGTCTAGATGTTTTGCATTTTGCAACTCATTATCATAACCCGTTTATTTAACCAGCCACCCCTTCACTATACATACCTTTCATTTGACCCCACGTGTCATTGTCAAAGCCAAGATACATGGCAATAAAGAATTCTAAATGACAAAGCGCAACAGTATATTTATCCTGAATTTAACGTTGTCCTAAAGTTTCCACCTACGGCCAATCATTTTCGTAATCCCATTATTAGGTAGAGAAAATTTAAATACGATGAATATTTATAATATGAATAAACATTGTTTATAAATACCTTGAACCGACTACAGAACCAGCGTTGAAGCTGGAAATCTGGGAAGCGCACACGACAATCGGAACCAACCAAGCAACAACAGGGAACTGGATCTGACCGAAACTCTGGAACAAAATTACTAGTAGGCTTTATGTGTGTTGTCTCGAAGGAAAAAATGCTCAGGGGAAAATATTGGTTCGATCCTGAATTTGAAACCCATTTCGGTGGCGCACATGTCCGGCGTTCAAACAGCTTCGCTAGAAAAGCATGCTTCACGAGCGACAGTTAGGTCCGCCTTTTTGTCACCCCGTAGCACATCCCCTCTTAAGAGCGTTCTGCTATCAGATCAAGATTAACTAACCCAGGGTCACACTTCTCGTGAACTAGGTGGCAGTAATTACCAAATTACTTTAAACCTCCATTCACCGGGCCACCAAATTTGCCTTCATTTGTTACGAAGGGGGAAATATTGGGCCGCTCCTAGATTCGAACCAATATCGGTGGCGCACATGTACGGCTTCACTATCGAGACAGCTAGGTCCGCTTTTATGTCATCCCTTAACAGTGTCCATATATATATATATATATATATATATATATATATATATATATATATATATATATATATATTGACAACGTACTTCTAGGCCATGAGACGTCAACAAAAATACAATTTATACAATGCTTCCATCTTATACAAATTCATCTTTTAGAGTTTTCACCTTATACAAACTCGTAAGAAGGATGTTGGCTTTGTTTTTATTATTCTTTTCTTTTAAACATAAACGATGCTTGGTCGTTCCTCATACCTCAGATGAAGTATTATGGGGGAAAATGCGATTTCTTTTTGTACCCACGTGTAATGAGTGATGCAAAGACAAAATTAGAATATAAAAAATATATTTAAGCGTAAAACTATTTTGGTTCATTATCAGACTTTAAAGCAATATAAATTGACCTAATTGAGTTAAAGTGTCCACCGTGTAAGGTGATTAAATACTTTTTTTCAAATTCAGTATTAACAATATTGGAACATTTTCTGAGAATATGTATGGCGTATGATACTGCTATGTTATTAAATAATGAAACGTCCAGATCATATTGCAATATAGAAATTAATGATACTATTATAATTTAAAGGTAAAGAGGTAAAGGAAAAGAGTAAATTATGTAAACTAACCACGGCAACGGCTGGTGACGCTATAACCCCGCTAGGACCAAGTGTTAATATGTAAGCGACGTTGACAAAAGTATAGAGGACTGTCACTGCTAACACAGAAAGAATCGCTGCAACAGGAACGTTCCTGAAATCATAGAAAAAAAATATAGTACAAAGAGAGCAAAATGAAAACATTCGCCCTCCTTTATACAATTTTATACAATGAAGTACGTTCTGAGGACTATTCCGGTAATACTACTCCATCGCCATGCCTAATTTGCTACTCTTATTGGTATTGCCCGAAGTAGTCGTGTAATATACGAGGTTTACTGTATATGTGTTCTGATCGAGTCTTCCTTATTTGTGTTTACGCTGTTTTGCCTCCGCAAGGAGGGTACGTATGCGATTATCCCGGTTCGTTCCTGTGATTGTATGTGTGTCTGTTTGTTTACAACATAACTCACGCAATCATGAACGGAATCTCATATAATATTTCGGGAATTGGCCAATGAAGAAGCGTTTATATTATTATATTATTAATATATCTTGAACGTCATCAAGACATATTAACAAAATTTATGTACAGACACTTATGCACAAAAGACCTTGGTATATGTGCAGAATAAGTGAATCGAATGACGGTTCCCATAAAAAGGATCCCCACATGACGGAGGTTTGCATTCCTTAATATGTAGACCTCTAGTTAATACTTGACAATCGACAATCGAAAGGGTCGGATTAGTGATGTGGTCATCCTGTTCATTTGTGACAAATAATATTTACCACGCGATCAGCATGGCATGTTTGGAATCGTTAGGTTGGAAAAACTACATATATTAGAGCGATCCTGACCGTGGAACATTCAGGTATATAGCAAATGCACCGGAGTAAGAAAGATACAGTTTTGTTATATCTATTTTTAATGTTGTAGAGTAAAACCTAATGACCACCATAGTTTGGCGACCACCTCAAAATAACGACCACTTGTTCCCTAATCTTTTTTTTTTCTTTCTTTGCTCTCTATATTTAAGACTTCACTTTGACGACCACCTCGAAAATACGACCTCTTCATGGAGGTCGAGTTGGTTGTCGTAATTTTAAAGTTTTATTGTATATGTTTCATGACAGATATATGGATAGTTTCACAATTCTTGCCTAGATGTTACAAATTGATGTGTTATATATTTTTTTATCATTATAATTACAATTTTTTTTCGTTATTCATTGTTATATATGGTTTATTTCATGTTAAAACACATTCACAGACAAACTTACAATAAATTTTCATTACTGCAGACAGAGATGTTGCATGGCTTTTCATAAATATCCTATATTTATTTTATATAAATAAATACTTTCGAAACTAATAATCAAATCGGTTATATCACTCATTACTTAATTTAACTATGCTCGAAAAATTATTTTGATATCTAATGCATAAGGACCATTAACAGTTCCAGTTATGCTTAAGATATTGAAATAGCTAACATACTTATTTGGGTTCTTAACTTCCTCCACGACGAAGCACAAAAACGCCCTAAAATGCAAAAAAATAAACTGCAGCGTCACACAAAAAGGCCATCATTGTATAATAATCCAACAAAACGCTTTATTATGTATATGAGTCTGTGTGTCACATTAAAAAGTATCTGAATATCCTTGATCTTTTCCCTTTAACAATCTTGAAGTGATTTGATTGATTATTTAATGAATTCTTAGACAAATTATTTACTTTTCAATATACTGTTGAGATATATCATTTAAATTTCAGCAAGCGTTAGCAGTGTTTATTGTTGTGATATTTTTAAAAAGTCAAAAACATACCACCCAGAGTAAGCATACAGTGATATGTATACAGCAAATACGAAATCCACAGCGTTCAGTGGTTGAATATTCACGGAATCCTCAACCCAACGCTCTGTGTTACCTGTAGGATTAACACAGGACCCTATACCTTGTATTACAAGTCAATATGTCACCTGTTCGATGTATACCATATTTCCTCGAATTTTAAGAATTTCTAAGAATGTTATTGAAATGAACGCCTGGCTCGAATTTACGCCTGTCTTGTTCTGAGGTCCGGTCTGCTTTGTTTACCGTCAAATGCTTCTGCCGTGTTTATGAAACAAACACCAGAGTGTTAAAACAGTCGGGGGACACAAGGAATAAATGTACTCACCTGACGCTAAATTGACTACCCCTATTACAGAGAAGGAAACCAGGGCTAGCACGCTAACGCCGGTTATAAAGGAGTGTGCCCGATTTGCGAACTCAATATTGATGATGTTCACGCTGGTTTGGAGCACTGTAACACAAACGTGCAGGAGAAGTGAATCTCCTTTTTCTATTGATAAGGCAAAAACAAAGTATTGTTTTCAGGCACTTTTTCCAGAAATCAGTTCAGGCGGGCGATTTTTTTTTTTTTACCTTTTTTGTTATGTTTCGATAATAATGCCACATGATCAGGTAGAAGCATGATAACAACAGAATTTTTCATGCTTACCAGGTAAAAGCCCAACAATAACAAATGAAATCTTATCAAAATTTTTTTTTTACCTGAAAGATAAAAATCAAAATTTTATATCCCGAATGTTAAAATTGACGCGTGCGATGCCTGAGAACCATCCCTTGTATTTTTCGGGGGGAGGAGGTGGGGGGGAGGCTAAATGGTCGAAATATTTTACCGACCTGTGGTATAGTTACTGAGCATAACCAGGAGAATTATTCTGTGATGAAAAATAAATTTATTTAAATGATAATAAAATTTCATCACTATCATATCAGTCCATACTGTAGGATTTAAAAAATGAATAGGAACATAATTAATGCCCCACAAATGGTCTATAACCACATGAGTCCCTTTCTGATGTGGTAAGTCGTTTCAATTCTTAATTATTGGGGTTTTAATATCTATTTTACAAATATTGTTTACATCTTGAATTTGTAATATACGTATTGTTTTAAAAATGATTATTCTCTTCTAATACTGGAATTTATTAAACAAACAATAATTTAAAGTCAAGCAATGAGTTTTCGACCGACCTTGCCATATACAGGCTTTTAATTTTAAGATAATACATTCAGTTATACAGGTAACGTATACTAACAGAGCAGGAGGACCGAGATGAGCATCACAGCGGAATGCGGGACTTCACATGACGGAAAAACCAGCGCGAGGATGTAGCGCGCAAAAATCATCAATTTGATTGCAGCTGCCCCTGGCCGTACCACTATGACGCTACTCCACGAGCTGCAGAAGGCTGGAAGTGGTCCGTACATGACATCTAGGTAGTGGAAATTCTCCCCAGATGAAGGATATGTAACTGCAAGCTCTGTGTAACATAGCGCTCCAAGAAGTGACAAAAGTCCTCCGATAACCCAAACACCAAGAGCCGCTCCCGGCGATCCTGAAAATCTCAGAATATCACCAGGGCTGATGTAAATTGTACTCCCGACAATGGTCCCAGCTACAAAAGCCACGGCTTGATACAGCTTCAATCGTCGCTTTAAATGAACTTTCTCTTCTTCTCCATTTTGTTCCATCTCATCCTGAGTACTGACATCACTGGTCATCTTAACACAGAGGAGCTCTTAACTGAGAACACAGTATTACTTGTAAATTACTTGATGCGTATATACTAGGGTTCACGTTTGAATGTTTCAGTACAATCGTTTTGATCAAAGGTTGCATGTTTTTCTGTATTATTCAACGCTCTTATGGTCATGCATGCTCTAATTACGGTAGCCGTTTTCATGCATATTGTTGAAGTACTTGATCAACTTGTGCCACATTTTGAACATCATTAATAATTCGAATACATACATGCACTCCCAAGTGTGGGGCAAAATTTATCAATAACCATAATAGGTCATTTGCGGCATGTATTTTTAGATACCGACTACCGAGCGCAAATATCTGAGCCATGGAGAGTGCCTCTTATTGTCATTATAACTAGTTGGACAATCAATGTAAAATAAATCAAGTTTTTTTAATAAGTGTCGTTTATTTTTATTGGGGTGAATAAATGGTTTAATGGATGAAAGGATGTTTTAATCACACGTAACCATAGTGACAGGGAGCGAGTCTTCTTATGTCAGCCGCAAACACGTGATTACAAACAAGCCAATGGTGACAAATCAAACTGAAAATATGCTGAGCGACAGATTCCCTTCAACAACTGTCACACCGAAACAAAGGAATGAAAATGCAAAGTGATAATGATTTGAGTGATAGTTGAAAAAACTCAATAAACAAACGAAGCCATTTACCATCATCATACTGTTAATAGGTGGACGGGTCACTTCTAATAAGATCAATTGTTACTTTATCATGCAAAGTGTGATAAACCTAATTATCTAAACCACTTTTTTAAATGTGCGTTTTCTTTTTTTATGTTTCATAAAAATCATGTCAAGTTTCAATGTTCCCATAATTAAGTATCCTTCTGAGGAATTTTTTCTATATTTGTTTAGTAACTTTTTATTTACGTAATATATTTTGACATTTTATTATTCATTTATTTTTACCGATGACTTGATATAGAAACTGAAAAGGAGAAACTTTGCGGTGTAGTAAATTGAAGCCATAACGATGAGATATCATGAAAGTTTTTCTTTGTTTGAACAGCCGGCACAAAGTATATTGAATCATTTTCTCAGGTGTCTCCCGCTAGGTGTCACTAAACCACGTCCTCCTCCTGAGACTTGCACACTAATCCTCGCAACGAAAAGTTGTTTAAGAATTGAAAGAATGAGTAAAAGCGTGCTGGTGAAGTTTCATTGTTGAAATTGGGATTATTGTATGTGTGACAGCGCCCTCTATTAATATTGTATTCGTTAGAAAGTGTGCATAGTCCCTATGTGCACAAGTATAAAAAAAAATTAAATTCGAGAAAATTTAATTTTTGACGAGCTTTAGGTTTATTCATCAAACTTCTGGAGGCATTCAGAAAAAATATAGTTCATTCTTTGTCTGATATCAACTTAACTAATGAGGGATAATTTGTAAGAGGCTTAATTGAACAGAGGTGCTATTTCGAATCCTCACATGTCTTTAAAGCAGATAAAAGAAAATATTCTTTTTATTGTGTGTTAAGGTTTTTTTTTTTGTGTTCAGTTTTGTGATTATGAAAAAAAATCTACGTCGGTAAGGTGTTTTATTTATATAGAATGAACAGACATAGTCACATTAAAAATGTCGGTTATAAAAACTTATATCCGGGGGTTTCTGCAGTCCAGGGATACTCTGGCATCTCCGACTCCAATAACTACCAGTTAACCTTGTGATGAATAGTCGATAAATATCTCTTAATGAAAGGACATCTGATGTTCAGTTAGAAAGGTGGTTGTGGATATTACAGAGTCATTGTCAGTACACAGTGCACTACTCAAACAACTCGTTCATGTTACATTTACTACAACTGATTGGACACAGATTATTATTATAATGCTTTCCTGTTTACATATATAATGAAAGCATTATCCATTTAGTAGGTATACATGAAAGTGTAAGTGGTTTATAATGGCATCTCACTACTTTCGGTAAAAGCTATCGTCCGAGAGATCTGGCTTTTGCTGAACGGTCTGCGTGCGTTTCATTGCCGATGAAGAAAAAACTTGTTAACTTGCATAACTGGGAAACTGGTTAAACGGTCCAAATGACCGAAAACGCAAGTAAAAGGGCTTTGCGTCTTGAAGTAAAGTCGTTCACAATGATCGAGTTCGGCTCTCGAATGGCATGGCTGGGTCTCCGCTGCTGGGATCTGTAGAGGGAATGCGGGTTGCTTCGGGCTTTGTGGCTGTGGGTGCTGTAGCTTTCTAGCAAGGACTTCAACCCTGGAGAGAAGAGGGCGCCCCCTTTGGCTCCTTGCTTGGCTTGGCGTGGCACTGCGACTGTTGGCTCAGGGAACGTGCTTAAGGAGCGCACAGGGCTGAGGTCTTGACCGCAGCAACCTGTAGCTGCTCGATGAGCGTATACTTCTTTTGGCTTGGCTGGCGTGCGTTTCATTAGATATAGACCAGCTCGGAAAGTAATAGAACCGGAATCAAGCCAAACAAATCCGAGACAACATAACATGGTAGACAGTACACCGTTATCAAACCTATTTTTACGCTGTTTTGTAAGGTATTTAAGGTAAAATCATCGACCATTAGATAATATTTTAAGTTTCTATTTTCTATTTTTATATTTTATTCTGTTTCCTTTTCACGTGGTTTCATTAAAGGTGTATAAACATTTGCGATAATTCATGCATCATATCTGTTCATTTTTTGTTTGTTAGCAAAACAAACCCGGAACACGCGTTAATACAGTCTCCATATCACGTTTTATAGTTTGTTATAGTGCTGTGGTTCTGTGGTTCTGTCTCGCACTGATTTTAGTAGGAAAATTTATCATTTAAAATGTGTTCCGCTTTATAAGTATCCTAAAAAAACAGACTTTGTAAAAGAGTTGTTGAGAGTATCGACACTAAAGTAGGAGCGTACTTAAAGGGAGGCGCTTTTTCGACTTGCAATACCTGGAAAATAGAACAGGCCTGATACCGAAAAGCAGGGCCGGATTTTACACCATACATCGTTTTCTTCCCTATACTTTTGCATCACAGGGTTGTGTATGATATGGTCGATTAGGTGACCGTATGTAATGGAACAATACTTTACACGTCCACTGAGACCCCTTCCAACTGGGACATGTCCAACTGAGACCCGTCCAACTGGGATGACACCATATCGTATCACTTATTTACTTCTGCAAAGCAGTTGAGCCCTTTCTTGGCCTGGCTCCGATATCAGCCCTTGTTTATGACATGCTTTTGGTCAGCATTGACTGATTCACTAATATTGCATGTTGTGTTTAACAGTTATTATCTACATATTTTAAATATTGCACATTTTACACTCTCTTTCTATGTTGCATACTGAGGTTGGTTACATTTTCATATTCGCGATGTTACATTTTCGTGAGTTTCACCTTTCACAGGGTTTCGGGACTGCTCTAAGTTCGCGATCTTGTCATTTGGTCTATCAAATTCAGAGTATATCGATTATAATATTAAATATTCGATATTTGCACAAAGTCTTACTTATTTGACAACAATCAAAGGGAACGTTGTAGGGTTGGAAATTGTTGCTTATTACTGGGTGATAAAATAAAGATCTGATATTATTTTTAATATAAATCTTTGATTTACGGATAACGTAAAATGTGTCCTTTTATTTATAATGTCCAAATTTTGACTTTCAGCTTTTGACGCTTTGGATAACAAAGTGTATGTCCGTATAAATGACTGATCAGCTGTGTAGTTGTACGGGGGCTAAATCAGGACACAGAAAAAAAAAATTGTCGAGATAATTTTATTTTTGTGTCCTAATTTTTTTTCTCGAAATTCTATGTCAAGATCTCGAGATGTTATGTCGAGATCTCCGAATGTTATCTCGAGATCTCGATAATTTTTTTGTGTCCTAAATCAGCCACATTATAGATGAGACGTCTTATTCGCGAAGTTTTCATTTTCGCGATGACTTCCCTTCCGTGATAATAGCAAATTTGAAATCACCTCGAACAAAGGTCAACCACAGTAAATATATGAGTTTGTTCCCCTGGCAACAAAATAATAAAAACCTAACAAATAATCAGTTGGCTCGGAGGTCCTGATACTGTATTTTATGATAATATTCCATGTATTATTGTATAATATATATACGTAATACAATACTATACATACAATGATAAATGACTTGACTAGGTTGCTGAAAAATAATAAAATAATTAGAGCGGGCACAGTCGTGTCGCATTCAGTATTTCGGTAATGTTCAGTTTTTTTTTGTTTTTTTTTATTAATTTTATGAAATGTTTTTCAAGTAAATGGTTAGCAAACCCTGATTATTTGGTCCAGTGACATCTGGTGGATTCTAAAACATTTTTGGTGTTTTTTTATTGTTAAGCATTACATGAAATTGCGCTACTTAGACCTGTAAATGACAATTAAAGCAAATGCTCAGGTAAAAAAAAATGCATATAACTAGAAACCCTCAATTATTCTGTGACTCAGTCAGTAGTAATTTCTCAGATGACTTCCAGGTGTCACCAGTTGACTTCCTTTTCTTGAGGCGTACACAGGAACAGCTTTTGCATCAGCCGGGTCACATGACCTGAAAAGAAACAATACGAATGGCATAAATTAAAAGTTTGCATCGCCTTTTTAAAACTTACACGCAATGGAAAAATCCTTTCCTTTCTGGAAATATAATTTTAGTATAATAGTTGTTAATCATTATAAACATTTTCGTTTATAAATAGATTAGCTAGTTACGTTTATAAAAATAAATGTTGCATTATATATATATAGCTAACGACAAAGGAATCTTTCATGTATCAAGATTTTTTGTTAACAAAATTTGTGAGTTTGGAAATGAGAAACACAGTTATTTACTTTAATCTATCAAAAAAAACGATAAAATATATTTCTTATTTCAAATTTTGTCAGCACATGTTACATTATTCCGAGTTTATATTCCAAACTTATGCGCATGCGTAATCCAATCTTCCGTCCATTTTTTTTTGTATGTATTCGAGGGGTTATTGTTATGGTAAAGTATGTGTAGTGGACGTCTATAGATAAATATTATGTTATTCTTTCGAACTTTCTATGTAATTATTTTTAAACTGTTTTTCTCACATTAAATTTTCGTTTGAAAGAGGATGAAATTGAGAATTATGACGATATTTGACAACAATTCTTATTTAGAACGTATAAAAATGCGTACCCATCGCTCTACCCAAGCTAAGCGGGCGCCATCTGTAGTTGATGAAGATAACATAGAGAGGTACAGAGGTTCCCAGGGAGAAAATGGTTCCGATGGCGGCCCCCAGGGGCTTACTAACGAGCGGCACGGCCAGTAGCAAAACGTTGATAACCAAATAGGCTATAGGTATGATAAGTGGTGTCTGCAACGGAATTATCCATATCATCCAATCACTTTCATTTAATTGACATATATATCATTCAATTATAACTCAAATCACAGACTAAAACCATCCACATCAAAAGTTATACGATGATATTTTTACCAGTACGAATGTAAATACCGCTGTCATGAAACACCATTATACCTGCTATACACTTATTGCATACTTATGTTAAACGGTTACTTATATCAAATTTACATTTATTTTATTTGAACTGCATAACTAGTCATAATAACTAATGCAAGGCACTCTCCTTGGCTCGTTTGGTGTAGTTAATTAGTTAGAGGAAAGCGGAGGACCCGGAGAAAACTATAGACATTAGACAGGCCTCTTGCAACCTATTCTCATATTAACGATGGGGATCGGTACCAGGTTTAGAGCCTATAGTTTACCACACGACAGACAAGGCGAAACATATGTATAACATATGCGTCGTTTGTACAATACTTAAGGCCTACTAAAGATTAGATAAATCCTTAATAATAATATCTGACCTTAAACGGCCGGTGGAGAGCAGGTTGTGTTATTCGGGCCCGGATCATTCCTATGATTACTAAGGTCGAGAAAACCGTCAAGACATACATGACGTTAGTGATGAGTGACGTAATATCAAACAACACCACGCAAATACAGGTTAAAACAGACTGAAAGACAGAGCAAACAAGTAGGTTATTCAAGCTACAACCAGCTCTCTATTAATCAACCATTAAAATAAAATGTATATCTTACGAATTATACAAACAAAAATGTATTCTATCTGGATAGCAAAATATATATGAAGTTGGTGAGTGGTTTAACAAGAAGCAATAATACACAATTGTGTACTGCAAAGAAAGAGACGACAAAGCAAGATTTCAATAATGACAGTCTTTTACCCAAGGTGTACATTCAAAGTCAAAAACAATTAAACACTTCTAACCTTTTAATCAGTAAATAATTATGCCTTTTCCCAATATTATCGTACTTTTGTTTTTAACACTGAATCATATATATAGTATTGAATCATTATTTCATGGCCTTTAAAAATAACGTCTTCAGCGACGCCATGTTCATTTAAGGAAATGTAAGTGGCGCCACCACAGTTATTATCACCTGGAAGACGAGGGACCCGACGGGAGAGTAGGACCACGTGGTGATGAGAGCCAGACACTGGGGTAGCAGTCCGCGGCGGGCCGTCACAAATAATACTCTAATAAACATAAGTATAGAGGTAACTTAGGTAACAGTCCCCTCTGTGCCTTGATGATAATACACCGTTATACAAAAGATTAAACCTAGCGTGGAAAAAAATCTGATTTATTTCTAAGTTTTTATGAATTCCTTACACAAGATGGAAAAAGCATTGTAAAATTATAACAATCAGTTCTTCACAAAATATTAACATTTACGCTTTATCAGGAACAGTTACGGTCTAATAAAAGTTTTTTTTTTTAATTGAGGAAACGACCCAAATATTGATTGCGAAGGTTTAACATTTTCCCCTATAACACAAAACAATTGATAATGTTACAGAGTTTTCATGAGGTTTTGCGAAAAACCACTCATTTAGTTATTGCCAATTAATAGTCAAAAACTCATTATTTTTTTTAATGTTGTACTTTTCGGATGCGTTTTTGATTTGAAGAGTGATTTAAAGAAACTGCACACACGTATTTTTGAAATTTGTTAGTCTCAATACATTTTTTGCTCTTTAATTTCAGTTACATGCTAAAATTATGCAATGTTGTGTTATGTCCAAATTGTTATACATGTATATAAAAATCTGAGGTCTGATTTACAGCTGGCCATGCAAGAAATTAAGATTAAGCACTTTTTTTGCTCCTGAATAGACTTATGCCATACATTAACACGGTTTGCCCTTAGCGCTTTAATTATGCAAATATTCTTATATTGTGCGCAGTCTATAGTTGTTTTGCATTTTGCAAATCATAATGCCAAAACTTCCAACATTCAGTCCTTGTGCCGGGTGGTGAAATCGCATGTTTATATATGTTTCCTTCTAGGATTTTGCTTTTTGGATCATTTTAACGTTAGAAAGTAATAAAAACAAATAATTGGTTACGATGGATATTTGAAAGTACATGTATATGGTAAATTTATCATAACCCCGTTTATTTAACCAGCCACCCCTACACTTTACATTTGACCTCACGTGTCATTGTCACAGCCAAGACGCATGGCAGTAAAGAATTCTAAATGAAACATCGCAAAAGTATATTCAAATTTAACGTTATCCTAAAGTTTCCACCTACGGCCAATAATTTGTGTAAACCCTTTATTGGGTAGAGAAAAATCATTACAATAAATATTTATATTATAAAAAAACAGTGTTTATAAATACCTTGAACAGATTACAGAACCAGCGTTGAAGCTGGAAACCTGGGCAGAGCATACGACGATCGGAACCAACCAAGCAACAACAGGGAACTGGGTCTGACCGAAACTCTGGAACAAAATTACAAGTAGGATATATGTGTGTCCACATGTATAAATGAGAAAAAAGTTTTGATCAATGTACATTATAAACATGTATTCGGGATTTATTTATTGCTGGTAAGCCTATAACTTGAATCTTTATACAAGCCCTGTAGGGGGAAATATTCCAACGGCCACCCATCTTGTTGCATTGTGTCGTGGTAAACAACCGATAATCTTAACATTAGGGTACGAGTGATGAATAAAGACTAAAGTGTGAGTTCACAAACTAAAGGAAAAACCGTCTCTGTGGTAACGAATCATTTCCTGTATCGCGTACAAGTTAGCTAGAGTCCCGTAACACAAGGAAGCCATGCTTGTGTTCTTGTAGTCAGAAATTCAACAAACATGCAGAGGGATTTACCAACATGCTGAGTGAAACGGAATTTTTCACGAACATGGTAGGTGTTATTAGAAAGAATACTAAAAAAGCTAGCAATTGGTCTCGTTTAAATCAAGTGACAGCGTACCTCTAGAATATGAAACGTCAAAAATGACGAACATATATGCCTCCTCATAAAACCTTACAGTGCGGTCCTCATTGCAAGTTTTAACGGCGCTAAGTGCGCGGGTCATAAAGACTCTCTAATGTCATGACTTCAGGGGGCCGAAATGGCGCAGAATTCTTTATACAATGTTTCCAGTTTCCATCTTATACAAACTCATCTTTTAGAGTTTTCACCTTATACAAACTCTGTAAAAGGATGGTTGCTTTATCTATATTCTTCTTTCCTTATTTAACATAAACAATACTTGATCATTCCTCATATGTCAGATGAGGTATTATGTGGGAAAATGTGATTTTGTTTGTACCCACATAGAATGAGTGATGCAAAGACAGACATAGAAGATTGAAAACATATTTAAGCGTAAAACCACCGTAATGGTTCAATGTCAGACTTTAAACCAATATATATAAACCTGATTTAGCTAAAATGTCCACCGTGTAGGGTGATTAAATACGATATTTTCAAACACAGAATCACCGCATGGAGCATTTTATGAGAATACATAAAGCGTATGATAGTGCTATATTATTAAATAATGAAACGTCCAGATAATTGCAATATAGAAAGTCATGTTATTGGTATAATTTAAAGGTAAATAGGTAAAGGGTGAAGAGTAAATTATGTTAACTAACCACGGCAACGGCTGGTGACGCTATAACCCCGCTAGGACCAAGTGTTAATATGTAAGCGACGTTGACAAAGGTGTAGAGCCCTATGACTGCTAACACAGAGAGAATAACTGCAAGAGGCACGTTCCTGAAATCAGAGAAAAAATAATTATATAGAACAGAGAGAGAGCATAATGAAAACATTCGCCCCTCTTTACAATATTTTATACAGTGAAGTGCGGTCTGAAGGCTGTTCCGGTAATACTACTTTATCGCCATACCTCATTGGCTACTCTCATTGGTATTGCCCAAGGTGGTCGTTTTATACGAGGTTTAATGTATATGTGTTCTATTCTAGTCTTCCGTAGCTGGGTTTACACTGTTTTGTGTGCTTGTTTGTTTGTTCACAACATAACTGACGCAATCCTGATGGAATCTCATGATTTTTTGGGGGGGATGGGCCAGCAAATGATCTGTATTCAGGAACGTCATCAAGGATTATTAACAAAATTTATGTACAGGCACGTATGCACGAATGAACCTGAGTATATGGGCAGAATACGTGAATCAAAACACGTTTTTGGAAGAATCTGACAATAGGCACCCTCGCAGGGCGGAGGCTTGCATTCCTCAGAATGCAGACTTTTAATTTACACTTGTACTAAGCTGTGTCTATCGGCTTAAGTTAGTCTTTCGCTCGAAAGGGTCGGTTTTGTGATGTGGTCATCCTGGTAATTTAGGACAAATAATATTTACTACGCGATCAGCACGGCATGTTTGGAGTCGTAGGGTTTCTGCCCGGAGAACATTCAGATATATAGCCGATGCACCATACTAGGTTAGATATAGTTTTGTTATATATATTTTAAATGTTGCAGAGTAAAACCTAACGACCATATTAGATTGACGACCACCACAAAATAATGATCACTTGTTCCCTAATCTTTTTTTTTCTTTCTTTGCTCTCTATATTAAAAACTTCACCTTGACGACCACCTTGAAAAGACTGCCACTTGATTGAGGTCCAGTCGGTAGTCGTAATTTCAAAGTTTTATTGTATATGATTCATGACAGGTTTATGGCTCTAGAAGTTATACAATTCTTGTCAAATGGACGTATGCTATATTAATGTTATATTATTAAATACTACAATTTTGTATCGTTATTTGTTGTTAAACATGGTTCATTAATGTTTGAATACATTCACAAACTTACAATATATGTTCATAACCGCAGACAGGGATGTGCATGACTTTTCATAAATATCCTATATATATTTTTTGTGAATAAATGCTTTCCAAGCAAATAATCAATTCGGTTCTATCACACATTATTAAATTTAACTAAACCCAACAATTTACTTTTGTATCTAATGATTTAGGACCACTGACAGTTCATGTTATGCTCAATAACCAACTCACTTATTTGGGTTCTTAACTTCTTCCACGACGAAGTTCAAAGAGCCCCTGAAATGCAAAAAATGAACTGTAGGGTCACACCAAAAGGCCATCATTATATAAAAGTCCAATAGAATACAATATTACATATATGATTATATGAGTCTGTGTTCCATATTAAAACGTATCTAAATATTCCAAGGCTTTTTGATTTTGGTAATTTCTGCTTAAAAAAGAATGTTGCAGTGTTTTGCTTAATTAATTTAAAATAATAACTTCGTCATATAGCATTTACTTTTCAATATACCGTAGAGATATCATTTAAAATACCACGAGCATTAGCATTGTGCATTTTTGTAATATTTTTTTAAAGTCAAAAACGTACCATCCCGAATAAGCAAACAGTGATATGTATATGGCAAATACGAAATCCCCGGCGTTCAGTGGCGGTATATTCCCTGAATACTCAACCCAGCGCTCTGTGTTACCTGTAAGAGTTACATAGAAACATACATTTCAAGTAAATATATCACCTGTTCGGTGTATACCGTATTTCCGCGACTAGAAGCTGGGCCTCAGCTAGTCGCCTGTTTATTTAGAGTGTTATTGAAATAATCGCCGAGCTCAAATTGACGCCGGTCTTGTTCTGAGGTCCGATCTCAGAGTAGATTTGTTTGCCTTCAAATGTTTCTGTGTGTTAAAGAAATAGACACCAGAATGATAAAACAGTCGGGGGACACAATGGATAAATGTACTTACCTGACGCTAAATTGACTACTCCTATTACAGAGAAGGAAACCAGGGCAAGGACGCTGACGCCTGTTATAAAGGAGTGTGCCCGATTTGCGAACTCAATATTGATGATGTTCACGATGGTTTGGAGCACTGTAAAATAAACGTGCAGGAGAAGTAAATCTCCTTGTTCTAGATATATGGCAAAAAAGGTATTGTTTTCAGGCACTTTTTTTCAGAAATCAGTTCGGGCGGGCGATTTTTTTTTTTTTTACCTTTTATGGTTTGTTTCGATAAAAATGTCATATGATCAGGGAAAAGCACGATAATAACATCATTTTCTTGCTAAACAGGGAAAAGCACTACAAAAAAGGAAATCTTATCAAAATTGTATTAATTTATCTTCATGAAAGATAATAATTAAAATATTTCAATTTTTATGAGGAGTATTAAATTGACGCGAGTTATGCCTGAGAACCAAACCTTTTTTGGGGCTAACTGATCAAAATATTTTACCGACCTGTAGTAGTTATTGAGCAAAACCAGGAGGATTATTCTTTGTTGACAAATAAATTTATTTAAATGATAATCAAAAGTTCATCACTATCATAAAGTCCATACTGTTGGATTAGAAAAATCAACAGGAACATTAATTAATACCCAAAAAATAGTCTATAGCCACACGTGTCATTTTCTAATGTGGTATGTCGTTTTACTTCAAAATTATAGACGTTCTAAAATATATTTTACAACAATTGTTTAAATCTTGAATTTGTAATAAACGTATTGTATAAACATATTAATTATTATTATTCTCTTCTAATACTGGAATTTATTAATCAAACAAATATATTATAGTCAAGCAATTTTTTTATCATAGGTCAGCTTGTTTGTAATCTAACCAACCATAAAAATTGTAATGCGACGACCCTGAAAAACCGTAAAAAATTAAATATAAGAACATTTTCATTCGCTTATGCTGAAAATATACTGTTGTCAGACAACCGACCTTGCCATATACAGACTTTTAATTTTAAGATAAAACATTCAGTTATACTGGTAACGTATACTAACAGAGCAGCAGGACCGAGATGAGAATTACAGCGGAATGCGGGACTTCACATGACGGGAAAACCAGCGCGAGGATATAGCGCGCAAAAATCATCAATTTGACCGCAGCTGCCCCTGGCCGTACCACTATGACGCTACTCCACGAGCTGCAGAAGGCTGGAAGTGGTCCGTACATGACATCTAGGTAGTGGAAATTCTCCCCAGATGAAGGATATGTAACTGCAAGCTCTGTGTAACATAGCGCTCCAAGAAGTGACAAAAGTCCTCCGATAACCCAAACACCAAGAGCCGCGCCCGGCGATCCTGAAAATCTCAGAATATCACCAGGGCTGATGTAAATTGTACTCCCGACAATCGTCCCAGCTACAAAAGCCACGGCTTGATACAGCTTCAATCGTCGCTTTAAATGAACTTTCTCTTCTTCTCCATTTTGTTCCATCTCATCCTGAGTACTGACATCACTGGTCATCTTAACACAGAGGAGCACTTAACTGAGAACGCAGTATTACTTATAAATCACTTGATGCGTATATACTAGGGTTCACGTTTGAATGTTTCAGTACAATCGTTTTGATCAAAGTTTGCATGTTTTTCTGTATTATTCAACGCTCTTATGGTCATGCATACTCTAATTACGGTAGCCGTGTTCATGCACATTGTAGAAGAATTTTATCAACTTGTGCCACATTTTGTACATCATTAATAATTCAAATACATGCATGCACATAACCATACTAGGTCATTTGCAGCATGAATTTATAAATGCCGACTACCGAGCGCCAACATCCGAGCCATGGAGAGTGGCTTGTATTAGTTATTATGACTAGTTGTACAATCTAAGTAAAACAAATCAAAAATATAAATAAATGTCGTTTGTTTTATTGGGAACAATTAATGGTTTAATGGATGAAAGGGTCTTCTAATGTCAGCCGCCAACACGTCATTACAAGCGAAGCAAATGGTGACAAATCAAACTGACAACATGCTGAGCGACAAATTCTCTTCAGCAACCGTCACACCCAAACAAAGGAATGAAAATGCAAAATGATAATGATTTGAGTGATAGTTGAAAAAAACTGAATAAAGAAAGGAATCCATTAACCATCATTAACGCCGCCCTAATGCTGTCAATAGGTGGACGGGTCACTTTTAATCAGATCAATTGTTACTTTATCATGCAAAGTTTGAACAACTTAATTATCTATACCAGCTGACTATAAGTCGTTGGACCTACGAATCTGAAATTCGGCACACAGTTAGATGTCCCGAAAATCTCCTTCCATATCTTAAAATAAGTCACTACGTCTTCGTTGCTTTGAGATATTAAGAAAAACCTCAATTTTCCATTGAAAAACCCATTGTCACACTTCAGAACTAGATAATATCGAAACCATATCATATATGATCATATATAATATACATATTCTTGTATACATTTGCCATGCACATGCCATAAATGATGTCAGTATTGTGTAAATGTTTTATGTTATGGGCCCAAAAATAATGCACTTTGTAAAAGGGCTCTACCCAGCCCCTCTTCAGTCACCTGAATGTCACCTTGTTGACCTTTCAGGCTTATTATGCACGCTTTAGGAGGGGCATATACTGGTCTGCCAGGCAGCTTATACCTGGCCACAGTTGATCCAGGTGTCCAACCCAACCCAACTAGTAGTTGTTTTGACAAAAATCATAAAAAACAATAAATGAAAAAAAAAAATATTGGTTAATAATAACAACTTTAAGAAAATTTAATAGAAAAGGAATTTGATAGTTGAAGAGGAACAGGGAAGAAGAGAGGAGGAACTTTGCAATCACTGATGTTGTATTGATCTTGTATGGATGGATGAAAATGTATACCAAATTACACCATGCAGTCACCTATTGTATTTTTTAAAATTTTTATAACAATATATTAGGGATTATATGGTTATTAATTATAGACAAAGATGCAGTTTATAATATTAACATAAGTTTCCAGGTCTTTTCTTAGTGTTTCAGCTTGTTAATCTATATTTATTGAATTTTTTTTTTTAATTAAGATATGTCAAAATTTTTAAATATTACTCAGACAAGTACTGATTAAAGATGTAAATATGTTTCACTTATGACATTAAGACTTGTGGTTGTTTCAGCTGTCACAAGACTATGTAAATAATCAAAATTTATATTACTGGTTCCTTTATTTCAGTTAATAAAATTAAACTTGCCCATCTTTAGTTTGCTCCATGTATAATTTATAGGGTGTCTTCTCTTTGAGTTATTTTTTACCCATATAATGGTTTCATAGCTGAGATTACTTTTAATTTTTTCTGATTCATTTTTTTTTAATAAAAGTATTTGAATATGATAAAAAAAACAGATCTTAGACAACTTCTCATTATGATTTCTGTAATGTTAATCATTGTCATAAGACTTTTACCATGTGAAGTGTGTAGATTAATGTAAAAGGAGTCCAAAGTGAATATAATAATTTTATTTTTCAAATATAAATTAACGCCCTAAAACCAGGTACTTATGATCACTATTTAACTTTGTTAAATTTGTATATTCTGTATTCTCAACAACTTTGTTTAGCTGAAACTGAATAAATACCAGACAAGATGCAAATACTTTGCAAATGTATTTGAATAATAAATAATTAAAATTCATATTATTTGTGCTAGTGCTACTCTTGTGTAGGGAAAACCTGAAATTGTTAACTCATTTGTGAAAAGCTTAATTAACATGACTGATAATGTACAGTTTTTTCAAATACTTCTACTGCAATGTAGATAAAGTTATATGGACATGTCAAAACCTGTGTGATACCATTTCCAAATGTAAATAATATAAATGACAACATTCCTCTTCCCTCACTCCAAGGATATCATCAAAATCTTACATAACTTGAGTTAAACACCGTCAACTCATAAGGCCATCCTTAAAAATTTTTGTGTTGGGGCTAACATTGGTCCCCAAAAAATCATCAGGTAGGGAGGAAAAAATATTTTTTTTTAAAGTAGGATCCGGAGTTTACTACACCTTTTTTTACCGGTTTTTGCAAATGTGAGGTGTGTGTCATATTACATACCCGTATTCCATTCAACATGTACAACAAGGTATCTCTGAATAGATTTTGTGTTTCATTACAGGCTTAAAATCTTGTACTCGGGTACAAAATGTTTTAGAATATGCTTTGTACATGTACATGTCAAATATTCACGTATGTGAAAAGTGATCAAGTACTTTTCCAATAATGGTCAAGCATGTTATCATGAAAGCATTATAACTGATGTATATCTCATTGCACAGATTCGAATTAGGATTGTAAGCCTTTTCTGGATCTCACATAAATTTGCAGACAATTTTATTTTGTGTTGTATGCGAGTGCCAGAATTTTATGAATGAGTGCGATTTGAGATTTCCTTTGCAAATGAAGAGGTATAATTAAGAAGGATGGTAATAAATTAACTCTTTATTAATTAAAGTCAATGCCTTATAAGGTAGTGGAATATATAAAATGTTTATACAAATATATGAAAAACTGTACTTTTTGGAAAGATAAACCCATATATTGGACGTACCCTGATTATGCCACCCACCTTCTGCAGATGCCTTTGACACCCAGTATGTGATTTGGAATGGCATCGCCAATATACAGTCCTTATTTGTGCATGATATTTCATGCAAAAGTTTAAAAAACAAAAAAAAAACAGTCGAAATACAGGCCCTGAGACTCCAGTGTATTATTTAAACTTCACCACCAGCATGGACTTTCATTTTATAACAATTAGCACTACTGCTGACATGCATACAGGTTTCACAGGCCCGCAAGAAAAATTACAGGCCCTTATATTTTTGGTAAAATGAAAAAAGTAATTGAAAGCTAAAAATATAATTAACCATTCATGATCTATTTGTTTTATATAGCATTAACTGCCCAAAAGCTTAGGAGTATTCATTTCTATTTGTTTTTTGTTTTTAAAACTAGGTCACATTTGTTTGCTTTTCATTTCTAGTTATCAGATGCCCCGCTTGAATATAATAAAACAAAATTTCATTGGCATTGACTTTTTGCATCTGACAGGTCATACTCTGATATACCAGCATGCAGTTGTGTCCATACTATAATATTTGTAAGATTACTCATGGACATTAAGTCTTATTTCTCAATATATTTTTGCCAATCTATTGTTACTTTCTTGACTTTTTATAACCCTCTTGTAAATAAGGTACCAGCAAAAAGAATCAGAAACAAACAAACAAAAAATCAATGAGAGGCACGGTGCCTAATGGAAGTAATGCTGGACATTTTTTATTTTTCTGTAATTAATGACTGAGCGAGCAATGTTGATCTCTATCTCGTCTACGTCTTAACAAGTAATGCCGTACGGTCAGAAAATATCTGTTTGTTTTAAAGGCAATTAATAAAATGAAATAATTTAACAAAGGCAGTTAAAAAGAAACACAACCAAAAAAGACGGTCGCTAAAATTTTATGCGTGTTCTGATAGCTGTGGTCGCAAAACCCTGTCATGATCGCCACAGAACTATTAAAATGACGCAGTTCTTGTAATACCAAACATCTGATTTGTGGAGACTGTGCGTTACACATCGTCATTTGCAGGTTCCATTTAATAGGCCCGCGTCATTTCCTTTATATAGGCTACTCACGGTGCGACCGTGACTGTAGCTGAAAAATTAAAATCAACGTAAGCGACCCGATGGCAGTGAACATTTTCCCGCCAAAATAGTCCTGAATGAAGTCACATGGGGTGAACTTTTACTACGAACCTCTTATTGGCTCTCTGGCTGTGTCACGTGATCGCTCCGCCAATCACAAGAGCGTCTGCGTGTTCCAGGCACGTGTTTATGCAAATCGACGTGTCACATGGTTTAAATGCCAACATTGGTCGGTTGACAGTATGAATGTCGAGAGAACTTTCATTTAATGCGACAGCGATAAGCGTCAGCTTTATTTGTAATCAAATAAGAACCATTTCTAATTGCTCAATATTTTTATCGGCCTGTTTCGCCAGAATAACAAAATTTGATGGCAGTTTCCCGGCGGTGTTTCTTCTCTCGCGCACGAATATAACGATCGTTCCACGTATATATAGGCACAACCTGACTATTTTTTAAGGCTCAAATTAAACGACCGGCAACGTCGGGTAATACTTTTCATTATGGAAATTAAGGGCATCTAAGAATGTAATAGAAGGGCTATTTTTCTACTACTTGAAGGCAGATTTTTACGGGGCCAGGCGCGCTTGCAGGAGTTCATAAAAAAATAATTTGCAGATATGTAAAAATAAAATTTCAGCCGCAGCCAAAAAAACTCGACCGGCCGGGTTAGCCCCAACAGAGAATTTTTTTAAGGATGGCCTAATACAGCTTATATTACCACACAAAACCGGCATTTGCATACCTGCTCTTCCAAATTATATTTTGTGATCATCATAACAGCTGAGCGCCGAGACCAATGGGTCCCTTGTTTTAAATAGGCGGTTTCTTTTTTTACATGAACTTCATAAAAATCTTGCAAAGTTTCACTATTCCCATAATTATGTATCTTTCTGTGGAATTTTTCTATACTTGTATAGTAATAAATTATTTACATTACATATTTTGACATTTTATTATTCATTTATTTTTACCGTTGACTTGTTATAGAAACTGAAAAGGAGAATCTTTGCGGTGTAGTAAACTGAAGCAATAACAATAAAAAATATTATAAAAGGTTTTCTTTTTTTAACAGCCAAGACAAAGTATATTGAATCATTTTCCCAGGTGTCTCCCGCTAGGTGTCACCAAATCAAACCCACCTCCTATTACTTGCAACGAAAAAAGCTGTTTAAGCATTGAAAGGATGAGAAAAGCAGGCTGGTGAAGTTTCATAATTGAAATTTGGATTATTGTATGTGTGACAGCGAAATAGTATACGTTAGAAAGTGTGCATACATCCTAAATTATTATACATAATGGTGGGACAATTTGCTATAATCATTGCTAAGATCATGCAAGATCTAGTTAGCAAAGGTTTAATTGAAGAGACTGAAGTTGAAACATAAAAAAATGACAGCCTTGCTATGCAATTAGAATTGAAAAAGTTGGAAATGCAACATGAGCTAGCATTAAAACAGTTAGAATTAGAAAAAAGAAAAAGAAATTGGGTTAAAACGACTGGAGTTAGAAAAGACTTAAAGTAGAACGCAGTCTAAGTGCTGCCCCAACTCACAGTTTTGATGTTACTAAACACATTGGACTTGTCCCACCTTTTCAAGAAAAAGAGAGTGATAAATATTTCTTACAATTTCAGAAGGTAGCTGAAAATTTAAAATGGCCTAAGGAAAATTAGACTATGCTGTTACAAAGTGTATTGACTGGCAAGGCCGAGAAATATATACAGAGCTTTCAGTAGAAGCTGCTGCTGACTATGACATGGTGAAACGGTTAATCCTAAAAGGTTATGGGTTAGTTCCGGAGGCTTACCGCCAGAAATTCAGAAATTGGGAAAAGCGCAAAGAACAGACCTACGTCGAATTTGCTAGGACAAAAGAGCAGTTGTTTGATCGCTGGTGTAGTTCTATAAATGTAATGAAAGATTATGACAATTTGCGCCAGTTGATTTTACTTGAAGAATTTAAGCGCTATTAATTAACGCAGATGTTAAAACTTTTCTTGATGAGAAAAGTCCTGAAACACTTGACATTGCTGCTCAATTAGCTGATGATTATTCATTAACACACAAAATGTCTTTTACTCGCAAATCAAACCAGTCATTCACAAACAAGAATGTAAATCAGTATGGTCAAAAGAAGTTTACAGCGCAGTCACCCAGTACTAGTAGTCCTGATAGTTCAGCAAAGCCAATAGCTACACCTCAGTCCACGTCCATTGTGTCTCAGTCCAACAAAGACCAGTCATTTTCAAAGAAAATCTGTAATTACTGCAAGAAAGAAGGTCATCTAATATCTGACTGCTGGAAACTTGCGAAAAAACCAAATGGCAAACCTTCTGGGTTTGTTTCAAAATCTATGTATAGCATAGTACAAGAGCCATGCTCTTTTCATGTAAATAAGGGGTACAACTCCTTTATTGACTCCAATAAAGAGTTTGATGCTACGGAGGCCCAAGTGCCGTCTGAATCCAAAGAAGAATCCGTAGCTTGGGGGGTAAAACCTCAGTTGATTCCTGCGAGGAATTAAATAAGGCAGGTCCTTTCAAGACTCCTGCGAGGAGTATTCTCTGGATAAGGCTAAGTCCTTTTATGACTCTTGCGAGAGTATTTCAAACGAGGCCAGGTCCTCTTATGACAAACAGAAGTTTGTTTCTGCTGATGAAAATTCCTCTTTTGACTCCCACGAGGAGTTTGGTAATAAAAAGGATGTAGATTCCTTAAATGACCCTGAAACAGAGTTTTTCACAGACACTGTCAATGTCAGTTCTTTGTTTGATGAAGCTGAGGTAGTAGATTCCTCTTCTGACTCTGAAATGGAGTTATTTGAGCCATTCATACATGCTGGTTTTGTATCACTTTCAAGTGACTTTCAGATTCTACCCCTATTAGAATTTTGAGGGACACTGGTTCAGGCCAGACTCTCATTTTAGTAAACAGTTTGCCATTTTCTAATAGGTCCTTTACTGTGCATATGCACTTGTTAATGGTGTGTTTTCAGACAGGCACACTTCAGTTTCGCTTCACAGTATCCATTTAAAGTCAGATTTGATTTCTGGGAGTATTACTGTGGGCATAAGAACTACTTTACCCTTTAAGGGAATTCAGTTGCTACAAGGAAATGATGTTGCAGGTGATAAAGTACAGCCCGTACCATTAGTGACAGAAAAGCCGTCACTTGATCAGGACACTGATCCGGAAAGTCAGAAAAATTCCTGGTTTGTATCCTTCATGTGCTATAACTAGATCTATGGCCAAGAAAAACACACATTAGGATAATGGTCCAGATAATAACACTCTGGAAGTCACTAGTGACTCGTCTAATGACTCGCCCGTACAGGATGCAGCATTCTCAAGGTCAGAACTTATCGCGGAACAGCGTAAGGACCTTGATATTTCATGATTGTTTCCCAGGGAAGTTTCTAAAGAACCCAGTTTGTTTCTATGTCAAAAATGTACTTGTGCGTAAATGGCGACCACCTGATGTATGCGCTGATGATGAGTGGGCCATCAAACATCAAATAGTAATGCCCAAAAGCTTTCGCAGTGAAGTTCTAAGCATGGCACATGAGGCTCCTTTGTCTGGCCATTTAGGTATAAAAAAAGTATCAAAAAGTTAGTACACACTTCTCTTGGCCTAACCTCAGGAAAGATGTTGTACAATATTATAAATCATACCATACAGGCCAGATGGAAGGCAAGCCCAATCAGAATCCTGCTAAGGCCCCACTTAGGCCTATTCCTGCTTTCGAGGAACCATTCAGTAGGATTATTGTTAACTGGGTCGGGCCACTGCCAAAAACAAAATCTGGACATGAATACTTGCTGACAATTATGTGCGCATCTACCAGGTTCTCTGAGGCAATACCATTACGCGAACTAACATTTTGTGCCATGACGTCGATGTTGACGAACCAAGCGCAGGCAAGCAGCATCCATAGAGACTGTATCTACAGGATGAGATTCAATATTATCTGGACAATGATTTTATTGAACCTAGTAACAGTAACTGGAGTTCACCGTGTATTCTTGTGCCAAAACCTGATGGAAGTTACCGTATGTGCACAGATTATCGAAAACTGAACTCTGTCACCAAGACTGACACGTTCCCGATTCCGAGGACCGATGATTGTATTGATAGAGTCGGTAGCTCCAGATATGTCTCCAAGTTTGACTTGCTAAAAGGATTCTGGCAAGTTCCGCTTACAGATCGAGCGAAAGAAGTGTCCGCATTTGTGACGCCGCAAGGACTGTACCAGTATAAAGTTATGCCGTTTGGCATGAAGAACTCGCCAGCTACGTTCCAGCGCCTCATTCATATGATTTTCAAGGACATTCAGGGTTGCGACGCATATATTGATGACCTTATCGTGTACAGCGACACCTTGGAGAAACATCTGTAAATTCTTCGCGACCTCTTCGAAAGACTCAGTTAAGCACGTCTAACCGTAACTTAGTAAAATCTGAGTTTTGTCATGCACAAGTAACATTTTTGGATCATATTGTAGGGCAGGTTCAGGTAAAACCTGTTGATGCCAAGATAAGTGCTATTTCTGCATTTCCTAGACCAGAAAACAAAAAAAGTAAATAATGCGTTTTCTTGGTATGGTTGGGTACTACAGGAAGTTTTGTCCAAATTTTGCTGCTGTAGCTGAACCTTTGACTAATTTGTTGAAGAAGAAACAAAAGTTTGTATGGAATGATCAGTGTGAAAATGCATTTCAGAATTTGAAAGCAATTCTGCAAAGTTCACCAGTTTTAGCAGCTCCAGACTTTCCTGTACCTTTTAAGTTAGCTGTAGATTCTAGTGATACTGTTGCTGGTGCCGTGTTGTTACAAGAAGGCAATGATGGCATAGATCATCCAATTTTTTATTTCTCAAGAAAGTTTAAGGCAAACCAGAAATACTACTCCACTATTAAAAAAGAATGTTTGGCTTTGATTTTGGCATTGCAACATTTTGAAGTTTGTGTTACTTCATCAGTCAGGCCTATAATTGTCTTCAGTGATCACAATCCCCTCACGTTAATGAACAAGTTGAGGTGTAAAAATCAAAGATTGTTGAGATGGAGTTTGTTCTGACAGGATTACAATCTTGATATCATACACATTAAAGGGAAAGACAATTGATTGTGATAGCAAAAACGAGAAAACTTTCTTTTTTCTTACAGGAGGGGGAGTGTTACAGGTGCTCTTTTATTGTGTGAAACGGGTGTAACTCGTGTTGTGACACCCTCGCCAGGCCGTTTGTTACATTCGCAGTTTAATCCGTACTGGTTGAACACTCGTTGTCATGCTAGCCTTTGGCTCTCTCGCCTGGTCGTGAGTCACGTGTGGACCCTGGTATGTAGATACACACACAGCGATGTTCTTCCAGATGATTCCTGTAACGCGTGTTTACTGTGTTGTGTAAGATCTCTTAGACTGTTCGAAAAGTGAAAAATTCTCGGCTTGGGGTAAAGAGTATATGAAGGGGCTGTGTTTTAGAGCCGGGAGGGCAGCAGAGAAGATTTCCAGTGGACGCAAAAGCGTGTGTCAGTTTCTGGGACCTTATCCGACGAGTGCGGCAATTATAGAGTTTGGTCAGACTTTCTCCTTGATTTTGTCATTTGGACTTCAGTTTACTTTCTGGATTGTTACAAGAGCTTTACACTTGACTGTCATAATCCGAGAGTTTATATTTAAAGAACTTATCGTTGTTACGGTGGTGGTATCCAGGTACTGTGCATTTTGTCTATTTTACTGTGGGATTGTATTAATTTTTTGTTATACCGCTGTTTTACTGTATATAAATTAATTGTTTTGATTTAGTGTATTGTAATGTTAGGGTTGTTTTAAGAATAAATTATGGTTATTTGTTCACAAAAAAACACTGACTTCTTTATTCATTCCCCTAGACATTTCACGCTGCCTAGTGTTACAGAATCTGATCTCCATTACAAAATTTTGTGTTTATCTCGCATACGTGATCTGTTTATATTAGGTTCTGTAACAACAGAGATGTGAAACAGAGATGTCACATGTAAAAATGTCGGTTATAAAAACTTATGTCCGGGGGTTTGTGCAGTCCTGGGATACTGAGGTATCTCCGACTCCAATAATTTTCAATTTATTTCGTGATGCAAAGTCCATAGATATCTCTTAAAGAAAGCACATATGTTGTTCAGTTAGAAAAGGTGGGTGTGGATATAAAAGATTCATTGTCAGTACACACTACACCACTCAAGCAACTCGTCCATGTAACATTTGCTACAACTGACAGGACAGAGATTGTTATTATTATGCTTTCTTGTTTACATATATGATGGAATCATTATCCGAGGAGGGCGTAAACATGAAATTCGAAAGTGTAAGTTGAGTCATCTCCCTACTCTCGGTAAAAGTTATCCTCAGAGAGATCTTTCTTTTGATGTCTGGTATTTTTGCGGTTTCATTAATATATAGACCAGCTCGGAAAGTAATAGAACCGGAATCAAGCCAAACAAATCCAAGGCAACATAACATGGTAGACAGTACCCAGATATCAAACCTATTTTACGCTGTTTCGTAGGTATTTAAGGTAAAATCATCAACCATTAGATAATATTTTAGTTTCTATTTTCTATTGTTATATTTTATTCTGTTTCCTTTTCACATGGTTTCATTAAAGATATATTAACATTTGCAATTCTTTATGCATCTTATCAGTTCATTTTAGTTTGTTAGCAAAACAAACCCGGAACACGCGCCAATACTGTCTCCATGTCGCGTTTTATAGTTTGTTATAGAACTGTGGTTCTACGGTTCTGTAGTTCTGCCTCGCACTGATATTAGTAGGATAATGTATCATTTAAAATGTGTTCCGCTTTATATGTATCCTAAAACAGACTTGGTTAAAGAGTTGTTTCGAGTTTTCGACGCTATAGTAGGAGCGTACTTGTGGGGGGGGGGGGGGGGGGGGGGGGCGCTTCTGAAAAATAGAACAGGCCTAATACCGAAAAGCAGAGCCAGTTTTTTATACATGCACCGTTTTCTTCCCTATACTGTTGCATGACAGGGTTGTGTATGATATGGTCGATTACGTGACCGCATGTGATGGAACAATACTTTACACGTCCACTGAGACCCCTTCCAACTGGGATGACACCATATCGTGTCACTTATTTACTTCTGCAAGGTATTATAGCCCTTTCTTGTCCTGGCTCCGATATCCGCCCTTGCTTATAACATGCTATTGGTCAGCACTGACCGATTACTAATATTGCATGTTGTGTTTGACAGTTATTATTTACATATTTTAAATATTACCTATTTTACACTGTCTGTCTATGTTGCATACTGAGGTTGGTTACATTTTCATATTCGTGATGTAACATTTTCGTGATTTTCACCTTTTTCAGGGTTTCCCGACTGCTCTAAGCTCGCGATCTTGTCATATGTTTTATCAATTTCAGAGTAAATCGATTATTATATTAAACATTCGATATGTGCACAAAGTCTCACTAATTTTACAAAAATCACAGGGAACGTTGTAGGAGTGAAATTGTTGCCTATTACTTGGAGACAAAAGAAAAATCTGATATTATTTACAACATAAATCTTTGATTTACTGAAAACGTAAAATGTGTCCTATTATGTATAATGTCAAACTTTTGACTTTCAGCTTTTGACGCTTTGGATAACAAAGTGTATGTCCGTATAAATGACATATTTAATGACATAATTTTTTCTGTGTCCTAGGTTGTTTTTTTTTTTTTTTTGTTTTTTTTTTTTGCGAAATTCTCTGTCAGGATCTCGAGATGTTATGTCGAGATCTCCAAATGTTTTCTCGAGATCTCGATAATCTTTTTGTGTCCTAAATCAGCCGCTGCATAGCTGAGACGTCTTATTCGAGAAGTTTTCATTTTCGCGATGACTTCCCTTCCGTGATAAAAGCAAATTTGAAATCACCTCGAACAAAGGTCAACCACAGTAAATATATGAGTTTGTTCCCCTGGCAACAAAATAATAAAAGCCTAACAAATAATCAGTGGGCTCCGAGGTCCTGATACTGTATTTTATGATCAGATGCCATGTATTATTATATAATATATATATACGTAATTGGTCATAGGTGTTATTTCAAATCCTCACATGTCTTTAGGAGCAGATAAAATATTCTTTCTTTTGTGTGTTAAGGTTTTTTTGTGTTCATTTTTGTGATTATGAAAAAAATCTACATTGGTGAGGTGTTCTATTACACAGAAAGAACAGAGATAGTCACATGTGCAAATGTCAGTTATAAAAACTTATGTCAGGGGGTTTCTGCCGTCCTGGGATACTCTGGCATCTCCGACTTGTATAATTTCCAGTTTATCTTGTGATGCCAAATCCATAGATATCTCTTAATGAAAGCACATCTGATGTTAAGTTAGAAAAGGTGGTTGTGGATATATAAAATCAATTGTCAGTACACAGTACACTACTCAAACAACTCGTTCATGTAACATTTACTACAACTGACTTGACAGAGGTTATTACTATGCTTTCCTGTTTACACGTATAATAGAAGCATTATACTAGTAGTACATATACATGAAAGTGTAAGTGGTGTGTAATGGCATCTCCCTATCCTCCGAGTGATCTTAATTTGCTGAACGGTCTGCTTTGGTTTCATTAGTTATACATCAGCTGGGAAAGTAATAGAGCCGCAATCAAGCCAAAAAAAAAATCCAAGGCAACGTAACATGGTACACAGTACCCGGATGTCAAAACTGTTTCGTAAGGTATTTAAGGTAAAATCATCGACCATTAGATAATATTTTAGTTTCTATTTTTTATTTTTATGTTACATTCTGTTTCCTTTTATTGTGGTTTCATTAAAGGTTTATAATCATGTGCAATAATTTATGCATCATCTCAGTTTATTTTAGTTTTTTTTAGCAAAACCAACCCGGAAAACGCGCTTACTGTCTCCATGTCACGTTTTATAGGCGTTACTGTGTTTGGTAATCACATATACGTGTGTATGTTCGTTTTAACAAGAATGCATGACCAGAGGTATGATCGTCATGCGCGAGGCATGCTCGACAACTCCTTAACTAACACGTAAGAAGAAGCAATGAGTTGTCACATGAAGAAACATTGGCTGCGCTGGAAATATCATGATTTGTTCGATCGCGAGATACGGACACCAGGTGGCGTACGCGTTGTATTTATATTTTGCGCCGCTGGCCGCGCCTGATCGAGTTTTTCTACCATTTGAAGTGGCTAAACAGCCGGCAACGTGCTGGCAGTTTAGTCCACAGGCTAAACAGCCGGCAGAGAAAATTAACCTTGTCGGCAGTCTAGCCTACCTAAAAATACCTGTATAATAATATAACACGCGCCTATTACCGGAGAGCAGAGTCGGATTTTGCACCATGCACCGTTTTCTTCCTAACATTTTTGGATACGAGAGTTGTGTATGATATGGTCGATAACTGACCTAATGTGATGGAACAATATTTTACTTGTCCAACTGAGACATAGCCACCTGGGATAACACCGTATCGTATCACTTATTTACTTCTGCAAGGTAGTTAAACCCTTTCTAGTCTTGGATCCTATATCCACCCGTAGCGTACTCATGATGAATATGATGTGTTAATTCTTAACACGAATATATGCATGCATGCTTGCCCCCCCCCCCCGCACACACACATACACCAAATTCTAAATTCACTGAATTCTAAGCAGCTTTTGCCGCTATGTATATGGATCTTTCAAGTTTGGTCAACAGTTCAGCTAAGTTGTTTTCAGAGAGCGTTAAAGTGTTTCATAAAGCAAAAGCTTTGTTTAGAAAATAAAGGGTGAGGGAACCTGTTATTATCAGCAGTATATGGCACACGAACCTCTATCACCACTATATTATGTTGATTTAAGGAACACGTTAAGTACACATAAACCTAGAGTCACCAGTTCAGTAGTGTTATTTTAAGAAGCCGATAAAGAACACATGAATCTGTAGTAGTGTTGTCTTATTAGGAGAAAAGGTTAACAAGAAACTGTCGTCAACATTTTAACAGTGTTGTTTTAAGAGACCAGTAAAGCACTCATGAAACTATGTTCAGCACTCAAGCAGTGTTGATTTAAGAGAACAGTAATACGCACATGTCAGGAGCGGATTCTGGATTTAAGAAAAGTAGGGGTCCAACCGAGAAAAACTAATTAAAGAAAATTAAAATGGTCCTCTGATCCCGAAAAGGGGGGGGGGGGTCAGGTCGGAAAAATGATCTGAATCCCTGAAAAAGCTTGTGGAGGCGCGGAAAGGGGGGGGGTTCTGACTTTCTGAACCCTCCCCCTTGATCCCCTTCTACATTAACGTATAGTCACCACTTCAGTAGAACTCTTTAATATATATATATATATATATATATATATATATATATATATATATATATATATATTGTTACGGTATGACATAAAAGCGGACCGAACTGTTCGTAACAATATCATTAATGGGATTTGTGAAAACGCCTTTCGCCTAAAGTGGTTCCATTTCATTCTCACCCATAACATCACACCATATAGCTTATATATACTTTAACAGGCAAAGGGAGATTTAAATGGATTTCTGTTGATAACAGGGAGCTTATTAATTTTGCAGATTATTGTGTAATTCAAATAAAAAATGGATACTTGCATTTTTATCTGTAGTATGTATTTATACATTCTAAGAGTAAAACGGATGTTGTTTGTGTATTGGGATGTGTAAACGTGTGTGTCGATATTATTTTATATATTTAAAACTGTTATTGAAATATTTATACTATTCATAATATTAGCAGATCATCTGCCCCTCAAGCGACAACAATATATTCGCCGAACCAAATTTATGTGAACCAAGTCAGATATGTCCAGTTACACTAACGCCCTTTCTGATTTCTAAATTACCCTGTTGCCTTATGCGGGGAATATAGATGCTCAGTATTGTTTCGAGAACCCCAGGATTGATGAGTAAATATAAGGTAATTTTATGCTGGTGTTATAAGGTATTTAATGCGACTGTCGCCATGAACTCATGTAGGCCCAACCAATTCTCACGTGAATGACGTGTGAATGGTGAGACTTTCACCTGGAATTGCTTAAGACTCCATTAAAAGTATTACATTGTACTGTAAGTATGGGAGGAAAAGGTATTGCTGTCTTTATGTCCAACTGGGTAGCACTGTTGCAACCACTATTGTAATAAAGTTCACTATTGTAATAATTATTACAAAAGTGGTTGCAACATAGCACCAAGAAACCACATTCTTCCGATAACATTCAGAATAACTAGATATTACGGGCACTTATCACAATTATTTTATCGCTACCCCCGCACAAATACGTGTTAAATATTACTTTTCAGACATTTTGCAACTCCTACTAGTAAATATTAAAAGAGAAATGTATGAAACCTGACATCTTGAAACGAGAGGTCACTGCAAGACTTCGTCTTGAATGAAGATGAATGTTTAGATATTATAAACACTATAGACCTAGAAATGAAGATGTCAACAGAAACATGGAATATGTATAGATTCATTAGGATATGGGGTTAACCTAAGGATCGGCCCAGTATATAGATTGCACTAATTTATATTCAGAATATTTTCAAATCGCTGCATATTCACAATGATATCGCCAGAAGTGCTTCGTTATTCCCATACAAGTGTCTCCTAAATACTGTTGGTATGTCTAGAATTACGTCTTTTTTTAACCCATAAAAGTGTTGGAGATTATTTTTTTTTCTTTTATTGAGGACAGGTGCTAATTAACTAAATAAAAATTAGAACAGACTTCTGAAACGAATATCTGTGGAACTGGACCTGTGATAAGAAATTGTTTTCAATGTATACCGAATATATATACTTCAACAATGCTTTATTTAGCGCAATCATATCAAATAATTTTCTGTACTTCCCATTATAATGCTCATGTTGCGATTTCATTCAATATATATTGAATAAGGATGAGTGATAAACAATGCTTTATTCAATGTATACCAAAGGTATCTACTTAAAAGAATACTTCATTTCATGCAATCAGTTAAAATAAACTTATCTACTTCCAATAACACTGCTCATGTTATGAAAAAGTTACTTTTTTGCCCATTTACAAAGTATTGTGACACATGTGCCTTTGCTTACATCAGGATTGTTCAAGTACAGATCCAAATTGTGATTTGTACAAGTACGATTAGCATATTTAACAGTACAGTTGACAATTCCGATATGTACCAGTACAAGTCAAAATTGCAGCCTGTACTGGTCTAATATATATATACAGTGGAGCCCCGCCTTGCGACCACCCCGAAATTGCGACCACCCCCAATTTACGACCACTTTTCCTGGTCCCAAATACACGATTCAGGTAATTTAGAGTTTCACAAATACGACCACCCCCAAATTACGACCACTTTGGTCAGTCCCCAAGGTGGTCGTAATTGTGGGGTTCCACTGTAAATATATATATATATATATATATATATATATATATATATATATATATATATACCAGTTCGCAGGCATATTGTTAACCCATAAAAAAACGTTTATTTTATATCCTATTAATGTATATGTGAACGTATTATTATACTAAATTTTTTAAAGTTTTATTAATAATGATTTAATTTTTGTATAAAGTAACCATAATTTATTTTTTCATCAAATTTAACGTTATTTTGGAATCGGCCCGCTAAAGATCTTACGGATATTCCACGTGGCCTTCGGGGAGAAGTTTGATGTTAATTTAAGCAAAACACTCAGTGATCACCCATCTTTAATTTATATAAGTATAAATAACGAGGTCGTCACTCAGTAACCATCGTAAATGCACTTGAAACTTCCCTTTCAAATATATCCCGTTAGTTACAAACCTCCATAACCATATATATATATATATATATATATATATATATATATATATATATATATATATATCAAGGTTTCTCATCCTCATCCCCGGGGCCCGGACGTTATCTCTCTTCCCGGTTATCCTCATCAGCACGTGGCAACATGACGACGAGCATCATCAAAAGATGTATACTTGATCAATTCCTAGAGATCAACATGTAAAACTGAGGTTTGGTTTCCCGTAAACAAAAATAAACATCCGTATGACGCATCCGAGTTTTGATAATTAGAGTCTGTTACTAGGCTGCTAGGCCTCCGCCCTTGTGTGGGTGTGCAGTAACATGGACGACGCTAGTACTGGATATACTTGCGCATGCGCAATATAGCACTATTGCGTGTTTTTTCATTCTACCTGGTGCAGCGCCGTTATATTACATTTATTCACATAACCGGTTCAGGATAGGCTATAGGATTATATCCTGTGCACATTGTTGATGTGGGCCGTGTACATGTGTAGAAAGACTATTCGGATTATATACATTTATTTCAATTGCTGTTATGGCTTATGAGTAACGGAAGTTTCGTAGAAATACTATACTTATTGTTGTTAGCGTACACGCGCACAAGCCAGTGATTATTGGATTCAAAAATAGTTTTCGAGCATTAATGCATAGCATTTATAACACAGGGAAAAGATACGATCCGGAGGAAAAACCATCCTGGATCTCTATGATCTGCTAGCATTATTCATTCTTGATTTTTTGCTGAAATTATGGTCATAAATCGATCCGATTTATCCTTTTCTTCGGAGAAAAAAACTATCTGGGAATCCCTGATCCATATGGATAAATAATCCTTGATTTTCCGAGCCAATCATACTGAATCTTCAATATCAACTCATTGCCTTCTATAAAACTGTATTTAGATCTTAGAACAACCTTAATTTTGCTCCGCTGTTTGGAGAGAAAATTGATTAGTTATATTTGTCACATCATGTGACATCATTTGTCAAAGTGTGTTTTGTAATTGTATAGCTTCATCGGTGCTGCAACAGAAGCAAGATGTTTTGCTGTCACACTGTTTTTTATATTAATAATTAAAGGAGGCCGAGCGGAATTATTGAAGAGGTGCTTTGAACATATGCCGCTGAGCTGCTGGTAAGAGTGGAGACATATATCGATCTGTATGTCACATACGCCTGTACGAATGATAGAGGTAAGTCATTCTCTCTCTCTCTCTCTCTCTCTCTCTCTCTCTCTCTCTCTCTCTCTCTCTCTCTCTCTCTCTAGTTCGTGTACGTGTTTGTATGCGTGTTTTTGTCTACTCCATATTACTAGGCATTGAACAGAGTATAAGGCAAAAACTCGTGTAAAAGTGTATATAATAAAAAATGCGATGTGTAATATGATTCGATACTCTGCAAATGTATAGTGATTCTTCGAGTTTCATGCCGTATAGGATATATTTGAAACGTTAATTTTATATCAAACTAACGAAATGACGTGAAAAAATTATTAATAGAAAAACATGAAACTGATAGGTGTCTTATATAATGCTACGAAAATGTAGTTCGATACCACGTGCACGCATCCAACAGGTGAGCTAACAACCAAGGCGGCCATTATACCTTTTAATGGCATAACCTTCGGACGGAACAAAGAAAATACCCTACTTAATAATGGTAGGAAATCCTTTAGATTGAATATACATTATCGTATTCTGGGTTGCCTCCAAAAATATATAAAATATTTCTCGCCTGTTACCAAGTCCACAAAGTCTTGTAAAAATATGTTCATAATCTGGTTTATAGTAAATTTGCACCAGATAAACCTAAATATGCGTCGCCTCAAGGAGGCAGTATAATACATTCTGCTTCTTTTATCAAGCCTTACAAGGACAGAGTTATGTAACGTTAATGTTTATGGGAGAGAAATCTGAATGAGACACCTTAATGGCACACTTTAATACACTTTCCATGTCATAATTTCGTAATGAATAATGTATTACATTAATGAAACAAGAAATAGCAAATCACCCGGCGTGCTGAAAAGGTTGCGGGGAAACACATTTTATGTATGGATTGCTTATAGAACTCTACGATGGGAGTTTTTTTTTTTTAAATTCACCTTAGCAAGTAAATGCAGCCTGCAAATATGAATAAATAGATATATGTGTGTGTTTTGATTAGTAACCGGTGTTTTACAGAAATAAAATCATATTTAAACTGATATCATAATATCAAACCGAAGCGACTATTGAGCGACTAACATAGGAGCCACGGAGAGTGCCTCGTATGAGTTATTGTAACCAGTTGTACAATCCATGTAAAATAAATAAAGTTAATATTTATATTTATATTACAGTGATTATTACATATATAGTCTTTGAGTACGATCATAAAGGGTTTATGTCTATTTATATTATACAAGGTGTAAAGATAAACCGAAACCAAAGCCTTTTTAACACAGGTCAAGCATTTTAAGCATTCCAGGCATAAACACTTGCATGGTGTATACACAACTATTCAGGTAATGAAAATTAATTGTTATCCGGAACTCCCTGTAAGCTGACCAAAGGCCTACAGGTGGCACAAACAGTGTCTAACGGCCGAAGGCTGTAACTCACAGCAGTAGGCTGGACATAGGGAAGTGTGTATAATCTAGGGTCCCTATCATTTAGATATATCGGTAAATGACCATGGATAATCAGAATTAAATGCTGCCAGATGGATAACATAGGCAGCTACTGAAGCTTCACATGAGCCATGAGATTTATTAAAATTTCAAATTAAGATCACGGGAGAAAAAGATCAGACTTGATACTTGTGCCAATAACCTCCTGAATTTAAACAGGACAAAGACAGTGATTATATCATGCCTATTTTTTAACTATTTTTTATCTATCAATTAAGGTGTTATAAGGTTTAATGACAGTACTTGGGAGAATATCAATTATATTTTTTAAAAAAATATGAATATATATATACCTTTTATTGTCTGTGTGATGCATTTCAAATATATCAATCAAGCATAATATAAAAAATAAGGTATATGTTTATTCTAAACCATTTTAGATATAAAATATTTCATAGTAATTCATAAATTGAACCAAAGTATATTATTATATTCATTGATATATTTCATTAATTATATATATAAATGTTTTACTCTGGATAGTGGGGGATGATTACATTGACAATCCCCCCCCCCCTTGCCCAAAAAGTGGAGGGGATATATGCCCCCTACCCCCCCCCCCCCCCCTATATTGACACACTGACATAAGCATAAATTAAGATGAAAAAAATAAAAGTCCACAAAATGAAGTTGTTGAACTAAGTCACAGAGAAAAATAAATTAAACATTTACTGAAGATTTCAGTTTTTATAAAAAAAAGAGCTAAGTTCCATTTCCTCCTGATTAACGTTGACCAAAAAATTAATAAGGATTATACACCAGTGATTACTTAGGGTTACATGATGGCACCAAATAGACAGACCACAGTCTTTTTAATGTAATATACATTTCCTATGCAAAATATTCAAATGTAACTCAATCTCTGATGGGATATTTCCTAATGTGTTAGCTCCTAACACTCTGAGATTGAAGACCTCACCCTGAGGTTGAAGAAATACCTGGTTAAAATCAACCTGATTGGCAGATTTGAATTATAAATTGTAACTCAACATGGTTTAGACAAGTTTTTGTAGTACACTAGCCATCAATCATGACTCACAGGCATTTTTTTTTAAATAAATTGGTCGTTTTTCCAACAAACAGAGGCAATCCATCTGCATACAGATTATCCAGGAAATCCTTCACTCCTTCTGTTGAAAAAAATAGTGTAAAAGAGCCGATTTCACAGATCTAGCTGACTTTTATTAACAGGGTAAATGCTATATAAAAATTAACAGTGAGTGCTAGAGCAGGCACCGTTTGTACTACCAGCAGGCTTGACCTACTAGATGGCCCTCATTAGTGGACAGTTCCGAAGTAGATCTATTGTTGACAGCTAAATAAATATTATATCCACTGTTTTTCTGTCTGAAGTTTTAAATATGTTGCAGCTTAATTTATATATATATATATATATATATATATATATATATATATATATATTTATAATATATAATATATAAGTATATGTAAAATTATCATACAAGATAAACCGAAACCAAAACTTTTATAAAGGCTTAAAGGCTTGTCAGTTACATACACAGTAACTATTATGTGCTAATAAAGATTAATGTGCCTAATATGTGCAAACCGTGGCAATTACCCCTTCTCTGTCATGTACACGTGTCTATATCCGTTTTATCAACCAACATTTGGTAAGTTGTTCAGATATAAGTCCAGCCGTTTTATAGGTAGTAATATATGACTATCGAGAGCGCATTGGTGTGTGTGACAAATGATTTATTACAGTATACCGACATCGGCAATATTTGCAATATGTGTAACAACACGTTATTTGTTCATTTTTGACTTGAAATAAGCTTTTTCAAGTAAAACCACCCCGGTACACAGATTCACTATCTATTTTTCACCTGTTTTATACGTGTTTGTGCTCCTGTGTATGAGTAAATACAGTCTACTTGTGTTTGTTTAAAATGACAACACTGCGTGGTCTAAGATCCGAACTTGCCCATGCGCGAAAAAATCCCAAACAGGGAGAAGAAACACAGAGGTTACATTGGTGGAGAGTTTGAAAAATCTTAATTTAGAAAGTTGCGTTGCACAGCTACCAGGTGGCGTGAAAGGGCGCTATATTTGTGTTTTGCGCCTCTGATCTCTCCTGTTACAAGTTTATTTCTAATTTTGCACAGGACTAAACAAAGGTTTATTGAATTAAATATTGACAGATATTGGTATTTTTAGGATAAAACGTTAAAGTAGGCCTGCATACATATTCAACACAACAGTTATGTGAATAGGCCCTTTGAGCTGTTTGTCAACCCATACCCCTTGCTCATCCGCCTCGCTCGCATATCGCCAGTTACTCCTGTTGACGGATCCTGATGATAGCGAGAGAACCAGGGGCGGATACAGAATTAAAAAAGCGTTGTGGGGGGGGGGGGGGGGGGGTTGGCTCAACGCCCTGCAAGTTTAGGTAAACAAGAGTGCTTGGGGTAATAGAGTAATTGAGACTATACATAACTTCTGCATGCATAATTATGGTGTAGAAAAGGTTGTTATTGAATACGCGTATATTATTCTAATTCAAATAATTGCTTTGTCGAAAAAGAAGGACCGTGTGCCTCTAAATCCGCCCCTTAGAATCAGGGTCTGCTGTATACATAATTATAGTTTTGGCATTAATTAAGGCCCAACCATCACCACCACCAGCACTGTCAGTGTATCCGACTAATATTAACATTTGTGGTGGAAAATGTACAAACATACAACAAAGAACCGGGGTAAATTTTAGGGATAATGATAAGCAATTCAACGAACAGACAGAAAAATATTGTTGAAAGAATAAACACAATCCCATATATTATCTGGCATGAAGGGAGAGGAAATATTCTGGACCCCACAATGTACAGATGAGCATTCAGCCATGCGTATACCGAAGCCATACATTGGTTTGTATGCTTGATTGGGAGTGTTCATATCAACAGACCCGCTCACTGACTCTCGTGCTATTATCAATACTATCTACAACAAGGGGTTTGTTAGGCTTGACTACCGCACCATTCTGGGATTTCTCGATTGTCCTCAACCACCCTTTGTTAATGGACGTACTGGAGCGGAATTACATATGGAGTGCCGAATCAGGTTTACCGACCAAAACAGGTAAATGTATCGATGTGAGGACGGGAAAACAGATCGAATGGAATAATACAAGGTGACGGTCAGGTAATGTTGTACGTCAACCGTTCACGTGCAATGTGATCTGTACCTCACACATTTCTTCACAGAGAGAGAGACAGAGAGGGAGCAACAGAGAGGGTGAGAGAGAAAGAGAGAGAGAGAGGCATACAGGCATTGTACCATTTTTTGTTTTGTTTTTTTTTCTGTTCATAATGGAATAGAAGAGGAGATGACAATTACATTAACTTTGTACTACTATTACTGCTACTATTATTACTTCTAATAATAATATAGTAATAATCATAATAATAAATATAATCATTATCATGATAATTATAATAAATATTTTTTATGGTTTTCATAATTTTTACTTTTTAATATTTCTAATCTACAACTACAAATACTTCTACTTTAAATGCTACTACTAGTCATATAATATAATAATAATCATGATGTAATTATATTTATTTTTTTTAATATTTAATTATTATTATTAATATTATTATTATTATTATTATTATTATTATTATTATTATTATTATTATCATAAGTAGTAGTAGTAGTAGTAGTTGTTGTTGTACTTAGTTGTGTAAAATTATTAGAATATTGTTAAACTTATTATTTTTATTCTATTATTTTTGTTATCATAATTATTATCATCATTATTATTATTTTTTTATTTTTATTATCATTGTATCATATACAGATTTACTGTATTCTATTCAGTTAATTATCGGCGCCGTTATGACCAGAGCTGTTCCACCCAATACATGACATGGCAGACGTTCCGAGTTCGTTCCGTGTTACCCAAAATGTGCACCCCACAAACGTCAGCGTGCTTATGACAGAGCACTCCAGAACAGAGTTCATCGTCCAAGCAGTTACATTGGCTGTAATATGCGTGACGTCACTTGTGGGGAACTTGCTCATGTTTTACGTCATATGTAGCAGACGACAGTTTAGAACTCCATCCTACGCCCTGGTGCTATGTCTAAGTATGGCTGACCTGTTGGTTTCTGTCTTCAACATGCCTGTTGCTGTGTATACAGTCGCGTTCGGTCTAAGGGTTAACATCCCGCATACGCTGTGCGTAATTTTAGGCTTCGTTGCCATGACAACCTTTGTTGCAAGTGTGATATCACTAGCGTCTATCAGCATCAGCAGATATATTCTTATATGTCAACCCTTCAGGTACAAGAGGATTTATACAAACCGTAATACAGCCTGCATGATCATTGGTAAGTAATTTTTTTATTGATCGATTGAAATTGTCACTGCTATATTTAAAAAAAAATCTAAAATTATGACCAAGAGTCCAGAGTTATTAAAATTAATAATAAAATTAATATCAATAATCCTCCTTTTGTTAATGCGTGCTTTTCTTTAGTTGAGACAGCCAGGGTAGAATAAAAGAAACAGAAATCTTGTGTAGATATATTTACAAACATAATAAAACTATACCTATTAATGCTCATGAGAATACTGACAAATATAGGCCTACCACTAATTTGTTGTTAACTTTGTTTTGCACGAATGCATGTTTATTACAGGCATTTTTCAAAGCAGTTAAGACAGTTTAAGACATTTATTCCAGTTCCATTTCATGAAGGTTTTTTCTTGATGATCCGCTGTAAATCTGGCTAATCTTCGATATTTCTCTTTTTTTAATATTGAACATACTTTACAGTCTGGTATCATAACTCTTTCTATCAGTTTCAATCTAAATTGACTCGCCCATTTTTCATATATTGTTTTCTCATATGAAGATCTGGGCATTGGTAATGGTGCTAATTTGCGCACTTTCCTCGATTAAAAAATTCCTCTCAACAGTATTGATAATAGACGAAGTTTAGTGTTGAATAAATGCACCCTTCCAATTCAGGCTTTACAAATTTTGCAGCAAATTAGAAAAAAAATATCCACCTATTATGTATACAACGGCAAATTTAATTCAAATTTCCTCCTAGGATTTTTTCCCAGATTCGATGAAATAGGTAGATAAATTTTAAATAAAATCTTCCTCTAACACCATATTTTATAATCCGGTATTATATTCGAAGAGTTTCTTTTATTTTGCTCCTAAAGTCTTTGATGTGCACAAAATTAAAGATTTTTTTTCTTCCACAGTGACTTGGATAGTTTCTGCCGGACTTGCAACGCCTCCGCTGTTAGGATGGGGCCAGTATAGTTACATACCTGGCCAGTCTCTTTGTTTCTGTAAGTGGAGCTCCGCCAGCAGCTATGCTTTCTTCATGATCGGCGTCTGCTTCGGGGGACCATGCACCGCCATGTCTATATGCTATTCCAAAATCCTGACAGAAGTCCATGCCAGCAACAGACGCGTATGCTCCGAAACGAAAAACATTACGTCGGCCAATGAAACGTCTGCGTCTGAAACACCCGCCAATCAAAATGGAGAGTTAAATCCCGCGCCTCCACAATTTACTTCTGTTGTTTGGAATGAGGTTAAAGTTCAAACAATCAGTGGCGGCGTCGAGTTGGAAAGTCCAGCTTCCGGTACAGCTGAGCATCACGGGAAATTACTGAAAAGGCTAGAAGCCCGCCGGAAACGGAAACGCAATGAAGACATCCGTTTAGCGATATCAGCATTGGTTATGGTACTAGCGTTTGTCATTTGCTGGTTCCCATATTGTGTGGTGATGATATGGAGTTTGTATACAAGCGTTCCTCGCGCCGCAGACATGGTTGCGATAACCCTAGGATTTTTAAACTCTAGCTGCAATCCGATCATTTACGGAATTATGAACCGGAGGTTCCGGAAAGCTTTGTTGGAAACCCGTGTGTGCTGGTGCTGTAATATCAGAGCTTTAACCCAAGTCAGTAAGGCCTCAAGTGACTATATCGTGACTCAGTAGTACCACTTCTGTCATTTGTTGGATTTGCCATATATAGCCGCCACGATATATACAATATAATTTGTATTGAAAGAAATGACTGAGTAAAAGGAAACATATGCAAATGCAACATGACGTAAAGAGTGTATAACTATACACTGCACTGAGAAATGCGATCATGGTGTTATGGTTGCAAATATTTCGACAGTTGACAAGAAGAGTACTGTCACACACTTAAATCGTAAATGAATGGAAGTAACCGAATCATATGTTTGACAGAGATTGTACCAAATACTATGATTTATTCTGCAAACGTTTCATGGCAAAGCAGAGAGACGATACATCTTTGGGAAAGTGTCTCACAAAGTACTCCACCCAATAGGGGAATCTGCCCTTTATAGTGAATAGTGTTCCCCCATCTATATTTTTTATGTAAACGTGTCTGTATTTCCTAGTGGGTTTCTTATATGAGAACAGAGACAGGATTGGACTGTATTAAGAATTGACTCATATCCAGTAAAATATATGTTCCTTGAATACCTGATGCTGACAGTTGCAGAAATATCGTTTTTACTGGCATATAGCATTTTATTTGATTGATTAGAGTGGCCATGGAAGGTATTTAACAAATAACAAATCACAGAACCATTTTTTAATGAAAAAATGAATAAAAAGTATTTTTCTGCCATGAAAAGAATCTGGTTTATTTAACATCTTGAGTGATAAATTCCTCCATTTAAAGTTGTGAAACGACAACATAATTGATTTGCCTGACCTGTGGCATCTTCATACTAAAAAGGTCTGTGGCACCCTACGCTCCCAAGGCAGCGGAAATCTTGCGCTTCTAAGAAGCTACTGATTTTCCCGCAGCCTGGGTAGACCATTTATGACACATTTAGAAACTAGGTGGTGGGTCGTAGCCTGGCAGCCAACCAAACACTAGTTAAAAATCCCGACACTCATCATAGCTCCGCTCATAGCTGCTCTTCAAGTGCGCTTCAAGTGCACTCAAGTGGTTACTCTTAGTGAAGAATAGTCGAATTTTATTTGCCCCTCTACGTTCTCGCATCATCGACCGATTCGATTATAACATTGTGATCATGTTAGCATATCCATGTATCCCTTTGCCAGCAAAACGGAAACCAGCCAGCGAGGTGTGCTCGGAACCTATGTTGTTTCATTTCATTTGAATTGCAGCTCTCCGGCCAGGCATCCTATGTACACAAGGACTTTTGAAAACCACGTGTGTGGCCATTCTCTCTGAGCTTGTGGCCTGTTCAAACGGTGCCGGGGCGATGAGCTGTCACTCCAAACGAACAACATTGGCTCCGTGTATTCCTCGCTTGGCTTGTAAACCGGTTTGTCTTCCATTACAGGGTCTTAACTGATTGGACTAAAATACAGTGCTCCCCTCTGGTGCAGCGATTCAGTATACGAGGTCAAAACAAACAGCGCTTACGATATAGGTAGTAGGCCTATAGGTAAAGCGCTGTGTAAAGAGCGTAGTGACACCCACGCTTTTGCAGACCTCGATTCATCGGCCCACTCCAGCGTCTATTTCCTGAATAACTACACTTAATGTAACTATCATAAGACAGCCCTGTTGGATGTACCCGCCAATCTCACTTTTATTTTAACTGTCTCTTATAGTTGGGAAAAAACTAAAGTATGGAAAATATCACAACCAAAATTCACATTGCACTTAACCGTTGGAAAATAATCTTTTCCTAGAGTTATAAAGATATGGGTTCAGCAGCTTAAGCAGAGATACGTGCCAACGGTCCCTGAGGGTGCTGATTCCAATTAAAACTGAAAATAGTAAATAAAGCGAAGCATCATTGTTATCTCACAATGACTGTAAAAACTTGATATCTTATATAGTTAATAATGAATGGCCTTTCTCAGTTTAACCTTTTGACCTCTTCTTTGACCTCTCTTTGACCCTTTTGACCAAATTGTTTGCATGGTGTAATATTTTAGTTATAACCTTGGTTCTACAAAATAGAATTGATATTTGATTGTTCCATCTTGAGTTTTTATGGATGTGCTGTCTATGGTGGCTTCAAGTGTTTGTATTTTCCATATAACTAAAAAAATATTAAAGATATCGCTACAAAGCTTGTTACTGTGCTCCTACATTGTAAATGGCGCATGTCTGTTAGAGTATCATCTTTCTTAGTAAGAGTCACTTATCTCATAACTTTTCGTATGATTGAATTCAAAACTTTTTGCATAGAAACTAGATTTTATTGTGATATTTTCATCCATTTACTGTTTCTGTAAAGGTTTAGGAAATAAATGGACATTAGAAATAAAGAAATCGCACTTTTACAGCCCTGTGACCTTGACAAATTAGTCAGGTTCAAAGAAAATGGGTCAAAGTAATTGGACCATAGTAAGGTAAATCCTACAAAAGAATCAATAATATCGGTCAAAAAGCGGTCAAATAATAAAAATAAATGTTTGTTCTAATACAAGTTCTAGACGTGCCCCCTCAGCCGGCTAAGACAAATTTACGTGAGTCATTTAATTGGTTCTGTTGCTTGGTTTATTTTTCATGAATTAGACGCCAAACTGGCTAGCCGAATCAAGGTCTGTAAAAGCGTGGCTGCTAAAAACTTGGTATTTTGAAGATAAACTGGAGTAACTCTGTTGAGTATATCTGTAACCAGTGTCTGTTTTTAATCAAAACAGAAATGAAACCGGATATTTATAAATCAAATGCATTGTTGTAACATATGTGTCGATAATACAAATAATAAATCTGCTATATAATTATAACCTCAAAGTACCCGCATGACCTGCAATGGCATAAAAATATGTTCACGGCAACCAAAACCACACTGTATCTTATATAGATAAGTGGTAAATTACAAGTCCTTCCTTGTGGTTTTCGCCAACTGTTTTCACTCCATGACATATTAATATAATTCTTCCGGGTTTTGTTAAAAAGAAACAGATTTACATGTGTTGCATTCGCATTTTTAAATACAGATCTTGCATAGTATTCAAAATGAACACATTTAATTTTAAAATGTAAATACCCAATACCACCTTGTAAAAAGATTAGTTTACTTCACTAACGATATAATATATATATATATATATATTGACAGCACGTTGATTGATTAGTACTGTTTTATTTTTAATTTGTTATAAACTGAAACTTTGTGCCAAACAATATATATATATATATACATACATTGGATTCGAGTGGCTTTACATGTAAATGGCTACCTGAGGTTTCATGTTGCATTTATGATAAATGCGACAATCATCAGGCCACATGTATTTGAACCTGCAATCACAGAAACAGAATTGAAGTATCTTAATATACTGAGCTACCGGTATCAGTAAGGGAGAAACATTAAACATTAAACAAAGAGTGGGTCACACACATATTAATGAATAATATGACGTGAGGATATAAAACCAGCTATGGTTACGGTATTGATTATCGGAATAATCAATAGCATTATTTGGTAAAGCACAGTTTGTTATATGATTTTGTGGTCTGGATGGTTCCCTTGTAGTCTGTTTACATGTTCTGAGTCACTGACCGAGTGCCCTTGACCTAGTTGCCTGTGATTATACAAGGGACGGTTGGCGAGAGGGGTAGGAGAGAGAGAGGGCACCAGACAGTGTATTAAAAAAGAGGCCCAGGGGCCTCTCACGCATGTTTCATGGGTTTTGGCTCTCTGAAGTGGGAGCATGAGAAACCTTGTGGTATCGGAACTTAACCCGGTGGCGGCAGGTAGATACGAGTTCTGCTCGTTTATTTAACATTGTGGTCGGATCAGCAGTGGCGATCAGCATTTTCTCTGAAAGGCAGACATCACACCGCCGTGTGCCACATTTATATGGTGCTGCATGTTGGGAAATGCTCCATTTGACCTAGCTCGTAATCAAGTTTCTGGTCTTTGAAATCCCAGACATATTTGGACAGTTCTGTTTCTCTTCTGCAGCTTTTAAAACGGAATGACCGGGTGTGCGCGTTAAAACGGGGTTTGAATGGCCCTTAGGTCAGTCCGTAATAGTGGCGTGCAGGTTTGCTGGAGTCGGAGACAGTGGCCTTATAGACTGCACATTCCGTAAGGCAGTGCCCGTCGAGGGGGCAGTTCTGGGGCTATCTACAGTTGCATGTACGTGCGGTCTGTTCTGGTGCGGCGGCTAAAATCTTGGCATTGTGGCTACTTATAATGGCAGTCATATTGCTCATACAGCTATAGCTGTATTTGACAGTGTCCTGTTAAACAACTTGTGATATCTATGGTGCTTCGGAAAGTGCTTGTCCACAAGCAAGAGGAACTGCCTGGCTACGTTGGTCATGATGTTCTTGTTATAAGGAGGATTGAACCAAGTGATGTTAGCTTCCGTGTTTTTTTTCTGTCCGCTCTGTTTTTCAACGTACTTCATATCATTGTTAAAGCCCCTTTTCGGAGGGCCTCCTCGTATATGGGTTTTGCCCTGTGGAACTCTTCAGCATTATAAGATATGGATGAGAGTCTACTGCTGATTGCAGCTGGGAGGTGCTTCACGATAGTTGGTGGATGGTTAGACTTTGCATTGATGTAAAGGGGGTCGTTGTTTGGCTTGCGGTAAGGCCAAAATTTTCCGGTTGGTAGATCGAATGTTACATCTAAGAAGTCAGTCTGTTTCAGGAGGGTATCCACGGTAACTCGCAGGCCACATTCCTTAAAGATCTGTATGATGTCCTTGCGGGCTCGGTCGGCTCGTGGCCCTGATAGTTTGAGGGCAGCTAGGCCTTCATATCTGTAGAGACCTATACCTGGTCTTTGCCGAATTGCTTACATAGCAGGTTAAGGACATAGAGTCCAAAACGTTCGCAGATCTCCGCGCCATCATAACTGCCCATTGTCACGTCGAACTGACCACTATGTCTCTTAATCCAGCTTGAGTTGTCGCTGAACAAGAGGGAATTTCTGGAGTGCCATATGATGGACTCCTCTTGTGGTGTGATGGTAACAAATAGTTTAGCGAATGATATGGCTTTTGAAAGCAGGTCTTCAGATATAGAGGGGTAAAATTCGACAATATCGAACTGAATGTTTTATCAATTTTAACTGGATCATTGCTTAACCATTGTAAGACGGATTGGGTATTTCTCCATTGCTGGAATTATGTCGCGCAATCTGTTGTTTATCCGCTCGACTATTATTTTGCTCACAATGCCGGTCTCCGTTTTTGCAGGATTGATGAGCCTGCAGGATGGATTTGTTCGGAGGTCTTCTTTGTTCCACTTTGCGATGCCTTTTTTTAATAGACCTATGAGGTGAACGCTGTCGAAATGCTTGCATGCGTTGAATCAGTTTGTCTGGCCACGAAGGGCAAATAAACAAACGAAATTATAAGACAGTGAGAATGAGCGAAACTATTTTTGGAGAAAGTTTGGTGAATATTGGGCTCGTAGCCGCAGAGAAAAGTATAGGATACTGTCAGTGTTCTCCTGAACTACACAGACACAGAAAATTTAATGGAAATCTCATGGTGATATACAGACATTTTATCCTTTTTTTATTTTTTAAGTCACTCATGCGTGAGGATACTGTCAATGTTCTCCTGAACTACACAGACACAGAAAATTTAATGGAAATCTCATGGTGATATACAGACATTTTATCCTTTTTTATTTTTTAAGTCACTCATGCGTGAGGTTACAATTTTCGTTAGGACTCTATCTTCAGTATATGCCGTTTCAACGGATGATGATTTCCTTTAATTTTTATATCTCGATTCTTGTCACAGCCATTTATTGTGATTTTAGCTTTAGGCACCATGCATTTCTTTGCATGATTTATATTTTTCAATATAAAAAATAGATGTATTTTCACTATTATCCGAATACCAGGGTAAAAATTTTTCTGGTGTAAAATTATGCTATGTGTATTTGTGACGTAACAGTGTTCACTGACTCATATAGTTTCAGACATTTAAACTGAAATTTGTAATATTTTTTAGAAGTCGCTATAAGATGAAATACCATAACTTTTTTTAACCGAACCCTGTCTAATGGAACACAGTTCTGTGTGTTATTTTGTTAAACAACAACTGATTCACAACTTGTTAATTATTCAAGGACTAATGAAACCCTAGCACGGTGTATTATTGACGTCAATAATCAACATAGACGCAGACATGGTGTAAGACTAAACGGGAGTACAAATAATTCCAGGGAATACAGGCATGTTGCAAGCGGAAATGTCAGTGAGCAGAAGAGATGTTCACACAAAACCAATGGGCTACAAGATAGGACTAAGCAGGTTAAAATTAGATTCATTACCATTAAAAAAGGAATATTTATCTATGATATGACAGTTTCCTTGCCAAGCGATACTGCTATACATTACACTTCGAGAACAACGCGATATATCAGGGACGATGTAAGAGCAATTAGTCTGACACCGGCAGCTAGATCAAAGAGCTCTCACACCCAGGTGCAAGGTCTCTATCAAGATTGCAAGATAAATCAGCGTTCGAAGTCGACTCTCCTGTCTCATTTTAACCTGCTTGGTATGACGTAGACCAGTGGTAAAGGTGTTGAACTACGTGAGCAGAAGGTCCCGGTTCAAACCCAACAATTGTCTCAACAGATAAAAGCTCAGTAAGACCATTGTGTAAACCTGATTTCAGTGTATTAACTTGATATCAGTGTGTAAACGTGATATCAATGTGTAAACGTGATATCAATGTGTAAACGTGATATCAATGTGAAAACGTTATATCAGTGTGTAAACGTGATAGGTTATCAGTGTGCAAGTGAAATCTAATGGGACCAGTTGAATGCAGACCCCAAAACTAACATTCCATCATTAATTCATATGCACAACATAACATGTATCCCATCTTTTTTCAACGTAAGACAATGTGCGTGCGTACTATTATGTACAAAATACATTCAGAACTATATAGATGTTTTATATTCTGATAGACGGCACATGTAGAATTCATAAATCAAGCCCCTCGGTGCTCCTCTAAATCATTATATCCGGGTACCTTTCTTTCAACACTTGTACCATTCATTTATCATAATTCGATTGACAGGTTGCTGTATTTTAAGACCGTACCATAAAGTATTTATAAATCCATACAGTTGTATACTGTCTGAAGCTATGGAAGTGTACATTTGGCTAACTATAGTCGGGTATATTAGCGTGGAGAGAGTAGTGACAACAGCTATTTTTTTTATATTTAAGGTATTTTATGCCCAACTGTAACACATAAAGCATTTATTCGGACATTTATAATTAACAATTGTATCCAATTGAACTCCAGGGATCCATTTGCTGCCGAGAGTACCTTCCAAATCACGCGATTTTCCAAAAACGCGCTATTTAGAAATAGAGTTCCAACTTTGGCGAGGCTTGACTGCTCCCGCGTTCCAATCGATTACTTTTTCAGCAATTCAGACGCGACAAGTCCATCAAAGCCATTGTGAGCGTTATTATTGTGCATTGTTATTGGTGTGGTGTCGGGCGCAGCCGTGACACCGTCCTTACGGCCTTTGATGTAACCTTGGTGTTAGACTGGTACCCTGCTCTATTATGGCCCTCAGCCAAGCATAGAGACAGGCGTACAACGCCATCTTAAGTACTCCCAGTTGCAACTCCTGACTTACCTGTAGACTTGTTCCAGCTCCGTTATGCACCCTCATACCGGTTGTCATGGACGTTCACGTAATCCTGGTTGATAATCCATGAAGATTCCTTATAAATAACTTTCTTTAGTTATTTCTAGTTTTTACATATTGAAGAATGAGTTGTTGCACAAAAAAAATGAATGATGGATGTATAGATAATACGATATACTGGATCTTTGATATCCTACTGTGCGTACTGCGTAGCAGTGATTTATTATTAATATCTATTAATCTAATCATTAATGTCACACGTAATGTACAACAAACTTTTGGTAACTTCTCTGAGCAAACGAAATGCTTAATTTTATCATATATAATACATACTGCAGTTGGAACCAGTCTGCCAGGAGTACATAAGATGGCGTTGTACGCCCGTCTCTATGATTGGCCTTATAGAGATTGGCGGTGCCATAATATAGCGGGGTACCAGTCTACCTTGGTTCAGTTGTTACTGACGCGGTCAGGTGCACCTGTCATTTTCAAAGCGATTTAACTCAAACGTTTGGCTTGTATTGCCAATTAAATCTGAATGAAGATTTCCTTACCAATAAATGCAGCTTGGCTTTGATTTTGGATATCGGGCCTTCATTTCGGATAACTAATAATTATGTTCATTTTTAAGGGTATTCTTCACACTCAGGCTCTTTCCGGCGTAATAACTTAATTTGGAAATATACAGAAGCGGATCCAGGGGGTCCGTACCTCCCCCCCCCCCCTTTTTTTTCATCGGAAACAACTTTTTTAGGGGCTTCGGATAAAATTTTACGGCCCGGACCCCCCCCCCCTTTTTTTCCCAGACCTGGGGACCTTTTTTTAAGGGTTTCATTGGTTCTCCTGGGTTGGACCCCCTTTTTCCCAAATCCTGGATCCGCCCCTGATATAGGTATGCTCAGACTACGTTATCCTGCTGTATCCTTTCATGCTGCTGACTCGCATAGGATTTATGGGCTTAGCAAGGTATTTCAGCCCTCGGTCCTTATTGGCTGATTTGCTATCGTTCTAACCAATGCCGTCCGTCCGGGCGACTGGATATTAACTTTCACATTGTGAGCGGAATATCTGTAAAAAGATATAACACAGGTACATGTGCTTCATAGTTAAGGGTAGGCCTATAGATGTATACCAACAAAACCTTGTACTTTGTCAAGTTTGAAAAAGGGCCTATTAGCCTACTTTTCAAGTACCATGTATATATAAATTTAAACTTGTGAACACATTTCTCAGGAACGACTGAATAATTATCATGAAATATGGTGTGCTTATTGGCCTATATAACTGCTACTTTGGGTTTGTAGCGCCACCTTTAATATCGTCATGATCATTTTTGCCCATTTTTAACGCTCTTTTTAATCTTTACCCTGTGAGGGAAATATCTCATTAAGAATTAAACATATGTACTTAATTAGTTCAGGTCGTGCATATTAACAAAATTTTGTTCAAGTTCGAAGGTGTGTCACCTTGACCTTCTTTATATAAGGTCTCTTCTGTAATCAGGTTTGCGTAGGTCACCATGCATTCAACTCCAATTGAAGTTTCACTCTAAGACTTGAACTACAGATGTTGGTTCAGATACAAATCCATGTGACCACAGATGTTTTGTATCTATCAGTTGCCACAGATAAACTAGCTGTTCTTTCAGTAGAGGCTCTTGTCATAACCTGCTGATGCCCTGGTTCAATTAATCTATCTTCCATGAAGTCGCGACATACTTTAAGTTATTTCTATTGATTTTTAACCTCATGTTATTTAAGTATTTATGATTTCATGAAAAAAACATCCTGACTATGAAAACACGAGCCGCCTATTCTTAATTTTTTAACAATCAATATCCCTCTGTCACAACAATTTCGTCTCAGTCCAGATTATTTACGCAAGCTTTCCACATACTTCTCACTATGTTTATAACTGTTCCTTAAGGAAATTACACAATATAAAAGTAAAAATGAAGAGTTCTTTTTTTTCTTTGTACCACAGGTAGTAAGCCTGTATTATGCGTTACATATCGCCAAAAATGGTTACAAAGCTACATGAAGGCATTTTTTTTAACCCCGAGAATGTAATAATAAATAAAAGCTTGAATAAATACCAATAATGATCCAAATAGATAATTTTAATATGTCTAATATGGGCCTCCACACACTATCTTCATTTTCTCCCTCATCATTTCGAGGTTTATGCAGTCAATATTTGCAATTTCTCGCCTAAATCTCGCTGGCAGGTATAAACTCATAACAACGCCCTTCAAATTTTCCAGTCATTATATCTGTAAAACCTCTTTTGATCAGGAATCACCCTTTAAAATGTCCCTTGGAGGTATTTCACACTTTAGCTTTATATCAAAACCTCCAAGTTTGACGGGTATTGAAGAAGTACTCGAGTATACTTAATGCACGTCCGGGTACTTCTTACAAAGTGCCAAAGTAAAACATAATATTAGGAGCTGATTACTTACGTATATATATATATATATATATATATATATATATATATATATATATATATATATATATATTTGTGCATAAATGAATATTGAATATTGCTGTATACTTACAGGTTGTCTGTATTTATTCCTTCGTTGGTATAAATTTGCGCGGTCACCAAATCGGAAATATATATATATATATTTTGTATCAGTAAACATATGTCCATTTATATCTTTTTCTGAATATTTTTTGGTGGAGGTTACCGCCTCCATTTTTAATTCTAACTTAACTACATACATATATGTACATCTGCAGAATTCCATTTTCGGACTACGGGACACGCTTCCTCTCATTTTATATCCTGGCGTTAACCAGGCCCTGCGGGCCATGGGTGCGTAATCGCCCCCATAGCTAGGTCATATCACCGAGGAGCCCCCGAAAGGCGCACTCATTTGTGAGTGAAACACGGCCGTTGGGCACGGCCTTACCATTTACCATTAAGCATGCAGAGCGCTCAACTTGGGTGGGGGCCGACCGTGAAAAATCTCACCGCCTCGGCTGAGATTCGAACTCACAATCTTCCGGCTTTTAGTCCTGCGCTCTACCCCTGAGCCTCAGAAGCCGGTTCTATTTAAATCTTGACAATTTTGCCATGGTAACGAGTTCTGGGGTCCAAGTCAGGAATGCCTATCAAGTACTGGAGTCAAAACTGTTGTACCAGTTTCAGCCTATGTACTGTTTTATTTCTCTACGTTATGATTTCGCACATATTTTTAAAGTACATAGATATTAGTTATTATTGTCAAATATGAGTAATTAGTACTTATTAATGCATGTTACAGAGTTTGCTCCCACAAAACCAGCTCTTACATAATTAACAAACAGTCATGCAGTATTTACACTCTGCCCCGAGAAATCCGACGTGTTTACTGAATAGCGTATCCTAATACTGGTGGGGAGGCCGGTAGGGATTGATGAATTTATTTCTAAATTAATATTGCTGTCATTTTGTGTGGATGGATATGTTAAGCCCAAATAGTATATAAACCCATCAATTATTACATTTTCCTGTCTTTTCCCTTCTTCTGTCCATATATGCAGTAGATCTAAAAATTGGTTGATTTTAAAAAAAACTGATCTATTACACATTATAAGTCATAGATCACAGAATTGCAACTGATATATATTTAATCATCAGCTAATTTTCAAGTTCGTACACTCAATAGCCAATTCCAAACCTGCGGACGTCCGGGGATTGGGGGAGGGGATTTCCATGGATCACTTGGCGATGGCAAACATCCACTTAACAGATGGAATGGACCAATGGTTATACGGAGCTGCTCTATACATTTACTGCATATAACATGTGTACATATATAATAATTTAAAATGAATAAATTCCTATTTATTTATACTGTAGGTACTGTCAGTAACCAATTGTGCCCAATCTCAACGTCCGATCGGTTAATATACTTTCAACATTTAACCAGAAAAAAATTCTTTCAATAAATGTTTGTCATTGTAAATACTGATATATACAAGCTCGAAGGGCATCAATTATTATTATTATTATTATTATTATTATTATTATTATTATTATTATTATACTTATTATTATTCCGCTCCTAACTGTGCCAATAAACAACCCCTTCTCTTTAGACAGATTCTCGACTGGACGCTGTCCTTGAGGTCTTTTCATGTCTCACCTTGTTTATCGGAGCCTGACGGGTTTAATTCTCCCATTTTCTCGAAACTGCTCATGCAGGCTGCCATTTTGCGTCACTTTAGTATCAGAGTGTCACCAGTCACAGATCGCATGTTGAAACTATGGTTATATAATATCGCTAGTATATGAAAATACGAAAGAAAAATTGTGCCCTCTTTTTAGTGATTTTTAGTGCTGTTTAGCATATTCTGTTACTTCCTCCATGGCGCTGTCGTGTCAGATGGATAAATAACCATGGCGACTCCTAGCTGCAGACGAATTTCCTTTCGATTTTGTCAGCTCTATAGTTTAACTTTAGGGACGCTATATAAGCTGCATGGAACAACAGTCCCTGCGTTGAAAATAAAGTGTAAGCTTACATAGCTTCATTGATTTGACCGAGTCCATAAACATATATAATATAATGAGTATGTGGATACAATTCATTCTGATTACGTATTAGTTACATAAGGTTATTTCTTTTCTAAAAGTTCATAAAGCAATCATTTTAATGAAGGAGCCCCTGATTAAATAACAGCCCGGTGCCACATGCAACATTAATACATGATTGGCGTCTCGTGTGTTATCTCGCCTGTGGCTGTTTTAATGGAATATTTGTCACGAGTCTTGGTGTCTGTTTGTTTATTGTTGTCCATGGCTATATCTGCAGGGCCTCCGGGGAATTCTACAATCGATTCCAGTTCGCGTTAGCTGGGTTTTGGTAAACTCTAGGTGCTGATTGTTAAGATTTCCAATAGAACTGGAAACAGCTGTTATCCCAAGGAGCGGCATTTTTATCCTATTTTCTAGCCACCTCAAGTGACGAAACGTTTCAATACTTACTACACGACTGGTCGACTGTTTCGTCGCCTTCCCATACACAGAGCTAATATAAGTGGTGTTGGTACACGATACGATCGTATTTCTGGAAAAAAGGGTGCTTCGTTATCAGTTTTACGGATACTGTGGCATTATACCTACTGCACCATTATATGATATCTTATGTAGATATCTAATGTCAGAACTAAAAAAATCCCCATGTCTGGAAGAGAGCGGGGCAGGCCACAAAACTCAGTCTGAAAACCTTAAAAAATGTTGCGGCGGCTGATAAGGGGGGGGGGGGGGTCCGGACCATCTGTTTCCGCGGGCCATGGCATGAAAAGTGAATACGTATTTGCAACGTCTGGGCTTTCAGTCTTATAATGGTGTATTATTAAGACTACAACGTATTTGAAATGAGAATTTCGCGTATCGCGATACAATTTTCAAATATCGACATTTTGTCAACGTGCCTAAACTTATTTTTAAGTGAACACTGCATGTATTTCTGTTAAAGTTAAGATATCTAATCTATCTGAGATCAATGACAGGCCTAAAGTGAAAGCCCGAGACGTTTCTTTCGACATTTGACTTATTGGTATATATACACAAGAAATGTTTTGATACGGCAAAAAGAAAGAAGTTCTGAATAAGGTTATAATAATTAATCATTCATTAATATTTTCTCCTCACATCTTATGATAACTGCAGGAAGATCAAGTGTCAACAGTTTTATTGTTTGACAACGGTAGCCTTCCATGTATACGTAGTATACATGGCTGTATTTTTGCACACCATCTGTCCGTCTTTGTGCTTAACCACAGCTCAGAAGTCTCTAATTGCCAATTTATTTTCATCTATAATGGGCTTAAGAAAACTTTGATTTTAAATGTTTCTTTGAGCATTGTAAAAAGTGCTTTAGTAACAAATGTTGCCAAATATCCTGTTTGAAATAACTTATCAGCATAAACTTTATTGTGTGCAGTACAATTAAATAACCGGAATTCCGCAATACGTATCGCAATATACGCTACAAAATATCGCAATATATTGCAATACGAAATCTGTAGGCGATACCTTAGTGAATAGTATTCGTCACGAGGCACCAGGGGCGGATTTAGACAGGATGTAGGGGGTGCACATACCTGCTCTTTTCTAATAAAACTGGTAAATAGAATAAAACACGCTTAACACCAAAAAGCAACGCCGGATTTCTGCCCTACTTGCATACTATACTGCATGTGAGAGTAATACAGAAGTTTACTAGTATCCCGGTATACACTTTTCACCTGTCGAGCCGTCCTGACCCGACCCCCCCCCCCTTACACACACAACTTTCATAACTCACTGGCAGCTATTAATCTGCCTTATGTTTACAATTTATGTGATTTATGCCTTACTCTTTTTGCTGTAAACAAACTTTATAGGGAATTCATGCAGGGAGAGGTTTTTTTTATTACGTCCCTCTCGACCCTCTTATCCCTCTGAGCGATGTATATCAGATTATCTGTATGGTGGTTGATTTCTATTCGAGGTTTCATCGTCCGGTACATCATGTTATGACATGTTTTAGTAATGTTATCAATGCTTTCCGTGAACGGTCGACGTCAGAGTAATCTATGCAAACTTTTTTTTTGGTGAAAAACGCAGCCATTTATTCTGACAAAGATACAGTCATTGAATTCTCTGACTAAATTATTGATAAAAATCTGTACAAGCCTTGTAACAAGGAAAATACATCAGTCAAAGAAACATGCATAAATAATATAAATTTTTATATGTGGTTCTCAGGCTTATGTTGTTATATATATTTTAAATGTTGTCATGTATTTAGTTCATTGAAGTTTCCAGTCAATCGATATGCACATGCCGAGATAGTCCGCCCCCCCCCCCCCCCACGCACACACACACACACACATAAACCTTTTACCCGAGTGCTACATATTTATTTATTTATTTATTTATTTATAATACATATTTAACCAGGATAGCCTATTCAGCAAAAGCTGTTTTTCAATAGGGTCCTGGTCTAGATGATATAGATAAGTACACAGATAAAAAAGCAAATATGAAAGAACTGAAACTAAAATACATGCATACATAAAAAACAGTTATACATACATGGTTTAAAATGATCATAGAAAAAAATTCTTAAATGATATACACGAATATTGAGTAAATAAATTTAAATTAGAGGCCTGACTAAAAATTAAAACATGTAAGATCGTGATTTCACAATAAATATATTACATAATGACACAGTAATATAGGTAATGAATACAAAGACGAAAAGGCACCTGTGAACAAGCTATGAAAAATTATATGGCATAAATTGCTTGTACAATGATTTAAACTGGCAGAGACTGGTTGCAGATTTGACACTTACAGGAAAAGAATTCCAGTGGATGGGACCAGCATATGCAAGACTTGCTTTGAAGGATTCTCTGTTTGGTTTAGGTAATGATAAATTGAAGCCCTGAGAAAAACGAGTATTATATGCACTATTAACACGGTTGAACGTATGCGTAAGAGAGGGAGGGACATTACCAGACAAACATTTAAAGACCATTAAAGAAACAAAATATTGGTATCTCTGTTTAACATTCATCCAACCCAATGTTGCAATCAATGATGTAGAGGATATATTGGTATCATAAGTTTTAGTAACGATTCTAGCAGCTCTATTTTGAAGTTTTTGGAGTTGTAATAAATACGTTTTGGAGGAATTTCCCCAGACAGATATACAATAATCAATGTGACTCTGAATTAAGGCATTGTAAAGTGTGTTTAAGCTAAAGACATCTAAGGTTTTACTTAATCTGAAAAGGAGACCTAGTTTTGATACTATTTTGTCGCACACCAGTTGAATATGTTTTTTCCATGTAAGACCAGCGTCGATGATAACACCTAAAAGCTTTGTGTGTTCAACCGGCATCACTGTAATGTTATCCATGGAAATGTTCAGTTGATTTCCATTGGTTTTAGACTTGGGGCCAAATAATATGAATGATGATTTTTGGGGATTTATACTCAGTCGATTATCTCTAAACCATTTAAGTGCAATTTCGAGATTTACTTGTAATGACTCTATAGCTTTAGCGGCTGAATTCGCTGAAGAATAAATTGAAATATCATCAGCATAAATGACGCATTTCTCACTGAGGAACATTGGAAGATCATTTAGATAAAAAAGGAAAAATATAGGTCCAAGGACAGTGCCCTGTGGGGTACCTATGTCCAAGGTGCGAAAGCAATCCATTAGAATAAACCACTTGCTTACGATTAGACAGGTAGTTTTCGAACCACATAAGCGGTATACCTTTTATGCCATAGTCGCTCATTTTTGTAAGTAAGACAGTATGATCAAGGCTACCAAAACCTTTTTTACATCGATGAAACATGCGGCGGTAACATTATTGTTATTAAGACTGATTAAGCATTCGTCAATTATGCTGTGCAAGGCAAATGAAGTTGAACGATTAGGAAGATAAGCGAATTGTTTATCCGAAAACAGATTATTACTTTCAAAAAACGTAATGAGGCGCGATTTAACGAATTGTTCTATTATTTTTTGCACATGGCCTATAACTGAGATCGGTCGGTAGTTATTTGGATCATCCTTACATCCAGATCCTTTGTATATAGGAGTGATCCTAGCGGTCTTCCAATCTGCTGGAAACTCGCCGGTTTGAAGTGGGATGTTAAATATGTGGTCTAATGGAGCTGAAATATAAGGTGCGGCTATCTTAAGGAAAAATCCTGACATTCCCAGTATATCTTCTTTCATACTGGAGTTTACTTTCAACAACTGTGATAAAACAAATTGACTCGAAACTGAATTAAAATCAAAAGATTCCAAATTCGGGTTACCAATATGATCGCATGTAAATATTGTTTTCGGAAATTTATCGTTAATATTTTTTCCAACCGAAGTAAAGTAATGGTTAAATTTATCAGGGTCAATCTTTCCGCTTTCTTTATTCGAGGAGGTTTTCGAAGGCAGTATGTGTTTTAAAGCTTTCCACACACAACCAGGGTTGGAGCCATTTTTTTGTATCAGCCTGGCATAGTACTGGCTACGAGTGGATCTGATAAGATTTGTAACATAATTTCGCTGATGTCGGTACGCAGACCAGTCATTACTGTGATTTGTTCTTAATGCGTTCCGATGTGCATAATCACGCAAGTGAATCTCATTAAGTAAATCATTATTGAACCATTTATTTTCGCGAGCTTTGGTGCGACGTCGAATAAAAGGCGCGTTGTTATTAGAAATTCTCAGAAATTCATAGCGCCACATTTCCCAGGCTAAGTTTACATCAGAAAGTTGCATAATTCTTGAAAAAAAATTGGATTTCGATAATTCATCGATAAATTTGTATTCATTGAATTTATGAAGGGTACGGTAATATCCGGATTTTGTAACTGTGACCCTAGGTGGTCGATTCAAAACGGTAGTCACAAGAAAATGATCACTTATACATAAAGGATGAACTTTCACATTTGAATGCATGCTAGGATGTGAAGAAAATATCAAGTCGATCATTGTAGAGGTGAGCTGAGTAATACGAGTAGGCTCTGTTACAAGTTGTTTAAGACCTAAGATTTTTTCGAGCAAGTCCAGTTTACTAGCAATATAAGTTTCAGAGCGTAAGCAGTCTACATTGAAATCGCCAAGTAATACAACATGTTTGAATGAGTTAAGGGCAGAAGCAAGTAAATCGAGTAATTCATCAATGTAACTGGAACTGGAATTAGGCGGTCTATATATATAACCGATTAAGACCGGTTTTCTCCCCAAAATTATTTTAACCCATACACATTCAACGACATTTTATATAGAGTTGATACAGTTGTTTCTAAAATAGTAGCTGCTAATTTAGCAAAATTTTGGTCTACCGTCTATAACTTGTGCCGAATAAAGCAATGGAAAGATTTATACAGGCCTATTCTGATGTCTGACTTCTAGCAATTGAATATCACATTTTTATAAGAAAAAAAAAAGCCAGAAAGCGCCGATCCCACGTGTAAATAACACACGTGGCGGTCCCGTGAAAACAACAATAATATGTTTATTTTTATTATTATGATTATGATAATTATTATAATTATTATTATTATTATTATTATTATTATTATTGTTTTAAACTACGATCAGTTACTACATAAATCTAACACTATTTCTGTTGGCGAAAAGGCACACACAACATGGGTGTATGCAAGGGGGGGGGGGGGGGGTCGTGAGGGTCGTGAGGGCCTTTTCCCAATGACATAAATGAAAAAGCACTGATCAGGTACCAGCAATGAATCCAAAGACCTTGCATATTGCATGACGTAATTCTATCCAAAGTCCAGCATTTCTGAAACTGAGCCATCCACTTTAGGCTTGTGGCACTCATTGTGAAAACAGGGACGTGTAAAGAGGGGGCCGCAACAGGCGCCCCACCCCCCCTAAAATCGGTTCATCAAATTTTTAGGGGCACCCAATTTCGTAAATTGTCAGGGCAAAATAAGCTCATCAAGTTGTATTTGTAAGGCGCAGGCCCTAGTTAAAACTGTTACAATAAGGTAATAGTATAGGATGACACCATTTAGTATAACTATGTTGGACAAACAAAAGCCTCATTGGAAGTTGCTGCTCACGCATAGGTCATGTCGTGTTATGCATGGGGCACGACAGTCCTGATGGTAAGACATAAGATACCTGTTCTGTGATTAGTTCAGGTCAGTGTGTGGTGTTGAATTTCGCCGTGGTTTATCTAACTTAAGTCACATATCTCCAGAAAACTGAATAAAATATATCCTTTCTATACTCAAACATCACTGATTTTAAATTAACCTTAATAATTTGATCGAATAAACACATTACCCCCCCCCCCCCCCACCCCCACCCCCCCCCCCCCCACCCCCTTCCCCCGGATCCGGACCTAACCCATCGTCGATGATTCTCACCCCCTCAGGCAAAGTAGTTTTAACTCTATGCATAGGAAAAAAAACAAGGAGAAACTGAGGCTTTGCATTTTGAACAACAACATTGGATCTGTGACCTAGGTTAGCTTGCTTTTGCCTTCTTGATCAAACGTTTAAGCAACTTTTCATGCACAACTGTTGAACACAATACAGAACAGCATGAGAACAGCCTTGGCAAACTATTATTCACACGTAGCTTACCCAGTTTTTGCGCCAGTGTACAGCCTGTATATATGTATTGACTGAGAAAATAGAATATCCAAAAACAAAATGTTAGACTTTTTTTACACAGTCTCTGAGAAGGTAAGTTTTTTACCAGGTTTAGCGACCTTTGGGACGAAAAATTTGATTTGAGAGCCCTGAATGTCATATGATCAGAAACCGTATCCGTTAGGTTTAGTATCTTCAAATGCTGCACAGGGAATTTCTAGGCAAATCTGCTTGGAAACATGAAATTAGGTCATGGTGATCTATATTCAGCGACCTACAGGCCGAAGATATGCATTATTTAAATTACCAATACAGGGCACCGATTGTGTCCGTTGGGCCTAGAATCTTCTAATGTAATATTAACGGAGGTCCTGGGTAAATGTCCGTGGAAACATGAACTAAGGTCACTGTGGAGCTACGGGGAAACGATCACCTATATTCTGTGAGACAGGCAAAAGACATGATTTGAGCATTTTGGTACAAATGTTAGCAGTTGGACCTAGAAACTTCTATTTTAATTAAGATCCAGGGAGAGCCCAGTAAAATCTTCTTAGAAACCCTAAATAAGGTCACTGTGACCCATATTCTGTGAGCATTTATCACCCTATAAGCTAGATGTGAGCAAATCGTAGCAATCCACACAGAACTTAGCATCTAGGGAGTTCTTGGTAAAATCTTGGAAACCCTAAATAAGGTCAATGTATCATATTTTCTAAGGCCTATGGGTAAAACGCCTGATTCCACTAATATAATAATAATTAATACATGCATCGCGTCTTTGTCAAATTCAGTTGAGCGCCAGTTGTTTATTATCGGTGTTGATACAATATGCGTGGAAATGTGCATGCTTATCAGGACAAATACAAAATTCGATTCAATTCATTGTATGGTGCATGTAATCTACATAAAAGTAGTATTTTTTCAATACCTTTAAGATTTCTTAGAAATCTAAGCAAGAAAACAAATTAGCAACATAGTCCACTCCTCATTTGCCACCAAAAAAAACACTAGAAACTGGAGCGGCGAATCAGTTGAACATCAGTTGAATTTTTGGCGCACTTCCTGTTCGAGGCAAAGTGTACAGCCCAACCAGCTCAGGTAAGAGTCCTTGCAAGTCTTTTCCCATGTCAATGTCATATTCAATCGAGCCCAGCGTGGTTATTGCAAGATATTGCATATTACTTATACGCAGTTATATACAAGTTGGTCATCGCTGATGTCGCCCCCGTTATGACACCGACTTGACAAGGAGTAACATCAGCTTGGACACATCGAGGAATATCGGGGTGACATCTGGATATTTTTTTAACATTTTCAAAAATGTTTAGTGTTGGGGTCACTCCGGAACATATCGGGGCTACGTCGGCTTGTCATTGGAAATACATCGGAACAGCCTACTGGGACACATCGCGGTGAAATCGTCGAGTTGATTTGGTAGGTTAACGAAAACATCAGAACTAAAGGTATCCAGAAACACCACCCAAAGGCATCCGCTCAAAACAATATTTATGATAGAACAACCTGCAAACACTTAAACACAGAATAAATTCTGAGTGAGCTGTACTTTTCATCAATCACTATATGGAGCTATTAATCTCCATTTTTAACTGAAACGTTTACCTTTATATGATTTGGCTAATGATTTTTTTAATCTGTTTAATGCTTAATTATCCTCAAATGAAATGTAAAAAAGATATTATCCTTCCAAAGAATAACATGACAACACAATATGTCCTCAACAAAATCTGCGGGTAGCTGGCAAACCGTTGTCCCTGCTAACTTATTTTACTAAAAAAAATTCGTCCTAAAAAATATTGTTGAGCATATACGATCGAAGTGATGTGTAAGTTAAAACCCACGCGTATACTGATATAACATGTTTATAATATTAATCTTTGAGCTACGAGCAACAAAAGATGTAATTATTTATTAATCTTTCGCCTTTCGACTTTTAAACCTACAGTGGTGGCCGCATGGATAACATTTACATAAAATGCCAATTTGGCTCATGAAAAGTTTTCATGAGAAAATAAGTAATATATAAGACCTCTATCGATGTAATTAACAGGGTTTCCAGCAGCTAACTCTGACAAAATTCCCTGAGTTTTCCCTCACTATTCCCTGACCTTTAGCTGGTTTTCAAGTATAAATCATCACAAAACTTTTTAATTTGGTTTCAAAGCTTCATTTTACAGCAAAAGCTTTAATGGAAAAATGTATGGAACATCAGAATCATACATCAGATCCTGCATTCTTTATATTACTGCTCATGAACAGAATCGGCCCATCATTAATTGTTGGAGTTATATGTTAAATATCTATGCTATGCATCATCAAACTTAGATTTTTGTACAAAAATGTAAAGAAAACAAAAGTAAATCCTTCAAATTTACCATATTTTTATCAGAGATGCCAAGCTCTTTCAACATGTTAACAAAATTCAAACACCACAGCCATAAAAAAATTCTTAGACCTTTCCCTGACTTCCCAAAATATCAAATAATTTCCTGACATTTCCCTGACTTATGATTTTTACCCTGACCGCTGGCAACCCTGATTAACATAGAGCTTAAACTTGTCCAAAGATAATGCAATTTTTTTAAAACGAATTCACCTTGACAGGGGCCTCCCACTTTTTGGTACTTCTCGCATTTACATGTGACTTCCCCTCCCCACTTTGGCTAAAATTTTGCGCACGCCCTTGGAAAAGGTCCAAAATATTATGATCACGACCCACCCAGAAAAAATCCTGTATACACCCCTGCACAAGTCGTTTTTCTTATAGTAGGTCTCTCTTTGATTTCACGCCAGTTATTCCAGGCCACCTATTGAAGACGCTTTTGCAAAAGGTTGGCAAGACTAAGCAGTGGCGACATCTGCTGCGTACTTCAGGAAGTGGGGAAGCATCTGTGTTTTTGTTTGCTCAGTCTTCCAAATCACTACAAATATCACAGATACAGGTAATTTCTGCAAACAATATCTACTTCGTTATGATATGTCCTGGTTAAATGAATCACCTGGCTTATGAAATCCTGTATAGCACCGTTAAATATGGTTGCATTAACAGGTATGTCGGAAATCTTCACGGTCAGTTTTGTGAAAATTGCTTATTATCGCCCATCAAGTCGTCGGGTTTTTTCTATCCCTTCGTTCGCCACATCTGACATGAGTTACAACCGGAGTTTGTTGTCATTTTGTCCACCAGGCGGCTTTTCTTTGCATATGGAACAGGAACCCTATTTTGAACGACTGTAGATTAACTCGCGCACTCCCGTGAGGCACAACAGTTCTGTGAACATAAAATGTTTTTGTGTCCAGCTGCTTGTAATATAAGTTGTATCATAATTTTGCCACATTTTTGTCTGCTTTCAACTTCGCCATTACGTGAACCCTAAACATCATACCGTCTGTCCGTATATGCTCATAACCTTGTCGAGCCAACGCATGAGCGGTCCCCCTAATTGACCTAAACACCCAAAACACCGGTGTTTTGGGTAAACACCGGTGTTTTGGGTATCTGTGACGAAACACCACGAAACACCCACTTCACTTTAAACCTGAACCAAAAACGTAAAACTAATCGATAGATAATCATCTGATGAATATATCTCTGCAATATTGTTTCATAAATTATTGTCATAAAGATAAAAACGAGTGTTTCGTGCCATGGTCGGTTCACCCGCGCCCACGGCGGCCTTTTATGCCTGCTATGACCCTGCCCCCTAGTGGCGCAAGTCGCAATCAAGCAGCGTACTTGTCAATTGTACAAAACACTATTGCTATCTTTAATTTTACAGAATAGTGGCACAAATTCTACATTAACATATCCAACAGATGATGATTTATAAACTGATACAAGTGTTTTGCTTCAAATTCGAATTTAAAAGGGTGTTTCGTGGTGTTTCGTCACACGTACCCAAAACAACGGTGTTTTGGGTGTTTAGGTGGACCCGCCATGAGTGTTCCTCTAGTTGCTCCATTTAAGGTACTGGTTAGAAAACAATTTTTTTTGTGACCCTCACAATAGGGGGGTAATCATCACTAATGATTTTTAGTTCTATATATATGTTGTATATTTATAGTTAGAACTATATCAACATTTGTATTGTGACCTGGCATTGATTTGAGCAGGCTATGTTGTCATGTCCCCATCTCTGACCCCTAAATTCAGAAATGCTATCACAAATGGATGTAAACATCACAGACTTGTTAGTTCCCCCTGTCTGACCCCTCTATCCTGAGATGCCATCACAAATGGATGTAAACATCACAAACCTGTTACATCCCCCTATCTGACCCCTATATCCTCAGATACTATCACAAATGGATGGAAACATTGCAAACTTGCTAGATCCCCCTGTCTCACCCCTCTGTCCTGAGTTACTATCACAAAGGGATGGAAACATCACAAACATGTTTGCCCCCCCTGTCTGACCCCTGTATCCTGAGATACCATCACAAATGGATGGAAACGTCACAAACTTGCTAGATCCCCCGTCTGACCCCTCTCTCCTGAGTTACTGTCAGAAATGGATGGAAACATCACAAACATGTTTGCTCCCACTGTCTGACCCCTCTGTCCTGAGTTACTATCACAAATGGATGGAAACATCACAAACATGTTTGCTCCCCCCTGTCTGACCCCTCTATCCTGAGATGCCATCACAAATTGATGGAAACATCACAGATTTGTTAGTTCCCCCTGTCTGACCCCTCTATCCTGAAATGTCATCATAAGTGGATGGAAACATCACAAACTTGTTAACTCCCCCTGTCTGACCCCTCTATCCTGAGTTACTATCACAAATGGATGGAAACACTAACCACAGAATACAGCATAATATTGGCCCCTTTTATAAACTAACAAGTTAGTTCTCAATATTACACAACTACTGATGTAGAAAAACCAGTTGCCTGGAGAAGTGCATCAAAGGAGATAACACTGCCCCTCAGAAGCCCACCCCGTCTCTCTTTCTGTCTCTCTGTGTCATATATATATATATATATATATATATATATATATATATATATATATATATATATATATATTTCAATTTATATCGAATTGTAAAATTTCTTTAATGTATATATTTATTTTTTTTATATATATATATTTCATTTATATATATTTCTCTCATGTTTTGCTTATTATTTAATATTTCAACTCAACTGTCTCTCTCTTTAAATCCTTAAAAAACCATATCTTCAACATTGATGTATTCACACAAATTTAAAGTACTGAAAATCTTAACCTATAATAAGAATAAAAAAAATTAACGTTCATTCCTGGGAGTAACTGGAACTAAAATTATAAGGCCAAAATAAAAAAAAGGTATGGTTCTCAGGCACTTTTTTTCAGAAATCAGTGTGGGCGGGCACATTTTTTATTTTAAATTTTTTGGTATGTTTCGATTAAAATGTCAAATGATAAGGGAAAAGCATGAAATAACAGTTTTATTTTGCTAAATAAGTAAAAGCACTACAAAACAAAGGAAATTGTATGGTTTTATCTTCTTGAAAGAAATGTCAGAGCGGCAGCAGCTCAAAATTGGAAAGTTTTTATTGAAAATCAAAATAAAAATTTTTGATGCGGGGGTTTAAAATGATGCGGGCGGTGCCTGAGAACCATACCTTTAATTTTTTTTGGCCTAAGGATTGATAAATTAATAAGAGCATCATAACCTATCAGTATCAAAAGAATAATTTATTTTCTTTTAAACGGTTGCTGGTTCACAGTTACTGTAGAGTATGATGTACTCATTAGGGTCCTGGGCGGGCGAAAAAATTGAACCTGCACCGGCCCTGCAACATGCCCTGTCAGCCTGCAGCCCGACCCACAATCAAAGAAAAAACTTCAGCCCGCCCCGCCCTGCAGTTACTATGATTCTTTCAGCCCACACAGACCCTGCATGTTTCAAGCTTCCGGTCCGCAGTCAGGTAGGCAAAATGATAAAAAAAAAGTGTTAGGATCCAAAGGTTTACATCTAAAGATTATTTTACAGCACAAATATTTGCCATGCTTATCATTAATATATATGAAATGTTTTGGAATGAAAAATTAATTTTAATACGTTTTAGCAATCATTCAAACCATAATTCATAAACTATTTTAAAAGACATGTTTGATTGCTTAAATGGATTTAATCTAGATACATAATAATTTAACACACATTATAGCAGTCATCACCAAATCATGCAGTGTCCAAACAGGGATTTGACCAGCCAGTGGTCAATGTCAGTAACAATTAGACAGCACATGGACTACAATTAGATAAGGAGCCTACCTTAGGCTTTGTGCAGTTCTAGGTCAATGAGTTACCTACAGAGCAAGATGTAGCCAAACCCTGTCTATTATTATAAGATCGTAGGTAATCAAGCCGTTGCTTCACAGACATCCATTTATGATAGCATCTCAGGATAGAGGTCAGACAGGGGAACTAACAAATTTGTGATGTTTCCATCTATTTGTGATGGCATCTCAGGAAAGAGGGGTCACACAGGGGGATTTAACAAGTTTGTGATGTTTACATCCATTTGTGATGGCATCTCAGGACAGAGGGGTCAGACAGGGGGATTTAACAAGTCTGTGATGTTTCCATCCTTTAGTGATGGTATCTCAGGGCAGAACTAACAAGTTTGTGATGTTTCTATCCATTTGTAATGGCATCTCAGGACAGAGAGGTCAGACAGGGGGAACTAACAAATTTGTGATGTTTCCATCTATTTGTGATGGCATCTCAGGAAAGAGGGGTTAAACAGGGGGATTTAACAAGTTTGTGATGTTTCCATCCATTTGTGATGGCATCTGAGGATAGAGGGGTTAGACGGGGATGTAACAGGTTTGTGATGTTTCCATCCATTTGTGATGGCATCTCAGGACAGAGGGGTGAGACAGGGGGAAGTAATGGGTTTGTGACGTTCCATCCATTATTAATGGCATCTCAGGACAGAGGGGCGAGTCAGGGGGAGTTAACAAGTTTGTGAAGTTTACATCCATTTGTGATGGCATCTCAGGATAGAAGGGTTAGACAGGGGGATGTAATAAGTCTGTGATGTTTATATCCATTTTATTTGTGACAGCATCTCAGGACAGAGGAGTTGTATGTGATACACAGCCCATTTAATGTTATATCAAATAAGGTTGCCATAGTTCTTGCCATCAATTATTTGTGATGTTTACCCCCTTATTGTGAGGGTCACAAAAAAAATTGTTTTCTAACCAGTACCTTAAATCGTGCCACAAATGTAATTTCATTTATGATTACTAATTTGAAGTAGGATTATTTTTATTTACAGTAATACCACATTTTATCCTCAGCACCATCTAGTGGTCAAAGTCAAAATGATTTAGCATGTTTCAGCAGTAAATTTGGACAGTAACAATTCCTTAATGGAATGCACTGAATGAAAGCCAGTCATTAGAGTAGAACGTCTAATATCTGAACACCATCTTTCCAAAAAATCGTTCATCCGAAATAAAACATGGAGAACCCGAATTTTGACCATATATCCAAAATCTGAACAACTACAAAAAAAATCCCGAATTAAATTGGTTTATTAGATTGTCTTATTCAAAATAAAAGTAGACACATCAGTGGTGATACATATTGCCGACTGATGAGTGCACCCAAGCGTAGGCAGTAGATGTGAAGACACCACCACACCGGGCGGGGTTGTCCTCGCTTTAATGCCCAGGCTGGGATAATTAACCTGTCCAAACAAAATGTTACAACAGACCATAACAGGTTGTAGGTGTGATCAAATTAGTCTCGCCGATCCGTGTAGTCCTCGGCCCAGCTTTGATTAGGGTGGCATTTAAGGAAAGCTTTGATCTTCGTTTCGGTAGTCGCCAAGGGCCTTGACTACAACTGTTAGCATTATTTGAGTTTATGTGCGCCTCTGTTAAAACCATGGTGATAGTCAATGTCAACACGATTTACTGCTCATCCTGGTTATTCTCCACGTGAATTCTTACATACTGTTAACTCGTACTCATCAATGGAGTCACTTAAGTGCCATGTCCTGTCAGTTGATGACAAGTTGTTGATCCTTGCAAGACTTGACATGTGTACCAAGCCAACTGTACTCGTAAGAGAAGTCAACGTTGTAAGATCTAAGATCAGCAACATTTACATTTTGTTTGATTTATTTGAAATAAAACTGTGTACATAAACTTGTTAACTTGTGCATCACCGATCCTCTCGCTTGTCATTTCAATAAAAATACAGCACAAATATAAAGGTTCCCGTAGTAAACCTATCTGCCGAATGATGGCAGCACTTTCGAGGTAATGGCAGGTCATTCCAGTTATCATCGTGTAAGTACGATACCGATTGTTTCCAGCACAGGGCTGTTTGCCAATAATAATATTAATTAAATAATACAAGTAATGTGTTCTATATGATACATTTATTAAATCAATCGAAAATGTTTTAATATTTTGTCACACGTTTATCATGGTCTAGTTTAATCATTTTGGGTCGGTCAGTATCTGGTAATGTCCCAAACTCAGATGTAGGCCTTATCACGGTGATTCCCAGAGCAATTTCATGCAAAATCGTTCATCCGAATGATCGTTCATCCGAACAAAAAGCTTGTCCCAAGAGGATTTCGGATAAACGATGCTTTACTGTTATTCTTTAATCAAATTTGGCATGCAGTAATCTGGGGGCACTGATATTCAACGATTGCGGAAAAAACGGAGGAAGTTGTGGAACTGGTAGTGCTGCAAGGAATTACCCTTGTCATAGGGCATGTCTTAAATTGTTTGTCGTAAAGTACATCATTAATGATAATCACAAGTATTCAATGCAAAGTAGCACCAAATAAATGCCCACCAAACTCTTTTTAACGTTTTTTTACTCTGACAAATATAAATTTTCATACTAAATGTCCATTGAAACAGTGGAGTATATGACCATTAATACAGTAAAACACCCTTAGGATATTTGCTGAAGATAATCCACTATGAATGTTATTTAAGGATATTTGCTAAAGATTATCCAACGTGAATGTTATTTTAGGATATTTGCTAAAGATTATCCAATATGAATGTTATTTTAGGAAATTTGCTAAAGATTATCCAATATGAATGTTATTTTAGGGTATTTGCTAAAGATTATCCAATTTGAATGTTATTTTAGGATATTTGCTAAAGATTATCCACTATGAATATCCACTTACAAGTATTGTTTCAGTGGATGGATACAAGATGGCACTGTGACGCTGAAGCCATATTATTTTGTTGATATTCTTTCATTAAATGTTATTTATTGAATGATTGTTTTAACAGACTCCATTGCATTCCAATTATATCTGTCAAAATGTAGGTTTTTTATAGCTCGGCTAAGTTTAGCTAACATTCAGTCATGCTTAGCTTCATAAAGAATATGGGCTTATAGAGAAAATAACTTAAGGGATATTAGCACCTTCTGCAGTGCTTCAGAAATGTGATAAGAGAGAATTGGATCATATTTTTAATTTACCTGGTATATTTTTTAGGTCTAAGTCAAGTACCTGACCAGAAATGAAGGGAAAAGGGAAAGTGGGACCTAGCTCCCCGGACTGTCCGCTGCAGTTTCCAGATTTGCGACCAGTGGATCATACCAGACAGTGTCCAAGATACACTGCAGGTAATATCTAGTATGACTGTCAAGACTGTATAGAGTTTCTGTGTCGAAAAAAAAATGAAACAAATTATAATTACTGTTAACCCAAATTTAATTTTAAAATATCAAGACATCACACAAATTAATTTTTTTTTAGCATAATAAACCAGATGATCTCAACACAGTAACTGTATATATATTAGAGCCCTGCGGGGGCCAGATTTAGAGCCCTCAACCGCCCCACAAAACAAACCTTCAGCCCACCCCGCAGTTGTAGAAACCCGCCCTGCACCTATAAAGAATAAATTGAACCGCACCTGCCTCGCATATTTAGCTTTTAGCCCGCACCCGCCCCGCCCCGTATTTTTACCAAAAATCAGCCCGTATTCAACACGCAAATAAACATAAGGGACAACCAAAAAGGTAGCCAACAATAAAAAATATAATTTAATTCCAGATATTAATAATGAATGTTCATCTGAGTACATTAGTTGATGGTAGGATATTTTCCAGTTTTTTCACAGGTAAGGACGAGTGTCATAGAATTAGTATTCATTTTTTTTTTATTTTAAAGAATTACAATTTACCAAAATACAATTATTTACTGCCATATCTCTGGAAATGTCTGTAACTAGGACACACTAATCAAATATTGCCATTGTGTCTCCTTAAAATATTTAAAGTAATTATAAATTCAACATATTCAGATATTTAGCTAACACCATAATTGCAGTTTAAACATATTTACCATGCATATGCTGCTCTATGGAAACATAAAACAAAACTTAAGCATTAAACAATCAATTTCTGTAAAGTTTGTATGCCTAGAGTTACACTACTCATCACTAGCTGCAGTAGCTAGAGGACAGTATGTACTTGCTCACCGCAGTTCGCATGTTTTATTTGACAAAAAGCTTAATCCTGTCCAGCGATGATCAGCTAATTAGCTGAAAGGGGATAGGTATGGAACTATACAGAGGGAGTCAGCTCTATGTCATGGTTGTGTACACAAGAATAGATATCAAATGAGCCCCATGCTCGTTATCTCATTCTGCTTTGCTAATGCAGTTGTCTAAACTGCCAGTGCTCATTGGCTTATCCATGTTTAGCACACCTCAGTCTTTGCTGATAGTTATGTAAAGCTATATCCAGCTGGTGACAGAGCCAGATGCACCCCGTGCTGTGAGTATTATAACATCACAGGCATAATCCTGGTGCTCTACCCTCAGCCATGTTACGTAATATCTGAGACTGGCCACAAGTATAAGCCTACAGGGCTGAACAGTCTATAATTATGCAACGCTATTTCAAGGTACATTTGTGCAATATTCTTAAAAGTGGTCTCTGCAAAGATAAATCTGTGTCAAATCTCAGAAAAATTATATTTCACAAGTGCAGTATTTAGAATTTTAGAAAATTGAACAACTGAAGGAACATTAACAGACCTGCAGTGCTTCACATATAAGTAAATGTGATCATCTTCTCGCTATATAACCATGTTTACGGCCCGCAGAAACCTGCACTAAAATATCATGTAACCCGCCACGCCCCTCATCTCCCATCTTTTAGCCCGCAACCCCCCCCCCCCCCCTCGCAGAGAATTTTCTTTTGGCCCGCCCTGCCCCACAAAATCCTGAAAGAGTCAGCCCATGGGGGCCCGCTGGGCGGGGCGGTTGCAGGCCCCCGCAGCCCGCAGGACGGGTTTGGGCCCGCGTAGGGCTCTAATATATATCTATATGTTTGTTAATGTGGTTGCCACCCATTGGTTGGTTTCATATTTGTGAGTTTAAGTATTCACAATTTTTACTTCAGTTTTTTCACAGGGGTTTAATGTTGGTAATGTGTCATACAACAACTGCCACAATGTACACAACATTTACCAATATATGTACGCATACTCTTTAAATTTTACTCTTTAAATAGTGATAATATACAAAAGTATTGATATTATTTATATTATCAGTCAGTTACAGGTAATGTAAAATCACAAAAATGTATGTAAATATTAACACTACCATTATAATATACATCAGATGCCTTTGAAGCTAGAGAATTAATTACTGTTCACTTTTGCAGATGTGGTTTTAGGAAGGATTTATTTTCACGTTACAAGCCTCAACACAAAAAAAAATGACCATTGTATTTCCCGATAATTCATATGGTATATTTTATGTTAAGTTTTGGCCAGAACAGAGGATGATGGGATAGGTATAGAAGAGGTGGACACTCTCCAGACAGAACTAGAAACTCTCCTGGCAGCTGTGGCAAAGAGAATGAGGCAACTGCAGGGAGAGATTAACATCCTCAGTAACTGGCAGGAGAAAGGAAAAGACAAGAAAGCACCACCCACAACACCAGGAAAAGGGGTAATTTTTATCATTTACTGTGTTGATTTTGTGAAATATGGTATGTAACATAATCAGAAAATGAGACAAAATTTTATTTGAGAACGAACTCAGTTCAGATATCTGTGAATATCCTTGTTGCATTGCATGTTGATGTAACAGGAATCTGCATTATCATTGATTTTATATATTTACATATAATCAATGATAATCCAGTTCCTTATATATAGACGTGATGTAGGAATTTGTATAATGGGCTAACTACTAACAGGATATTAAAAAAATAAGACTTTACATATCAAGCCTTACCTGTGTATAATCAGCTGAATGTAATGAAACATTCAAGTAAAAAGCATATTGTAAACTTACAGAGAAATATATATGACATTCATAAATTTCCAGTTCAAATTTCAGATATAGAGATTTATATTCGACTCTTTTTCAAATGACTAGACTCAAAGATAGTAGACTTGGACTGGAACCTCAAGGACTCTAACATTGGACCTGGGCTCAGGTGGCCTGGACTCAGATTTGCATTTTCTGACTCAACAAGAAAACAATATAGAAAAGATATTCAGAGTACTGTTGTACAACTGATGATGTTGGTGTTATTCAGTCCCAGTCTGAAGGGAAAAGGAGTAAGAATGAAGAGAAACCAAACAAACGGATGAAGGACAGCAGTGGTAAAGCAGCCACTTCACCCACGGTCAGCACCACACCGGCAAAACCTAAAGGCAAAAACATGCAGGTACATCAGTCTTGATTTAACCTGTATTTCTACAGTCTTTAATTACTGTAAATTAAGCATATTTTACAGTGCTTTTTAGCCCTCAGCCCTTAGGCTGATGGGCTATTGTCGTCACCCAAGCTGTCCGTCCGTCCTTAACTTTTACCTTGTGAGCGGATTTCTCGAAAAGGATTCACCGTCAGAATTTTATTTCCTCGGTAAAGATGTATATGGACAAAATCTCGGTTAAGTTTGAAGATGGGTGACCTTGACATATTTTTCTTTATTTTAGAGCTGATTATAGAAAAACACTTAGACACTTATTACTCAGAAACTATTTGGTGGATTTTCACAAAACTTACTATGATTATTGGGACTGATAGTCTGTACCTGCTCCACAAGCTTGATGGCGCCACATACAATTTCTGATTTTTAATGAATTTTTATCGGATTTTTCAATTTTGGGCTTGTGAGCGGGATATCTCTAAAAGGATTCACCGTAGGAATTTTATTTCTTTGTTGAAGATGGATATTGACAAAATCTTGGTCAAGTTTGAAGATGGGTGACCTTGACCTATTTTTCTACGTTTTAGAGCTGATTATAGAAAAACACTTAAAAGCTTATATCTAAGGAACCATTGGGTGGATTTTTACAAAACTTACTATGGTCATTTGGACTGAAAGTCTGTACCTGCTCCACAAGCTTGATGGCGCCACCTACAGTTTCCATAGTTGTAGTCCATTGTCCATCGTCCGTCTGTCCGTCCGTCCGGATGTCCGTCCCTAAGACCGGCACGTTTCAACACCATTGGACTTACGAATCTGAAATTCGGCATACAGTTAGATGTCCCCAAAATCTCCTACCATGCCAAAAATTGGGTCAATAGGACTTTGTTCCTTTGAGATATTAAGGAAAAACCTCAATTTTTTATTAGAAATCTATTTTCACACTTCAGGACTGCGTAATATTAAAATCACTCATCTGGTTTTCTTCATATTAACCATAAATATTCCTCTATATAGTTCCTATGTACATGCCAGAAATTCAGTATTATCTAATTTAAAAAAGTTATGGGCCCAAACATAATGGACTTTGTAAAAAAATCAGGAAAGATATTTGGTCACTTAAGACCAAAAGTGTTAAAGGTAGAGACTTTTTTTTAGTAATACAACTTTAATTAATCAAAATTTAATTGTATACCAAAAATTAGATCAAAATCTTTTAAATTTTTTTTAGATATTGGCAAAAATATAAAATTGGTATTTTAAATTTTGCCCAACTTTGGCCACGGCACATTTTTTCCCTGTAAGTACTGTGGATTTAATTTTCACAGTATGTACATATAAGGATTTAATCTGTTAAAATCTGAAATTTGAAAATAAAAGCTGCAAAATTAGGCTCGTTATTGAATTTTTTGGAGGCTCTTGTTGTATTCCCTTACATTGTCAAGCAGTCCACTTTGATGACTGTAGGTCATTCAGTGCACATCTCTATGCTCCCCAGGCTGTTGGCATAATGTTAGATGTCCCCAAAATCTCCTACCATACAAAAAATAGGGTAATTAGGACTTCATTCCTTCGAGATATTAAGGAAAAACCTCCGTTTTCCATAAAAAAAGCCATTGTTACACTTCAGGGCTGCCTAATATCAAAACCACTCATCTGTTTTTGATCATATTTAGTATTCACATTCTTTCATACATTTTCTATTAACATACCAAAAATTAGTTCAGTATTGGGTATTATTTTGAAGTTATGGGCCAAAATATAATGCAATTTTTAAAAAATCAGGAAATATATTTACTCACCTAACATGAGAATTGCTGAACCTAGAGACTTTTTTTCATGAATATAACTTTATTTAATCAAGATTCAATTGTTTACCCAAAATTAGATCTGAATTTTGCAAATTTTTCAAGTTATTAGCATAAATAAAAAATCAATACCTTAAATTTTGTCCAACTTTGGCAATGGCACGTTTTTTCCTTGTAAGCACTGTTGATTTAATTTTCACAGCCTATTTACATAAGGATTTAATGCTTTAAAATCTGAAATTTCAAAGAAATTGATTAGAAAGAATAGCTTTTATTCATGTTTTCATACACCATGTCAAGTGTTGTTTACATCTAGCCCACCTAGTAGTACAGCCTTCACTTGCATTGTGTAACCCACCCCAGGCAGCTTGCCTTGGCTGAGCTTGGCCACTACCAGCAGGCTTCCCCTCTGCCCTACACCCCCCCCCCCAGATGGTGCATAAACTAGATGAATGTTATTATTTTCTGTAATTGATTCATTCTTATTCTAGGCTATGCTACATTTTAGATTTTGTATTGTACCACCAGGGTTACAATGATTAAAGTGTACATTTAATTGCGTCCATAAAGTGGTGTATTGCTATGAAAGTGTGGATGTTCATCAGATAAGTAATTCCTTACTTCAGAAGAGTAAAAACTTCACCAGTGTGAAATTGACTATTAATTCCAATAATAAATTGTAGCTGAAATAATAATTAGTACAATGATATTGCTTCTCCTTCATTCAACCAACAGTGTGTATACTTTATTTGAAAAGATGTTTTTGTTTTATCAAATTTACTGAATCTTTTATTTTATTTTGGTAAATAAAACTAAGCATGTACTGAAAACTCTAATGTGCAAAACTTTTTAATAGTGATTCAAGGAATATTCTGTAGATGCCATGTTGTGGCATTATTTTCTTTTAAATTCAGTTTAAACATTTAAGATTTAAAAATAATAAAATATATGTGTATGCATAATATGAGCCAATATGAGCTACACTCTGGATATAATGATTGCACTTTTGCATAAATTCTAATATTTTAACTTATAGTTTCAGTTTTTTTACTCTGTGTATATAATGATTGTAACTTATTCAATATTTCTAATATTTTAACTTATATTTTCAGTTTTTTTTATTAAAAATTTATAAAACCTGTAAATGAAAAAAATGATTCAGATAAAAACTTCTTAATGGAAAAAGTGGATATGCTAAAAAAATAGGCTTATATATAAACTTAAATGCATTATTCCCTTGAAAGTGAAATTAACGTATTAGTCCATTCTGTCCACTTGCCTGTCCATCTGTAAATTTTCATATGCATCACAGTATCTCAAAACTTTTACTGTTTTTCTTCATGACAGTCTTGTCAGAGTATTAGTTTGAAATCATATATTTAGAACTTTACTATAACCAAGTAGGAGGGCCCCTTTCCTCTTAGCTTTTCATATTCTTATATAAATGAAAAACATTACAATAGAATATTTCTACATCAACCTTCATGCTGCCCTCACTTTTCCCTTCTCCGAACCCCATCCCAAAGTCAGCCTCAGTAAGCAAGAACAAGAAGAATCAGATATATTCATACTTTAATATTTTGTATAACTATCCGTCCATAGGTACCTATGTACATGCCAGAAATTATGTCAATATTGTGTAATATGTAGACATAGTGGGCATCACAATAATGTACCTTGTCAAGACTAAAGAGATATTGTTTCATAAAGTCACAAATTCATAAATCAATTCATCAGCATAGTTAATCATAACATCATATCTGTCAAATTGAAAGCTTGCGGACTACCATACACTTTAGATCCTTCAACAAATAGCCTTATCATCATTCTACTACTGCTTATTACTGCTGTCATTGCATTCATAATTGCTCAAATATATCACAATTTTCAACCTCTCCTAAATAAATTAAAAATAAACCACTATATTTTACTCTATTAATCCATCAGTCAAGTAATTTCATTTATCATTTACTCACATATTACATAACATTCCTTTATAATAGCCCAACATGTCCATGATATTCATAAGCTTTATTGACTCTATATAGTATCACAGTGGAGAAACATTTATAGTCCAATCACGATCAGCTGAGCGCCGTGACCCATGGGTCCTTTGTTTCATTGCTGTTGCATATTTACAATATTTTGGTAAAATTTAAAGATGGGTGTTCTTGACTGACTTATCGAGGTCACAGAGCTAAGAATAGAAAATAACTTAGGAGCTTATTTCTCAGGAAGCATTTGGTGGATTGTTATGAAACATGGTATATACCTCTCCAATTTAAATTTATACCATGTACAGATACACATCCAAATGACAACAGATATTTTGTACTTGTTACTGTAACCACCTATAAACACTTATCGTTTGGCTGAGGGCTTTTATCAGCTTTTGCTGATATTTTAGTTATTTTTGTGATGACCGTTATGTGAGTTTCCCATTTCTATGAAATAAAGCTCCCAGCAAATGACCACAAGTTTAAAATTTGATAGCAATCATCAGAATAATAATTCATGGTGGATGAATCTAAGTTGTTACCCTAATCCTTATATTTTTTACAAGAATCATTTATTTCCATCCCAAAGCATCCTCTTTTGATCAGTTTCGAGATTCCTGATATTTCATTTGAAGTATTATGTTTTTTTTTTTTTTTTCTGTGGCCCGTGTCCATATAAAAACATTAATTACACATTAAATTAAGATTAAACATTAAATTAAAACAAATTAAAGAGAAATCATAATGTCTTGACTTCATTTACATTACAAACCAAGTGCACATATTTGGTACCACAGATTTATGGAAATTTTATAAATCATGGATTTAGTAATTAATCAGAGTGCATAAGAATAATTAGGAGCACTGCTTGAAAAGCATTGCCCTGTAGTGATCGCTTTGACTGTCAATCCTTCTGTTAGTAATGCTTTCTTTTGCAATGTAATACCTTGTGTTTGCAGCCAGTCAAACTGCAGGAATATGAGTTTCCAGAATCCCCTAAACCACCAGAACCTCCCAAGCTTCCAAAGAGTGATACTCCAAACAGAATCTGGTCACTGGTCGAGCCCTACTGTGCAGAAATAGCCAATGAGGATCTCAAGGTGAGTGCTGTATCAGGTGGCAGTATTTCACAAAAACATGTGACTCTCTGTAAAAATCCTCCCCAAATAGTCACGGGAGGCTTATAGCAGTTGATGAAGTTATTTCTATATCCTGATTTGGATAAAAAAATTTTGTTTTATGGATCTTCTTCAGTCCAAATTTCTGTTTGGGCTAGATCTCCAATATGGCAGATTTTCAAACTAAAATTTCAGCACAATATTAGTCCTTTGTCACAGATTTGCGCCTAATATTTTTATTTGACCTTATTTCTGAGGTCGTACACTCCATAGCTGATCCTCAGTTATCACTCAGATGTGGCAGTCAGGGGTGGCTTCCAGTATTCACTTGGCAGTTGCATACACCTGGTTTATTATGTTTCTTTATAACATATATGAAAATTGTTCAATTTGATGTCTTATAGACCTAAAAAAGAATTTGATTCACTCATATTTGGGAAAGATTATGCAAATCATTATACATGTTCCTCAGTTCCTCTGTTTTAATTCAGTTGTATGTATATTTGTTTTAATAGTATATGTATAATATATAAAACTGCCAGAGTGTGTGAATCCTTCAAACAAAGAAAAAGAATGATCCATCTGACCCAACTCTAAAACTTGCTTTGATGATAAACTGCTTGAGAGTTGTTGTATGGAGTAACTGGTTTAAGTAGAGTCTAAGGGTTCTTGTACACTATGTCATTCTATGACCAGGCTACATGTTCATTTATTCCAGTCATGTTATGATTCAGCCAAGGCAAAACATTGGAAAAATGAGCTTAAGGAAATTTAAAGAAGACAAACTGTCCTGTGTCACTGAGTCAGACATGTTGATTTTGACAGGTGCTGGAAGATCTGATGAAATCTCATGATGATGACGGTGAATTCTACAAGATACCTGCACTGGGCAAGCACTACGCTGACAAGTGGGCCCAGGAAGACCTGCTGGAGGAACAGAGAGAGGGTCAGTTATATGCAAATATATCCTGGAATGACAGCTTGATTTTCATATGGGTACCACCCACAGTTGTGCATTTTTGTCAGAATCCCAAAAATAAACATAAAATTTGCTATTGTAGAGTGTTTGCTCCTAAAGATGGAAGGTTATCAAAATAATTAAATTTGATACGGTGGGGATCCTTTCAGACTGTACTTTTAAATAAAATAAGTAATGGAATTTATCGTGTAAAATTGTTATAACTTGTGACATTCTGTTTATTAAGATAATCAAAAACTGAAAAAAATATTTTGAAATACAACAGATGTCTTTATCTTTATGTAGATTTAGGTATCATAGATAATAACTTTTATTCCCTTGAATGGATAGCTTCTATATTTACCTCAAGTCATTATATTAAATTGACCTTTCTCCTTTTGTCAACTCACAATTTATACCAATTTCAGGCAGCAAGATCAGTGACAAGAGAAGATCATCCAGTGGTACAGGGGGAGACATGTCGAACTTACTCAAGAGAGGAGAAAACAGGTAAAAATTAATGATATACACATAACTGATTTTCAGGGGAGAGTGCATAATGGTTATCAGTCCAGTTTAATTGATAAATTTAGGGTAAAATATTGATATCCCAAAGATTTTCAGATTTAAAGTGAACTGAAAATTATTCTCTCCGCTTACCAGGTAATTGACCTTTTACATATTATATGGAACCAGTTCTTTCATTCAACAATAATCAAATGAGTCTGCTTACATATTATTGATCATGGATGAGTCTGCTTACATATTATTGATCATGGATATATATCTATAAAGTGATGTGATGATACATTACATAAAAATGACATGGCCCTATGATTGCACCGTTAATAAAACATGCTATTTGATAATATCTATTTCATGTAACTTTGATTGACAGTGAGGAGACATCACCATTTGGTCCACTCACACAGAGGTTAGTGTCTGCTCTGATAGAAGAAAATATCATGAGTCCACTGGAAGATGGTAGCATCACAGAGGCTGGTAAGTGGTCACTGAGATAACACACCCGTAGATAATACTAGTAGATAACATCACAGAGGCAGGTCAGTGGTCAGGAGATAATTCACCTGTAGATATTACCAGTACATAACACATCACAGAGGCAGATAAGTGGTCAGGAGATAACACACCTGTAGATAATACCAGTAGATAACACATCCCAGAGGCAGGTAAGTGGTCAGGAGATAACACACCTATATGTAATACCAGTAGATAACCTATCACAGAGGCAGATAAGGGGTCACTGAGATAACACACCTGTAGATAATACTAGTAGATAACACATCTCAGAGGCAGGTCATTGGTCAGGAGATAAGTCACCTGTAGATATTACCAGTAGATAACACATCACAGAGGCAGATAAGTGGTCAGGAGATAACACACCTGTAGATAATACCAGTAGATAACACATCCCAGAGGCAGGTAAGTGGTCAGGAGATAACACACCTGTAGATAATACCAGTAGATAACCCATCACAGAAGCAGATAAGTGGTCAGGAGATAACACACCTGTAGATAATACCAGTAGATAACACATCCCAGAGGCAGTTAAGTGGTCAGGAGATAACACACCTGTTGGTAATACCAGTAGATAACCCATCATAGAGGCAGATAAGTGATCACTGAGATAACACACCTGTAGATAATACTAGTAGATAACACATCACAGAGGCAGGTAAATGGTCAGGAGATACGTCACATATTACCTTTGGATAACTCATCATGGAGGATGTTAAGTAATCAAATATAATGCACCTGTGGTCAGTACCAAGAGATAAGACATCAGAGGGACAAGCACTTGGTCCGACAATAACACACTTGTAGATAATAATTAACTTCTGTACATAGCACACGTATAGATAACACATAGGTTGATTGATGGTCAAATGATATCACACTTGTAGATTATAGGTAGATTATAGCTATCTTCATGTAGTAATACTTAAGTAGATAACACCTGTTGATGATATGTGACACACCTGTGGATCAGAGATAAAAATTATGACTGATCAGCTTACATGTAGCTAAAAGGTTACCTCTGTATGTAGCACACCTGTAGATAACACATAATAGAGGCAGGCAAATGATCAGATTTCACACCTTAAGATAGGGTACTAATACTAAATAATAAATAGCACATGTTGATAGCACATTTGTAAAGAACCATTTAACTGACAGCACACTTGTGTTTGGCTCAGGTTCCAATTCAGTGATGCCTGTGTTAAGCTTCAAATTTCCTGACATTGTAGAGAGTCTTGCCATGTGTCAACTTGCCATGTGATAAAGTGCTCCAAAATCACTTTTTCATGCATTAAACCCTCTGTATTTCAGATGCGGCTGAAGCTGCCAGTATATCTCCCCGCTCGCTGGCCAGACAACTTAACATCGGTAACACAGCTCAGCTTGAACGCAGGATCAAACGAGAGCTGGAGGAACAAGGTCAGTCACTGTATCCAGACTATCATGCTGTTGTTAATTGTTTTTAGCTCAGCTGACTATAAGTCATCTGAGCTATAGTCGTGGTCCATTGTCCGTCGTCCGTCCGTCTGTCCGTCCGTCCGTCTGTCCGTCCGTCCGTCCGTAGATGTGGCACGTTTTGAAACCGTAAGACCTAGGAATCCAAAATTCAGCATAATGTTAGATGTCCCCAAGATCTCCTACCAAGCCAAAAACTGGGTCTTTGCGACTTCATTCCTTTGAGAAATTAAGGAAAAACCTCAATTTTTTATTAAAAACCTATTTTCACACTTTAGGACTGCCTAATATCAAAACTACTCATCTGTTTTTCCTCATATTTCCTATAAATAATCCTCTATATAATTCCTATGTACATGCCAGAAATTAGGTCTGTATTCTTTAATTTAAAAAAATATTACTTTTATTAATCAAAATTAAATTGTATACCCAAAATTAGATCAAAATCTTTAAAATTTTTAAAAATATTAGCAAAAATCAAAAATTGGTACCTTAAATTTTGCCCAACTTTGACCATGGCACGTTTTTTTGCTGTAACTGCTGTGGATTTAATTTTCACAGCATGTTTTTGTTAGCATTTCAACTGTTAACACCAAAAATTTGAAACCAGTTGATCAAAAACTGTAGATTTTATTCAAGTTTTCAAGCACCATGTCACATATTGCTAGTGTTATGCAGTTTGCTAGAGCTCAGCTCCCCAGCTTCAGCTCTAAGTTCCTTAAATTTGGCATACAGTTAGATTTTTCCAAAATCCCCTACCATGCCAAGAATTTGGTCACTAGGACTTAATTCCTTCGAGATATCAATGAAAAACTTAATTTTTCCATTAAAAACCCAATGTTACACTTTAAGACTGCCTAATATCAAAACCACTGATCTGACTTTGATCATATATAATATACATATTTTTCTATACATTCACTATGCACATGCCAGAAATGATGTCAGTATTGTGTATTTTTTTTAAGTTATGGGCCCAAACATAATGCACTTTGTAAAAAATCAAGAAATATATTTACTCCCTTAACAAGGGCATTGCTGAAGCTAGAGATTTTTTTTGTCAGGGATGTATTATTATTTAATCAAGATTCAATTGAATACCCAAAATTAGTTCTGAATTTTTCAAATTTTATAAGTTATTAGTATAAATATAAAATTAGTACCTTAAATTTTGCCCAACTGTGACCAAGGCACGTTTGTGTCCTGTGAGCACTGTTGATATAATTTTCATATCATGCACACATAAGGATTTCAGCTTTTTAGTTTAGAAAGCTGAAAGAAATTTGCCAAATATTGTAGCTTTTATTAATGTTTTTTATGAGACCCTGTCAGACTTTGGCTCTCTCCAGCCCCTCTTGAGTCACCTGTATGTTGACCTTGTTGACCTTTCATCAAATTATGCACGCTTGAGGGGAGAATCCAGGCAGCTTATGGCCAGCCACAGTTGATCCAGGTGTTCAACCCAACTCATCTAGTAGTTTTAACCAACAACATAACAATAAACAATAAATTAATAAATTTTTATTGGTTTTAATAACAAATTAAAGAAAAATAGATAAGGAATTTGTTAGTTTATAATAACAGAAAAATTAACTTGCAGTTACTGATGATATAAGAATCTTGTATCGATGGGTAGAATGTCACATATTCCAAATAACACCATGCAGTCACCTATGGCATTTTTCAGTTCATTTCTAATGATAAAGAAGTAAATCATATTATTCATTACTAATCATTAAGGATTATATGAAGGAAATTGATGATAGACAAAGATGCAGTTGATAATATTAATCTAGATTCCTACTGTGTCTAGTGTGTACATTGATGTGAAATTAGTCCAAAATGAATTTTTTACAGTTATTTTTTAATATAAATAAAAGCCATAAAACCAGGTACTTATGATCATTATTTATATGTGTGAAATTTGTATATTCTGGATTCTCAACATCATTGTTTGGTGAAAACTGAATAAATACCAGACATGGTGCGAATACTTTGTAATTGTATTTAAATACGAATATGATTATGTACTCCATTATAAAATTTCTTGCATAAAGAATGGGAATTCAGGTAAAAATGAAAGTATATGAATACTCGTGCAAATACTTTCAAAATGTATTCATGAATGCATTCATGAATATATTCTTTAATATTATTTTAATAATCATATCAGTTATATTTCATTTTAAACAATCATATGATTCTCTTATTATTTTTAATAAAAATTATATTTGGGACAATATTTGTAATTTTTAGCTCAGCTGACTATAAGTCATCTGAGCTATAGTCGTGGTCCATTGTCCGTCCGTCTGTCCGTCCGTCCGTCCGTCCGTCCGTCCGTCCGTAGATGTGGCACGTTTTGAAACCGTAGGACCTAGGAATCCAAAATTCAGCATAATGTTAGATGTCCCCAAGATCTCCTACCAAGCCGAAAACTGGGTCTTTGCAACTTCGTTCCTTTGAGAAATTAAGGAAAAACCTTAATTTTTTATTAAAAACCTATTTTCACAGTTTAGGACTGCCTAATATCAAAACCACTCATCTGTTTTTCCTCATATTTACCATAAATATTCCTCTATATAGTTCCTATGTACATGCCAGAAATTATGTCTGTATTATTTAATTTAAAAAAGTTCTGGGCCCAAACATAATGTATTTTGAAAAAAATAAGGAAAGATATTTGATCACTTAACACAAAAAATGTTAAAGCTGTGGACCTTTTTTCCAGTAATATAACTTTAATTAATCAAAATTAAATTGTATACCCAAAATTAGATGAAAATCTTTTAAATTTTTTAAAATATTAATAAAAATAAAAAATTGGTACCTTAAATTTTGCCCAACTTTGACCATGGCACGTTTTTTTCCTGTAAGTACTGTGGATTTAATTTTCACAGCATGTTTTTGTCAGCATTTCAACTGTTAACACCAAAAATTTGAAACCAGTTGATCAAAAACTGTAGATTTTAATCAAGTTTTCAAGCACCTTGTAACATATTGTTTACATCAAGCTAGTGTTATGCTGTTTGCAAAAGCTCAGCTCCCCAGCTTCAGCTCTTAGTTCCTTAAATTCAGCATACAGTTAGATGTCTCCAAAATCCCCTACCATGCCAAGAATTTGGTCACTAGGACTTAATACCTTCGAGATATTAATGAAAAACTTCATTTTTCCATTAAAAACCCATTGTTACACTTCAAGACTGCCTAATATCAAAACCACTGATCTGACTTTAATCATAAACAATATACATATTTTTCATTCTCTATGCACATCCCAGAATGATGTCAGTATTGCGTAATTGTTTTAAGTTATGGGCCCAAACATAATGCACTTTGTAAAAAATCAAGAAATATATTTACTCCCTTAACAAGGGCATTGCTAGAGATTTTTTTGTCAGGGATGTAACATTATTTAATCAAGATTCAATTGAATACCCAAAATTTGTTCTGAATTTTTCAAATTTTATAAGTTATTAGTATAAATATAAAATTAGTACCTTAAATTTTGCCCAACTGTGACCATGGCACGTTTGTTTCCCGTGAGCACTGTTGATATAATTTTCATATCATGCACACATAAGGATTTCAGCTTTTTAGTTTAGAAAGCTGAAAGAAATTGGCCAAAAATTGTAGCTTTTGTTAATGTTTTTTATGAGACCCTGTCAGACTTTGGCTCTCTCCAGCCCCTCTTGAGTCACCTGTATGTTGACCTTGTTGACCTTTCATCAAATTATGCACGCTTGAGGCAAGGCATACAGGAATCCAGGCAGCTTATGGCCAGCCACAGTTGATCCAGGTGTCCAACCCAACTCATCTAGTAGTTTTAACCAACAACATAACAATAAACAACAAAATAATAAATTTTTATTGGTTTTTAATAACAAATTAAAGAAAAATAGATAAGGAATTTGTTAGTTTATAATAACAGGAAATTAACTTGCAGTTGCTGATGATATAAGAATCTGGTATCGATGGGTAGAATGTCACATATTCCAAATAACACCATGCAGTCACCTATGGCATTTTTCAGTTCAATTTTAATGATAAAGAAGTAAATCATATTATTCATTACTAATCATTAGGGATCATATGAAGGAAATTAATGATAGACAAAGATGCAGTTGATAATATTAATCTAGATTCCTACTGTGTCTAGTGTGTACATTGATGGGAAATTAGTCCAAAATGAATTTTTTACAGTTATTTTTTAATATAAATAAAAGCCATAAAACCAGGTACTTATGATCATTATTTAAATGTGTGAATTTTGTATATTCTGATTCTCAGCATCATTGTTTGGTGAAAATTGAATAAATACCAGACATGGTGCGAATACTTTGTAATTGTATTTAAATACGAATATGATTATGTACTCCATTATAAAATTTCTTGCATAAAGAATGGGAATTCAGGTAAAAATGAAAGTATATGAATACTCGTGCAAATACTTTCAAAATGTATTCATGAATGCATTCATTAATATATTCTTTAATATTATTTTAATAATCATATCAGTTATATTTCATTTTAAACAATCATATGATTCTCTTATTATTTTTAATAAAAATTATATTTGGGACAATATTTGTATTTTTTTTTAATAAATAGTTAAACTCTTATATTATATGTTCTGCTTATAAGTTATATGGCCAAGTCAAAATCTGTGTGACAATAGTACTCCAATTGTTAATAAAATAAATGAAATCAATCCTCTTCCCTGTCTCCAAAGGTACTATAAAAATCATACATAAGCTAAACAACAACAACTCATAATACAGCTTATATTTATTACCACACAGAACCAGCATGTGCCTCATTTCTAAATAATATTTTTTTATCATATATAACAGCTGAGCGTCGTGACCCATAGGTCCCTTGTTTTAATAAATAGTTAAACTCTTATATTATATGTTCTGCTTATAAGTTATATGGCCAAGTCAAAATCTGTGTGACAGTAGTACTCCATTTGTTAATAAAATGAATGAAATCAATCCTCTTCCCTGTCTCCAAAGGTACTATCAAAATCATACATAAGCTAAACAACAACAACTCATAATACAGCTTATATTTATTACCACACAAAACCAGCATGTGCCTCATTTCTAAATAATATTTTTTTATCATATATAACAGCTGAGCGTCGTGACCCATAGGTCCCTTGTTTGATTTTAAGAAAAATCATAACAATTTGATCTTCTGTACCATAAGTAATCCAAGCCTCAAATTTGATGACCGGCGACCGGCAAATGCTGGTTAAAATTGGCTGGCTGCCGTCAGCCACGATCCTGACCGGCAGCCTGCTGCCGGTCAAAAAAATTCCTTACTGCGTCCTTCTTGTCTGTACACAATTGCAGCCACTCTATATGCTTTTTAATTAAAAAGAAACTTAGTTCCCTGTTTAAGAGGGAACTGGGCTGGGAAACCAACAAATAAGATAAGATAAGATAAGATAAGATAACATTTATTAGCCTTCAGTTCCTGGAATTTGTCGTTGACTTGCAATTCATAGCATAAAAATAAATAAGTAAATAGATAGATAAATACATAAAGATAATACATAAAAATAATACATAAAAATACATAAAAATCACACATAACATATTGACTATGCATGTAAAATTAAGCATGTAAAAATGATAAAACAGATAATTCTGCAGGTAAAACACATAATTCACAACATTAAATATCTAAGAGGGTTGTGAGTTTAATACTGTGTGGTACGAGAGATTTTTTCAAACGAGTTGTTCTGCAGAATATTATAACTAGGCATTTACCTGAAGGTAAAAAACGGAATTCTGAATATAGGGGATGTGTTGTGTCATTCATGACCTTAGATATGAAGGCCCTTGTTTTGGAGATTTCCTGGTGTGTGGCAAGAGAAGTACTAGTTATTCTACTACTTCTCTTCCTGGTATTATTCAACTGTTTCTTTAACTTATCAGATATATTTGTAAACCAGCACTCCAGTGAATAAGTAAGGACACTGGAAATTACTGAATTATAAAACATGGTAATTATGGTTTTGTCAATATTAAGCTTTCTTAGATAATAAAGGTAATATAATCTTTTGTTTGCTTTCTTGGATTGATTCAACACATGTTCTTTCCCATTCAGATTTCTGTCAATAATACATCCTAAGTATTTATAATTTTCTACAATATTGACATCTTCATTTTTGATAGCAACTGGGGTAATTACAGATTTTGATCTCCTAAAATCAAAGACTGTTACAGTGACACACGGTGGCGCTAAACTAGCCACCATTCAGATCTACTTGGGGGGGAAATAATTCCTGGAACATTCAGATAAAAAATGGCTACCCGTCGGCCAATCAGAAAAATGATCTTTTATGGCTGGAGGTTATCAGCCACTCATAGCAAAGGATAGCGGTTACTGCAGCGTGGGCTACTCGTCTACATTATGTTACGCGTTATCCGATTGGTCCGCTGTATAAGGATATAGGTAATACAGTTTCGCGGGAAACTACATCGTATGCACACTGTGTTCAGTTATAAAAACCTACGTACCCGGTGTTTAACATATGTAGTATATAAATAAATACTGGGAACACCATTAATATATCTATTAGAAGATTTATCATCATCCAAATTAGGCCTGCTATTAAATTATGACCTGTTAAAAAATTCCCATTTCCCAAGGTTCTGGGTCTGTGTCTCCATTTCACCTACCGTTGTCATGATGGCTGCATCAGCAAAACTTAGCACTGTCAGAAAATGGCAAAGCCAGTACGACTGGTTGCAGTACGAAACTGACAAATATGGTTACGTGTCAGTGATATGGTGCAGCCTCCACTTCTTGCAGAATTTGATGCAATCCCAGCCCTTGTTCACTTGGAAGGGAAAAAGACCATAAGAGGCGAATACAGGAAGGGTGCTGCTGCAAAATAGTTTTGAGGACTCTGGGTCACCTGGTGACTATGTTTGTGAATGATGAATAAAACATACTTGGATATGTTTTTTTTTTCCTTATTTAGACTTTATTCCAAATAAAATAATGCAAACAAATTTCTTTGTTGCCTGTCAAGTTCAAATTTGACAGGCAGCAGTAGCTTGTCATTTCCAAAAATGAAATTCGAGGCCTGTAATCCTGCTGATTGTCCTTCTTATCTTTGAACAAAAATAGTGTTAAATACAAGGTATTTAAAAAAGAAAGGTATTCAATAAAGAAAACTAGAAACCTACATTCTAGTGAATGCAAGCTTCCACCATATGGGGGATCCCTATTGTAGAATGCTCCCCAACCTGTATTTGCCTTCCCTTAGTTAGCCCATATTCCTAGGTTCACTCGTGCATAAGTGACTTTATATTTGTGAATAACCCTTTATGGCATTTCTGAATCTAGCTGTGACAACCAGACTCAGTAGGCAATCGGATAATTGGGCTGGTAAGCCTACTCGAGTCGTGATACTAGTAATATGGAGGAATGTATCGCAGTGGTCTTGCATCTGGTTGCATTCATATTGTTGTAAATGGCCCATAATCTCAATATTATGCTTGGAATGGTGAATAAACCAATACTATATATGTGAGCTCACAACCAAAACTAAAAAACACCGTCTCCATGTACACAGGTCATTTCCTGTGTCGCCTGCAAGTTGCCTGCGTCCTGTAACCCGTGCGAGCCATGCTTGTGTTCATGCGGTCATAAATTCAACAAACATGCCGAGGGGTTTACCAATGTGCTGGGATAAACAGGAACTTTTCTCGCTCATATTTGGTATTATAAGAAAGTACACAAAAAATGCTAACGAATGGTCTGGTTTATGTTGATTGACAGTGTACCTGTAGCCCATGAAGCTTTGTCAGAAATGATGAAAATATTTGCACCTTCATAAAGCCTTATAATACGACGTATAAGACGTAGATGCCATGACACTCAGGCGCCAATAATCTGGTCATAATGCCAGAGGGTCAATATGACGCTATCCTGAATCCAGATCATTTTCCGGATATAAACCAAAATCTAATGGATTCTTCATTGGTCAATTCCCTAAATGCCCAGGAAATTAAATGAGATACTGTTCATGATTGCTTTAGTTATGCTGTGAAAAAAACACAAAACACACGAGCACACACCTGAATGACATTGAACTGATGCCCTCCTGGATGAGGCAAAAATTAAGGAATTTTGCATGAGCTATTACTGTATAGATTGATTTTAAAGGTATCTTGGTGCTTGACGACAGCCCTGGGATGGTTTTACCAGGAACCTTTATTTAAGTCAGCTAAATAGTGTGAGAAAATACATGTTATTGCAAATGTTTTTGTACGTTTGAATATTGAGGTTTTACTGTATAATTAAATTTCAGGGATCTTGGAGCCTGACGACAGACCTGAGGACAGTCCTGATGATGAGATACTGATGGAGCTGAAGAAGAAACAGCAAGAACTCAAAGCGCTGAGTCAGCACAATCTCATGACCACCAAACGTCTCTACAAAATAGCAAAGGAAGAAATACAGAAACAGGAGCTCAGAACAAAAATGGCTGCCGCAGATGCAGAGGTCAGAGTTCATTGCATAAATTATGTTAATGTCAGGTCTTTGTCACAGTAACTTACTTGTAAAACAGTTCAGGCATTTTTGTTAAACTAAGACTGTATCCGAAATATAATTTGTCATCTCAGCAATTGTGCCTTTTCACCAACTAAGCCCAAACATTCACAAAGGAGACTGTAGTCAGCACAAGGAGAGTTTTATTTTTTTTTTCCAATGGTACTCAATTATCTGTGACGTAGCACATTATGTGTGCTATGTCATCGTTCTTCTAAGTGCATTGTAATTTGTTTAATAAATTTCATTATTATTATTATCAGTCTCCTTGTTGCTGACGTAGGTTTCCCCACAAACTGTAGTCAGCACAAGGAGATTTTTTTATTTTTTTTTCACATTAGCACACATTATGTGTGCTACGTCATCATTCTTCTAAATGCGAGTTTTTAGCTCAGCTGACTTTCAGTCATGCTGGGCTATAGCGATGGGTCTTTGTCCGTCGTCCTTCCGTCTGTCCGTCCGTCCGGCCGTCCGTTAGCAGGGCACAAATCGTAACCGTAGGGGCTAGGGCCATGAACCCTATGCAGTCTTAGAAGTTATAAAAAGATCTCCTTGCAAACCTGAAATTAGGTCACTGCGACCTATATTCTCGAAGTTATGGGGTGTGTTTGCACCCCCCAGAAATAACTCTTTGAGACAAAATTTTCATCCCAAACCTTCCATCTTTCACATACAGCTCACCTACCAACAGGGGAAGAACCATAATTTTTTTTAGGTCAAAAGGTCAAAGGTCAAGGTCACAGGAGCCTCTTCTTTGAAAAGCCTGTGGATGCATTTTAAGCCAACCCTTTCATCCCAATTCTTTGATTTTCCACATATAGCTCACCTACTAAGTTGGAGAAGAATCCTATAGATTTTGAGGTCACAAGGTCAAAGGTCAGGGTCACAGGATCCACTTCTTTGAAAAGGTTGTGGACACATTTCAAGCTAGACTTTTCATTCCAAACCTTCCAGCACTGATATCGCTTCTCTGCCAACAGGGGAAAAGACCTGTTGATTTTGAGGTCAAAGGTCAAGTTCACAGCACCCACTTCTTGCGTGGAGTCATTTTCAGGCAAACTTTTCAATCTGTACCTTCCATCTGTCATATATGGCTTACCTACCAATAATGGAAGAAGCCTATTGATGTTGAGGTCAAAAAGTGAAAGGTCAAGGTCACAATATTTAATTGTTCTAAATGCTTGTGAGCATATTTCAAGTGTAACTGTTCAACCCAAACCTTCAGTCTTTCACATATGCCACATGTATGCATCACTCAGTTTGACTCAAACTTCATATTTATGGGTCTTTTTGCTTGAATAAATAACTTATTGATTTTGGGGTCAGCTGGTCAGCAGGTTAAAGGTTGCAGGTCAAAGTTATTTATCCATTGGTTGCCAAGTAATTACACCAGATTTAAGTGGTTAGTAGTTACCCATCATTTAGAAAGAATCCAGTTGATATATGGGCAAAAGGCCAAGGTCATAGGTCAGGGATGTTCACAATTACTTATTTTATAGACCATCTCTATTTTTCTTGTATATATAACCATCCCACTCCAGCTGGTACATCTCCCTGTGTGGCTGTAATTGTGAGTGACACTGGTGACATATGACTCCCTTTTGTATCAGCCTATTAAGTGATAAGGCTCAGTGATAAGTACCTCGTTACTTCATAACAAAAACACTGTTGTCAGAATGCTTCAGCCAGGCATTAAGACTATGAGAGTATAGTATTAAGGTTTAGCTACTGATTTATAAGATTATGGGAACATTTTGCAGTTTATTTTATGGAATCCTAGCAATAAACTTGGTTTCCTAGATATCTGAATATTTTAATATATATCACCACATATAAAAGCAAGTGTTTGTTCTCATAATATGTGGATGTGTACCTTGATTAAGGATGGCTTTTTGTTTTATTTCAAGACTCTTAGTCATGCTTTCTGCATTTCTTTTCTTTCAGGTTTGGCAGTTTACCTACCCTGCTGACCCCATTGAAAAGCAGAGTGATAATAAAACATATTGGACTTACACTTTTTACAATTGCATATCAATAAATCTGATATGAGGGCCTGGACATACCTTTTGAATTATTTTGGGCATTCATTACTGGATAATTTGCCCCAAGTTTGGTCTCTTATTGGAGAATGTGGGATATCAAATGTCATACTTGTCAGAAATCCATTATGTCTGCCAGTTAGCCACCTTAGAAATTCTTTCTTCAGTGCAGTTTCAGTAATTTTTCTTTAATGTTTGGTCCAATTTAGAGAATGTTTGTTGTCTGATTTCAGACTTGTCAGAAGTCCAATATGGCCACCAGGCAACCATCTTTTAATTCCTTTTGATCATATTATCTCAAGAACAGTTAAAGTGAATGCAGTTGGATGTATATTTATGTAATCTTGTAAAGGATTGGGTCAAATATTTCTGAATAAATATTACCATCATTTATAAAAGTGCAGTACAGTTGGCTTGTATTGAATAAAAATTCATACAGAAGCACCTGTTTCTCAATAATTCTTGCATGTATTTCCTTGATTTTTGCTATATTTTTTGATCTTATATTTGCCCTTTGTGGTGTTCCTTTGAGACTGACAGGTTTCAAGCAAGCTGTTGGAATAGTTCCTGATAGCTTAACAATCATGCATTTTCCTCAGACCATCAATTCACTGTGTTTTAACCAGACATAGGTGATATATATTTCTGTTGTCATAGAAAATTTTCAACAAATTGGCAAATTGGTTCTTCAAAATTTGACTGGAAGTTGTGAATCTCAGTCCATGATGTCACAGGTCATGCTTGGCAGCTGAGCGTCATGACCCATCGGTCACTTGTTTAAATGTTCTCATGATAAGTAGTCATATTATCATGGTATGGATGTTTGTATGTTGACATGTCGTACTATGAGGAACAAGGCATTGTAATTTGTTTAATAAATTTCATTATTATTATTTTATTATTAATATTATTGTGGTTTCCCACAAAACTCCATTTGGTAAAATAAGAAATACTGATGTTAACATAAAAATTAAGTTGTGTAGTAGACAGGTATTTGTTACAGGGGCCCTGAATTTGGGAATCCCTAGTCTTGCTATTTTTAGTACCATGAGGGCTGTGTAAGATTCATCATTTCATTATATTATATAGAAAATTTGTTGTGGTGAGAATGGTACACTCTTTGTTTTAAAGGTTTTGGAAGCATACAGGAAAATCCAGATGATTCGTCAGAAAAAGCGGAGTTTGACCAAGAAAGAGAAGGAAGCAGCACACAAAATACTGAAGGAGCGGGAGACACTGGTGAGACAGCTGGATTCTATTGGCTGAGGATGGGGAGACAGGAGGGACAGACTTGCATTTACTGTACAAATATCATCAGAGTTCATATCTGTGACATGTTGAGAACAGTAGTACCTGTGTTATGAGACCACCCATTGGACTGGCTGAAAGTGGTCTTAAATCACAGATGGTTTTATTAGAAAGGTCAGTTGTAACCTATGACTCTTTCAGTTTACCAAAGGGTTGTCTTAATTAAGACTAAATGTACTATGCTCCCGAGGCAGCGGAAATCTTGTGCTTCTCAAGAAGCAACTGATTTTCACGCTGCCAGCTTTGACCGTTTATGATATATTTAGACACCAGATGGCGGTTCATTGTCCATTGAAAAAAATGTGTGTATGATGTGACAAGCAGCCAATCAGATGCCAATAAACAAACACCCGACAGGCATCCTGGCTCCGCCCATTGCTCCGCTTCAAGCGCCGCTTGATGAGTTTCTGGTCGAATTTAAATTGCTCCCTCTGCATTCTCACATCATCGACCGTTTCAATTATGACATTATGACTGTGTTAGTGTAGCCATGTATCTGTTGTCTGCAGAACTGAAACCAGCCAGCGAGGTGTGCACGCAGCCTTTGTTGTTACGTTTCGTTTGAATTACAGCTCACCGGCCGAGCATCCTATGTGCCCAAGGCCCTAAGCAAACCACGTCGGGGGCAATTCTCTCTGAGCCTGTGGCCTGTTCAGACGGTTACGCTGGGGGATGAGCTGTCACTCAAAAATAAATGAATATGATTGGCTCCGTGTATTCCTCGCTTGGCTTTGTCTTCCAGCACAAGGTCTCATCTGATTGGACAAAAATACAGTGCTCCCCTCTGGTGTTGCAATTCAGAATACGAGGTCATAACAAACAGCGCCTTACGATATAGGTAGTAGCCCTATAGGTAAAGCCCTGTGTAAAGAGCGTATAAATGTACAGGTTGTCTCATAAGACGGATTCCACTCTATTTCAAAATGTAACTCCTCTATCACCTTGACACTTTGGAAGTGTCAATTAGTGTCGACAGTCAAAATGACATCAGTAATAAGGGACTGTGCATGATGCCATTATTTAAACCCCTGAGAGAGCTCTCTATCTAAACTCCAGTTCATCTCATCTTTGGTGGGGTTAAAGGGCATTGCATATTCATAATGTCGAGTGAATCAGAAATTTCCTAAATTACCCAGGAGAACAGACATGATCATAAATAGTGACCTTATTGTAAGCAGGTACTAAAATAACATTGTGTATGACAGATACAAGGTACCCTCTTAGTTTACAACCACACGAAAATAGTTATTTCTCATTGATTAAGGACTCTGTTTAGACCTATTCCATCACTTAATGATTGTCTGCAGTTTAAATGTCAAGTGAGCCAGTATGACAAATCTGTGAAGTTAAATACAAACCAAAGGTTCCTGCAGTGAATAAACCATCAGTTTACAGGACCCAAACACTCAGTGTCAGGTGTTGCCAGCAGGTGGCACTAGTGAGGGGAATAGGGCTATAGTCATTCTGATCGGACCGATAGGGCTTACTCTGTGTTCTGATTGCACTCCTGTTGATAACTGCACTCCGATGGTCCTCTATTTATGGACTAAAGCAGTGTAGCTGTACACATCTGGTGATCCTGATATTTTATTTTGAGTGAGAAGTTTATTTGGGAGCAAATGTGAATAGACAAGCATTGAAGCTGATGCATACATCCCACCATAATTTTTATATAACTACAACCATAGTTAAGAGTGCAAGATGGTCTTTAGTGCTGTTTGCCATGGCTGCCATGCCATGGGCCATGCTGTAGCATAATGTTCACATAAAGACTTCACAGCAAAATTGTCTTGACCTTGACATAAGCACATGACCTAGACCCTGCATAAGAACTATACACGTATTTGATTCAGCTCATTATTTTAAAACGTAAGCAGATAAAATATACTTAATTGTATCGCCAGACATAGTCTGGAGATACTATGGTTAAAGCACGGTCGCGCCGCCGCCGCAGAGGTTTCTTTTGGACACAATAACTCAAAAAATATTTCACGGATCTTTACCAAACTTGGTATATGTATAGATATGGGTGAGAGGACGACGCCTATTTAAAATGAGGTCATGACCTCAACTAGGAGAGTGACCTTGACCTTGAATAGGTTCAATTTTGGGGAAAATCACACAAATTCTTAAATATCTCAAGAAAACTTGCATGGATTGATCCCAAAATCAAGTTGATCGAAGATCATGGATATGGTTGTCATGTTCCAGAAACTGGTGGCGCCACCTATTATTCTTTACTTGTTTTCATGCCGTTTAATATCCCCAAAATTGCTACTTGACAGTACTGTGAGCATTATAAGTCAAAAACTAATGGACAGATTTCTTTCATATTATGCAAATACATAGATATGGGTTATGGGATGATGTTTATTTAAATTGGGGTCATGACCTTTCCTATGAGAGTGGCCTTGACCTTGAATATTGCCATATATGGTGAAAATCACACAAAATCATTAATTTCTCAATAAGGGATGCATGCATTGGTCCAAAAATCAACTTGACCGAAGATCTTGGATAGTAATGTCATGTACCGGAAACAGGTGGCGCCACCTGTTATTCTTTTACTTGTTTTCGTGCCGTTTAATACCCCATCATTGCCACTTAACAGTACATTTATAACCTGTGAGCATTATAAGTCAAAAACTAATGGACAGATTTCTTTCATATTATGCATATACATAGACATGGGTTATGGGATGATGTATATATAAATTGGGGTCATGACCTTTCCTATTAGAGTGGCCTTGACCTTGAATATTGCCATATATGGTGAAAATTACACAAAATCATTAATATCTCAATAAGGGATGCATGCATTGGTCCAAAAATCAACATGTTCGAAGATCTTGGAAAGTATTGTCATGTACCGGAAACAGGTGGCGCCACCTGTTATTCTTTTACTTGTTTTGTGCCGTTTAATACCCCATCATTGCCTTTTATCAGTACTGTGAGCATTATAAGTCAAAAACTAATGGACAAATTTCTTTCATATTATGCATATGCATGGATATGGGTTATAGGATAATGTTTATTTGAATAGGGGTCATGACCTTTCCAATGAGTGGCCTTGACCTTGAATATTGCCATATATGGTGAAAATCACACAAAATCATTAATTTCTCAATAAGGGATGCATTGATTGGTCCAAAAATCAACTTGAACTAAGATCTTGGATAGTGTTGTCATGTACGGGAAACAGGTGGTGCCACCTGTTATTCTTTTACTTGTTTTCGTGCCGTTTAATACCCCATCATTGCCACTTAACAGTACATTTATAACCTGTGAGCATTATAAGTCAAAAACTAATGGACATATTTCTTTCATATTATGCATATACATAGACATGGGTTAGGGGATGGTGTATATTGAAATTTGGATCATGACCATTTCTATGAGAATGACCTTTTCTATGAGTGTGGTCTGATATTAATTGTTGCTGAAGATGGGGGGCCTATTCTTAAAGGGGGGGGGGATTAATTGTCTGGCGATACTATGGCACCTGCGGTGCCAAGAAATATCTAGTTTTTGTTGTTATTTAAACTTCAGTGTTAGACTATGATGAATTTATTTTGTTGTAGTTATAGGATGTGCAGAGCAACCGCTCAAGATGAAGTTATAACTGGAGAATTCATGATTTTTTAAGCTTAATTTGTTGGAACTCGCATTTTGATACCCTGTTTGTAGGTATATAAGTTTAAGCTTAGCCAAGTTTGTATGATTGAAAACTTGGGTGTGATGTAACTTAAAACTATCATGGGGTTTGATCTAACTTAAAACTGTAGCTGAATTGTTGTGATTGTAGTTGTTGTACATTTCTGTGTTCCTCTAGCAAGACTTAATTCTATTGTTGTTGAAACAGTGATGGTCAAAAGGTTGATGACACAACAGAGCTTGTGGGGGGTGTCTGTACATTAGAAACATGAGCATATTCAGAATCAACAGGACTCTTATGAAGTTCTCTGTTAAGCTTGTAAAGGAAAAGTTGGGAGGTATTATATCTGGTTCCAAATACCCTATCAGGTGTCAGTAGTTCATGACATAGTCATAGGTCCCAGCATTCCAGGATTTTATACTACTCAAAGCAGAAATAATTTTAGCCTGGTATATCATGTCAAATATGAAATTTGCAGATTGTTTTGATGAAAAATAACCAAGTGTTAAATTTATTTAAAAAACTTTTGCTCTATCATCGTTATATTATATTGTATATGAAATGTAGCTTATGAAATGTTGAATAACCAAGATTCATCTGGAACTGTTAATGTTTATCATTTATTATTAACACCTGAGGTAGCCCTGGTAGATAACTTTTGTTTTTGTTTATATCACCATTGTCTAGTCTAGGAGGCACTTTTGTTTGTATGGTAGCACTTTTTTTTTTTTATAAAAAAAATATGTAATACTGTATATATGTGTGGTACACTAAGAGGAATAAAACGTACTGCCATGAAATCTGTCTTTCATTGAATGACTGTCAAATTCAGACAGGTAAAGCAATTACCATGAGCCATGCTAGTATTGTCCTTGCTCGTTAAACATCACCTTTTTATAATAGACCATTGGCAGTATGGGCATTTTCTGGTTAAATGTTTCTTCATTTCAGTAGAATATAGCTGACCCAATTTATTATTTTAGGGAGCCTGTGAGAGGCTTGTTTCTGGCATCAGTCTTCCACACATTAACCCATACTATTTCAAAAATGGCAGGAATTAACATCATCAAAAATTTTCAGGCCAAATTATTTGCTGCTATTTCACAGAATGATCCAGGCCCGCCAAATTACTTTTTTTAGCCCTCGGCCATAAAGAGGCTGAAGGGCTATTATCGTCCCCAAAGCCGTTCGTCTGGCATCCATTAACTTTTACCTTGTGAGCACGATATCTCTGAAAAGATTCAGTGAAGGAATTTTATTTCTTCGGTGCATATGTATATAAACGAAATCTCAGTCAAGTTCAAAGATATGTGACCATGACTTGGTTTTCAATATTCAGAGCTAATTATAGAAAAAAAAACTTGAAGCTTGTTTCTCAGGAACCACTGAGTGGGTTGTTATAAAACTTGCTACGATCATTAGCACGGATGGTCTGTAACTGCTGCACAGTTTTTGGGGGTGCCAACTATAATTTCGAATTATTTATTATAATTTAGAATTTTTATCAGATTTTTCAATTTTGGCCTTTGAGCAGGAGATCTCCAAAAGTATTCACCACAGGAACTTCATTTCTTCAGTGCTAATGCCTATATCAACAAAATCCCGATCAATTTCGAAGATGGGAGACCTTGACGTACTTTTCAAGGTCAAAGAGCTTATAATAGAAAAAAACTTAGGAGCTAATTTCTCAGGAACCACTGGGTGGATTGTTACGAAACCTGTTATGGTCATTTGCCTTGATGATCTCCAAGTGCTTCACGAGTTTGTGGGTGCCAGACTTCCAAAGGTACTAATTACCTCTCTAGTTCAAATTTATAACTTGAACAAAAGACATATTGTACAGATATACATCTATGTAAGAACAAATATTTTATACTTGTTACTGTTACCACCCATAAACACTATTCTTTTTGGCTGAGGGTTTTTGTCAGCTTTTGCTGATATTCTAGTTTAAAAGACTTTTTTTGAGGATTTACTAAAAATAACCCTATTTACTCTTTTTTTTCACTTTTTTACTAGCAACTTTTTTTACCCTTTGTTTTCATTGAAAGAATTTCGATATGTCCTATTACTCTCCTACTATAAGTCCATTTAGAACAAGAATGGAACACTTTGCAATTTTTCTGTATGCAAATGTCCAGCATATGTGTCGCAACATGTGGAAAAATGCACTTATCTTCATGCAGGGGGGATGCACAGCATGTATGGTCCAGATTCTGGGAGTGATATATATACACACACTTAGTATGCGATGCACATCCTGTTCAGCGAGTGTTAAAATAAGGGACATTGCGCCAATTTTACTTTTTTTCACCGTTTATTTAAAAGAAGGATCCTTTTTTTTTCCAGAACACTTAGGCGTTCTTTCAGTCATTTACCCTTGGCAGGCTTGTTATCCGAAAAAGACCTCTCAGGGGTTTTGCTTGAGTGGTTCTGGTTTAATGATTTTTGGCAGAGTTACAGGAAGTGGAACTTAGTTATTTTGCCAAATAAGCACACTAAGATAACAATCTCAGAAAAAATGTAGGAGCTATTTTATAAATATTAGAAAATGATTATTATAAAAGTGACACTCAAACACACAAGCTTGAACATGAAAACAAAACAGTTTTGACAAAAGACTAATTTTATTGAATTCACTCCAATACTCAAACAAAGGACTCCATGTAAAACTATTATCACAGGCACATGAAAGTAAACTTTCTGCTTAAAATAATACTTGGTTTAACATAATATCATTATGGTCTAAATTCTTGATAAAAATCACCTATAAAATTTCATTACTGGAATATATCACTAGCTAATACATCATTAAAACAAAAGCAAATAAAAATTTAAAAGTCAGACGGATGAGCAAAGAATCTTGATTTGAAACTGGTAATCACCAATATGTAGAAAACTGAACTCTCCATTCTTATAAAAACTATACTTACTGGCTTAGAAATATGTCTTTCAGATGAGCTTACAAAATGAATACTTTGTTACACATGAAAAACTGTCAATACAGAAACTGAAATTATAAGAAGTCTTAATTTTCAAATATTTAAACAAGCTACTGTGATGAAATTTTTTTGAGTGAATATCTTTGCTGTTTCTTGAAGAAGCAAGCTGAATGATGCAAATTCTCTTAATGATGGTCAAACATTTTCCGCCAGATCCCCAATTTGTTGTCACTGAAAGAATTTTAAATTACAGGAGGGAAAACAATTATCCTTATGCAAATACTTCATAAAATAGATATTCTCTATCTAAAATGCAGTATTCATTCTGTGATCTTGACCCTTATTGAAACTGACATAACTATCACAGTAAAGACATGTTCTTATAATGTAGGTTCGCCATATTTTATGAAATTAAAAATGTTTTTAAATGTCCAACCTATAATAACTTGGGGTATTATTAATTTCTCATGTACAAATAACTGGGGTTTTCAATTAATATATCTCATGCATGTCAAAACACACACAATTACCATATCACACAATCATAAAATGTGGTCTGATATCTTATATACAGATGATACCATGCAAGTACACAAGAATGTCTATTAAAATATTTTGTCCCTATGTATTATATTAGTAAGTTCCTTCCTAAGTGTTCAGATGGCCAGAAATGTTTTTAAATGTTTATACAATACTGATACAATTCATAACATAAATGAAACCTGTTGTAGGCCTAATAATTTTATAAATTTAATATAAAATATGTATATCTCTAACCTAATATACCTATCATCACAACTTCACCTTCTTTCATCACAGTGTCAATGATAATATGAATGTAGAGGATTATATAACAATATGTTTTATGGCCCAGTATATATAACATTTTGCACTCTATAGTTCAGCTTATGCTATGAGCATGTTCTTTTTCAAGACCTAGCCACACTTAGAATAAAAGTGTGATACTTAAATTTACAAGATATAAATCATCCTCAGTTTAAAAACTATAATATACTATTATTCCTAACATGTTCCCTGTATTTTTCTTTAGACTACATATATTAACATTGTTTTACATTAAATTTCAATCCGCAATGTAATTTACATATGAAAAATACTTGATAAAAATTGACACACTTCATACTTGAATCTGAGAAAACCAAGAGACTATCACTGAATCAATTGAAGGCTGCTGTATCTACCCAAAACAATGATCCAACAAATACCACAATTAATGAAATTCTTTGTGGCCTTTATATAAATGGCATATGGCTGTATTATTAACAGATAGTTAAATAAAATTCTGAGCCTTAATACTTTATTGAAACACTGTCCTATCTGGGAGAGATAAAATAAATATTAGTGATTAAAATAAAATTGATTATAAAACAGAAAGTTGGTAAACGGTAAAAATGAAATAAAGTTTAAAATGACTTGATAACAGTTTTGAGACTGCATTGATTACACTGACCTGACTTCATTTTGTCCACCTGTCCTGAAGGTGTTAATACTTTGTGCACCTTGAACACAATGTTATGTGGTTGATATACCATCATGCTAATTATATGTTCATAAAGGGGTTATTTTATTACAAAGTGAATGTCAACCCATGTCCACTGCAATGTGTAGGCTTATTAAATCAAATGCAAGGTGTAGACACTACAAGTATGTCAGTCCACTGTACAGTGGAGACACTACATGTATGTCAGTCACCTGCAAGGTGCAGACCATATGACAACCCATTGCAAGGTGGAGATTCCACTGCAAGCCACTGCAAGGTGCATTGTCTATGAAACTGCAGGGTGCAGGTTTTATAACAACCCACTGCAAGGTGCAAGCTCTGTAACAACTTATGTTCAAAATATTATGACAGCAAAAACAAACGAAGAACGCATTTGACACAAACCCCATAGTGCAAGGCTTCACAGAGTGTCACAACCAATGGTGCAGGGAAGAAAAAATACTGAAACCCCTGATGTGTTTTATTCATATTGCTTAATTATATCAGCTGTCACTCAGTGCAATCAAACAACTCAGTGTGAATAACAGAATCTACAAGAAATTCTGTCAGTTCAGGCAAAGAAAATTTCAATGTTTATAATACAAAACAGGAAAACATCATGATAGCTGTGCAGCTGTATTATGAGATATATTATGCTAACATATCTGACGCTCAAACAGTACGTTAAGAAAGTAAGTGCCACTGAAAAGAGCTACTACAAGGCTAAGTGCCACGTGATGTGTTGTCGAGGTTCTGCTCTTCAGTGGATATACATACAGAGGTGAGACAGAGGTGAATCAAGGAAGCAGGAGACCCCTAGTGGAAACTGATGAAACTAGTGCAACTGTGAGCTGGTAATGAGCAGGAGAAGCAAGTTCCAATGTGAAAGGAAACGTGTTAATGAATGTATGTAAAATATAATTAGCCTGGTATATAAATACTGTATTTTCATTACAAAAATACTGTATTTTAATTTTTGTGTGCATATTGGCTAAAAGGTAATTCCATGTACAATATATTTGTTTGTATTTCAGTGTGTGCTAATGTTAATATATAATTTTAATTACCTTTATGAAACTGAAATAAACAGTATCCTGAAATGCAAATGAACTGAAACAAATATGTAAACTAAACAGTCAAAGATTCAACAAAACATCATCACAGTTTATAATACTGACAGACTAGACAGGCAAGAAATAACATAAATTACTGACTTTTCTCTGCCGAAGTGAACACTAAATGATAAAATAGCCAGCTTGACCCAAATAAGTTTGATATGACAGTATTTTTCAATAAAAAATTACTGACTACATAGTAAGCCAAAGACATTTTCAAGAATGTCATTGTACAATGCCATCTCTGACAGAATATATGTAACAATATTCTGCCAGTATGAGTGTAGAGAGTCCATCATGTATGCAGAGTACATGCAGTTCATAATATCATAAATGTTTAATCTGCTCAGTTTGAACAGATTCTGCTGCAGTGCTTAGCTTTAATACAGTAAAACCCCTGTTATCTGCCAACACCAGGACTGTACAAGTTATTAGTATTAGGTTACAGTGGTGAATGATTGAGGGGCTCCATTTGAGAAAAGGTCAACTCAGGTCAACTGATGCCAATATGTTTTGATGTCCAATGATTGGGTAGATAAGAGAGAATTCCTTACTGCCATGTATTATGTGTGGCCTTGAAATTATGAGCAGAAAAATGACATCTAAACATCATAATAAAAAAATGTGACATATGACAAATGATCAATGTACATATAAAGCTGACTGAACATTGGGGCTTCAATGAATTTGGTGGTTGAATGGGTAAATGAGGCTATACCGTATTTCTATTTTCATATATTACATCGTTATTGGTACAATACTGACCTCAAGTGTCAACACCACTCAAATCACTCTGATATTTCAATTACTCAAGATTGAATAACTATTTTAAAACAGTCAAGTTTTCTTCTATAAGAAGAAATACATTTAAAATTGACCAATTCAGCAAATATATCTATGCATGACATTTTTTATTCAAATCAACTAACCATATTCTATGGAAGGACACAAATGTGACAAATATCTGTCTGACATATATAACTGTAAATTAGAACTATTATGATTTAATTAATACTGAAATGAAGAAAACGATTGTCATTCAAGTAAAGAGTGAATTAAGGAATCTTCAAAAAACAGAAATACCTACTTAATTTATCCATATAACCAACGGATTATGGACAAAAAGTTGTTTAACAGAAATACTGCATGAATAATAAGACAAAATTGTCCTATTTGCATTGTTTAAACAAGGAGTATGCTAATCACTATTACATTGTTGCATACTCGCCAAATGAATACAGCAATATACTGACAATGGTAAGATTTTGAAATACTTTGGATACTGGGAATCTTATATCACTTTCTTGAATAAAAATGGAGAAATTGAGCATAATGTATCTAAAAGTTCTCACACTTGTAGCTTCCTTAAATTTCTCCCATCCTTGTCTGACAAGCCCCCCCCCTCCCCCCCCCAAGCTGTTTTACACTGTGAGATCGAATGCTCATGATAAATATTGCAAAAAATAATTTTTGCTGTTACCTAAAGATACAGTTTAATAAATGTAATTCAAGTACTTTTATTTATATCATGTTTTGAGCCATTTAATTCTGTTACTAATATTACCAAATCCTGACATAAATCACACCAACATATGAATATCAAACCTGATATATAAACAAAATAAAATACTGTAGTTTGAAAACCATTTTTTTCTTTCCCCTGATTGTGCATTAAACACAAAATCTCAGTTACCCAGTCTGTTTAAAGAGCCTGACTGCTTGTGATCGAGGCATACAATGTGAATGGCCTGATATAAAGCAGTTGGTTTCATATCTCATATATGCATTATTCATCAAACATTGTCTGTTCATCAGCAAATTACTCTATGCATGCTGATTTAAGGAATGAAACTCTGGTAGTTACTACAACTTAGTATATGAGGAAAAGTATCCAGTTATAATTATTTCAATAATAAATCTTGTGTAACATAATATTCTTGGCATATGTTTTTCATGAGACAGCAAAACATAATAGCAAATATAAAGCCAACCACAGACCTCAGATATGATGAATTGAGTTAAATACGGTTCGTGAACACTACGGCTATCACAGAAGTTATCACAATGTTAGTATCTATTTGAACGTGACTGTGATGACCTGGGGGGTCTCAAATGGTTTGTCTGTCAGTCTGCGCTCCTCACTCCGGGGAACCGTGGACCAGTCAAAGTAAGACCTCTGCATGACTGCTCGCTTCACAGCACGGGCTGCTACAGCCTGGTCATTTGACTCGTATGGCGGGCTGCAGAAAATATTAATACCATGCATAAACAAGCATTACAGGCAGTTTTTAGGGAAAGATAATAATTCAATAGAAACAAGACTGACATTGAAAAAAGAATTATCTGACAATTATTTTTCTACATCTTCATTTATGACTTTCTTTATTTTTAAAGATATTTAACAATTAATTTACAGGTTCATAAAGCAAAGAATCCTGAGTTTGAAGGAGATTGCTTTTCCAAAAAAAAAAAAAATCAGGAAATGTTCTGAAATTTTCAAGATTTTTTTAAGTTAGTATACTGAAAATCTGAAGGTTAAAGCCAGAGAAACAGAGTCTGCTGTCTCATGTAACTAGAGTCACACAGATATGATTTGCTTTTTATCAATAAAGAGAAGGGCGTTTATTAGGCCCAGGTACTCATATGGTCAACAACAGCAGATTCTTATGAAGCCTCCTGACATATAGATCTCAAATTCTTCATGTTTAAATTACTAGCTTTTCATGAATCATTTTATCAATGTCAACTAGGTACATGAGGTGTCACCAAAGATAGCATTTCAGCTCTGATTGAACCACAACTTGAACAGTCACAATGGCACTTGATTGTGTTGAATGGAGCCCCCCCCCCCCCCCCCCCCTTCTTGAGGTTTTCATACAACATTCTGGCCCATCTGCAAACAATTGCAGTTAAAGGGGCCCAATCACCTATAAAGCATGTTGAATTATCACAAAAAACAGCTTCTTCCCTTTAAAATAAATCTGTACCTGCTAAAATATTGCCTTGAAACTGTTTGCTCATGTAGACAAGTGATAAAAACAGTGGACCGAGTGCGATCACAAGTGTCAACATAATCACAGCACGTGGGGCCTTGTGTATTGAAGAGCCAAAACACATGTAAATCAGGAGACGCACTAAATGACTTGGCCCAAACAATGTAATACATGTTCTCATTGGCTGAAACACCCATGTTGGGGCTCACAATCCGACCTCCAGTCAAGTGGCCTTGTTATGGTAAACAGACACACATAGAATGTGTTTATCAACAAGCAGAGCCATAACAAGGTGTTAAACAGCCGTAGGCTAGGCTCGGAGGCTAGTTTTGCTGGGAAACTTTTGTATAAAGCAAAACTGAACTGATAGTGTATAAGAACAGGCATAATAATGCTGGTGATTGTAGTGTTGTTAGTAACAACAAAGACTGGTTTACTGTACAAAAGTTATATTCATATCTTGAATACAAGTCTATGTGGTGTGACCTGACATCAACTCTCTGTGCTGTGTTCTGTCTATACTACAAGTTCACTGGGTGTGTATATATCCGTAAACTATCATGCAGGGGGGTCACTCCCAAGGTTATACTAGCCTTACTAGGACAGCACTGCAAGTGGACACTTAAGGACATGTGTTGTTTACTGGACTGCTGGGTCCTTGACCTACATGTATATATAACTACTGGGCTTGAGTGACTCACGCTGGATACTACAGTGATTATGTCCATTTAAAATCAAACTGATAATGAAAAATATATGCACTAAATAATGCCTGAGTGTCTGATGCTTTGTGTTTCAGCAGACTCTGACATCCATTAATGTTCTTGTCACAAATCAACAAACTATTCAAACTGTATTGCATTTTTTGCATATAATGTTGTAGATGCCTTCATGAGCTGGCTCTATGAATTTTACAAAGAACACACAAAAACAGACTGTGAATGATTAGAAATATGTGTCTGCCTTCATTATGACTACTTACTTGTCTCTGTAAAAATTGTTTCCAACTTCAAAATCGGCTGAAACAGAAAAAAGACATCTGAAGAACACTGACTTGTAAACTGACTCGTAAATTTAACCTGTGACTCATTTTAAATTGTATTTTTTTTGTAACACAGAAAAGGGCAAAATGGTTATCACTTGAATACAAACAGTTAAAATAAAAGAAATTAGGGATCTGAAAAAAATAATATTTAAGCATATTAGAAACATGACAGAAGAAAACCCAAATTTTGGTTTGAGATATTGTTGTGTTAGCTGAGAATAGCTGTTACCAGTTACCTAAAAACAAGTGCCATTTAAAGATATCAAAATTTTGAAAATTAGTGTTGGGATTTATGTAATCGATGAACTGTAGGCTAATACCATGATCTGATGACTAATCTTATACTGTTATAATCGATTACAGAGCTTATCACAAAGGTTAGGCTTCATAATGAGAGAAGGAAAGTTTTAATAAAATTTATGTGAACTAACTTAAGAACAATCTGTGTTAACTAACAGATACACACCACATATAGTGCTATAGTTTTTTTTTATATATCGGCCAATATGTAGGCCTTTACTATCAATTCAGAGGATGTCAAAGTAATTTTTATTGCTCACTAATCATGACATTACAACTGATTTCCAACTCTTCACAAAAGCGGCTGACAATCAATCATCATTTGATATGCTTTTGTTGATCGATTATGACCAAGGAAAGGACTCTCAACAATAGTTCAAATATCATGTGAAAATGAACCAGAGAATTTCATATATACATATATCAGAAAGAACACTATACCAGGTTTAAAATGATATATACTTCATAAATCTAACATTTATTTTAATTATATTTTGATTTATTTTATTTTAGGGGACTTTGCCCGGGATTCTACCTTAGGCTCCACATGTAATACGTCCATACCTGGCTTTGTAGGCTGTAGAGGTTCTTGGTTCGCAGGATAATATAATGATGGTGGACCTTCTGATCGTCTTCCGAAGGCTATGGTCTCCTTCAAAGCCTCATTCTCCTGGTCGTACAGCTTCTTACCGAGGTCTTTCTCAGATTTCAACACCTCTGTAACCAAATTAAATGAATCCATGCAATGTTACATCATTCAATAATATGCATTACAGGAGAGATTTTTTTTTAATTTAAAATTGCTCTACAGAAGTTGGGAATCAGGGATGTGGTTTGTTCAGAGTCTTACATCAGTGATCATGTCTTATTTCACTCTACAGTTTTCCAGATTGGTCCTACAAGTTTTTATATCCTTGCAGCCTTACTCAGTTCCCTTATGCTTTTCACACCCTACAATAATGTATATGTACACTGCACAGTCTTTTTACCAAACAGTCCCCAACTACATCAATCATGATAAATATCAATTCACTTCTGAAAAAGAATGGAGGGTATACTTGACACAAGGTGCTTAGAAAAGGCTCTTAGCAAATGAATTGAAATAGGAACCAATGTGTCAATTATTTTTGTTTTTATACATTTTTTTTTTAAATTGTGTTCCCTTTTCCTAATATTTTATGCATTTCTTTATTGGACCTAACAAAAACATTTCCTGGATTTATATGACCTGTAAATACTGACTGAGGAGATATTAAGAGGAGCAATTAAAATGTACACTTGCAGTATATAATTCTTAAAATCACTCAAAACAACACAACTAAAACAAAGTATTGTCTGCTATTTTGTCACAAACCTTTGCGATCTAGCAGCTGGACTGTTGGTACGTGGTGAATTACGTAGACACGGTACTCTGGTTCTTGTGTGGCAGGATTATCAAATAAATCTAAAGTACAAAAATATAATGAAGATTGATGAGATGAACAATATTAATGCTAAACAGGAACTTACTTTTTTTAAAAGTTAGATTGGAATTCCAGTCTTTACCACATGGTAGGTTTATCTGATATGAGACCAGTTATATGCAAATCTCTTGGTACCAAGCAGTTCTGAATAAGCATTTTACAAACATCATTATATAATTTGGCTAGATTCAAAAGAACATACTGTCACAAATAAAACAAAAACCTGTAGATGCCTCCCATTTACTAATAGATTGAATAAATGCTATACACAAAACTGTTAATAACTATATATTTTGTCAGAAATTATAAAAGGTTAAGATAGTGTTCTTTTAATAAAAAGTTAACAGTTATTCAGCTGTAAATTCATATACTTTTATTAAAAATGAAGTAATAAAGATAAATCTGAGATACATGAACTTCATTGTATATATACAGAAAAAGAGCAACTTACATATTATACATATAACAAATTTGAAAACAAAATTGGAATTACAGTAGAACTTTTCTTAAAGACCACCTCTCTAACAAGACCATGTGTCTATTCAAACCACTCTATCTAGGGTGAATCAAAAGCATTCTTATTGGTTATCATAAATGACCTGTCTTATAAGACCGCTGTGAATTAAGCCCTCTTCAGGTAAGTCCCAACAGTGGTCTTATAACAGGTTTTCCTGTAGTTATCAGTATTTTAGGAACTTACTAAGCACAGTTAGATTCTGCATCTTCTTGAATTCTGAGACCACTCGCTCAAGGCGCTGTAACTGGTTCCCCTGGAGCATGAGCACCTCCAGACATGTGAGGTGCTGTAAGGCACCAGTTATCTCAACCAGCTGGTTGTTTTGTAGGTAAAGCTCTGATAACCGGTGGTTTGACTGGAGGCAGTTCAGGCGCCTCAGCTGAAGTAAGTTTAAATAGGCACATAAGTGTAAACAAGCAATATCATTGTTCACATACTGTCTAGCAGGATTTTATCTTGCTTTGGCGACGTCTGGGTGCAGTTTTAAATGGAAGTGTGCTTTAAAAAAATATGGTACACTGCAATCAGATTTTCTTTGGCTCACTAGATGGATCAGCAACTGCTGATGTAATTATAGTATGTTCTCAACTATGAAACAGCAAGAATTAACAGCAAGAATAACTAGTTAATAAATTAACTGAAATAATTTTATTGTTATGTACTGCAACCCATTAACATTCATAAGTTTCTATTTTGCTTTTTACACCATAAAGTCATTTTTTTTGCACAGTTACAAATCAGTTAACAGTAGCATAAACTTTGTCAGCTTAAGTCATTTATGGAACAAGATAGAATAATTACAGGGATTATTTCCTCTAATAAGGGAATCTACAACTGAGATATACAATGATCACTTTGTTAACACCAGTCATTCAATCTTTAGAGCACCATCTTGAGAAAATGAACTCATGATCTTTTCAGTTGGTGCTTTATTAGAAGTTACTCCAAGTTATTAGTTATTAATATGACAGTTTAGGTGAGAGGATGATTTATATGGGAAACCCCATGGCCTCAGCTGTTTTCTGATCCATCAATGTCATTTCTTTATATTAGCAAGCCTGAAAATAATGATCTGATTTCTGTGCAGGAGTGTGCGAATAAAAACAGATCTATTCAACAACTACATCAATGAAAATTAAACATTTTTAGTACATCCTTATGACCAAAAAAATCCATATCTAAATTTTTTCATAATAAGTGTGCGGGTAATTTTCCTAGGTATACCCTACTGTATTGCACAATTTTTAAACTAACTTGTCTCCCCTTATACCTTTTTATAGCCAATTATGCCCTTCATGCAGCAGTTATTAGAGCTGAAACGGATACAAAATTTGGACTTGAGTACCTGATAGGCATTCCCCGACTCAGACCTGAGTACTCGTTACCAAGGTAACACTGTGAATATAAAACGGACAATTGCATAAACTTGACTTTGTGGCGGCTTAACTTAACCCCACAGAAGGAATAGATATGAACACTTAAATTAAACACATAGGTTGCGGCACACAAGGACTCTGTGTGAAAGCCGGTTTAATATGTAACTGGTTTCTTTGTAGCAAAAGGAAGGAAATCCTAACAACACCTCTGTTAATTTGACTAGCATATGTTTAGAGCCTAAAACATTAGGCTACAGATTAGCCTACAGATTGCCCATATATTTGCAGTTTTATGCAGATATGCATGTACATACACGAGAGTTGAGTCCAAATTTTGGACTCAAGTACTTGGTAAGTATTATCCGGACTCGAGTACTCCTTTCAGCCCTAGCTGTTATGACATGATAACACCATTTCTGGCACAGGGCCAAGAACAAGACTAACAAGGGCGGGTGTCTCAGTGTAATAAGACCAACCAGAGCAGATGCCCTCATTGGTCTGATTACAACTGTTTGCTCTGTGCGCACCCTGGTGTCCAGAGAAACAATTACAAAGCAGCGGTTACATAAAAGGAGATTTGGGATGACTGCACTGTATAAACCTGTAATAGTCAAAATGTCCTTACCAAATTGTTGTTCAGCCATAATCGCTGGAGATTCTTGAATCGTGAGAGATCAGATATTGTATCCAGTTCCCTGTAAAAACATATAAACTGCACTATCCCACATGCTGCAAGAATGTTACATCAACAGGTAATCAGTATATATGGTCATTAAAATCTGATGAAATCTTTATGACACCAATGATATCATGGCCTTCATCACAGAGCAATAATAAATCCAAGTAATATGAAGTACACAGATTACAATTTTATATTCTGAATGATAACTTGTTCATCTTTGTTTTTTGTCATTTGTCACTTGGAATTTTCATTCTCTTTTGATCAGGTGTGTCAGAATACACTTACTGGTTTGCTAAGTACAACTCCCTGACGTCCACATCCCTCTTTATCTTTTTTGTCTGTAGCTGCTCCTCTATGACCTGTAGAAACAAGAAGAATTAAAATATTTAAAATGTATCATTAGTTAGAACCAATTTCAGAGAAACCTTATTACGTTGCAGTTTCTAAGGGTTCCCAGTATTTCTTGAAAAAAAATATTCCATAACTGTTCCCTGATGAATTTTGATAATTTATGGATGAATAATTTGACCTTCTCTGGCTATTAAACTGAAAGCCACAATAACTTATTATCCAACAGATATGGCGTTTAGGCATAACAGAAAAAAAAATATCAAACTAATTTTATTATTGGTAATGTTTTTTTCAGGGGTAATGAAATTCCTGTTCTGGGAAAATTTTACCAAAATCCCCCATTTTCCCCTCACTGGAAAAAACACAAATCATTTTCAAGGGTTTCCTTGATTGCTTAGAACCCAGGCCTGTTTTTGTTACACATGCCAGTAATTCACCAAAGGAAATCCAAGTGGTTTCATCATTGATGGACTGATTAAAGTCATCACACAGTCTGTCACCATCCTAAGACATGACCACCTAAGTTCTAGTTATGAGTAATGATTCAAGTGCAAAAAAAATGTATTTTTAAGGGATAAGTTGACGGCCTGTTGGTGGCATAGTCTACTGGATGAAGATGAAGGCGACAGTATAATACAAATGAAGTAAGGCATGATGTTTATGCCCTCTGCATCTCAGATTTCATTTTCTCAGAGCCAACAAATATTCCAGAAGACAATAACCTTTTGCTAAGACAATGGTGGAAACGTCTGAGGTGCATTTGGGTCATTCCACAGTCAAATGACCAATCACCTATTTATCTGGTCTCTCCTCATTCACTCATTAGCAAGTAGTTAAATGATATACACAAATACATATAGTTCAATGCCTTAGTATTGGCTCTCCATCTGTCCAAAATAAGACATTAAAGGATAGATTTTTACTTGTGCAGGGCTGTCCCAAAGTGCGCAGTCAGAAAAATGTCATGTCCCAAGAGCCAGGAGTCAGGATATCAGGTCTTTTGCAGGAGTAGATAAAGAATTCATTCATTACCTCAATTAGCTTAATTCAAATACATGATAAGGTGTCCAGATTCAATGGTTGCTTGAAGCATTTGCTGCCACTTTTTTTGAAAGCGTTACTGATCTGTTCCCCAGTTTTATGTCAACTCCCTCACTAAAAGAATTATGTCAAAGAAAATTGACAGTTATATATTTATATCTATACAAAACCAAATATAAAATGTTGCATGGACATACTTTATCCATGAAACGCTGTTTTATACATTACATGTATCAAGTATAAGATGTGAGCCCTTTTATGTCTTTTTCCTGGAGGCTGGAAAATTAATATGTCAACTACTTCACAGCTTATTCATCCTCAGAAATAGATAAAATCTGATTATGTTCATGAAAAACATGTATTTTTGTTTAAAATCTTCAGTAACTGGCTTAAAACATGAATATTAAAAGAATAATGAAATAAAAAATTGAAAAAAAAATTTAAAAAGCAATTGACAACACCTTCACAGTCAACTCCATCACGTGATGGAGTTGACATGTCTGTACTTTGAGCACTGACTACTAAACGAAGCTTTCACCATTATTTGAAATATTAATATATTTCATATTCAATTATATTACAAAAATATTTTACGTGTGAGCTTATTTTATATTCAATTTATTTAGTTCCAGGCAATATTTATATTTACTAACTGGCTAGTGTTGGGACCATACGAGTTTTTGATATCATGATAATTATTCAAATTTAACCCGATATACTGTGATATCGCAATATTTTTAATAATATATAATAGCATTAATAAGCCATCAATAATGATATTAATAACAACCACCTTTAAAGTCTTTACTTTATACAAGGGGTTAACTATTAATATCATTTATACCTATTGTGCCAGTACCACAGAATGACTCATTAAGTGATGTAAGTTGCATGAAGGTCCTGCAGGTGTGCAAGCTTGAGGCGTGGAAGTCCAGCCCCCATCGTTGAATCATGCTTGCCAGATCTTTCAATCAGTTTCATAAAAGCCTACATAAAAGCTACAAAAGCTACATAAAGCCGGAGAATTCCGGCGAATTTTCAGAGAGCCTGTCATACCAATCATGGCTTAATATACCATCCCAATCGTATATGGTAAAATATGCAACCCGTATTGAATGTTCGATTCAGTGGTGACACTTTTATGTTGACATTTTCGTTCCATGCAATAAAAGCATAATATGTTTATTTATTGCTCTTTCATTATAATGTTGTTTCTACTGGAATTCTCAAGCTTTTGCCCTCTCTGATTCAAGCGTGAATTCAAATACATGTGGCTTATAAAATAAATGTGATTCTTTGAAATGAATTTATTTTGAACTTCAAGGGCTTGCTTGTGAACCAAAATTGTGAACAAAAATTGATATCACGATATCTAATAATAGGAAAGTTGACGGTATGATAACCGTAGCTGCCAGATATCATGATAATACCGTATACCGTTAACCGTCCCAACCCTAGAACTGGCCAACTAATAATTTACAGTTACCCTGCAGATAAATCACTGCACTATGGTATTCTCACCTGATACATCCACTTCTATTTATGAAACTCAATACTTTCATATGTAACAGCATGGGCAACTGGCAATCAAAGTTATTTGAAAATAAAATGAAGCATGGATAATATCCAGTGGATATGGTATAGGGCATTCACTCTGGAGGCCCATGATCCATATAACCAGTATAGATATTCTTATCACTCCTTGGTCATGAGTGATATCATCTGCTAAAGAGTCTCAGGCCTGTACCTTGAACTACAATATCCAAAGTCTAATTTAGAATACATCTGCTAGATTTTACAATTGAAAACTCCTTCACAGTCAACTCCATCAGGTGGCGGAGTTGACATGTCTGTATTTTGAGCACTGACTACTTAACAAAGCTTTCACTATTATTTGAAATGTTAATATATTACATATTCCATTATATTTTAAATATATTTTATGTGTGAGCTTTTTTTATAATAAATCTATTTAGTTCCAGGCAATAATATGATTTACGAACTGGCCAACTAATAAATTACAGTTACCCTGCTGATAAATCACTGCATTATGGTATTCTCACCTGATACAGCCACTGCTATTTATGAAACTGAATACTTTCATATGTAAAAGCATGGGAAACTAGCAATCAAAGTTATTTCAAAATAAAATGAAGCTGAATATGGTATAGGACATTCACTCTGAAGGCCTGTGTTCCATATAACCAGTATAGATATTCTTATCAATCTTGGGTCATGAGTGATATCATTCTGCTCAAGAGTATCATGCCTGTAACTAGAACTAAAATATCTAAAGTCTAATTCAGAATACATAAGCTAGATTTTGAAAGCATTTAATGCTGGCTGCCAAGTGTCAACTGATTGACAGTACATGTATAGGAGTTACTCACAAAGAATTTCATTATGGTATGATCCTGCTATATATATATCAAGGGGAATGTGAGAGATCTTTAGTTGTCTTTTCCGTCATAGTGTGATTTCTGACTCAGTGACTGCCACCATGAAACCTTAAGATTCAGTCTAGAAAAGCCCAGATTATATTGCCCATTAAAAGCTGCATGTGGGTTTTAAGGCTAATTGCCCTCCCGGGTAATAAGGGGTAAAATACACTTTGCACTTTTTATGGCATCTGTATCATGATTTAACTCTCAACCACGGCCTTTGGTATCACCATTCAGCGCAGTATCAGATATAACCTGGGTGCTGTCCCATATAACCCATGATGTGGCATCTCTTGCAAATTTTTGGTACCAACTTTTAGAGGGCACATAACTAATGCGTGTAAGGGCAGTGTGTAAAACCCTGACCATGGAAAGAAATATAATAATTATCAGTTGCTTCATCGATTGTTCTTGTTATTCCTAGAGACTTTATAGTGGATTTGTGTCCACAGAATTATTATTTATTAGTTTTGACCTAACTGAAGAAAAATAATAAAATCTGTCGTTTAACTTTAATTTATAAACGCCTCGACCGTGACAGACCTCACGGACCCCACCAGCTGTGTAAGCTGTTTCTCATTTCAGTTACTTAAGTCCTCAAAATGTTGCAGTTTTAAAATGGAATGTTCACAAATGAATAAAACTTAATACAGACAAAAGTGTAAATATTTACTATCACAGGAAACCTGGATATCACATAACTCTCAACTCACGCAAACTGCGGAGGTGGGGGAACTGGGCGAAGGGCTGTTCCACAAACATTGTATACAAGCACTCACAAGAAACCAAGCTACAATAGTTATTGCTATAATAATTATTGTACCCAGAGAATGGTTTTATTGAAAAACATATCATTTTGACACTACTATTTACAACCAATGCAAGTGAATAAACATGTGAATCTAATACTTATGAAAGGAATTCAGTTTACGTCTGTTCGCAATGTTCTCTAAAACCGCGTTGTGTACAATAGTGTGCCTTATATCATTTTAAAGGTTATTATGCTCACAGTGACATAGGCCATATGAGAATAATTAGTTTTTTATGTACATAAAATTTTGAGTGATTTTTCCGTTTTCACTGACTTGCACAGAGGTAAGACCGAGCACAGCCGAACTGACTACGGCAAAGACCGGAATGATTGCATCGTGGTCTTTCAACCTCAAACCCTACTATTGTTCATATGAATAACGCTTGCTTCCAGTGAGGGATTTGAGCCTGTCGGGCCTTTCAATTGAACAAGGCTCCCATCCTTGAGCGTGGTCAGTAAAAGAGAAAAACATGTTTCTCTCTTTATGAAATGGAGACTTCAACCCAGGAGGAATAATGACAAAACCTAATTCAAGGTCCCATTTTCACGAACAGACGGGGGCTGGGGTGGGGTCTGGGGTTTCAGGCCTCAAAATTTGTCTGATACGATGGAAAAAAGGGTTGCGGCGGTTGAAAATGAATACGGACCCTCTGCATGGAGTCCCATTGGGTCCGCTTCTGCTACTTACGAGGTATGCATATTTATGTTTCTTTCTTCAGGAACAGTTTCCTTGCAACGTACATTTAAATCTTAAATGTTCATTAAATACATTAAATCTTTCATGTGTTCCTCACATCAACCTAATCTTTATATGTCCAATGATAGAATCCAGTCAAATATCATTGAAAACCTGAATGCCCCTACACCTCATTCCGGTTCGCAATGTAAACACCATCACTGACCAGGTCTTCAAGCTTAACATACCGGGATATAAATTTCTTGCCAGGAGGAGAGTCCCACAAAATAAATGTAAAATATTGGAGCGACTGCAGGATCACTCACGCACTGTCTCCACCAGGTTATGAGTTTATACAGACGGACAGTACGATGTTTAGGATTCATGTAATTTAAAAGTAAGTGGCAAAATTAAGATACATGCAGCTGGACATAGAAACGTTTTCTGATCACAGAAGTGTTGTGCCTCAGAGAGGTGCGTGAGTTATTCTGCAGTCATGCCAAAATGTTTATACATATCTTGTGGAGACAGTTTCCCACTGAAAACCTATATTTTCTGTTAACTTTTATATTAAAAAAAATGAGCCAACATTTCACATCTCAGTTAATAAATCTCCCAAACCCTGGTAATAAGCCTGGTATACCAGATCTATCAGCTAGTAACTTATAAATATAGTAATTCATTTAAAAGCCTACACTGTGTTCAAAGTCATAATCACCAATGCCTGTGTAGTATCTATGTTAATCAAAACATGTTTGGAAAAAAACTAAAATGGCATATTTTTATTCTGTGTATGTGAGTGCAGGGTTGGCAGTTTTATCCAGAGTTGGTTTAATCCACTAGATAAATCCGGATTAATCCGGATCGGATAAAACAGGTTTTATCCAGGTTTATCAGAAGTTTGGGTGTATACTGTCTGTGAAGTAGACATTTTATATTAAGTTTAGCTTTCCACTGTAAAAAATACAGTTCTTATAAGGAACATTGATGTCCAGTTAACTGAATTATTTTGTGACCATATTTTTATGCATAAAACTTATTGTTTTTGTCACAGATAGTCATGCCATGATTTTGATAATAATTTTGAAACTTGAAATTATTTCTCTTCTTTAGAGAGGTCAGTTAGAGTATGACTTATTAAAACATCACCAATTTGTACATTAAATATAATAAGGCTAAACAACTGCAGTTCGCACATATTAAGTTAAAACTCCACAATCAGTGGTACTATAGAATATCATATATTCACAGATAAGCATCTGTTCTTATATCTGACAGAGATGTACATAATCCAGTCATTTATTGCATAAATGACTTAAGATATACAGTGATATCAGTAACTTTGTCAATAATTTTGTGCGGGTGACCTTTCAAGAAGCAAATGATAAAATACTTGAAAAGCTATCTTGCCCTTGGAAGTAAGTTTCTCTGAATTTTGGGTAGTAGTGTGATTCCTTGACTTTTGCCACAGGTAAGGGTTGTTTACACAAACAGCAACAGTGGGCTACCATTTGACACCAATCCAGTCATGACAGCCTGAGAAAGCTGCATTGGATCAAAGTCATTCAGACATCCTCCTCCACAGAGTCTATAATTAGTTGTTGACAATTGGACTGCAAAAGTCAACCTATAAGTCTGCCCTGTGACTATGAGTAAATATGTGGTGGCTGATTGATGATGATGCTATAAAGATGATACATCCTATTAAGTAACTGACTACTAGCCAGAAAAGTAACATAGAAGACAAAGGGACAGCTCCTCATTCTGGTGTGTTAAGCATAAGCTAATAGTGGATGCTGACAACAGTGAAACATGAACCTTGAGGAAATTGCCAATTGGATATAAAACATTTATTGTTAACACCTTCTGAACTTATTTATCCAGATTATCATGTATGTTAATTTAATTTAATTTTACAAGGTGATTCATAGTTTGATCCAGTTTAATCCTGTATAATCCGGATAAAACTGGATAAACCCAGTTTTATCCACTGTCCTGGATTAAACAAGTTTTATCCAGATAAAACCCACCCCTGTGCGAGTGTGTAAGGTAAGTATATATATATAAATATTTATAAAATTATCGGCTTACAAAAACAACTTGTGTATGTTCATTATATACATTCATATTTTACCTTTGATGTAAAGAAAAACTGAAATCACAGTATTGATCTAGCAATTATATATATACACACATATACAAAACTGAAATCACAGTATTGATCCAGCAAAAATATATACAAATGACAAAATCTCTAGGATAATTTGAAAGAAAAAGAAAAAAATGTAATAAAAAATTGCCCCTAAATTGCATTCAGGGTCTTTCCAAGAATCATTTATTTTATCTCACACATTAGTTTAAATAATTATTCATTTATATTTCTATCTATTTTTATTACATACAGTGTTATTCATATTTTCCCATGGAGTTCTACAGTTAGTTTTGATATAATGAACATTTGGGTTACATGAATTGATGAAGGGGGGCAGTATTATCTGGAAAAGCACTCCCATCCATCCCTTTCAGATTACAAGTGATTGCAGCTGTTATGTGGAATAGCCCTACAGGTTGGTGCGGGGTCCGCCACGAAATAGGTGGTGGGGTCCACCACGTTTCTTGTGCGTTTTCTCATATACTGGTTGCCCTAGAGATGTCTATATATCTGTCATCTTTACTCCATAACATAATTGATGTGTGTAGTATTTGACATAGGTGATATATTTTTTAAATTGTCGTAAAACACACAGTTTGGGCAAGGACTGACGGGGTCCGTGAGAATGGAACAGCCCTCAAAGTCGAGTGGTCTAGGGGTCCGCGGTTGGAATAATACATTCTGCACCAAAAAAATGCTTATTAAATTTTTATTAAACATTTTGAGGTGCAATTTCTATGCTTGATAGGTGTAATTGGGCACGATATAAAGGATAATTTATTAGAAATAGCAGGTTCATATTGGGGTCCGGAATCCTCGGGCCGGGGTCGGGTCCTACTAAATACCGGAATACCCCGAAATACCCCAAAATACCCCGGAATACCGCTTTATTTCCCATCTTAAAGTTTATATATTCCGTAAAATATCGAAATTATATGATTGTCAAGCATTAAGAGTTAAACCAGAGTAATTTTCGATAAAAAAATTTAAAAAAAAGAGTTTATGTCAATAATCTTCTTATGTTATATATATGTTTAACATCTTTTGAACCGTTCCATTCCCCTATTAAGGGCCGGGAATGTGAAATAAATCAGTTTACAACGTAACACCCACGCATTATAATTGTTTCTCATACAGGTATATCTTACACACTTATGTGTATATCATATGTCACACACACATGTATATACATGGTTGGAATTTGTTTTAAAATCACAATCAATGATCCAAAAAATAAAATTCATCCATAATAAACGATCATTTTATGAACTCTCTATGTTACCTTGAAATCCGCTGTATAAACTAGAACCAGTATCTAAATATTGACTCCAAGTATATAATCTGACATGTAAATCACCCGCATTCAAGGTCGACTTCCCATCGGACAATTGTTAGTCGCATAATGATGCTGTTTGTTACTTAATCGTTTTGATCTGGTTCATATATCTCTGACAGGATTAGATTCTTTACTTTGCATACTCCATCGTTTAATCGATTAATCGGCACACCACTAATATATATATATATATATATATATATATATATATATATATCCCTTATATTTTATGATAATCATGAGAAATGTGTCTAAAATGCAACAACCCCCCCCCCCAACACACACACCACATGACTGTATATAGTATTGCACCCCCTCCATCTTCAAATCCTGGATACGCCAATGGTATATGTGTCAATCAATTATTTACAGCTTGTCGTTAGATCCAGAAGACGATATCATTGCTCTTAATTAACGCAATTTGATAACAGCACAGCCAGCCTGGTATGTGGTCGTCTATTTGGCCTTGACCATCCCATGCATCTGATCCGAAATTACTGTGTCATGGCTGATGGGAGCTATTTGGGTGCCCCTATTGCGTGGCACTTTTACTAAATGTTTACTCTGACATTTATGACCGTTTGACACATGTCATTGAAATCTTTCTGCCCAATAACGCATATGGAACATCTAACGTTTTTACGTGATGAATATTTTCTACACTTGATTATTTAATATTCACTGTATTTAGGCCTAATCACACATAAAAAGCCTCCGTTCATTACTCTCTTTCTATATATATATATATATTATTTAAATGATTAGTTTCTCCTTTTTGGTATGTTGCCTGAAAGTATCGAAATTGTTATTACTTTAAATACTAAGTATTAAAAAATTGATCCAATTATATATATATATATATATATATATATATATATATATATTATACTTTTGAGACAGCTTACGTACTTTCAAGGTACGAGATTTCTCGCGAAACGTAATAATGTAACAAAAAGTATGTGAGCAACATTCATTCGGTAATATCAAATATTAATTTCGTTCTGGTATAAAAGTGCATGGTCTTAATGTGTCTCAAATGCAAATGTCTCTATTTCAGCACTGAATGTCTTTGCATGTGCAGTTAATAAAGATTTTGATTTAAGTTTACTGGTTTTTTTTTCTTTTTTTTTATTCTTATATAATAAATAATAATAGATAAATAATAAATTGATGACAATATAACTTGCATATATAAATATCACATATATCACACATAATATATACTGGCTAGCTTTTCATTCTTCCTTCCGTTTGTTGATATGAATAATTAGAATATTAAGTGAATCGGCGTATATTATGTATTATGCATCTGAAACTTAAATTTTAACTCATTTGTCGCTCATAACTTATTTGACAGGACCCCACGCTTACTACCTGTTACTACAAAAAAGGCGACACATTTAAGAATTACGCTTCACTAGGGGCCAAAGATAATCGCGCACTATAGGTCTGCGCATCTTCCTATATAATCCTTATATACTAGGAAAAAGAGACCAATTAAGGTTATAATAAATAGGAATTAAGGAGGAGAAAGACGGGCATACCCCTAAATATCCCTGAGCTCTTGTTCCTCATGAATTTGCGACTGGGGCAAGCTAGGATCATTATGTTCAAACAAATCCTGGCCAAAGACAGTCTAATGATCACGTCTCGACCACTCCAAGTGGCTACAAAATTCTCATTAGTAAAAGGGTAAGGTCCCTGGGGGTTAAAAGTTGTCCTGTTAAGGTCATGTACAACAAATTTCCAGATTTTTAAGTATATACATACAACACACACGTGGGAAAATGGTCACCTTGTCACACACACACACACACACATATATATATGTATATAAATCATTTTGCCCCTGGAAAACAGAGAATTCTTATAATTGCAAATTATTAAATAATTATTAAGATAATTATGATATGCTTTTGTAAAATGAGAAATCTCACTTTTTCTACTAAATATATAATATATGATGATAAAAAAATTAAAATATAGTCATTTTTCTATAAAAATTATTATAAATTTAAATTATTCCATATTTTTTCCTCCAATGAAAACTAAATCCTATTCTTTCTTTAAAATTTGTTTTGTCCTTTGCACTTATCATTATAAGAAATTTGATTCTTGTGAAGCATTAGCAACTTAGGCTAATTGCAATAAATGAAAGGAAGCATATAATTTATTTTGAATATTTATTTTATTTAGATGTCAATTGCTCAGACATTTTTAAAGTAAAATAAAGTGTTGAAAGTGTATTTTTCAGGGTGTGTCAGCGTGTGTCATACAAACACAGGCCCTCAGAATGGATAAGCATGTATTACATTAATACATACTCCTGTTACATGGTACCATATAAGTTGTAAATTTTAATCATTTGTTGCTTGTTTTTGTATTTAAAAATGAATAAATTATTTTTCATACTTTATATATCTGTTATGTTATAGTTGAGGCCAACCTCAAGAGGTTTGCAAGGATGCAAGTTTATGTGACATTTTATTTCCGTGACACTACCGCTCCTTCCAGCACCATGAAATATTACCTGATCACTGTCTGTTCTATTTGTCACACTTATTGGAATAAAGCTGGAAAACTTTCCTATATCACAAAACCCTAATAATATGCCCAGAATATCATATCTAATCTTGCTGTTTGTGAAATATTGGAAGAATTTACACATTTATTCTGTTATTCCGGGGTATTTTGGGGTATTTCGGGGTATTCCGGTATTTAGTAGGACCGGCCGGGGTCCGGTTTTACACACTGCATGCCTACTATCAGGTCTCTGACCGGCATCTGCGCAGTTAAAAGACTGATACTGGCATTAAGCCACAAAGAGCAAGTATTATGATTAAAAATGCAACATTAAGAAATTTACAGGCAGCCAAGACAGCGCAGTCAATGCTAATTTCACCTGAAACCCTTGTTTACCTTTTCACAGCACCTCCTGTTTTCGACACTTCCCGCCATACTTGTTGTTGCTAAAATGATCACTTGGTTGCCTGGTGAAAGACAGTCACAAAATTAGTTTCGTATTTTTTAAATTGCAATGTTACTGCCAGGTATGAATTGAAATTTTTTTTTGTATTTAGCAAAATGCTATAAGCATAGTAATTTATGAATTTATGCGGAGTAAAAGTTTAAAATTAAAAAATAGTCGTAAACATCCAAGTTATTAGTAAATAAAGTGATGGAACCAATCAACGAGCATTTCCCTGCTTCCGGTCAACTCGCACCATGACACTTCAACACTATTCTGTCTCACACCTAAGTCAAGTCATACAAACGACCACGCCCACCCAGTCAACTCTCATCATACAACAAATTCTTGGCTGGCTCAGCTTTTCAAAGACTGTGACTGGCGCCACGCCGTACAGTGTTAAATTATAAAAAAAAATAAAATAAATAAGTGAAAAAGACCGTAGCGTTGCCAATTGCGGCTAACCTGCCCGGGACAATTAAGCTACAGTGAAAATAATCAGTGTTTTAAGATATATATATATATATATATATATATATATATATATATATATATATATATATATATATATAGGGGCTTCTAGGGGCTAAAAGGAATCTCGAATTAGCTTCAGTTGTGCAAAATAGGGGCCTATTCTGGGATCTTAGGGTGTGAGAGGGTAATGGATTTTGTTTTTAGATGGACAATTTAGCTATAAAATATTCCAGCATCTTTTAGACCGTAGTTAAAACAGATAATTTTGTTTAATTCAAGTTGAAGTTGGATATAAGATGTGTGTGTCGGAGGGCCGGGGGGGTGTTGATGGGGAAGCACTGGGAGGGGGGGGGGGGTTGATGGGGAAGCACTGGGAGGGGTTAGGTGATGAGAAGGAAACACTGGACAGCTTTATTTGTTCCGAATGGCCTATAGCTGGGAGCTTATAGGGTTTCGGAGCTATATTTTCTTATTTTATTCAAGATATTTATTAAGGGTAACCAGTTCAGTTAGGCCTATATGTAAAAACTGTTCTTACACAGGGCCCTGTCATTATACAATAAGATAAAATATACATAAAATGATAAGACATACAATATATTCTTATGCTATGTGAACGCACAAATTATACAAATACATAAATATGAAATATTACATATGAGAAAACAATAATGGCATTTATACCATAATGCAAAAACCCTTCCTAAGTAAAACTACAAGTAAGTGAATCATACAATCACGTCAAAAATGTGTATCAAAAGACTTAAACGGATATGTTAATAGAATAAAACATAGCATAAACAGAATATACTCTGCACATCGCGATTTAGACAGAGGATCATTTGAACAGTTCAAAGATAATGTTATTAAAAGTTACTCCATAATTATATAAAGCTAAGCCATTTAAAGAAAAGCCTTTACCTTTCTTTTGAAAATGGTTATGATTGTAAAGACAGATTTCTTTAGGTAATGAGTTCCTAACAAAAGGAATTCGGTATGAAAAGCCTTTTTGTATAACTCATTTCTGCATGGGTTTCAGCACTGATAGGAGGCCTCTTGCTGCAGATCTAGTAAAATAGTTGTGGGTATCATTAACAAACGTAAAATTATTGGGATTGTAGATGCGCATTTGATGTTCATATCTATGCATCAGAATGGATATAAAATATTCACATCTTTTAGAAAATATAGGCATTGTATCTCTTTTATTGTATCTGCCAAAACAGAGTTTTGCGGATACTATGTTTTCAGTTGCACGCCGCCGCCGCCGCTGCCGCCGCGTAGGTGTCCGGAGAACTCCTCCGTAACCGCTGGGCGGTTATGTTCGGGTCACATGTGAACTGCTGCGCCCCGATTTTGTTTTGACCTCTGACCTTTCCTCTCTGCCAAGCGTCCATTTGTGCGTCTGTTTCCATACATAAACCCACATATCTCAGGAACCGTTTGACCGATCAGGAAATTTTTTTTTGTACAAATGTAGCCCTTGGATAGCTTTATAACATACATAAAAAATGGTGGCGCTACCTGCAACCATGTTTGCACAATTTCCATCTGTTCATCTGCCTTTTGTTAAAATCACTCATATCTCTGCAGTGGTTTGACTGATTCACCTGAAATTCGGCATGCGTATACATCCTGGATAGCTTTCTTGAATTTATGACAGGTGGCGCCACCTACATTCTAGTTTACGCTGCAGACATCCCAGCTCATATCTCGGGAACCGTTCGACCGACTGGGCCAAAATTTTGCATGTGTATAGATCTCACATAGCTCTTTATCATACACAAAACTGGAGGGGCCACCTGCAACTATTTTTTGCACACAGTCCGTCTGTTTGTCTGCCGTGGGCTAAAATCACTCATATCTCTGTAGTGGTGTGACATAACTGTCTAAAAATTTGCGTGTTTATACATCCTGGACAGCTTTCATGATTTTATGACTGGTGGCGCCACCTACATTTATGTTAACGCTGCAGACATGCAGGCTTATATCTCAGGACTGATTGGACATACCCCCCCTGAAATTTTACACGTGTATTGATCTCACATAGCTCGTAATCATACACAAAATTGGTGGCGCCACCTGCCACCATTTTTGCAGAAGTCCTTCTGTTTGTCTGCTGTGGAATAAAACCACTCATATACATGTAGTGGTTTGACCTTTTGCCTAAAATTTTGCATATTTATACAACTTGGACAGCTTTCTGGATTTGTGGTAGGTGGCGCAACCTACATACACATTTCGGCTGCAGACATCCATGCTAATATGTATCACACCTCACTCTATTCCTCCTTGCCACTCAATCCATGCCTCACTTCACCCGTTCCACTCTGATTTAGGCGGATGCACGTAGTCGCTTGTCGACTACCCGTATTCTAGTTATGATTGCGCTTGGTATATCGAAATCGTAACAGCTGGTAACTTTTCGTGCAGCACGATTTTGTATTTTTTGCACCTTTAATTGTGCGGCAGACCAACGTTTACGTTTTGCCCCACACACTAATCGCGCATAGTCTATATGTGGTTGAATCGTGGTATTGTAGACTGTTTTTAATGTCCTGATTGATAATATTTTAGAAAGTCGATGTAAAAGTGCTAGATTCAATGATAAGTTTTCGCATAAGTCTGTTTTATGTGGGCGCAATGATAGATTAGAATCTATGGTCACACCACTGAGTTTAGTTTGAGAAGATTCCTGTAATGGAATACCATATGCAATGATACAGAGACCATGATCATTGACGCAACTTTTAGTACCTAGCAGCATGACAGTAGATATGTTAATGTTAATATTAAATCTACTTATATCGAACCAACTACAAGCTACACTGACCGCATTTTGTAAGTTTTGCTGCATCTCAGATACTGTATTTCCATGGAAATAGACAGTTGTATCATCAGCGTAAGCAATACATTTTATAGGTGTTAGTCGAAAAAAAGGTCATTAATATATAAACTGGCATAGTTTAAATAAAAATAGAGAGCGATTAATTGTATCAAAACCTTTAGTTAGGTCGAGATAGCAAACTGCAGTCATAGGCCTATCTCCTCTGTCCATATGTGTATAAATGTGAAAAATATATATGGTTGCGGATTTTTTAGTTGGCTGATTTAGGTAAAACATTCGAGCATCTTTTATAGATACATAAAACAGACAATTTTGTTAAAGTTAAATTGGATATATAAGGTTGGGGGGAGGGAGGGGGACGCCGAGAGGGAATTTCTAGATAGCTTCGATCATGCATTTGCGTTGGATGGCTAATGCTAATGGCTAATGGCTATAGCTAGGATGTGGCAGGGATGTGGATGCATTTAGTTGCACAATTAACGTATACAATACCAGCATTCGAGATGTTAAGATATACCAAACGTCTTCATGATCACCGATTTCGTCATCCTGTGCATCATGTTAACTCATTGTAGATCTATTTGCCATTTGCACTGCTAAATTTCAACGTGTAATTTTTACTTACCCGTATCGAATTAGTGATTATAAATTAAAAGATAATAAAAAGTATCCATTAATATTAAATATATATATATTTTTTATATTTTTTTAAATAAATACGGCCAAGGTAGTAATAAGATCAAGATTATTAACATTAAACTGATTTAAAGGGTTAACAACATTTCTATCAGTAAATTAGGTGTACAGTAACTGAGTTAATTCAAACCAGATCATATGTAACAATCAATGTTCAATATGGCAACCGAGATATAAGCTAAGCTGTTCTCTTAAATGGTGTTAATATAGGGTGTGTACAACTGGAATGTAACTGAAGAAGATATGAAGAAATTATAATTGAAATGGATCCCCATTCACTTTGTCAACATTCCCCTAAAAAGTATGGGAACAGAAAGATTGGGACATTAAAAAAAAGAAGAAATGTACAGTTTGAAATATAGTCTGAAGTAGGTCCTGGTTGAAAAATAAAATTATGATCTTGGAGAGAGAGAGAGAGAGAGAGAGAGAGAGAGAGAGAGAGAGAGAGAGAGAGAGAGAGAAATAAGTTTCTAAACAGGATAGGCCTATACCGCATTAAGAAGAATGTTTTCAGAGTAAGCCCAGTTTGAATTTTAACTATTTTATGGTCCTTTTACCGTTAGCTTTCAGCGAAATAATGGTTTGTTGGACACTTTGCCTTAGGGCGCCAGGAGCATACCATTAAACTTCCCCATTTGTCCAGATGCACTCAAAGATTCTGTCACCTTTTTACGACACTTATAAAACGTCAGCGTCAGTGAGATGTCATCGATAGAACGTGGGCGGTAAAATTAGACGCCGCCGCCATCATGAACAAACAGGCGCGAAGTGTAACATTAACATCGAAAAATGATTGGGCGTGGGCGGTTTTAGCTTTTGGTTAGACACATTTTCAAAAAGTCCTGTGGATGAAAGATTTGTATTTTTTTTTATTTTCAATTGAAACCAGAGGTGAACCAATGAATAGTCCTCTTTTTAAATCCAAATGCTCAAAGCTCCCGCCAGATGTCAGTGCGAGCGACTGCAATTATTGTCTGGTCAGGCTCGGTGAGCTACATATGACTTTTGTCACAGAGGAACGTGGCAATAGATACATACGTGCGTTAGCCAGAAGCTGATCCAAGAGGAAGTGTCCAAGGGGTCCGGACCCACCCACCCACCCCTTTTCAGCCACCGCAAGCTTTTTTTAAAGGGTTACAGACAAACTTTGCGGCCTTGGCCCCCCGGACTTGTCCGGACCTGGGGACCTTATTTTAGGTTTTGTCATTGGTCCTCCTGGGTTGGACCCCCCCCCCCCCCCCCCCCCATTTTTCTCAATCCTTGATCCGGCCCTGGTTACCAATAAAACGATTCTGGTTCAAGAAATGAATAATGGCATCACAGGAGACTATTAATGGCTTCTACAGAGTAAAGGTAGAACTTCAGGTAAACTGACGTAAAAGCTTCGATTTTCAAATAAAGAACAAATGTTTTGATCCTCAGAAAGAGTTAATGCTATATGGTATGCAGAACACAAGTTAGTTTAAATGTCCTTTATTTTACACTTTCTTGGGGAGGGGGGGGGAGAAAAAAGAGAAAGAAAGAGCAGCCGCAACTCGAAAATGTCATTTTTTTATTGTCTTGAACTCTATAGAATTATACCAAGTGTATCCTAATGGAATTTTAATTTTCGTATATATTTTTTAAATTTGTTTTCAAAAATTGGAAATTATTTTCGAGAGGGAGCTGCCGGGGCGCCATCAAACAGGTACACCGTAATTACACCAGAACGGATAATATGTTCGTGGTTAAAATGGTGCCACATCAATAAAAAATTCCATACTTTCAGAGTAGGCCAAGACTGCATTGTATCTATAATAGTATCTGATGATCTGTCGTTGTTTGATGTTTAGCAAAATAATGGTTCGGTGCATGAAACTTTGCCTCGGGCTTCAGAAAACGGATCATTAGACTACGGCTCAGGTGCACCGGGGTATATGTGAAGGGACTTTAAGACCTGCATAAAATTATCATATCAAATGTACCCCTTCAACATAAAATGCGCATTACAGGGCCCAACTATATAAACATGTTGAATCCCAAGGACGCAGGACCATCAGAGAGAGGCCTTTCATTTTGAGACTGAACCGTTACCAGTTGATGTCAAGTATTTATAATGTAACTTTGTTTTTAATATAATATGAATATTATGAATGAGTTGTGAATTAAAAAATGACAAAGTATAGTTTTTTACAGAAATATACCAGAATGTTTGCAAACTCATTCCAAAAACAAACATATAAATACCAGAACCAAATATATACTCTAGTGCATTACCTTGATTTGGATGATCGATGGAATTTAATTAAAAGTGGATTTTCATTTCTGTGACGGGAACAAAACTGTAAAACAAAACTTATAACTTTATAAATATGGGTCGATTGCACGTTAAAATACCCTAAGGTGCACTCAGGGATTCTGTCACCTATTTCCATACATCCAAAATGACAGCCTCATCGAAGGAAGCAGACGGTAAAATTAGGCACCTCCGCTAGAATGAACAAAAAAGTGCAAAGTGTAGCATTAACATCGCAGTATGACGGACCGTGGGTGGCTAAAACCTTTGATTTCGGCTCATTTTTACACAATCCTCTGGGTGAAAGAGTCGCAGATTTTGTGTTATTGTCTACCAAATGAGAAGTATGAACTTGCATGAATTCTGGCACGTCTTACTTGATAGCAGTTTTATCTAAGTGCAAACCAAGATGCCGGAAGCGAGTCAGACCGAAAAAAGTACCTGCAGTTACTGCAGGAGTATTTTGCTGGGCATAATGAAGGCAAGCTTCCTCAACAATCGGTGTAATTAACACTTTCATCTGATTATATCCTATTTTTCATGTCACATATGTATATTATTTCGTGTCTCATTCAAACTTCTGTCTGTGACATAAATTACTTGACCGAGACAGCACATACTTTTGATAAAGTTACAAAACGTATGGGCAAGCATCAAAATACAGTAAAAGCTTCGGCATGCATAAATTCACCAAAAGTGACGGCTGATCATTAGATATTACAACTCCTATCATATCCTACCTGTTCACTGTTTTGCACTTGAAAACCAGTTTTGTTTCAACCGAAATACAACAGATGGTACTTAAATATAATGAAGACTGGCTTAACTCTATTCATATTCATCGTTAACACAGCAACACAACCGTGACAGGTGGAAGTTCTGCACAGGCCCTAGGGAAAATATGAATAAAAATAATTTATAAACTAATACGAGATAAATTATAATACACAAGTTATACGACAAAGGACAACAGTTAATTTCAAACCCTACGCACCACATATTCTATTAATATAATGAAATTTAGTTTATTGATGGTCTTGCAAGAATATTTTTAAAGTCCGAAAGTACATCCAAGAAAGGTATTTCGCCAATATGTAGCAATATATGAATATGTTTTTTCTTGTTATTAAAATTGCCGTTATCTTTACTTAACTTTCAACAAGACGGGAAACCTCATCTGAAACTGTTTGTCCTACTCTAGCTTCTTGCGCTGCTTGCATACTGTAAACCAGCTTTTTTCATGGTTTACATTTGTCAAAGGCATAGATATTGATGACGTTGAGACGCTATTCGCCGGTCGTTGACAGCACAATATACCCAACGTCTGCCACCGTGAAAAGATTGGTCTTTGGGCTCCGTCAGTCCTCCCAATTGCATATTTTATATTCAATACAGAAAGGTGTTTTTCTACCCGTTAAGTGAAGGTCAATTGTCGTCCCCAACCCCGCAGAGTATTGAAGAAAACCACCCTAAAATATAACACAATAGCAACATTTTTTGCAACGTAACCTTATGTTTTCCCCATCTCCCGTGTCAAATCAATCTTTGATTATGAAAGTGAAATTCAATTTTGCAATTTAATATTTTAATACGATTTACATAGATGTAAAAATGAAGGTTTGTAAAAAGAATAATGATAATAGGGGAAAATATGTGGAAACTAATAACTTGTTTGAGACTGTTCCGTTTTTTAGCGAACCTGTGAGCTTATGCGATAGTGCGGCGTCGTCCGTCGTACGTCGTGCGTCGTCTGTACGTTAACCATAGATATCTCAAAAATGGCAGAGGCTAGCATCACCAAATTTTTGCAAGTAATCAGTCATCTGAAAAGTTCTTTTGGATTTTGCTTATTTTTTTTCTAACAGCATTTTCTTAGATTTTATAGGGAAAAAGCTAAAAAAAGCTTTAAAAATCTTCTTCTCCGAAACTGTCTGACCAAATTGTCCAATATTTCACAGAAATGATCCCTGGAACAATCTCTCTCAAGTTTGTTCGAATGGTTCCAGTTCGGAGATTTTTGGCCGAGTTACAGGAGGTTGAACTTAGTCATCTGTCCAAAAAAGCACACTAAAATTAAAATCTCAGAAACGGCTGGAGCTATAATCACCAAACTTTACACCAATGTTTGTCACATATGTCATATCTGAAATTGAGGTATTGGTGACGCCACCTACATTGATGTGTTTTTTACAAGCAAAAATGTAATTTTAAACTCTTCTAGCTTATACACTGATTAATGATGAAACTGTTAAGCTGATTGGTTTAAACTTTACAAGAATTATTCTATGGTAGTCTATGGTAATCTATTATTATAAGAATAGATTGGGTAAATACAGCTTTAAAAAAAGCATTGTAGCCAATTGAAAAAGGCTTTCTGTGTTTGAAAACAGATTTGACAACATGCTGAGTTTCAGCAGCCAAGTCAAGAGGTCACTCAGTACAAACAGGTGGGGTCCAGACATCACCATGGCAACTGACCTGGCTCTGGCCGGTGTCTAGACAATGTGTCTAGACGTCTAGACGCAGCGTCTAGACGTCTAGACACAATGTCTAAATGCAGAATTCCCAGATTATTCGAACTATATCTTTCAACATTTTGAAAAACTTGGTTTGCATTTTAAGCGAAACTGGTTTATCATCAGGTTACATGTGAACTGCTGCGCCCTCATTTTTGGTTGACCTCTGACCTTTCCTCGCTGCCCAGCGTCCAATTGTGCGTCTGTTTCCACAAATATACCCACATATCTCAGGAACCGTTTGACCGATCAGGCTAAAAATTTTGCACAAATGTAGCCCTTTGTTAGCTTTATAACATACACTAAAATGGTGGCGCCACTTGCAACCATTTATGCACAGCATCCATCTGTTCATCTGCCTTGGGATAAAATCACTCATATCTCAGCAGTGGTTTGACTTTTCCACCTGAAATTTTGCGGGATTATACATCCTGGACAACTTTCTTGATTTTATGACAGATGGCTCCACCTACGTTCACGTTTACTCTGCAGACATCCAAGCTCATATATCGGGAACCGTTTGACCGATTGGGCCAAAATTTTGCTTGTGTATAGATCTCACATAGCTTTTCATCATAGGCAAAATGGTGGCGCCACCTGCAACCACTTATGCACAGCGTCCATCTGTTCATCTGCCTCGGGATAAAATCACTCATATCTCAGCAGTGGTTTGACTTATCCTTCTGAAATTTTGCAGGTTTATACATCCTTGACAATTCTCTCGATTTTATGACAGGTGGCACCACCTACATTCACGTTTACAGTGCAGACATCCATACTAATATTCAAACCCCCTCACTCTATTCCCCTTGCCACTCAATCCATGCTTCACCTGTCCCACTCTGATTTCTGCAGATACACATAGTCGCTTGTCGACTACCCATATTCTAGTTTTAAAATGTCCTAGTCTGAAACTTGCAGGTCCGAAACGTCCATTTTGCTGAAATCATAATGACTAAGGTAGATATGCAGGACTTAAGAGGATCAATATTCAATTTTAAAAATAAACCTCCCAAACTTTGCACAGGTTCGCATTAGGCCTGTAGGCCTTGTTATTTTTTATTTTATTGAAAGAAGGGAGTGCGATTACACTAACAAATCTCATTAAAAAAGTCACATACAGATGGTTAATCTGAACCTTCTTTAATAAAATCGTATGAAAATATTATTGTGGTTTCATTGAGGAATGGGGACGTGTCCAACTCGCTGCTCTGTACCTAATTAAAGTATCAAAATATAAAAATTTTGCCTAAGATTATGCCAGATCTCATTGTGTTAACATCCCTGATTAAAGATTGCATAATTTTATTCATTTCTTTAATTCCTGTCGCTTTAAAGCTGGTACATTGAACTTTGTAATGGTATATGTGTTTCTGAAGTATTTTTCCTTTTCATATCATATTTTACATTATTTAAAAAATAATAATCACCAAGCTATTATAAACATCCAGAAATAGCGAACCACTTTTAATTGGAAATATGTTCAACTGAATGACAATTTTTTTTTTTTGGTTTTAATCTGATGTTTTTTTTTTTTTCGAAACGAACATTTCTCATTGAACCATTTTTTTAAGTAGGGATGAAATTAAATCCTAAAGTCTTCGAATTAATGTATGTATTGGTTATGTAACTCTAAAATCATATTACTCTGAATTATATTTATATATTGGATCAAAGTCTTTGACGTATGAAGGTCTCATGCACTCAAAATAGAAAACTATACTGTCTATTAGTCAAACAATAACCGTCCCTTCCATGTATTTTTCTCAAATACGAATTATCTAATGGTGTTCTTTTTCAAATTTAAATGCAACCAGTAAAATAGAATATGGGGTCCCATGTGTAAAAAAAAACCTTTAACTTATGCGACGCTGTTTGACGTCATTGAAACTTCTAGGATCTTAAATTGATCTTAAATATAACAGAGCTATGCTTCCTTAAAATAGGTCAGCCACTATAGATGATTCAAATAACCAGATCTCCAATTGCCTGCTATTAGAGAAAACGTATCGGGTGATGGAAAATCACGTTTTAACTATAATATAAAAAGTAGAAGAACATTTTGCATTGAATATTTTTTCACTCCGAGGATGAGGGCTCTAGCATTCTCTTACCTACTGTAATGTCTCTTTCGAAATACCAAGGCCTTATCTTTCTTTCCTTCTTGGAATACGGGGTAAATTTTAATTTATATTATATATAGATGACCCCTATTTTGCACAGTTATATATAGAGAATTATAAATAACGACCATTTTTAACGTGTATATAGATGTTTGATAAGATACCATAATTTTATAATACATGTATCTATGTATTTTGACAATTAACTTACCTTTCTGTTAATAACTTGATATTATCAATATATTGATATATCGCGATATACGGTGATTCGCATATTGCGTGACGCGATACATTTTTCGAATATCGATATTTTTCCATATTTTGTTCATGTGCCTAAAACTGATTATTTTTGTAATATATCACTATGTCACTATGTTTCTGTTACAAATTTAGACTTCTAAGTTGGCCGGGATGAATGACAGGTTTACAGTCTATCAAGTCTTTAGGCATTTAGTAGGTAATGTTCAAGTGGGCCTGATATACCATACATCTATAAGCGTCCGTCCTGGGGAATTTTCATGTCTGCTCGATGACTCAGTGGTATACGAGAAATATTTTGATACACAGACTAAGACTGAACACGGTTTTAATAAATCATTTATCAATATTCTCTCCTCATATTTTATGATGACTGCAGGAAGATCAAGTATCAACTTTTACAGTATTATTGTTTATAACGGTAACCTGGCGATGTGGTACATGGCTGTGTTTTTGCATACTATCTATCCGTATTTTTGCTAAACCACAGCCAAGATGTCTCAATTTTGCAAAATAATTTCAACAATAAAGGCCTAAAAAACTGAGATTGTTTTAATGTTTCTTTGAGCAATGACAACAGTACAGTGGTAAGTAAAGTTGCCAAATATCCTGTTTTCAATAACCTGATCTGCATAAACTTTTATTGTGTCATAATATTTGACATGATAAAATATCATTAATAATAAAATTAATAATTATATAGATATATTTAATGCAGAAAACACACTTATTTCCTATAAATGTAACACGATGAAAATACCGCAATGCTTATAGTAATTCGCTACCAAATATCGCAATATATGGCAATACTAAATTTGTAGGCGATACCAAGCCACATTATTTTTATAAGATTTAAATATGTACTTTCTATGTCTTCAATGTCTTCTATGTAACGACTACTTAGTGACATTTTTATTCGTTTACACTGGATACTGATATATGTATTCGATATAGCATTATGTCATATCCAATCTGTACAATGTATATTTAATTTATATATATGTGTGACCAACTTAACCACACCCCTTGAAAACAGCAATTCAGCTGAAAAAGCTATCCTGGTCACACATGTTTCAAAATAAAAAAAATAAATAAAATAAAATAGAAAATGTCCAGTTGTAATTTTTTAAATCTAAAATTTAAAGTTTTTATATTTAATTTTGAAAATGACTGTGGCATGAGTGTTTAAACATTCTTTAATATTTTTGTAATAATCATAGATAAATTGTCATATTTTCATTCATCATTCATTGGTGATATATACACTATATACAGATTATCAATTAAAATATGCCAAGCTTGAATTTGAGAAAATTTATATTCAATTAACATTCAGAGGTTTATGTTGATTATGGTCCTTTGGTCTCAACTTTTTGTAGCTGGGCCATAAAGGTCTCATTACAGACTGAATGGAAAATCTTAATTCCTTGTTTGAGCATTTCTAAAATCACCTTTAAATATACTCCGCTCGAGTTTGAAGTATAAATCTTGTAAAACAAAATTAATTGTTCCACGTAATCGTCTCTCCAGTGTTAGGATATTGGGGATTAATATTGTTCATTGTTCTCTTTTTACGTACCCAACGTTTTCAAAACACATTGTTTCAATTACTCTCTCATGTTTTCGGTTTTAAGCAAAACGGAACATTTTCAAACAGTTTTTTTTAAATCACTTGTTTTGCACTTTCTGGAAAGATGAACGTTGACAGCATACGGGTGATATGTAGAACAATCAAGTGTTTCCAAAGGTTGGGTGCCCTACTTATGGTTTGTATAGCAACGCCTCTGACCACTAAGCCGTACCTATGAAATATATGCCGTACTGATTATCACTTAAGCCGCTTTTATGACAACTAAGCCCTGCACGTGAATGGAATCTAATTTATCACCATTTTAGGCTAAATATAAACTTTATTTTGGAATATGCAAATTATGGAAATAAAGAATTGTGGTAGGTGTTCTCCTAAACCAAAGGACCATATGTTAATACACCTGCATATATAAACAATTTAAATATTGTTCACCAATATTAATGGTCCAAATAAATCGGGCAAGCGTCTACTTATTTAAACATTTAATAAAACATTTATTAAAAACATTTTTACTTTTCCACAAAAGTTTTATTCCCCAGATAATCAAGTAATCGGACGGGCTTGGGGACTTCTGTGCCACGATACCCTTCTACACATTAGCCCCTTCCACATATTCACGGATAGCAACACGGATCATCCCAGAATGACCCGCGGTGTTCAGGGACAGCGGCGCGATTTCGTTTAAAGAGACCTGTGTTATATATTTTGTTTGCATATTATTACCCTGGCAGCTAGTTTGTTCTTTGCCAATTATCTACACTTGTACTAGGATGACAGCGAGCCATCTATAATGTTTTCAAACCATGGTCGTGAGCAAACACAATCCATTAAAATAAACAGCTGCGGCAATAAACACGTTAGAAGATTCAGTTGCCTTTCGCTTCTCTACAATCAAGATGCCACCTCTGGATCAACCTTAACGGGGAGGTTATATATTCTCCCTCGTCTGTCTATCCGACATGCTGTCTTTTTACAAAATATCGTGAGACAGGTTAGTCACGATCGGATTTTTAACTAACCATGAGTTAATACGGACATTGACACGGAAGCTAAGGATTTGCTTTTGTATCTAAATCTCCACCTGCACAGATAAACGCCCCTTGAGAGCAACTATTTTTTGAACATATCATTAAAAGCGCGAGAAAATAAAGATCCTCCAGGGGGAAAATAACAAAAATAAAATATAAATACAAAGAGAGAGAGAGAGAGACAGACAGACAGACAGACAGACAGGCACACAAATAGAAAGAGAGAGAGAAAGAAAGAAAGAGAGAAAAAAAGAAGACTATAGTCGTGAAACGGAAATGCATCTTGGTTCGGTATTTGACGGTGCGTGTCAAAACATTTCCAGTAAAAGTAACATCTAACGTGTGAATGCTTCCGCCTGTTAAACGTGTGCAGTCAAGCCACGTTCATCTTATGAAGTCTCGCGTGACCTGATACATTGATTACTTTGTGAGGCACACCATGGGACGTTGACGTCAGGTTACCATGACAACAAACTTTTCTCACAGGACCGTCTGTCAAATCAACCCCTTTTGAGCTAAAGATAGAACATCATCTATATTTAGTAAGTTTCTATCAAAGATGAATGTCTGTACGCATATATAACGGTCTGGTTTTAATGGGTTTTCTTTCCTTAATAAAAGAAACATGGCTTTCATGTTATTTTTCCCTGTCACCTAAAATGTAACAAAGCCAAAATTGTTTGAGTCAATGGTGCTTTTAGATTTATTGTATAGGGATATAACGGACTTTTAAAGTCACTTTATATGCAAAATTAAACGAACGCTTAATTGCCTGGCATCATAAAGATAAAAAATATGCTGCCCTTGCATGTAAAAAGTAAAAGATATAGATTTAATTTTACTTTGGTCAACGAATTAACCCACTCAACGAGAGAGAGAGAGAGAGAGAGAGAGAGAGAGAGAGAGAGAGAGAGAGAGAGATTTTGCACGTTATATTGTGGATAAACATCCCAAACGCAAGGAAAATTATTGTAAGAAAATAATTTTCAGAGCATGAATATATCAGTCAAAGTTGTTACTGAACACTTTCATCTGCAACATTTTACACATACTTTCATCTTTAACAAGTTATTTCTGAAATCCCAAACTAAACACTAAAAACATTGATTTGAATAATTAATATTTTTCACCCACTATCAATTTTAATTTATGGAATGACACCCTTTTTTTCTGTCTTGAGTATTAAAAATGTTGCAAGAAATTTTGGTACCCAGGCTGCAACTCTTGATTGAATATTCTTTTATTTAAGTCTTTCCTATCACACACAAACAAATACATACACTCACACACTCCGCATCAGCGTGTTCATAGATGCCGTTAACTGAACCTTTAAATGTGACTAAAACAAGTGACGTCATTTATAACGTAAATAGAAAGGAAAATGTAAAATACTTGTGAGGGCATGACTGGTTTATATATTAAAAAACAAATGCCTTGGAACTTTCCGAGTTACATTTAATGTCACAGAGTGCAAAGATAAATACAGAGCTTCTTCCGACATTTACGTCAATATAAAACAAAACTTTGTAAAGAATAATATACATGGCTAAGAGGTTATATATGTCACAAAAGACGTACGTTAATGGTCGAAATGACATTTTTTTCTCCGCCCAAAACCAAGACAGGGAAAAGTTAATATTGATCTGACACATATCTATAAATTTTTCTGCTGAAATAACTAAGTATCTTCTGCGTCTTAATATATATATATGCTTTTGCCATCTGTTACTGATAGAATTCCTTGAGGCAGTAAGTTCACTAAACCGCAGATGTAACAAATAACAAACATAAATATTATATGAACTTTAGGGTTTCATTTAAGGATTTGAATTTATATGTTAAAGTAATAAGAGCCACCCCTCTTAGAAATTAGGTGAACTCTTAATATGAGTCGAGTTTTTTATGTCTGGTTTTAAAGATACGAAAATCTGTGGGGAAAAACAAACTTATAAATTGGCGTGCTTTTTATCTTTCTATAAAAGTACACACAACTGAAGAAAAAAAAATAGACATTAAGCTCTTTTTTGCCTTCTTTATAAATAAAAACTTCTGAAAATCTGCACATGGACCATTAAGATAAAGGATGATAAAGAAAATTACCCATAGTCCGCAACATGTAACTGCAGAACTGACCATTTAACCGATGCAGTCATACAAGTGATGTCATCTTTACCAGTAGAACAGACCCTTAAACCATTTCTATAACTTATTTAATTTCTATTATTTTGTCTTAAGTCTTCTTATAATAATCCTATAATTCTTCAGGAACCTGCTGGGAGCCTTGATATTAATACGCTTTTTTTAAGATAACATACTTTACAGCAAAAGGGGTTTTCGCAACACCAATAGTTAAGTATTTACTTAATTATCTTCAACCACGCTGAAAGAAACAATTGGAGAGTTTTATAATTCTCTGCCTTCCGCCATCGTCCATGCAGGGGCGTAGTCATGCCCCCCCCCCCCCCCCCCAACTTTTAATGTATTATTGTGGACAAACATTCTAGACAATAAACATCTGCTAAGAAAATTAAAGTATGAAAGTAATTCTAAAAACCTGAAAAATTGTGTAATTACTGTACACTTTCATCTTCAGGTAACAAATTATACACAGAAGGAGATCTATCTTGAGGACGCTGCATACGAAAACAAAGAAACTGAAAATAATGAATCATGAATTCCACGGCCCATGTTAATGATCAATAGGTGAGCAGGTTCTTTTGGTTTGAGTATTGAAACGTAACAAGGATATTACAGTTCAGGCCGGTTTTATATATATGTGTACACTGCACCCCGAACTACGCCCCATCACCACCAAATCCTTGCTACGCCCCTGATCGTTCAAATCAGCATCATGAAAAAAATGACATTTGACAGTAAAGTTGACCAAATTGGAAGAGCATGGTCTCCAGTGGAGAGGGTAAATTCTCTACGGCTTTAGTGATCAATTTGACCACAGTTTAGTTAGTCAGAAATGGGTAAGAAACCCCGTGCTTGTGACACATACGTTACGTAATGTTGAGTAAACTGTGTATCGGTTCTGATGTTGAAGGAATACTGTGCGACAAATTTTAAAAATATGGTAAACCATATTGAACATGAAAAAGTAATAAAACAGTCAACTAGAAGCAAGGTTAAATGGAAGAAAAACCTAGTATACCGTATGGGCGGTCCTAAAACAATCCTGTTTTTCTTACTTTATTTTAAAGATGCCCACATCTGGAAAACACCCGTCTTAAAAAATTAAAGTGTATTTTTTACCTTGTGTTCAAGATGCGAACACCCAAATAACATATGGGCCAATACAATGAAAAAAAAGGATAATGAAAATCACCGATATTCCTCACGAGTTTCCGCTTCCAGCTTACCGGACCAATTGTCTCAGGTGACTGGTATGACTGTTATTACACACTAAAGGTAACCTATATCTAAATCAAGGGCACTCCGTCCTGAACAGGAGATGGCAGGACATTTTATGATACAGATGACGCTGTGCAGGGACAGTGATGACATTTGACAATTGATGCTGGCCAGCCGGACCAGTTAGGACAGTCCAGTCACAGACGTTAAGCTGAGTGGAATGTGCCCAGATATCATGAACTTTTGCATGTTGGGTTTGGACATCATTCTATATTAAATGAGCACGTATTTAAGAAAAAGGAAAACATTTTTACTTAAACTTCCCAAAACAATGCGTACAGGAGATTCCATATACTTTAAAGCTTTATTTTTAATAGAAATATAACAAGGCAAAATTAAATTCCTCCATAGTTTTACGCGAAAAAAAGCATTATTATTCACTCTATTATCTTCTGCCTCACTGTGCGAATTATAATTGTCAGCTTTCTTTCTTCAAATATCATCCAGGGTGGTAGCCCACATGGGTTATGATGTTAACAAAAAATCTAATGCGACAAAGTGCAAAAATAAAAAAAAGATGTGGTAACTCATAATAAACACGAGAGGTAATAAAAAGTAATCTTGAATAAAGCAAAAATGGAAAAAAACTCAAGCGTGTTCGTCATACTTTATTTTAAAGTCTAATACAGAGCTGGTTTTTTTTTTTACCTGGTTTTATAGATGCGCACATCTGAAAAAAAAAACAGATGAGCTATAAGGATAGGGGAAGATAACGAAAATTACCCATAGTCCTCAAGGATTTCCCGTTTCCGGCCCACGGGACTCCTTGCCTCAGGTGGCTCATATTACTGTTATTACACGCAGTAGGTAACCTGCATCTAGATCAAGGACACCTCGCCCTGAATAGCTGATGGCAGGCCTTTTTATGGCAGAAATGACGCTGTACAGGGATATTTGGTGACATTTGACAAGTGACGCTGGCCAGCCGGACCAGTCAAGGCATTCAGGACACAACTGCAGTGTATGAGCGACCGCTGGTTGGACTCTCTTCCATATGAGTGTCGATAAACGGATATCTAGATAGGAATATCGAACACGTTTTAGGAATATTGATTTTCAAAGTTTACATGTTGGTGCAAGCAGCTTGGGGACATGCAGGTCGAAGTTTCATTTTATATATAAGAGCCAGACATCAATATTCTTAAGAACAGAAGCCAATGTTTAAGCTACGTTTGGTGGCTCGCTGTATACGGGATGCGGTATAAATCACGTTGGGTATCATTGGGAGGACGGTAAAATATTTCAGCAATATTCATTCCAACAGAAAAGTACTGTACCAGATTTAAAATAATTTTACTTCCTGGTCTAATGTGACTTTTAGACTGGTTTTAAATGGATTTTCGTCAGGGGTGCTACTTTAGATCTCTATTGGCAAAACTACAAACATACTAAATATACATGCTGAATTAGGAGAATTGGGAACGGTACATCAGTATTCTACACTAAAACTCACTATCCGCTAAGAGCGCCTATATAAATAGAGCGCATTTGCGTATTTAAAGTACCCTACTATAATATGTGGATTCGGGCGCGGTCATCCAAATAGTGTTCCACCGAGTTCGATAGGCCTAAAATCCCTATGAACGGAACACTTCCGTGTCGCATTTTCTTGCCCTTATTCAACCCGGCCTGATTTATTCATCATTATCATTTTCATAGGGCCACCATTTTTTTAGTATACCCGGTACGATAAACCCGTATGTCGCAAGTCTGTACACACTGACTCATAAGTTATATCTTCAAAAACGTCCCTTTGTTAAGAAAATTCATACCTCACTCTTGATAACCAGTGATGACCCTTGTGGTCTCTTAAAATGATTCTGTTTCTATATCATCAAATTATCATTGTCTTAGATACTAATATTCTAACCGAGGCAATGACCATCTCCACCTTATATATTACTTTATCAATTGCTTTAATTGCTTCATTAGATATGAATTTCACACATAAAACACATATGCAGCAATGTCAACGTCAGATAGTTGCAAAAAAATTGCAAGAAATGAAAGCACGTGTGTGAGAGAGAAAGTGTTAGAGAGATATGGGGAGTCGAAGAATGGGAAAATCTATATCAACCTTTACTCGCGATTGTTATATTATAGGCGAGCAGATACATGTCCACATAAAAATAATTAAAGATCTAGAAATGTTCCCCGTAGAACACTAAACACACAACAATATACAAACGAGAAGCTGTAACATAAGTTTAAGAAACATTTCATTGATTCACAGCTAAGTTTAAATTTTGTCCGTTTATTTTGAAAGTGCTTTGTACTCGAGAATTTGAGCCCTTTTTAACAAAAGTGCTCGAGTACGAGTTCAGCGTACTCACAATGTACTCATGAGTACTTTAACGAATATTTTTAGGTGTTAGACCTATGTCGCCACATTATGCAAAAACACAATTTGTTAAACCAAAAATGTTCACCACTAAATATTTCAATCTTAATGTACAATAATGTATTTTATAATACACATGATACATTTATGGAACATTTGAAATTCAAAAATGCGGAAACACATCCTTGTTTTCCTGACAGAGTCTTGGCGGAGATGCTGAACACCCGCTCTACTGAAGCTGAAGAAGATGATGATGATGAATACGTCTTTTCAGATGGTAAGGAAAAATGACCCTCAGTTGTAGGTTTCAGCAGGTGCTTGTTCCACCAAGTAGGTAGTGATCTCAGATGACTGCTGAAGTTTGTTAGTGATGGCGAACGCTGTATCTACAGGGAACGAAATAACACATTTCCGCCTGTCTCAAACAGCCAAAAACACGTTCAGGGAAAGACATTTTTCATTTTGTTCGTGTCTGTTGGAAAGATTACGTTTTCCATATTAGTATCTAATAAACAGAAACAATCATGACAAAAAGGAAATATTTTACAGCTGGTCTTCAAAAGATTCCTTATATTTCCTTTTTATTTCCTAAATATGGTCTATACTTTCTTCTGCTCTCCAGCATTAAGGCCCCCATCTCCTATCATTTCCTGCACAATCCCGTTTCTTATATAACAGTGTTACTATTGAAAATATTGAACATCTTTTTGCATGCAAGTGTGCACGTAGGAAGGCATGGAGTCTTTTTCCCTCCACAAAAAAAGTGCACTTTCTTGTGCACTCTCAGTGAATCAAAAGTAATACTAATAAGATCTGTCACTGTTTCTTGGTCGTTAAACCTGAAACATATTACATATTGAATCCTTTTCATTTGTAGAAGCTTTTAATTTAGTTCCATCACAGAAAGCTGATGTAGGATTAATTTAATCTGATAGACAAAAGCTTTGCCTATGTATAGCGGTACACATAACACAGAAAGTTCGTTGACACACAGACAGCATAGACAAAGACATAATGAGGTATTACAACAAAGTCTACAAAAGAAATCCTTTCCAGTTGAACATTAACATGGCAAATTATAGTGACACCATGTATGAGGCAGGCGTAACAGAGTGTAAATTGAATTGAGCGAGAACAAAGCACGCCTCATTGGTGGTGTTCGGAAGCAGGTATTGCCGTACGGCATCCATTAACTCTGCGCTTTGGTAAAGTAATTACAACGGCCCTCAGTCACACACACTGAGCAAAATAAGCTCAAACTTTATGTGGATTTGATTGTTATTTTCCGTGAAAACTCATTATTTTTTCTTTTGTATCAAAATACTTGCACCTATAAGTTACGTTATAATTACCTTTTTCTGAAGTTGTTACGACCTTCCTTGGGGAAATAGTTTTGAATTTTCCGAACTAATAAATGGGTAATAACACCTGAAAGGGTCTAGTGTAAACAGGAAATTCAGAGTTCAGCTTTGTACACACGATCAATAGTCAATCAGTCCTACTGATTGAACAACAGTTGAGATCGATTGAGATCACCATTGTGTTCTACTGCAATATATATATATTGATAAGAAAGGCCTTTAAATGAACAGAAAAAGTGAATATTTGTATAGCGGAAATGGTTGTGAGCTAAGGCATTATGGGTTCATGTATTGATAAAGTAATAAATAGGTACATATTTATACATACGACATGATGTAAGCAACAATCGTTATTTTTAAATACGTATATATGCAAGTCAACATTATAGCCGCCAGAAGAGTATATGCGTTCATCTGTGTGTGTTTGTGTATGTTGTTCACAAAATAACTCAAGCATTCATATATTAAATCTCAAGAAATTTTCATGGCATTTTGGAAATGAGCCAGGAGAGATTCGATTCGATTTTGATGTGGATGTGGCACATGATCAGGATTCAGGAAAGTACTCTATGAATAAAGTGTTCACAAATGTAGAGTCGCATATAAACGTAAAATCCCTGCGAATATGACCCGAATAAGTGTTGGCAAACACATAGCTGAGGCTCGCATCTTTAGAATGCAAATGTTTAATTAATATTGTTATAACATGTATACGCTTATGTTTATACGGGTATGGTTACTGCAAAATGGTATAAAACGTATAAATGGTTATTGTGATGATAACTTTCTGCACATGTCTCACATATATATATTTTTTCTTATTTATTTGTCTGATTTCTTTTTTTAAGACCCGCCCCTGTAACGAGACAGGTGCGACGTCTCCAGGACCCCTTGTCAGCCTCGTGTTCAGTGTAACGATAGGGCTGGTAGGTTCCTGTATGACTGTGTAATGAGGAGGCTGCACCTGTAGACGCAGCTTTTATTCTGATGATTGGGGACCACAGAACCGCTGGCACAGCTGTACGCGGTGATAGGCAAAACAGGCCAACCGTCACACTCAGCCACCTTGAATATTGTAAGCCGGAACATGGTTGTCATTTGTCTCATGATATCGACTTAACCTTAAAGGGTGTTCCGATATCAGACGTCTGTTAACTTAAGATAACATCTTTAACCTTTTATAAAATAAACCAGAAAACGTTGATCGCATACAGACTTTTCGTTTTGTTTATATCCACTTGTTTATAACCACTTGTTTATATCAGGTAGGGGAGGGCGCCAAAAAAAATCTTTAAACACATTCAAGGACACCTGGCAGCAATCACACGAACCAGAGTTTTGCAAGGGGCATCATGAATCTAGTGACCTTTCCACTTCCGCACATATGCAAATAACCGCCCCAGGTACGTTTTTTGTAAACAATTTCCGATTGTACGGTGTTTACAAACAACTTGTAGATAAATAAGCTGAACCATCAATCAATGAGGCATTGTAAGAACTTCTCCCATCACGAATTACCTACGGTTCATCATACGGAATCCAAATAAATTCCAGTGAAGATCTATTTACGTGAATAGCTGGCTATAACATCATAGAGAGTGGGGCAGGATTTCATCGGCACATTTTTAATATGCTGAGAATAACATCGGTACACATCTGGATATAGGTAGACAAAGGGAGGCATGGTTTAATATATAAAGTACATAGAGATTTAATTTCGATGTTTGCTGATCTCTCCAGGTGTGTCGATATGGTAAACCGGTATGTTTTCCGGTACTTTCAGACATTTCTCGATTCACTTCGATATGTCCCAGATGCATTGCGTCCCCTAATGTATCACGTGGTCCTCCATGTGACGTCATCGGGTTACATCAAGAAATCACATTGGGACCCATTTGTTTAACATCGGTCATGTGTAAATCGGTCTTGAAAGTATCTTTGAAATTTAGAGTTGGTTTATTTCCCAGTTCGCTCTTAACCACGTTTTAAAATCAATAAGTACAGAGAGAAATTCCAAGATTCGCTCGGATGTCGTCTTAGTTTCAGGTCGGGATGTCTCATACGTAGAATTTATGAACTCCTGTAGGCTTAATAAAGACATGTTTTCATTGATTTCTCCCCGACTTCACTCTCCGCAAAAATGTAACAGGTTTATTGATGTTAGAATTACACCTTCTGAAATACTCATTCAATTATGGAGGTGATCCGAATCTTGATATAATTTGTTGGTTTGGGCGGGGTCGCATAAAAAGAGATTTATCGCACAGACACGCCTTTCTCTCGGCATGGATTCGTTTATTTCTAGCGCTTACGGACCGCACACTAAAGTTTAATCAAGATTCCGATCAATTTCCATATATGGTTATCAAGAATATCGTTTTGCGATCTCCGAGTGTATTATCCAGTTAAAGGGACCTTTTCACATACTCGGTATGGTAAATATACATGAAATTGGGTGTTTTCTCCTAACAATATTCAGGCACCTGTTAATATTTCTTGTAATAAATGATTGTTTACCCAGTACACAGGCGGTAATAAGCCCACAACGAGCGCGTTTATAAACATAGCGCGCACGCCATTGGCTGGCAGTATCACGCAAATACCACAATCAAGATCTTAAAAGCGTAAAACCGGTGTTTTTCCTGTGTTTCTTCTATCATTTTTCTTTTCCTTGCTTGAGTTGTCGCGCATGCGCATGGAATATCTGTTAAACTGGTCAAGCAGTCTTGCTATGAAAAACAGACGCAGAAATTTGCTTTTATGTCTTAATGTCAGTTTATGACTTCTGGATTATTCCTAACCCCGTACACATAAAACCTGAAATCCTCAAGGCTTAATAATAAAATATCATTCTTATCATATGGATACCTTCATCCTCATTCAATAGACAGTGCCACCAACAGACCATGGACCTATCCTTTATTAAAAACAATAAACACGCAATTGGACTGTTAATTAACACACACACAACCACAGAAACGTACACAGCAGATAAATTGGACATAGTTAGTCCTTGCGCCGGCGTTGTTTTGCAGTGAAACTATTGTATTCAGCCATAATGAAGTATTGGCGTGAAAAAGTACACTTAGTATTGATCCATGTTACCGAGCCTTATCTCCGAGTCCGAGTACTAGTCCGTGTCCAGGACCCTCTAGTCCGACTCCGAGTCCAGGACCCTCTAGTCCGAGTCCGTGTCCAGGACCCTCTAGTCCCAGTCCGTGTCCAGGACCCTCTAGTCCCAGTCCGTGTCCAGGACCCTCTAGTCCCAGTCCGTGTCCAGGACCCTCTAGTCCCAGTCCTTGTCCAGGACCCTCTAGTCCCAGTCCGTGTCCAGGACCCTCTAGTCCCAGTCCGTGTCCAGGACCCTCTAGTCCCAGTCCGTGTCCAGGACCCTCTAGTCCCAGTCCGTGTCCAGGACCCTCTAGTCCGTGTCCAGGACCCACTAGTCCCAGTCCGTGTCCAGGACCCTCTAGTCCCAGTCTGTGTCCAGGACCCTCTAGTCCGAGTCCGTGTCCAGGACCCTCTAGTCCGAGTCCGTGTCCAGGACCCTCTAGTCCGAGTCCGTGTCCAGGACCCTCTAGTCCCAGTCCGTGTCCAGGACCCTCTAGTCCCAGTCCGTGTCCAGGACCCTCTAGTCCGCGTCCGTGTCCAGGACCCTCTAGTCCGAGTCCGTGTCCAGGACCCTCTAGTCCGAGTCCGTGTCCAGGAATCTCTAGTCCCAGTCCGTGTCCAGGACCCTCTAGTCCCAGTCCGTGTCCAGGACCCTCTAGTCCCAGTCCGTGTCCAGGACCCTCTAGTCCGAGTCCGTGTCCAGGACCCTCTAGTCCCAGTCCGTGTCCAGGACCCTCTAGTCCCAGTCCGTGTCCAGGACCCTCTAGTCCCAGTCCGTGTCCAGGACCCTCAAGTCCGAGTCCGTGTCCAGGACCCTCTAGTCCGAGTCCGTGTCCAGGACCCTCTAGTCCCAGTCCGTGTCCAGGACCCTCTAGTCCCAGTCCGTGTCCAGGACCCTCTAGTCCGCGTCCGTGTCCAGGACCCTCTAGTCCGAGTCCGTGTTCAGGACCCTCTTGTCCCAGTCCGTGTCCAGGACCCTCTAGTCCCAGTCCGTGTCCAGGACCCTCTAGTCCCAGTCCGTGTCCAGGACCCTCTAGTCCCAGTCCGTGTCCAGGACCCTCTAGTCCGCGTCCGTGTCCAGGACCCTCTAGTCCGAGTCCGTGTCCAGGACCCTCTAGTCCCAGTCCGTGTCCAGGACCCTCTAGTCCCAGTCCGTGTCCAGGACCCTCTAGTCCCAGTCCGTGTCCAGGACCCTCTAGTCCGCGTCCGTGTCCAGGACCCTCTAGTCCGAGTCCGTGTCCAGGACCCTCTTGTCCCAGTCCGTGTCCAGGACCCTCTAGTCCCAGTCCGTGTCCAGGACCCTCTAGTCCCAGTCCGTGTCCAGGACCCTCTAGTCCCAGTCCGTGTCCAGGACCCTCTAGTCCGCGTCCGTGTCCAGGACCCTCTAGTCCGAGTCCGTGTCCAGGACCCTCTAGTCCCAGTCCGTGTCCAGGACCCTCTAGTCCCAGTCCGTGTCCAGGACCCTCTAGTCCCAGTCCGTGTCCAGGACCCTCTAGTCCCAGTCCGTGTCCAGGACCCTCTAGTCCCAGTCCGTGTCCAGGACCCTCTAGTCCCAGTCCGTGTCCAGGACCCTTTAGTCCCAGTCCGTGTCCAGGACCCTCTAGTCCCAGTCCGTGTCCAGGTCCCTCTAGTCCGCGTCCGTGTCCAGGACCCTCTAGTCCGTGTCCAGGACCCTCTAGTCCGAGTCCGTGTCCAGGACCCTCTAGTCCCAGTCCGTGTCCAGGACCTTCTAGTCCCAGTCCGTGTCCAGGACCCTCTAGTCCCAGTCCGTGTCCAGGACCCTCTAGTCCCAGTCCGTTTCCAGGACCCTCTAGTCCGTGTCCAGGACCCTCTAGTCCGAGTCCGTGTCCAGGACCCACTAGTCCGAGTCCGTGTCCAGGACCCACTAGTCCGAGTCCGTGTCCCTAAAAAAACTGGAGTCCTACAACGATGGTGGCAGTCAAGAAACTTGAATTTTGAGATTTTGAGGGTGTGTATTTGTTTGAGGGTGTGTATTTGTTTCGGAGAAAGGGGGCTTCTGTCCGTACAATGGGCGTCAGTATAGGAAGGGATGGGCGGTATATACCCCCCCCCCCCCCCCACACACACACACACTCATTAGCTAGGGGGAGGGGATGGTCAATGTAATCATTCCCCCTAATATTAAGAGAACAAGTTCTATATATTGGAAATGAAACATATTTATAATTAAAATAACAGACTTTGGTTCCATTTCTGAGTTTATTTTGAAATATTTTATATTTTTAATGGTTTGGAATTAACATAAACCTTATTTTTTAAAACATTATACTTAACTGGTATATATTTGAAAATTGACGCCAATGGTCCATATTTCTATAGATTGCCTTCTCATTTTTTTCTGGGCAAACTAAACCCATGGCAATGTAATGTTATACACTGAATAAAATCGCTCTGCCAATTTTTTCATGAAATTTAACAAAAAAACCTTTAAAAAAAATGGCATAGTTGCTTTCCCCTTGAGATGCTCAAAAATCCCATGTGACTCATAAATACTTTGGCCTGGGCAAGGGGAAATTTTCTGTTTATTGACAATATTGAAATATTCTGATTATTTTCTGTTTTCATGACAAAAAATTGTGTCTATGTGTGCAATAACTCTCTTAGCTAAATGCCAGTATTTCCGCACCTCCTCGCTCCAGTCTTATACAGATATAACAACCATAAAACATCGTTCAGATACGTCAATAACAGTTATGTAATCTGTAATTACATGTACATCAAAGAAATTGGTTCAATACATTTTACTATATATATATATATATATATATATATATATATATATATATATACATATATGATATAACAACCATAAAACATCGTTCAGATACCCGGGAAAAGAAATAGTACGGAGCTCAGTAGATACATTTGGGAGTTAAAAGAGAACAACATAAAATTTGAAATACAGTGGAGAAAACTTAGAAAAGCCAAGGAACATTCACCAGATACTTAAAGATGTAACCTGTGTCTGTGGGAGAAATATTTCACATGTAAACAAAACTGGCCACACTCAACCAATGCAATGAACTAACAAGTTGTAGACACGCCGACAAATTCCTCTTACGTAAACTCAACACAAAGAGTTATCCTGATTAGGCACAAACACGTTTCAGTGAAAAAACCAGATGTTCAATGTACGCGGAAAAAGTCTTTTATCACATTAAACGATTGACATTAAACATCGCTTATTCGTGTTTTAATATTGCCATATGGAAGCTGTCATAAACATAACAACAGCCTAAAGGTTTGTGCTGCCGATAATTTCTTTGAACATGTCTGATGTTTAAACCATTGCATAACAATACCTACCCGTTGATATGCAAACAGGGCTGCCTGGACCGTTTTATTATGACAAGACGGACAAGTTTTATGGAACTGGCGAGCGTCAGGCGGTAAACAACAAACTATTTTTATTACAATGCCGACAGGTTAGCTAATTATCAGTATCATAATAACTTCCAGGGTTGCCCGTACTAAGTGTTACCAGTTGAATAAAAAATCCTTCGCCCTAGATATAGACAAATATAAAGCCCAATAGCTATATTTACCCCCTTTGGTGTCTGGTTGTGCCGTCCCCCCTGTTGGTTCTGGCTCGGGCACCTGTTCCGTCCCGTCGCGTCTCGGCACAGACTGCGTAAGTTACACTTCCAGTTTTACAGCACACCTCTGGTGTCCGGGCCAGCAATGATGAACGCCGGCAGTCTGCGAGTTAATGTCAGTTATTACAAAAACAGCTAAATGCAGGTGGTAACGCATTCAGGGGATTGACATTTGTTGTACTACGAGAGAAACTTGAGATCCTTCCGTTTATATATCTATTATTTATTTATTTCCCAATGGACACGCCGACAGTGCAAAGAGAGAGATTAAAATTAGGACTTGATTACTTTACTCATAGAAACCTGACAATTGAACTGAGTATTTCGAATTTTTGTCACAGACACGGGAGAGAGAAAGAGAGAGAAAGAGAAAAAGAGACAGACAGACAGACAGAGAGACAGATAGACAGACAGTGAGAGACAACGAGTTATAGAGACCGAAAAAACATACAGAAACACTCAGAGAGAAAGAAAGACACAGACAATGAGAGGGGGAGAGACAGAAAGACAACCATGCAGATAACATGACAGACAGTATTTTTCTACTTGAAAAATGTTTTCCTTGAAGACTGGAGGTTTGAACAGAGCATTATAGTTCTGGTACTCTATAAAGGTGACTCCCAAAGGTGTCAGTCCTTGTGGACTGTGGCGTTAAGCCTGGTTAGGCGTGGGATGCCTGGGCGTCACACAAAAACGCGTGCAACACCTGTATACGTCCTCTGGTGGGCAGGGTTCAGTCCAGCTTGGAATGTTGCCACCCCGCCGTGCGTGTCGAGAATAGCTTAAATACCTTGTGGAAAAGGGTGGCGTGATAGTTAAGCCACACCCAAAAATTTCATGTAGTTGTACGGACTCCAGACAAAACTATAAAGCGAGATGGTACTTTTTCATTCTTTCAGTTACCGTTTGAGACAAAATATGTGCACATTTGCTAACTTCAAGAAAGGATAAACAATTTAAAGGAACAATATGTGAAATGATGTTTATGAATAACACAAAGTTTAACCTCCTTTCAAATAATTTTCAGATAAAAAGTTTGCATAATTAATACACTAATGAATTCTTCTTAGGATGGCAACAAGCGAAAAATTTAACACCGAGGACTTTGTAGTCATTCACTACAATAATTATGTAATTTGAATTACTAGCGGCTCAGTAGAACAACCGCTGTTTTGAATGTGGCCATGTTGTGGTGGTGTTAGTGGTGAGGGCTGTCGGCGTGTGACCGCAGGACTGAGGGTTCGTGTCCTGTTCGAGACCGCAAGTTCTTCACGGCAACCATGCGCCAACTTCACCTATTGGAGTTAATAGTCATACAGTCAAGTGCGGCTAGCACATTGGTTAATCCTTTTGGAAATAAAGGAAATAAAACTATAAAAGAAATACTTTGCGAGAGAACAGATCGTGTTAAAACACAATCTGACTCGGTGAAACCATGAAAAATAAACGCCCGTATTTACATTTTATTTATAGGATCACAAAAATCTGGTTGTTTATTAGGTAGGGAAATATTTCTAAAAGAGAACATTCCTAAAAAATAAACTATTGGAAACCATTGTCATTGTCTTTGCACGTTATATTTTTTCGAATGTTTGATAAGGGTATAACATTATTACCTCCGCCAAGCGGCGGGGATAATGTTTTTGGTGGCGTTGGTTTGTCTGTCCGTCTGTAAGCAGCATTACTCAAATAGTTATTGACTTATTTAAATGAAATTTTCAGGATAGCTCGGCAAAGTTACAAGGAACAATTGATTTGGGATAAATAACCCCAGAACGTGTGTTTAATGGAGTTTTATAGCACATTCGTTTACACGGGAACGTAACGTAACGACATGGCCATCTTTTGAGTGCAAGTCGTGACGTCAATGAGGACAATGACGTACCGTTTCCTTGAAAGGTGTCAGTAATTCAACCTGCACCAAGGGAGCCTTTTTACAAGGAAAATGTCGGGATACGCCTAATGAGCTGCCTCGGCGGAGGTCTGCGCTCTCTGAGCACATTTCTAGTAATTTATATTATTTTGAATAACAAATTTATATGTATGATTTCACATTCAATATTTGGGAATGCCTGGTCAAGATTATATATATGATAAAACTGGCTTGGTAATTATCAATTTTCGATAATTTACTACTCACCGCATAAATATATCATACCTATCGGCATGGCTTGTTAGACACAAGGTCGTTGCTAACAGCAGAAGGTTTCAGTAAAGCAAATGTAACTAAAACAGAAACCATTCGACTGTTACATTCAGTATAGAGTACTTAGGGAGCTGCGTGTCGTATCGAGATGGTGGTCATAGTTAGTGTTAAAAGCAGTACTCGAGTCAGAGTAGTTCTAACCGAGTACTCGAATCCGAAATTAGGATTTGAGTGTTCATACATTTTTGGACATTTTCACTTTAATTCAAGCCGTTATTAATTATGACTGTGAATCTAATTTGTTTCTTGTTTATAAAAAAACGGTTTTTTACACAGTATCTCTTCATACGCATTTCCAGCAAAAATATAGACAATAATTGTTGCTTTCTATTCGATTATAGCACATAGGTCATATAAGATAAAAAGGTTTTGATATTTCTATTCTGCTTTATATGCTTTATATCTATGTAACCTTAAGAGGTGTCGCCACTGTAAGGAGTACTCGTGGTCCACAGTCGAGGTAAGACCTACCGGGTGCTGCCCAATCAATCATTAGTCATCGTAGCGCGATGGTCACAATAGGCGTGGTCGTGGTACGTCCTGTTTGTACTTGAAATCCTCTTTTTGGAATCCTTTCCGCTTTTTCGTTTTCCAGGATCTGCAAATGCTATATTAATGTAAACATATGCATACCCCAGATTTGTTTAACATTGTTGCATCATTTAAAAGAGATTCAGGTATGGAGGTCAGGAGCCAATCCTCTAGGTCACTATGCTTACGTCGGGAATTATCTACTGGTTTGGACTGCCCGTCCCTCTCCTTTCAAGATTTCCGGATCCGCATATGACTACCCAAACTGTTGTGATAGCCCTGTTGTCCCTGTATACAGCCAGCTGGCGGTCGCATGACTGGTTAGTGAGGGCGCTCATGTTCTGAGAGTTGTCAAAACTGACTTCATAATGAACCTCTTTTTCTTAATTTTTGATTAAGTACTGCGGCGTTGTGATGATTAATCCTGCCTTTTTTGTTCGTCTGTTATCAAGCTTTGCTCCTCCTCATAGTATGATTTTTTTCTTTTGTTAATTGAAGTAACCTCCACTATTTTTTTATGCTAGCTTAATTAAGTATATGTATATCTTCAAATTCGTGACAGGGGAGTATAGGACGCTTCCTCTAATGTTATATCCTGGTGTTAATCAGGCCCGGTGTCTACGCCACCTACGGGCCCTCGGTGTGTAGTCGTCCCTATTATTGGGTCATACCATCGAGGTATCTCCGAAAAGCGTACTTGTTTGTGAGTGTAACAGAGCCGTTGGGCTTCCAATTAAGCCTACAGAACGCTCACCCTAGGTAGGGGTCGACCGTGAAAATCTCACCGCCTCGACTGTGATTTGAAACCACGATCTACCGGCTCTACCTCTGAGCCATAAAAGCCGATTTTAATATGATCTTGACAGATTTAAGCCATCAGATCTATCCGGAAAGCACAAATACAGTTATATAAAATCTTGGTTCAATTAGTTACGATAAACTCTCTAATCTTATGAAATGCAATTTATCAGTGAAGGCAATCGTGTCTTAAACCAGGGCTCATAAGACAACTCGGAGTCGCAAGAGATAAATTAACCAGGCCACTGTTATCATGCTAATGTAATAAATGTCAGGTCCACAGGCCGTTCAATTCATCACATTTCGGGTAGCAATAAAACACTGAACATGCGACCTTTGCGAGCGTTTGAACCAGTATGTGGAAACCGAATTACTAAAACATTCTAAATATTAGTAATGGAACATATACAAATTATTAAACCACCAATTAGTTTTGCGTGTATGCAGTTTTTATTTTGTGCAAAAGCAGGAAGCGAAGGTCATAAAATAAACTGAGGTCCCATGCAGGTGTTTAACAGGATTAATTAAAGTTCTTATCTGATTCAGTGCCTGTTTGATTGGGCTTATCTAAAAGGACGGTATTAATTAAGTTCAGGTGATTTTCATGACCGCTGTATATCAACAACTAGTCCCTCTGAGTCAGAGAGTGCACCACGTTATATAAGATATACTATAATATATATGTCAGGAATGAAACGTATTCGTCATTTATATATCGTTGCATCACAGAAAAACTTGGTGTCCCTTCCTAAAAAACCGGAGCAACGGTTAATTTTTTGCGTATACCACTCTTTGACACATACATCGAATTACAAAACAGTGTCCTGTATAATTCAGGATATTAGTAACCCCTTTGCCTTTCTGTTTAATTTCTAAGTGTATATGGTGTCCCATGGGTTTTATGACAGCTACGACGTGCAAAGTGCAGGAATCAAAGACGGTTACAATTGAGACGGATTCTTTAAATTTTTTTACATACAAAGGTTTACTTTTATTCTAATTCCTCACATAAAGGCTTATTTTAATCACACAACAGGCATTCTCACGTCTATTTTCTATTATTAGCCACGTGCTGCTCGCGTACATTATCTATGATGGATATATATCTATGACACTTAACTGTGACACTGGACACAAGTCCTGAATCGGACTTGTTTAGAATTCTCGAGTATCTGACATATATACAATACGATTTCTGTGAGAGAAAAAAAGCGTAGCTCCCGTAGACTTGGTGGTATGATGGTAAGATGGTATTTGATCATTTCTTTCAGCCTCTTGTGGATAACACGTTTGGTAAATATCTTTGGTGAAGCCCTGGTAAAATAGGACATTTTGCAGGTGATTGACGTTATACCGGAAAATATCATTTGAAATAATTATCATGACGATATAAAACTAATACTCAGTACAATGCCTTTACGCAATAAAACAGAACAAGCAGAATACCATAACTTAATGTATTGAAAGCCGAATTTTATATTAATTATCCGTTATTATAGCAACAACCATTTTCCATCTTAAACAAAGGCTCAAAAAAGGCTTTGTTTAGTGGAGAATCCAAATTCAGAGGTTAATCTTTCTGGAGGGTCATATTTCCTTTACACAAGAAGGAAAATGGCCACAAGGCATTGTGGGTTACTGAAAATGAGGTTTACCGCCTGCAGGTCATTTATTATGTATGGGAGAAATGTCACACTCTATCAGATTACCTCGCAGTTACGATCGGGTGGTGCCTTAGTGTAGAATGAATGGGACTATATCACAAAAATCTTTTGAAAGGTTGTAACAGTCAAATGTAACAAAATACCCACAACCATCACTTGATTCATGCATGCATAAAGGATTCCTTTGAATTATTCCCCTTTCGCCAAGGATTATCAATATTGGTCATCATGCGTTACTGTCATTTCTCAGATTACAGATTAACTCGATTCATAGACGTTCCTGGAAGACATGGTAGACAAAAGAAGCCTGAGGTTTTGTTGAGATAAACAACCCATTTCCCAACGTTTCCAGTTTTATATTAGCTTTTGCTACTTTTTCAGTGTCATATGTATTTGGATAAAGAAGTATTTCATGTATTTATTTTATTTTGAATATAACAAACGATTATTTTTGCTCCTGAACCCCAAATCATCTTAGTGTTTAAAAGGCAATTAAGCCTTCATCATAAATTTGGAATTTGCAATGAGACGCGTATAGCAGAGTTAATCATTGAGCAAGTTAGCAGGTGAAACAGAATGACTCGTGTAAGTTGCACATAAACACACATTCACATGTTTGTAAACAATGGGGGTAACTTCAAAGAGCAACACCGGTAAAACATAAAATATTTACGTTGCGCAGGCATATTCAATTAAGCGAACAATAGAAAGCGGAATTTCCCACGTAAAGTTGCAATTTTTTTCTGAAGCACGGTGAAAAAGTATTCAGCAACCAACAAATGTAAACATACGTTCGCAATGCATATTGCATAGAAAACCTGGCACAGCCAGCTAGGCGATATGTATCCCACGTCACGCGTGATCTATCATTCAGGCGAGAGGCTGGGTCCAAGTTTTGGGGATGACGTCAGTGGCTGCTCCCAGGGTAGCCCGCCCGGTTTCTTTAGAGCTGTCAAAATTGCATCATTTAACATCAGGTAGCCTGTTCGATATCTGCTGACGTTCCGCGCACATATTCGACTTGCTTTTATAGCCGGTGTTTATTGGAAAACCTAGCCCGCTTTATACTGTGTGGAAAGATATCTGGCGGGTACAGCTGGCAAGGGACGTGCGAAAAAAAAAAACAACAACCATCAAGTTAGTGAGACAAGAATATGTATTTTGCGACTTACGTTGGATACGTTGGAATTTGGCAGAAAATCTGACTGCTCTGAAATACCACGTGACGGAGTTCGTTATTTGCCGATTGCTCTTACATTACACGTGAGTAGATTTCTTATTTTGTATCACACATTCGACCTATTCTCGTATTGTGTAGCATCTGTTTTTAATTATATATATATTGTATACGGTGTTTTCAGCTTAATAAGAGATTACGTTTTACATTTTATTCTCTCAATTTACTTTGTTAACAGAAGTAAAAAGGATTTCACTTCTATAATAAGTGTTTTGTGTGTAGTCTTTACTAAATCTTTCATAGTGTCAGAATTTCTTTGATACTCCCTGTAGAATGTAGATCTATATGATACAAAGTTTCTCAATTTCACCGATTAATATAAAAATACTTTAATATATGGCAATCAATTCCAAATGGTTATATTCGATTCGGGAATTAGTGCCATAGTTATTGATCCAAACATTAACTGGGTATAATATATATATGTATGCTTTCCAAAAAGAAGTGTAATTTTTTAAAAAAAAAAGACCATTTTTTAATTCAAATCAGTTTCTCGACCAAGTAACACACCAAAAGTAACACGTGAAGCAATGTATAGCACTAAAATCAAAACATATTTCGTATAACGGTTGTATGCTAAAATGTAGGTTTGATACGCTATAATACATATTTCATATTATGGTTGCATGCAAAAAGGTAGGTGTGATACGCTATAAAACATATTTCATATTATGGTTTAATGCCAAAATGAAAGGTTTATACCTTTAAACATATTTCATATTACGGTTGTATGCAAAAATGTAAGGTTTATACCTATAAAACATATTTCATATTACGGTTGTATGCAAAAATGTAGGTTTGATACGCCATAAAACATATTTCATATTATGGTTAAATGCCTAAAGGTAGGTGTGATACGTTATCAATCATATTTCATTTTATGGTTGTATGCCAAAATGTAAGGTTTATACCTATTAAACATATTTCATATTACGGTTGTATACGAAAATGTAGGTTTGCTACGATATAAAACATATTTCATATTACCGTAGTATGCTTAAATGTAGGTTCGATACGCTATGAAACATATTTCATATTACGAGTGTATGCTAAGATCTAGGTTTGATACGCTATAAAACATATTTCATATTATGGTTGTATGCCAAAATGTAAGGTTTATACCTATAAAACATATTTCATATTACGGTTGTATGCAAAAATGTAGGTTTGATACGCTATAATACATATTTCATATTATGGTTGCATGCTAAAAGGTAGGTGTGATACGCTATAAAACATATTTCATTTGATGGTTGTATGCCAAAGTGTAAGGTTTATACCTATAAAACATATTTCATATTACGGTTGAATGCAAAAATGTAGGTGTGATACGCTATAAAACATTTTTCATATTATGGTTGCATGCTAAAAGGTAGGTGTGATACGTTATAAAACATATTTCATTTGATGATTGTATGCCAAAATGTAAGGTTTATACCCATAAAACATATTTCATATTACGGTTGTATGCGAAAATGTAGGTTTTTCCTGGAAGTATCCTTGTAATTTTTAACTAAAATGGGCATGAGATGTACTCTTAAACTACCTTAATCTCATACCCAGTATATGAGTTGAAATTGCGACGTGATCATATATTATGTAAATAACTAATTTAAATCAAGCCATTATAATATATCTTTAATCACCATTACACCTGTAAGTCACTGGGTTTTTTGTTTTTATCGGTTAACACGGTCTTTGCGGATTTAGCCGTGGTTCATTTGATCTCAGTGTCATGCAGGGATATTTAGTGGTATCTATGTTATGGATTGTTCTGATAACAATTCGGAATCACTTCTGATTTTGAAAGAATTGTTTCATCTAGGACTGAATCGGGTATTCCATGTTCTATCAAATATAACAAATAGTAGAATCTGTTACCACGACCACCTACGGGACCAGCCAGAGTGGTTGTGTTAGGGGGAGCTTTTTATGATGATTTTACATTAGTCTGGGACCAAAAAGGGTGGTCGTCTTAGCAGGGTGGTCTTCATAGCGGGGTGGTCGTCTGGCGAGATTTCACTGTATTTTATTCCAGGTCGTTTTAACAAATATTTGGTAAGATAACATGAAGCATTTAATTTTCGTTTAAAGGGACATAATCAGGAGCAATATTATGCCTATTCTTTCACACTATCTATTCAGTTTTGCTTTAGTCAAAAGTTTCCCACCAAAACCAACCCAACATACAGTCTCAGTACCTTGTATACGGCTGTTCAACACCTTGTTATGGGTCTGCGTGTTGGTAGACAGTCAAGGTGTGTCTGTTTACCATAACAAGGCCGCTTGACCAGAGCTCCGATTGTGAGCCTTAACAAGCGGTGTTTCAGCCAGTGAGAACATGTATTCCATTTTTTGGGCTAGGCCAGTCAGGGTATCTCCTGATTAATGTGTTGTGGCCGGGCGATTCACGCGCAAGCATGTTGACACCTTTGATCGCGCCCGGTCCACTGTTTTTAACACTCGTTTACAGGAGTAAGCAATATTTTGGCAGGTGCAAATTTATTTTAAAGGGAAGAATCTATTTTTCATGTAAATTCAACATGCTTTATAGGTGATTGGGCCCCTTTAAGATATATATGTTATTTTTAGTTTTTGAATTTGGCGAGATCTTTGGGTTTCGGGGTTTTGTTTTTACTTTCTACTGAGTACAAATGGGTTCAAAAGAAACGTTTGATATTTGCTGTTAAATTATACATGCTCCTTCTATTGTTCCATCTCGCTCCTGGATATCGCAGTCACGAGATGGGTCACCCTAATGAGTGCGACATTGGGTGCACGCGTGTCAAACAAAGAAAATGCAATGTAGCAATGTCCTTTTATATAAAGGATTACCCATCGAGGGAAAGAAAACTAAATAGATAGTGTCGATCAAAATAAACCGCTTCCATGTTTCTTGTAAATCTCGCTTATTGCATAGAAACCACAGGGCCTCTGTGGTTAGAAAGGATTTAATACATGAAAGGTTAAACCATTGCCAAACAAAATACCATGAATATCTGTCCCTCACGCAATTATGTATCTTGAGGCAAAGTATGATCAAACGTCTCGATGTGTCGCTTTTACTGAAGGTGTATTGTCATAAAATCATGAAATGAATATATAGATTTCCTATCATCCTCATTATCTTTTATTACCGTTACCTGTCAAGATCACGTGCAAGCATGTATTAAATCCGTAACTTTTGTTTCAATTATGCTTCAAAATAATCATTTCGCGTGCACCGGCTGTTATTGTAAGCAGTAGCGTGAATAAACGCCGTCTTTATTCGCCACCACATAATCTTGCACTATTTTAGCCCAAAGTGAGAAAAGGGGTCCATGAATATATTACTTTGATATATATTTGGGTCCAGATGGTTTAGCTTTCTTAGATCCTTCCGAGTACAAAATCAGATTTTTTTTCTGCTGTCTGTGTTTGCGCTGTAGATCTTCGTTGCGCATAATTGTGCATAATTCACCTTTTTAATTGGCCGATTTAAATCTAATTTGCCGTTTCCTTTCCCTGTCATATGATTCCCTTTATCCTTACCTTGTAGTCAACGCATACCACAGATCATGAACCTGTCCTCTGAAGTTATAAAGTTAAGTTTAGGCATAAATAAAAAATATATGTTTGCAGCAAATTTGGAGTTTTAACAAATAGGTGAGCACTGCGGCATTGTTATTCGATTACCCCAGCTCCAAATTAATCCTGCTAACATGATATCACATTCATGTTATAATTATGGTAATTTTTCCTTAAATAAGGTTTTTAGGCGTGTCATTTACATATGTATCTTGTCATGCTCTTTAGGGGACATTAGTTAATATCTCCATGATTAACAATATAACTGGTATTTTGCGACTTTTCATTAAGGTTAATTTATCGAGATTACAATTTAAATTGAATTAACTCTGTGTTGTTATTTCAAGAACGTTCACACATTTTCATATCCTTCATACAAGCTTACAATTTTTTTTGTCCCACCAGCTCGTTCCATAGTTTGGGTTCCTAAGTCCGGAGAACATGCTTGGCCTTAATAAAGTCGTCTTTTTAATGGAGATAGTGTTACACTGTCAATCTGAAAACAACACTTCTCTTACTAGAGGTTTCAAATAACTCAATTTTTATTAATATGAAATATGTTTTAATTAGCTCAAATGTTTAAACATTTATATAGTATATGAGTTTGAGTTAAGAATTTGACATAAATATTGCGATATATCGCTAGATTCAGACGATATTTCATACATATCACGATATTTAATATTATAATATCATTGTATCACGGTCTAGACAACACGTATAAATGTTCCTTTTACAAAGTCCAATGAATAATATTAATCGAGGTAGTTCTGAAAGCTCGCAGACCTGTTGTTTTCTCGTTTTTGTTTAACTGAAATCCAGCTAGTCACAGAAAAGACAAAAAAAAGGTTTGTTTCTCAGGCTCCTATTAACATAGATATTATAAAAATGTCATAGGGTATATCAGGGAACAACATGAAAATAAAATAATTGTTTTGATATAAAGTTAAAGCACACAATAACAAACTAATAAAATTTCGATCAAATTTTTGTTATTGTGTGCTTTAAACTCTATAGCAAAACAAGTCTATTATTATCACCTTTTGAGAAAATAAAATAATAATTTCGATAAAATTACTAATAAAATTTCGATCAAATTTTTGTTATTGTGTGCTTTAAACTCTATAGCAAAACAAGTCTATTATTATCACCTTTTGAGAAAATAAAATAATAATTTCGATAAAATTGTTATTTTCTTTTATGAAGAGCGGCTGGTGATCAAAATCTGTACATTTCTTCTGAAAAAAAATCATCCTTTATGCAGGGGTCAAACTGATGCATCCCAACATTTTATTGTACTTACGATACTTTTTTTCTGAAAAGCGTTCCTTTCTGTAGTCTAGCGCCTTGTTATTTGATAAATGGTTAATTAAGCACAATAAAATGGAGTATATTTATAAAGGCTTGGTCAGTATGCCGAAAATCGTTTATAGCAAATAATATGATTATGATTAAACTCCGGGCGCCCAGTGACTTCTATAATTCCTATATATTTTTCAATGAAAATAATTGTCTCCTATTATTTCCTATATTTTCCAGCAATAGACTACAGTCTCCTATATTTTCCTATATTCCTTGAATGTACATAGAGGCTAACGATTTGTCTGTAATTCCTGAATGGAAGGTGATGCAGGCACATAAAACAATTAAACATACCTTCAGAAGCTGTATGCAGAATAAGACAGTGACGTTGATTTTCCGTGTAAACCACGATTGCGCATTGAAAACTCCTGTATATTACTTCCTTTATATTTTGATGAAATTCCTTTAAACTCATATCTTTTTGTCGCAGGTCCTCATATAAAATTCCTGTATATCTCAACTGGTCCGATGGGAGCCCTGCCTCATCGTTGTGAATATTACTTGAATAATAAAATATAAACTATTGGGAAAAAATCCGAAGCATTGAATAAAAATCTTCAAAAACTGACGAAGACCACTTGCCAGAAAGAAAAACTTATAATAATCATATTTTTGTAGTTTCTCCTCGGAAAGGGTTGATGTTTATAAATAAAGATGAAAGGATCGTGTCTTAATTCAGCGAGAGGACCACCCACTGGGCTTCAAGAAGAAGCCCACACCTGCGAGACTATTGATGAAGTCACACTGACGTCACACTCACACCTACGTTTGTTCCTGTCATGTTCTCCTGTCATAACTTTTCCTGAAATGCCGCGAAAAATATCGATGGTTACGTTATTGGTAATGCTTTACAACAAGAAGTGAAACCAAAAGTACCGATATAAATAGCAAGACAACATAAGGTGATTGAGAACAAGAGTGCGACAATTGAACATCTGCCATTGCACCTTGTCTAAATCACCACAAAGTACGTAGGTTATTTCTATATATTTCTAAGGGTAGGTTCCACCTCTTTTATGTGCAGAAAAAGGCTTGTTAAAGGGTTCTTCAGTTCTTTACTAGGAACCAAAAAAAATATAGTGCGAGCGGGGGAGTTTTTTTCTGTTAAAAAATTTAGTCAATTTCTCATACCTTTAAGAACTGTTTTAAGAATTTTGTGCCACAGAAAAAGAAAATTACCAAAGACGTGACTTCATTTGCAAAAACAAAATTCCAAACAAAACGGGAGTGGCGACTCCGTAGAACTTTTTTAGGTGTGGCTGTAGTGAAGCAGGCTGTATAGTGATAACAAACGGCTTAACATCTTAAATGCCATAAATGTAATATATATATATATATATATATATATATATATATTATATATAGTTATATCCCCATATCTGATGGCTCTTTTTCGATGTCGTGCGTATATTTATATTTACTTATTATTTAACCGATGGAAAGAAGTTAATGTGTGAGAATTAAGCGTAATAAAGCGTCGCAGTTAACTTGAGGATGGTATAACGATACGCTGGTTTACGATACGATCCGTGAAATTACAGATACGATGCATCTGAAATACTTCTGAGTCTGCTTATATAAGGTATTTCCAAACTGTTCGAATTACATTTATTCTCAAACAATTAGCTACTCAGATGCCCTCACACTTTTTTCGGGATATTCGTTTCACCTTACATGACAAGCATGGCGCTTGAAAGAAAAAAAAATATTATCAAAGGGGTATATTCCGATATCTGACGTCTACTTTCACTGATTAAGTTAAGTCCTTGAACCTTTTATAAAAAAAATAGTCCAGAAAACGCAAATCCTACTGCACACAGGGTGTTCTTTTTGTTTGTATCCACCAGTTTATAACATGTGGCGGTGCCAATATAATTTCAACATATTGAACAATAACATCTGGTAAAAACTAGCCAGCAAACCCCTTTTCACATGATTTTTCTTCTGTTTGTCAGCATTGGCACGTGTACCGTGACTGTCAACAGCTTGATGATAAAGAAGCTCATACAACCGTCAAAGAGGTGTATAATACATTTTCTTACGCTCAATTTACATCTGGTGATCAAATATCGTCCAGGCATCAATATAGAGACAACTGATGATGGCATATGATATCTGACTTTGTTTTGCGCTGAATCGGTGCACGGGTATATAGTTACAGCCCTGATAACGTTTTCAATGAGCAATGTCTAGGGCACGTATCCCCATTGTGATATTATTAAATCATCGAGAAAGCAGTTTACGTTTCAGTAATGGATTGTATTTTTTTTCTAGCATCTTCTTTTTCTAAGATTATGTGCTGTTATTGAAGATATGTGGAAAATGCCCGGTCATATCCCCAATATCAGCAAATTTGGGTTTAATTTTTCTAATCTTGTTCGACAGATTTCTGTGGCTTGAAATGTGGACGGTTCTTTTGACGAATTGCTTTAGTATATTTCGGACTAAAATTGTAGAAAAATCAAAATATAATCAAAGCAGGTCACGAACAACAATTGGACAAGTTTGATCATAAAGAGCTGCCAATTTAGACCGATTAATCACCTTTTTAAAATACACGTACGTACTTATAATCCATATTGATAAACACCAGGAGTTTAGTGTAGGATTTTCTCTCAACATGTATTTCTGCATGGCGACACAGACACCAAACTCTGTGTATCCGATCTTAAGAGGTTTCCTCGGACCCCATGGGAGTATATACACCTGGTTCTTGCACGCATGCGCAGATACTGATATAGCAGATAGTGGTAGGTCTGATAGTGGAGGTCATGTGGTGACTGTATAAAAAAATTATACATAGAAGACACAAAAAACCCTAAAGTTGCACCTATCGTAATAAGCAAATATGAAACTTCATGACAATATTTCAATGATTGGTTTAGCTTTATCTCTAGCATGGTTCTTCCTTGTTTAAAGTTGAAATTCTCATTAAAACAAAATTATGGTTCTCAGGTTACCATAAGAACAGTTTCTGATAAAAAAAACGTAGCTAGCAAAAACATAAACATTCTACCTGACCTTCATGACCTGATCATAAATAAATAGGACCGTGTGATATGGTATATTGAAAGAATGGACAAAGTTTTCGTGACAGATACAAATATAAATGTTATAAACCCTGAAGTCAATATGTTATGCATATCTTTTTAAGAAGAATCAAAGAAAATAGTCAATGTTGAGTTGTATCCATATCTAATTTATATTCAATCAATATAAAATTCTGTACGCATATGAATCCAACTTTTATGGAAAATGACGATATTATAGAAATATATCGGTTTTATGTTATGTTTCCTACCTGTATACATAAAATGTAAACATTTCCAAAGATATTGATGTAAACATTTCCAAAGACATTGGGTTTTAGGCGTCAAATCATTAAATGTTTAATTCATAAATATTAAATGCCAACTTTGCTATGTATTACATATCTACCAGACTTTCAGTCTTGACTTATATGATATCTGCATATAAAGATTCATGTATAGGTGAAAGGTTAAGAGAAACTTCACTTTCAGTCATTTCTTCTGTTCCCAAATCCATGTTTAATGTGCGACTCATCGCTCCGTTTCTGACATTTCAATACCACTGGGTCCCTCATATGTTGAATAATTCATCAAAACACATCCTACGCATGTTCAGCCGGGACTCTCTCAAAGATCCAGGATAAACAGTTCAAAATGTACTGGTGTAGCGATTTAAGATTACCCCATCCCTAGATTACCCCCGGATACTTGAACCCGTTTTCAGATTACACCTACAAAACAATTGTTTCTTTATTTATTTTTTACTTATGATTCAAATAATTCCTTTCTGCTTGATTTTCCAAATATATCTAAACCTATTATATATTATGTTTGAATGTGATGTTTCTTGTGATTTCGAGAAGTGTGTTGGTCAATATTAATATAATTAACAATATAATTAACATTTTCGGATAATTATTTCATGGATGGATTCCATATTTTAAAATATCGTATTCTTTACGTCGTTTATGAAATAAAATATCATGAGTTAGAAACAAAAATATATGTGATTTGGTTTAATCAGCAAAAGCTCAGTGCGGGGGTTACCAGAAATTAGGTTCGGACTACTCCTTGGGGGGGGGGGGGGGTACCGGGGGTAACCGGAAGTCTGTACATCTATGTAAGTTCATTTTACACTTCACTGTGTGGTGGCTCATATGGATACATAATGTTTGCTATATATAGAATAAAAGACAAGTACGTCATTTAAAAATAACTACATGACCTCACACGGATTCAGGCCAGGTAATCATGTTTTGATTATTTTGTATGATTCACTGTAATGTGATAGCACCCTGGTTATCTATATTTTCCTGGTTTTATTGTTATTACAAATCTACGTCACTCAATAAAGCACACGAAGTCGCACGGATCTGGGCGCCTTTACAACGTTTTGATTGGTTTGTATGTTTTTCTGCAATATGATAGCATCTCATATTTCTTCCTATGTTTAATCGAGGGCAGAAAGTTCCTTAATTATTCGCTAGATCCCAAGCCAGGTTATACCTACACTGCTCACTAAGCGGTTATACACTGCAGTCAATCCAGATCTCTTTCGTTTTAACCGCTGCTTTGAATATCAAGATTTTCGGGGTTTCGCCACCAGGGCTCCCATTGGTAATCAATTGTAATCAGACCAATGAAAGCGCGGTATCGCTCCAAGTTTTAAAATGCCATGAAAATCACGACGAGGAAAAACATTTTTTTGTTATTTGTCAGGGTGTATTTTCATGTGCATTTGGGCTTTATTCGTGGAATTCTAATGGATAATTTCCAGTCCTTATTCTTGTTTCGAGTAGTTTTGTTCCCGTCGCATACTAAAATCCACTGCCGATAAGTGATTAATTGATTTTTAATCCATCGCTCATATCGAGACTATATACAATAAAATTTGCTCTGGTATGAGTTCGCAAACATTAAATTTATATTATATTTCTAATAATTTTATATGTTTGTCACAGTTTTATTCATTTATGGATAAAAGTTTAAAAAGCCTCTGTCTCTGAATCCTTGGTCTTATTAGTTTAGCCATATACAGGTCTCATTTGGATGAAAATGGGGAAATTTGCTTAAAGAATACATTGTCATTTGTTTCGACGTCTCCCTGCTTACTTGAAACAACGACACCTTCTACCATTCTGCTGTACGTTTGAACTCAGTTGGAAACGAAGGAAAATCATAGTAACTGATATTGAATTTAATAAAAAAAGATAAAATGAAATAGAATTAATTTTGTTCCATTGACTCAAATGAAATGAGTTGAATTTTTTAACTTAATTTCAGAATTGCTCCTTAGAAATTTCTCATGTTTCCAATTCAGGAGAGTTATAAAAATAAAAATAAAATCATTACTAAAATAACAGCTGCTTTGAAGGAATTTCAAAGTAATTTAAAGATAAAATTTCTTAACCATGGCTGGTTAGGGGTGTTGCTATCTGACACAGAAAAAAAACTATCCCTATCAACATCGGTCTATGTTGCGTGATCTTTTATGGGAAAATATCGATATTTCAAGAGAAACCATAAAATATATAAGATACTTGCTTTATTAAAGGGCGTAGGGACGTAATGGTTACTGTACAGGACTCGTGGCCGCAAGGTTGTAGGTTCGCGTCCTCATCTGACCGCATTCCGAGACTCCTCGACAAAGTCTTAACCATAAGGGTCCACTCTCTCGATCCATCAGTGAATGGGTCATAGGCGGCAGGAAAATGTGGAACGAGTGACCACCTTGTGCCTGTCATGACTGCTTCGATTATATACTGGCAAAGAGTTGGGCGTGACTGACGTCGTCAGTAATATGGCTTTAAAGTAAGTGTGCTTTGCTATCATATGTAATTTGAAAACATCTTTAACGTAGATTATTAAACATATAAATGAGTTGAATTAAATATACATTTCATTTAGTTAGAATGTTTATGCCATGAATGTTTATTATGGAACGAGCGGTCTAGATTCTCTCCTCTGGGAATGAGAGACCTTATTTACGACTACCGTAGGTACACGAATAAAACCCAGAGGCCGCGTTCAAAGAAAACCTAGGCAGATGAGAAAAAAAAACATGCTTGACCTTATTTTACCAAGCAAACACGGTGCTTGTAATTTCCAATCTTCCACATATTGATAATACCGAGGAGGAGGGTTAATATTTCACCACATGACAAGCGGAATATAAAAGGTCTGACCTTTCTTTCTGCTAAATATTATATTTTATAACCCCGCCTGAAGCGCTGGCTCGAGGAAAATAGAGACCGGGGCCAGACGTTAAATACTTATATTGGTTAGGGATTGGGCCATTACTCTTCTGGGAAGGAATCGATTTCTGGATAATTTCTTCCGTGTGGACCCTCAACATAAAACCTTGAGTGTCTTTGATATCACGTTTTGTATTCTGTGGTCTCATAGGAGTCTTGGGCCACCGGTTTTTCATCCATCTTTGCATATATCATGTGGCTATAAAGGGGATACTCACGTTAACAGCACTGTTTAATCCACAGGGTGTTCACACATGCGTAAGGCTTGCATCTTTGCGGTTGAGGTGACATTGGGCTGAATTGATAATGCACTTTGCTGTTATGTCTTTTATGGGAAATAAATGCTAGGTATTCAGAAATATTAAGCGATCAGCTTGTCGTAAAAGTATGTTGAAGTGAATCACTTATCATTACGCTAAAATGCTCATTCATCAATTAACTTATTTTGGGTTGGACGCCTCCGCAAGAACATCTCTCTCTCTCTCTCTCTCTCTCTCTCTCTCTCTCTCTCATGGACGTACGTGTGTTTTATTCTAAATAAAAAAGTCATCCCGTATCCATATAAGCCCTCGCAGAGATAAGTGGGAAATGAACTTTATGTCATACCGTCAATGGTCAGATTGAGCGAGTGTAGACTGAAATGTGTAGGATCAATTTTGATGAATTATTCAAACATGTGAATAGGGTCAATGGTTTGGAATGTCATGGATATATAAGAAGGGCTCTTTTCCTAATGTTATTTAGGCAAGGGAATCTCTAGCTCAGTTGTACATATATAAAAATATTATTGGACCGGATGAGGCACCCACGCCCCACCACAAACCTTAGGCCTTAAAAGTATCTTTGAAATAGAACATTAAACGCTGAATAACACAAACAAATCCCACACTGCACAAAGACATGTTAAATTTTCTTTCTTAAAATGCTTCAACAAATTTCTCTTTCATACCCTCCAATCTGTGCGTCGACCCTCATCCTTTCTGGGCCCTGCTGAAAAATTCTCATCCCATTCCAAAAAAATATCTTCTGTACCCTGCAAGTAGCTCTAGTGACAGCGGGAGGCGCATATAATACAAACGCATGTATGAACGAAATCGCGGTGACAAAAAGTGAATTAAGTACTTCTGTTTCTTGGTGGAGACTAATGGTTATTGGGACAATTACCATAAATTCAATGAGAATAAATAAGTTAGAGTGAAAATGTACTCACAAGACTGGATTGTAAATAATACATGCTTTTGCTAATTGCTAATTTCAGACAATTGCTAATTTCAGATAACTCCACTTCAAATAAACACGGACGTTTAGGTTGCTGTGGGGAAGGGGCTGGGGGCGGGCAGCCGCATCATATGTAATCCTTGGTCAATGGGTTAATGGTTTGCATTAAGAATGACTCTAATCTCCTAAATTAATTAAACATGTATTTCATTAAACCCTTAATGCATCCAGAGAACGCATTATCGAAGCTGTACCATAGCCGACCAAAGCCTTTATGCCGGTAGCAATATAATAGTATTTGCGGTCGCGTCAGTCCTAACAATAGTGTTATTCTATCAGCTATTACTCTCCAGCCACCGCCCCTAATAATTACTGTAATACCTTTCGTTGTTTTGTTAATCTCTTATATTGCAGCTGAAGATTGTATTCACGCCTAGGGTGCATTACACGTCAACGCCTCTAATAACTGCAACTCTTTTGTCCCGTTAAGGATTAAATACGGCTGATTTAAAATTAATATAGATTAGATCAAACTCGTTAAACTCGCTCTGCGCTATAATCCCATAATTATACTATCTCTAGGGAACAGTAGGCCCTGATTAACAGTTGTATAATATACTATTATTCAGTGCCTAATGGGACGTTAGCTTAATGAGGGAGGCAGTCTATCTCAAACTTATTTTCTCATTTTCGTGCCGTGTTAAAACATAAACTCTTGCCATAGTGAAAAGAATAACACCTCAGAACCTCGTTTCATTTTGTAATTATCAGTTTGATGGTTTTGTTATCGAGGACTTTGATTTCTTATTTGGCTAAATGTAGAGTTTATTCAGTTGTATACCATGCTGTCAGGTGTTTTATTATTAGGATATTAAACCTGCTAATTATCAATATATTTTCAAATAAACGTCAGTTTTTATTTTGTTAAAGTTTTCTTCAACATGGGCGCTGATACATTGTGCGGAAGTGAGGGTTGTTGGTGTTATATATCCCATCCACCAACTTTTCAGAAGCAACATGTGATGATCGATCTAATCTTTCAGATAATTGGAAAGGAAATACATATTTGAAATCAAATTTATTAATAGTTAGAATAAGAGACGTTCCCATTCCTGCCTTTCTGCTTGAAGGACAATTATTTCACAGATGGGTTATCAATACTTCTGAATTATTACTTATATGCTGGACACCATTTTTATAAGCATGAGTTAGCAAAGCAGGCAGTACAAACAGCAGCCCGCAGTGAAGCCTATTTGTTTGACTCAAACTTTTTTCTCACCATGCAGGAAAGTGCCAACTATGACCATTTAGTCAAATATAACAAATGAATGTCAGAACGAAGTCTTAAATATATGAAATTTGTTTGAAAACAAATGGATAATATTGGGCGTTTGTCATTCATATGATCGTGAAGTTACTAACATTCTAGTCTACTTTAATCACGGAAACACCATAGTCATTATCTGAACAGTATTTCCCTGTTAACTAAAATATTATATATCTAGTCCCCTTTTAGAATTAAGCGATCCTGGAAATAAATCCTTTTTTTAAACCTTTTACTTTGTTGTTGTATTAGAAATGACTCCCACAAACAATATATATATATATATATATATATATATATATATATATATATATATATATATATTGTCATTTCTTTTTTACTCATTATTATTCCTCATTTTATATAACTCCATTCATATGTACAAGAGTCGGCATTGTTAAAAAGCGATGTTATATATATATATATATATATATATATATATATATATATATATATATATATATATATATATATATGCAGAGTGCATTCACTTTAAAAGAAAACGTATTTTCATTACATTTCTAATGTTTGTATAAAATATGATAGTGTTACATTAGAAACAATAGCATATCGGATTAGATCAACCGAAACAACCCACATGTATGCCACACGTACCGTTCAAAGGAAAGCATTGCTCATACATATCAAACAAAGCAGCCACTCCCGTGTCGTCCTAGGGGAAAGTCCGCCTCCGACTGTTATTAATTCTCATATATTCTCACTGTTTTTATTTTTCTGTAGGCAGAGTTTGATGGTGTCCGCCTACCTTTTGTGCGGCTTCATCCTACAGGGTTTCATCCACACGACTCGGTACCGTCATTATTATTAGTGGATAATTGATTTAATTCATAACCGATGGTGGACAAAGCCTATCGGATGAGCGTGTATGCCGCATAGCGTAGTAACGTAATAATACCTCTCATTTACAGTGGATGAGGCGTTTTCATTCCTTAAATATCAGACTTTTTTTGTGATTTTCGTGCTGCCCTAGGATAAAAAGGGAAACGATATTAATTAACCCAACATTGTTGCAATTATTCATTAATTATATCGCCAGTTATCATTTTGTCCTGCATCGTCCGATGTCACAAATCTATAGTGTCCAATAGTCCTTTAGGACAGACAAAAGAAAATTGTTCTATGGACGCTTGTACCAAAATTACGGAACGTGCGAGCGATTTTTTAATATATATTTTTTGGTCTAAATATTTACGCTGCAGATAATATATATATATGTGATTGAACAATTTTTGCAGGATCAGTATATAAATCTGCTTCAGTTGGTAATGTTACGAAGAGAAATTGCTCAGGGGAAAACATTGATCCCGGACTCGAACCTATAACGGTGGCGTACAAGTCCGGTGAACCAACCGCTTCGCAAGCAAAGCAAGCTTCACTAGCGAGAGAGTTCGGTCCGCTTTTATGTCACCCCATAACACACCCCCTCTTGAGAGCGTTCTGCCATCAGAACAAGACTAATTATCCCAGGAGTCACACTTTGGTGTGCTTATTCCCTGGGCCACAAAGTATACCGTCACGTTGGACGATAAGGTCATCAATATATGCGTCGCAGCCCTGAATGTCCTTGACAACCTATGGATGAGGTACTGGAACGTGGCTGGTGAGTTCTTCATGCCAAACGGCATAACTTTATACTGGTACAGTCCTTGTGGCGTCACAAACGCGGACACTTCTTTCTCATCTGTCAGCGGAACTTGCCGGAATCCTTTTAGCAAGTCAAACTTGGAGACATATCTGGAGCTACCGACTCTATCAATACAATCATCGAATCTCGGAATCGGGAGCGTGTCAGTCTTGGTGACAGATTTCAGTTTTCGCTAATCTGTGCACATACGGTAACTCCCATCAGGTTTCGGCACAAGAATACATGGTGAACCCCAGTTACTGTTACTATGTTCGATAAAATCATTTTCCAGCAAATATTGAATCTCATCCTGTAGATACTTGCTTTTCTGGATTCAGTCTATAAGGATTATGCCTGACTGCGCCTGCCTTGCCAACATCGACGTCATGGCACAATATGTTAGTTCGCGTTTGAATGTCACATAAACAAATGTTCATAATTCCGCAGCAGGTTCTTGAGGTCTTGTTGTTGTTGTGCGATAAGGTGTGACAGTTTGGCATCCAGGTTGTTAAGCGTGTCTGAGTTTTTTAGTGGTACTTTTCGACACTGCATGTCTACATCACACTTACAATCAGTATCTACTTTAACTGGGTCAGGGTCAGTTTTTACACAATTAACAACAGCAACATTATGTACAACATCTGATGTGGTATTTCTGTCATTATATGGTTTCAACATGTAAACATGGTACAGATGTTTCTTCTTACGCCTATCTGGTGTCAACATTATGTAATTTAAATCACTGACTTTCTTGTCAACAATGTAAGGACCAAAATACCTAGCTTGCAGAGGTCCACCAGGGATGGGAAGTACGGCAAGGACCTTTTCACCAGGCCCAAACGTCCAACTTACACTGTGCTTGTCAAACTTTGTTTTCATTTTACTTTGTGCAGATTTTAGATTAGACTTTGCAATCTCACAAGCATTGTGAGACATACTGTAACAAACTAAGAGAATCAGAATTTTCACACAAGAGTTTTTCTTTAAGCAGTTCTAGTGGACCGCGAACTGAGTGTCCAAAAATTAGTTCAAAGGGCTGAAACCCAAGGACTCTTGAAAGTATTCTCTGACAGCAAACAGCAATAGGTGGATTCCTTCATCCCAGTCTTTCTGTGTGTCATAGCAATAGGTCCTGATCATGTTTTTTAATGTCTGGTGAAAACGCTCGAGGTCGCCCTGACTTTCAGGATGGTATGGCGAAGAGCTGTACTGTTTTATACCTAGCTCAAGCATAACTTGCTGGAATAAGCCAGACATAAAATTAGACCCTTGATCAGACTGGACGGACTTTGGTAATCCAAAAGTTGTAAAAAACCTTGGTCAGAGCTTTGACAACACTTTTGGTATTAATTTTGCGCAATGATATTGCCTGAGGGAACCTGGTGCGCACATAATTGTGAGCAGGTATTCATGTCCAGATTTTGTTTTGGGCAATGGTCCAACACAGTCAACAATTATCCTAATAAATGGTTCCTCGAAAGCAAGAATAGGCCTAAGTGGGGCTTTAGGAGGATTTTGATTGGGCTTGCCTACCATCTGGCATGAATGGCATGATTTACAATATTGTACAACATCAGTCCTGAGGTAAGGCCAATAGAAGTGTGTACTAACTTTCTGATAAGTTTTATTTATACCTAAATGGCCAGACAAAGGAGCCTCATGTGCCATGCTTAGAATTTCATTGCGAAAGCTTTTGGGCATTTCTGTTAGATGTTTGATGGCCCACTCTTCATCAGCGCATACATCAGGTGGTCGCCATTTACGCATAAGCACTCCATTTTTAACATAGAAACAAACTGGGTTCTGTGACAGTTCATCTTTAAAAACTGCCCTGGGAAACAATCATGAAAGATCAGGGTCCTTATGCTGTTCCGCGATAAGTTCTGACCTTGAAAATGATGCATTCCTGTACGGGCGAGTCGTTAGACGAGTCACTAGTGACTCCCAGAGTGTTATTAACTGGACCATTATCCTCATGTGTGTTTTTTATTGGCAATAGATCTAGTTACAGCACATGAAGGATACAAACCTGAAATTTCCTGACTTTCAGGATCAGTGTCCTGATCAAGTGACGGCTTTTCTGACACTATTGGTACAGGCTGTACTTTGTCACCTGCAACATCATTGCCTGGCAGCAACTGAATTCCCTGAAAAGGTAAAGTAGTTCTTATGCCCACAGTAATATTCCCAACTAATCTGACTTTAAATGGATACTGTGAAGCGGAACTGAAGTGTGCTTGTCTGAAAAAACACACCATTAACAAATGCATGTGCACCAGTAAAATACCTAGTAGAAAATGGCAACGTGTTTACTAACATGAGAGTCTGGCCTGAACCAGTGTCCCTCAAAATTTTAATAGGGATAGAATCTGGAAAATCATTTGAAAGTGATACAAAACCATCATGTATGAATGGCTGAAATAATCAGTGTCAGGAGAGGGATCTACTACCACAGTATCATCAAACAAAGAACTGACACTCAGATTGTCAGTCACAAACTCTTTTCAGAGTCATTAAAGGGAAAGACAATGTACTTACTGATTGCTCATTGAGATGTTTATTAAATGTGGTAAACGAGATGTTTATGTAATGTTGTAAATAAGATGTTTTTTTTTAAATATTGTAAAGATTTAGTGATTGTGGTCGCAAAAAGAAAGTTTTGAGAAAACTTTCTCTTTTCTTACAGGAGGTGAAGTGTTACAGATGTCTGTTTCATTGTGAGCTGTTGACATATCTGTTTTATTGTGCGCCACCGACATGGGTTCAATCCCGGACGAGCCCCCATTTTGTTACGAAGAGAAATTGCTCAGGTGAAAACATTGGGCCGATCCCGGATTCGAACCCACAACGGTGGCGCACAAGTCCGGCGTTCCAACCGCTTCGCCAGAAAAGCAAGCTTCACTAGCGAGACAGTTCGGTCCGCTTTTATGTCACCCCGTATCAGTAAAAAACACAAAGGTGAGTCAAATACTCTTTGAGTTCTAAACAAAGGTCCGAAGGAGAACCACATTGACAGGATACAGAGCCCATAACACAATAATGATCCGCTAAAATTCCGTCGAACAAATATTGTGTTCTTAGAACAATTATTCCTAGTTCTGTCCTCCATGGTTTTCTATCTAAATACTTAACAAACTGTGAAAAAAAACTTATGGATCCCAAAAGGCGCAAAGAATGCTGGGACGAGGACCCAGTGATTTTCCGAGCATCATAAATTTTATCCGAAAAAGACGATGAAAACCCTGGTATATTAATTAAGATTCCTTGATCCTGTCTGTGATCAGTGGAAAATGAACGTGACCAGTTAGAGTCTAACATTGAGTAATGAAGCGTCCAACTGGCACCCGCTCGATTTGGGTGAAGTGATAATCTGACCCCTTTAAATGCGACCTGTCCACTTGGGTTGAAACCAAGACAGTTCAAAGAAAATTACATCTCCTTTATAACATCATTAATAATGTTAATGTGTCTAATGTTATTCAATACAGATTTCCCTAGTTTCATTTTATTAAATCGAGTCTTACACTAAAAGAGACGATAGGCGACAAAAATAAAGTAAGGCAAAAGTGAAATGTCTTTCATCATCCCAACATTTTTTCGGGTAGTACCTTTAAATTAATTATTGGCTTCAAAAATAAAATAATTATTGAAATGATTAAAAATACAGCTAGACTTCTATTTCACACTGTATACAGTGTTGTACTGAATTTTCTGCTTGTTAAAATTAATTATGTAAATCGAGACAAGAAAAAAGCACGTCGTACATTTTCAATTTCCTAAAAGTGCACACCCCCGGATCTTTATTTCCGTATGCCGGCCCTAATTTCCGCCCGCTCAGCTTGTCCAATCAGAATTTATTTCCGAAAGACCTGTGCCGAGTGTATCGTAACAGAGGTGTTTCTAACTGAAGTACAAAACTCCAGGGAAAAGGTCTAATTTAATGGTCATCGACAGAAATACCTAAGCTGTTACGCTCCCACATCCCGAGCTTCTGGAAATACTTGTATGGTGTAAATTGATAAAGTGCTTATTACTCACAAAAAAAATTTTAAAAATTACTCCACACTGTGGGGCTGGTCATGTCTTTGAATGTAAAAGGTTGGCTGCAGCAAATTATTGAATGGCCAAGCACATTCGTTTAAAGAAGAACACTCAAGTCACGCCATAACAAAATGCGAACTCTGAGTAAAAAAAAAATATGAAGTTCGCGCGTGAAATTTTTTTCTGAAAATTTACTGATCGAGACAAATTATGTGGAATATTGCAAGCTTGCATGAAGTACATACTAACCGCACAATGTTAAGTTCATTTTTCATGGTGCTATGAATGCTTTGTAGGGACGGCCCTAAGGGCATTTATTAGCGGTATTGACGAGGGTTTTGCGCCGAAAAAAAATATCAGAGAAAGCAGGATTACATTGAACGTGTTTTTTTGTGTGGTCTAATGGCATTCGTTGCCCTTGTAAATTTGGTTTCTTTTAGTTTGCGTCGGAATGAAAATATAACACCCTGAAATTAATTGGGCAGGTTTGCCAAGCTACGTACTTTAAAATGAATGATATAACAACAAACAAATAATGTAAAATCACGTTGGGCAAACATGTAGTTATTTGATGAACGATGCTATCACAATAAGAGGTATTGATTTCAGTTCAGTTGAATATCTGTCTTTTCTGATTACCTTTCATGGCTTTGTTGGTTCGATATGATTTTTGTAAAGCACATACAATCAAACAGTGAAACCAGTATTTAATGAACAAAATTAAATCGTCAGTTTATACCAATAGAAGGTGTAAACAATTGTATGGAATAGGAATACGTTACTTGAAAGACAAAAAATCAACACAGTGTCACCGGAGAGCTGTGACGTTTTTATTATTTATTGTGGTATTGCATAACCAAATGATCGTTTCTCTAAATTGTTATGTATTAATATGCCGTTTGAAGTATCGATGTAAGGGTGGGAACTTAGGTTTAGGGAAACCATTTGTTTTTTTTTTTCTATGTCGGTTTCAGTTCAGTTTGATTCTCAGAGAATTGGTTCTGGTCAGACTGGTCAGAGTAAGGCTAGACAGTTTCCAGTAATAACATTGTCTAATGTAGATTTTAAAGATAACGCACTTGAAAACATGATGTTTCTTATACTCTTGTATCAGGAGGCGTGTCCATTTTTATATTCGTGAACTTAACGACGGGTCTAAATCATATTGTAAGGCGATAGGCCAAAGGCAGTCAGAATGAGTGAGGGTGATCCGAGATTGTCAACAAACCGGCCAGTGTCGCTCACGAACGGACATGTGAGTTATGTTTACAGTAGGAATTGTAAATAGCCGATAATCATCAGCCGTGGTAAAGCCCAGTAAGAGACAAGAGGATAATACATATGCTGATCGTGATGTGGTACCAAGCATTGTCGTGTATTGTGCCATGTTCATGTACAAATACTTGATTTATCCAGAGTGAATATAGTGGCAGCTGCGTGTTTAACAAACATCGTCAGAGTAAAACGATAGTGGAGACTGTGAGTCTATCAGTCTGTGTTTGGCGAAGTGATTTCCTATGGGAGAGACTGCGTTAACCAGTCATTGGTCCGTGTGGGAAAAGCTTGTGTTAAGTGTATACCGTGTTCACTACAGGTACACAGGAGAACATTCCTAGGTCGTCACGTGTGCGATGGTCATGTGACCAGCGGTTTTAGTGCTTTGAGGACGTTCCATGTTGTGTGGATATATCGAATTACCGGATTAAACAGGACTCTGTGATTGCGTGTATCTATAGGACACAATGGATATTTCACCATTTGTGTGGAACGTCTCCTCCAGAGATTTATTTTTTTAATATAGTTAAGTTTATTTACTCCATTACATTTATATCTTTTGTGATGCAGACGTCTTTACCTTCTTTTTGAGTGTGTGTGTGAGGTTCAGCCATCTTAAATTCCCCGTTAAAAGAACCTGGAAGTCTATTCCTTAGGGGTGGTGACACAGCCTAACCAGAAAATTTGCAAATTTAATTAAAACGTTTGAAACAAATACTGATAAATTATTAGATTATTATTATGTCTTTGCCTGAGTTCATTTCAAAAGTTAAGATTAAAAACACATGGTGACAAATAGAAGTACGATTAGATGACACATATAAACATAAAATGCTCTTAACTGCAATTAAATGATTAAACTCCCTTAAACTTTAGATATGTCTTTTTAAAAACAAATGAATAATGATATTGCCGGCTTATGCAACTTTTGAATTAATATACTGTCATAGGAGGCATATATACATGTAATATCAGGGTAAAGTATCCTACAGTAAAAGCTACAGAGAGCGAAATTTATATCCATTTGACTGTCCATTTGATGTATCACAATGCTTTATAATTCCATACATCAATTGTCAGCTGCTGGCGGTAGGTTGCGTTACTGATAGGGACAAGGTTCATTTCAGTACATTTACAGGACGAACCCCCGGTCAGCTCATGTTATATAAATTCTCCCACATAATTATGTGACCTCAGTCCGTAACTAGTAATTTTAGCAAAGTTAGCTGTAAAGTTCGCCTTTAAACCAAATGGCATTGGTTTTAATATCGAATTAATATATAGTGGTAGGTATATGAACAGTGTCTCAGATCAGCAGATGTTGCTTGAAGGGAGAAGAAAAAATAGTTTTTATTTTGATTAGCTGTCTGAAATGTACACTAGGACCTGGACGTGTTCTTTTATTTGACGATAACTATGCGGTTGCAAGCTGATCAACCATCACGGAAAATGAAAAAAAAATAACAAGTTGTTAGCTGCCGCTTGTACTAAGTCTGTTCTCCTTTTTTAAGTTTCCCTGCATTGGTTTCCTGGCGTGAATTAACCCAGTTGGTGCCGGCTCCATTCCTGGGATCCATTAACTTTAAGAAACTGACATATCTATACAACCTAAGGTCACCTACTTCACATAAACGCCACCGATAATTCCCGGGAGGTAAACTGAATATTCCCGGAGCGAAATTACGCAGAGATATATGGGCGATCTGCTTTCTCCGAGCCGAGTCTGACATGGCCCGAGCTGAATTGGAACACAAATGGTTTTCAATAAGCCCCCTGTAAGACCTCCGTGCAGACCACGCAGCGCCTGGACGTCGGTTGGTCTTTTAGGGCATTTAGTGCACGCTGTCAAACTGTTTCTTTGAAATTCATGCGCAGCAGCCATCTTCCGATTACGATATCTACTCCCAATGAAGTTTCGACCCGCGCAACATGAAAGCCTTTATCTTCGTCGGCTGATTCTGAAACCTGAATTTTTTTACAGGCCATTACAGGAAACATAAATCACGTGACTCTGCATGGTTACCAAAAAATCATTCAGCTCACTCAATAAATGTTTCATTATCACCGGGGCCTCTACAGGAAGACAGATTAAGTTTCAGATCAGTGTGAGATTTTTAATTCTGGGCTTAATGGTTGTGATTTTTATAGAAAGAATATAAAAAAATAATAAAAAAATGAGACGAATATATGACTGACATTGATTTGAAATGATTTAAGCCGTAGGGGAAATTGCTGATTCAAACAATCTCGTCATGTCAAAATAAGTGAGAGAGAAAAATAGATGAAGACCATTCGTTTTATAGAATATAATTTCCGGAGCTTTATGCGAAACTAAAATTCAAACGAAGAGTCATCGCCTCTCTTTTAAACGCGTACATAAATTACCCACGATAAATAAACAGCGGTGATGTTTTCATTAGAGCAGTGTCTATTCAAAGCACGTTATATTGTATACATGTTCTTTAAGAATCTTACGATAGTGTCATATTTGTGAGCATTTTTGCATTTTGAGCATCCCTTCAGCTAACAAGTCTAAAAAAACATTGTGTATTCGATTTCTCATAAAACAAAAGAAAAGTGACTACACCAATATAGCTTCATTTCCCAGACCACCCGTACGAAAAGGGTATCACGGAAAACATCTTGTGAGCTGATGTTGGACCAACAAGTTTTCTATTGACTTCCAGTGAGATTTGCCACGGTAAGAGTACACTTAAATGGAAGAGAATAAAGCTTGGCTGTAACGGGGAACGCTCATTGTCTCTGACCCAAGTAATTTTTTTGCCGTATACTCTGTCGGGTATACAATGACTAAAAGCTGATCGTATCTTTTGTAGTTTCTGGGTCTGGAGATCGTCTGAGTTGCTGTACCCTCTTTCCCGCTTGCCTGACTATTGATTCATGGGTAATTCACAGACCAATATATCCGACCAAGGAGTCATAGCAAGAATAAACCCATCGTACCAATGTTCCCTCACGGCTACCTGCGCCAGTTTTTACAATCATAAATGACAAAAATACCTTCTGAGATAAAGTTTATATCTACACATTTATTACTGCTAATAATGGATGACTCATTGTTATAACTTGTATCTAAAATAATTGTTAACTAAATGAATGATAAGGGTTTTATTGCCATCTAGGTTTCTGTAACCAGGAACCTTAAGATTTTTATGATTAGTTTTCTGCCGATCAGTTCTCCAATGACACAAGGGTTGATTAGAAATTTGTCTGCCCCGCAAAAATAAAAAATAAAAATAATAGGTGTTTACCAGGTGGTATATCTAACCGGGATTTTATAACTACATATACCGATATATTATATCAAATTTGATTTATTATATCAAATGTTGTTTTGTTACCTATGTATGACCTTCATAATTAAATAATAAGAGCGAAACTGCCGTTATCCCCCTTGTGTCAGGACGAGGCCCGATATTTACAACTTAGGCGAGATTTAACATAGTTGGAGGGGGATTATGTTGGCATAATTTGGGTATATTAAAATCAAAATGCAAATATAACAGTTGTATGTATTCGCATATAATATTAAAGTACTTGCATGATAAAAGATTATGCAAGTTTTTGTAGATGGTATTATGAAGTGTGTAGATAGAACGGACAAAGCTGTCACATGCATGGAAAACTAACTTGTCTCTAAAAATATATATATATGATTATAGCGGGGTCCAAAAGCATTACAAACAGCTAAGTCATACTTCAAGCCCCCCCCCCCTTCTCCATGACTTTCATGCAGTCTTTACATATTTTGTCAAAGGTTATCAAACTGTAGACTCCCATTTGTGGCCGCTAACATTCACAGATTTAGGATGTATATTTTCATGTTTTACTTCCCTAGTTTGTTAGTTGTCTATATCAGCATCTTCATCCTTTTTAGTTACCGATGTATGGCTTTCATAATGTAACAATAAAAGCGAAACCGTTAGCTGCCGTTATCCACACATTTATTTATTGTTCCATTGTGTCACGACGAGGCCCGATATTTACAACTTAGACAAGAATTAATTTAGTTTGAAGGGGATTAAATGAACATAGTTTGAGTCCAATTTAATCAAAATGGCACCTTTACGGAAATTCATCTTTGTTCGATGGCAAATGTAACAGTGTATGTTTTTGCATATACTATGTCAAGTCATATCACATATATTGCAACATTCTCAGATATACTGCTGCAAGCTTCCATCAGCATCATATAGCCATCAGCATCATATTAATATGGATTATTCTTCTGCTATGTGATCGTTTACTATGTCGACTTGCCTGTGCAAGCTGAACTCATTTCTCCACTTTCTGTAGCTAAACCAGAAAAGACTATTACTTTAGATTTTATATTAAAATTCTACTAATCTACATTTCCCTAGAAAATAAAAAAAAAGATGATGACCTTGGCCTGTAGAAGGAAGGTACCTATATATATATATATATATATATATATATATATATATATATATATATATATATATATAAATGGTCATATGGGGGGGGGGTTATCACAAGGAATAGTTGGCTATCGGTTGGGACACGGATATCGAGAATATCTCAGTTAAGCTGTGTTTCCATGTATCCTCAAAAAAAAACGTATCCGCAAAAGGCGTACGTACGTTCCATAGTGCGAACTCCACAAAAACTGTTTCCATAATAACGTACGTTTTTCTTGCGGATACCCTTTCGCGTGCCTCTTTTGAAACTGCAAGGACGACAGGCAGGAAGAAGGTCAATATGTTTCAATCTCACCTGGCGCCGGGGCACTGTTGGGAAATGTAGGCATTTTTGCCATCCGCAAAACGGATGAATCGGTCACCGATCCGTTTCAATGCTGTGCGTTTTTGCGGATACGTATTCGGAGCACGTTAAGACGTACATATGGAAACAGATCATCTTAAAAAGAGGGATCCGATTTTTTGCGTACGAGACGTACGAGATTTACGGATGAATGGAAACACAGCTTTAAGTTCATGTTTCGTAAAAGTCAACTATATAGATTAACGTACAGTCAAGGTTGTGGGTTGCATACATAGAGACAGAAAAAAATTATTATGGAATTTTACCAAACACATTGTTTCCTTATTGCTATATGAAAATGTATGAGAATTAAAATGTATTGTCTACCTTATTGAATAATGTCGCCAAACTCATATGTCAGCTATAAAATCTTATTTCAATGTACAAGGTCTGGTTTGTAATGATATTTTTTCAGCATTCCTCTTCGTTTGCACTACAAGTTCTAAATGAAATTTACGGCACTGAAACGGTGCTTATCGCGAGAAATATTACAGGTCTTGGACTTGAAACCTTTAGTCTGTTCTGCTGTCGATTCTTGAATCGGTCAAGAAATAATTTCCCATGAACAATTTTATCAGGAAGCCCTCAGAAGATCATACATGCTTCAGCTAAATCTTGATGAGGCCAAGTGCATGTCATTCGGGTTGAGATTATACTAGTTGATTCCGAGATCCACCTGTCTGGGATGTGTAACCGTGTTCCTACCTTACCCAGAGAAATTTTTCCCATTTACTGAGTTTCTGTGTCTCAAAAGATCTATGTACTGGTGGCACAGTGCCACTATACTTTTACAAAAGCTTTTGAAGAGGTTGGAGCATATATGTGTTCTGAGCCGGACAAATACCGTACCCGGATATCATAAAAAAAGTAGAAAGTAGTCAAATACCACTGATTCCGCCAGGATTTTATAAAATTGTGCTGGGTTTTTCATAGAAAATGAGTTTCACGGTAAACGAAATCCATGGTTGGCGCCCAAAAATTACCAAGGGCCTCGGTTGGGATAGAGAAATCTCATGGTGGTGATCGGAATCGTCTTCAAAATTTAAAGGATTGTTTTCTGTGTATCACCCTGTTCCTCTACAAAATTTTTACTGAAGATGCTGATATAGACAGAGCAAACAAATAACAAACCAGGGAAGTAAGGGAAGTAAAACATAAAAATATACATCCTTAGTGTGTGAATGTTAGCGGCTACATATGGAAGTCAACAGTTAGACAACCTTTGACAAAATATGTAAAGACTGCATGAAATTCATTGAGAAGGGGGCGGGGGGGGGGGGGGGGCTTGAAGTATGACTCAGCTGTTTGTAATGCTTTTCGACCCCGCTATAATCATATATATATATTTTTAGAGACAAGTTAGTTTTCCATGCATGTGACAGCTTTGTCCGTTCTATCTACACACTTCATAATGCACTCTACAAAAACTTGCATGATCTTTTATCATGCAAGCACTTTAATATTATATGCAAACACATACAACTGTTACATTTGCAACGAATAAAGATGAATTTCCGTAAAGGTGCCATTTTGATGTAAATGGACACAAATTATGCTCACATAATCCCCTCCAACTAAGTAAAATCTCGCCTAAGTTGTAAATATCGGGCCTCCTCGTGACGCAAGGGGGAAAATAAAAACTGTGTGGATAACGGCAGTTTCGCTCTTATTGTTATATTATGAAGGTCATACATGGGTAACCAAAAAGCACATTATTTTTATAATGTATAACAGCTGTTTTCTAGAAGGTTTGATCATCTCATCTTCATCTATACTTGAGTGTCTAATTAGTTTAATGTATTACCCTTCATCTGCAGAATGCTTAGAAACATACGTACTAACCAAATCATGTGCTCAGTCTATTTACAGTATTTTATTCAAATGGGAGACCAGCTATATTGAATTTGGTGGTCATTATGACTAAAACAATACCAACAATGAATTCTCTCGGTCATAATACCCCAGAATTCATGTACTGGATGACCCTCTATGTAAAATGTAAAGGAAATTATGGCATTTTTGCTATTTTCGCATTTTTTTGGCGGCCATTTTGTTTTATGCTAATTAGCGAAAACTGCCCAAGGCTGTCAGCGGGCCAACCGACGCCTGATATGTGGGCAAACAAAATCCACAAAGAAAAAAATTTAAGACCATAAAACAAGGTTCAGTCTAGTGGTGACCGGACTAAAAAATAAAAAACTAAAATAATCTTATTTTTTAAATGAGCGAATATGGAAAACACAGAAACCCGTTTGGTATTTTTTTCCAGTTTCTTCTATATATGTAAGATCACCATGGTCGGTATATTTTCTTGATTTTTAAGCCAAACCTGGAACAAACGGCAACAGAAATGATTTTTGTTGTATGGTGACCAGAAGTATCTGGATAATAACATATCAAAAGTCCTTAAAAGTCACATGGGGGGAAGTAATTAAATTTAATGATATTAATTGGCTAATTAAATGTTAAGTTTTACTTTAATTGATTGCATATTGCCATATTAAGCTTTGTCACACCCCTTTGAGTGACCACTCATTTGAAAGATCTCTTCTTTGCTATCTATTGATTCTAACTAAGATGTCAATACTAAGATTTAACAATAGAATGATTTGATGTATATTGATTAGGGAAGATCTCCACAATAACACTTTCCCGTCTGCCCAACGGGTTGGAAATATCGTGAGAATGACTTGCTCCAGTGTCTTAAAGTTACCAGGTGGGCCTACGATTTATCAGAATGCCCTTGAGACAGTCCAAGGAAATATCACATAGAGGATAAATCATAAAGAAATATAGGAGCAAGGGGTTAATGTATATCTCGGTATGTATATACGTGGTGCTCCTTTTGGTGATCCACAACAGTCTCTAGGGCAAGGATGAAACGGTGCCAGCAAATGTTGGACTCGGCAAATCGAGTACTCGTTACATTAGATATTTGAAGTGAAAGAAATGGGAATTCAATTATAATTTATTACCTATGCTGGCCTCATGCAGAAAGGTATAATGGCTTAGCATCAGGGGCCTGGAAGTCGAGTGATAAAACGCTCAGCTCTCTCCGCTGGTGACCTTGGTTCGAACCCTGAGAGAGTGTGTTGTATTGGCCCGTCCAGGTCGGTGGTTGTGTCCGGTTTCTTCTACAGACTACCGAACGCCATCATCCGAGCCACGGAGACTACCTCATATTAGTTAGTATTACTAGTTGTAAAATCCATATTAAATAAAGTTTATAGTTTATCTTGTATTGCATGCGACGACCCTTTAAAGGACATAATCAGGAACAATATAATGCCTATTTTTTTTTACGCTATCAGTTCATATTTGCTTTTTACCCAACAATATATTCGCAGCACATAGTTTCAGTACATTCCATACGGCTATTTATCACTTTGTTATGGTTCTGCGTGTGGGTGAACATAGTCCTTTTACCATTACAATGCCGCGTGAGGTCAAATTTTGCGCTTGCGCGACAGATCCCAAAAAGGAGTAGTCAAAACTGGTGTATACATCCTCTAATATATCTCTGCTGGATCGACGGTCGATTGGCCGAATCTAAATTCATTGAACAACCTGTTGCAACATATCTTTACGACCGGTGTAGGAGCCTTAGCTCAAGTGACACGCGTAACACAGTGAGAGCTGTGTTTATCGGGTCCCTGAGCCACCGCAACACGCAATGTTTCAGCCAGCGAGAACATGTTTTTAACATTTTTGGACCAAGTCAGTCAGGGCATTTCCTGATAGACAGTTGTCGTGGCCAGGATGAGCACGAAAACACACTATGTTTATGTTGACGCCTGTGATCGCGCCTGGTACACTTTTTTTATACTCATGTACAGAAGTAAGCCAATAGTTTCAGGGCGATATTTTGCAGGTAACATTTTACTCTAAAGAGAAGACGCTATAACGTAATACAGTTATTTCAACATAGTAATCAGATGATTTGGCCCCTTTAATATTCAACAAGAGATTTACTGGTATAAATGATAAACACAACCAGCTATTCACAATAGCGATCAATGACACCCGCGACTGAGCGATAAATAGAAAAAAAGCTTTACATTGTGAAGCCTTAGAAACTAAGTTCAGGTCATAATATATGTCGCAAACTATCATATTATATGCCAAAGGGTCAGTGTCTGTCAATCAGCCATATTTGAGATCTAGCGCAAACATGGACAGAAGAAAAAAAGGTAGAAAATAATGTTTTAAACGATGATTTTTTACACATAAGGAAATGTTTAACTCATCCACCCGTACAAGTCTACCCCCTATCCCCCAAATTACAGAGGATGTTGGGTTTAATTTCACGAGAAACATAAACTCGAGTGCTCAAATACTCTTCAATACATCTGTTTTCTGAAAAGAAGCTGTTTCGTGGTGACATAAAAGCTGGTGAAGCCTGCTTTGGAACGCCGGACATGTACGCCACCGACATGGGTTCGAATTCCGGATCGGATTTTCCCCTGAGCAATTAGTCTTTGTAACAAATGGGTGCTCGTCCGGGATACGACAAACTTTGTGGCCCGGGGAATGATGGGAAGTTCCAGTAGCCTGGTTCACCGGATGTGTGACTCCTGGGATCGTCTTGTTCTGATAGCAGACCGCTCTTAAGGGGGGGGGGGGGGGTCGGAGTGACATAAAAGAGGACCAAACTGTCTCGCCAGTGAAGCTTGTGCGCTACCGACACAGGTTTGAATCCCGGATCGGCCCAAATATTTTCCCCTGAGCAATTTGTCTTCGTAGCAAAGCAAAAAAACAACATAAAAAACCCATAACATCAGCAATATTTGTAATACATTATGAGAATGAATTAAGATAATCAAAACTGCATTAATATATATATATATATATATATATATATATATATATATTTTGTTACAGGTGCCCCTTTTTATTGTGTGCAGCGGTCTTACAGATGATTGTTTTATTGTGCACACGGATGTTCCATGCGTTGTTGGCATTTGGTATGTGTAGCACGCGTAGCTCGTTGCCATGGCAGCATCGCCTGGCCGGACCGGGCTGGCCAACCCTGACATGGCGTTCCCGCTCTAGTATGTTCTTTGAGCGTGTGTACTGTGTATTATGGATTGTTCATGAAGGGAATTTTTCTAGAGTTTTCGAAGGAAAGGTTATAAAAAGGGTGTTGTGTTTTAGAGACGGGAGAGAAAAGAGAGAATATTCCAGGGGACACAGAAGCGTGTATTTCAGATGGTGGGACCTATTCCGATAAGTGCGGCAATTATAGATTTTCTTCAGATTTTCTTCTGGATTTGTGACGAATCTTATTTGGTCTTCAGTTTACTTTCAGGATTGTTACAAAGGCTTTACATTGGACTGTCATTCTCCGAGAGAATTTGTGTGAACTGTTCGTCCGGCTTATACATTTTAAAGGACTTATCGCTGTGACAGTGTGGGTATCCAGGTACTGTGCTCTTTCTTTATTTTACTGTGTGATTGTATTGATTTGTTGTTATACTTATGTTATACTTCGTAACTGTATTGATTTAGTGTATTGCAATGTTAGGGTTGTTTTAAGAATAAATTATGGTAAGTTGTTAACCAAAAACACTGACTTCTTTATTCATTCCCCTAGACATTTTACACTGCCTAGTGATACAGAATCTGATTTTTTTTATCTCCTTGACAAAATTTATGTTTATCACGCATACGTGATCTGTTGAAATTAGGTTCCGTAACAATATATATATATATATATATATATATATATATATATATATATATATAGATATATATATATATCCTTGCCGTTTACGTTTAAAAGTTTAAAAAATGAAGAAACAGTCACAAAATCACCAGTCAATTGCCGTTAAGTCCTGCGGCATAATAAAGGGGACCTTATCTTGTTATATGTAAAAGGACAAGAAAGACTTTCATAGAGCTATTTTGTTTCATATCTAGTTTATCTGGCCCTGCTCAGCAGAACATGCTAGGTAAGTGTGATTTAACACGAAATCGCTTTTGCAAGAACAGTGTATATCAAACGTATGCGTGGTATACATGATATCCGAAGATGAGACGTCCAAGTAAGGGCTACACATTATGGAGAAGAAACTGAACAGTTTAAATAACCAAGCCCCGACGCTGCTACAACTGCGTGAGGATTTTCAAATTATTCATGAGTGTGAGTTTATACGGGTAGCTGGAGGATAACCCCTGATCTCTGTGACGTAACCTATATCCTCCCCTGACACGATCACGTGGCCTCACCCGGCAGGAGCTACAGAACCGTAACGTCTTGACGGATGTGTCAGACTTAATCTTTGATGATTTCTTTCCTTTTCTCATGACTGGCACGTCCGGTCCCAGAACTCCCAGGACAATTTCTTAGAAAGTCAAACATTTTTTTTTTCATTCCTTGTTTAACAATAACTCCCGGGTCGTTCAAAGAAATGTTTTCGTAAAGGATACAAGTCCATGAACTGTTCCAGGCACTGTCTATTAATGATGTTGGATTTAGCCGTATGAATAGAATGATATTATATTATAAAATCTTCTTGATCTCCGGTTTCATACGCACGGGATAATGATTATTCAACTGATTATAACCTGATTAATAAAAAAAATACGTTTAATACTAAGTGAAGTATCACATTATAAAGGCATTAACATTAACTAATAGTATGGTGGGTAGGAAGATAAATTGTGCTGATATTGTCATATTTACGATTTTTTTTCTCGATTATATATCCAGACTTAACCTGAGAACCGATACTGCTTGCAAAATTCATGACAGCTGTTAGTCACTTACAATCGCTCACTATAAAGAGCTAATTGGCAATACATGTATTGCAGAGATAATTTTGGTGAAGCAGTGTAGCCTATGGAAATACCATAAACATGTATATCTTAATAGAACATTGTTACGGAACCCAAAATAAACAGATCACGCATGCGTGATGAACACAAATTCTGTAATGGAGATAAAAAAAAATAGATTATGTAACACCAGGCAGCGTGAAATATCCAGATGAATGAATAAAGAAGTCAGTGTTTTTTTGTTAACAAATAACTATAATTTATTCTTAAAACAACCCTAACCTTACAATACACTAAATCAATACAATTAAATAGTATAATAGCGGTATAACAACAAATCAATACAATCACACAGTAAAATAAACAATGTGCACAGTACCTGGATACTACCACCGTCACAACGATAAGTTCTGTAAATGTCTATGCCGGATGAAAAGTCCACACCAACCCTCTCGGAGAATAACAGTCCAATGTAAAGCTCTTGTAACAATCCAGAGAGTAAACTTGAGACAGGCAGCATCAAATTGTATAGAGTTAGTAATAGTAGAATCCCTGAAATTACTGGATAATCGGACAGGTCCCACATACTGACATACACACGTCTGTGTCCGCTGGAATCTTCTCTCCTCTCTCTAAAACATAGCCCCCTATTTATAACTTCTTGCCCAAAGCCTAGAATTTTCTACTTCCCGAACATTCCAAAGGATCTAACATAATACTCAGATAACACGCGTTACAGGAATCATCTAGAAGAACACCACATACAAGGGTCCACACATGACCTCGGCCAGGCGAGAAAGCCCCAAGCCAGCATGACAACGAGAGTTAAACCTGTACGGATTAAACATAGAGTGCAACAAGCGGCCCGGCGAGGGCGCCACAACACGAGCTACGCCCGCGCCACACAATAAAAAGAGCACCTGTAACAACATTCTTTGACATAAAAAAATAACAAAATCATTACATCTAGTACCTATTTATATGGACTAAAAGTCAGTCTGTAATCACATAAATTCCAAGTAAAAGGTGGATGAATAGCTAAGCTATAAATATAATCCTTATAATATCACCGCAGGAACTTAAGGACCACAGAAGTCCGTCAGGCAAATCATGGGTAATGCATGCGGGGTATATTTAGTTCCTGGGGGATAGCGGTTTATCTCTCCCTGACACAGTCCCCATGCTGAGTGGGGGGACACGACACACTGAAGTCGGACATTTGTAATCCAGACACGGGGCGGCGTCGCTAGCGTCTCCGTTGACATGAGTATTAATCGATCCCGGCAAATGGCAAAAGCTCACAGGGGCCTTGATGACCATACGGGAAGGCCCGTTGTCAGGTGGCTGTAAATCTTGCCCTATCCATGTCAATAGAACCCTCCCGTCATCAGGAAAGAACCACCCTCTGCTTACACCTATAACATTTCTAATTGGTGACATAAGTTATATAAAATACATCAGTCATAATTATATTTAAAATTACCACTCCAGGTAATATTTGCAACGGGTTGAATTGTAATTTTTAAACCGGTTCTCATTTATCGATTGCTTTTTGCAGGCAAGCTTTATTTTACAGGCCGGAAAAATCTGCAAGTAACGTTTAATTCTCACCGGCCGCTCCATGCCGATGTTCTTGCATATCACCGGATTTTACTGACCACTTTGGTCACTTCTGGTTTCATCTCCTAAATCACTATTGCCATCATGGGTGACAAAAAAGGAATTGCAGGAGGACAATTTGTCGATTTTTTTTTCAGTTCCATGATCAAATCTACCAATTTTTCACAATAAATATATAACATTTAAGCACAATTGTGAAAAAAGATATATTTATTGTATAAAATATAAGCAGTAACGCGTTCCCTTATTTGTGCACGACACATTGAAAACATTGATTTAAAATTGGATGTGCTTATGGAGCCACTATTTATACGCATTTCAGGCAAAGGTTTATATTAAGACCATCATTAACATCATCCATAAAATACTAATGAGTGGTCGTGTGGTTATAGCTGCATTGATTGTAGTATCCTCGAAAAAAAATCCTTTTTTTAAGTCGTTATAAAACCTATTTTAAATTCTAAATCTATGAATCAGTTCCCTTAAAGTACTACTTACTTTTAACCAGGTTACATTGGCTTTCAAATGGAATATGTTCCTTTTTCATCATATGATATTTTGATAAAAATAAAACGTTTGATCTAATAAAATAGTGCATTTATTTTAAGTTACCTTTTTATGAAAACCCTTTATAGAGAACTTACATTGAATTTACACTGAACTTACACTGACAATATTTCCAAACTATATTCATCTTTATAACGGTCGACACTGGTTTAGTTTATATGAGCTGTGAGTCTTAACCACTCGCTTTTTCTGAGCGGATTTCTCAGGGACCAAATGATGATAGTTAAATTGATCTGAAGTTTAACTTTCGGAAGAGAATTTGTATTATTGTGCGTAATGTTGTGGGTGTTGACGGCGAGTTCTCTGAGTCTCTCCTACTCTCTCTACCTTCCTCCATCCTTCTCTCATACCTTTCCCTCACATTTATAGCAGCCAATCACATTGTGGCTGTGTATCTTGTGCGGAGCTGAAACTTCTCTTCACAGACGAGCCCATATTGCTTGACTTGTTAAGATATTACAGCATATTGTTAATATAAAATTACACTTGTTCAGAAGCATGATGTTATCGAGGGACTATAGATAGATTGAAGTTTAAGGTTTCAGTGCTTCTAAGTTATTTATTATTTATGTAATATTTAACTAGAGAAGCGTATTCATGAGTCCAATGCCATACTAAAATTTATTGCTATACAAACTGTTCCACATTTTTTTTGTGAAACGAAGCCTAGGTCTTTGGAAATTTGCTAATTCTGTTATGTCACAAATTCCCTGAAAGAATTTTTAAAAATATGAAAAGTTGACTTAATTTTCTGTTGATCAAATACACCATTACAAGAACTGGGTGATTTTTTTATTTTCTAGGCAAGAAGGTAAAATTCCAAATATAGGCCTATTGTGTCTATAAACACCGGTAAATTGCAAAAGAAAAAAATCACCAGCTCGAAACCATACTTAAGCGTAGTACTATACTGTTTTTACCTAACTAATCACTTTTGTGGAGTGGCTATCAAGTATGTGGTAGTCGGTGTTGAGACCTTAAAGGTAGAACGGAGTGTTTCTTTATGTTTAGATATGTCAGTTCAACAGCTTTGTTTTGTAAAATAAAATATGTTTCTGGAAACTATAAAACGATAGAAAAATATATTTCTATAATTTCCCATGTGCGACGTATAGTAACTGTTAAAATAAAATACCAGTTATTTTAGAATAACGCTGCTATACGAATTTATTCGGATACAGTTGCATTAATTATTGAAAGAGTAATATACATGTATATAAAAGCATATATACACAAGTGTATATGATATATATGTGTATGCTATTAATCTACAATATTTATATGTTTGCATGTATCATATTTTTTAATTTTTTGCGGCAGTTTTTCCATATTTATCTCTTTATCGTTTCTTCTGCACGCTAGGGCTTGCCATTCTGTCCCATGTATGTCCCGACATTGCCCTCCACGGGATTTACACGAAGTAGACTCCCACGCGAGCCAGTAAGTACGGGAATTGTTTTACACAGCACGGTGTTTATTGGTGATTGATAGTCTGGGTGGTTCATCCTCATGTTTGAATGACAATACAAGTCCCCCAGGAACAAGAGCCCGGAGACATGGGGCTTAAGTAGTATTGATTTGTTATCCCCCGGATAAAACACAAAATAAGACATTCTGCACGCAGCCTTCCTCGAGTTAATCCTCGCTGATGTTAATATAAACTTGCCCGGGCGTTAATGCCAAGCTTAACGCCGGTGTTGCATGCGGAAGCTGCTCCGCGCGTGAGGCCTCATCCCCGAAAATGATTCCATCCCCTCCGTATCCTTACTTCATCCACTCTTTGTTTGTCAGTCTTTTTTGTATTTTTAATATTCTTTTTTTGTCTCCTCCTCTTATGAAAATTTGCTTCTTTCTCACTCATGTTTGTTTTATGTTTCATTTAGGAAGTTTAAGGTGTTACGGAACCTAATATAAACAGATCACGCATGCGTGATGAACACAAATTCTGTAACGGAGATAAAAAAAATATTGGTTAACAAATAACTATAATTGATTCCAAAAACAACCCTAACATTACAATACACTAAATCAATACAATTATACAGTAAAACAGCGGCATAGCAACAAAACAATTCAAACACAGAAAATAATGTGCACAGTGCCTGGATACCAACACCGCCACAACGATTAGTGCTTTAAATGTATACTCTCGGAGATCGACAGTCCAGTGTAAAGCTCTTGCAATAATCCAGAAAGTAAACTGAAGTCCAAATGCATAAAATCCAGGAGAAAGTCTTAGAAAATCTATAATTGCCGCTTTCGTCGGATAAGGTCCTAGAAACTGACACACGCTTCTGCGTCCGCTGGAATCTGCTCTGCTGCTCTCTGCTTGGCTCTAAATCACAGCACAGAATTTTCCACTTCTCGAACAGTGTAAAAGATCTTGCACAACACAGTAAACACGCGTTTCAGGAATTATACCAGGCTCATCACGTGATCCCCGCCAGGCGTGAAAACCCAAGGCTTACATGACAACGAGAGCTCAACCAGCACGGGCCAAACAAAGAATGTAACAAACGGCCCGGCGAGGGCGCCACAACACGAGTTACGCCCGCGCCACACAATAAAAAGAGCACCTGTAACAAAGGCAAACAAAAATAAAAGGTATGGTTCTCAGGCACCGCCCGCGTCAATTTAAACCCCCCGCATCAAAAATTTTAATTTTGATTTTTATCTTTCAAGAATATAAATCATACAATTTATAAAATTTAATATTTGCATTTTTTTTTCCCTGATCATATGACTTTTTTTCGATCTAACGATCGTTTCTTTCCATTTCGTCTAGGATTTCACTACGCTCCTCACGCTCCTGTGGTTATACACTGCAGTCGTCCAAGATCTCCTTTTGTGTATCCGCTTCTTTGTATAGCTGGAATTCCTGAGTTCGAACACCAGGGTACGCACGGAACAAAGAATTATAATCAGACCAATGAGAGCGTGCTATCGCATTGTGAATCCAGCTCCAAATTTGGAACATGCGATACCCGCTGTCGTTGGTATGATTACATCATGACATCCCCTCTCATTGGTCTGATTCTTGGCTCTGTGCCGCCTAATTGCAAGGTCAAGGTCAAGGTCATCAAAATTTCTCAAAACGGTTTTTTCTTCATATCTTTGTGACTATAAGTCGTATCTACTTCAACAATAGCTCATTTTAATCGTCATTCCAAGGCCTGTCATCTGGTGTGTAGCTGACTAAAATTTGCCGTAACCATGGTTACAAATTTGGGGGGAAAAGTCATGATATTCGAAAATAAGGGGTCTTATTTTTCTAACTTTGTCAGTTTTAATTCTAGAGTGATCTAGTTTTTTGCATCAGGTAGCATTCAACTAGTACTACAAGATTTTATTACAAGTCTTGCAGTATCTCGTAAAATATCTCGTGAATAGAGATATTTCGAGATTTCATTCATCTTGCGCCAAAGGCCACATTATTGCAGGAATCTTTTTGAAACTGACATATCATAAGTCCTACACTAGTATCTCGAAATTGTTTTTTCATTTTTTGAATATGGCTGCTAGGGGGCGCTGCATACGACCCTCACACACATATTATTACATTGGCCATATCTCTAAAACCCAAAGCCTCAATTACATGAACTATAGCTTATTTTTTTCCTCTGAGTCTTCTCCATTAACTGATAATGTCATCTGGTCTCAATCTTGTGTCACTTTGTCAGTATGTTCGTCTGTTTGTCAGTTGTCCTCAAATTTGGCTGCTTGCTGATTCTTGCGTCTCACATAGGGCATTCTACAGGCCACAGTTTTTAAAGAAGCATTTGAAAACTGATGCATATTATATTTGACAGAAATATCTCAAAACATTTTTTTTATTTTCCTGATATGGCTGTTAGGTGGCGCTGCACATGACCCTCACACATATCATTATATTGACCATATCTCTAAAACCCAAAGCCTCAATTACAGAAACTATGGCTTATTTTCTTTCCCTGAGTCTTCTCCATGACCTGGTAATGTCATCTGGTCTCAATCTTGTGTCACTTTGTCAGTGTGTCTGTCTGTTTGTCAGTTATCCTCAAATCCGCCTACTTGCTGGTTCTTGCTTCTCATATATAGCATTCTACAGGCCACAGTTTTTTTCAGGAATCCTTTTAAAACTGGTACATCTTATGTGTTACACTAATATCTCAAAACAGATTTTTCATTTTCCGGATATAGCCACTAGGGGGCGCTGCACCTTCACCTCCCCAACATATCATGTTTTGGCCATATCTAAAAAATTATAAACCTTATCTACATAAACTATCGCTAATTTTGCTCTTCTTTACCTTCGGCACTTTTGTCTGGTAATCTGTTATCACAGATGTGTCAGTATGTCTGTCTGTTCGTCTTTTGAGGTCAGCTTTGTCTGCTTCCTTGTTGTTTTGTCTGATATGTCATTTTACAGGCCACAACTTCTCAGCAAACGCTGAGGGTCATTCAAATAATAGAAAACCCACATGTCTGTCCATCTGTCTGTCATTTCAACTTCCGGCAAGCGCTCGACCTCTGGTCGTCTAGTTTTCTCTATATATCCACATTATGTAGTGTCTGTCTGTCTGTCTGTCTGTCTGTCTGTCTCTCTCTCTCTCTCGCGTGCCATGTCCATTTCAGTTTTGCCTGTCTTCTCTGATTTAATAAATACCAACATGTACATGTAAGTATCTATCCACATATTAGTTATCTGTCTTCTCTCGGTATTTTTATTGAGTAACATTAAGTTACTTATCCTGAAAAAGGCCATCCCCCGCTCACAGATATCACGTGACCAGATTAACTGCGGGATTCGTCTTAATTCTTTCAGCACCGCTGGCATGTTCAGGTCGCTTCCGAAACCAATCGGGCGGCAAAATACCAAGTGGGTATCTAAAATCTAAAAATACACTCTCATAATATATTCAAGACTTGTAGTTACAGCTGAAAACAGATCTAATGTTATAGAAAAGTATAGGGTCAGGGACTTTCAATATTTCCGGATTAGTCGACTTTCCTCTGTTTAGCTTTCAGGATGGGTTACGTGCGCTGGATGTTTCTTATCACTTTATAATATAACTTATTATTAAATGTCATTAACTTCCTTCCATAAATGAGTAAGGTATTCTTTATGGAAAAAGAGAAAGGAAGAAACTTAATCAAGCATTCACATCTTCAAGGCACACTTCATATATACTTTAATTTACTCGAAAGCCATGCAAAGATCTGTTTAGAATTAATTTTGCAAGTGTTTTGCAGATTAATCAATTATATCGATGATTGGTGTTTGTTCACTGTCGATAGGAAACATGTGTATTTTCGACATCGATCACTACAAAGAGTATGTCTAAAGTGTGCACATGCAAGCAAGTCTAGCAAAAACACGGGGCAAAAAGGTAGCGACTAATATTAAAGCTAGACCGTGATCAGCTGAAGAAAAAGTGTCAACAACCCAGACTTTACCATGCATGACTTATCATTATTACGTAAAATCTACTTTATGTAATCAGTGTGAGTTTTTAATCAGGCCAAATGTTGCATTTGCCTGAATTATAAACCAACACAATGACCGGCTTCTTGACAATTGCCAGGTGCTTATGGCCCAGTTTAATTCAGAAGTACCTTAGAAGTACCTTTGGTTAAAGACCTATCATCTTTCTCTTTCTTTTATTAAACAAAATTTAAAATAAAATACCTTTACACAATCAATTGACCGATCAAACGGCAGACACTGGTGTAAACATTATCTCCGATATGGTTCACGTAATTAATTAGTATTCTGTAAGGTACTTCCGCAGAGTGTCTTTGGGTCTTGTTATGGCATGTCAAAGGTCCCTGACATTTCCAATATTCGTGTGAAAAAAGCTGTCAATGGCACCGGACCTGGCTTCTAATGCAAAAGCATTTTAAAGTGTGTCATCTGCTTTTTATTTTTAATATATTGGAGACGCATTGGAATCCTATCTTAACTGAATCTTCTCATCGCATCCACACACTAGATGTTGTGTTTTTGCCAGAGCTGGACAAAGGTTTTGGCAACATCATTATATTTTGCAAGGTCCCCAGCCTTGCATTCTTGTTCCCATTGAGGACATCTCACCAGGTGCTCCTTGGTTAATGGTTCAGTGCCACATCAGTATCCCAACTTTTAGAAAGTCACTTTACATCGGCCAGTTTAGACCAATTGCATCGGGGGGGGGGGTCTTCTTCAGGCCCTAAACACATGGATATTTTAATTTCAGTGTAAAGATTCGCTATTCTCTCTTCCCATAAGGCTGCTCTGGACTTTCAGCTTCGGCACTTGGTTCAGTTTCTTTAAGGAAGCTTCGCCGAGACTTCAGTCGGCTCTTGCAGATTGATGGACAAATAGAGGGGGCCTAGGTAGAAGCCGAGGTAGGAGCGTCCACGTGGCGGCCTAGGTAATGCTAATTCTACCACCAATAAACTCAAGAATCCTAGATGAATGATGCCTTAGCACGGCTTATCTCTTCCATGCTTTCTTAGTGACTGATGCGCCCCCCGCGTTGAAGTTACTAACCGTGTCTGTTTGTTAAAAGTGTTCATCTCCAGAGAGTTAAATCTATCTTTTTACTTTAGGTTGCAAGTTAAATATGAAATTAATTATTAGTCATATTTACCGGTAAATAATTGTAGTCTTCATACATATTTTGTCTTGCGCGCAATAACAATCAAATTTAAATATACTCATTGACAGACATATCTTTGAGTCTTATCATTTTCTCTTTTCTAAGAATATTTTAAAGCCTACTTATAAAACAGGCATTAACGAAATTGACGGGAATATAAGTCTTATTTTTATGTCATTTACAAGCAATGAGACGGGCTCCCGGGCTGTTTTCAATTTTCCTCATGGGGAGAATACGGCTGGTTCCCGCACTGTTATTTCACATCACGGGAGTAATTGTGAGACGGCAGACGATGGGGGGTCGTGGCTGTATCTGTCACACGTACAGAATATAAACTCGCGGGACCTCGTCCCAACGAGACATTAGACGAGATGTGCGACTCGATGGATTTGTTCGCTAGATTTGGTCCGAAAACTGCGACGAATCATGCAAAAAGCATACTTATTTTGACATTTCCTATATATGGATTGTAAGGGTATATGTTATCCCGAATAAGCTAACAGCTGGTAAAGGCCATCGTGCTGGACGCCATACTGCTCATGCAAAATTGATATAAATGCCATGAGCTATTTTACCGGCATTACATTTAATGGAGCTGGATTTATTTTCTTTGGCCTGTACTCCTCCTGGTGCGAGAAATACGTGGAAACGACGCGCTAGGCTCTTCACAGAAGTGGGAAAATAATGCCAGAGACGTTGAATCGGATGAAGTTGAAAATAACAGCTGACTAGCTTTTAAACCAAAGACCTGCATTAATACTTTTATAAATGGACTCAAGCTGAATTTCCTTGAAATCCATCACCTATATATAATATATTATATTATATTATATTATATATATATATATATATATATATATATATATATATATACTGTATAGATAACGAACAGTCCGGGGCTCTTCGAAATGCATTTATTTTTCAACGTAAAGACCTTTATAACTTCCGAAATTTATTTCGCATTAACTTATAAATATGCCCATAGGCATTCTTTTTCCGGTTTTTCGTCGATTAAAGTATCTTGTAGGCTGACACACTCCAAGAGCAAAATAAGGTGTGCAAAACAGAAATAGATTTACATTTAAAATTATTACATTAACAAGTTGTGTGCAGCTTTGGTATGTGTTTAAAATCATTAATAATTATCATAATAAAAAGAAAAAGAAAAGTAATTATAAAAGCACCAGAATATGTAATGTATATTTATTTATATACAACAAAATGTATTTGCGTGTAATGTTATACATATTCATATAACTATTTATGTACTATTCATATATACATATTATTTTTTACCACAAAAAGCAGTTTTCAGTTGTGTCCATGACACTGTCTATTGAATGAGGATGAAGGTATCCATACAATAAGTATTAAGCCTCCTTCATTTCATGTATTATATGCACAGGGTAAGGAATAATCCAGAAATCATTACCTATCTATAATACATTCCAACGAAACTCTATAACGAGATTTATCAGAGATAACACAAAGAAAAGCGTTATTTAATTCGTGGATAGAAGCATGAGGATGATTCGTCACAGATATTAGATGACGCTGTACGTGGTGACAACCGCAAGTCCAATATCGCAGTCCGATATTACAGTTTAGGGAATTAACTTTTAAGTAATACAACATTTGGCTTGGGGAAGGTCTGTATTAAGGGTAACTCTGCAGATGTACATGCAGTAGAGTTCCAATTTTCCGAAATCGATTTTTCGAATTTCTGTTTATATGAACTGTTCATTACAATAATTTGTATGTAATGTAAATTCTGACCATTATTCGTTTATCCGAACATATTAGCTGCGTATAACCGATGTTCAACTGCATTATTGATACAGATAAAGTGGATTATAAAGAAACATTGACCCTGTTATTGAGTTATATTTGCATGATAAGAAATATTTACGACTACCGGACAAAACCAGTTGTTTTGTAACCATCAAATCAATCGATGATTGAACGAAAGGTAATTTTCCCCCGATCCCTTTTCAATTATCAAACATTGCACTTCTCCATGGAAGGGGATTTCAGATTTTTAAATATCAACATTAGCATTATTAGTAGAGTTAAGGTATTACCACGGATTCAGTTATACCCATAACTGTATAACATAACCTTTTGCTAGAACTAATCAATATAATTGATAAACGCACTACCATATAAAACAAAAGTATAACTAAAATACAAATTAGCGAAATTTTGTTTCAAAAGTTATCATTTGGAACCGCATATAGCTGTTTTTTTGTAGAGTTTTGGATAATCAGGGTAGAAATGTTACATGGCTCTATATACCCGTGATGGAGCGCAGCAAGGAGCGGAGAGGCTTTCTAGTGACATGAGTCCGTGTCTTACTGCCCCCAGCCAACAACTTATGTGATCCGTGGCACCCTATACGACCCGACAGGGGAACGGGTCATTTGTTTTATCTGATTTTCGTCCGCGTTGTCCAGTGTAGCGATTGTAGGCGGGGACGCTGGGAATCAGGTCTGCTCGGGTTGCCATTGATTCTTGCACCAATGCCAACTATCTCACCACGCATTCGAGACTTTAGGCTTTAAGCTTGCGACGTCAGATACAGTCAGATGAGTGTCCGACCACGTTGGGTTGGTGTCGGGTCTGTTAATGCGACGTCACAGATCTACCGACACGTTCTGGTGTACGTTAAGGGTTATTGCGTCATTTGGTCGCCTAGTGACTTAGGTGTGAGACAAGGCCCTACATCTGTAAGTATACACACTATTTTGTCAAGATTCAGCGTTGCTGCAGCAGTTCAGCGCCCACAGTCTGCACAGTCTTCGCAGCTGCGGAGCTTTGTTGCTTTCATTGTGTTATCGACTGGCTGCCACAGCCTTGCTTAAATGCTGCTTTTATTCAGTCTCAGTCCTGGATTTATAAATCCATGTGTTGATAATTGTACAGTTTTACACAAAATCTATAAACTGTGTTTGCACCAGGCGCTAAATGGGTCGGGTTCTTCACACAAGATTTCTGTGCATACAGCGTATGAAAATGCCAGTACACAATGGTAAGGGTTATTATGTTTCTGTTGCTTGCGTGTTGCGCGTATATTTTAAATATACATTATATATTTACCAAAATGATTAAGACTCCACATACTTTTTATCACTGCAGTTTATATAGTGCTGATGCTTTTCGTAAATATTCCCCAAATATCCAGACTGAATGATACCATATTTAGGTTTCTTGTACGTGAACAATATACCAACCTCTCAGTTCTGATCCTAATCTTGATATACACACAGTATCCTTAATCTTCAAACAGTGTATTTAATCTTGATCCTGGGTATTTAATCTCCATATATATTTTGCTTATTCTTTTAGCCATTTATTTATTTCCTCACAAAAATGAACCATGAAAAGACATTTTTCCCCCAAATTACATATTGTTATGATATGACTCCTTTCTTGTCTTCCATAACAAGGATAAGATTCTTCCTGAACAAGACAATTTTTTTTATGTTTTTTTCCTGAATCCTATTAACAGTAAGAGATAGCTCTGAGAAATTTGAAAGGTGACTTAGATTTTATGAAGAACTTAAAACTGACTTTAATGGTGTTCTTTTTTTTACTCGTTTCTTCAGGAACCATTCATGAAAGAACAAAGAAGTTTTTGTTGCTTTTAGGTACATTAAACTTTCATAATGAAAATCCCGATCGTTCTTTCAGTTTGACGAGGAACACAGCCCCTCAATTTCAGTAACTCTGCTAGTGTTTAAGCCTTCAGGAAAGAAGACGCAATCAACATTACAAAGGGAACGCTCATATACCCCACTATATCATCCTATGAGGATCGTTTTAATTCCTTCTTGAAGCCGGGGATGAAACCCCTTTGTCAGATAAAATAAACTCTCAGCGAATTAAAGAAAGCTGTCAGTTTGGAAAGAATTAAGGTTAATGGAGGTCTGGGTGGACTTTGGAGACAATCGAAGATCCATCGAGTAAACTTAAAGCCTTCTATTCACTCGTTTTTACTATAGCATTTATTTGATTTCTGGCTTCCACTGCGTACATATGATTTAACTGTATGTAATTCCTGTTATGAAAAGTTCTTATAACATACATGCCCCAAACAGGGGCGGATTCAGGATTTAGGAAAAGGGGGGTCCAACCCAGGAGGATTAATGAAAACCCTGAAAAAAAGGTCCCCAGGTCTGGAAAAGGGGGGTCCCGGCCGCATATTTTTGTCTGAAGCCCTTAAAAAAACGTTGTTTCTGATTAAAAGGGGGGAGGGGTCCGCTTCTGCCAAATATGACAAACAGAAATCCACGTGACCTAAGGTGTTTGGTTGTATATGTGCGGAAGTGGGAAGGTCAATAGTTGCAAAAGGTCCTTTGCAAAACTCTGGATTATCTGACATGCCGCCAGTTCTGCTCGCTATATGTGTCTGGATTATTTTGGCAGGCCCCCCACATGTTATAAACTCTTTGATATAAGCTATATGAGCAGCCTATGGGCGGTGGGATCAGCGTTTTCTGGTTCACGGTTTCAAGGGATTTTCCTTAGTTAATAGACGTCAGATATCGAATTATGCCCCTTAAATATGACGATTATATTTTACGGGGTATACCTATTATGAACACCTAGGTCAGTAAACATTTAGGATTAGAATTTTTGCCAATATAATAACTTGTTCGTTTTATTTGATTGATTACAAACTTGTACAAATAGTTACATAACCTTCAAATATATTAATGTTTCTTTAACTTGTTATTCAGATGTTAGAAACAACTGGGTTAGGAAGAACAGATACTATTTGAAAATAGACCCAGCAATCGAGCTAGCCTATCAACAGTCACCTATGCTCCTCTATAAGTCTATCTACAAAAATTAATTAATTAATTATATATATATATATATATATATATATATATATATATATATTGTTACGGCGTGACATAAAAGCGGACCAAACTGTCTCGCTAGTTAAGTTTGCTTTGCTAGCAAAGCGGTTGGTACGCCGGACTTGTGCGCCACCCACCTGGGTTCGACTCCCGGATCGGCCCAGAATTTTTCCCCTCAACAATTTGTCTTCGTAACATAAAATTGTGGGCTCTCGTCCGGGATGCTTAATAGTTTTCAAATTTATGGGGCCTTGACCTGTACACATTGTTTTATCATACAATGTTTACAAGATTACATATTGTTTACAGTTCATCGTTTACAGGATTTATCTCAGTGGTTTTTGTTATAGTTTTAACATCTTATCATGGCAGATTTCAAACCTGAGACATTTGTTGACTATCCCGACCCTGATCAACTTGAACAGTTGTCAAAAGAATAGTTGTTGCGTTTGGGACAACACTTGGGGCTAAGTGTGAAAAAAAAGCTTTGAGAAAGCCTGATATCATTGCTAATATCATGCAAGATCTTATTAGCAAAGGTTTAATTGAAGAGACTGAAGTTGAAACATCAAAAAATGACAGCCTTGCTATGCAATTAGAATTGAAAAAGTTGGAAATGCAACATGAACTAGCATTAAAACAGTTAGAATTAGAAAAAGAACAAGAAATTGAGTTAAAACGACTGGAGTTAGAAAAACTTAAAGTAGAACGTAGTCTAAGTGCTGCCCCAACTCACAGTTTTGATGTTACTAAACACATTAGACTTGTCCCACCTTTTCAGAAAAAAGAGGTTGATAAATATTTCTTACACTTTGAGAAGGTAGCTGAAAGTTTAAAATGGCCTACGGAAAACTGGACTATGCTGTTACAGAGTGTATTGACTGGCAAAGCCAGAGAAATTAATACAGAGCTTTCAGTAGAAGCTGCTGCCGACTATGACCTGGTAAAACGAATAATCCTAAAAGGTTATGAGTTAGTTCCAGAGACTTACCGCCAGAAATTCAGAAATTGGGAAAAGCGCAAAGAACAGACCTTCGTCGAATTCGCTAGGACAAAAGAGCAGTTGTTTGATCGCTGGTGTAGTTCTAAAAATGTAATGAAAGATTATGACAATTAGCGCCAGTTGATTTTGCTTGAAGAATTTAAGCGCTGCATTAACGCAGATGTTAAAACTTTTTTCGATGAGAAAAGTACTGAAACACTTGACATTTCTGCTCAATTAGCTGATGATTATTCATTGACACACAAAATGTGACACTACAAAAGTAGTCCTGATAGTTCAACAAAGCCCATAGCTACACCTCAGTCCACGTCCACTGTGTCCAACAAAGACCAGTCATTTTCATAGAAAATCTGTAATTACTGCAAGAAGGAGGGTCATCTAATATCTGACTGCTGGAAACTTGCAAATAGCAAACCTTCTGGTTTTGTTTCAAAATCTATGCATAGCATAGTACAAGAGCCAGGCTCTTTTCATGTAAATAAGGGGAACAAATCCTCTGTTGACTCAAATAAAGAGTTTTATGCTACGGAAGCCCAAGTGCCGTCTAAATCCAAAGAAGAATCCGTAGATTGCGGGGTTAAAACCTCAGTTGATTCCTGCGAGGAATTAAATAAGGCTAGGTGCTTTCAAGACTCCTGCGAGGAGTATTCTCTAAATAAGGCTAAGTCCTTTTAAGACTCTTGCGAGAGTATTTCAAATGAGGCCAGGTCCTCTTATGACAAACAGAAGTTTGTTTCTGCTGAGGAAAATTCCTCTGTTGACTCCCATGAGGAGTTTGATGATAAAAAGAATGTAGATTCCTTAGATGACTCTGAAACAGAGTTTATGACTTACACCTTCAATGTAAGTTCTTTGTTTGATGTTTCTGAGTTAGTAGATTCCTCTCTTGACTCTGAAATGTTATTTGAGCCATTCATACATGATGGTTTTGTATCACTTTCAAGTGATTTTTCAGATTCAACTCCTATTAGAATTTTGAGGGACACTGGTTCAGGCCAGACTCTCATGTTAGCAAACACTTTGCCATTTTCTAATAGGTCCTTTACTAGTGCACATGCACTTGTTAATGGTGTGTTTTCAGACAGGCACACTTCAGTTCCGCTTCACAGTATCGATTTAAAGTCAGATTTGATTTCTGGGAATATTACTGTGGGCATAAGAACTACTTTACCCTTTAAGGGGATTCAGCTGCTATTAGGCAATGATGTTGCAGGTGATAAAGTACAGCCTGTACCAACAGTGATAGAAAAGCCGTCACTTGATCAGGACACTGATCTGGAAAGTCAGGAAATTCCTGGTTTGTATCCTTCATGTGCTGTAACTAGATCTATGGCCAAGAAAAACACACAGAGGATAATGGTCCAGATAATAACTCTGGGATTCACTAGTGACTCGTCTAATGACTCGCCCGTACAGGTTACAGCATTCTCAGGGTCAGAACTTATTGCAGAACAGCATAAGGACCCTGATATTTCATGTTTGTTTCCAAGGGCAGTTTCTAAAGATGAGCTGTTACAGAACCCAGTTTGTTTTTATGTCAAAAATGGAGTGCTTATGCGTAAATGGCGACCACCTGATGTATGCGCTGATGAAGAGTGGGCCATGGAGTGGACATGAATACTTGCTGACAATAATGTGCGCATCTGCCAGGTTCCCTGAGGCAATACCATTGCGCAAAATTAATGCCAAAAGTGTTGTCAAAGTTTTTTACAACTTTTAGATTACCAAAATCCGTCCAGTCTGGCCAAGGGTCTAATTTTATGTCTGGTTTATTCCAACAAGTTATGCTTGAGCTAGGTATAAAACAGTACAGCTCTTTGCCATACCATCCTGAAAGTCAGGGCGCCCTCGAGCGTTTTCACCAGACATTACAAAACATGATCAGAACTTATTGCTATGACACACAAAAAGACTGGGATGAAGGAATCCACCTATTGTTGTTTGCTGTCAGAAAATCCTTTCAAAAGCCCTTGGTTTCTGTCCCTCTAAACTAATTTTCGGACATGGACCTCGAACGGAACTTCCATTGAAACTGCTTAAAGAAAAACTCTTGTGTGAAAATCCTGATTCTCTTAGTTTACTGCAGTATGTCTCAGACTTTCGCACTAAACTACACAATGATGTGAGAGTCAAATCTAAAATCTGCCCAAAGTAAAATGAAAACAAAGTATGACAAGCACACTGTACGTAGGACGTTTGAGCCTGGTGAAAAGGTCCTTGCCTTACTTCCCATCCATGGCAGACCTCTGCAAGCTAGGTATTTTGGTCCTTACATTGTTGACAAGAAAGTCAGTGATTTAAATTACATACTGTTGACACCAGATATACGTAAGAAGAAACAACTGTGCCGTGTTAACATGTTAAAACCATATTATGACAGAAATACCACATCAGATGTTGTAGAAAATGTTACTGCTGTAAATTGTGTAAACACTGACCCTGACCCAGTTAAAGTAGATACTGATTGTAAGTGTGATGTAGACATTCAGTGTGGTACAGTACCATTAAAAAAACTCAGACGTGCTTCAAAACCTGGATGCAAAACTGTCACACCTAACCGCACAAGAACAACAAGACCTCAAGAACCTGCTGTGGAATTATGAACATTTGTTTAGTAACATTCCAACGCGAACTAACATGTTGTGCCATGACGTCGATGTTGGCGAGGCAAGCGCAGTCAAGCAACATCCATATAGACTGAATCCAGAAAAGTAAAATTATCTACAGGATGAGATTCAATTTTTGCTGGACAATGATTTTATTGAACCTAGTAACAGTAACTGGAGTTCACCATGTATTCTTGTGCCAAAACCTGATGGAAGTTACCGTATGTGCACAGATTATCGAAAACTGAACTCTGTCACCAAGACTGACACGTTCCCGATTCCGAGGATCGATGATTGTATTGATAGAGTCGGTATGTTTCCAAGTTTGACTTGCCACAAGGATTCTGGCAAGTTCCCCGACAGATCGAGCGAAAGAAGTGTCCGCATTTGTGAAGCCGCAAGGATTGTACCAGTATAAAGTTATGCCGTTTGGCATGAAGAACTCGCCAGCCACGTTCTAGCGCCTCATCCATATGGTTGTCAAGGACATTCAGGGCTGCGACGCATATATTGATGACCTTATCGTGTACAGCGACACCTGGGAGAAACAGCTGCAAATCCTTCGCGACCTCTTCGAAAGACTCAGTGAAGCACGTCTGACCGTCAACTTAGTAAAATCTGAGATTTTGTCATGCACAAGTAACATTTTTGGGTCATATTGTAGGGCAGGGTCAGGTAAAACCTGTTGATGCTAAGATAAGTGCTATTTCTGCATTTCCTAGACCAGAAAACAAAAAGCAAATTAGCGTTTTCTTGGTATGGTTGGATACTACAGGAGGTTTTGTCAAAATTTTGCTGCTGTAGCTGAACCTTTGACTAATTTGTTAAAGAAGAAACAAAAGTTTGTGTGGAATGTTCAGTGTGAAAGTGCATTTCAGAATTTGAAAGTAATTCTGCAAAGTTCACCAGTTTTAGCAGCTCCAGACTTTTCTGTACCTTTTAAGGTAGCTGTGGATGCTAGTGATACTGCTGCTGATGCTGTGTTGTTACAAGAAGGCAATGATGGCATATATCATCCAATTTGTTATTTCTCAAGAAAGTTTAGTGCAAACCAGAAAAACTACTCCACTATTGAAAAAGAATGTTTGGCTTTGATTTTGGCGTTGCAACATTTTGAAGTTTATGTTACTTCATCAGTCAGGCCTATCATTGTCTTCAGTGATCACAATCCCCTCACGTTCATTAACAAGTTGAAGTGCAAAAATCAAAGATTGTTGAGATGGAGTTTGTTCTTACAGGATTACAATCTTGATATCATACACATTAAAGGGAAAGACAATGTACTTGCTGATTGCTTATCGAGATGTTTATGAAATGTTGTGAACAAGACGTTTATGTAATGTTGTAAATAAGATGATTTTTTAGATGTTGTAAGGATTTAGTGATTGTGATCGCAAAAAGAAAGTTTTCCGTGAAAACTTTCTTTTTTCTTACAGGAGGGGGAGTGTTACAGGTGCTCTTTTTATTGTGTGACACAGGCGTAACTCCTGTTGTGGCACTCGTGTCTGGCCGCGTATTACATTCTATGTTTAATCCGTACTGGTTGAACTCTCGTTGTCATGTAAGCCTTGGGTTTTCACGCCTGGTCGTGGGTCACGTGATGACCCTGGTGTGTGGAGATCCACGGCTATGTTCTTCTCGACAGTTCCTGAAATGCGTGTTTACTGTGCAAGATCTTGTAGACTGTTCGAGAAGTGGAAAATTCTCGGCTGGAGGTGTGAAGGTATATAAAGGGGCTGTGTTTAAGAACGGGCAGGGCAGAGAGCAGAGAAGATTCCAGCGGACGCAGAAGCGTGTGTCAGATTCTAGGACCTTATCCGACTAATGCGGCAATTATAGACTTTAAAAGACTTTCTCCGGGATTTTATACATTTGGACTTCAGTTAACTTTCTCGGTTGTTGCAAGAACTTTCCACTGGACTGTCATTCTCCGAGAGTTTACATTTTAAGGACTTATCGTTGTGATGGTGTTGGTATCCAGGTATTGTGCACATACATTATTTTCTCTGTGATTTTATTGACTTGTTGCTATACCGCTGTTTTACTGTATAATTGTATTGATTTAGTGTATGGTATTGATAGGGTTGTTTTAAGAATAAATTATAGTTATTTGTTAACAAAAAAAAACACTGACTTCTTTATTCATTCCTCTAGACATTTCACGCAGCCTAGTGTTACAGAATCTTTTTTTTATCTCCGTTACAGAATTTGTGTTCATCACACATACGTGATCTGTTTATATTAGGTTTCGTAACAAAATGGGGGCTCGTCTAACGTGACGGTAAACTTTGTTGCCCAGGGAATAAGCTCACCAAGTGTGACTCCTTGGATAATTAGTTTTGTTCTGATAGCAGAACGCTCTTTAGAGGGTGTGTGTTAAGGGTTGACATATAAGCGGACCGAACTGTCTCGCTAGTGAAGCTTGCTTTGCTAGCAAGCGGTTGGTACGCCGGACTTGTGCGCCACCGACCTTGGTTCGACTTCCGGATCGGCCCAGGATTTTTCTCTTCAACAATTTGTCTTCGTAACAATATATATATATATATATATATATATATATATATATATATATATATATATATATATTGAATCATATATTTATTATAGAAATACCATTGAAATATTCTTAATTTCATACTATCTATCCTATGTCAAAGGTAATGTTTATCAGCGGTGCATCATGGTTCATCTCCTTACAAACACTGGATATTCAGGTAGCAGATTCTTAAAGATTATGTCCCATGATTTAACAGTGCATGTTTCTTGGCGATCTATGCTGTTAGGACATGACCCCATGATGACCTACTGATGAGCAATTCTACAGTACTAAGTCTAACATGGCGTGGGTCAACGGTCATTTATTACGATTGCTTCGAAAGACTACTCCGTAATGAGCTATCTATACAAAACCTCAAACGGAGTTCAATGTCTAATCAGCCGTTAAAGTATTTCACATTTCAGATCACTTGGTTCTATAACCAAGAACTGGAAGCTGACGGGCTGGGGCGTTTAGACGGGGAGGGAGGAGGGGTTGGGGTTGTTTTTTAGGCCCGTTAGCGTCCAGTTCTGGACTATTGTTTCTACTGCCCTTAGCCTGTTTCCGTTTTATTTAATTATCTGAGAAATATCCAATCTTTTCATTATTAATTAATGATTTTTACAATGATACATTGTATAACATTTATTTTTTAAAAATTGTTCCACATATAGTTCCCTAATCCAACTAATGAATGGGTAGATATAATCAATGGAGCATGCGTCCGGTAAGTGGCCGTTAGCTGTGTATTGTCTTGAACTGTGAATGTGGATTGTTCTGGAACATTCCAGTCACGTTACCGTAGATGTAAATAGACACCAAATCGAAAGCCCTGGGCTCAATTGAGATTGGTGTTCATATAATCTGCTGTTTTGAAAAATACATAAATTTCATTATTTCTTCACTACGAACGCGATAAACGGTGCTTGAATAGCGTCGTTACACCTCTTGTTATTATATCGTGAAAGGATAAATTATAGAATCTTACATGACCATTTTACATAAACAATAGAAAGATAATCCATAATCTTACAATATATTTCGACAATTGCACTTTTAATCCATGCACCTATAAAGGAAAACAGGAAGTATCGGTCATTTGAAAGCATATTATTAATCTTAATTAGAAGAAATAAAAGGGTCTAATACTTTTGTTAACCAATATATTTAGGTATGGACGTCCAGTTAATATAGGTAGACGGAGAAGGAAATGCAGGAAAAGGTTGTAGACGCATCTCTTCCTAATTCTGCTATAATTTCTTAAAGATCTATCAGTTCTCAACATTAGAGTTCATGTATATGGTATCATATAAACATTCCAACCATCATCACATCGTTACTGACGTTGTCATTTACAAAACAATGCCAATGGCATAAACATTCATGTTTGTTTGAATCAGCGTCTAATTCAAGGATGCGGTCATATCCAGAGCGTTCCTCCGGTTTCTACTCGGAAAACACTGATCGAACAGCCACAAGTCTCTGTGCAGAGAGAGTACCACATTGGGACTGTCTTCAGACTACGTTCCCGCCGTAGTCTACTCGGAAAACACTGATCGAACAGCCACCAGTCTCTGTGCAGAGAGAGTACCACATTGGGACTGTCTTCAGACTACGTTCCCGCCGTAGTTCCTTGTCCTTATTAAACCATTACTTATCGAAACCGCTCGTGTGGGCTGCCATTAACAGACTAAATCCCTGATGTCGCTTGTCGGAATTAAATGTATACCGCCAGTGACATAATTACTAGACGTGTGTAGTCCTATGACTATATGGGTAACCTCGCCAGGATCTTAATTTCCTGTGATCTTAACTCTCCTGTTTTCCTGTGTACCTGCCGTCACGGTTCACCAGCCTAGTCTTATCCGATCCCGGTTCATAAAGACAGTCCCTAATACCAACAATGGCCACACGATGCCCAAAATAATAATTTGAATTATGGTAAACAAGATAACATCCTGAATATAATGGATTGTGCCTTGTGTCTTGCACTCCTTGTGTTTTGCTCTAATCCTTCACAAAATTCCGGACAAAAACCAGCCCTTAAAAAAAATCCGACAACCCAAGAGGAGAATGTTATATCACGCCATCTGGAGGACAAATAATGTAATGAGTTAATATGCATATGTTCAAATGCATATTTCAATTAAGTTATACAACGCCAGATACATAACATTTACAAAATACCTCGCATTATTTTGACACAGATTCTAAGCCAGCACCTCGTCCTATATTGGCCTAGTTTACAACACTTGAAATATGTCTCTATAGTCAGCAACAGGCCTGACAGCCGTGTCTGATTTATCCAAGCTCTAATGGTTTTAAATTACAATAGCGGGCCAGTGATAACGATATTCCCTCAGCCCGGATCAGGGTTTTTATGATTAAGATAACCGTGATAACATCTTTATGTCGTGCTGGTTAGTCTTGACAAGATAGAATTATTTAACAATCATGTTAATGAATTACCGCGGTTAATCCTCCATTTTCCGGGAGTTTTCCCTCGAGTGGGTGGATTAGTTAAAGTTTAAAGATTTCCTGTCAGGCTGCCAGCCCCAGACAGTCTCCACAAAACCTATAAATAACTGTTTCGCGTTAAGCAGGCAAGTTAATTTATCATCACATAATTACAAATGAAACTCTTCTTATGTCAGATTTAATCAAATCCTTGATTTAAAGAACATGGGTGGTTCAGCTGTATAAGGGACTGCATGTTGATCAACTGTATTGGTGCGCGTTTATGTGAAAATAAATCATGATACATAAATTTTCCGAAAATCGATTAACCGAACATCGGTTTTTGGTTTTCCAAGCATAGTCAGTTTCATGGAATTTGGAGACACCCAAATTCAACAAATGTGAGAACATTGCCAGTTATTTGTATGTAAACAATCTTGGAATGAAAGCAATACGGTATAACCTTTACGTCCTCGAAGAAAGTAATGGTCGCACGTGGAAGCAGTCTGTGATCGTCTCGTTGAACTGAATGGAAAATATAACATTGTTTTGAAATTTTATTGAGTAGCAGTGGTACAACTCTGCGTCATTAAAAGTGTACGTCGACGCAAGGTGAGGAAAGTGGTGCAAGAGCTGGACCCCTACTGTACTTTAGTGTTTTAAACAGAATCACTCTTTTATATTCTAGGTTCTATAAAGTTTACCAAAAGGTTAATAATTAAGACAAAGGATAATATGAGACCGACTAGTCGGGTTAACTAGTTAACTAGTCGGGTAAGGGGGAGCACTAGGCAATTTTACCCTTCAGGAGAAATGCCAGTTAATTCTAGTTTCCCGGCGCTTACCTTAAGCACTAGAATGATACAAATACAACAACGCAAAATCCAACCTCAAAGTTGCACATTTTTTTTAGGTTAATGAGAGAAAGCGTAGAGAACGCATAGAAGCAGCTGATACAAAAAAATGAAATATAAACAAAGCAAATTTATTGTTTTCCACCGAAAAGTGTTTAAACTATAAAGTAGTCAGTCGCCGCAAACATTCTGATTACAAGATCTGGAATGTTAGACCGCCAGGTATATGAGCAAACTTAGCTGTGTGGGCTCTATAAACGAAGGAAAAAGGTTATTGTAACTCAAAAAAATATTTTTGACGTTTCATAAACTTGATGGTTGCATCAACAGTTAGCTGTACCCGCTTCCCTTTATAAAATCTTTTCAAAACCCCTCTTTAACGTTTTGAGTAAAAAGACAATTCAACTGACCAAAGAACAAACCAAGACAAAAATATCAAAATATCAAGAACAGATAGACGATTAGTGAGTGGGGGCAGAGGATGGGCGATAAGGAAAGGGAATTCCTGAAAATTTAAACTACAATAGAGCCAACTGGGGTAATTTAAAACGCATCATGATGTAAAATCCGGCTCTGTTTCTCGGTATTAAACACTTACTGTTGTCGAAAGGGGGGGGGGGGCGCCCCCTACGCCCTCCAAATCCCTCGCTGAATACGCCTGGCCGAGGTATATAGTTTCTATGGTTTTACTCAAGAATTCATGTGAAACCAATTTTATTTCAAAGGAATCAATACCTAGCATGCGCAGCCACGGATACATGCATCTTGAACTGACTATAATGATCGGCACGGTATGAAAATGATAAGACTCTGAGAAACTGTCATACTAGTGTCATTTTAGCTCACAAGAATTACAGTTTCCAGCGGCAGAGAGCAGGGGGCCTTCACAATATCAAAATCTACCCCTCGGGACCCGCGCTTCATTTCGTGTCGTATATTAAAAAAATAGTTTTTTAGCTCATTTATTATTGAAGGGCAAACGCCTCAGTTTAAATGCGGGTTTAACTAGGTGCAATATACATCTGCAAAATTCTATTACTGGAAACATGATTATACTGGCGTCAACTAGGCTCTGTGTTCCGCACCTGCGGGTCACATCCAGAAACCCCCGAAAGGCGCATTCGTTAGTGAGTGAAACACGAATATAGGGTACAGAATCGAAAACGTCTAGAGAAGGGGGGGGGGGGGAGGGGGGGGGGGGGGCGGTAAATGTGTCCGTGTCCGTGTAAATTCTCACCGCTTCCCGGCTCATATTCCAACTCATGATCTTCAATCCTGGAGCCTTGCGCTCTACCCCAGACCACAGAAGCAGATCTAAAGGGGCCCAATCACCTTACTGACCTTTATAAACTAAAGGTAATCTCTTTTATAAAAACAGGCCAGAAAACGTTGATATCACCACACATAGGCTGCTTGTTTAGTTTATATAAACGTATTTATAATATGTGGGGGGCCACCAAAATAATCAAAACAGTTTCGACAAGGGCATCTGGCAGAAAGTCAGATAAGCCAGAGCTTTGCAAATGGCGTTTTGCAACAAGTTCCTTTTCTACCTCCACATATATCCAACCTACCACCTTAGGTTTTATGGTTTTCCCGTTTGTCAATATTGCTGTATTTACAAACATGTTGTTGATAAACAAGTTCATACATCCTTCACGAAAGTGTTATAAGAACATTTCACAACCAAAACTACCCTTAGATCATTAATATACACTCAGAGGAAGCCAGAAGTCACAAAGATAAAAGGTAAGTGATTCGGCACCTTTAAGAATTTAGTTAACCAGGGGAATATTTCAATGAAGTTGTTTTACCTATTTGAAATAATCAACACTTTCTTGGTCTAATGTAGAGAGATTTTCTATATAGTTCAAAATTTAATTAACTTTTGCTTGCAGCTGAAAAAAAGATGCAGTCATCCATTTGAGTGAGTAAATACATACAATGCAGTCTTTGAATGTCTCAAATAAAGCACCTTTCCAGGAAGTCGAGTATATCTAATGACTAATGGCAGAGGTATTGTACCTAATTTATGATATATCTAACACTCAGTATGAATAAAGGCCATATATTCTAAAGCAGGAGCGAAAATTGCGTGATTTTGTCGTCGCAAGATTACAAAATATTTCTTGAGCTCTTCAGTGAAGCACATGATATTTTACAACAATTTAAGTGGTAATGTTGTTTTTAGTATATACAGGATATATATTTTCATATTATTTTTATTTCACAATAAATAAAACGAGCCACTTAGGCTTATTTGGATATTTAAATGGATATTGATAATAGGCCTTTTATTTATTATCATTTGATTTCTATATAAGTGCAGTATTCTGAATAGGCTACTTTAGCATTAAAGTACAAGAGCCGACAGGATTATATTACATTAGATTTTAGCGGTTAACTCTATAACTTGTAGATCGGCTACCTCTTACTTTTACCCAGTATGGTTGCGATCTATTTAGAAAGGCTTTTGTGTGGGTTCACAGAACGTGGCTTTACCGCTGCAGTGAAATGAACAAAGGGACACAGTCGCAGTCACGTGCCCCGCGGGGTTATATAAGCACGGCAGACTCACGTTGCTGCAGTAATTTGACTATAAACGGGATACATTTAAACTCCTGACAAAACCCCGGCCCGATTGTCGCTCTATTTTCCAAAGCCCACGGGTTTCCATGAGCTTTTATGCTCCAATACAACGGAGACAAACACGACGCCTGCATATGTATTCGATTAGATTGTACTTGGAATTTGTTCAACGGAACAAAACTTTCTCTCGACCTTTGTTAAAGCTGGGACATTATTTTGTTTGTATAAATTACAAGGGTATATAAAGTTTCCAAATGTGCGCCTTTTATTTGTCTAATATTACAATATTTTAATAATTTAATATCATTTTGGGAGCGGAGGCCTGCTCTTTACAGAAGCTTTTCTAACTCACTTTCTGGCAATCATGTAAACTTAATGCCCTGTGTCGTAGCTGTAAGCTATCATACCCTGCATTTATTAATGAAACTAGCATATTACCTGAATTTGCGTTCGGACAGTTCGGTGAAGTATGGGTTTTTCATGGGCCGAGACAGCGCTGCCATATGCCCTTTACAATATTTATCATATAATATCGAATTCATTAGGATTTAAGGGAAAATAAAGAAAACTACAAATATGCATTCTCACGAATGCATGCCTCTGCCATTTGGGTAGCCTTAATGTGAGGTACTTCGCAACCCGTGTTTTTAGTCACTTACTGGCCCATATTCTGAGATTCATTGGTCCATATGTTCCCAACAAGTGTTTTTTTTTTCATTCACTTATTCAGCCATATTCCAATGATCAATCGGGCATGTGTGACTGCACAGTTGTATAGATTCCTGGTAGTCCAATCGATATTTCATTCGCCCGATCTCGAGGTGCCCTGAAAATTTCATGGGATTCCGTTCATGATTGCATGAGTTATGTTGTGAACAAACACACACAAACACACGAACGGGAATTAACGCATACCCTTCGGGCGGAGGGATGAAACCCCCATCGGATACACTTGGCATCGTTCCAAACACTTAAACATGGATAATTCCGTGGCTTGGCCACAGAGGAGTTGCAGGGCAACGCTTTAGTGCCACCAGAGCATCCTACCATCCCTCTTTTACCATAATGGACTAACCCACTGTCCTCCCTATACCACAATGTACTGACCCTGGGAGTCATTCCAGGCCCTTCAGTAGAATGAAAAGGGACTCACTTGGTCTCTGGTGCCTTAATGAGATGATTGTAGCATCTATTCAGCCGTTGGTAAAGGAATAGCTAGAGACCTGGGGGATATGCCGACTTCACATAAGAGGGCACTATGTGAAGTCATTATGAAGTGCTCCGGATCTAAACCTTAATCAACCTTTTGGAAGTACACACACCGCGATCGCATCGCTCTTTATTTACCATGTTTAACCCAAGGGCTGGTAGTATAGTATGTTCGGCTTGATAACAACATACAGTCCTTTATTCGGATAGAAATTTCGGCCATTTTGGTAATTTAGTACTAAATTGTTGTGTTATTTTGTTTTCCTGCATGTCCAAGCATGATCCCAAGCAAATGTCAATGTGCGGCTCGTGGTATCACACAGTAAACCGGATACGTCTAAAATGAATTGTTCCACTTACTCTTAGACCAAAAATATACTGTGTGAGCAATTTGTTTCCTATGTTTTACTTAAAGGTCATGAAACACACGTGAAATTTTGCCTCTTTGCAGGAAGACTACATAAATGTGATAAAGTATAGAAGCGGTGATTCTGCATAAAAAAAACATGTGATAGCATTGATTATTTATTGCAAATTTCCCTCGCTTTAAGGCCACAACAGGCCCCCCCCCCCCACTCTCTCTCATATGGCAGCGATGACTATTCGTTTGACGTTTATTTTTTTTAAAGCTACCGAAAACTTTCTATAAAATGAATTCTCCCCCCCCCCCCCCTCTCTCTCATTCTCTCTCTCTCTCTCTCATTGAATAAGCACTCTCACAGACGGGGAGGGAAAGTAATGAAGCCCCGAAACGGAACCTCCTTTGTTTCTCTGATTAATTCTCTCAATGGCTTGGCGTGAAATCACGTCAGGGGATAACACTCCCTGATGACATCAAACATTGGTCCTGAACGCCTATAATAGACATGGGGACGGCTCTCGGTGACCTCCGGTCATGTTTTAGTTACCATTAGGAGAACTTCTGGCTGATAGCGGGAACGTATTTGACAGTATTGTTGTGACCCCTGACAGATCATCCGATCGATGAACAATATTTGCGTAAGGTTGTGTCATAATCCATTCCATCATATTTGTCTTATATTTGGGTAAAATACTACTCTATTTTTCTTCAGGAAATCCAAACAATCCTCTACTAAATGTCTTATTTTTACTTATATTATATCACATTTACCCTGAAATTTTTTATTATTTTTTATATATTTTATTTAATCTTTTATTCACATATATTCATTAAAAATTGATATTCATCATATTTTTATTTAATCTATTTTTTCTGCCATTAAGATAACCCAAATACTATAATAATCTATCATATATTTTCTGAATGTGGGAATGGTTATATAGGGTGGGTACGTATCATCTCGATACCACCAAATCTATTATATGACCACATATTCACAGATTTGATTCTATGAACCTCTCCGGTATCTATTTCATGAATAATGAATAAAGCAATCGAACCAATTAAATGGCTCGCGTACACTCGTTCAACGCGGATATCTGGTGCTATGTTTGATCTAACGTGTACCATTGCTGGGAAGGTATCGAGAATTGAACCAATCAAATTAGTCTGTCACGTTTTAGTGTATTGCTTACAATTTTTTGGTTGAGTTTTATTGACAGTTGTGATTTCGGCCGAACATTTGTATAGTCTAATTCATTATTCAGAGAGGGTCGCAGAATCAAGGTCTTTGAATGCGTGGTTACAAACCTGGTGGAATGATGATTGTATTTATTCTAAATATCATAATTTTTTTTATATTGGGTTAAAGTTATATTCATTTATATTCTATCATTTTTATCTGGTAATTTAGGGAACCTCCATATTATCAATTTTGTGATCGTTGGCTTTATGTTTGAGTAATTACATTATCATGTAAAGTAACGGGGTTTTATGGAAGCCCAGAATTTCTTCAGAACAGGTTAACATTTTATTGAAATACAGAATTAATGATAAATTCTGGACCGTCAGGAAATTATTTTCTGCCCCCCCCCCCCCCGCCCCCGTCGATAACAAGGAAATAAGAAAAATTCTAAATATAGCCTGTCATGCATGTTCGTCGGTGTGATGTTCTTTTCGGTCACATATTAATATGCAATGCTGTCAATTGTGACTTGCCTTGCTAGCTTTGAATGGTTAATGGAAACAGCGCAGGTTAAAAGTCAACTGGATCTCCTCAGTACTTCATAGTAGTATATCCGGTATAGTACTGTTGAAAAACTGCAGTAACTTCAAACATAAATGTCATTTATTAACACCTAAGCTATGTGGGTAAATGCATGAAAAAAAGAACCACAGACTTCTGTTTTCCAGAGGCAATAATGGCTATTCTTTGTTAGAGCCGTGAGCATGATAACTCCGACCTTTTAATGATAGCCAAATAAAACTAATTTGTTGCTGGGAATAGATTTGTCGTTTCCGCCTGAGTCCAGTTGGTCAGCCAAGTGTGTGATTACTTTTCTTATTTTGAACTGTACCTGTCTATAATCTGATAGAACACACACAATGCCGAGACAAATCTTGGAAGCTTCGGGGGCTCTCACTTTCATATCTATTTTTAGCAAATTCGTGACTCTCGGTCAACTGACTGTATCCCTTTTACGAACAAACCAAACCTTTCTCAGGTCCTTTTAAAAAAAACCTTGCTCATTTCTTAGATGGAGAGCTACAGGGAAGGGAGTTGTATACCACCCCGCGCTTAAAGGCAGCTATTCGTCAACATTTTCAGACGAATTTCTGTAATTTCTGGCTTACGCTGAGTATTTATTTATGAACTGCTGATAATTCCTGCTAATAAAGGGTTGCTTATAATGCCTCCTACTCTGTTTAAGATTGTTTATATACATCCTGTTGGTTAACACTTTACAAATATTTACAAATAGAAAAAAACATGAAACCTAAGCTTGTCGGGTGTACATGTGCGGCAGTTGAAATGTCACCAGTTGCAAAATACCGTTTGCAAAATTCTGGTTCATCTACCTTGCCACCAGATGTCGTTGTTGAATATGTTTGGGTTATTGTGGATATTAACCAAAATGAACAGCCAATTGAAGGTTTGATCGGCGTTTCATGGTCTATTTTTATAAAGGTTCAAGAGATCATAGTTAGTTAGTAGATGTCAGATATTGAAATAGGCCCCTTTAATGAAAAAAAAATTATCTTAATAAAAAGTAGTAGCAGGCGGGCATTAATACTCTTTTGAAATGTGCATTTTTTAACCAAAAGTGTACATTCTGTGCGGCCAGCATCAGGTTATGTTTTTACCCTTGTCTGTCAAACTGCCTGGGTACCATGTATATCTTTTGTATATCTGTGTACAAGACCTGTTGCGATTGTTTTTTATTTAACATTTACCTGTGTGCTCGAGTGCTGTATATCAATAACTTAATTAAGGACCATCAGTGAAACGGTGAAAAGAGGACTGAGGGAAAACCTTCTAAAAAAATGAGTAAATTCTGATAAGAAAATGTGGCATTGGCTCTATAATTGGTCTCATCTATGACACATGTTAATGACATATGTATATAACCTAATATGTATGAACAAAAACCGCCTATGTAAAGGCTCCACAGACAACTCCGTCAAATCAAAGCCCATGAGAACTGAGGCGGCAACAGTCCTGATGTAATTCTGTAGATTAGAATATAACTAAGTAACATGGAGGTGAATGTCTGTGATAAAATAAAGTGAACTAGCAAGGTGAAAGCACACATTCTGGGCAGCGTTTATGTGTATGTATTGTGTATGCATTGATTCCCATGAAAACCCCAACTTGCGGAAGCCGGGTTTTAGCCGGTATGAACCAAACAAGGCGGCTACGAATATACCCTTGGGATGCTTTGCGAGAAGGGAAACACGACACGAGGATAGTTCCAAGGCGAGGAGAGAGTTTCGTTTCGATTGGACCCGTAGCGGCAGAGAAACATCACAATAACCAAGCGATAAAGACGGTGAATACAGAAGGATGTTGTCACAATTTGCTTTGGGTGTAAATTATCAATCCGGAGTCTTTCCGGAGTAATTTTCATTATCGCTGAACGGTCGCTTTTGTTATTTTATTGTTTCTCCTTCGCTTAAATGCAATATCAGTTATTTTAAAACGATAAATGGTTAATAATTTTTCTCTCATGTTTTATTAGTAGAAGTATATTAATTTACTATTGTCTTAATTTGTTTGTAAACAGAATGCTCACGGTTAAAGTCCCGAACACTCAGGACTTAAAATAATATTATTTCCATTTTTTCAGGAGAGTACCAATATACTGGATGAATGAGAAAAAAAAGGAAACATTCCAACAAATATTTTGCTGTCAGACAAACACATGTTATATAAAACAGTTCACATTTCTTACCTCAAAGCATGTATTCGATTATCGTTTTAAACATTTTTAGAAAAAATTCGCAATACTTTTTACTACCCTTCCAATTTTTTAGAATTTTAGATTTTGATCATATGATATAATAATTTGATTTAATATAGTATATAATATGACATAATCTAATACTTATAAAAGGAATTCGGTTCACGTTTGTTTGCAATGTTCTCTAAAACCGCGTTGTGTACAATATTGTGCCATACATCATTTTAAAGGTTATTATCCCCGCAGTGACATAGGCGATATGAAAATAAATAATTTTTAATATACATATATTTTTTAGTGATTTTTCCGGGGTTTTTTCACCGAGCACAGCCGAATTGCCTTCGGCACTCACCGGAATGCGTGCATCGTGGTCACTTAACCTCTAACACTAAGGATTATTGTTCACCGCTTGCTTTCAAAGAGGGATTTGACCCACGTGCGTGGTCAGTAAAAGAGAAAAACACATGTTTCTCGCTTTATGAATATGGAGAGTTCAACCCAGGAGGATTAATGACAAAACCTAATTCAAGGTCCCAATTTCAGGAACAGGGCTGGGGTGGTGGCGGGGGTTTCAGGCCTCAAAATTTGTCTGATACGATGAAAAAAAGTCCGCTTCTGCTACTTACAATGTATGCATATTTCTGTTTCCTTCTTCAGGAACAGTTTCCTTGCAACCTACATATAATTAATCTTTCATGTGTTCCTCACATCAACCTATTCTTTATACGTCCAACGATAGAAACCAGTCAAATATCAACGAAACACTGTATGCCTCCACATCTCATTCCGGTTCGCATATAAACCATCACTGACCAGGTCTTCAAGGTAAACATACCGGGGTATGATTTTTGCCACGAGCACAGCGCCACAAATTAACAGTAAAAAATATTTCTACATATCGTATTCCGAGAGTACCCCACAAAAAAATCTTTATTTTCTTTTAACTTTTATAATAAAAATGAGCCAACATTCAATATCTCAGTAAATATATATCTCCCAAACCCCGGTAAAAAGCCCGGTATACCGGGTTTATCAGCTAGTATAGTATATAATAAATTAAACTACAATATGTTCAATGGATTTGAACCATTCTCAAAGTGAACAAGACAAGAACAGAACATTCTTGAATCATTATTTTTATTTTTAACCCACCGGCGGCAGGTGACGCCGACGTCTTCAAGCCAGCTATTCATCTATATTCATCTACTTTTCATGAGAATTTATGTGATTTCTTACTTACTCTTTCTACGTATTAATAAACTTTGAGATATCCATGTAAAGGGAAGCTCTTGTTACGCTTCCCTGGTGGATGTATAGGTCCCTAAGCTTGTTTATCTACAAGCCGTTAGTAAACACGGTACATTGTTGACAAGCAGAATAAAAACGTGTAACATTAGGTGGCTGTCTACATATTTTCGGAAGTTGAAAGATCACTGGTTGCAAAACGCTATTTGCAGAACTATACCCCCCCCCCCCCCTCCCCGTTTTATGTTTTCTTGCCTATTTATATAAAAGGTTGAAGGGTTTATCTTTAGCTAATTGACGTCAGATATCGGAATAAGCCCCTTTAAGGAGGAAGCTGATATTCACGTGATAGGAAAATTATAGTACATGACAAGAATTTTAAGAATAATAAAAAAAATGTTTATTATAAAGCCTTCTGGATACAAGAAATTCTGTACACCAAGGTACATGGGATAAGTCCAGGAGTCATGCTCTTCCATTAAAACACTATATAGATGGAATCTATCATGGTCCATAGAGGTTTTGCCGTTTTGTCGTGACATTTCTTGCTTGGCTCCTACTAGGGACCTCCATCTCTTAAGTCAAACACCGTTACCATTATGGGCGACGTCCGACCCTTCCTCTTTACCATTCCCAAAGGTTCACGTTAAAGGAAACCGTTAATGTCACGTGACATTGGTGACCTACTCTGAGCAGATAGATGATCCCATTATGGGCAAGGACCTAGGGGTTAGAAATTACTGACTCAATTGACCCAGTGGACTGAATCACACTGGCAGGCGATGATAAGCCGTGTTTGGTGGACCCAGAGCGGCTCTGAGCACGCAGGTAACTGACCAATCATAGGTTTCGGTTTTGTTTATTAGCCAATCAGAAGTGTCGGTAACCTGAAGGATTGTGGGTAAACTGTAATGGCCAGGCACTTAATACCAAGATATATGTGCCTTGGATTTTAACAACCCGTGAACGCTTTGCGTAGTAGGCCCACAAGATGTTTTCACTTATTGACTATGACCAAGAACGTATCTTCACTGGTTATGTCAGGAGTCGTACCATGGTTTCACAGTTCGCTCTCCCAAACTTTCCAGTACTTATCTCACATTTCAAGAAGACAACATGTTCAAAAAGTTCCCCGTGAGCACAATTTTTCCACAGGTGTTTTTATATCTGATTGGCACTTTGGGCATAACGCCTCCTCCTGGAAGTAAAATCTTGGTTTGTTGGTTTGTCTGTTAACTTTGCGAGAAAGATTAACACGAGTTTTGATGGGATTTTGTGTTGAGTTACGGCAGAACATTTCATTGTATCTTGGAAGACGGTCGTCATTCATCAGTATAAATGGAAACGTCGATTGTAAATTTCAGTATGGGGTGAAAGTTTGCCCCGGGTGCCTGCCCTGGCGTGACGTAAATGAAGTTGTCATTGTTCTGAGGGGAAGAAGCGACATGTGATGCAACCGTAGATAAAGAAATATCGTACCACGCATCAAAATTCGATCAAGATTCTGCTGATTTCAGCATCTGATGATCCAGGATGTTTGCGGAGGTCTGCGGTCTCCGAGTGTTGTCTATCGTTTAATGATGATGCGCTGCAATTCCACAAATTACATTACATATAAATATCAGGGTATAGAGAGTAGCCCGGACATAGAATTATACGGAGGCTGGTGTTTAAGGCGTTGGGCTGACGGTCCTTGGTTCGAACCCGGCTTCCGTCTCAAAGAAAGAAAGGGCAAAAAATCCGAGAGTTGTTTATCAACGCCTCCTTGTTCAGTTTTAACGTTGGGAGTATACCTAAGCGGGTTTGCTTAAAGTTCGACAACCTGAATATTGATATACCATTTTATCGTTTGGTTACCTTTAAAAAGTCTCCTTTAAACGTTCGTCGGCCTATTAATTGTTCCAATTGATTATTAATGATAAGCTTATAATGTTTCATCATTTCCCATTTGTTCCGGGCGGACTAGGCCATTTAGAGACCGGGAAGTTCACCTGTGGGCTGATGGTGTTTACCTGGACCCGGTTTCAACCCAGACTTCCCCGCCTTTCTGATATGGTCAATAATTCATAGGTGACATAATACAATGTCAAATGCTTGTGGAGCACCATATTTACTTGTCATTAATCTATCTTGTTTCATGTGACACATGTTTGTCCAGACTTATGCATGCGTGAAAAAAATAATGGTCTTATTCTATTTATTCAGTGGATTCACATCTTAATTGATAAAAGATAAAGTTCCATCTCATCTTACTTCAGTTGCTAGTCAGGATAATGAATTATTGCAAGGTAAAGGTAAAATAAAGTAAAATAGTCTTCACTGAGCACCGAGGAAGTATATACATTTCTTATTTCATGATATATATATATATATATATATATAGATATATATATATATATATATAAATTTGTAGAAAAGGTCTGCGTAAATGCAGTCTTGCCTAAACGGTTACACAGCCAGCGCTCTATGTTTTGCAACCGAGCATTATATATTCAGGTGTGGGATAGAGCCAAGTCACTACTGAGTCTCTTATATACTTATATATACTTATTTAATTTGCACGTACATTGGCCAAATTTGCCAACCATCCAAGTTGACGAAATCGCATTGTCCCGTTAACTTTATTCTTTCTGGCTGGCTATTTGCCAGTTAACAATCATCAGGCGTTTTTTACATTTAAATTTTTTTTTCAAGGGCAATCATTATTGTATAGTTAACATGTACTATTTACAATTGAAATAATTCGTGTATATTTAACCGCACTTATTTTTACCTAATTCGACACCCTTAATCAACCCCCACCCTCTACTGCCGCCAATAATTGGTCCTGTTTTTAGAGAGAACAAGGGTATACTGTAACATTAAAGCTATGGGATAAATAATGCTGAAAGTTACGGAAGGAACTTCAATTTAATTTTGTGGAGAGGCGATTCTTGGTGCGATGAGGCGTTGATTAAAGTTTGGAGGTGATCCCTAGTCCGATAGGGTTTGAATTGGAAAGCCATTGGCTCTTTTAGAGAGATTACGATATATAGCTTTTATTCGAAAATGGTTCTACAAACCTCTGTCCAATTGTTTTGGGGATTATTTCTTTATGATATATGGTATAAACAAAAGTTGGTAAGAATATAATTTACGACAAGCATTTGACATCTTGAATTTGTAAAGAAAATAATTAAAAACCTGAGCCAGGGCAGCGGAACACATATAGAAATAAGAATCAGAGTCACTGATCTAATGGAGAAACAGCCTCATTTCACAACTGCTGATTGGATTGTTCCATGTAAATACTCAGTTTAGAATTAACCAATGGCTGCTTGTAAATATTGGATCTGTCACATCAGAGGAAAGGGTCAAACATGCAGTATACGTAAATATAAAGCTCTTTAATAAATAATATTTAATACTACTTTAGAAAGTCATTTGTGTTTGTAATTTTCTAAACACAAATCTAATTTTCAATTATTAGAATTAATATTTTTTTAATGATTTTTTTTACTAAAAAAGCTCACATCCGTCGGTGGACAGACCAGGGAACATATATGTAGAAAACCAAGAATTTCCGCAAAATGTAGAATATCATAGTTTTTTCAGGTGGATACAACTTAATATTATTTGATGGGTTTCCTTTATGGCAATTCAGCCAACGAAGACAGTCTTACGTGGAAACAATGACAAATCAACCACGGGTACAAATCGCAGTCCCACTGATAATTAACGGGTCACGTGATTGCTCAGAATTAAAGTTAACAAGCAGAAAGAATTTGGAAAGCGGCATCGTATGGAACAAAGGAAGTGGTTGACGGGGTGCGTGGGCGCGTATACAGGCGGCACTCTGTATATAAACCCGCCGTGTCTCACGCGAGCAGAACTTATCGCCACTCACCGATCATCACGGAGTGTGCACGCTCATAATCTTTAAGTCCTTTACTCGGGATAACGCTAAATCCATTCTCCGCTCGTCTGCTTGGTGAAATGGGATTCATGGATTATGAACTTGAGAGGAGAAGATTTATGAAGCAGTTTTGGGTCAAACAACACCATAGTAAGATTTATTTCGTCGCCTTAGCTGGAGTTTTACTACCGTAATGTGCACCTGTGGACCTTTTTGCTTCGAAACTAACTGTTGTTCCCGCTTTGCTTGTAGGATTTGGACATACGAAGATGCGGTTACGGGTTTCGCGCCTACTGACTCTGTTTGTCCTGCTCATGTCCGTTGTGGCCACTACCTTGGCGAAAGAATACCCATGGTGTAAGTTCAATATTTGTTTTATACATTACATAAGTGTCTGTGAAGGAATTTCTTTGACTTGCTTCCCATATTAAGTTCATCGATAAAGAAAATATAAAGAAATATATAACGAAAATTGTTGTACCTTGAATTGTAACTTCTTCAGGACGCTTCCTAAATGATTAATAAATGTTATTTGCTTTAAAATTTAGATCCGGAAGAAAATGGGAAAATATAATAAGACATTGCTTATTCTAGGTCTTTTCATTAAGTTAGATATTGCTAACTCTGAGAAGTTATTTGTAGCTCTGTTCTAAATTCGATTCCTTAAAGTCTATAACATGAAAGAAATTGCACAGCTTTTCACTACCTAGCGTTAAATTAAACAGATCCAGGCTAGTTGTTTTGTATCGATACAAGTATCTAATCTGATTCAAATATGTTTGTCTGATCATCAAATTAAAGGGGTGTTTGTTAAAATGCTTTATACGCATAAAATAAACGCTGACTTTGTTTAAGGTCGCGGTTAAACCGGTAAACCACGCTATACGTCAATGCTTTTTATTTATTTATTTTTACCATCTGTCTCGTTAGACACCCTAGGGCGTAACACGTGCGGTTTTTGCCCCCTCTCTCTTTTTTACTTTCCCTTTTACCCTATGCTAAGCAGGAGTTTTAATTTGAAATAAACTACTTGTATTGTAAAAACTGTACAAGCAAGCTTGAATCTTGTTGTTCTTACCCTAGACTATGTCAAACTACAGTGGGCCAACTGCAAAGGCGCAAGTGACCCGTGGGTTTATGTTTGCCTAGCGCCTCTCTCTCTCTCTCTCTCTCTCTCTCTCTCTCTCTCTCTCTCTCTCAACACCGCACTAAAACCGTTTTAGGTTTCTCTATCTATCTGTGATGTCCGTGATTTATCACTTGAGTTTCTTCTACTTACACCCATGGTTTTCAAAAGATCACTCGTATCCCTTCAATATAAACTCTTTTACAAAAAGAACTGCCTGTTGCGATAATTTTTGTGCACTTTGGCCGATATGTGCACTTGATCAGCTTCATGTTTCACTGGTATTTCTGTCAAAATTATGACATTATATTAACAAACCAATTTCAAGTAATGATACCAGTGAGTAAATATTGTGCGCTGTAGCCTTTAATAAAATAGACCTGACGTGTTTTGTTAATCTAACTGCACTGAGACTGCTCATTCCGGAACTTACTTATTAGACTGGTCCCTGCATACAAGTGTGGGCGATCATGAAGACCGGCGGTGACGGCCATTACAAGAAGATTAACTTGTTGTTCTGTAGTATAATAGGCTGAAATTACCCAGCTAATGCTTTGCATGACACACGTGCAAGACATCCGCAGTTAGGTACGAAAACCGGAATGATTTTAACGGTCGACTTTCACCAAGTCAGTTTCAAGATACCTTATGTTTCACCCACCTTCAGTTTGTTTTACTTTGTTTTTGTTTTGTATTTTTATTTGATAATATCATGTCAAATAAAGGTTTGTATTTATATGGTCATCGGACTCTGAAGATATTTATCGTTTGTTCGTATATGGACTACTACTGTTGCTTCTACTAATACTTTTATTATTATTATTATTATTATTATTATTATTATTACTTTATTATAACTATTGGTACAACTGCTACTACTATTAGTTCTGCTTTTGTTATTGTCATTACTACTACTGCTATCACTACAACTACTGCCACTGCTACTACTGTACTAGTACTACTGCTACTACTACTACTGCTGTCAAAATCGGGACTACTATTACCACTTTTAATACTTTTACTTCTACTTTTACTACTACTTCTTCTACTAGTAGAAGTAGTAGTGGTAATGCAGCTACATACGTTTACACTTGTTTTACGTAAATTCGGGATTTCGCCGTGATATATGGACTGGCTGGACAGCCGTGGGAGAGGGAGATACATGTAGAGACAGACACACGTATTGATAATGCACCATCTGGGGGTGGGGTAGGTATATTATAATGGGTCGACGTAGGTGTTTAGGTCTGCACTGGGATAGGGAGGGACACACTATCAGACAATTATAATTTATAAAGCCTTTGCAGTGGCAGATATAACGGCATACAACGTCCGGGTCATCCAGTATAAACTAACCGCAGACCAATCCCAGCTGTCAGTGGCTAGATAGGCGTTATGAATTATACGTGCAGCACGTTGCGTACATTATTATATACACGCATTCAGTACAGCGCACTTGGGAAGAACAGTAACCTTGAGTTAACAATGCGGAGTTTACTTTACAAAGGAATGTACTTAATAAAACATTGTACATCGAATATGTTAATATCATGAAAATGTACGATAAGAATACGCCATTTGGTGTTCCAATACATATTTTATGTATTCTTATTCAGAAATTGCGTTCTTATTGTAACCTATGTGTGCGTCTTGTCCGAATTCCCGATATATATCTGGTGCACTAGTTTATTAAATTGATTTGCAAGAGTACATTCCTGATAAGTCTCTTGTTTATGATTTCAGTCATTTCAGTAAAACAACTCAACTCGGCAACGTTTATGTCTGAAGAGTTCGTTCTGCCTAATATCATATAACATATTTTACAAATAATATTTCTCAATGCGCCTCTGGATTAATTTTATTTATTTAAAAAATTATGCTTTACCAAACGTTTATGTAAAAAGAAGTCGGAATCCATCCATCATAAACTTCCAATACCTCTCAGGTCTATAACTTTATAAATCTTATTAAATAAGTGTCTCTGTTCATAGAACATGAAGCACTATCGGGGCCCGGGCAGTGTGTATGCAGGACGTCCAACTGGTCACTAGTCCCTGTTTACATAGTACGTCTAACCGGCCTACGTCGTATTATACGATCTTCAGGGACGTGCGTCCTACCAGGAATGAGTTCTACTGGATGCGAATCTGTCTTTCGAATGGGATGAAGGCATCCTGTTATAGGCTTATACCATTATTAGACAATCTGAAGGTTTATTTTATAGCCTTTAATTAAGGAACTCGACTGGACTTCTCAGGTTCTATCGGAATTTCTCCCTCATACATTTTAAGCATTGATGGGCTTGAGATTGAATGAGGGACCTTTTTCTGAGGTCGAATGTCTTTAAAACTAGACTACATTTGTCCCTCATATATGGGGTATTCATTACAAATATCTTTCAGGGAGATGCTTATTAATTTTAATATACAAGTGGAGGCTTCACTTTGTCGATAGAGATATGTTACTGAATCTAAGACCACTAAATGTATGAGTTCTACAAGTCAAAGGTACACGAATGTGTCGCATTATTCTTTTTTTACATGGAAGGAAGCGAAACATTATTACCTGACAGTATGAGCAGCACTCCACTCCTGTCATAGTGGTCACAATATTTTCGTTCTAGAACTCATTTCACTCAATCACTGCTTGCTACCAGGGAAGCTGCCATAATCCAAATATGATCGTACCAATTAGAACTTGGTATCACGCGACATAAATAGTGTAAGGCGGCACTTGAAATGGAAAAAAAAATTGTGGACTTCGTTTACACCGGGGCCATTAAAGTAATAGATGCAAGAAAACACAAAAATCGAAAATGGTTTACAGTTCATATATTTCATGGATATATGAATGAAGCACAATGAAGCATAGACAATTTTCCATTAGCAATTCCTTTGTAATGGAGATAGTAATGGACATATAACATGATATCGTTGGTCATAGCTTTGGGGGCCTCGTGCGGAACAGAAACAGGCTATCGAATTGCATGTACTAATTTAATGAGCTCCGGTTACCTATGAGTAATTAATACCCTCCTGTGGAGATGACACAATATCAAGCACAGAATAGTACTACTTGTACGACTTAACCTTCGTTTTGTCCCTTAATGATGGGAAGTGTGCACGCCCACCTGTAGTTAATTAGCAGTGCTGCTGAATGGAGTGCATGGTCTGGGCTCTATTCAAGGCGGATCAGGGATTTTAACAGGAGAACTGGGGTTCCAGTTACACACCCTGTTCAAATTAATTGAACTGAGTTAAGCTAATAACACTTAGAAGGATATACCGTTTTAAAAGAGACCAACCGGGAATACTAACACCCTAACCTACTAACACATCGTGAAAATAAATATAATTTATGACGATAATGTTCCAGCTAATAATAAAAGCCTCATTTAAAGATAAAAATAATACAGAACAACCGGTTGCAATAAATTATATTCACATATAACACATATGCAAGGTCAAATATTAGATAAAAAATACCGACCTTCATGGCTGGTTTAGTCCCGTACTTGGTCTCAACCGGACCACCTATGCCCGACCCGCTCTGGGGATGGACACCCCGCTGTAACGGACAAATCGTCCGGTCCCATGACCGTCCGCCCAAGAGGGCTTTCACTGTACATATATGATCCATGCCCAAAGAATTTTACTGAGTATATATACAACTGAACTTCTTTCGTCAGTGAGGTTTCTCTTTTCGAGAGTTTGCGGAATCCGTGTTTGTGTTGCACGGGAGTCTCTTTCTGTTTTATAAGTATCCATATCAGAGAGATACCTGTACGCGATAGGTATTGATGACTTGTGTACGGAGGTTATACTATGGTGCGAAAAAGCGGCAATGCCCCAACGAAGCAAGGCGTGACTTCAAGTATTCATACGTAGGCTCTATTAAAAAAGCAAAGTTTTTTATGGCGATGATGTATTATATAAACTGCAACATCGTCATGAAATACAATCACGTCCCAGAAGGCTGTATCCCTCAGACGTGTTTCACTTTCAGACGAGTGCGTCTTTGTGAGGTTCCTCGGTGCTTTGGCCCAGCAATGAGGATGATAACACACCCAGGACCTGCAGGTGCGGTAGGCACAGGGCTTGGGTGACACAAGGATATAAAGTAAAAGAACATGAAGCGAGTGCTACCTTGTCATGTAGTCCCAAAAGGAAATGAAAATCTGCAGATGTAAATACTCAGATTAAGAATTAAATAAATTCAGGCGGTTAGCTCCGTCAAAAAAATATAAAAAAAAACAGACTCAAATGCCGGCATTTTTGTATGTCGGTGAATTTTTTCAGTATGAGTAAGAAGCCCCCCCCCCCCCCCCCCCCCCCATATATGTAACTACACATACCTTTGGTAAAAACAGATCGATTTTTCAAACAACAAATGATAATATGAACAGGTTTTGTCAGACCTTGTAGTTTCAGAAACATACATTCATGGCGAGTGCCCAGTCTTCAGATACATATGTACCGCCCATCCCCCCACCCCCCTAAAAAATATACATATGTCGGACAAAATGCTGGGTTACAACAATAAATAAAATTAACAGGTTTTTGTCAGACCCCGCAGATACAGAAACAAACATACCTCTGAGCAGACATACAGTGTTTATCTAAGACAACTGACGTGATACAGACGATCTACCGGGTAAACTAATACCTGGCAGCCCGGCAAAAAACAATATGTATGCATACCTAATAAATTAAATATGTTAGTGGTTGGATATGGCTATAAATCTCGTTGAGTTACAGAAAATGTGCTTATGTATAAGTGTGTGTTTATGAGCAGAGGTATAATGGACAGAGACAGAGAGATAGACGGACGGTGTTTGTGCTTAATCGTGTCTGTTTGTCCGTCTGTCTCTCATATCTGGAAATTACCCACCAACATACATGCAAACACAGACACGCGTTATTGTACAAGGCAAAAAAAAGAGATAAAATAAACACATTAAAATATACCTGAAGTAGAGAAAGTGAATCGTATCTGTCTTATTTGACAAACAGGTTGTTCAGCTGCTGATCTGTCAACTTGAATTTTATCGAGTGCAATCCCTTTAAAGGCAGCTATTCACCTGCCCTTTCTATAGAATTTATAAACTTTCTGGTTAACTCTGCGTACATATTAATGATCTATCTGTATGTAATTCCCATGAAGAAATGTTTTTACAACGCCTCTTTGATTGATGAATGAGTTTTTTATCTACAAGTTTTTACTCAATACGGTACATGTGTGATTGTTGACATACAGAAAAACACATGGAACCGAAGGTGGTTGGTTTCGTATGTGTTTATTTAATTGACATCGTATATTGGAATAGGCTCCTTTAAGAGTACATATCCTTTTTTTATTAGAATAAACAAAATATCGCTTCCCTATGTTGTAAAAGTTCCACCTAACTCCTTCTATATTTTCCATTATGTTTGTTTAGAATGAGCCTCCGTTTTATAATACCCCTTTTACTTTTACAGATGCCACCTAATACTTCAAGAACACTTTGCCTTGAATTAGTATATTATATACACTTTGCGTTGTATAGTGGGCGATCGTTCAGGCTGTTATATCGCCCTCTAAATTATGAAGGTTTAATCTGGCACGGACGTATACTAACAGAAGATAGTTTCTTTCTGTCTCCCTATACGAGAAGTCCCCATTCATCTTATTACACCAATCCACTCAATTGTACAAAGCATATCACCTGAAATTTCACGGTGCGTTTCTACTTTTTTACCCCTACACTAACTCCATTTTGCTCGGCACGCCCACTCTGTGTTAGCACCCTGGATTCGCTCCTTGCCAGCTGCTGGCCGTACAAGAAACAAGACCTTCCTTCCCATCACAGCGACGCAATTTAATTACACCAAAGCCACGTTAAATTTATAGAAGACTAATCTAATTAATTTCGGTTACTGATTGATCAGTGGACTGACCCGGTGCCCGGTCAAAACGGTCAGTGTTATGTACTCTGTAAGATTGACCATTCTGGATAAGGGACCATTGTGGTCATGCCTTGGGTTTACGTTACTTTTAAGCTGATATGACGTCATATATGCACAACTGACCTGAAATAAACCTTTTGTAAATATGTTGAAATATCAGTCTATCGAATATATATATATATATATATATATATATATATATATATATATATATATGTGTGTGTGTGTGTGTGTGTGTGTGTGTACTTATATATACCTAAAGTATATCTTCGTTTGCATTCAGTATAACTGTGAAGGTGATGATGCATGATACCACGGTGTCTTATGAGAAACGATTTCTGATTGGTTGAAAGAATTGCTATATTTGAGTAAATCTGATTGGTTTGATGCTTGTGTTTAGATTTGTGTGCATCAGAACAGTGAGCAGGAATACTACTCAATATGAGGATTTAAACGACTCAATATTTTTCAGTGCAGTAAAACCATAATGGTAATGTCTTACGATATCTCTGTGTCTAATGAAACATGTTTTCTGATTTATTAAAGAAATTGCTATTTACGAGCCAATCGGAACATGTTTTTTATCGCAGTTCAACTTAATAAACACTTCTTCTATTTGTTTAAAATATGAAGAAGTAGAAATCAATTAATTCCTAAACCAAAATATATCACATTGCCACGGTAAACTAAAAACAATCTGCCTGGCCGTGAACAAGATGCTTTGCATCGGTAAAACGATCACGTCAAATTACTCCAGTCAAATTGGTCTTTTAACCCGCTTAGCACGGCTGTCGGTTTTTTACCAAGGGTGTTTTTCGCCAGCGCAAAGCATGATGTGTTTTTCCTGCTTGTCGTCTGCTTTACGCCCGATGTATCCTCCTTCCGTCTCAAGACGGACTCCATGAACTCACCTTTGTTTACTAACACTAAGCCAACGTCATAATGACGTCATGAGGTAGCGGGGACTGGCAAGTAGACACACACGGGGTCACAGGGAGGTCGCCGGAGTGTTTGTACATTACGCGTGAATGGTTTTGATTGACGTTTATTTGAGACCGCGTGCGTGGGCGCATAACCAAGGAGTTTATAGTGATCTAAAATAGACAGAGTTTGTTGGCAGGCTTCGGCAGTCATGCAGAGAATCAGACTCCTAATAATTGAAGTTTTAAGTTTTTTTTTTTAATCTTTACATCTGAATAATATGTGGAAATATGTGGTTTTTACATTTCAATGAGAGACAATGTGCTTATGATAAAAATCCCGCATTTTTCTGTTCCACGAATAACATTAGAAGTGCTATATCTGTACCTGCCAGAATTAATTTGTAATTTCAAGATATCCGCATGCAGCAAAATTGCCAATACATTGGGTTATTATGAGAAACAATGCACATCGGCAACTGTATCGGTTGACATCATAAATCATTAGGTTAAAAGTTCGCTTTTTCCACTTTTCGTGAGGGGTCTTTTTCGCGATCTCACCATTAAGTAAACTACACAGAGGATTTACTTTATTTTCTGAAATTATTTAATATACTAGCAAAATGTTTTTTATTCGAAAAGGACACAGGGAACACCAAACGAGTATAAAATTCTTGTTAAATAAAAGAATATCTCATATTTTTCGTAATATCAATCTTTTACTAACGGATGACATTAATATTAATATTGATAACATCAAATTTAGCTTATACACGAAGGTTTTATTTACTTGTTAATTTCCTTTTCGTGAATATCGCAAATATTGACCCTCTCACCCCCCCCCCCCCTTCCCCCCCCCCCCCCCAAGCCGTAAGAAAGACAACAGTAGCTGATAAAATAATCTAAGAACTCTGTCTGGTAGACATTTTATTCGATCGAAAACCGCGAGTCGCTGGGGATAACAGACCTAATTGGCCTTAGACTGTCAATATAGTTCCCACTGAGTTCTCTATAGAAAGATGTTGAATGGCCATGCTGGTCCATCTCATGGAGATATAGAACAAGAATACACAGAAAAAGTCGGATCACCCCGTATGGGAATCGAACCCATGACCCTCCGATTGCCGGTCGTCTGCTCTACCACTGAGCTAACAGGGATCCCCAACTTCCTCTGTGTATCAGCACACTTTCATTGGAACCAGCGAAGTGACGTCACTACTGTGACTGGTATTATACATACTACATGTGTCGACACGGCGACTTTGCATGTAGCAGTGATAAACTGATGGCCTTTTATGGTGTATATAGAAAGATGTTGAATGGCCATGCTGGTCCATCTCATGGAGATATAGAACAAGAATACACAGAAAAAGTCGGATCACCCCGTATGGGAATCTGAGTTCTCTACTGCCACTTCACAGCACTTTATTAAGCCCCTTTTATTAAGGGACGCTTTTAGGGATTGACGAGATGATCTGTTATTTTTATAAGGGGGGGGGGGGCGTAACAAGACCTGACCGTCCGGGGGGTCAAGACTCAAGACGTTTGCCGATTCTGTACTTTTTTTTCTTCTTCCTTCCCTTTCTCCTTTTTCTTTTCCTTTTCTTTCCTATTCGTCCCCTTTTTTCTTCCTTCCGTTTCCCCTCTTCCCTCTTTCCTTCCTGTTTTCCCTTCGCGATTTTTTGCTGCCCCCCTCCCCGGCCACCGCACTGGTTACGCCACTTGGGGGAGGCGGATGCATCTAGTGCACATTGCAAAACCATCCGTTAAAATTCTTTTTCTTTCTTCCGCTATTTTCTGTTTGAGCTAGATCTCCAATATGGCTTGTTTTCAAAACTGGAAATTTGGGACAATATGAGCCCAAGGTCATATATTGGTGTCTATTATTTATATTTGACCTTTATTGTATTCTTAAGGTCGAACACACAATAGCCGATTCCCCATTATCGCTCAGTTGGGATGGACATCCGGCGATTGCATACATCTAGTTTCTACTGTAATGGTTTAAGGTGTGTGAATATAAATGTGTTATAAGGCGTTGATGCGGCTTACTTAAGGTTATTAAACGGCCTCTTACACACGTATTGTCATTGACATTGATAAAGCCTACATCGTTGGAAAATGAGGTGGTTACAATTTATTCCTCCCTTGCTTTCTTCCAAGATTTTGTTACGGAACCTTATATAAACAGATCACGTATGTGTGATAAACACAGATTTTGTAATGGAGATAAAAAAAATCAGATTCTGTAACACTAGGCAGCGTAAAATTTCTAGGGGAATGAATAAAGAAGTCAGTGGTTTTTTGTTAACAAATAGCTATAATTTATTCTTAAAACAACCCTAACAATACAATACACTAAATCAATACAAATATACAGTAAAACAGCGTTATAGCAACAAGTCAATATAATCACACAGAAAGAAAATGGTACAGTACCTCGATACCAACACCGTCACCACGATAAGTCCTTTGAATGTAAACTCTCGGAGAATGACAGTCCAGTGAAAATTATTGCAACAACACAGAAAGTAAACTGAAGTCCAAATGTATAAAATCCAGGAGAAAGTTCTTAAAAATCTATAATTGCCGCATTCGTCGGATAAGGTCCTGACACAAGTTTCTGCGTCCGCTGGTATCTGCTCTGCTCTGCCCCCTGGTTCTAAAAACAGCCCCTTTTTATACCGTCACACCTCAAGCCGGGAATTTTCCACTTCTCGAACAATCTATAAGTTCTGCACAACACGCGTTTCAGGAATTATCTAGAAAGACATCGCCGTGCGTACCTCCATATACCAGGGTCATCACGTGACCCACGACCAGGCGTGAAAACCAAAGGCTCACATGACAACGAGAGTCCAACCAGCACGGATTAAACATAAAATGTAACAACAACACGAGTTACGCCCGTGTCACACAATAAAAAGAGCACCTGTAACAATATGAAAAGTCGATAAACCCACCAATGAACAAATTACACAGCGGTCTGCACACATTTTTCGGCCTTATTGCAAAACACACAGTTGGATAATCTCTTGGTCTACGTTGACCGGTTCTGGGGTAGAAGTTCAACTTTTAGTTAAGTTTAAAGCCACAAAGAACATATTCAATGGCATATAAAAAAATTGGCAAGAGATTCATTGCGCCAACAAAAATCTTATATGGCAGTCTAATTCTGTGTTAGATAATCGTACTTTAAAACTATTACCAGCGCATAATAACACCGAGTGAAGAAAAAGGTAGTTTACACACACCGCGTGATACTATTTATATCACACACTCAAAGGTAATTTTGGAAAGTGCAAAGTACAAAACATAATTACAAAGGCACGAAAACTGTGAGGTGGGCCAATATACAAGGACGTTTGACAGCCTGTGTAAATTAAATCTAATAATCATAATTAAGCTTGAGAAAGCTCTCTCAGACGTTTCGGGAGAGCTGTGGTTATCTCAGGGGCCACTTATTGGCCGCATCTATCAGTGAAACCGGCTTGTTCTTTAAAAGTATAGTCTGTGGTGCCTAAATTACGGCTGCCTTTCGTCGAAGTTACAATCATAAGGTCTGTGACAGACTTCCTGCATCCCCTGTAGTTTAATGCACGCAATTCAGCCAAGTGAGGGGTCCATCTCGCCATGAATTATTAAGTGTGGCACGTCTACAGGACAGGAAAACAACCATGAACAATTTAAAGTGAGTTTTTTAGTGGGGGCGGCGTACTCTACATACACCCGGCGGTTTCTGGCCCATGTGTGTAGGAAAAGACAAATCAGGAAGATTAATGCGGCCGCAGGGAGCACCTATCGTACAACACTGGTATTAACTGTTTACTTTTTGTCTTGTATTCGTTTTTCTTAATTACCATCAAAGTTTATCTCCCTCCCTCTCTCTTTTCCGAATATAATGCTTGTTTGTACAAGCCAAGGTCAAAGTGATGTCACACGATGTCACTTGATGTCAACCCGTTGACGATAAAGAAAAACAAAATGTGCAGTGGCGTGGAGACTTAAAAAAAAGGCGTCAGATCGAGACATCGGAATAAATCAGGAAACATTGGCGTTACATCGAGAAATATATGAAGATATAGGTAAAATCGGGATATCATCGTGGAAACCCGATGTACTCCCGATTTTAACCGATGGCTACCGAAGTTTACTAATGTACCCAGATGTGCCCCGGTGTTATTTTTTTTTTTTTGCAATCCCCAAAACGTTAGAAACGTAGCATGCTAAATAATATTCCTATGTCTCCTCAATATTATCCTTTACCCGATATGTATGGATCACTCAGGATGTTTTTCCAGATGTTCGTCTGGTATCACGACTTGACAGCTCAACAAAGATTTGCTACAGAATAGCCTTGAAGATAGCTCGAAACATCCGGATACTCTCTCTCTCTCTCTCTCTCTCTCTCTCTCTCTCTCTCTCTCTCTCTCTCTCTCATTATTGTTTCATTTCCAGCAGTTTTAAATAATTCAGCTCATCAGTCTTAGTTCACCAACGCTACATATATATAAGGAGTTGGATTGTCTCGAACAGAATCTCTGCTTTCTAACCATTTTATATACATATGTTCGACTGGCGCTCTTTTTTTATTGAGTTGACATATGATTAGAATGATGTGTATTTATTATTTTAACTTCTTTTTCACACATATACACATATACACATTTATACACAGGACCAGAAATATAACAGAAGTCATGAACTGCCACTAACACACAGGGGCTGATATCTTAAAATCCACTGTATATGCTTCGTTTTGGGCATACAAAGCTTAATGCACCGGTATTTTTACAATACACTAGTGGTAAATTTTATTTTTTTTTACTACCTGCTGCCTCGACAGAACACCTACGAGTAAATATTTATGTTTTCTTTTTGACTGCATTTAATCTACAAAAAGTTACTTTCAGTTACTACAAAATACACAAGAAAGTTTGACAATTTCTTTTTCTGCAACTTGTCGAGGCATACTTGGGACACTGCCCATGTGGAAGTAATCTGTGGGTTTCTCACCTCCCAGGCTTTGTAGGAATAATCTCACGATGTTAAAAACCGTACATTTTCTTCAATACATTGCGGATATTATTAAGCGGATATTATTAATTGTACCCTCTCTCTCTCTCTCTCTCTCTCTCTCTCTCTCTCTCTCTCTCTCGTTAACACAACAAGTCTTGTTTACCGAAACCACGCGTTAAATCATTTAAACTGCTGGCAGTCACTTCATTTGGAACGTCTACCGAACATTGTCATTTTGCGTGTCAGTCACTCATCGCTTTTAACTTAGCAACATTACAGGATGAGTCAGATTGCCTTAAACGCACTATCTCCTTTTACCACTTTAGTTTAAATACCTTTGCCATTCATGTTACTTGTCCTTTTCTGTGTTTTGTTGCTTGTCGGAAATCTTCGATTTTGTCAAGCATGTTGGTCACCTGTGTATGGCTGTTGGTTTGTGTGTGTGTTTGTCACGACACTACATGCCACAATTTTGCAGCAATTGCTTTCAAACTTGCACAGCTGGTAGACAATTAAAAATACTTGAACCCTATTGTTTTGGTCGATAAAGGTCTAAGGTCAAGTTCAAGGTCTTCAAAACTTCTCAAAATGATTTTATCTTCATATCTGTCATTTTAGTCGTATCTACTTCAACTATAGCTTACTTTCTTTGTCATTCCAAGACTTTTTCTCGTGTGAAGCTGCTTCAAATCGGCCGTAACCATTATTACGCATTTTCGGGGAAATATCATGATATTCGAAAATTATAGGACCATTTTTTTTTCTAACTGTGCCAGTTTTGAAGCTAGAGAGGGCTAATTTTTTTGCATAAGATAGCATTAAATGAGTACTTCAAGATTTTAGTACAAGTCTCGCAATATATCGAAATATATCTCGTCACGCGAGTGATACCCTAGAGGCCACAGTTTTGCAGAAATCCTTTTGAATCTGGTAAATCATATGTCTTACACTTATATCTCGAAACTAATTTTTCATTTTCGGAAAATAGCCGCCTGGGAGCGCGGCACTCCAAACACTTCAACGTATCATTTTTTACCATATCTCCAAAACTATAAAACTTACCTGCATAAACTAAAGCTTATTTTCTTCCTCTTAGTCTTTTTCATTACCTGGTTAAGTCATCTGGTCTCAAGCTTGTGCCACTCTGTCAATATGTCTGTCTGTTTCTCAACTTCTACTGCTTGCTGGTTCATGCGTCTTACATTTTACATTTCTCTGTCCTCAGTTCTGCTGGAACCACTTTGTAACATTCATGTATCGTATGTCTTGAAGATTTCTGGAAGTTCTGTGTGTATTGTCTAAATAGGTGAAAGGTCAAGGTCATCAATACACGTCAAAATCTAATTTACCTCATAACTTTGACAATATTGGTCCTATTTTCACAAGCAATGGCTCATTTTCTTCCTCTTCTTCTTTGTTCATTCATCTACGTCATTTCCGGCAAGCGCTCAACCTAAGGTCATCTAGTTTTATCATTCGTCATATTCCTAATGATTTTTTTTCAAGCTCTTTTTGGTGGAGGTGACCGCCTCAATATTATTAATTATAATGCTTGCTAAATTAAGTACTCTGTTCATCTGCAGAATTCCGTTCCAGTTTCGGACTATGTGACGGGGGGTTACAGACGATTATCCTCTGCGTACCGCTAGAGCGGGTCATGGGCGTGTGTCATCCCTATTTGCGGTGAACCCAGGAACCCTCGAAAGACGCACTCTTTTGTGAGTGCAACCCGCCTGTACTGCAGGTTCCCTGCTAGGCCTGAAGAGTGCTCCCCTTGGTGGGGGCCAACCGTGAAAACTCTCACCGCTCCTCGGCCTAGGGTTCGAAATCACTTTTCCAGGCTTTGAGCCCTGTGTTCTACTCCTCAGCCACAGAAGCCGATACTTGTGATATTTACTGTATATTGTTACAGTGACCATGCTGATTACAGAAACGGCCGATAAGTTTCCACAAAGAAATCATTAGAATAATTTCAATTAATTTTATTGGTCTGCGTAGAGTAAAATAACATTTGTATAGTTTTGGCTATCCCTTTAGCTGTCTAAACGCGGTTTCGTCCGCTGATGAGAAACTCAAGCATTTTTACCGTTCCTGCAAGGTATCATGTCAAAGTCCACGGATGTATTTAGGGCCAAAAGAACGGTGGGAAAGGGGGAGGCGGGGGGGGGGGAGGGTTTAGGGTTGACGAGTAAACGTGATGTGCTCTTTAATGCATGGCACAGGCAGCCATGCAAGTGGACATATTATCAGCGTACGCGCGCCCCATTGTAAGCTTTTAAAGAGCAATAAAGAAGAATAACGCCAATAAACAATTGCTACTTCATATTATATTAACAATACAATATTTTTAGCTTGGTAAATTTGATTAGCAGCAGGCCGGTCTAGGATTTGACGCAAATATCACAGTCTGGTTAAAATAATTAACCCATACAATTTTTATGTGCCACCAAAAACCTTAAATTGATGCATATATAGAGGTTATTATCCGCCTTAAGGAAATATGCCTAACATTTTTGTACCAGTGCCGGCTCACTCCATTTCCTTGACTCAGAGGGGCACAGGAAATTTGTCTGCCACAAAACCCTTTAAAGCCCCCGCCAAACGATAATCCCATTTGCCGTATTTCAAAATAACCGTATCTAATATCATTAGCCCACGCCATTATATTGTTTTATCTGTGTCATGTTCCTTTCTCCTGAATATCTTTCTTTTTTATTTCCAATTAATTTGTTTTTACTTTGAATTATTATGACACATGGTAAAATGTATACACACTGTATATCACGCTGACTAAACACACATAGGATACTGTTGTTTTCATAATAAACATGATCGGTTATTCAGTGACTAAAATTACAGGTTAATTTTTGTACTTCCAAACATACGCACATGTATATATATAAATAAATATATATATATATATAAATATATATATATACATATATATATATATATATATATATATATATATATATATACATACCTAGCTACCTAAATAGATTGCAATTAACTGCATGTATATGGTACGACGTGAAGCAGACAATGGACTTGTAAGTGGTGTCTATTGTAAAACGGTGCTATCGTTTCGCAATGCAGGTCACTATAGATTAGTGTCTGTGGGTTTTTTATTTCTCCAGCCTTTTCTCATGATTCTCTTGGCGGTTGTGTAAAAAAGGCCTTTGTTCTTCATGTTCTTAATCTACAAACCACCCCCGCATTTACTCAGAATCAGTCACCGATTGAACCCGCCGGCCATGCACACTGCTTTTGGACTCGACAAGCATAACGTACCCGGTCGCTGCTCCCCGCCGTTCACAGAGCCATTATATCCCATCTAACTTTCTGGGACCGCTTCTATGATGTGGCTGGTCCTGCCAGGGGGCAAGCACAAAGTCGTGATGAGTGTCTTCCTGTTAACTAGCGGGTTAATTAAAACGTGCCCGATTCATCCGCATGGTTTACTTGGTGCAGCGTATAAATGCCTTATAGCGTGTTATACATCATAGCAAATATGTAACGTTTAAAAAATATATAAACTACATATGTACACATAACAAATCCGTTCACTTTTTTCTATATTTTTATTAAATGATTTTATATAACTCAGTTTTTTTAACAACACTACGCAATTTCCTTTTTGGTATCTAAAACAGTACCCATTTTCTTTGCATTTCTGGATAGATGCCCTGGGCTTTAAAGTTGTCAGTGGTAAATGTATAATGAAAAAAAATTCAGATTGAAATATATTTTTCTCAAACACTGAGCATACAAAATAAAAATACGTTTTCAATGTAAAAAAAATATCACTTGGGATCGGCTAAATTATATAATATAATATAATATTATATAACTTTGATAATATAATTGTAGGGCAAACTTCACTCCCCAGTGGCCCCTTGAAATATTCGTGAGGTCTCTGACGTTCCGCATTCGACAAAAAGGAAAATATACTGATTGATGAAGACTATTTCCATACATATCTTCCTTGGAAGACGGAGTCATTTATCTTTAGTTTTCATGGTCTCTTCCGTGTTTTATTACTCAGTTTATGAATATCAAACTTTAAAGTTCATATAAAAGTTCATATAAACGATTCGATGTAATAAAACACTATATACTAGAAGATATTACTTGGTTCATTGCCATTCTCCTGCATGACTGTGGACACTCATTTTAGTGCCTTATTCTACGCTAGAGTGATTTAGACTGCGCGCATTGATATACCAGATCAGGAATTTTGTGGGCCGATCAAACAGACTTGGTGGGAAGCATGCAGCCTGCGGGGCGCAGTGTGCCCTTCCCTGAGCTATCGAAAACTGTACAAAACTGAAAACATGTGATATTTCAATATTCATTGGTTTTATAAAAAAAAAGTTTTCTAAAGGAGGTTAATTTTAATGATATTCTATTGTCAAGTCTACCAGTCATACCCCAATCCCCTTGACGATTAATCGACGCCAATGAAGTTATTCATATTTATGTTTTACCTATTTGCAGTATGCCGTGACCAGTATCACCGGTACTGTAAAGTGCTGTCATCCGACAAATGTTACTTTGCACACAACCGGAAACTCTGCTGTGATACCTGCGAGAACAACCTTATAAAGTACACGGGAATTCTCAAAAGTAAGTATACTACCTTCTTAAATAGTTGGTACACATGAAGTACACAAAAAACTTAAAGTTATTTCTCTACAAATACGCCGCTCATATTTATTATGATCAGCTGTTAGAAAACGACGTCCGTCTTTCAGCACTAGTTGAGGCATCTTAAGTGAAAAATCATTGGCAAGAAATATGCAGAGGGGCATCTTATTGACTACTTATTGGGAAATCATTTTCGTTAATAGTTTGGAAATATATTCAAGGAGAGTAAGCGTATTTAAAGTCCTGTATGCAAGGGAAAATGCGGCGTTGAATCTAAATTATGATGTCAAGTGTATCAATCGTATTGTCGTGAGACAACGTATCGTTTTAGCCTAATCTTTACCCTGTAACCAAAAAAAAAAAAACAAGAATCGAATGCCATTCCCGTTAGTTTTAATACTCTGGGAGAAATTCTTTGATGATGCTGCAAAGGTTAAAGCGATGACAGAATTTATTTGGATATGTTTATCCAGAGCTGCCGCCTTACTCTGAAACCACTGCCTAAGACCTATAACCCGCTGTGCGAGTGCATTAGGATTCAATAAGTTCCGGTCATGCAATGTCAGGTAATTTTTACGAACCTTTCCTGCATGCTGTTTGGTCTCAGGCACCTGAGGAACGCTACAAGAATGTACAGAGCCAAAGGAGCGTCGCGGAAAAGCATAAAATAAGATGTGGCTAACATCGTTGGTGTCTGAGCCTTGTACCTTTAGATCACATGCACTTTTTTTGGGGGGGGGGGGCGGGGGTCGATAATTTAAGACCACGCTCAGTAATGAAAGTGTCTACGGAAGCACTTGGAGGAATACATTCATCAGCTTAAGGAGGTCAACTTAAAAGCCGGCCCTGTATTAAGATTACACTGATTTTAATTCAGAATACTTACGAATCGCTGCATATTCACAAAATTGTGTCAAGTGCCTGTGCTTCAGATTTGCAATTGAAGGCAAACGGATGACCTTAGATTGTTTCATGTCTAAGACAACAACGTTACTTAATAAAATATTAAGAATTGTTTTCTGTCTCCATCAGTTTTTAAACAAGACGTTTAAATAAAATGTTTATTTTACGAAATTATAGATGACGTTCGAAGATTGTATTCTGAATCAAAACAAACAGCGCCCCAGTTAATTAAATCATGCGTTTGTTTTCTAAGTCTCAAAATACAGACTTTCTGATAAAATTCCTAACGTAATACAGGTTTTTAATATTACAAACATCTTTTGTTCCTGCCGTTCTGATTTAATCATCGGGTCCTGCAGCCAGGATACCTTGCTGAAATTTTTTGGTACTCGCAACCACGCCCACACATGTTGACATGAGCACCAGATAACATCGATTTATACAAAACTGGACAACCTTTCTGGTGTTGCCCGTGATAGAGGTCGTGTCGTACATATGGAGTGTCGTAATCTCATTTCTACGACAGCCCAAGGTACCGACTCTAATAAAATTACCGGTTTGTCAGTACTGGCTCCGACCGAATGATATTCTTATTGAAGGCTTATATAGGTTGATCATTTTATTTATATATTCATTTTTGGAAGAAAAAAATCTTGTGGGTGGACCCTTTTTTTCTTTCTTCTACCATTTTCTGTTTGCGCTAGATCTTCGCGATACCATATTTTCAAAAGCTGAAATTTTGACATAACGTTAGTCCAAAGTCACAAATTTGAACCCGATATCTATTTTTCACCTAGCAAATATTTCCAAAGGAACTATTCAACTGGTACTTTTCGAGGGGTAAAATTAAGCTCCGCCCACTTCCGCTGAAGCCAAGAAGAAGTATTCCGTAATGGACCAGTCGAATAACGTCCGGTAAAAATGGTTGCCGGTGACAAAAATTGTAGCCGCCGACTGTTTTTTTTAATGGGTCTGTTGAAGTCCAAAATGAGCCAGTCTCTAAAAAAAGCTACTGTGGAGTCTGTTCTTATGAGTTACCATAAACCATACCCGGTTGTCTGGCAGACACAAAAGTACCGATCACGTGACTCAATGCATTTACTGCTTACTACACATAACCCGAGGAGTTCGTGCTACACGGGCGAGGACTTCATGTAACCAAAGCCACCAGCCAAATACAAAATGTGTAGAACATGGCGAAGGTGCTAAACAAAATCGACCAGTCGAATACGCCTACTGGCACACTCCGTGGTCCATCCCAGATTATCGACCAGTCGCCGGTCTCCCTGGCAGGGATTTTCAGTGATTGCTAGGCGATTGCATACAGCATGTTTTAAGTTTTTTTGTTCAAATAACACAAAGTCATTAATTGCAGACGGATTTCTCTTGCCATTTGGTTATTTCGATCATTCAGCCCATGAAATTCTCTATAATCCCTTAAAAGCCGCAACATCAACAGATAGATAATTGGGGGAGTTAATAAATGGAAATTATTTCTTTATGTTAAAGTCTCTTAATACACATAATAATATTAGAAATTTTCATTTAACCATCATTGATCTTTTGATAAGTACATAGGAATAGTCATAACTAGGTTATCCCGGGTCTTAACAAGTTCCTACACATATACATGAGCAATGCATATTTGTCTTCCATATACATGTACTGTAAATGTTCTATCGTTGTGTCTGCCTCTCCATCAGCCCAGCTGTCTGTCTGTCTGTCTGACAGTCTGTCTTTCTCCCTCTCTCTCTCCCTCCCTCTCTCTTTCTCTTTCTTTCTCTTTCTCTCTCAGTTACCCTGGATGCCGACATTTATACTATATACGTACATACAAACAAACATAATATAACATAATATATGCTAGACGAGAACTGTATATGGCCAATAACTATTCGGGTAATTGATACAGTCAAGGGTCATCTGTATCAGTCAAAAGGAAATGTTCTAGTCTTATAAAACTAATACTATAATACCATTCCTACAGGAATAAAAGGGGTTTTTAATATGATATCAATTTACTAAATAAGACATAGAAAAAAGAGATATTCTTGAAATGTCAGCAATGCATAGATATCGCCTAGGTTATATGAATCTTATGACTAGAAATTCAAATGAAATATTAATACAACAACAACTTTGATTATTTGTACCAATCACTCATGATAGATGCGTCCTATGTTATTCTATACAGTCTCGGCAATGGTAGATAAGGCTTTTTTCGTATATCTATTAACTATTTTATACGCATGACTGATAGCCCCTCAAATTTTCGCCCAGACAGTGTGGGGTGATTAAAAACTCCGGCACTGGATTCTACGGCAGCTGGTAGGCGAAACAATAGTTTATAAAGCCCTCCGTTGCGTCACAGATGTACATTTTGTTAAAGTTTAATATCATAATGGCCTGCATAAGCTTTTAGGATATGAATACCCGGGATAATAACGGTTTTTAGGAACACATGGCAAGGGTATATCTAGACTGTTATCTGCTGCCTCCGGCGGGGTTATTAATCATAAAATCTTCCTTAAGTGGATGCCTAAAAATTGATTACAGCGTTTCATCTCACGCGATGAAAATCAAATGCTTTGTTAGACAAACTGTGTTTCCTCTGTTTTAAGTTGTTATTTTAAAACAGTCCCTTAGTTTATATTTTTTTCCCTTTAATAAAAATATTAGAATATTAAACGTTATACTGTGAAAGGATGTAATCACAGACGACCACTTAAAATTATTTACCCTTGGACACTTTCCCACATCAGGCTAATTTATCGAATCAATTAATAATTAATATTATCCATATATAAGATGAAAAGAACAGCTCTCAATATATCTACTTTCAAACTTGATATGATGCACCATTACCAAGTTTAGCTGAGTGACCAGACACAGTCTCGAAATTAAGACTCCCCCCCCCCCCCCAATTAAAAATAAAAAATAAAAAAACAACACCCAGGCCCCTGCTATAGTAGCAAATGAAGCCCTAGACATCGACATTGTTAGTTTTATTTGTCACAGAGGGCTGTGTTTTCGCACGTGTCATATAATGTAATGTAATATTATTTTGGATAGGGTATCGGGAGAAAGTTTAATATTGATTAACGCCAGTGGGATTATCGATTAAACATTGTTTCATTGCCTAGCGAGTCTTATTGTTAAATTGTATTAAGTCACCACGCTTGGTGGTTAGGTCCCGATGACGATGTGCAGTAATAGAAAAAGTGTCTCGTTTCGATGTTTGGATGCACGTAATTTGCAGTGCAGTATCGTTATAGATTCACATTTGTAACACCGATTCTGTGCTCCAGTGTGACACCGGTTAAAAATAACCCGTTTTTAATTGCATTCTGCAAGAAGATATTAGAAATAATAACGATTCTTAACAGAGCCATCAGTAATCTCATTGCTTCTTGTCAGATCCATCGGTAATCGGCCTCGTAACAATCGATATAATGCGCCAATCCTGATTAATTTCTATCTTTTATCCCGATGTGGACCTCATTAAGCTTTTTCGTATGTTCCTAGTGCAACCGCTATGTACCAAGAAGCCCCGGTATGTTCTGAGCCAAGTCTTAGTCATTTTATTAATCTCATTCCTCAACATCACGTTCCAATAAACCCATTATCCACTACTATATCCCGTTGGCAAACTCTGGGGGTTTGCATACAAATAGCACCAGGGACAAACCCGCCCCTGTGACCAATGCCCAAGTGATTCATTAGGGCATTACTACCTGCTGAAATCCTCATTAAGCCACATGTCCGTAGTGGCACTTGTTCAGATGCGGATGTGGACGCGGCTGAAAGCCTGTACAAAGAGACACTGTGTACATTTGTACTGTGCGAAGTGTAGTCAAGCTATATGTGGAGATGTTTTTGCAAAGCGGATTAATTAGTGACGCCTACGGAAATGTACTGTATGTTATGTTGAAGAAATTAATGTTCGAAAACAGCGTTGACAAACGTAGCGCCTTTTCGGTCCATTGACAATAGCGTGTACGACCAGCTTACGTATTTTCCGTCAGGGTGCCGTTATATCCTTCAGATGCAAATATTTTGTTCATTTCTTACAACGCCTTATGGCCTACAAGTACGCTTTCATGTAACATAATCAAAACCAACCATTTTAGTGTACTTTTTATTAACACCTAACTTGAGCGAAAACAATTCTCTTTTACCGCAGCAGATTGGTAAATCCCTGCGCATGTTTGTTGAATTTCTGACCGCATGAATACTAGCTTGGCTCGCACGGGTTACTGGGCGCAGCCAACTTGTATGCGATACCGGAAATGACTCGTCACCATAGAGACGAAGTTTCATTTTGGGTTTTGAGTTTTCAGGTATTCTTTTGTGTAAATTTACCATTCGTAGTTATTTTAAGATTTTGGACTGTTTACCACGATATGAAGGCATCATGATGGAAAACCACTGCGATGCATTCCTAATTCCGTTGTATATCAAGAATTAGATTAGACTTACCAGCCCAATATATATACCTCTTGGTTCGTGTTGTCAAGGGTTTGACAAACGTATATATTTGAATACATACAAAAATTTGTCCGAACATGCGCACTCGCCCAGCATCGCGTCCGTATACAAGGAACACGTTTCATACTAATATGGGTCTTACTAATGAATAAAAATAATAAAAACTGTTGTAATAGAACCAAGCTATCATATTTATTTTGGTTCTTTTAATACTTAATGTTACCCTAACTACTCCCTTTTTAATGTTACCAAGAGACCTGTATATCGTACTTAGAGGGAAATGCTATTGGTTTTAATCGGTATGTTATATATTACCAATATTATTGATTATTTTCAGATCCCAAGTGCATATATGGCGACAAGGAGGAGAGCTGTAGCACCATGAAGGTGGAGAAATGTTACAACCCTTACACCAGGTTCAAATGCTGCTACACCTGCCACATCGCGCGAAAACCGAAGAAAGGTGAGAGGCCAAGGTCATATAATAAAGGTCAAGGTCAAAACAGGTCATAACACTGATATTCATTAACTTTATAGCACTGTTGATGAACATTTCTTCCTAGATTTCACTAGGGAGTCGGCTGCATATAAACCGGGAAGGAGAAATCAGCATCGCTAAGAAAGTGTTCACACTTGGCCCTGATGTTGTCTGCGACTAGTCCTGAAGTGACATCTGAATAACGTCGGGAATATTGGATATAGGGAATAATAAGGAAAATAATGTCTGGATATCGGGAAATTTCGGGATAGAGAGATAATATCGGTAAACATATATTTGCATCTGGACTACATCGTGTTTCCAAGTATTCAATATGTTTTGAGATGTTGCGCCGAATTCACTTGACATTTCTCTATTTATTGCAATGCCTCTGATATGTCTTTGATGTTCGAGATCTTTTCAAGCCATCGGTTGCATCGGTAGGGAGTGGCATAAAAAAAAATATCGGAACACCACATACTCAGACAACTCTGTTTAATTACGGCTGAATAATTAAGCCATGAATAATTTCTTGAGACACTTCATAAATGCTATTTCGTTACACGATAAAAACGCAAAAGGATCTCAGGTTTTACAAACCTGTAATAGACATTATTAATGTTTCATTGAAAAATACAACTAAAGACTATATATCTGCGAACATCTCACTGTGTGGTCACAATACTTGATCTGGCAGGACCTTATATAGACTCCGGTTCAACCGCTATGGCCTGACGGTGAATACTAGGAAATCTTCCCTAGCAACCACAACTCTGTATGTGGGACACGCCTCGCAGTCGATGGCGGTTTGAAATTAATTCCTGATCCACACGGCTTAATAACCTTCACCGGCGGCCAGACGACTTGCTGGGTAACATTCACCATAAGACAATTCTGGCTCATTTAGCAAGATCAAGAAAAATCCGACATGTAATTTCCTCTTTCTCTGTCATTGCGTTTCGGAAGAACTTATAACCTTAATAGATAAAGATAGACCGGTGTTAGCTTATGGATATTCATGACCCGGGCTCCCCCAACGGGCTTCCGCCTACGCTAACTCGTTATTGTTTGATAAATATTCCCCGTAAACCGGCCATGTCTCGCCCGGATATTTGAGAAATTAGTTGACACTCCACAAGAGCCCAGAGCAAAATCTTGTCACACTAATATCAATGACAGGGACCTGTCTCGCTATGCTCCGCCTCTTTGTGGTCAAACTGTAAATACTTGATCGCCCGCCGTTATCAGCCGCTGGACAATATATGATGTGTCGGGATGAAGACTCAAGTACTTGGGTTTATGTCCATAAAGGACGTAGGAAGTGGAGCAAAATCTAATGTACCACACCGGTTGACGTGAACGTAAAACAAAAGGACACACCACCTCGCAGAAGTTGACTTAATATAATTTTAATAATAATAATAATAATAATAATAATCATTATTATTATCATCATCATCATCATCAATATAACAATAACAATTTAAGCAAGTTCAAGATTTTTCTCGAAGTTTTTTTTATCTTGTCTCATTTTCCCAGCCTCCCGAATTTCCCCGACATAGCACGGTGGTGAATTTGGTGTCACAACAGGACAAATAATGGCCTCAGTCAGTGTCAATGAAACATTAATCCCATTCCCGCCACCTATTTTATAATTTAGTTTGATATTCTAGCGGTGTTGATCTTTAATGTTTTGCCCTTATTCCAAATATCTGCTATAGTTGTATGTACGGAACAAAGTGTTACGACTTTACAAAAGCTTAACCTACCGAGCAATGTGATTTATTATGTCGCCTCTGTCCTGCCTCACAGAAAACTAACTTGAGTCAGGACATTCTACTCGATGAATGAAGTAGCTATGCACACCGTATTACAGGCGTCTGCCTAAATTCCCCGGTGTATGAAAAGACACTTTTCTCGGCTCGATTTACACGAATATTGTCCTGAAGGAACAGATTGGTTTTACGCAGCTGATATAATTTCCTAATTAGTCGCGGAAATCAAAACTGATATATGGCTTTGTTGTTGACAAGGGGATTTCCCGATTGCAATAAAAGACGGAACTCGGACTAAGGCCAAAATAAAAAAAAAGGTATGGTTCTAAGGCACTTTTTTTCAGAAATCAATGCGGGCGGGCGCTTTTTTTATTTTAAATTTTTTGGTATGTTTCGATAAAAATGTCAAATGATAAAGGAAAAGCATGAAAATAACAGTTTTATTTTGCTAAATAAGTACAAGCACTACAAAACAAAGGAAATTGTATGGTTTTATCTTCTTGGAAGAAATGTCGGAGCGGCAGCAGCTCAAAATTGGAAAGTTTTTATTGAAAATCAAAATAAAAATGTTTGATGCGGGGGTTTAAAATTGATGCGGGCGGTGCCTGAGAACCATACCTTTAATTTTGTTGGCCTAAAGTAGGCTTATTTTCTGGTTGAAGTCGCGTTAACTTGTCATGATTATATCTGGTCCAGGGTATAAATAATGGTGTATTTCCGCGGAATTCTGTAACGACTTCACGGGAATAACCGAGAGCTGATACGCTTTCTGTCTGTAATGCGTCTTTAATTGTTCAACACAATAATATTTTATAATTTTAAGAATTTTTAGCTCAGCTGACTGTAAGTCATCTGAGCTATAGTAATCACTCTTTGTCCGTCGTCCGTCCGTCTAGCTGTCTGTCCGTCTGTCCGTCTGTCTAGCTCTCCGTCTGTCCGTCCGTCCGTTAACCAGGCACAAATCGTAACCGCTGAACCTGGAATCTTCTAACTTTATATCCAGAGAGGTTCTTAAAAAATCTCCATGGAAACCTGGTATTAGGTTCCTGTTACCCATATTCTTCAAGCTATGGGGCTCTGAAGTACCCCACAGAATAATGAAAACTTGATACAAAAGCTCAAGTATCTGAACAACTAATGCATTGATCCCCATGATTCTGTGCACAGTTATTGATCATGGAGTGTTTCATCAGTTTCTGCAGACTGGTGGCGCCACCTGTATTTTTTCGATTTTTTACGATTTTTTTTCTCTATTTTTGAGACCTTAAAAGATGCGGTCATCTGTTAACAGGACACAAATCATAACCGCTGGACCTGCAGGAATCTTCTATCTTTACATCCAGAGAGGTCAATGAAAAGTCTCCATGGAAACCTGGAATTAGGTCTCTGTTTCCCATATTCTTCAAGCTATGGGGCTTCGAGGTACCCCCCAGAAAAATGAAAAATTTGATACAAAAGTTCAAGTGTCTGAACAACTAATGCATTGATCACCATGATTCTTTGCATGGATATTGATCATGGAGTGTTTCATCAGTTTCTGCAGACTAGTGGCGCCACCTGTATTTTTTTATTTTTTACGATTTTTTTCTCTGTTTTTGAGACCTTAAAAGATGCGGTCTTCTGTTTATAGGGCACACATCGTAACAGCTGGACCTGGAATCTTCTTACTTTACATCCTGAGAGGTCCATGAAGAGTCTCTATGGAAACCTGGAATTAGGTCTCTGTTACCCATATTCTTCAAGCTATGGGGCTCGAAAATACCCCCTCCCCAAAATAATAAAAAAATTGATACAAAAGCTCAAGTATCTGAACAACTAATGCATTGATTACCATGAATTTTTGCATGGATATTGATCATGGAGTGTTCATCAGTTTTCGCGACTGATGGCGCCACCTGTATTCTTTTAATTTTTTTAGATTTTTTTTCTCTATTTTTGAGACCTTAAAAGATGCGGTCTTCTGTTTATAGGGCACACATCGTAACAGCTGGACCTGGAATCTTCTTACTTTACATCCTGAGAGGTCCATGAAACGTCTCCTTGGAAACCTGGAATTAGGTCTCTGTTACCCATATATTTGTCATGGAATGTTTCATTAGTTTCTGCAGACTGATGGCACCACCTGTATTTTTTTATATTTTTTACTCTGTTTTTGAGACCTTTTAAGATGTGGTCATCTGTTTTTGAGCCAATGCTGGGCACAAATCATAACCATTGGACCTGGAATCTTCTTATTTTAAATCCAGGGAGGTCAATGAGAAGTCTCCTTGGAAACGTGAAATTAGGTCCCTGTTACCCATATTTTCTGAGCACCCCTCAGAATGATTGAAAATTTGATACCAAAGTAGGTCACAAATCATAACCATTTGGCCCAGAAACTTTTAACTTGACATCATGAGAGTTCCTCAAAAGTTCTCCCCAGAAACTGAAATTCGGTCACTGTGACCTATATTTCAAGAGTTCTGGGGTATGTTTGAGCACCCCAGAAATAATGCAAAATACACACAAATTCCTCAGGAAAGGCTGGACATTATCTTAATTAGTTGTCTGTGCAAGGACATATTGTCAACATGTCAGTCGGCTGAGCGTCATGGCCCATGGGTCACTTGTTCTATAAAGCAAGGAAAGATAGGGACCCTATTCCTGTAAATAGATCGGAGGTGGTAAAATTCTCATAGTTGTTATTTGTACATGTTTATTCAATAATGTCTTAATAAAGTTACGAACCGATTTGAAGAACACGATTCTTGATAACACGAATCTAGCTCATCTGAATTATATAAGTATAATTTACAGGCTTATCTGCAGATGAGAACGTGTTAACTGTGAAACCGGGTCTAATATTTTATGTTTTGTTAAATGGTCTATTAACATACAGAGTATGTAATTATTCATGAAGTTTCATGTTTCTACTTAAATATATTAGTGGCTCTCCCAGGACTTCTATCTAAACCCAGTTGCTCATACCCTTGTACAAAAGTGGTGCAACCTTGGTTCTGGCGCGATCAGTGGTACAAAATATGAACATACTGCTCGACTTTTAAATCATTATTTTTCAAACTTCCATACGTGTTTCTTCTGTGCTTCTTCTTCCACGTTACTTCTTCTTCTATGGGTATTGGCACAAAATTGGACCTCTGTTCCTACATTCTTATTATGATAAATAGAGGCAAGCGGATCGTGTTTAGTCACACCCAAAACCATTACAATGTATAACAGACGTGAATTTGAAATAGTAAGTCCATCTTGGAAAAAAAATTGTACTCAGCCAAAATTAGCAAATGTTGTGAAATTATACACATGTTTAAGCAAATATTTGAGTCCCCTTAAACCCTTCAGATGGCTATAAGGTTGCTATGTACCTTGAGAACAACCCACGACCATCACCGATGTGAATGATCAGGGTGTGTACGATTATATATTGGATCAATGATTTATTGTTGTTTCGTAATCCTAGGTTGTGAGTTCGGAGACCGGGACGCCGACTACTGCCAGAAGGTGAAACCCTACCAGTGCTACGACAAGGCGACACAGAAAAAATGCTGCAGCACATGCGCACGACACCACACCGGAAGAGCAGGTGAGTCAGCATTCTGCTTAGATTGGTACCCTGCGTATTATTTATTTATTTATTTATACAGGATTGCTGAGGGTTTATATCCCCTCCCCCACTTTTGTTAAGGAGGGATAGTCAATATTCTGCAAGTCATCCCCCACCCTGTAAGATAAATTGACGCTACTGAAAATGAATGCGCTTTTCAATCAGTACAGGGTTAAAAATTATATATAATTTAAGGAGTCTAATATGCATTTAGAAATTTTGATTGATTATGATTATGAATTTAAGGGTTTTTGTTAGGAAAGTTTCTTTAAGGTAATTAATGATGTTTATTTAGAATCAATTTTGCTGCAGGAGTTCTTAGCTTTGCAGCACAATCTTGTCTGATTTTTCATTACCAGTACTAAATTAACGACACTTCAATTAATAAGAATTTTTTGCCTGGTTAGTTTTAGTGTCTAATATATTTTTATTCCATGGTGGATGTGGTGACCGTCACCACATGATATTACGTCTGCGTTTTTAGAGGGGGGTTTCTATTAATATCACTGGATATTCAGATTCAGAATCAAATCCATTTTATCATACAAGAAAACACAGAAGAAAAAAGTAACTGCAGCAATGGCTTCAATAAAAGAAATGAAGAAATGTTGATCTGCCGACAAATATTTGCGCTACAATCTGTCATCACACTCCCTCTGTATTATTCCCTCTTTTATATCAACGTCTGACATTATTTGCCCGCCGGCGGGAAAACTGCTGTCGTCTGACATTGCAGTGATTGGTGGTCGTCTGGAAACATTCCCTGTTACCCTTTATTTCCCAGGGGTCAGATCTGTTTTTATGTTTTGCTTACGGTCTGCCTATCCATATATATATATATATAAATATATATATATATATATATGTGTGTGTGTGTGTGTGTGTGTGTGTGTGTTCATTCGAACATGTCCGTTCCTTTAACAAATGCAGTCAAGTCCAAGACGCACGTCGCATTCCCTAGATTTCAAATATAATTTTTTCGTTTTTCTATTTTTTAACTTATATAATTTTCTTTTATATATTTTAACTTTTATGATTTTCTTTTATATACTTTTAACTTTTATATTTTTTATATTCTTTTTTATTAACTTTTATCATTTCCTTTTATATTTTTTTAAATCTTTTCAGACTGTGAATACGGAGATGAGCGTTACTATTTCGTTCTGGGGAAAAACAAGAGAAAACGCTACAGTTGCCGCGGTGTGGTCGGCCATTTTGGTCTCTTTTGGTGTGACCAATCAAAGGCCTTTAAGAAACACTGCTGCGGCTCGTGTCACCAGGAACGCATCAGGCTCTACCGCCGCTATAACTATGGCCGACGATGAACACGTATTCTCCACCAAGTGTTAGAGCCGAGCGCTCTCCACCTAGCCTGTTTACCCGGATTCTCCGCCAATGATTTGGAGCACGGGCAATTCACCACGCAGTGCATTTCACTCGGTTACGCCTTCTTATTACATAAAACCACGCAGACGTTAAACTGAGAGCATGCCGATATGTACTAGGACCAAGAAATGACATTGTCTGAGAATGTACATGATATTCATGTAGCTGATTCATGCTGGTGATTAAGAGAATGTAAATAAATGCATTATGGCTTATTTAAATCGCCTTTTATTCAGACTTACCGGCAGGTTAATGAATTTTTGTTTATATTTTCATACACCGCGGGTTTGTTAATATAATAGAACCTCGTTCATTCGAAAAAATCGCAGATTACGTAACAGCAGGTGTTGTATACATATATAAGTGATAAATCATAGATCCATGAGTTTTGACCGTTTTAACGTTGACGTAAAATTTTAGATTTTTAAAATGTATTAAGAATGAAACACCAACGCGTTTCTCTCCGATCAAGACCTTTCCGCAAATCTGTCATAGGTATGCAAATGAACATTTTACCAACTTAGGCTACATGCAATAATATGTGTTAAGTTGGTCACCCTGAATTTAATTTAGAACTGTTGGGTTTTTTTCAGAATTTTGTAACGATTTTGCAATTTTGGATGAACAAGATGGCAATTTTTTCTTATTAACAATTAGGACAATGCGAAGGATGACTCACTTTTCGGTAAATTTTATAAAAAAAAAACTCTTTTAAGTTTTTAAGAATAGGTTAATTCATTTTTCTCAGTGGTCGAAACTGCAGTATTGTTTCCAGTTTTTAAACGATACTTCTTATGGATTGTGTTTAAAAAGGCCTCCTACTGAGATTTTACAGATTTTTACACAATATAGGCCGAATGTTCTCTGGATATTACATTTCTAGAAATGTAACCTATTAACCTTGAACCTTTTCACAATCGAAAATTGTAATATTTAGAGCATCCTAGATTTGGTGTTTTCTTTTGTCGACATCTGAGACACAGTTTATGCTTTCAAAGGTTCCATTATATTTATATATATATATATATATATATTTGCCCAGCATGACGCCTCTACATATTTAAATGTTGTTTATCACAAGAAATATGTCTTAATTCACTATAATTTGTCTTGATATTCGGAGAATTTCCCTTTTTATTAAATTTTATTTCCTCTCACTTACCCAAGGAAGTGCTGACTCATTGGGTATGTGAGAATGGTGCTACAGTGATTTGATCGTCTTTGATTCTGACTTGGCAGTCCAAGTGTCGACATTCCATTTTTGGTGACCCGTAAGGAGAATACAATCTCCGTGTGTAGCGGTGTTAGAATTAACGTGTACATGTGTTGCATACAAACATTCTGAAGATAATAAACGTATTCATGATGTCTGCTGTAATTGTTTCTTATTTACCAAAAGAAAAACCGTAGCGCGGTTAATGTGTTTGCTATAAATTTGAAAATTCCTCATCTAAGGAAACTTATCGATTACACTGATATGAGATATTCTTCGGGCTCGATGAATTTATTAGTTTAACGAGGGTATCCTTGATGTCATTCTAAAATTAGTAACTCTAGGTAACTGAGTAACATGGAGTAACCCTCTGAATAAGTGCGAATTGTTTGATTTCAGGCAATGACAAAATTTCAAAATGGCGTCCATTTTAACTGAATTATATGCAATACGTAGGCCCCAGCTAATTATGCTATGTCAATTTCTCGTGTGCGATAAGATATCTGAAATTGACGCAATCTATTTCTTAAGGAATTACTATATTTTAACATTTCTCGTAATATGTAGCCGCGTTGGTAATTTACTTTTCACGGTAAAATATAAGCCGCATAAACGGGGAAGAAAAGTATTATTGATCGAACAATGTTTTTGCTTGTATTGCTGGTGGCGTAAAGATATTACCTTGATCAGATGTTTCCTGTTTCTGTTGTCGCTTTATTTTTCCAGAAACATATAAATAATTTAGAATGGGGAGCCACCGTTTATAACCTATGCGCCCTATACCTACGCCGCTGCGTTCTTACAATCGAATTTCATAAGACTTCAGACAATAATTATTTGCAAGTGTTTGATGTAAATATGCCTTTTTTGTTTGTATCTGGAGTAACTCTTATTCCACGGCTCACGTCATATATCAGCTTCCGGTGACCTGTACACGAGTCTTCATTAAGCGGCCTTTAAACAAATGTATATTTATAAATGTCCATTTAATAATAGACGGACATTTAATTTCATATACTTCCATGCCAACTTTATTTTCTGTCTCGCCCGGTGATGTGTGCTTTCATCCAACTTAAAGTATGAATAATAAATCTTATACGTTTTCTTGGTTAGATTATAAATATTGGTGTTAAGAAGTGAGTATACCCTCGGTCTTAAAACATAGGTTTTAATGAAATAACTCGCTATATGCTCGCCTTCATAAGCTTTAGAAAAATGGTTGTTAATGCGTTTGCAATACAACTTCCCAAAGAAGCATTGATATAAATTAATTTTAGTTTCATTGCATTTTAATTAATCAATATTTGATACAGGTTCTGTCTTGGTCCTTGACCAGCCGCACTTGTGTGTGTTTACTTTAATGCTTTACTTTAAGTTTTACATTATAAGACAGCAATGTGCTTCAGTCAATCCTGGAAAACTCAACTAATGCTCTTCGTAACACATAAGTCTATTTTTTCGTTTTATTGTACATGTACAAATTTTGTTTGCAATGAGCTAAAAACTTCATTACATGTGTCTATCCTAGAATTACTCGATTGTTTATTGGTAATCCTGATTTCACTTGTAAATTTCTGGCGTAGCCCATGGATATACCTTGAATGACAGAGGAAACCATTTGTCTGTCTGGTTGGCGCCAAATTGGCCGCTTTTATAGATGTAATTTAAGTAGTCGCTAGGGTACCCTAGCATTTGATCTATGTCCCGCATTTACTGCGGGATACTCATGACGTTCAGCCCGGAGCAGACGACACTGACAACACAAGCGATTACAGACAAATATCGCGGGGTTGTTTGGGCATAAACTATGTCATGAGTTGTCAACTGTTGAGTCTCGCGACCGCGGAGCACTGACTTTAATGAACAGTCCTCCCCGAAAAATGTTGTCTTTCTCGTTTTAGCGGTCAGGGACCTTGCAGCCTATGCTATGAACTCATCTTCATTGGATATTCATTGGAGTTAAAATATTTACCAGCAGAAGTAGTCTGTCGAAGCGCTAACAGCCTTTGGGCGTCGAGACCACCCCGCTCCCCATCAAATGTGTGAATTATGCCACAATATACCTTTTACACGCATTATTATAGAATATCCTTAACTAACGTCTTAAATGTTGTGTCAAATCAAGGTGGAACGGGCGTCAGGCCATTATCACATCTAGATTTTGAAGTGCCTAACTATTCACTGCGTGGCCATGTTTCCGCGCTTAATTTTCGTTATTTAATGAACAATTTCATGAAATCATACTTTCTTAAGATATAATAATTTGGCATCACACAGAACTAGAAGTGAAACATTTTTCTCGTGGTGTGATTGAAGCTTGCCGATATCCAAAAGGACTCAGCTTGCATATTTGATTATTCAGTTCTCGACCTCCTTATAAAATTGAACCTTCATTATCCAAACAAAAAAAAAATATTAATTTTACTTAGTATTGGCCGAAATGTCTTCAAGATCTTCAGTTTAATGCTGAGAAGCCGGGGATACTGCTTTTTAGATTACAGATGTTTTCAGATGGAGGGACGTTATTACTCCACATACCTCATAAGCATACGTATTAATGGAATCACAGGCGTCAATTTTCTAGCTGCATTGCGCATACGTACTGCATATGCATACGTTCTGCATACGTAGATATGGGACGCTAGCTTTATTTTTCATATGTGCGTAAAACCATGACGATTTCATGAAAACGCAATGGAACATCGAGCGTCGGAGTGGAAGACCTTGTTTATTATTAATGTACAATGTAAAAGGCCCGTTATTATTTGTAATATCAATGTTTGTTTTACGAATAATATAAATGTCTGTTGTTATCTAAAATTGCCATTCATACTTTTAAATGACAATGAGGATGCACTATGAATTACTGTCAACCTGCGAAAAAAAGGCGACGTATTCGCGGTTTTATTTTCGCGATATTTTTTCTTTCGCGAAAATCTCTGATTTTAAATCCACGAGAACGACAAGTCAACCTAAGTATTCGTCTGTGCGTTTTCCTATACAAATAACTGTTCAAGTTCGTTTGCTCAGTTGACGCATGTTTTTAAATATCTTTGTAAATTTCTATTCGCTAATTGATTTCATTAAAGATATTCATATAAAAGAACATATAACATAAGCTAACAATTATACAATATTTTTTTAAATTTATCTCCCTACAATATATTTTCTGAATTTATCACATTTAAGGAAATGCCCCTGTTCTGAATTTCATATTTTTCGTTTCCTATGTTTTCTATATATAAATGTTGCTGAAACACGAGTTCTTTCACTCTGTGTTTTTTTATATAATAGTATCACTCAAGGAACCTATACACATGCAAGAAATAGCAGAAAATACAACCGTTCTACTTCGGCAAAGATTTGAAGTAAATTGTTAGATAAACGTCACAGAGAGCATCAAATATTCCCATAAATGAAAACAATTTAATGGGTATCATTCTGAACCCCATTTCAAATATCCGAACAGTAACCATGGACACCTAATAATGCTATAAGTTTGCCATTGTTTCTGTATTTCTGTTTAATAGCACTTTCAGGTTGGTTGCCTTTTCTGAACTACGTATTTTACGTAGATGTCATGGCTTTCACGCCTAGCTTCATAGCTTTTCATGTAACCTCTTAACGCAGGCCAAGTCTAAATGAACGATCCGATTATGGACTTAGAATATAATTACAGAGCACTTTTACTACGCTGGAATATCAAGAAAGCTGAAAGCGCGGTTGTGGTTTTTTAACTGAAACATTACTTTTATGGAAGAATGTGTAACGACACGGCCACCACAACGATCAGAGTGTGGGGGAGCTAAGATTTACAGGTTAACGTGAAAGGTGGACGTTTATCTGCCCTAAGGGAACCCTAAATGATTTCCGGTTTATCTAAATTTTTATCCCAAATCTTTTTCAATATCATCAATTATGAGATTTTCATTCACGTCCTCTCTTAATGTTAAATTGCTATTCATGATTCTTTTGTAAGTCAGGGCATATATGAACATGCACATCATTTTTAGTAATTTTACTGAAGACCATTTCCAGGAGCATTCAGATTCCGCTTAAAGGTAGTGTCCTGGGTTCGGGTCCAAAGATTTAACAATGTTAGCTTTACAAGGGAAATTGGATACACGATAAAGGTAACAGCAACTTAGCCTTTACATAGGAGATATTTCGCTTTTATCATTTGAAATATAACAAGATATGCTCCGAACAGTGTGAGACAGTCGTCAACAAAAGGTATTGCTAGTAAGAAGGGGAAGGTATGATATATTTCTGACGCCATGTTGCACAGATGTTGTATGTCCACCTAAGTTTTTCCTGTTCTGCCCTTCTGTCTGTGTATATATATATATATATATATATATATATATATATATATATTTATTTATACAGTGAAACCTCGTTATGTCGAAGTCGAAGGGACCCTCTGAAAATTTCGACACATCCGAGGTTCGACACAAGCGGGTTTTATTTGGGTATAATTTAACTAGAGTTGGACTAAATATCGAGTCTGTAACTTCGACATAAGCGGGTTATTCGACTTAAGCGAGTTCGATACAACGAGATTTCACTGTATATATAAATTGTAAGATGTTGGGAAAAAATATTCAGCTAAATAAATTTTGGTAAATTCGTATCATATAACGGATTTTCAGATATTAAACTTTATATCTATAGGTTTTGTTTGTTTTTAATGTGAGGTCGGGTTGTTGAAGCTGATCCCGGCTATGTTGGAGGTATGTGCTGACATGGTGCTGTTATTATTCATAAATGCTGGGTAAACCCGAACAATGAACAGTCTTTGGAAACACGCGGGAAGACACCCCAAAATATCTTGTTTGTTCACAAGGACAAATTGTTTTCGAAACTACCTCCTCTGTGATTAAAGTTCCGATTAAACCGTTGCATTGTGCATGGGTATGTACAATATCAGACGAAAATTGGTATTTATTGTGTCCCCCTTTAGAAGAAAAATGTAATATCCATAAATATTTCACTAGCTTTGTCGATATTCTTCAGACCACCAATGAAAGTAACCGTTTGGTTCACAAATTGTAAATTGTGTTAAGCAATATGGTTTTACATATGAATGTGGCTTAACAGTTATACGTTCATATAGAGGCAGAAAATGTGAAGAGCGAACTGAACTGTGAATGATGGAATAGACTATTATCACTGTAAGCCCATTGTCGGACTTCGAACGTCGACCTACAGTTCCAGAAGGAATCTTATTATTTTACTGCTTACATGATACTGCTTCATTCGATTCCGGAGTGTATATCATTTAGTTGGCGTGTTTATTACACAGAAGGCATCTCATTCCGTGAGGCAACGGATGTGAAAGAATTTCTTAATCAGGAGTCGACATCATTGGAACCCCGCGTTCATTATAAGCCAGTTACCAATCCGGCCGGGATAGGCTTTAGGCAGTAAGTGACATCGTTATTGCAGTCGACGGCCATCTGAGTATGCGCAGTGTTGATCGGTCCCTTTATTCACAAAACATGATAGAAAAACTAATAAAAATAAATAACGGATAGTTGGCACCATGTGGCTGTCTGATGCCCAGTGCTCTGATAAACATGACACTGTGCATCATCTGATCATTAAACGCTGACATGGAGTCGTCATGTCTCATCAAGCGAACGTTCACCTAACAAACTGTAACTTAACAAGCACAATTCTGGACTCATCTTTCTATTTAATGGTCTCCGTGAATCATGCATTAATTGTTCATTTTGTATTTCTTAGTGTCGTTTCAACGGTATATTATCTCTTTAAATGTGATACTCTTGGTGACCCATCAAAGACCATCATTCTGAAGAGCCATAATTGGTCATAGTAATAAGACAGGAAAGGTAATTGGCAATTGTATATCACGAAAGAGCAAAGTTTATGACAATTTATCTTAAATACAACCAACTACTCAAAACCATGTTCACATCCATCATTACCAGTTTTTAAACTGCATTATCTCCCAAGTTAAATTTCAGGATCAAAGGTTGTTCAAGGTTAAATATTAATCAACTACCCGACGACACCTTTGGCAGTTTTTTTTATAAAACAAACAAACACAACTTTTTCATTTAAAATCCTAATTCCGCAGGTTTTTTTATTAATGTTGTATACAGAAACAACAGACAGACAGAGAGACGGAAGCACTTGTAGCATTACCTTCGTCATGATCATAAACTGATCTGATTACAATTGATAAATTATTTAAAGATATACATAAGGAATCTATAGTAATACTTTCAAACAAACTCGACAGGTCTAGATTCATATGAATGTATATCTGCCTACTGTTAACAACTTGTAATTCATATGATACATATCCAGGAAATCCACGTAAGTTATAATCAATACTGATCTTGTTTTGGAACAAAGCATTCATATTGAATATTTCCACAAAAGAATATATTAACTGCGGGAAAATCTTTTTCTTTTAGGCTATTTTATTAGGAAAATGTCATAGTACTGAATCATACTTTTTTTACATTCACTGCACTGCAGTTAACAGGTTTGGTTTACCAAAAAAAAATCATACATCATCTGTCTCAGAAAGTATTCCTGTGCAAGGGTTGGATTTTAAGAGTTATCCTGGGCAGTTTTGTAGTGTTCACTAACGTTATATAGTACATGTTACACTGAGGAATATAAAGGATTTAAGAAAAAGATAAACTAACACTTTTCCGTGACAGAATGTTAGTTGAAATATGGAAGTTTTCGAACTTAACTAAAAAGCTATATTTTTAAATTATAATATCCCAATGCAAAAATAAAAGCTTGTCGCTTCCTTCGGCATCCTTTTCAAAACAGTACACATACTAAACACTAAAATTACGAAATGGGAAACAAGATGTCCTCGGGAGAAAACCTGAAAACTTTACTTTTAAGCATAATACGGACTCGAACTTTTATGTAGTTTCTGTATTCAAATAATTACAAATACCAAACTTAAAGAAAAACGAAGAACAATGGTAACTCGGGGGGTTTCCATTAACTTTGCGATGATCCTCTCATTATTTTAGATGTGAAGCAAATATATAGCCGAGAAAACTGATTATTTATGTACCTGCCAGCCCCCAGGTATTTTAACAACATCGTTGTTATGTTTTCCTGGGAACTTCCCCCATTGCTTTTCTTTTTTCTGTTATAAGAGGGGAAAGCCTCTCAAATATAAAAGATGCCCTGAAAACATTTGAAGCAATAAATACTGAGGCCAAGGACACGTGTAACGTAGACAGGCATAATTAGGGAAGCACTATCAATCATTACTGCTTGGATAAAATGCTTATGAGACAGGCGGATCCTGATAAACTGGAACATTGGGGGTTAGTTTGATTGAAAGATAAACGTTCAGTGAGACCAACGAGTGTTGTTGGAAAAAATACCTATTACATCAGAGACAAGGGGAGAATCAAATTAAGGGGAAAGAAGTTGTTACTTCATGTTTAATGAATATGCAGATGGTGACGATGATGATAATGATGATGAAAAGACATTGTACGAAGAAATAATGAATGATTAGTAGAAAAGATGAGTAGAAAACAGGTAACCGTAGAGAGCAGAAAGGAGAATCAAGATCAATAAAAATAGAAAATGAACAAAAGGCGGCAACATCTGCAACAGTTATTTATAGATCCTTAGTTATATACAGTGAAACCTCGTTGTATCGAAGTTGAAGGGACCCCTTAAGAAAACTTCGACACATCCGGATTCGACACAAGCGTGTTTTATTTGTAATATTTTTACTAGGGTTGTCCTGAATATTGAGTCAGTAACTTTGACCTAAGCAGGGTATTGGACTTAAAGGGGCCCAATCACCTTTAAAGCATATTGAGTTTACGCGAAAAATAGCTTCTTCCCTATTAAATAAATAAGTACGCGATGGGAGTTGTCAACATAAACACAGCGCGTGGGGCCGTGTGCATCGCTGAGCCAAAACACGTGTCGATCAGGAGATGTCCGGTCTGACCTGGCCCAACACATGTTATACATGTTTCCGCTGGCTGAAACACAGCGTGTTGCCCCTCTTAATCGGACCTCCTGTAACGCTGCCTTGTTATTGTAAACGGACCGTGTTTACCAACACGCAGAGCCATAACATGGTGTTAAACAGCCGTAAGCGAGGAAATGAAACCTTGTGCCGGGATGGTTTTGCTAGGAAACTTTTATTTAAAGCAAAACTGAACTAACAGTGTGAAAGAATAGGAATAATTTAGCTGCTGATTATGGCCCCTAAAGCGAGTTCGACACAACGAGGTTTCACTGTATATTTTACCTGCGTTAACTCTGCCTATAAACACATCGCACAGAATCTTTATGCCAATAATCGAAACCAACCACATGCAATTGGGAAATTTTCAGATAAATGCCTGAGATTAGAGATTTATTGAAAGGAACAGGGTTTTTAGAAGGTGTGTCACGAATGACCTCAATAATCACTTGATCTTTGGATTTGTAGTCTTGAAAGAAAAAAATATAAATGACCCGGATAAAATGATCTTTTATCCAACCGTTCTTTTTTTTTTAATTCTGCACTGTTGTACTATGGCTTATTTTCTCTATTAGATGAACTTAATAAAAGTCAATATTATTGAAACATATATGTCTACCTCCCACTGTGGTTCAACTCATTCATTGCAATCCCAGGTATTTCAAATAGATATGTCCAAACCTTATAAAAGAGTTACAAAAACGGTGGAATTAATCTTTCAGTAAAAAATATACTGATGATTAACGCCCTTTACTTTTCCTTCCAAATATTTTGATCTATTGTGGGAACAGTTTGTTACCTTGGGAAGATAGTGACATCTGGCGGCCAATTACTGAATTAACAATTGTGATCATGAGCTGCATCCCCTGCGCCCGGATGTTAATATTTGTGACACTCTGACTGTGGAATACGGTATGTGTGTGTGTATATGTATGGTTTATGTTACCCTCATGCGTCATTTTGGAAAAAAGATCGCCAAATTTGCTCAAACTTTTGTTATAAAAATGTTTTAAAATTCTGAATACAGGCAAATTTATTCGACATCAATCTTTTGAAGTTACATGAAATGTTTTGTTAATTGTCCGATCAGTTACCAGAAGTAATCTGCAATGAATGAATGAGTCTGGGTTTTATTTTACTCGAAACCAACCAAAAAACAATCATTGCAAGTATTTACAAAAGGTATCAGGTATTTGTTGCCGGTTGTCATAAACATGCAGAAACCTAGAATATTGACAGATCAGGAAGACCCCCGCGAATGGCCCAATAGGCCCAAGGATGTGTATCCTGTGACCTTGACCTTTGACCTCATGACCACAAAAGGGGGTCTTACTTAAGTTGGGGGGGAGGGGGGATACATAACTCAAGTTTGAAATCCATATGTCCATCCAAACCGGAGTTAAATTCAGGAAACGAAATTGTGGACAGACAAACAGGGTAATTACTATAGGGCACCCTTGGGCCCTAATTAACCATTACATGATATTGGCAATCATTGAGCAAAGGCATGTCATTGTCAATAAATCTCGGAAGAATCCAATAGTTATATAAATTGTTGGCTTATGTCATTAGGTTTTTCTCTCGTTTAACACTTTAGCCGCTTCTCTCGACAAATTCCCAGGTCGTAATGCTATGGACTTGCTTAACCTTGACCTTAACCGTAAATCAAAATATTTACACTGCTCTGACCGGTCATCAGACGAGGGTTATTTAGTTAACTGTTGACCACTGCGTAGAGCCATGAACAAAAAAGTACATAAGACTCAGCTATTAACCATTTTTGGCAAAGGAATAATTTCCCACAATTCTCTAAATTTTCTAATACATTATTGATGTAGGTAAAGGGTAAAAATCATGTGCAGGGTGTTGATAAACTAGAGAAACAATTTTGATTCCAGTCTATGATATGCATAGGAATGTTTTTGTTGTAGGGACTTATTGAAATTCATTTAGTAATCATGTGTTTGTTTTATATAGAAAACGAGATTTTTCTAGACCTTTGAGACAAACTAGTCCCGGTAGTCACCACAACTGACTCACAGCAACATCGAGCTGAACTGCTGACCCCAACAGCAAAAAATGTCATAATGTTATGCACCCAACTACCCCATCACCTTCTCAATGTTTTGCTTTGATCATTTAGGCGCTGTTTATTTTGTGTATAACTGTTGTTCCATCCATCTAACGGGTAATTTCATAATAGATTCAATTATGCTTATCAAAATACCACCGTATGTCGGTTTCCTTTTTTTTTGTGGCGGAGATATGAGTGAGACAGACCAGGTCGAGACGTGACATTACAAGTGGTTTTAATAAAGGGGAAACCAGATGCGAAATCACCAATTTACTAAACTGTTTTCAGTGTAGAGACGTTATATCTATTAAAAATAAACATAACAGAATCCAGTAATTTATACATCAAAATCATTTAAAAGTAATGACCAATATGGGATATTAATGTAAAAAATAACGATTTATTTATGTATTCCCAGGTGGGTATTTCATAAATTCAGCAGGTCACTAATCCCATTATCTGACACATTGAGCAGTCTATCATAAATACTGATATAGATAAACAGAATGATGCGAGCTGCAGTCGACACTCGATCCATGCTAGTTGGTCATGTGGCTTCAGGGCCACCGCGTACATACAAAGTTTGTTCATTCAGACCTCACATAAAAAGCCAGCTGTACACATATTCCACTCACAAGGATGGATTCTTGGACAGCCGGGATTTCCTTATACTTATTTGTGATCCGTACACATGGCGATGATACAACCAGTGTTTCGCCAATACAGGAACAGTTCCTTGCTGATATGTGGCGATACTCAACAGAGGCAACTTTAACAAATGAAGCTCATCTAGGATCGCTGAATAGATCGGATTTTGCATTTTCGTCACCTAAAACTTCGGTCTCCGCATCAAACATAGTGCAAACCGAAGCACCTGGATTGCCTACTGCATACAAGGAAATGATCGATTTATATACGCCAAATTGTGCGAAATGTTTGAACCGTTGTGGAACCCCAGTGGCCGAACTAACGGACAGTTGTTCTTGTGATGAACTTTGTCTATATTACCAGGACTGTTGTTTGGATTTTGAAGAATCGTGTCCAAATGTTTATACACAAGCATTAGCATGGAAATCCCTGAATACGAAAATGCCAAAGTCCGAGTGTATGTCTCGTTACCACCCTAATGACGTCATAGATGACCATGATGTTAAAGTCGTAAACAGTTGTTCCTCGGATGTTGAAGCGTGCACAATTTCCAATGATGTTCTTCGCAATTTTATACCCGTAACAGATCTGAACACTGGGATAAATTTTGTTAATTTACGTTGTGCTTTATGTAATAATGTCACGAAGTTCCAGCAATGGTCGCTAGGTTTGGTTTGTCGTTACACTTTAGACGACATTCGCAGCGGTTTTTCGTATGAGTCAAAATTCGCAAATATGCCGCATTTAGCAATCATGAATAGAATTCTGAATGGAGACGAACCCGCATGCGCAATATCCATGGATGCAGCAAAAGGTACAAGCGTTCGTCCCTGCTACCAATTACGGCAATATTCACCATGCTGGAATGAAGAGTTCATAATCCCCTGTCGAGTCAGTCCGTATAATGTTATATATAATCATAATGAAAATTATAAAAACATGTTTTGCTTATTCTGCACTGATAGAAACCCAAGAGGGGTCCAATGCGGTGACGGGACTCCTCCGAGTATATCAGGTCTCCCCTGGAGAATGCCGATTCTTATAAGCCTGAGTCCTGACCAGGAAACAACACCACCATCGTCTTTAAAAGTATGCCGGCCATCAGAAGTTTGGGTTGACTCCCGATGCCGCCATAAATACTCAGGATCAGAAGTCTGCCGAGTATCGGTCAATGAAGAAAGCTGCCTTCGCTCAAGGGTAGGTCCGAGGCTCGACTGCATATGGGCTCAGTATAGAGACAACGAGGTTACCATCACGAACAATTCTCTCATTGTGATAACGACCCAACATCGCGTAAATACATCTGAAGTGATTTTTGGCCTCAACAAGACTTTCATGGTTTGCGTTAATGGCACTGAAATAGAAGTTTCTGACCAATCGTCCTCTGTTGGTACGGTTTTGGACATTATTTGGACGATTCTTTTATTTATATCAATTCTCGTGCTTGCTGTGCGTATCGTTGTTCATTTCTTCATAAAGGAACTGCAGCAGCCGGTAGGTAAAATTCACTTCAGTCTGGCAGTTGCCTTGGAAATATCAATGTTATTGCTTGTTACAGAACCTTTTTCCTCAAGAAGTTTCGTTGTATGTTATCTTAACGGTGTTATCATGCATTGGGGTTTCCTAGCAACCTTCATGTGGATGTCCGTTTTGGCTGTTAGTATTTGTAACATGATGTACGCAAGCTGGCGTTTAAGGTTACTGGAACATGGTCGTCACATGTTTCTCAGATGTTCTCTAATGGGCTGGGGTGTCCCGACTGTAATCATAGTATTAGCGATATCTTTAGACCAGGCAGCCATTAATGACCAGTTTCGCCCAATGTACGGTAGAGGGAGCTGCTGGATGAATAAGCTCTCCCCTCAGATTGTCTTCTTTGTCGTACCAGTTGCTTTAATTTCATGTGTAAATATAATTTGTTTTGTTGTGTCTGTAATTTTCCTATACAAGACCAATATGCAGAGGGCTGCATCATCTTTTCGCCAGGACAAAGGCGAAGCTTTATTGTTCATGAAGCTTTTTGTAATGATGGGTATGACATGGTCATTGTGGTTTTTCGGACAGTTCACTCAAAACTCACTTTGTTTGAAAATATTTGCCCTATTCTTCGCGGCACAAGGTTTTCTCTTGGCTCTGGGCACTCTATGTTCAACATCGGTTCAAAACGCTGGCAAAAAGTTTCTGACTTGCTTTGGTCGGCGCAGTGCGACCTCTAGCGACAGTTCAGGTAATGATGTTTCCCTGGAAACCGCACAGACAGACGTTTGAAAGGTATTTTTTAACGAGATTTTTAAATTCTTAATCATTTCTACATAGAAATATAAACCCCGGAACTGCAGTTGTTATAACAACCGGACCTGGGTTTATCGATTTTTTTCCAGGGCAAGGCGAATATATGCGGTATTATTTATCAGAGGTAATTTATGAGTGAATCCAATTGTTCAGAATACTTTACAGATAGTTTAGTGTGAGCCGTATTTATAGGGTTTGTGAATACGTGTAAGCATGCAGTTTAATGTATACCAAAGAAAAGATATCCGTAAAATAAGCGGAAATACATCGGGAATAAAGAACGGGAATTCCATTCTATATGCATATTTGCATGTCGCTTTTGAAGATTCTGTTGGACGCCTTCACATAATGAATGTGGCGGTTAGCCTCCTATCAATTAATGGTGGTGGACATGTCATATCCAATGTATATTAGGAACTTGTAATCTGTTGAAGCCAATATATCCTTAATATGTCAACAGACTTTCTCTGCTGTCAAAGCAGTTGAGTAAGACTATGAGAAGACACAGTGTTAACAACGTTGTTGTTTTGTTTAAAACAAGAACAGGTAGGCATGTCTAATCAGGCTTGTGTGAGTCAGAACTTGACTCCGGCCTCGATTTGAACTTTCTTTTCTTCTTATTCTGTGAATTTAAGTTCAAACACAATATTATGTACCAGTTGAAATGTGAAACGACGCCGTGTAACAAAAGTAGGTGTATTGTTTTTTTTTTTATTTTGCCAGAGAAAACATAACATGCAAAGTGAAGTGTTTACAGACCTTTTGTTTGTAACCACATTAGGGATTAATTGGTACACTACAGAGATCAATGTTGTTGAATGAATGTTTTTTTCTATTATCTATCCGTAAGCTAAAGAGCAGGACAGAGATGATGTTGTTTTAATTATGAGCAGTAGCTTTACTTACAATGGTCCGAGGTACCTTTTATTACCTTAGGTCCGTATCCATCTAGCTGTTTTTAACTTTGTCCTTGAATTATTTTTTTTTTTTTTAATTTATAAATTGTTAATACAACTGTTCTTAAAAAAACTGTATAATTATTAAAAAATGCTAAGTTTCAGTGTCTTATTTCTAAATAAAATGACATTACTAATGTATGTTGAATGTATTGACCCAGTAGAGAATGGTTATACCCCAAAATAATTAATATTGAATATATATATTCTATTGTTTTAATAGTTATATTTAGCCAGGAAAAAGTTAAAGTTAAAAACCTCTAATGTACTTCCGCGTTTCCATATACAAAAATATGATGCAAATGTTGGCTGAGTACGAAGTTACAATCACCAAAGTTGGAGCGATGTAAGCATGCAAAACCGATTCATATCGGAATTCCTGTTATCTATTATTAATTGACTTGACATCGGGGATGGCTTCTGATATTATACATCAGAGGGCACAGAGTACTGGTCTTTTGTGCAATAATCCCATTTTCAATAGCAGCAATCTATACTTTGTGTTGCCATTACATTAACAGTATTGACAATGACTCTATTGTTATGCTAATTCTTCATTTATGTGTTGGCTGTTAACGTCTCCCAGTTAATACCATTATCTCTCATGAAAGGTCAGGACCAAAAGCGAGCAGCTTTTCTTATTAATAATAATAACTAACATAATGTTAGCATGATATATTTCAGTTGATATTTAGGTTATATTTTTATCCGAACCTTATCGAAAATCAAGAATTTCCAAATCATATGGAGCTTTGTAAATATTTACTGCCGAATAAATAAATGATTCATAGATCTGCTTTGTAAGAGGGATTATGGAATGATAATTAATACTGTGTATGGATGAAGCCACGTTTAGTTTGAACGCAGTGTGCGTGATGCGTGCGGTATTTTTTAGAAGAGCGGAAATTGCTGAACAGCTGCCAGATCTCAGTGCATATGTAGGTCATGACCATGGTAAGCAGGTCCAATGGCCGTTACCATTGTAACCAGGCGATATGTCATGAGCGGTATGTGGATCTCATGCTCAACGGAGAGAGAGAGAGAGAGAGAGAGAGAGAGAGAGAGAGAGAGAGAGATTTTGAAGGAGAGATTGTTAGAGAGAGAGAGAAAAAAATAATGTGAGAGAATGAGAATATGCTAATCTATGCTAATTCTTTTACACCATACTGATTGAAAGAAAAATTAAACGGTTTAAAGTAAATCTTTTACGTAGTCATCTTTCTCTGTTCCGTGTCTATTTGTGTATGTGCGCGGGGCAGTGTCCTTGTGTGTGTGTGTGTGTGCGCCAAGTCCTTGGTATTGCTGATACTGGTGGTAGGAACCGGTTGTAAAATCATTGTCGATCACTGAAAGATTAGAAACGACCGATGATAGATTATTAATCGATTATGTGATTGACCATCTATATAACCTTGAAATAGGCTGTATACCTAAATTATTGACTGAGTAGATTAAAGAAAACTTTACATTACGCTGAAAGGTCACTGTAACGGCCGAGATGTTGACACTAATGCTGCATTCGTTACCGCTGGGTAATATGGTAAAAAACGAGTTGACAAGTGGAAAATGGCGTTCGACAAGGGGTCTCAGTGGTATTTAACTCTGGCGAACTCGGGCTTCTTTGAATAACACCTTTTGTCGTATTGGCGACCTCACTTTTATCAACGACAATGACGGGATCCAGGGAGCACATAATGAAACCAAAATCTTATTTGTCACATATTAGTTTTTATTGACAATTAAACTTGGATATATGTGACATGGATCACATATAATAAATCAGTTTCGTTTTGTTTACTATGAGAGCCTAGACATCCGGTCAGTGGGTTCCATGGCATGTCGTTTGCACCACTTGACATTTGTTGGTCACTATAAATCCCAGAGGTAACAAAACTAGCATGATTAATTTTTAATAATGTTTGCTGTTTAATGCCCGGTCTTTCGTATACCTCTGACAGAATAAGAATATTTTATCTTGATGACTTCTTTGGATGTGCATACATATTCGCTTACGAGCGGCTAAGCAAAAAATGCTATCGATTTGTTAAATAATAAAAAACGACCACTCATCGATATAATCGATTGATTGACACTACAGTTGATACCTGGTGCTTTCCCCTTGGTCCCTTTTAAGGGATCATTAAAATAGACTTCACTTTTTTCGTTCGTGTCTTTTAAGGAAATTTAGCACTTATATGTTCTATACATACAAGTTGACAAAATTCCACGCATTTACTCCTTACTGTCTGGCTGTTTAAAAATATTTATTTGGTTTGGCCCTAATGTGGGTCTTCTTTAAATGTTGTACCTACGCTGATTAGATTAAAACAGTAAAATAATAATCAGTTTTATGAAATGAGAAAAACAGTCGAATGTGAATTAGACTTAAAAAAGAAGCAGCGCAAAATAGTATTCGTGTGCTATTTTAATTATGTATTTTTTTTTAATCTTGCCAGAGAAGGAAAATGCGCTAAGTGAAATGTTCATACACCTGCGTCCTTTCAAGACCAGTACGCATACTAAACACAGAAATTATACATAATGGGAAACAAGATGTCCGCGTGAAAAAAACCGGAAACTTCCTAAGATAAATACGGACTTTTATGGAGCTTTCTGAATTCAAATAATTACATGCACTGAAATTTAAAAAACATCCCAAGGACAATGGTAACCATGGGGGTTCCATTAACATTGCAAAGATCATCTCATTATTTTAGATGTAAAGCCATGATGGAGTGGGGAAAAAATTGATTATTTATGTATCTTGCTGCCTCAAGGTATTTTAACGACATCATTGTTTTGTTTTCCTTGGAACTCCTCAATTGTTTTTTTTTTTTGGGTCATATGAGAGGATAGCCTTAATATGATACCTCTCATATACAAGTGATGCCCTGAAACATTTGAAGCAACTAGAATTTCTTGGCACCGCAGGTGCATGAGTATCCCCAGACAATATACCCCCCCCCCCCTTTAAAAAAATAGGCCCCCCATCTTCAGCAGCGTATACTGACACTTGGCTATCCACCATTGTTTCTTCCATCTATCCACTTAAGAAACAATATTTTTCACCAAATATGTGAATAATCAAGGTCAAGGCCACGCTCATAGGAGAAGTCATGATTCCAGTTTAAATATGCCTCATTCCATAACCTATATCTATGTTTATGCATAATATGAAAGAAATTTATCCATTGGGTTTTGACTCATAATGCTCACAGTGTTGTCAAGTAACAATGAAGGAGTCATAAAAGGTGCGAAAACAAGAAGAGGTCAGAAAGTGGAGCCCGCTGTCTCCCATAGGAGACAAAGCTATCAAAGATCTTCGATCAAATTGATTTTTTTACCAATCCATGCATCCTGTATTGAGATATTTAAGATTTTGTATGATTTTCACCAAATACGGACATATTTAAGGTCAAGGCCACTCTCATGAGAAAGGTCATGACCGAATTTTGCTAGAATACGGGAAGTCGACCGGCGACTACGTGTATCCGCCATATCTCAAAGGCATGGGTAAGTAAGGCATGGAATGTTCCTATCAAAGACGGATAAACATGCAAACATTTCACGCTGATACACATTTCCCCCCTCAGATACGAGCTATTTTTATCTAAAGCACAAGGACGCCACCCAAAGATAACTGCAGATGGCGCCACCAGTCTTGAATACAAGATGGCGATATCCAAGATCTATGGACATGCACAATTTCAGCCCTATCTTTCCATTAGTTTTTGACTTAAAATGCTAACAGTACTGTCACGTGGCATTGATAGGGTATTAAAAGGCGCAAAAACAAGAATAAGACAGAAGGTGGCGCCACCTGTCTTCCACAGAAGCTATCTATCAAAGACAAGATCTTTGATCAATTTGATTGTCAGTGAGATCAAGCAGTGTGGTCGGGAAAATGCTAATCACTTTAGAGACAAGAGGAGATTAAACATTTGGGGGAAAGAAGTTGTTACTTCGTGTTTCATGAATATGAATATGATGATGCTGATACTGATGATGATGATGCTGATGGAAAGACATTTGTACGAAAAAATTGAGAATTAACAGATATAGGTATGAATGTCGAGTAGAAAAGATGAGTAGAAAACAGCGTTAAGAGGAGAACAGAGAGGCAATAAGAAAAGGAACAGAAGATGGCAACATCCTCAAGAGTTATTTTAAAATGGTTATACTTTACCCGCGTTAACTTTGGCGCATTTGTAATCACGTGATGCCAAAATTCAAAACTAACCACATGCATTTAGACGAATATTCAGATAAAAGTATGACAGACTACAAGAAGGGAGCAGGAAAATTTGAAGGTGCGTCACGAACGACCACAATCATCACTTTCACATTATAAAACCTTTGGATAATCAAGTTAGTCTCGAAATGCAAAAATAACCAATGATCAGGATGATATGATCTCAGCTGCTAGCTTTTCTTATTCTGTATATTACATTTGCCTCTTTTCATCATCAGGTAACTTTAAAAAATCTTTGATATGATTGAAACATTTTTGTCAACCTCAGATTGACGGGGAAGCTTTGAAAAGCACGACAGTTAAATTTTTTATCATAAAGAATTCCTGCCTTATATTTTTTTACACCTAAAATTTATTTTAGATTCATAAGATATATCTTTTAGTATAAAGTATACTGGTGATTTACGAACTTAACTCTTAAGGTATCCTAATAATACGTTGATGTATGGCTGCCGCTTGTGCAAGTGGCGACACCTTTGGGGTAATTGCTAAATTAACAATCATGACCTTATTCCGCAGTGATGGAACGTTTATAATTTCCATAGAATACCGTTTGTGCATGTAAGAATGTGTGATGCATGTTTCCCTAATTGGGCAAATCGGATAAAGCTCGCCAGATTTGTTTAAAATCAACTGATGTTCTAAAAATGAATGCTTAAAATCTGAATTTGGCACATTTCTATAAATAAAATCTTTCAAAGATACAAGGAACCTTGATAAATCTGAAAAGTTTTTTTTTTTTTTTTTTTAAACCATAATTACAGCTTCCTGTGAACATAGATTGTGAATTGATTCAACTTATAGAGACGAGCACTCAATTGTCAAAACTTAAGTGGATTCAGTTTGCAGAAATGTCCGCAATTTTGCGTTAAAGGGGCCTATTTTGATATATTACGTGTATTCACTAATGTTAATGCCTTAATCCTTTCATAAAAAGGCCGGTCCCATCGCTTTCAGGGTGTTCGTATTGTTTATATCCACGTTTCTTACATGTCAGGGCTGCATAAATAAAACAAACACATTTAAAAGGACATTTGGCGGTTAGTGCATCTAGTCTCCTTTTAGATTCCGCATACATGCAACCTTCCACCTTAGGTCACATATTTTTTCTGTTTGTCAACATTGGCCATGTATCATGTTTAACAGCAGACTGTAGACAAAACAGCTCATAAATCCGTCACCGAGGCGTTATAAGAACTTATCTTAACATTGATTACCTAAAGTTCCTAAAGATGAGCATAAAAAGAGTCTCTTACTCATTGGGGTGTCATTTGTATTTGCTTACTTTTGCCTTTCACATGCTTCATTATTCATTTAAGCCGCCAACCGTAGGAAGGGAAAGCTTGTACTGTCAAAGGGGTTTGGGAGTTTATATCGATATCAATATTAGGGTCAAAATCTTTTTTGTTGTTTTACAATTTGACTGATCAGTTTCCAGTAGTAAGCTGCAATGAATGAGTGAGTCTGGGCTTTATTTTACTCGAACCCAATAAAAAACAATCATAATTATTCCAAGTATTCATGAAATGTATCTTTACAACACTTCAATCCCATTGATGATTATAATAGTGACTGGATCACATTCCACAAAGTTTTCATTTATCATGTTTCTGGTTGGTTGAGGGTTGATTGGCAACTATAGAGAAAAAGCATCTTATTTGGATATAAATCTCGGAATAATCTAATGGTTACTACTAATTTATGTCATTAAGTTTTTTTCTTATAATCAGCCTTGAGCCGCTTCTCTCGACAAATTCACAGGTTTTGTCGGGTAATTATATAAACCTATTTCTGTTAAGCTAACCTAAACCTATTTCTGATCGAACAAATGAGAATGGTTTAGCAAAAATGGATTTATTTATTTCTTGACATTTGACTTAAGGCGTTTACTAAAATTTGAAGCAATCTGGGCTCAGACACGTCACGGCCGTCGGAATGCTACTGTTTGCTCATCCTTGACTTTACCGTAAGTCACTATGCTTATTCATTTTTTACCCTTTAGCAGATGAGAGTCATTAAGTTAACTGTTCACCCCTGAATAGAACCAATCTCTCAAAAGTACATACGACCCAGCTGATTAAAACTATGGGTAAAGGAATCATTTCCCTTCTATGTACTGAGGCTGCTAATACACTAATGACATTGATAAAATAAATACTGTCGGGTGTCGATAAACGATAGAGACATGTTGACTTTCAGTGGTTTCAGGCAAACTACTTGATAGGAATGTTTTTGTGATAAGGACTTATTTTTTTTTAAATAAACATGTGTATGTTTAATACAGAAAAACAGTTTTTTTTCTTTAATTGTGATGAATTTTAATTCATGACTTTGACCTTTTAAGCAATCAGTCCCTGCAGTCACAACGACAGACCCAAAGCGGCCTCTAGCTGGCGCCAAAGTCATAGTGAGCACGTTTAGCAAAATAGCAATGATGATATGCTATCAACTCATCCCTCCACAACAGGTTTTTACTTTGATCTTTAAGGTCCTATTTATTTGTGTAAAACTGTTGCTCCTTTCATATAACTGTTAATTTCATAAGAGATTTAATCGTGCTTATCAAACGACCATCAAATCTTTTCCGGAATTATATTGTTGCGGAGATGTGAATACGACAAATTAAGTTGAGACTGAAACGACAGGACATTCAAACATCAGGCAACATATTAATGGTTCGAAACCAGATGCAAAACTATTCATCCACTTACTTAAATGTTTTCTCAGAAGAAGCGCTATTTCTATTTTAGACAAAATAATCACAAGACAATCTAATGGTAAACACACCATTTTGAAAACAAACATAAATACACAGAAATATATACATTTATTTGTGTATTCCCAAGGGGGTATTACATGCGATCAGCAGATCACTAATGCCATTTGCTGACGCATTAAGCGTTCTATCATAAATATTGATTTAGATTAACAGAATGATGCGAGCAGCAATCACCGCTCGTTTCATGCTAGTTGCATGGTCTTGTGTCTCTGTACCCACCGCGATCATACAACGTTTGCTCATTCATAACTTGCTGTAAAGTTCAGCTGCATACATTTTCACAGAATAAAAAGTCTCACAAGGATGGAGTCTTGGATAGCCGGGATTTTCTTCTGTTTACTTGTGATGTGTACACATGGTGATGATGCAACCAGTGTTTCGCCATTACAGGAACAGTTCCCTGCCGACATGTGGCGATACTCAACACATGCGCCTTTAACAAATCAGAATCATCTGCGAGCATACAACAATTCTGATTTTACATTTTCGTCACATAAAACTTCAGTCTCTGTATCAAACATAGCGCACACTAAAGCACCTGGATTGCATACTGGATACAAACAAATTATGAATTTATATACGCCAAATTGTGCGAAATGTATGAACCGCTGTGGAACCCGAGTAGCCAAACCAGAGCTTGACAGTTGTTCTTGCGATATACTTTGTCTCTACTATCAAGACTGTTGTTTTGATTTTGAAGAATCTTGTCCAAGCATTTATACACAAGCCTTGGCGTGGAACACTCGGAATACGAATATGCCAAAGTCCAGGTGTATGTCTCGTTACCACCCTAATGACGTCATAGATGACCATGACGTTCAAGTTGTGAACAACTGTTCCTCGGATGTTGAAGCGTGCACAATTTCCTACAACGTTCCTCGCAATTTTATACCCGTAACGGATCTGAACACCGGGATAAATTTTGTTAGTTTACGTTGTGCTTTATGTAATAATGTCACGAAGTTCCAGCAATGGTCGCTAGGTTTGGTTTGTCATTACACTTTAGACGAAATTCGCAGCGGTTTTTCGTATGATTCAAAATTCGCAAATATGCCTCATTTAGCGATCGTGAATAGAATTCTGAAAGGTGACGAACCCGCATGCGCAGTAACCACGGATGCAGCCACAGGTACAAGCGTTCGTCCCTGCTACCAACTACGACAATATTCACCATGCTGGAATGAAGAGTTCAGAATCCCCTGTCGAGTCAGTCCTTATAATGTTATATTTAATCATAATGAAAACTATAAAAACATATTTTGTTTATTCTGTACTGATAGAAACCCAAGAGGAGTCCAATGCGGTGACGGGGTCCTTCCGAGGGTATCAGGTCTCCCCTGGAGAATGCCGATTCTTATAAGCCTGAGTCCTGACCAAGAAACAACACCACCATCGTCTTTAAAAGTATGCTGGCCAACAGAAGTTTGGGTTGACTCCCGATGCCGTCATAAATACTCAGGATCAGAAGTCTGCCGAGTTTCCGTCAATGAAGAAAGCTGCCTTCGCTCAAGGGTGGGTTTGAGTCTCAACTGCATATGGGTTCAGTATAGAGACGATGAGGTTACCATCACGAACGATTCCCTTATTGTGATATCGACGCAACATCGCATAAATAGGTCTGAAGTGATTTTTGGCCTCAACAAGACTTTCATGGTTTGCGTTAATGGCACCGAAATAGGAGATTCTGACCAATCGTCCTCTGTTGGTACAGTTTTGGACATTATTTGGGCGATTATTTTATTTATATCAATTCTTGTGCTTGCTGTGCGTATCGTGGTTCATTTCTTCATAAAGGAACTGCAGCAGCCGGTAGGTAAAATTCACGTCAGTCTGGCAGTTGCCTTGGAAATATCAATGTTATTGCTTGTTACAGAACCTTTTTCCTCAAAAAGTTTCGTTGTATGTTATCTTAACGGTGTTATCATGCATTTGGGTTTCCTAGCAACCTTCATGTGGATGTCCGTTTTGGCTGTTAGTATTTGTAACATGATGTACTCAAGCTGGCGTTTAAGGTTACTGGAACATGGTCGTCACATGTTTGTCAGATGTTCTCTGATAGGCTGGGGTGTCCCGACTGTAATCATAGTATTAGCGATATCTTTAGACCAGGCAGCCATCAATGACCAGTTTCGTCCAATGTACGGTAGAGGGAGCTGCTGGATGAATAAGATGTACCCTCAGATTATCTTCTTTGTCGTACCAGTTGCTTTAATTTCATGTGTAAACATAATTTCTTTTGTTGTGTCTGTTATTTTTCTATGCAAGACGAATATGAAGAGGGCTACATCATCTTTTTGCCAGGACAAAAGCGAAGCTTTATTGTTCATGAAGCTCTTTGTAATGATGGGGATAACATGGTCGATGTGGTTTTTCGGTCAGTTCACTCAAAACTCCATCTGTTTGAAAATATTTGCCCTGTTCTTTGCGGCACAAGGCTTTCTTTTGGCTCTGGGCACGTTATGTTCATCATCGGTCCGAAACGCTGGAAGAAAACTCCTGACTTGTCTTGGTTCGCGCTATGCTACTTCAAGCGACAGTTCAGGTAATGATGTTTCCCAGGAATCGGCACAGACAGACGTGTGAAATGTATTTTTAAAAAGAAATATTTAAATTCCTAAATTCTGATACTTAGTAATGCATGTGTTAAAGAATATTGTAATTGCGATGGGATATTTACATCCAGGATGTATAAGCTTAATATATGTATATGTATAGACACGCGGTTTAATAAATTTGTATAAGTCATTTCTGTTGCAAATAAACTGGTTTCATATAACAAGTGTGGGCACGTAGCGATAGGAGACATAGATCCTTTTTTTGAAACGGTAAAATGCTCGGCCTTCTCCGCTGGCGACCCGGGTTCGATTCCCGGGGTGGCTTTAGAGTAGGTTGGAGTTGCCCGTCAAAGGTCGGTGGTTTTCTCCGAGTCCTCCGGTTTCCTCCACCCTTACCGACTACAGAGCGCCAACATCTGAACCATGGAGAGAGCCTCGTATTAGTTATTATAACTAATTATACAATCCATGTAAAATAAATAAAGTTTATATCCTTTTTTCTGTCCTGGATAAATAGTTCCGGTAATGTTAATGTGTTCATAACAATCAACCGATATGCGTGTTTATGCATTATGTGTAATATGATTGTATTAGAAATCCTTCGATCTGTTTTTAACATCCGGACCTAGGTCTGTCGATGTTTTCCAGGGCAAGTGGACCTGTCAAATGAATATATGTGGTGTCATGAAACAGAGTGGATTAATGAGTTGATGCAGTTGTATATTCTGACTTTGTCCAGTATAATCTAAAGATATATTATTGGGAGTTATATTCATAGAATTTTTGAATATGTACAAACGTGTAGGACAATGTGTACTAAAGAAATGACATGTTGAGGCTATCTTGTTATTAAGTGATGGTGGAAGTCAAGCCGGGTGTTATCCGTTCAATATGAAGACCTTAAATACGCGTTTAGTAAACTGGTTAAACTGGGTAAAAAACTGGATAATACCGGAGACTGTTTTGATCTGTTTTGGCTTTGAGTCCTTACTCTTAGTCTTATGCTGGCCTCAGTGTGAGCGTCAAACTGTAAACAAAAACTGTTATGCAGGTTGACTTACGGCTGTGTGAGTGTGAGTCGAACTTGACTCTGGTCTTGATGCGAACCTCCTGGAAAGAACATTTTAGTTTAAAAATACGCGCAGTGATATGTTCATATTCCTTTTTTTGTATACCAATAAATGAGACAGATACTCAACAGAAATCAATCTACATTACTGAGTATATATTTTTATCATCCGTCCTTACACGTCAGAAGTGAAGGACAGAGATTTTGTTTTTCCTAACTGTGGGCTTTAGCCTTAGTTACAATGGTTCGAGGAACCTTTTGTCACCTTGGAACCATCTCCACCTATCTCTCCGAATTTTGAATTAAATGTATTTAAGTTAGTACTCTATACACAATTTTCATTTGATTTCATTGCTGAACCTCAGTGAACCATCATTATGGTTTTTTGTCGGGAATTTCTCTAAGAATATGTTGAAGTTTCTGATTTGTTTATTGTTCATGATTACATACTTAATGCAAAAATGTTTAGAGTCATTGTCTTATTTCTATAGAAATCAAAGCACATCACCAATGCTGTTGATTGTATGGACCCATTGTAGAATCGATATATGCACAATATAAATATTGATTCAATATCTATATTTAGGTTGGAACATTGTCGATGAGAAAATGCTCAAAAATAATCCATTGTTCACAGACATAAAAATAAATTATGTGAATGTTGCCTGAGTGCAAGTTGAATTGATGTGAGCGTGCAAAACTTGATCATGTCGGAGTACCTGTATTTTATTTTTAATTGACTTGACAGCGGGGATGGCTGCTGACACTATACATCAGAAGGATCAGCATACCGGTCTTTTGTGCAATAATCCCATTTGCTATTGGAGCAATTTATACGTTGTGTTGTCATTACATTAACAGTCATGTCATGTCTCTGTTGTTATGTTACTGTTGCATTTATCTGCGGTGTGTTTACGCGTCGCAGTTAATAACGTTTTCTCTCATAAAGTTATCAGTAACAACAACAAACATTTTGTAAACATGATATTTACATTACAAAATGTATTCCATGTGACTTTTTGAAGAACATTATCGAAAAATCAAGAAATGCCTGAACATGTGGAGCTTTGTAAATATTTACTGTTAAAAATCAAATAATGTTCTAAAAATGATCGCTTAAAATCTGAATTTGGCACATTCCTATAAAATCAATCTTTCAAATATACAAGAAATCTCGATAAATCTGAATAGTTGATATTGTTTGTTGAAAACCATTATTACAGCTTCCTGTCAACATAGATTGTGAACTGATTCACCTGATAGAGACGAGCAATCAATTATCAAAACTCAAGTGGATTAAATTTGCAGAATCGGCCGCAATTTTGTGTAAAAGGGGCCTATTTTCATTTATTACGTGTATTCACTCAAGTTAATGCCTTAAACCTTTAAAAAAACCGATCCCATCGCATTAAGGGTGTTCGTATTGTATATATCCACGTTTCTAACATGTCAGGGCTGCATAAATAAAACAAACACATTTAAAACATCTGGCGGTTTGTACAACTAGTCAGCTTTTAGTTTCCGCATACATACAACCTTCCACCTTAGGTCACATATTTTTATTTTGTTTGTCAACATTGGCCATGTATCATGTTTATCAGCAGACTGTAGACAAAACAGCTCATACATCCGTCACCGAGGCGTTATAAGAAATTTTCTTAACATTGATTACCTGAAGTTCCTCAGGATGCACTCATAGTAGTGAGCCAAATATCACATAACTTTTACAGAATAGTCAGATGAATGCCCAGCTTTAAAGAAGTTTATAAAATGCCCAACTGGCCACAGCGGTTTCTTTTTCATTTGCCAGAGTTAAAGATGAGCATAAAGAGAGTTTCTTGCTCATGTGGGTGTCATTTTCAAATTACTTACCTTTTTTTGCTTCTCACATTTTTTTTTTTCATTTAAACCGCCCACTGTAGGAAGGGAAAGCTTGTACTGTCAAAGGGGTTTGGGAGTTTATATCGATATCAATATTAGGGTCAAAATCTTTTTTGTTGTTTTACAATTTGACTGATCAGTTCCCAGTAGTAAGCTGCAATGAATGAGTGAGACTGGGCTTTATTTTTCTCGAACCCAACCAAAAACAATCATAATCATTCCAAGTATTTATGAAATGTATCTTTACAACACTTCAATCCCATTGATGATTATAATAGTGACTGGATCACATTCCACAAAGTATTCATTTATCATGTTTCTGGTTGGTTGCCGGTTGACTGGCAACTATAGAAAAAATATTTGGATATAAATCTCGGAATAATCTAATAGTTACTTTTAATTTATGTCATTAAGTTTATATCTTATAATCAGCCTTTAGCCGCTTCTCTCGACATATTCACAGGTTTTGTCTGGTAATTATACTGTGGCGGGAACACAACGCAAAGAGCGCCACCTATTTCTGTTAAGCTGACCTAAATCTATTTTTGATCGAACAAGTGAGAATGGTTTAGAAAACATGGATTGATTCATTTCTTGCCATTTGACTTAAGGCGTTTACTAACATTTGAAGCAATCTGGGCTCAGACACGTCACGGCCGTCGGAATGCTACTGTTTGCTTAGCCTTTACCTTACCGTAAGTCACTATACTTATTCCTTTTTTACCCTTTAGCAGATGAGAGTTATTAGAGCCCCGCTCAAGCGGGGCCCTATAGTAATGGACCTGTCCATTGAAGGATTTTCAAGGTCACAGAGGTGACACTAATACACAAATGACATGGGAAAAATAAATACTGTCGGGTGTCGATAAAGATAGAGACATGTTGACTTTCAGTAGTTTTAGGCAAACTACTTGATAGGAATGTTTTTGTGATAAGGACTTATTTTTTTTTAAATAAACATGTGTTTGTTTAATACAGAAAAACAGTTTTTTTTTTCTTTAATTGTGATGAATTTTAATTCATGACTTTGACCGTTTAAGCAATCAGTCCCTGCAGTCACAACGACAGACCCAAAGCGGCCTCTGGCTGGCGCCAAAGTCATAGTGAGCACGTTTAAAAAAATTGCCATGATGTTATGCTATCAACTCACTCCTCCACAACAGGTTTTACTTAGATCTTTAAGGTCCTATTAATTTGTGTAAAACTGTTGTTCCTTCATATAACGGTTAATTTCATATGTGATTCAATCGTGCTTATCAAAAGACCAATATCTTTTCCAGAATTATTTTGGGCGGATATATGAATGAGACAAATTAGGTTGAGACTGCAACGACAACATATTAATTAGATTTGGTTTGAAACCAGATACTAAACCATGCATCCATTTACTTGAATGTTTTCTCAACAAAAGCGCTATTTCTATCTTAAACAAAATAATCACAAGACAATCTAGTAGTATAAACACACCATTTTGAATACAAACATTATAACATAGAGATAGGAACATTTATTTCGGTATTCTCAAAGGGTTATTACATGCGATCAGCAGATCACTAATGCCATTAGCTGACGCATTAAGCGTTCTACCATAAATATTGATTTAGATAAACAGAATGATGGGAGCAGCAGTCCATGCTCGTTTTATGCTAGTTGGTCTTGTGGCTCTCTGCCCACCCCGTTCATACAACGTTTGCTCATGCAAAACTGACTGTAAAGCCAGCTGCATACATTTTCCACAAAATAAAAAGTCTCACCAGGATGGATTCTTTGACAGCCGGGATTTCCTTATGCTTATTTGTGATCTGTACACAGGGCGATGATACAACCAGTGTTTTGCAAATACAGAAACAGTCCCCTGCCGACATGTGGCGAAACAAAACACAGGCGACTTTAACAAATCAGAATCATCTGCGATCATTCAACGATTCTGATTTTAAATTACAGTTACATAATACTTCAGTAACTGCATCAAACATAGCGCAAGCTAAAGCTAATACTGTATACAAAGAAATGATGGATTTATATACGCCAAATTGTGCGAATTGTATAAACCGCTGTGGAACCCCTGTAGCCAAACCAGAGCTTGACAGTTGTTCTTGCGATATACTTTGTCTCTACTATCAAGACTGTTGTTTGGATTTTGAAGAATCTTGTCCAAGCATTTATACACAAGCCTTAGCTTGGAACAGTCGGAACACGCATATACCAGAGTCCGGGTGTATGTCTCGTTACCACCCTAATGACGTCATAGATGACCATGACGTTCAAGTCGTAAACAACTGTTCCTCGGATGTTGAAGCGTGTACAATTTCCTATGACGTTCTTCGCAATTTTATACCCGTGACAGATCTGAACACCGGGATAAATTTTGTAAATTTACGTTGTGCTTTATGCAATAATGTCACGAAGTTCCAGCAATGGTCGCTAGGTTTGTTTTGTTATTACACTTTAGACGAAATTCACAGCGGTTTTTCGTATGATTCAAAATTCGCAAATATGTCTCATTTAGCGATCATGAATAGAATTCTAAATGGTGACGAACCCGCATGCGCAGTAACAACGGATGCAGCCACAGGTACAAGCGTTCGTCCCTGCTATCAACTACGACAATATTCACCATGCTGGAATGAAGAGTTCAGAATCCCCTGTCGAGTCAGTCCGTATAATGTTATATTTAATCATAATGGAAACTATAAAAACATGTTTTGCTTATTCTGTACTGATAGAAACCCGAGAGGAGTCCAATGCGGTGACGGGGTCCTTCCGAGGGTATCAGGTCTCCCCTGGAGAATGCCGATTCTTATAAGCCTTAGTCAGGATCAGGAAACAACACCATCATCGTCTTTAAAAGTATGCCGGTCATCAGAAGTTTGGGTTGACTCCCGATGCCGCCATATATACTCAGGATCAGAAGTTTGCAAAGTATCGGTCAATGAAGAAAGCTGCTGTAGCTCAATGGTGGGCTTGAGGCTCAAATGCATGTGGGGTCAGTATAGAGTCAACGAGGTTACCATCACGAACAATTCTCTCATTGTGATAACGACCCAACGTCGTGTAAATACGTCTGAAGTGATTTTTGGCCTCAACAAGACTTTCATGGTTTGCGTTAATGGCACAGAAATAGAAGTTTCTGAGAAATCGTTTGTTACTACGGTTTTGGACATTATTTGGACGATTCTTTTATTTATATCAATTCTCGTGCTTGCTGTGCGTATCGTTGTTCATTTCTTCATAAAGGAACTGCAGCAGCCGGTAGGTAAAATTCACTTCAGTCTGGCAGTTGCCTTGGAAATATCAATGTTATTGCTTGTTACAGAACCTTTTTCCTCAAAAAATTTCGTTGTATGTTATCTTAACGGTGTTGCCATGCATTGGGGTTTCCTAGCAACCTTTACGTGGATGTCCGTTTTGGCTGTTAGTATTTGTAACATGATGTACTCAAGCTGGCGTTTTAGATTACTAGAACATGGTCGTCACATGTTTCTCAGATGTTCTCTGATAGGCTGGGGTGTCCCGACTGTTATCATAGTATTAGCGATATCTTTAGACCAGGCAGCCATCAATGACCAGTTTCGTCCAATGTACGGTAGAGGGAGCTGCTGGATGAATAAGATGTACCCTCAGATTATCTTCTTTGTCGTACCAGTTCCTTTAATTTCATGTGTAAACATAATTTCTTTTGTTGTGTCTGTTATTTTCTTATGCAAGACGAATATGAAGAGGGCTACATCATCTTTTCGCCAGGACAAAAGCGAAGCTTTATTGTTCATGAAGCTCTTTGTAATGATGGGGATAACATGGTCGATGTGGTTTTTCGGTCAGTTCACTCAAAACTCCATCTGTTTGAAAATATTTGCCCTGTTCTTTGCGGCACAAGGCTTTCTTTTGGCTCTGGGCACGTTATGTTCATCATCGGTCCGAAACGCTGGAAGAAAACTCCTGACTTCCCTTGGTTCGCGCTATGCTACTTCAAGCGACAGTTCAGGTAATGATGTTTCCCAGGAATCGGCACAGACAGACGTGTGAAATGTATTTTTAAAAAAGAAATATTTAAATTCCTAAATTCTGATACTTAGTAATGCATGTGTTACAGAATATTGTAATTGCGATGAGATATTTACATCCAGGATGTATAAGCTTAATATATGTATATGTATAGACACGCGGTTTAATAAATTTGTATAAGTCATTTCTGTTGCAAATAAACTGGTTTCATATAACAAGTGTGGGCACGTAGCGATAGGAGACATAGATCCTTTTTTTGAAACGGTAAAATGCTCGGCCTTCTCCGCTGGCGACCCGGGTTCGATTCCCGGGGTGGCTTTAGAGTAGGTTGGAGTTGCCCGTCAAAGGTCGGTGGTTTTCTCCGAGTCCTCCGGTTTCCTCCACCCTTACCGACTACAGAGCGCCAACATCTGAACCATGGAGAGAGCCTCGTATTAGTTATTATAACTAATTATACAATCCATGTAAAATAAATAAAGTTTATATCCTTTTTTCTGTCCTGGATAAATAGTTCCGGTAATGTTAATGTGTTCATAACAATCAACCGATATGCGTGTTTATGCATTATGTGTAATATGATTGTATTAGAAATCCTTCGATCTGTTTTTAACATCCGGACCTAGGTCTGTCGATGTTTTCCAGGGCAAGTGGACCTGTCAAATGAATATATGTGGTGTCATGAAACAGAGTGGATTAATGAGTTGATGCAGTTGTATATTCTGACTTTGTCCAGTATAATCTAAAGATATATTATTGGGAGTTATATTCATAGAATTTTTGAATATGTACAAACGTGTAGGACAATGTGTACTAAAGAAATGACATGTTGAGGCTATCTTGTTATTAAGTGATGGTGGAAGTCAAGCCGGGTGTTATCCGTTCAATATGAAGACCTTAAATACGCGTTTAGTAAACTGGTTAAACTGGGTAAAAAACTGGATAATACCGGAGACTGTTTTGATCTGTTTTGGCTTTGAGTCCTTACTCTTAGTCTTATGCTGGCCTCAGTGTGAGCGTCAAACTGTAAACAAAAACTGTTATGCAGGTTGACTTACGGCTGTGTGAGTGTGAGTCGAACTTGACTCTGGTCTTGATGCGAACCTCCTGGAAAGAACATTTTAGTTTAAAAATACGCGCAGTGATATGTTCATATTCCTTTTTTTGTATACCAATAAATGAGACAGATACTCAACAGAAATCAATCTACATTACTGAGTATATATTTTTATCATCCGTCCTTACACGTCAGAAGTGAAGGACAGAGATTTTGTTTTTCCTAACTGTGGGCTTTAGCCTTAGTTACAATGGTTCGAGGAACCTTTTGTCACCTTGGAACCATCTCCACCTATCTCTCCGAATTTTGAATTAAATGTATTTAAGTTAGTACTCTATACACAATTTTCATTTGATTTCATTGCTGAACCTCAGTGAACCATCATTATGGTTTTTTGTCGGGAATTTCTCTAAGAATATGTTGAAGTTTCTGATTTGTTTATTGTTCATGATTACATACTTAATGCAAAAATGTTTAGAGTCATTGTCTTATTTCTATAGAAATCAAAGCACATCACCAATGCTGTTGATTGTATGGACCCATTGTAGAATCGATATATGCACAATATAAATATTGATTCAATATCTATATTTAGGTTGGAACATTGTCGATGAGAAAATGCTCAAAAATAATCCATTGTTCACAGACATAAAAATAAATTATGTGAATGTTGCCTGAGTGCAAGTTGAATTGATGTGAGCGTGCAAAACTTGATCATGTCGGAGTACCTGTATTTTATTTTTAATTGACTTGACAGCGGGGATGGCTGCTGACACTATACATCAGAAGGATCAGCATACCGGTCTTTTGTGCAATAATCCCATTTGCTATTGGAGCAATTTATACGTTGTGTTGTCATTACATTAACAGTCATGTCATGTCTCTGTTGTTATGTTACTGTTGCATTTATCTGCGGTGTGTTTACGCGTCGCAGTTAATAACGTTTTCTCTCATAAAGTTATCAGTAACAACAACAAACATTTTGTAAACATGATATTTACATTACAAAATGTATTCCATGTGACTTTTTGAAGAACATTATCGAAAAATCAAGAAATGCCTGAACATGTGGAGCTTTGTAAATATTTACTGTTAAAAATCAAATAATGTTCTAAAAATGATCGCTTAAAATCTGAATTTGGCACATTCCTATAAAATCAATCTTTCAAATATACAAGAAATCTCGATAAATCTGAATAGTTGATATTGTTTGTTGAAAACCATTATTACAGCTTCCTGTCAACATAGATTGTGAACTGATTCACCTGATAGAGACGAGCAATCAATTATCAAAACTCAAGTGGATTAAATTTGCAGAATCGGCCGCAATTTTGTGTAAAAGGGGCCTATTTTCATTTATTACGTGTATTCACTCAAGCTAATGCCTTAAACCTTTAAAAAAACCGATCCCATCGCATTAAGGGTGTTCGTATTGTATATATCCACGTTTCTAACATGTCAGGGCTGCATAAATAAAACAAACACATTTAAAACATCTGGCGGTTTGTACAACTAGTCAGCTTTTAGTTTCCGCATACATACAACCTTCCACCTTAGGTCACATATTTTTATTTTGTTTGTCAACATTGGCCATGTATCATGTTTATCAGCAGACTGTAGACAAAACAGCTCATACATCCGTCACCGAGGCGTTATAAGAAATTTTCTTAACATTGATTACCTGAAGTTCCTCAGGATGCACTCATAGTAGTGAGCCAAATATCACATAACTTTTACAGAATAGTCAGATGAATGCCCAGCTTTAAAGAAGTTTATAAAATTCCCAACTGGCCACAGCGGTTTCTTTTTCATTTGCCAGAGTTAAAGATGAGCATAAAGAGAGTTTCTTGCTCATGTGGGTGTCATTTTCAAATTACTTACCTTTTTTTGCTTCTCACATTTTTTTTTTTTTCATTTAAACCGCCCACTGTAGGAAGGGAAAGCTTGTACTGTCAAAGGGGTTTGGGAGTTTATATCGATATCAATATTAGGGTCAAAATCTTTTTTGTTGTTTTACAATTTGACTGATCAGTTCCCAGTAGTAAGCTGCAATGAATGAGTGAGACTGGGCTTTATTTTTCTCGAACCCAACCAAAAACAATCATAATCATTCCAAGTATTTATGAAATGTATCTTTACAACACTTCAATCCCATTGATGATTATAATAGTGACTGGATCACATTCCACAAAGTATTCATTTATCATGTTTCTGGTTGGTTGCCGGTTGACTGGCAACTATAGAAAAAATATTTGGATATAAATCTCGGAATAATCTAATAGTTACTTCTAATTTATGTCATTAAGTTTATATCTTATAATCAGCCTTTAGCCGCTTCTCTCGACATATTCACAGGTTTTGTCTGGTAATTATACTGTGGCGGGAACACAACGCAAAGAGCGCCACCTATTTCTGTTAAGCTGACCTAAATCTATTTTTGATCGAACAAGTGAGAATGGTTTAGAAAACATGGATTGATTCATTTCTTGCCATTTGACTTAAGGCGTTTACTAACATTTGAAGCAATCTGGGCTCAGACACGTCACGGCCGTCGGAATGCTACTGTTTGCTTAGCCTTTACCTTACCGTAAGTCACTATACTTATTCCTTTTTTACCCTTTAGCAGATGAGAGTTATTAGAGCCCCGCTCAAGCGGGGCCCTATAGTAATGGACCTGTCCATTGAAGGATTTTCAAGGTCACAGAGGTGACACTAATACACTAATGACATGGGAAAAATAAATACTGTCGGGTGTCGATAAAGATAGAGACATGTTGACTTTCAGTAGTTTTAGGCAAACTACTTGATAGGAATGTTTTTGTGATAAGGACTTATTTTTTTTTAAATAAACATGTGTTTGTTTAATACAGAAAAACAGTTTTTTTTTCTTTAATTGTGATGAATTTTAATTCATGACTTTGACCGTTTAAGCAATCAGTCCCTGCAGTCACAACGACAGACCCAAAGCGGCCTCTGGCTGGCGCCAAAGTCATAGTGAGCACGTTTAAAAAAATTGCCATGATGTTATGCTATCAACTCACTCCTCCACAACAGGTTTTACTTAGATCTTTAAGGTCCTATTAATTTGTGTAAAACTGTTGTTCCTTCATATAACGGTTAATTTCATATGTGATTCAATCGTGCTTATCAAAAGACCAATATCTTTTCCAGAATTATTTTGGGCGGATATATGAATGAGACAAATTAGGTTGAGACTGCAACGACAACATATTAATTAGATTTGGTTTGAAACCAGATACTAAACCATGCATCCATTTACTTGAATGTTTTCTCAACAAAAGCGCTATTTCTATCTTAAACAAAATAATCACAAGACAATCTAGTAGTATAAACACACCATTTTGAATACAAACATTATAACATAGAGATAGGAACATTTATTTCGGTATTCTCAAAGGGTTATTACATGCGATCAGCAGATCACTAATGCCATTAGCTGACGCATTAAGCGTTCTACCATAAATATTGATTTAGATAAACAGAATGATGGGAGCAGCAGTCCATGCTCGTTTTATGCTAGTTGGTCTTGTGGCTCTCTGCCCACCCCGTTCATACAACGTTTGCTCATGCAAAACTGACTGTAAAGCCAGCTGCATACATTTTCCACAAAATAAAAAGTCTCACCAGGATGGATTCTTTGACAGCCGGGATTTCCTTATGCTTATTTGTGATCTGTACACAGGGCGATGATACAACCAGTGTTTTGCAAATACAGAAACAGTCCCCTGCCGACATGTGGCGAAACAAAACACAGGCGACTTTAACAAATCAGAATCATCTGCGATCATTCAACGATTCTGATTTTAAATTACAGTTACATAATACTTCAGTAACTGCATCAAACATAGCGCAAGCTAAAGCTAATACTGTATACAAAGAAATGATGGATTTATATACGCCAAATTGTGCGAATTGTATAAACCGCTGTGGAACCCCTGTAGCCAAACCAGAGCTTGACAGTTGTTCTTGCGATATACTTTGTCTCTACTATCAAGACTGTTGTTTGGATTTTGAAGAATCTTGTCCAAGCATTTATACACAAGCCTTAGCTTGGAACAGTCGGAACACGCATATACCAGAGTCCGGGTGTATGTCTCGTTACCACCCTAATGACGTCATAGATGACCATGACGTTCAAGTCGTAAACAACTGTTCCTCGGATGTTGAAGCGTGTACAATTTCCTATGACGTTCTTCGCAATTTTATACCCGTGACAGATCTGAACACCGGGATAAATTTTGTAAATTTACGTTGTGCTTTATGCAATAATGTCACGAAGTTCCAGCAATGGTCGCTAGGTTTGTTTTGTTATTACACTTTAGACGAAATTCACAGCGGTTTTTCGTATGATTCAAAATTCGCAAATATGTCTCATTTAGCGATCATGAATAGAATTCTAAATGGTGACGAACCCGCATGCGCAGTAACAACGGATGCAGCCACAGGTACAAGCGTTCGTCCCTGCTATCAACTACGACAATATTCACCATGCTGGAATGAAGAGTTCAGAATCCCCTGTCGAGTCAGTCCGTATAATGTTATATTTAATCATAATGGAAACTATAAAAACATGTTTTGCTTATTCTGTACTGATAGAAACCCGAGAGGAGTCCAATGCGGTGACGGGGTCCTTCCGAGGGTATCAGGTCTCCCCTGGAGAATGCCGATTCTTATAAGCCTTAGTCAGGATCAGGAAACAACACCATCATCGTCTTTAAAAGTATGCCGGTCATCAGAAGTTTGGGTTGACTCCCGATGCCGCCATATATACTCAGGATCAGAAGTTTGCAAAGTATCGGTCAATGAAGAAAGCTGCTGTAGCTCAATGGTGGGCTTGAGGCTCAAATGCATGTGGGGTCAGTATAGAGTCAACGAGGTTACCATCACGAACAATTCTCTCATTGTGATAACGACCCAACGTCGTGTAAATACGTCTGAAGTGATTTTTGGCCTCAACAAGACTTTCATGGTTTGCGTTAATGGCACAGAAATAGAAGTTTCTGAGAAATCGTTTGTTACTACGGTTTTGGACATTATTTGGACGATTCTTTTATTTATATCAATTCTCGTGCTTGCTGTGCGTATCGTTGTTCATTTCTTCATAAAGGAACTGCAGCAGCCGGTAGGTAAAATTCACTTCAGTCTGGCAGTTGCCTTGGAAATATCAATGTTATTGCTTGTTACAGAACCTTTTTCCTCAAAAAATTTCGTTGTATGTTATCTTAACGGTGTTGCCATGCATTGGGGTTTCCTAGCAACCTTTACGTGGATGTCCGTTTTGGCTGTTAGTATTTGTAACATGATGTACTCAAGCTGGCGTTTTAGATTACTAGAACATGGTCGTCACATGTTTCTCAGATGTTCTCTGATAGGCTGGGGTGTCCCGACTGTTATCATAGTATTAGCGATATCTTTAGACCAGGCAGCCATCAATGACCAGTTTCGTCCAATGTACGGTAGAGGGAGCTGCTGGATGAATAAGATGTACCCTCAGATTATCTTCTTTGTCGTACCAGTTCCTTTAATTTCATGTGTAAACATAATTTCTTTTGTTGTGTCTGTTATTTTCTTATGCAAGACGAATATGAAGAGGGCTACATCATCTTTTCGCCAGGACAAAAGCGAAGCTTTATTGTTCATGAAGCTCTTTGTAATGATGGGGATAACATGGTCGATGTGGTTTTTCGGTCAGTTCACTCAAAACTCCATCTGTTTGAAAATATTTGCCCTGTTCTTTGCGGCACAAGGCTTTCTTTTGGCTCTGGGCACGTTATGTTCATCATCGGTCCGAAACGCTGGAAGAAAACTCCTGACTTCCCTTGGTTCGCGCTATGCTACTTCAAGCGACAGTTCAGGTAATGATGTTTCCCAGGAATCGGCACAGACAGACGTGTGAAATGTATTTTTAAAAAAGAAATATTTAAATTCCTAAATTCTGATATTTAGTAATGCATGTGTTACAGAATATTGTAATTGCGATGAGATATTTACATCCAGGATGTATAAGCTTAATATATGTATATGTATAGACACGCGGTTTAATAAATTTGTATAAGTCATTTCTGTTGCAAATAAACTGGTTTCATATAACAAGTGTGGGCACGTAGCGATAGGAGACATAGATCCTTTTTTTTGAAACGGTAAAATGCTCGGCCTTCTCCGCTGGCGACCCGGGTTCGATTCCCGGCGTGGCTAGAGAGTAGGTTGTAGTTGCCCGTCCAAGGTCGGTGGTTTTCTCCGAGTCCTCCGGTTTCCTCCACCCTTACCGACTACAGAGCGCCAACATCTGAACCATGGAGAGAGCCTCGTATTAGTTATTATAACTAATTATACAATCCATGTAAAATAAATAAAGTTTATATCCTTTTTTCTGTCCTGGATAAATAGTTCTGGTAAAGTTAATGTGTTCATAAGAATCAACCGATATGCGTGTTTTTGCATTATATGTAATATGATTGTATTAGAAATCCTTCGATCTGTTTTTAACATCCGGACCTAGGTCTGTCGATGTTTTCCAGGGCAAGTGGACCTGTCAAATGAATATATGTGGTGTCATGAAACAGAGTGGATTTATGAGTTGACCCATTTGTATATTCTGACATTGTCCAGTACAATCTAAAGATATATTATTTGGAGTTTTATTCATAGAATTTTTGAATATGTACAAACGTGTAGGACAATGTGTACTAAAGAAATGACATGTTGAGGCTATCCTGTTATTAAGTGATGGTGGAAGTCAAGCCGGGTGTTATCCATTCAATATGAAGACCTTAAATACGCGTTTAGTAAAATGCTTAAACTGGGTAAAAAACTGGATAATACCGGAGACTGTTTTGATCTGTTTTGGCTTTGAGTCCTTACTCTTAGTCTTATGCTTGCCTCAGTGTGAGCGTCAAACTGTAAACAAAAACTGTTATGCAGGTTAACTTACGGCTGTGTGAGTGTGAGTCGAACTTGACTCTGGTCTTGATGCGAACCTCCTGGAAAGAACATTTTAGTTTAAAAATACGCACAGTGATATGTTCATAAACCTTTTTTGTATACCAATAAATGGGTATATATTTTTTAATGAGTGTATATTTTTATCAGCTGTCCTTACACGTCAGAAGTGAAGGACAGAGATTTTGTTTTTCTTAACTGTGGGCTTTAGCCTTAGTTACAGTGGTTCGAGGTACCTTTTGTCACCTTGGAACCATCTCCACCTATCTCTTCGAACTTTGAAATTAAATGTATTTAAGTTAGTACTCTGTACACAATTTTCATTTGATTTCATTGCAGAACCTCAGTGAACCATCGTTATGGTTTCTCAGGAATTTCTCTGAGAATATTTTGAAGTTTCTGATTTGTTTATTGTTCATAATTACACACTTAATGCAAAAATTTTAAGTGTCACTGTCTTATTTCTATAGAAATCAAAGCACATCACCAATGCTGTTGATTGTATGGACCCATTATAGAATCGATATATGCACAATATAAATATTAATTCAATATCTATATTAAGGCTGGAACATTGTCGAAAAGAAAATGCTCACAATTCTCCATTGTTCACAGACATGAAAATAAATGATATGAATGTTGCCTGAGTACGAAATTGCAATTACCAAAACTGAAGTTGAAATGATGTGAGCGTGCAAAACTTGTCGGAGTACCTGTAATTGACTTGACAGCGGGCAGTGCTGCTGACACTTTACATCAGAAGGCTCAGCCTACCGGTCTCTTGTGCAATAATCCCATTTGCTATTGGAGCAATTTATGCGTTGTGTTGTCATTACATTAACAGAAATGTCATGTCTCTGTTGTTATCTTACTGTTGCATTTATCCGCGATCTGTTAACGCGTCACAGTTAATAACGTGTTCTCTCATAAAAGGTGGCGGCGAAGGGGAAACAGAGTTATTAGTAACAACAACTAACATATTGTTTACATGATATTTACATTACCAAAATGTATTCCATGTGACTTTTTTAATGTCGTGTTGTATGTTGATATATGTGTTATATATTGGCCAGAACATTATCGAAAAATCAATAATTGCCTAAACATGTGGAGCTTTGTGAATATTTACTGCTTAATAAAAATAATCCTTTGAAATGCTCACTGTGTAAGGGAATCATGGTATGATAAATAATATTATGTATGAATGAATCCTCGTTTAGTTGGCACGCAGTTTGCCTCATGCAGTATAAAGTCGGAGGGCGGAAACCCTTCCGGTATGGGACCGGTGATGTAAATACCTGCCAGATCCCAATGCAATGCAGGCCATACCCGTGGTTATCAGGTCCAATGGTCGTACCCATGGTAACCAGGCGATATTCCGTGTAAGGTATTTGGATCCATCTCTTAACTGACAGATTGTGACTCATTCCACCTTTCGCACACTGCGAACTGGAGCGAATAAAAACACTTTCTTCATACCGCAAACCGCATACCTCCAAGTTTATGTATAAACATCAGAGAGAGAGAAATTTTTAGGAAAGATTAAGAGACAGATAGATAGAGAGAAAATATGCCAATTTATGCTTATTTTAAAACATCACACTGATTGATAGAAAAAAAATAAATGGTTTATAGTTATTCTTTGAACTAGTCATCCAGGGGGGCAACCAGGATTTAGCAGAAGGAGAGGTCCAACCCACGGTGACTAATGACAAATCCTAAAACTAGGTCCCAAGGGCCGGCTGTAAAAGGGGAGGGGTTCCTATTTGTTTATGTGCGTGCGTTGGGGTGCGGCCTCGTTTATGTAGTGCCCTTGGCCATGTTCATACCTGGTACTCTTACCGTGGTCCGTTTTAAGCCCTCGAATTCATTATTAAAATGGACCTAATTTTTGTAGAACATATTTGTTCTCTACGTAAAAGTTGACAATATTCCACGCATAAGCTCCTTATTATCCGGCCGTTTAACAATATTTATTTGGTTTGGCCTAAATGTGGGTCTCCTGTAAATGTTGTACTTATGCCAAGACCAATATCAGAAGGATAAAATTAAAACATGTGAATAATGATAAAAAAATAAAACAGCGCAAAATAATATTCGTTTAGTATTTAATAGGAAAATGTCTTTTTTTTTACGAAAGTAAATATATCTTAAAGATGTTGAAGAACCTGGGAGCTCGGCGGGAGGTGGCGCCATCTGTGTCACAGAACAGAAACTACTCTTTGCTTGATAAAGTCATGACTGAAAATCTAGAAAATACTTTGTATTGCTTATGCCGTGTGAAAAAGCGTGAGTGCAGGTAGAAAAAACACCGTGAGAGCAGTTAAACTACCGGTACTATTGAATACGACCGTGACATTATGACAAATTGACGTAAATGTTTATCACGACTGATGACCAATTCAAAATTAAGAAATATTAAGTAAAGCAATATTCCTTAGAGCCGGCTCTTTTCAAAATGATGTTTACATATACATGTATAACTGCGATGTCAATTGCTCTGACATGTATAACTGCGATGGTCAATTGCTCTGACATGTATAACTGCGATGTCAATTGCTCTGACATGTATAACTGCGATGGTCAATTGCTCTGACATGTATAACTGCGATGGTCAATCGCTCTGACCTGTATTACTGCGATGGTAAATTGCTCTGACATGTATAACTGCGATGTCAATTGCTCTGACATGTATAACTGCGATGGTCAATTGCTCTGACATGTATAACTGCGATGGTCAATTGCTCTGACATGTATAACTGCGATGGTCAATTGCTCTGACATGTATAACTGCGATGATCAATTGCTCTGACATGTATAACTGCGATGGTCAATTGCTCTGACATGTATAACTGCGATGGTCAATTGCTCTGACATGTATCACTGCGATGGTCAATTGCTCTGACATGTATCACTGCGATGGTCAATTGCTCTGACATGTATAACTGCGATGTCAATTGCTCTGACATGTATAACTGCGATGGTCAATTGCTCTGACATGTATAACTGCGATGGTCAATTGCTCTGACATGTATAACTGCGATGGTCAATTGCTCTGACATGTATATTTGCGATGGTCAATTGCTCTGACATGTATAACTGCGATGGTCAATCGCTCTGACCTGTATAACTGCGATGTCAATTGCTCTGACCTGTATAACTGCGATGTCAATTGCTCTGACATGTATAACTGCGATGGTCAATTGCTCTGACATGTATAACTGCGATGGTCAATTGCTCTGACATGTATAACTGCGATGGTCAATTGCTCTGACATGTATAACTGCGATGGTCAATTGCTCTGACATGTATAACTGCGATGGTCAATTGCTCTGACATGTATAACTGCGATGGTCAATTGCTCTGACATGTATCACTGCGATGGTCAATTGCTCTGACATGTATCACTGCGATGGTCAATTGCTCTGACATGTATAACTGCGATGGTCAATTGCTCTGACAGGTATAACTGAGATGGTCAATTGCTCTGATATGTATCACTGTGATGGTCAATTGCTCTGACATGTATCACTGCGATCGCTGATTGTTCTGACTTATATCATCGCGATGGTCAATTGCTCTGACATAAATCACCGCGATCGCCGATTGCTCTGATTTATATCATCGAGATCGCCGATTGCTCTGACATAAAATTCACCGCGATCGCCGATTGCTCTCACTTTTATCATCGCGATCGCCGATTGCTCTGACACATAAGACCGCGATCGCCGATTGCTCTGACATGTATCACTGCGATCGATGATATTATATTATATTTTATTACGATATAATACCTATAAGAGAATCGATACAATAACCGTCCTTGATATGACTTTATAGGACTTGTAAAACAAACTTAATGCGTTATTTTATTATTATTATTATTATTATTATTATTATTATTAATCCTTTCACACAGTCATCATTGCAACAAAGATTGCGAGGATCTCACTTGCTTTTTTAAAGCAAATCCAGTGCATTTAAAGTATATAACCTTTTTGCTGACGTTATCTTCGTCTCCTTTTGTTTAACCTCGGTTCTGTTGATGTCGTTAATTAAATCAATTTTATTCTCTTAGTCGATCATTGGAAGCCTCCCCCAATGCCTGCGACTGAATCGTAATGGAAAAGGCCATTTTGTGGAGGACCTTGGGTCAGATCAGAGTGAAAAATAAATATCAGGCCCAAATTTGTGACCTAGGACTAATATTTTGTCCAAATTTAAGCTTCTGAAGAATCGGTCATATCGGAGGTCTAAGGCAAAAAAATTTAATCGATCTATAGATGTAATCCATTTAAATCTGATATTTATTATTCATCATTAAAAAAAAACATAACTGTTGTTTACACTTAACTCGCCTCATCTATTGTCAAATGGTAAAATCAGTTTTGATAAAGTAACTAAACACCACACATAAGGTCATCATATACACCTAATGATTACTCCTGATCAAATTTGATCTAGTTCACATTATATTTGAGTTTAAGCAATATTTAGCACGTGTGTTTGGATAAGAAAAGTGACAAAAGAAGCAAATTTTATCAATTTTATTCAAACATAAACATCGATTATATGTGCACAAAATATATTTTTATTCTTACATTTATTATATTTATGTATACATATATATGCATATCTGCATATATATATATATATATATATATATATATATATATATATATTCGGACGGAATATATTCTCAGCATTTTCCACATTTTATACTCTAGACTAACACGCTATCAAATATTTAGATATGTTTATTTTTCATATTTTTACTTCATGACATTTATCTATGCAATCAATCAATATATATATATATATATATATATATATATATATATATATATATATAACACGAAAATGACAGCATGTATGCAAATCATATTATACTGAGGGAAAAAATGGTCAGATATGTATATATATCCTAAATATATCATGTTATATAGCACTGTAGCATATCTCAGTGTCCAACAGGCGTACAGAGAAGGCACATCGATTGGATACCTTGCATAATGATGATACATTTCAGCTACAAGTACAAGTATATTTTCTTATGAGTACATGTATATGCATTCGTTTAATATACAAAATGTGAACGACGAAGAGGGTAACAAATTGGATTATATTATCACCAGAAAATAATCCTACCTAATAAAAGGACACATAAGAATTTAGAGTCCACTAATCACAATTTCACAAAATGCTATACCTACACAGTATGATATAATTTAGAAGGCATCAACTGAGGTTTATATATATATGTGTGTGTGTGTGTGTGATATGGATGTACAAAATGCTTTCTATGTATTACATGAAAATGTCGGTTAAGGAAAAACTATTACAATTTCCTCACGAACCATGCACAATTTTTCACATCACGTGTTATTGAATCACGTGACGGAAGGATGACGTCACTGATGACATTTTATGATGTGGCAAGAATAACCCATATCGTATGATTTTATTATCATAGTTCAGCATTATTGTAATGTCGATAGAAAATTTTAACAAGTACAATGTAATATATCACTTATAGATTCATGCAAACAGTTGCTTTATTGTATATTTTAAAGAACCTAAATCAATGACGCAGTGGTCTCATTACACTCGGTCTACTAATTCGTTTCATTCAAACACTTCTTGCACGACCAGTATCTTTGACCATTGGTTTCCACCAATTAATGCAAGGCATCCGAGGCATTCCATATTAGCAGGTCTGAACGCTCGGCACGGCGCCAGAAAACAAAAAAGTCTGTGACATGACATAGGGGTGGGAGGGGGATAGAGATCACTATAAATTTCATATAAAATAAATATGTTTATAATCTTTAATATCTATCCATTGTAAGTATGCTGAGTAACGGTCGACTTATGTGTTCGGGTCAAAAGAGCCCAAATTCTATGGGAAACAGACTCCGACAGGAACCTTAACTTTAAATATCATATTAGATTTGAGATTAAACAAATAAGTCGCCTTTTCTTTATCTATATAGCAGACCCTAACACTTTTTGTCATTCGTGGTCAACAGATGGCGCTAGTATGACATTAAGGTATGTATTATAACGATCTGTGGGCTTGCAACTTAAATTCTTGATATGTAAATACATGTATATGCATTACGATTGAGAGTGAGGGGGGGGGGGAGAGAGACAGAGAGAGAGGCAGACGGACAGACAGAGATATACTCCAATAATTTTAAAGATAAGCAACTGACAAGAGTTAATATGAAGTTGAGAGAGAGAGAGAGAGAGAGAGAGAGAGGCGGGATCGAAGAAGAGATTGAAATGAAGCTACCTTCACATGAGCCTAAACCGTCACCATAACTGACAGCACAATCATGCATACTTCACAGTTTTATGTGCACGTGCAACCCGTCTGCACGGTTGTCACAGATTACATATTTCAGTACCTTATTTCAGGCTCCTATTAAGTATAAGCCAAGGGGACATTAAAAAATAAATAATTATAGATTTTTTTTGTGAAGATTTGTAGGTCGAAACAAAACACGGGATGAACTCTTGAAGTGGTTCGAATAAACGACATGCACTTTAATCCGTTTACAATGATATCTTGAGTTTCCAATCTGAATTATCAATGATAATTTTTTTTTCAATAGATTGAGACAAGAGAAACAATTAGTTACATTAACATCGAGGACTTGGTTTAAATACCATCCTAAAATTTATACGCAAAAAGAAGGATCGGCAACAAATCAGCAAAACTATTATTTTGGTGTTGTCCGAGTTGTTTCTCCGTGTTTGTACATACGAATTATGCCTTGTCATATGATGTGATCCCCTTTTTGTCCGGACGCGCGATTCTCTCAATAGGCATTTTCAATCAAATCTTTATGTGATTCCAGAGAGAGAGAGTGAGAGTTATTATTTTCCCCTGATGCATAAATTACTCATAATCAGACAGTTTACCCTTAATTGCTTATCTTGGACGGATAACCATTCCATGGATATTATAATATATAATCTCAGTCGAAAATGGAGATGGATAAATAAATATAACCACATATGTTGATGATAAAAAGGCATAAACATGGTAAAGGGTATTTTCCGATAACGTGCGGAAGTCAGATTATTTTCAAGTGTCATCATGCTATCACATCTTCCGATATGTGGACGGACTATCACTAGGCTTTGCGACTACATGATATATAAAAGGAGGGCGTCTAAGACCCGCATTACTTTTTCAATCCTTCCTCTAAAAAAATCTCACAACTGCCTTGGTATATACATCGGCAACAAAATAAATGCAAGATATTTAGTCCCTTTGTAGTCAATTCCTTTTCTTCCTTCAGGATTTTTCGTTTTCAGAAGGGTACATTGCCCTGCCAGGTGGTCAGTGATTATACTTGCTACTCAAATATATCAAGTAAAAAGTAATCCTATGCCTTGAAAAACATAACGGAATCCGTATCTTCTGTGATGGCAATGTGACAAATATGACGGATCGAAAATTAAAAATTAATTTTCTAACTTCCCGCCAGATGGCAGTACCTGCCCTAGATGTTGTTGTATGGCTGCATCAATTATAAAATTATTACCGACAAGGCAAGTTAAATATATATAAATATAAGAATATATTACATATGAACAATCGAACAAAATAACCATGCAAATCAATTGCAGATCCCTTCTGGTGCTTGCTTCAAAACAAATCCTATATGAAATTTCTCCTGGCACCATATCGGTTGTGTAAATAGAGTGTAGATCTATACATTGTATGTTAATCTTGCAGCACATCATCCTTTAAATGTTCATGAGTCATTTATAAAAATCTCATCTTCTCATTTGCATATCAAGAACGATCGCAAAATCATCTCGGTGACAGTTTCATGAACTGCGGTAAGTACTCAATCAAAACTGGTGAGTCAGAAAAAGTTTAGATATCCACGCAGTCAGTATAGCCTGTTTGAGAAAATTGATCATCATTTGTCTCTTCTGCATCATGCTTTGAAGATTTGCTCTTTTTCTTCTTTTTCTTAGTTTCCTTTTCTTCCTTGTGTTTCTTCTTCTTCTTCTTTTTCTTCTTCTCACCAGCATCCACTTCCGTTTCCATCATCTCCATTTCAACTGGGGGCCCTATCGGCGGGAGCCTGTTAGGTTCAGGGGTGGCCAAATCGGCCGCTGACGTAAGATGTGTATTTTTGTAGTTGTCATAAGTGGGCGGATGTGACGTCACGCTTCCTCTTCCGGAGTCGTCATCACTCTCCACCAGGTACTGAGTGCTGCTGCCGGGGGCCACGTAGGTCGGGGTAGGGGCCGGAGTTTGCTTCTTTGGGGTGTTTCCAGAGCTGGATGGTTCAGGATCTTCATCCAAATTGTCCAAAGGGGCCTCGTCTTTGTCTGCATCCTTCTTTTTCTTACATTTACCACACCTGGAAAGAAACAAAACAATCAATACTGTGAACCAAGGATGTGATTACTATGGCATAAATGTTTAGCATTTTTGTATTAATACAGTCATTTTGTATCGGGGTCAATATTTAATTTGATGTCCAGAATTGTATATACGTAATTATTCTTCAAAAGAATTTTCCACTAAAGGGCTTCGATTCCTGTATTGGAACTGTTATAATGTGGCTTTGCATTATAAAGGCGCCACCTGGTGACGTAAACATACACTATCGTTTTACTGCATATCTATGGTTATATAAGTTTGGTTTGCTCATGGTGCATGAATAAAGACAGCGCCTGTCGTGAGTCTGTATTCCCGGACTTATGATGTAACAGGAACCACATCTGAACTGTATCCATATATTATGGCTGAATTGCATATCGAAAAAAAAAACAAAATAAAATCACAGCAAATCCCAAATATTACTATAACAAAGTTACATTCTGGTTTGAAGGTAATTTTACACTTTTATTTGGATATTCCAGATTCAGAAAGTGTTTGGCAATATTAATACTACCTGCAGCAGCTCTTGATCCTGTCCTTCAGGGACGCTCCCTCACACAGGTAGGATTCTTTACGATAACAGAGCAAGACGATGGCCACGATTACAATCACAGCACTCAGAGTCCCCCACAGCTGTAACTGCTCCCTCCTGAAAAAAATCATATACACAGTGTATAGACAAGGAAACACAGAGTCCATCACAGATGTAGCCGCTCCCTCCTGAAAATATCATATACACAGTGTATAGACAGTGACACACAGAGTCCCCCACAGCTGTAACTGCTCCCTCCTGAAAAAAAAACATATACACAGTGTATAGACAAGGAAACACAGAGTCCATCACAGATGTAGCCGCTCCCTCCTGAAAATATCATATACACAGTGTATAGACAGTGACACAAAGAGTCCCCCACAGCTGTAGCTGCTCCCTCCTGAAAATATCATACACACAGTGTATAGACAACGATACACAGAGTCCCTCACATTATTGAATACTAAGTTTTTATGATACTTACAAAGGCATGGCCTATTTTTATACAATATTTAAATACGGGTATAATTTCCTAAACAATGGCAAGATTGCGCTCTCGACTCCAGATCTTTACAAGATTTTCAGGAGTGTTCTTCCGCAAAGGTGTATGAAACAATGATATTAACAAAAACACTGATCCCAGAAATCGAAATGATATAGTAACATGTAAAATGTTTGAACAAATATCCTAACATATGGCCAGTGTTAGACATTGTTTTAAGGGTTAAGTCTATTTTAACTTTGTGTTAACCGTTTGGCGTCTGAGTTTCTATCAGGGAACAGATTGTCCGTATTTGCCGTAATCTTGAGCTTCAGTGTTTCGCTGGATTAATTGCTAATAACACGGGGGGCACTGTCCTCTAAATTGCAGTTTTATGTATTAGGTATTGTTTTGTTCTTCAATCAATATTTGTGGGAGCTCTTATTTCTTATTAGCTTTCGGCTAGTTGAAGATTTTTTTTATGAATGAAGATTAATGGTTTCTTGATGCACGGCATTCACCTGCAAACCGTATAACTTTATACGTTTCCTGTTTCAGCAGCTCTTGTTTCTTATTATTTCTTACTTTTGCTAAGTTTAGATTTGGTAATTAAAGAAGGCCTTGATCAAATAGTGCATGCTATGAACCTGACATGGCATATAACTTCATGCATGGTTCTTATTTCAGCCATGCTTGGCTTTGGTTTATTTTTTAAAGAAATTGTTTGCACTGCGGTCATTAATTACTTGAGAATTCACAACTGTCCCTCGTTTACAAATGACGACAGCATCGTATAACTACCGTTTTGTTTAAACTGAGAATACCTGAAGTTACCCGGAAGTCCTATTTTAAAAATTGAACACACATACACACACACACACACACACATATATATATATATATATATATATATATATATATATATATATATATGTGAAAGAACTCCTATCCAAAGGAGGCAATAAACTCTAAGTTAAGATAATAAAAAATCAGGAAGCATAATTTTCAAAGTATCATCTCTTCATGCAGAAACTCATAAAATTATTCATGGATTTTGTTTATAGGAACTAAGAAAAAAGCAACTTAATACTTCAAAAGAGATCGTTTAATAAGGATAGTTGTTTTAGTAGGAACTGAACTTTTTACAGGGTTTGAGACTGACTAAGACTCGCAGAATGGGGACTTTGACTTGAACCTTCACTCGACTTTCTTGAGCTATGACTTACTGTAAAACTAAGATAATTGGTTTTCAGCTACAACAATGGTGAAGCTACAAACTAAAGAAAATACCTTAAATCTTTAAGAAAAATAAGTCTATAACCCCAATCTCACCACACACGGCTGTTCGTTTTGTTTACATCCACGTGTTTATAACATATTGGGTGCCAACATAATGCAGACAAATTCAACAAGCACAACTGGCGGAGAGTCAGACGAACCACAGTTTAGCAAAGGGCGTTTTGCAACTAGTGACCATTAAACTTTCGCACACATTCAACCAACCGCACTAAGATTACATGGTGTTTCTTTTTTACAACATTACTGTGTTTACTGTCAGTTTGTACCTAACCAAGCTCACAAGAAGTACCGATATTTATGGAGAATAAGTCTGAAATCACATAAATTCTAAAGACAAGGTAAGTGATGCTTGCTTTAAACGCTTATTATCGTGTTCATTTATTATAAAAATCAACATATAAGCTAGCTTTATTGCATATCAGTTTTCATGTGTATCTGCTTCACGTAATTGTGGGCTCCCATTTTAAAATGTCAGTGCCCGCACTCATATGGATCACTTATCACTCAGGCGACGAAACAACTAAGCCACATTGCTTACACTACTTGTTCTTATCGTCATGGTATGTAATTGTAATGTTTACTGATGACGTGTACCGAGGCCTGCTGTAAAACAGAATCGATATCGAACCCGAAAAAAAAAATTCATGTACCTGAACATTATTCCTACAATGTATTATGTATAAACAATACTGTCGACTGGGTAAAAAGAAATCAGTATTCTTTTCGGTTATTAGTTGTCAGCAACGGGACATTCTAAATTTGCAAAGCATCTAATTTTAATTGGAAAATTATGTATTAGTAGATTCAAGTATAGAAATAATCCAAACTTGTTACTGTTGTTTGAAAAAAAATGTGAATATCGACTCAGGTGATCATGTAAACTGACTACAAAACATACGTATCATAATATGTAGAAGCAGAGCTGGCTACAGTAGCTAACAATCACAATATCATATTCATTATAATACAGTTCATTAATATACTTGTTTTTATACTCAACTGTATGTATTGAGGATATGCGAATAAAGGATGGTTAAAAAAAACAACATCAACAAAACAATACTGAAAGCAAACTAGTTGAACATTAATTATAAAAGCTCCCGTACGGCGGTGCACTATATTCCGCATTTATTGCTTATTCTCAATGAATAATACAGATCAGAGAGTGTCCCTAAAATTAATATACTTGCGACATCCTATGCATCTGTAAATTTTAGATTTTGTAAGTTTAGCTTTGAGTAATGTGTATGTCAATCAAGATATTGATTTAACTTTACCAAATAACACAACAAATGTAATATACATCGCACAACAACAAAAAGAAGACTCGTTTTAGTCTAAATCACATTATTTTATAATGAAATGTTTCCTCAAAGAATATTCACTGAAAAAAATCTAAATGCATTATATATGAAGAAAACAACTGAAACCAATATTCAGTCAGCGGGACACATTTGATTCTTTTGTCTTAGATTTATTGTGGCACCAGCATTGGCTTTGTTTTCATACAACAGATAAAAAATAGACTAAGCGGTACAGTTTGGTTGCAGATCTGTCAATATAAAACATTCAGTTTTAGCTACAATTGACATGTTCTGTTCAACAGAGTGATGGCGTCAGCATGCGTTCGTGCCTTTACAACATGTTTTGTAACACACAAAACAACATGCGGAGCGACATGGAATTTTGATATTTAAATTTGCCTTTAAAAAATAACACAGTGTCATTTTGCAAACGTGAAAAATGTGATTAATGTCTTAAATGGTGCAGTTATGAAAAATGCAAAACTTAGTCAGTCTTCCATGGAACCTTTATGAATTGAATAGCCACATTTCTGAGGACTTGCTGCTCTTTCAACAAAAAAAGTTATTTATCTACATTGTAGAGGGTAACACCGGCGGCTAAGCTAAATATTCATTGGGGCCTAATGGAAGACATATATATATATATATATATATATATATATATATATATATATATATATACATATATATACTCATATATATACTCACTTATGGGTTTGATATGGGGAGGGGGAAGTCTATAACACTCCTGTACAGGAGTAAGGCCTTATTGATATTAATGTTGAGTGGAATGCAGAGTATACATCTGATGGTTGATGCATTTCAGTGGCAAATGGCAGTAAATAAAGACTTGGTGAGTACTAAGAAATTAGAGGTTTCAGAACAAAGCACATAAACCTTCGTTAAGAAAGATTATTTAAATCCATGGAACAGGAAGTCTACAACATATCCTGAACTGTCCGTCTTTAACAGAATTGTAATCTGGATCACTGCTTTCAGATGGAACTGCTTGTCTATTTTCCCCATGACATTAGTTTGTAGGATATTTCTTCTATATAGATTTCTTCTATATATACACCCCTCCTTCGGTGTAAATTGACTAACCCATTTGAACCATATGAAAAAGTAGGCTGCTCCATGGGTCAGAGAGAGTGAGATCACTTGTCCAGCAGCTGGTACACTCCCTCGCAGCGGCTATACCCTGCGTCGCTCCAGATCCCCTCTGTTTTAACCGCTGCTTTGTAAAGCAAGATTCTCCGGGTCTCACCACTAGGGCAACCGATTGATTGTAATCAGACCAATAAGAGCGTGGTATAGCATTGTGCATCCAACTCCACATTCTATATCCGCGTCACCCCGTTCTCGTTTGTTTGAGTCTTGGCAATGTGCCAGCCCTGTTGGTGATGCCAGGAGTATTTTGTTATACAAAACAGTGGCTAAAAAGAATGCAGATATGGAGTGGCTGCTGTGTATATCCCCCCCTTCGGGGGTGTAAGTAGGACATGCCTTTGTCAAGTATGTCAGGCCTTCATCTTAAAGTTAAATATTTAAGTTAATTAGTTAGTAGTTGGGGGTCATAGCGTGATAAGGAGACGGACGCAGTTAAGCACCGGCGATGCTTAGTGGCCAAGCAATTCTCCGTGATTTTAACTATACGCTTTCCGAATACTGGTTATGTAACCAGATTCGGCTTATTGATTACAACTATTTAAACTTCGGAACGCAAGTTAAAACTTTAGATAATCTGTTGTTGTATTTTATATCTATGTCGCGAATATTTGTCATATCCTAATAAATGTGAGGACAGACATTAAGAATTCAGAGGTTAAGCGAAGGTTTATGCAACTGTTGGTTTGAGACCAAGTCAGCATGCATGGCATTGAAATGTCGCGTCAAAATTGTTAAAAAATTCCTTTCTCCTAGTTTCCTGTGTCGGCTGTTTTTTATCTAGTCATTTTGAGTCCAGGATTAAAAGTTGCAAGAACACGTAACATTGAGAATATCAATAGTGACCTACCCTTGATATGACTAACATTTACACGGTCTGGTGACCATTAATCTGTTCACATTGAATTACACCCTTGACATTTTGCTGCACCAGTGAGATTAACCTATCACACATCCCCTAACAGACTAGTTAATACTATTGCTGGAGATACCTATGGTAAATGTCGATAAATATCGAGGGGTGATGCAAAAATTATAGGTCCTTGACAAAGGGCATCTGACTCTGCTAAGCCAAATATAAACACTATGAACACGCCATAAATAATACATTGTCCTGAGCTGGCCGTTTGTACTTTCAATCGAGATCATAGACACCCTGAATCCATAAACAGTGATATTTGGGAAAAAAGAAATCGGCGGCAATAGCCTTGGGACTGCATATATGTGTAGCTGCGAATACACGACTCAGTAGGCGTATTTATTGGTCTGATAAGCCTAACTTGAGTCAAAATACGAGCCAAACATGCAGGGATTTACCAATATGCTGAGCATTATTTATGCGCAAAATTGTTTTAACTCATGGTACGTGTTGTTAGAAAGTATACTTTAAATCTTACGATTGGTTTGTAGGCCATGAGGCCTTGTAAAAAAATGACGAAAACATTATCATCTTCATTGAGCATTACAGTGCGGTCCTCGTAATGGCACTCTGTCGCTGATACGCTGGTCAAAGAGTGTCTAATGTCAAAAGGCCGAAATGGCGCTTATATATAACTTGATCAACAGCATAATGCAAAGGGATTTATTCGTCGTGTCGTACAACACTTTAATTCCAAAGAATCGGGTAATCGGAAATGTATACTTAACTGAGAAAATTTACTTTCACAGTCTGTTTGTTTTTGGGCCAAAAGCACAGCACGGTTTAATGTAGCTGTCATCGCAGCGAATCAGCCTGTGTAGATTAAGTATGCTGGAATTGCCCCGCTGTTTATTCTATTTTCAGGGTTTCCTTTCTTATTTCTTCTAAAAGTACTCTATTGTTTAGATGAATCACTAGGAGGCCATTAAATGGCTTTTACATACGTCCCTATTGTGTAATGTATACATTCTTCATTTGGAAATTAACTAGATACAAAGCAAATAAATTCCTGCGAGAACGGCTTCTGGGTGAGGCCGGCGCTACCCAGATTTTGAAAAACATACCTCAAAATTACCAGTAAATTCTCTTGGCCCGAATGGTGACTGTTGGCTGTGTCGATCAGCTTCGTCAAATATCAAAAGTATTTGTTTGACTTATATATATATATATATATTATACTTCAATTGAAATGAAAGTAGTTATTTCCACACGAGTTGGTTACAGAGTCTATAGTTTCTCGTTAACATGTTCCATCCCCAGTAACATAAGCTTATTTGATGAATTCGCAATATGCACTGATACTAGACAAACTAGAAAGATAAGTCTGATAGCAAAAATGTACCTCCGCCAGCACCATGGTGACATTTAGAATATGCCACACAGAAATAAGGGTCACGGTTCACAAACCCATGCTTTGATCATGGGTGATCTCTGCTTTCTAGAACAGAGGCGATCGTTCAAATCAAGGCATGGCTCCGTAGCTGTCTCTTGGCCGGACTCAACAGATCGTTCTGTCTCATGATATTATAATATATTTATGGTAATCAATATTATGTGGATCTGAATCGTTTATTAAATGATGCTCTAAACCTCCCACACATTTCATCGAAATTATCCGTAACCTTTGACTTGTTACAGATAAACCAATCAAACCAACTACCGACAACGATGATAAATTTGTAGTGTACATAATGAAATGGATAGCGGACATAACATATCCTAACATAACCAGTATTAATAGTTGCAATATCCGATGTTTCATTTGCTGTTCCAACAAAACGCTGTTAGGAATGAAGAATATCTATTCCCAATAAACATATACTAGATGTACTAAACATTAGATACCGTTATGTGTCAAGCCTTTGCCTTGTATTTTTATTTTTATTGTCATTTTGATAATTAATTTCTTGTATTTTATATTTGAAACAGGGCCCTACTGACAACAGAAGTGTTTATCTGGTGCAGGCTACCCTACCGAATGTTGTAATAAATAAATGATAAATAAATAAATACTTTCTATCCGTTCTTCACATGTACGCATCCGAGACACTTTTGACGGCGTCGTTTACGAGAACAGATTATATGAATGCTAAATCCTGTTTACTTTCAGAATGAAAGTTAAACTTGTATCGCCTGATGCAAAAATCATAGGTAAGGTATTAGTAATATATCACTCTCAGCTTACTTGCTGCTGTTTACTTTTTGGAAGGGTTGCATGTAATTAATACAATGTTAAGCAGACACAGACCTGTAACCAATGGTAGGCCCCAAGATAACCAAACTTCGCTTAAGCACGCCAGGTGTATGGAAAAGGTGTATATTAGATAGACTATATAATAAATGCGTAGCGGAGCTATTTTAGAATTTTATTTGTTTTTTTTTTTCATGGATTTTACATACATATAAATATATGAATGTATGTATGTAGATATACTGCATGTATGTATATTCATAATTTTTGCATATTTCTGTGTTTGAACTTTTGAATGAATAAATTCCTGTAGAAGAATATGTGTGTGTGTCTTGGTGTGGGTGTGCATTTATGCATTTGCATATATTTTTGCATGTATGTTTGTTTATTTATTGATTGTTTGTTTTACATTATAACGCTTAGGTGTACATCTGTCTGCAGTAAAAGACCTGTCATGGTGGGGAAATGGTGGGGAAGTTTGTACCAGTTATTGGACTAACTAGTATTGAGGCAAAACTCGGTAATTCTTGGATGCGGACTGATTTAATAACTCGGGCAGCGGATGGTTTATTTTCTATTACAAATTCAGGCGAAGTGTTGAATCACAACAGATCTTTTCACACATAAGGTTCAGCTAGAACAGAGGGCAAAGAAAAACCAAAGTATTGATCCGAGCTCTGCCTGAAACAGTTACATATGATAAAAAATTATTGAATTTATATACCACCCTTATAGGTACCTGATCTTTGTGTTCAGCCTTTGTTGTTGTGATTTTACCCTTACAATAATCAAGATCTCGGTTTCCTTGTCCCTATTGTATCTTATGTACAAGGAACTAACCATGCGGTCATAGAAGCATGCGACACAGATAGCAGGTATATACAGATTTGTTAGCGGGCCGTATGACAGTATAAATCAATTTATTTGACGTTGGGCGGAGGTGACATTGGGTGTTTATTTTCCTTGACATCAATATTTCCATAGCAACAAGAAAGCAGCGCAGCTAGCTAATGGCTCGCTCAATAGCCAAGTGAAGCCACTGCCTCAAGAATGAAGGAACTTGTAACTCATAAAAATATCACAAACGGGACATCCCTTTTCTGACTAAAGCCGGAATCCGCCTGTTTCCATTAGCTTTATCATAATACAACACGTTATTCCGTCCTAGCTTTGGAGTCTTTAGCTAGACCACGTAAGCGTACAAGCGCGCCGAAAACTAAAGAGTATTTGACGTACGGTAAAATTGCCTGCAGTTTGATCTGTGAATCGACGTCCTGAATGTTCACAAAGAAGACTGCGTCCTTGGTCTATTAACCGTACAATGTGTTATTTATGTATGTTTATAGGCTTAGTGCGTCTCCCAAGGGAGTACTTTATAAACTGTTTCATATTATTTCACATATAGCTTTGCATTACGTTATGTTATTTGGTAAATAAATTTAATATTTTAAACATTCAAACTAATATATCGTGTTCATGAGGTTAATGGATATATAATACTGATATATATATTTGATGATTTATTAAAATGTAAATGTTCCATCAAGGACGTTTCTTTGAAACTAATTCAATGAGAAATTCGTTCTATTTGACACACGTGGGCCATTATTGTTCATCCAGAAAATCATCTTATTATCTTTCGTATTCTTTTAATGCTGTTAAACCTGAGCTGGTGAACCAGCCTTTTCAAATATGTAACTTGGATATAGGTATTATGCCTTATGAATATGCATGACTTTGAGAGCGCCATGAACATGAGTGAACCAGGAGTGAATGTTTGGGACAAGTATTACTGGCTGTAGAACAGACATATATTAGCAGGTTACGCCACGAGCTGTCAGTATTTCAGTTTGCATTTTATTCTTTTCATATCAGTTTCAGATATTTGTATTAAATGAGTACTGTTGGAGAGTATACCTTCTGATATACGCAAAATAATAAAAAAAAAGTCACGAGTGCATATTTAAAAGTCAAAGGTAAAACATCGATTCCCCTGCCATTATTTATTATCGCTTGTATTCGACGAGCTAGAGATGTGCTCTTTTGGCCTGGGATGGCACAAGACATTAGAGACAAGATTCAATCATTTACTATTTGTAATGAATACTTAGCTAAACAGCAGAAAGAACCTTTAATGACTCATGAAATTCCCAGATTACCATGGTCTAAAGTTGGACAAGATTTGTTTACATGGAAAGGTCAACACTATTTGGTTACTGTTGATTATTACAGTGATTATTTTGAGCTGGATAAGCTGGAGGATCAAACCAGTAAAACAGTAATAGAAAAGACTAAAGCTCATTTTGCTAGACACGGAATTGCTGATATGGTTACTGATAATGGACCTTGTTACATCAGTGAAGAATTTCAAGTATTTCAACGTGAATGGTCATTTAAGCATATAACAAGTTCACCCAGACATAGTCAGAGTAATGGGAAAAGTGAATCAGCTGTTAAAATAGCAAAGACGTTAGTAAAGAAAGCAGAGAGAGATGACCAAGACTTGCAACAGATGTTACTTGAATGGAGAAATACACCAGACAAAAATGGCTATAGCCCTGTACAGAAATTAATGTCACGTAGAATTAAGACCACCATGCCTACAGCTGAAATACTGTTAAAACCAAGTGTGGTAGATGATGTTCCAGAGCAAATAAAAGTCAAGAGACAAAAAGCCAAAATACAGTCTGATAAACATGCAAAAGCATTACCAGAACTTCAGATAGGAGAACCAGTTAGATTACAGCCAATTAATTCAAAAGACTCATGGCAAAAAGGAAAATGTATGGAGAAAATTGGTCCAAGGACATATATAGTAGGAACAGATGATGGGAGTTATTACAGAAGAAATAGAAAGTTTATTAGGCAAGATCAGAGTCAACAGGGTGAGAATAGTGATGCCAATATTAATATTGAGAAAGAGACTGTGATTACATCTGAGACTGTGAAGACACCTGAGAAAGCAAATATAGATACTGGTAACAGTCAGTCCAGTCAGTCAGTCAATGCAGTACCTAGCAGTTCTACAGTTATACTAGACAGAGACCCTACCAACAGCCAAACAGAGGTCATGCCCAAGACAACCACTCCTAGGAAGTCTCGATATGGACGCGAGATAAGGCAACCAGCAAGATTTCAGTGCTAATGTAACATTATTAATTTAAGTTTTGACAAGATAAACAGTGATAGTTAAAATGAGAATAATGATATATTGTGGACAGTAATGTGTTAAATATGCACACACTTGCACACAAATATGAATGGACAAAGAGAAAACAAAACTGTTTAAAACCTTTATTGGCAAGTAAATGCTAAATACATGCAAAAAGAATGTCAAAGGAGTAATACATATAAACCATGGATGTCAACTGAAGAAAATAATTTATGGACTGAAAATGTGAAATATTAAGTATCGTGATGGTTAGTGAACAAACAAAGACTGTAACTGTAATGGAATAATGTGAGGTGATAACTGATGGAGATATTTGTATGTGATATATTGCTTATGATGTTTAACTTTAACAAGGGAGATGTTACGGGACGTATGTTTACTATTAATGCGGGCTACGGGAGTATTATGTTACCAGTTATTGTTGCGCCCCCTTGTGGCAATTACGTGTATCATGTGTGTGTGTGACGAACATGGCAGCCATTAAACGTGTTAACTGTTAGCCTCCTCGTTTAGGAGCGATTGTGTCGCGTGCCTGGGAAAACATCCGACAAACAGTTTCTGTCTATCTAGGGCTTCTTCAGTAGGGGCGTAGCAAGAACTGGGGATGGGGAGGGGGCCATGATCAGTACGTGGCGGATCCAGAAATTCGAGAAGGGGGGGGGGGGCGCTAATATTTATGGGTATTATGAAAAATAAGTATAATATATATATATATATATATATAATATATATATTATTATTACATTAAGTTATATATTTTAGTGTATGAAAATATAGATTTGTTTATTTTAAATGATGAAACATGGTTTCATCAAGGTTAATTACAGGTACATGGGGAGGGAATGGGAGAGCGTATCCTCCTCCCATATTGGGAAATTTTTTGAATATGCAATGTAAAGAGGACATTTTGAGGCAATTTTCACCAAAAATATGAGGATTTTCTGTTCCTATAAAACTTTCTCTTATTTCTTTCCTTTATTGGGTTCAATAATTGCTAATTATATTTCTTCAAAATAAGGATATAAAATTTCAATCGTTTTCAACATGTTAAAGTCAATGGCGCAAAGGCGCATTTACCTTTAGAATTTGCAAAATATTACCATTTAAATGTAATGCTCGGAGTAAAATAACTGATATGTCGAAGTCTTATGTTAAACTTTGTATTTACCGGGTTCCAGATCGTGAGTTCGAGGAACCGTGAGATTGTTCACGGTCGACCCCGACCAGGGCCTGGTGCTCTGCAGTTGTTTTGCAGTTGTTTAAAAATATCCTGATCCTCAACTAATGATTTTTTTCAAAGTAATAAACTGCAGGTAACTTAAATAAAATCTAATTGCTAATTAATAAAAAGAAATATGAAAAATGAAAATGAATCGGGAAAACTGGGAGCTTAGGCTGGCATGTGCATGTGCGTAATATTGATCGAATCATTTGTGTAATCATATGGAGAAAGGTCTCGTTCGACACTCGCGTTCATGTGCATTCATCTGTGTTGATATGTCACAGAGCCACAATATAATTATAACCCTGTGTCATGCTTATAAGTAACCGTTTACTAACAGTAAGGGCGCATAGAAAAAATGTAGCAACACAGTGATCAGTCTCTGCAGAATGCTCTGTTTATTTGGGTATCACTGGAAATCCTTGGCATTTATTAGCTGAAATGAATGTGAATTATTTGATTTTAACCTTGATCAACAACGAATGAGAACTATGTTATTATTTTTTTGCCTCTTTTTTTTAGAAAATTTGAAGTATTAAGATATCTGGAACATGGTGCCACTCGCCAGTATACAGTGATATGCAGCACTTTTTGGCTAAAATGTCATGTATATAGGTGTCAAATTAAGAAATGGTACATTAACTTTCAGTTTTAAAGTTATCTAAAATATTCCCCAATCATTTTTTAAATATTTTTTTGTAAGACTCATCAATTAAATCCCTTGCACAAACTATTGCAGGGTACCAATCTAAGAGCACCTGTACTTACATGGCGATGGTTCCTTCCGGTTCGCAGCAGGTGAATTCGTTTTCTTCTTGACAACATCTTGGTTTGCTTTTCTCTTTACAGTAATACACGTTGATCGGGATTTCAGCAAGGTCCGGGTCCTTCAGACATTTCCCATCACCCTGTGCCCGAACAACTGGAAAAATTAAAACTTTTAATGTGATTTGTCAAAAAAGAAATCTAAACTGTACTCTTTCAGAAAATATTTATTACAAATTTGTAATATATAACAGTTGCTGCATTTACTTAAGTGTTTTAACGGGCTATATTTGCCTAGTCAAATCCCGGCGCGTCTATTCAAAGTCCGAGTTTATGAGATTTCAGTCCAAGTCAACCTACTTTGACTGATGCATCTTATATCAAAACCTGTCCTGCACATTTTCATGGATATTAAGAGAGGAAAAATATAGGGAACTCAAAGGTAAAAAAAGCATCACTGTATTGTTGTAAGTGTAAGTATTTGGTGGTAAACTGAAACATTGAAATCAAAATGAAACTTTATACATAAGATACAGCTTCGGTATTAGTTACTTATGTGTCCGACAATTGGGTCAGAAGGAAGAACCCCTGAAAATTCACATAAGTAAATAAAGAAAATACTTTGTCGATGGAAGGGGAAGGTGGGGGAAGGTTGGGCAACATTTTTTTAAACCTGTACGAATATTGAAAAATCTCATGATATATATATATATATATATATATATATATATATATATATATATATATATATAATGCAGTGAACCTGAAGGGAGAAATATATCCAAAGTCTGTTATTATAATTATTGGTTCATTTTATTCCCATTATATAAATCTAGTACATAAATCTTACTCAGTAAAAAGCACGTGGGTGTTAACATTTCCCCCCCCCCCCTCTTCCTTGCCAAATATGGGGGATAAATATACCCCATCATGCCTGCTAATGCACATTTGTGGTTAAGTCCTTGAGCAAATTTTAATTTACCAGAAATGAACGGTCATTGCCCCTCTGCGTAGCTTGCGATGGGAAAATCGCGCTTGTTTTAATTTGGAACCAAAACACAGGTTAGATCCATTGTTTTCATCGATCTTGCTTACACGTTGGCTCCACACACAATCCTTTAGGGGGAAAAAGGTATAATTGAATAGGTGTCAAGTAAATTAAGTATTCTGTAGAGAGTTATTCCAAATCTCTCACGGGAGCGCTCTGCAAAAATATATGACAGTATTTATGCGTGGTTATTTGTTAAGTCTGAATCCGTTTTTCATCAGTGCTACATTACATGCTTTGAAACTGTAAAAAAAAAATCTGAATAAACAGTGCAACTGAATAGTTAAACACTCCACTAAAACACGTTTCTATTGCTGTTATGTGTAGTATAGCTGTCCAAAAAAAAAACAAATCGTTCGAATATGCAGATCAAATGGGACCTGTGGCTGGCTTCATATTCGCGAGGCCATTTTTTTTCGATTTCAACGTATTCATTGTTAAGCGAGGGTTAGAGTTTTAAAGAAGGTTTAACAACATATATCTGAAGATACTTTAGGATACACGAGTGTTGACTTTTCGTTTAACATGTATCAAGCAACACACTGGGAGTAACATTAAGCACTTACGTTTAAAATCACAGGCTCTGAATACATGTGTTTTTGTGCGGGTTTCTGTGTAAGGTGTGTTAAATCAGACAAGTTAAACAGGGATTAAATGAACAAACACAAAAGTGAAACAATACCAGTATAAAGCATAAATATGTGAAACTTAACCGAATTATGAAACCGATGTTGATATAATTAACTCAAGAAGTGAATTAGGTGGATTAAATGGTAAATAAGGCAAAGAGTCGGACTATAAATTTGAAGGCAAACAAATTTTTGTCTCTTTGTTCCTATTTGTATGGCTTACAACCCTTACCATCATTACCAGCATTTCCAAGTTAACCATCCTGCTGCCCGATATTACCATTATTCGTTTATCCCTGATTATGTTGAGAGCACCACTGGGGTTAAGGTCTTGGCCAGGTGCTGTGGTGTGTGAGGACGGTAAGAAATTAATATGACCCATGCCCAAGACTCAGTGTAATTAAAAGTCGATTCTTCATTCAGTTCTTACCCTTACCCAGTGTCTATTGGGCATAGTGACAATCATCATGCTAATAAGGTATACAATTATAAAAAGTCTGTTTTGAGATGAAAAACAAGGACTTATAATTGCATCCGACGATCTTTTGGAACTCTTGCAGATTTGAACGTTCTAAATGATAGGCTGTTTTCCTATTAAATATAAACTTCTTTATTTGACACTCATTGTACAAATCAAATAACTAATCAAGGCACTTTCCATGGCTCCGATGATGGCGTCCGGTAGTCTGTAGAGGTGGAGGAAACCGGAGACCCCGGAGAAAACCACCGGCCTTGGACGGGCAACTACAACCCACCTAACCAACTACTGAACGGCCTGTAAAACAAAGCCTCGTGCATCCATAGGCTTGAAATGTGTTGAGTTTTCTCGTTCATTTTCTGCCATGGCATTCATTAAAAAGGTAGCCGACGTTTGAAGCTCCATTATAAGTGTATTTCGGATTCCAGGGTAAAAAAAAAAATTATCTGGACTTTAATGACAGACATTAATGTTCCTTGTCCTTTATCATGCTTGAACCGGGCTTTGGACTCAGTAATGGACATTATATAAGAGAATCATCTGCAGGGCGAAACTCACCAGGGTCGCATATAATGAAAGAATAAAATTCAGATATATGAACCTCATATGCTTAATAACTTGCTCAAATAATATATGGCATTATGAATGTTTAATAACTTCTGTATATTACGCGGTTTCACAATTTACGGCGGAAATAGTAGACATCTCAGTGTATTTTCTTATCGACCTGATTTGTTCACTGTCAAAACATCGAGACTGGTACATATGCCAAACAATGTAGTCATTTGTTGAATGGATTAAAAGACAGGTAAAAAGGAAGAAACATCCGATATAAACAGCTTAAACATCCGGTGTCAACAGCTAAAACATCCGGTGTCAACAGCTAAAACATCCGGTGTCAACAACTTAAAACATCCGGTGTCAACAACTTAAAAAATCCTGTGTCAACAAGTTAAACAAGATGTCAACAGCTTAAACATCAAGTTTCAACAACTTTAAACATCCGGTGTTAACAACTTAAAACATCCGGTGTCAATAGCTGAAAACTTCCGTCGTCAACAGCTTAAAACATCCGGTGTCAACAACATAAATTATCCGGTGTCAATTACTTAAACATCCGGTGTCAACAACTCAAGCATCCGGTGTCAACAACTTAAAACATCCGGTGTCAACAAGTTAAACATCAGGTGTCAACAACTTTACACCACCGGTGTCAACAAGTTTAATATCAGATGTCAACAACTTAAACAACCTGTGTCAGCAACTTAAAACATCCGGTGTCAATCGCTTGAAACATCTGTCGTCAAAAGCTTTAAACATCCGGTGTCAACAACTTTAATTATCTGGTGTCAAAAACTTAAGCATCCGGTGTCAACAACTCAATCACCCGGTGTCAACAACTTAAAACATCCGATGTCCACAAGTTAAACATCCGATGTTAACAGCTTAAACATCAGGTGTCAACAACATTAAACATCCAGTGTCAACTACTTAAAACATCCGGTTTTAGCAACTTAAAACATCCGGTGTCAATAGCTTAAAACATCCGTCGTCAACAGCTTAACACATCCGGTGTCAACAACTTAAAGTATCCGGTGTCAACAACTTAAATCATCCGGTGTCAACATCCGCCCTTTAAAACACATGATAACAACAACATATGGCGGTAACACGGAGGCAAGGGCCCTACATTCAGATTTAGCATGTGGAAGTTTCACGTGAGTTTGAAATGTTCACTCAAGAGACATGCGTAAAGATATTGAAGCAAACTATATAGGAACACTTGTGCAAAGAATGTTTACAATTGTTCCGTTTTTTAATATGCGCGGGTGTCTACACATAAATCATTGGTTACCTCGCTTCAACAATGATGTTTTATGAAGGTGATTTCAACTTGTGCTATGAATGCCAATTGGAGTTCCATATCATTATGTGAATACATATAGCAGAATCGCCGTCCTTGACTAAAAAGTGGTCAGACATACGAAATATCCAGTAACCCAGGAAATTAGGATCATGATACAAACACTTTAAATACAAATACTAAGCCATTGTCCGACTACTACTCTGAACATGAAGGTGTGTGGTGGGAAGCGTTGTATTTCCTGAATTCAGAATCATTTCCTGTATTCAGAGTCATTTCCTGAGGTGAGAGGTGGTCACTATTCAGACAGTAAAGCAGTAAAGGTGCCCCTACTCCCATACGGTCAATGTATAGTCATTTAATTATTCCTATAAAGAACACGTGTCGGAAAGACTTCGTTTAATGTTCGGGATTTCTTTTGAGAGGTGGTTGTCACTGAAACGGGTACGTAGTACTGAACATTTGGGCGTGTTCATCAGAAATGACTGATTACATGAGTGAACTGCCGAAAAAGTGGAGTATTTTCTTCTCTTACCATAATAAACATCTGACAAAGTTCAGAGGTTTACCTCGACTAATTTAAAATTGGGCCAGCCCAGATCAAAATTTATATATATATATATATATATATATATATATATATATATATATATATATATATATCAGTGTTTATAACAGAGGTTTACGTGCGGTCTGGGAACTACCTTACAATGCACATACACCTATTGCAAGTGGCTTCCATGTACCATGGAGATAGAGATGAGACATAAAAATGATAGTGTGTACATGTGTAGTTCTTATAATTTACTTGTTTCTTTTATAGCTCAAAGAGAAAAGGCATGATTTGATTATTTTATATTTTATGGCAATTATGTAATTTTAATTCCGAATACTTAGAGTAATATTCGAAACTGACTTTATAAAAGTCCTACGTTTTTCTAACGTAATTTGTGACTAATAACGAAACTAATTACTTCACTTTACCCTCATCCTTTGAATTTAACAACATCTCATATGATACATTGTCACTGATAAAGATAAAAATGACATATTTTTTAGCTTAACGATGGGATTAAATACGTTATACCCTAGGACCTGGTTGTAAGGGGGGGGGGGGATCCCCTCCCCTAACAAAAGTCCGCCTATGATTAAAATGTCCTGTAACTCGCATTCTTGGCATAAAGTCTTATATATTTAATAGGGAATTTACATCATGACTTTAATACATGCATTTCAATCATACGAATCATTTGTTTGATTCATACATAGTGTTCAACGGGTTTAGGAGAGAGAGGACTAATGGTGCATACACGGTTATACCAGTTATTATACCATGGCCTCTTTCAAAATGTAAACATATTTTAATCTCCAAAAAAATCTAACAATTTTTTGCAGTTTTTTTTATTTAAGTGCAATTTATGCGAAATTTACTGATTCAACTAAAAGCTCACGTGCGTAATAATTTTATTCGTTGCGTAGTTTAGAATAAAATATTTATCTAAACAAATGTCTTTGGATGTGAAGAAGATATGGTGATAATAAATCCGACAGACCTGATATTTTCCTAAATCCCGGCGGTACGTCCTTTATTTAAATCAATGATAAATGTTATCTGTCGATGCTCTTTTCGTGTAAGTGTCATCAAGTGGCATGGTGAAAATGATTTAACGGAAACATCCCTCAAAGAAATATATGAATTATACATAATTAATTAAAGAAGTATGTGAAACGTAAACAGAGATGACAAAATCAATAAAATTGAATGGTTAGCAACGACTGGGTGTTATAATGCTTACATGTGATTGGCTTAAAACTGTTATGGTCTAATGAAAGATTAAAGATTACACAGTGAAACTCCCAGAAGTCGGACATTTTATGTAATTTTCTTCAATTCAAAGTGACATATTGTTTGTCTCTTCCCTCATTATGTGGATGAATACGGCTATTATGTCATATATACCCATTGATGGGGTTCTGTTCTATTAAAGACATGAAAACAGTCCACGTGGAGAGGTATTTGGTGTTGTAGTGAGCTACTATATTTACCATGTTTAAGATATTCTGCGTCGTCACAGGCTTTCTGTTTGATTTTTATAAAGTTATGACTAGATTTCTGTCTTATCGTTCATTATAATAACCATATCTGTAAGTCTTAAAATTATGCAGAATATATTTATAATTTTTTGGTATTTTAGTATTTTATATTTTATTGATTATTCTCTAGATTTTATCATTAATAAATTTATCATGTTCTGGATTTATAGTGCTGAAATTTATTTATCATTTTAAATGAATAACAAAATATATCTAGTGCTCTTTCACGCGTACACTGAACAATATTCAACTTCCCCCACATATAAAATACATTTAAAATTACTGCAACTGTAACAAGAAATACCTGTGTTTGTCACGCAACGATCTGCATGAGTTCTAGCTTCCGTATGTAGCACTAAGCTAAGATTTACTAAAAGAATTCTTGACTCATTTATGATCTAGTAAAAATCAACATGTCTGAAATTATTATAAATATAAATAAAATAAAAAAAAAAGATGTACTGATATAGATCCTGTTCTCATCCAACCATGATAAAAAAATCAGCTTTATACAACGACATCATAATGAGTCCTGACACTTAAATGTCTTTCTTGTATACTCTGACAGTTCATTGACTCGGTCCACAAACACAGTAACGTCCCTTTAATTGCATACAGCAAAGCTTGACCTCTGAACTGCGCGCTGAACACAATACTGGTTCTGTGACCTCTGATCCTTGGTACTAAGCAATCAATTCACATACTTAAGAGTGTTACTGCTGTATCAAATGTTACCTACATAAGAGACACACATTCTCGGGGGTTACAGCACAGGGATCCTGTCATCACAACAGGCAAACACATTCTTCCTTGCGCTGGACACGCTTCCACTTTTTTGCCCGCATGTTGACAAGTTAATACAACGATATATGTCTTCTGGAAGAAAAGCTCGCAGAATATCGTATATCCAGATACAAGGTATCTTCACGCGCAAGATCCCTCAACTGTCTGCATGGTATCTCCCCTGAAAGACACTTGACAATAATACAACCTCTACAAATTGCGACTTCTCTGCACATTCCACGCTTATTATCTGCCGCGTTACGGTCTGCACTCACTATACATACCGTGATGTCTTTTTTAAATTACCATAAAACACCTGGTATCAAATTTTACCTTTAACTTTATAGAATATATAAACTATTTACCACATGTATGAATGGTAATGAAGCCTGCTTCCGTATGAAGGTTTCGGGTGAGAACTCCGAACATGTCAACCAACGACATCTTCGACTTTTGTTGCTACTTTTTGATACTTACTATCCATTTGACACTTAACACAGTTTTCAGGCGTGCATGGTGTCAAACATACGACTGCAAGACCCTAGCAGCTTATATAAAATGCTTCAGTTGCACAGCAGACGCTAACCCTGGATCATTTCTTCCACATTTTAGTCGTTCATTATTTATTTAAAATGACTTTATATCATTTTATCAGGGCACGTTTAAATAAAAAATTAAAAAGACCTTTTAATCCTACACCCTTGGATTGTAAAAGTGTTAGCAATAAATATATTATTATTTCAATAACTAAGGAGCCCTTTTAATGTACAACAGGGAATTTTCGTCAAGATCCAGACATCGAACAGCACACATGAGAAACATTGACACAGATGGGCCTATTATCACCTAAATGTTTGGTGAAATATCAGAAATATTAACTAAGAGGGCAGTGACCTTAAGATCATGAAATTTTAACATGATATCTGATCTATACTTTTGTGTTGTTACACTGGATCAAAATGTAAATAGCAGGAAGTACAGTGACAGAGAAATGCATGGAAAATATAGATCCATGAAATGTCTTTGGGAATATGGCAATAATACTGTAAATCCAGAGCTAATATTTGTCGGATACAGGTATACAGGTCTCTTGGGATATAATGAAGTGGTGCTGTACTTACGGGGTCAATATCTGTCTAATAGCGTTGAACAGGACTGCGAAATTGACGAAGTATTGTTCTACATATGTTAATCCTCCGATATTTCAAGTACATGGAGCCCGCTATAAATGAAAGTATCAATAGATCAAATCACGCAGTAATTGCTAAATATCCCCTTTTTAATAGCCAGACTGGTGACACTATTAGTGGCAAAAGTAATGTGGGATTGATTGATTGATCTTTATTGATTGATCTTTATTTTCCTCCATGCTGGAGAGCTCAACCAAATATTACAAAATATGCAAGTTAAGTTAGAACACAAACGTTATAACAAAATCAAATTGTTTGCAACATGTTACGGGGTGACATAAAAGCGGACCGAACTGTCTCGCTAGGGAAGCTTGCTTTGCTGGCGAAGCGGTCGGTACGCCGGACTTGTGCGCCACCGACATGGGTTCGAATCCGGGATCGGCCCAATATTTTCCCCTGAATAATTTGTCTTCGTTACAAAATTGGGGCTCGTCCTGGGATAATAAGTCTTGTTCTGATAGCAGAACGCCCTTTCAGAGGGGGTGTGTTAAGGGGTGACATAAAAGCGGACCGAACTGTCTTGCTAGTGAAGCTTGCTTTGCTGGCGAAGCGGTCGGTACGCCGGACTTGTGCGCCACCCACATGGTTTCAAATCCGTGATCGGTGATTGTATTGACAGAGTCGGTAGCTCCAGATATGTGTCCAAGTTTGACTTGTTAAAAGGATTTTGGCAAGTTCCGCTGACAGAACGAGCGAAAGAAGTGTCCGCATTTGTGACGCCGAAAGGACTCTACCAGTATAAAGTTATGCCGTTTGACATGAAGAACTCGCCAGCCACGCTCCAGCGCCTCATCCATATGGTTGTCAAGGACATTCAGGGCTGCGACGCATATATTGATGACCTTATCGTGTACAGCGACACCTGAGAGAAAACATCTGCAAATTCTTCGCGACCTCTTGGAAAGACTCAGTGAAGCACGTCTGACCATCAACTTAGTAAAATTTGAGTTTTGTAATGCACAAGTAACATTTTTGGGTCATATTGTAGGGCAGGGTCAGGTAAAACCTGTTGATGCTAAAATAAGTGCTATTTCTGCATTTCCTAGACCAGAAAACAAAAAGCAAATAATGCTTTTTTGTATGGTTGGATACTACAGGAAGTTTTGTCCAAATTTTTCTGCTGTACCTGAACCTTTGACTAATTTGTTAAATAAGAAACAAAAGCTCGTATGGAATGTTCAGTGTGAAAATGCATTTCAGAATTTGAAAGCAATTCTGCAAAGTTCACCCATTTTAGCAGCTCCAGACTTTTCTGTACCTTTTAAGTTAGCTGTAGATGCTGGTGATACTGCTGCTGGTGCTGTGTTGTTACAAGAAGGCAATGATGGCATAGATCATCCAATTTGTTATTTCTCAAGAAAGTTTAATGCAAACCAGAAAACTACTCCACTATTGAAAAAGAATGTTTGTCTTTGATTTTGGCGTTGCAACATTTTGAAGTTTGTGTTACTTCATCAGTCAGGCCTATCATTGTCTTCAGTGATCACAATCCCCTCACGTTCATGAACAAGTTGAAGTGTAAAATCAAAGATTGTTGAGATGGAGATGTTCTTACAGGATTACAATCTTGATATCATGCACATTAAAGGGAAAGACAATGTACTTGCTGATTGCTAATCGAGATGTTTATGAAATGTTGTAAACAGGATGTTTATGTAATGTTGTTAATAAGATGATTTTTGAGATGTTGTAAAAATTTAGTAATTGTGATCGCAAAAAGAAAGTTTTCCAAGAAAACTTTCTTTTTTTCTTACAGAAGGGGGAGTGTTACAGGTGCTCTTTTTACTGTGTGACAAGGGCGTAACTCGTGTTGTGACACCCTCGCCGGGCCGTTTGTTACATTCTATGTTTAATCCGACTGGTTGAACTCTCGTTGTCATGATAGCTTGGGTCGAGCTCACGTGTACACCATGGTGTGTTGAGGCACGGAGATGTTCTTCTAGATGATTCCTGTAACGGTGTTTACTGTGTTGTGTAAGATCTTTTAGACTGTTCGAGATGTGGAAAATTCTCGGCTTGGGGTGAAGAGTATGTAAAGGGGCTGTGTTTTAGAACCAGAGAGCAGCAGAGCAGATTCCAGCGGACGCAGAAGCGTGTGTCAGTTTTTGGGACCTTATCCGACAAATGCGGCAATTATAGTTTTTCTTTTGGACTTCAGTTTACTTTCTGGTTTGTTACAAGAGCTTTACACTGGACTGTCATTCTCCGAGAGTATACATTTAAAGAACTTATCGTTGTGACGGTGGTGGTATCCAGGTACTGTGCACTTTGTATATTTTACTGTTTGATTGTATTGATTTGTTGTTATGCCGCTGATTTACTGTATAATTGTATTGATTTAGTGAATTGTAATGTTAGGGTTTTTTTTAAGAATAAATTATGGTTACTTGTTAACAAAAAACCACTGACTTCTTTATTCATTCCCCTATACATTTCACGCTCCCTAGTGTTACAGAATCTGATTTTTTTTTTTATCTCCATTACAAAATTTGGGTTCATCACGCATACGTGATCTGTTTATATTAGGTTCAGTAACATACAATTGGGGGTTTGTTACGGGGTGACATAAAAGCGGACCGAACTGTCTCGCTAGTGAAGCTTGCTTTGCTAGCGAAGCGGTCGGTACGCCGGACTTGTGCGCCACCGACATGGGTTCGAATCCGGGATCGGCCCGATATTTTCCCCTGAATTTGTCTTCGTAACAAACATCAGTACTCATTCTGAACAGTGAAAAGTATAAGTTTACGAAATACAGAATATACAAATTCAGATACAATAAGCAAAACAATTTCATTACATACGGAATCAGAGAACACAGGACTGCATTTGCCGAAGCAGACTTCAAGAAACTCAATATCGGGTAGATTACATTTTTTAAAAATCATGTCTGCATCTAGAGAAACAAAAATCTTTTCCCATAACACCTCACATCAAGGACACAATGACGTACATGATATGCATAACAGTATCTTGTACATTTTCCCCACATATATCACAAACTACATCATCTAGGAGCTCCGGAATAGATAATAAATGAATAAGAAATAACAACGATTTCCTGTGACACAGATTATTTTTCATAACTTTATAGAGAAAATTTTCTTTTAGTTCCGGTTGTACTCTAAGATATCCAAAACTAACACCTTTTATGTTTATCGATGAGATCCATAAAGCTTTTTCATGGGCATGTACAGTAATCCTAACTAAACGCTACCACTCCGGTTTTGAAGGAAACTGACCACCAAGGATGTATGAATCTAGATATGAATACAGACTATATTTGTTGAGTACGGAGACTATATCAGGTATAAAACCTGAAACTTTAGTATTGACCATTAATTTCTAGTCATACAGCTTCAAACAAATTAGTTGTTTGGCAATGATGTTGGGCTAAGTGTAATAATCCTGTGAAGAAACATCAGTTTTTAATATCAATGATGGCTAACATTGTACACCACCCTAACAGTCCCCTTACAACAAAGTCATGCGTTCTGATATTGGGACCCTGGAATAATTTCGCAGCTCGTTTTTGTAACCTCTCCAGTTCAGTAATCTCTTTTCCAGACATATTGGACCATAACTCGGCACCATAAAGTATTGAGGGAAGGCATATGCGTTCCCACAATGACGCAGAGACACTGGGCAAGAGACCTTCAGGTCCGGCTCCCACAACACTTAAGGAAGAGAGAATTGACCTACCTTTTTTACAACGATCAAAAATAGCTGTTCTTCTTTTAAAATCACATGAAAGCATGATACCGACATGGGAATATTCTTGTATCTCTTCGATGGCAACACGATCGAGGGTCCACTTTCTCAGCTTAGAATTTTTGTAACTCATTTGTTTTGACTCACCAAAAATCATACATTTGGTCTTAGATAATGAAATATATATTCTCAAAAGCCTACAATAGATACCCAATCTTTGCATCATTTTATCTTAAGATGCCTTAGTATTCGCCAACAAGACAGTATCATCAGCCATAGAAGGACTGCTTACATCTAAATTATCTTTCATAAGACCTATTTTATCGTGATTTACAAAATCGTGAATATCCATGTATGCTACTGTGAAGAAGAACATGGACAAAACGCCTCCTTGCTTTATACTCCTACTTATTCGAAATTGGTCAGATAAATCATCATTAAACAATACTGCACATTTGCTATTAAACAGCCAATTACGAAACATAAGCCAGAGCTTATTCGATATCCTAATACAGTACAGTTTTTTCATTAATCCGTTCCACCAAATCTTATCAAATGCAGATCCAGAAAACACGAGTACACTTTTCCTTCCCTGTCAAGATGATATAAAACACTCTCCTGAACGACAAACGATGTAATTACACTGTCATATCTCTTTCTATATGCGTGTTGTAGTTTATTAGGAAACCCCTGGAGATCTAACCATTTACTGAGCCTGCTCCACACTAATTTTTCTAATAACTTATTTATCGAGGGCATAAGTGTAATCTATAAATGAAAGTATCAATAGATCAAATCACGCAGTAATTGCTAAATATCCTCTTTTTTTAATAGCCAGACGAGTGACACTATAAGTGACAAAAGTAACGAGGGAACATATCTGTATTATAATTTTACCGCACTGGAATTTTGTCACGGAACTCTCGGGTTAAAATATTGGAGAGTCAAATAGGATTATCGAGGGTCCTAATTGTCCGTAACTAATATTGAAGTGTCCTTATAATTTATCAATTTTTATTTTATGTTTTTAATCAATCACACCATGATTAAGTTGAATAGCTATCATAATGACGATTTAGTCCAGTTACTGAACAGCATATTGACTGCATTTAGAGGTGAGTCAGTACACTTTTAACTATCCATTATATTTAATCTTGTGTTCCGCACATGAATAAAAAATGTACGGTAAAAATATGTTCTTTTATTGGTAAGAACACCTGAGGATCGTTGGAAAGACACATTTTAATAAATAACAAGGTGTTATCAGTTAAAATTACTATTTCATAACAGGCACAGATGCTCGCCGTGTCTCATAGTAAAATATACATGCCGTATTGAACTACTCTCGGTGACTGTGACGGAAATAGTAAAAGAAACGGGTATTACAAAGAAATTAATGAAAACAAGTTGATTTTACATGAAGAATTTATTTGGCCCTACAGATTGATGGGGAATCTGTACATTTGAAAAAAAGAAACCTCGTTTAATTTCATAATACAGGCGCAGAATTCCTTTCATTCATGAATATTTATTTCTCCAAGATCGATGCCAGCTTTCGCACGGATATAATATCCGTAACAATTCCCAGGCACCGTAATTATACTCTCAGTACCAGAAACCTACAGAAATACGAGGTGCTACACTAAATAATATTGTACGGTATATACGATAATACTGGTTGGTATCGCAATATGTTTCGTGAAGCAATAAATTACATATTAAATTTACTTAATTGAATAAGCATATGAATATAATTTCCTGAAAAAAAAAGATTATATAATTTATTATATTTGCATGTATCTTTGTCAATTGAAATTGGCAAACAAGTACTGCACTTTAATATGGAGAGATGGGGAAATTTGCCTCGGGTCTACCTCAGGTCACTTACAGGTGTTTCCCCGGCAGACAAGTACAAACGAACTTGTTTATTTGCAAGCTATTAGTAAATACATTACATGCATCCTCAATGTTGATAAGCAAAAAATATGTAACCTGGGGTGGTTGGTTGCATATGTGAGGAAATTGGAAATGGCCACTCGTTGCAAAACGCCCTTTGCAAACCTGTGGTTTGCTGACTTGTGCCTGATGTTATTGAATGTGTTTGGATAATTTTGGCGGGGTTTAAACACGTCGATATAACCAAGGATTTTACAGACTGTAAACTCCTTGATATAACCAAAACGAACAGCATATGTGCGGTTGGTTCAGCGTTTTCTTAAATATTTTTATAGAAAGTTCAAGGTTTGTCTTTGATTAATAATATTTATATATTGTTCAAGGTATTGTCCTTAATAGCTAATAGACGTCAGATACCGGAATAGGCCCCTGAAAGCAGTGAAGTCAGAAGCCTCGTGTCCGCTTTAACTTGGCCCGCTTTGGTTGATTGCGGAGTATCCCAAATCGATTTCACGCGTCTCTGACGCGTACTCCTCTGTACCTTAAAGTCCTGTGTCATGTTAGATCTAAAATTTGTTTTAAAAAATGTCAAAAACATCCAAAATTCTATTATGTGTTATCTAAATCTGCTCACGTCTGGGGACCCATAAGTAACACTGTCATTAGAATTAGAAGTAGATCCGAGTAACACTTTTTGAGTTTTATCAAATTGCAACGGACAGGCGATCACTGTATCCTCCGATCCGCTGAGGCGAGGGATAATAAGGGATCAAGGAACTTTCACAGGAAATCCATTCAAACAGAACTGTAAAACAAAGGACTGTACGTGGTAAGAATGGTAATCAGTAGATCAAAATTCCGCCAAAATAAAACCCTGGTTAATTCGTCTCTTTATCCTGGTCCGTTCTAAAATTCGTTGGATCTCCACAGGTCAGTACCCCGTCCTACCATAAATAATGGCGGAAATCGTACGAGTGCTTACTCCAAAATCCTACTAACAATACACCAGCCAACCGACAAGCTTCATGGATAAGTACATATCCGTCTCGGCGGAGTTTGCGTGTCACGGTCACGGCTTCATAACAATACGGTCGTGTCACACAACAAATACCAGTCAGACGTGACCTGCGATTGACGTGCAAGGTATGAACGCTCTAGGATGATCATGACATTTGTCAATATTTTACATTAATCTTAATTGCCAGCTTGCAGGTTTGCAGTCCGAGTTTTTGACAGCAGGGATGCAAATAGCGCGCCTGGACAGATCCTGGTACAATCCTCGCTGTACGGACAATGTGCCATATTTTGAACGTTAATGGTGATTTCATTACCCAAATAGTGTTCTGTGTCGACTTTGATCTTACTTGCCACGTCTATGATTTGCTGGTTTAAGATGCATTAGGATTACATTTATAAAATTTTACTTTTTTATTATATAAATAATATTTTCCATATTTATTTTTTCTAACCTACAGACTTTGAAATATTTGATAATTTTAAATTTAGTATTTATGGTGTTGTCGTTTTATAACTATATTCAAAGTGAATCTTGTATTTAAAATTATTTTTATGGTATTTGGTAAAGATATCTATGGTGTTCCTCGATGACATGCATTATTTATACCGTATTTATGATATATATATATATATATATATATATATATATATATATATATATATATATATATATATATATACGGTCCTGTACAGAAAGCTTTCGCTTTACCATTGCTCGTGTGTCGTTATTGTTTAATTGTGTATTTTTTTAAGGTCTTTGCTGTTATAGACTGTACAAGACGTATGGATTCTGAGGTACATGTACTATATTTTATATACCAGTTCGACTTTTATGACGATTTTGGATTAAGCAGATTATATTTTGGGTGTTAACGAATGATTAAGCTAGTATTTACTAAATTTATTGCCGTCTGGCTTATTAGGGGCGTATATGTACCCTATCCTTGTTTTCAGGGATGCAATTTTTACATCATAATTTCTATTTGGGTGGCATTTACACCTTCATTCTATTAAGTCTGTGGCAGCTATGGTTTCACAGAACTTGATTCAGAAGACCCACTCTTTTATGTATCTCATGAATAATGGAAAAGGCAATTGACCCAATCAAATTACTCCCATTAACCCGTTTAACGCGGTAAGAGTACGCGTCTGCTGTAAAGTTTTATAAATCGGCGAGAATCTGACCAATAAAGCCATACAAACCTGCTCCGTAACTGGATCTAGTTCAGGCACCGTATTGTTTAAATGTTTTCGTTGAATTTTATTCGCAGTTACAAATTCGGCCCGAAAATCTGCAGGTTTATTCATTATTCCTAAATAGACGTCAGATTCGCTCACCGAATCAGGATGGCTGTAACAGACGTGGTAGTATGAAGGTGGGAATTTTAGGATGACGGGACTATTTTCTTTAATATTTTTGGGGAATATCTGGATGAAGTATAGGCCTAGATTATATTGCTCATAAGTTTGGAAATTATATTAACCATATCTATTGTGTTCTAGATGATCTACAACGAATATACACATATAACTTTAAATGAATATAATATGAAATTTATAATTATAATATGAAATTATATATATATATATATATATATATATATACACATACATACATATATATACGTGTTCAAACTCACTTCTTTATTTAACTTTTTCAAACACAAATTCCTATTAAGGGTATGTTCCAATTACCAACTCTGATATAAAACTATAGGACTGTCAAGTTCGAACGGTTTTAAATTTGTATTTGAGTTTTGATATGACAGCAAAACACCTTTGTCATGGAATGTGCCAATTAATTTATCAATATGGCAAAACATACACACAATATATATAAGGTTGAACCTTGTTTCCCTATTAACTGAACTTAATTATCTAAAGTGTTAACTTGGAGGTCAGTGACCGGATCATCATGAAACCACCCGATCAATAGGTACCTGTATATAGGTACAAGCGGCTGGATATAGTGTCAAAATAAGCCAAAGGATGACTTATATCGGAAAACGCCCCTCTGGGAATAAAGGAATAATACTGTTAATCCCGTGCATAAGTCTCTCGGGATATAATGAAGTGGTACTGTTTATACGAGGTTGTTATCTGGCCAATATCGTTAAACGATATATGTAGTAATTCTGTGAAAAAAAGTTTATATATATAAATGTTTATACATGTATATATATACACTATATATATATGACAGTCGTGCGCTAATTGCAATTAAGCGATGATAAGCCCATTGACTCTATTGTGCGCCTATTGTACCGCGGTGTCAGGCGCAGCGGCGGCACGGCTTCTGATAAAGTAAGTCTGCTATAGATGTTACTTCCGCGGTCCGCTGTAGCTCGCTGTAGCGGAGAGCGATATATCCAGTAACTGAGCGGTAGATCACTGGAATAACATTGACCGGAATTATGAATGCGCAAATGGTTTGTTTTGTCAAGAATTACGCGTTACAAATATATCCAGAGAGGTCTCCTGTTGAGGAATCACTTGATCGATTTTGGGATATAGATGCGGTCACTCTGCATCAACTTCTGCCGTGATTCATGACGGACGACTGGTTATAGTAAACCTTACTTTCCCTGAATAACTTCGGAATTATAAAAATTTACATCAATTCCCACACTTCTGACATATATTAATAATTAGCCATGTATTATAGTATTCCGTCGATAACTAAATATTTTGACGGATGACCCTCATTTTAATGGATAACAGTCAGCCATCGCCCGCTCTGTCACTGACGGCGTTGTTCTCGTATTATTGCCCATGTTTACCCAGCCAGGAATTAACGAGATGTTCCGAAGTCACGCCGAAGGGGGGTCTCTCGCGCTGTATCAATTAGCGCCGGGCTTATCAGTGGCATCTCTGTGTGGGATCATCTCAGATGGACGCTGTTAAGATAGACGCCATTGTATCACCTGGACGCTGTTCATTTGGACGCTATGAAAATGGACGCTGTTCATATAGACGCCTTCGTATTATAAGCCCATATACCCTTCATTAAGACGCCTTAAAACAAGCCATATAGCCCCATTAATATATTTTATATATTTCCTTTAAGTGTGTTTATCGTGTGATTGAAGATGAACGTTAACAAAAATGTCTTAGAGACCATCGTATTATAGACGCCATCGGATATTGTTTCCTTATATTTTAGACCTAATTTAGTAAAACAATTTGATTTTAGATCATATTTCATATATAGTGCGAATGAAAATGAACGCTAATCATACAGACGTTATGGTATTATAGACGCCATCGTCTGTATCCACCCTTCAGAAAGACGCCCAATGACAAGTCATGAAAATAATTCTCTTTTTTATTAAATGTTTCCATAAAAGGGGGACCTAATTTAATAATAATAACCATGTTATGGTTTAGATTACATTGGGTGTTTGTGCATATTTCGTGCGAATGAGGGTCTTTTGTTTCATTAAGCCAACAAAAAAATTTAAATAATGGTCATGTGTAGTTTCAATTATATAACGGTTAATAATGTTTATTATATTTTCCATTATAAATTATTATATCATTCCTCAATATACAACGTATAGTTAAAATTAAAGACCCTGATGCAATGAAATCATGTACATGATAGGATAATTTAGTCAACATCAAAGAAAACCCACCTCATTATCGGGATCTCCCGTTAAATAAATGATCAATCGGGTGACCAAGCTCCAGCTGACATTGTACCCAGGACTCGTTTATTGTTAAAACAATATCATATGATCATTGATCCATGTCCGGTTTAGAGTATTTGACTGCTTTAACAAATTTTACTTTTAATCTTAATTATTTGATATCATATATATATATATATATATATATATATATATATATATATATATATATATATATATATATATAGGCCTATCGCCTAGGTTACGCACCACAAATTATCATGTAAAATGATGTTATGTTGATTATATGGTTCTATGGGCCGGAGGCCTTTATACTTTAAAAGTATTATTATTATATATATATATACATATATATACTTGACGAAACAGCATTATATATATAAGAGATTGCATAGTCAATAATCTTGTTAAATGAAAAATCAATAAGATTTCGGGACTTCCCTGGCCAACTATACATACTGGGTATCATTTATTGTTAAAATCACATCAAATATCTCTCTAAACGAGTTAATATTTCATTTTTCACTACATATACAATTCATAAATGAATTATACAAAAATAAATGTATTGCCATTTTACATTAATAAACTGACCAGATATATGTATGGATAGACGCCTTGGAAATACATGTATCGATGTTGTTCAGATAAAAGCCGCATATCATCAGACAGACGCTATTGGTATAGAATATATTGTGTGCCCTCCAATTATTTATTTAAAGAAATCCAAATAAAAGTCGAACAAGTTCATATTCACATAAATGGAAAGACTTTTGTGAATGTTTGCTTTAATTCAGGGTGGACTGTATTGCTATATATTGTGGACTATAAGCTCCGGGAAACAGCAATGTGTGTAGTTTACAATTTTATTTAAAAATTTTATCTTGTATGCACTGGTGTCCAAAAACATCAGATTGTCTTTGAAGGATATGATTGTTACCTATATTAAGCAGTTCTATCTCCTACGAAATTGTTCTTATTGTCATAAATATCAAGCTTGAAAATGCGGTACCGATCGGACCGGTTGCCCAGGTGTATGCAGTTCAGACCAATCGCCCTTGGAAACTATAAATCATTGCGTGATGAACGTTTGGTTGGTTAAAAAATAAAAAAAACACACATTTGCAGAAAAATCTTTACTGACACAGTTCAATTTCATTTTCCTATTCGGTCGTCCATTGATGGTACGTGCGTAGAAAAATCCCCAAAATTAAAAAGCCTACATGTTGTAATAATTTATCATTCTTATTGTATGGTTCACTTTATACTTATACCTCAAACAGACAATGCTGCGAACAGGCCCTTGACCTATTATTTATAGTCACGCACATGTTCATTTAAATGTTTATAGAAATGAATGTGTGGTATGAATTCACACAAAAAATATTTCAGAGTAAATTTAATGCTACATTCGCTAAATTATTGCAAAAGTGAAAGTCAAACGTTTTGTCCCTACAGCTATGTGTGTGACGTAAGTTGGTGGTAGACAATGCTTGCTGGAAAAATTTGTGTTTGATTCAATGTGTGTTAATGTGACACGTATCTATTCATTTCCTCCACGCACCAAGTAACCTGGTTAATCTGACAGTTTTACTGCACGTCAAAGCCTTGTTGAAGAACAGCCACTGTCGGCCTACATATTGCAGATATTTCTTCAAAGTCAATATAAGCAGAATTCTTTATGGTGAAAACCGATTTCAGATTGTCACATGTCAGATTAACCCTACCTGTAAACTTGAAATTGATTTAATCTTACCCCATTCCCCCACGATTTCAGATTACCTTCTGAACATATTTTGTGTTTATATATTCATTTTTATGAACATAAATATATAACAAATATAATAATAATTGTAATAATAATGATAATAATAAACAACTTAAAAATAAGCATAATTACAATTATTCTTATTCTTCTTATCATTATTAATATTATTATTATTATATTCATTATTATCATTATTGTTTACATTATTAGCATTATAACTGTTATTTTAAGTAATAATTATATTGCTATGATTTGTCCGTGTTACCTTTGCAAATAAGTTAAAATTAGAATGACTCGCAGATGCATACGTTGCTCCATCCCCCCCCCCCCTTCCAATAAATTCTTCACACACCACACACACATTCAGGTTACTTTCACTATAGGATGTCACAAAAATATGTTTTGATCTGTGTCTCTATATAAGCATGAAAGACGAGTGAACAGAAAAACTGTAATACAAATCAATCGATGATGGCGTCATAAATGAAAAAAAATATATATATATATACAGAAAAAACCTTCCCCTATTTGTAACCATTATATGAAGCACTTATATATACTCTCAAAGCATCTAATACACAGGTATTTTTTATAAGATATACGTTAACATTTCGTTTATGATGAGTTATGTTTTTATGTAAAACTTTTGTCACTTGAAATTAACATTTTTTACGCTTCACGTTATGTTAAAAAGTGCAGCGTCAGTATTTTCAGGAGAAGATAGAAAATATGCAGTTGTAATTTTGGATTTTGTAGAATTCTATAATTTATTGTGTTCACTTAGACACAAAACCTGCTTTTATAGGTTGGCTATATAGATTTTTATTATGTCGACCGGGTGACGCATAATTACAAGTTTGTTCATTTTTTTTTTTTAATTTTCTTATAATATACCCTGTTCGGCTTATTTCTTGGTTTGCATGGGTAAGGGGACAAGAGGGTATTCAACCTCAGCAGATATGTCGCAACATCTGTAGTCACCTTAAACCGCCAGGTGTCTTAATTCCTATATCTTCGTTAAGGACACCGATCTTTTAAGGTATCCATCCTTACAGGTGTTAATGTCGATTTACTGAATATATGTTCTATTGTGCCACGCTATACAGGAGCATTGTGTTTCCATGGCAACGACACGCTAAAGATTTTCTAAATATGCATAGTTCAGTGTTCCATTGTCAGCTACGAATTATGTTATACTTTGTTCTCCTTCTTTGAAAGATAAATATAACTCTTGTTATGTCGTCCTATTTAGCAATACTTACACAGAATTTCCCAGTTGTTAAATTATTTATTCAAATTCTGCTATATATGGCATGGAACCATTTTACAAATATGAAGACCAAACATATACTATAACTTTCCTCTCGTAAACTCCGATAAAAACTATATTGTTAAAGTATTTAATCGATAGAGTTTTAAATACAAACACTTAATATTGGGCCATCTTGTGGCCAGTGCCTTCGATTAATAACGCTATGATTGAACAGGCAGTGAGACGAATGATTAGATGACACGTTTCGAGAAATGGAGGGCACATATACTGGACAGGTAAGATTGGGTGAGATATTGAACAAAATATCTTACCTTTACAAAACTGAATCCAAATCCAAAATGAACACACCAGAAGGGCTTGAGAACCCCTCATGTTGTTTGCTGAAATATTTATCTGCCTACATGACCGTTGTGTTGACGCTATGGTCTGATGTGCAAGCGCTTGACTCAGAGTCTCGTCCGCGGGCGGGAACGACAGGTTGGCTGTCGTCTGCGCGAAACATTGATCGAAAATCTGCTTGCGTTGCTGCGAGCTGCCATCTACACGGCGGTCTAACTCTGCGTATTGTTCACAACTGTTTATTCAGTCCAGTACAGTTTCTCAGTGATAGATTCAGTTTGCCCCGGCCTGGTTTCACAAATATATCACGTGTATCGGTCAAAAAGGACTTCCTTCGTCTTTCTGGTTGCCATGGAGAACGCCATGTTTGGTACGTAGCCCTGCACCAATCCGTTTCCGAAACCAGGTGTTCTCATGGCTGGTACCAGCTTTGATGTTTGAGGTTATCAATAAAATAAAAGCTTTCGTGCCGCTTGTCAGGAAATTAATAATCATATAGGGAATTGTGTTATGAGATTTTTACACGATATTATTTTTGTTTTCCTCGATTACTTTTTAACATTTATTTCCCTATTTAGAATGTAGTGCATCGCGATTCACCTTTTCATAAAAAGGAATTTTTATAAGTCATGAAACTTTATAAACTTAGGATTTAAAGCTCATTTCAAAGTTCTTTAAAGAGACATATTCCGATATCTGACGTCTGTTAACTAAAGATACACCCTTTAATTTCATATAAAACCAGACCAGAAAACGCTGATCCCATCGCACATAGGCTGATCGTTTCGCATATATCTACGTGTTTATAACATGTGGGAGTCTCCAAAATAAACCAAACACATTCAACAAGGACATCTGTCGGTACGTCAGACGAAACAGAGTTTAGCAAAGGGGATTTGCTACTAGTGATCTTTAACCTAACGCACATATGCAACCAACCTCCATAGGTTACATATATTTTCTGTCTGTCAACATTGGCTCATGTCCCGTGTTTACATTGTCATTATCCTGTATAAAGCTTATACAGGTTCCTGATAATCGCTTCACCTGTGGTACCTGTGCACTTGACAAACATTACGCTTTCCCTTCTAGTATGTTTGTTCATGCTCAAAAAGTAGGCATGGAAAACATGTCTATGAACTGAATTATGATCCCACCACAAGTTTTAGGATACTTTCCTTCGGTCATGGAGAGGAGCGCTCGCCAGTGGATCAGATAATACAGTTTGTCTCGCAAGTAACGTGCATGCTTTGGTTCTTACTTATACCCATATGAGTATGCATATGTCGTCAGGTCGTGGTCAGTTAGATCATATAAAACACTGACGTCATGTATACCATGTGACCATTCTCACTCTATTTTGCATCATTCAAAAATACACACACTATTTTTGTACAAGTGTCATTATTATTATGAGTGTCAAATGCAAAATAAGGGCGAAAAATCACACAACTGGCAATTCATGTTAGTACAAAAGAGCTATAATTCTTTTTTTAACGTGAAAATGTTTAGTTTGTATATTTTAAACCAAAATCTAGGATGTTACGGGCGTTATGGGAAGAAAATTGATCAGTTTCTGCGAAATTGTCTTATTCTGATACAGAAAATTACAATTTAAGGTACAAATGTGTGCGCCATATATAGATAGCAGTAAATCTGTAAGTTGAAGTTAATATGTGAAAATAGATCTCCGACTCTTCTGGCATGGTCGAAATAGAAGGCTGGATTAACCTGCAGCTGGCCATGGCGAAAAAATACCGGTAAAAAATATACATAAAAATGATAGAATATCTGACTCATTTGAATTATTTAGTTTTTCTAAAATATATGAAAAGTATGTGTCAGGAATATGTATTCACACTTCAAAGTAATTACGCTAAAGAGTTCTGGTGAAATTCCAGAAAGTTTGTGTACATAGATCTGTTAAATGGCACGTATGCGTCCTTGATCTGTTGGAGGACAAAAGCATGGACATAAATATTTCAAGATGAGCACAAAAGCACGGACATGAACTTTTCAAGATCAGCTCGAGGGAACCACTACCCTTTACTACATCGATTTTTCTGTGCATTCAAAGATCTTGAACCAGGCTAGCTCATGCGTAAACATAATATTAATACGAATTTACTTTATGTCATAGGACTGTATATATATATATATATATATATATATATATATATATATATATATATATGTATATATATATATATATATATATATCCACAGAAGAAAAGTAAAACCTTAAATGAAAAATTGGTGTTATTTGTTCAGTCAATGCTTTTTTTATTCAAGAAGAATAAAAAAATTCTTCACTGTCTGAGACATGTACGAGATATTATGTCGTACGTACGAGAAAGTATGTCGTACGTACGAGATAATATGTCGTACGTACGAGATAGTATTATTTGTGTCTAGTTTTACGGAAATATTTCAAGGAAATGAAATTTATCAAATCGTTGTCTGCCAGTCATATACAGAACTTTCATTTTTTAATAGGTAATTAAATTCTGTTAGCAGTGTATGATGTTAAAATGATGAGCCTGTCATAATATTAATAAGAAAAGAAATATTGCCTTTGCCAATTTGAAACTACCTTTTGGAGAAGGAAGGGTTCGGACAAGAGGTACAGCTTACAAATAGCCTGATTGTAAGTAACTGAGAATGGATATATATGAGGTAGGTTTCTTATAGTCCAAAATTGATCCATATGAGAACTAGATTTATGGCATATAGCACAGTGTCACTCGCCCTACTGAAAACGGGACGAAGTTCAACTGATGAGATCAATCACTTTGTTTCATAATATATGAATCAGGAACCTCTCCTAACGGGCATCTCTGTATTACAGACACCTCTGTATTGACACTCAAGGTTCATATTCTTTTGTAATAATGTGTTTTGTCTCACGTTATTAACTCATTTTGGATGAATACGAAAGTTGTTCAGCAAATCCATGCCGATACACGGGCTTAAAATCTCCTGTTTACCGGTTTTGTATTCGTTATTATGGTTCTGTGTGTGAGTGAGCACAGTGCACCTTTGTCGGTTAACTATAACAAGACCGCGTGACCAGAAGCAAGATCTTAGTTTAGCACACGTGATAATCAATAAAAAAATAAGAAACATGAAAGAAAAAAACACCAAGAAAAGCTTGAAAAACCTTGATTTGTGAAGTTTATTTTTACAGCCACCAGGTGGCGTGAGCACTGTTTGTTTTTTTCCTCATTGATCGCGCCCGGGGCAAGTATTTTTTCCATTTGTATACAGGAGAGAGCAAACGAAGGACGAAATATTGAAAGATACCGTAATAGTTTAAGGAGACTAAATTGTATTTCATGTATACTCAAAATACCTGGTTTGTAAAATGTAAAAAGGTCCCTTTTTCATTTAAATTCTCTACCATACAATCGGCTCTCACTCACTCTCTCTCTCTCTCTCTCTCTTTCTCTCTCTCTCTCTCTCTCTCTGTCTCTATATATATATATATATAAATATATATATATATATATATATATATATATATATATATATGATTGTCGCATTTATCATAAATGTAACATGAAACCCCAGGTAGCCACAAACATGTAAAGCCACTCGAATCCAATGTATATATATATATATATATATATATATATATATATATATATATATATATATATATATATATATATATATTACCAGCGCTGTGTTAGAATGGGTCAGCCGGTGGATACTATTAATGTCATTAGTAATACATTTAATGTCTATCAGAGGTTCTTTATGACCAGATAAAATATCCCGACATGTACAAGAGACACAATTAATTATTGTTACTTGCGGGGGATTCCTATGCTTATATGGCACATTTAAAATGGAAATCAAATCTAGTAACAAGACCAATCGTTTAGAAACGAGACAAACACAGCGCTCACGCCACCTGGTGGTGGTACAGCATAAATTTACAATTCAAGGGTTTTCAAGCTTCTCTAGGTTTTTCACCTTTCATGTTTTTTTTTCTTTTTTATAATTGTCGCATGTGCGCCACCAAGACCTTTCCTCTGGTCACCCGGCCTTCTTATGTAAACACTTAACAGATACTTATAGAGATTCTGTAATACAGAGATGCCCATTAGGAGAGGTTCATGATTTATATATTATGAAACGAAGTGCTTGATCCCAGAAGTTTAACTTCATGCCGTTTACAGAAGCGCGAGTTACACGTGTACCACATACAAGATCTTTTACCAATCCGCAAATGAGACAAATCTGAGGTGTAGATTTAACCACCACTTCAGCCTGACATATGAGGTTAAGACTTATTTTAGAATTTCGTATTCTTCTGTAACAGATTAATCGCACGTCCATGAGTGATAGTTTTTAATATATTTTTTTTATAATTTAGTTCAAAATAAAAAATTATACGTACCCCATTAAATGGATTGATGTCTTTTCAGCTACCCTCCATCATATCAATGGCTGTATATGCATTAAATAGTTTAAAAGATCAACTACACGATGCTTTATGTATAAATCTAGTTCTTAGACAGATCAGTTTAGAATATTAGAAACCTGCCTCACAAATATCCATTCTCAGTTACTTAAAAATAGGCTATTTGGGAGCTATACCTCCTGACCGAACCCTTCTTTCTCCAAAAAGTAGTTTCAGTTTGGCAAAAGCAAGATTTGTTTCTTATTAACATTATGACAGGCTCACTATTATAACATCATATACTGCAAACATTATTTAATCACCTGTCTTAAAATGGGGTTCTGTATACGACTGTCAGACGACGATTTGATGTATATTTCGCTTGCTTGAAATATTACAGAAACCTCGACACACAAAACAAAATGTTAATCGAATAGCATTTAAATATATACTATAAATAAAAAGATATATGTGAGTGTGTGTGTGTGTTTCAACGGTGGTTCTGTGGTTTGCAAGGAGGTGGAGATGTTGTATATATAGTTAATTGAAAACATACATTTAACATATACATTTGCTTATACATATATCTGTTGGCATGTTGTCTAGTCTATGAATCAGATCCGTAAGATTTATTATGTCGTACGTACGAGATAGTATATCGTACGTACGAGATAATATGTCGTACGTACGAGATAGTATGTCGTACGTACGAGATAAATAATTTATTTTTCTTTTACCAGGTAGCATCAATACGCTTCCGTACATTAGAACATGTTCATTTATTTTTGCATTATTACTGTTCACACACACCACAAACGTGTACTAGATACGTCCCGAAGGGGCCCTGGCCAGAACAACCATAATGGTGAACGCATACAGCACATTTGTCATAAACAGGTTTAAATGTTATTGATTCAACGTTCAGTATACAATAGGAGATTCTGTTCCTGCTTAACATGTGTTGGTTGCCATGGAAACAATGACACTTAGAATACGACAAACGTATATGCGCGCCTAGTCCAAAAGGGTGACTCACGATAATAGCTAATTTGTCTTATTTCATATTTTCGTAACGTATTCATAGCAGAAAGCATTGTTGCGGAACACATCTTTTTATGTAAAACGGTCATCGAGCTCCTTGATCGTTCTGGTCTTCGTTTTGGGACTAGGACAGCTGACGTAGGATAAGTTACCATGGCAACATCTTTGTTTCTCACGCAGCAGAATGTTTGGTCGTAACATTTTTTTATATTTTATATACTATTAATGACGTTTTGAAGACTAAGGTTAAAGTTGGGTGCCCAATTACATTAACGGTTATCATTATATGTGTGTGTGAGTGTTTGTGTGTGTATATATCCCAACTACTCATACTTCTTCATTTAGCGAAAATAACATTAAATTTACTCTGAAGTAATTGTTCATATTAATTCATACACACATTTCTTTATGCCTTAAACTGAACATAAATCAATTAATATGCATGTTTTTATGTACAAGAGCAGACAGGCTAAATGGAAGAAATTGAGCAGAATAAATCTGACTAACGTGCCGTAAATGGATTCTTTATAAAGCTACCACAGACGCTGGTAAAACTCGTTCCCTTGCATGACTAAATGTATATATTTAGAATTCGCGGTCATTATTCCTTTCAGTTTTACTGGTCTTGTTTACGTTTAGCCTGCCCTGTCAGGTTTATGTGAGGATAATGACTAATATGATCTGCACGTCATTTGGTGTTTTTATGTCTAAGTTAACTTGTTCGTCAGTGGGTATATTTATGTATGTTTAGACCTGTTCGTCATTTGATGTTTGCTTATGTATAATTACACCTGTTCGTCAGTGGGTGTATAATGACTGCAAATGAAAGACGATGGTGTGGGTCATAGAAGCTTCATATATATATATATATATATATATATATATATATATATATATATATATATATGTTGGAGCCTGTCTGCGGATCTGGCCCATCTGCCGATGGGCTTGGCCCATATGAGGATCCGCTTTGTTAGTTTTACGTTATTTTTTTATTATCTTGATTACTTTTGTTCTCAGACAAACATTTCTCAGAACTTAAATGGATTTGCCTGCTCTTGGGGTGTCCAACACACTTTTTACTCCTCTGAAGCTAAGCTCGGAGAAGAGGTCAGCAAGTATTTACAGGTAGTCTCTGTTGATAGTCTGTTTTACGTCGCCAAGAACATCCACGAGAGGGAGGTGCATGGACCATGCAGGATATCGAAAGACCTTTGCCCATGTTAGTGCTTAATTTATCATGTAAGGTGTATCCGATATTAAGTTGGTGAATTGGTCATACCTAAATGCGTTTACCCTTAAGTGTTATTATAGTGTTAGTGACAACCAAGTTAACTAGAAAGCACTCACAGAGCACACGCCTGTATCCGTACCAATGAAAGTGTTATATACACTCGGTTATATGACATGAAATAGTATATGGCCTTTTAGACAAAAACGGTACAACTCTATCAAAATAGTGTGCCATTTAAATCACTGTATTATCATAATTTATTCAATTTATACAATATAGATTTATTTTTCATATATGTTTATTGTCCAGAATCCAAACAGGGTCTATAAATAAGTTTAGAATAGTTCCTAGTAAGCTGAGCTAAATTTTTATTCGATAACAGTATCCCAAACAGACCGAAATTATTAATATGCAAGTATTAACTACGAATTTTGGTAGTTTTATCGTATAAATTTTTTCTCTTCATTATTTATCTTCTGAGTATAAAGTTGATTATATTTATCCAAAATGGTTTATAAGGAGTCTTGTCACAATTTAAATTTTATATTTATATTTATATTTTATATATTAAAACATATTTATATATTAAACATCGTGATGATTGCTTGTTTCAGAGATCTATTTATTTATCAGTTGTATCTAATAAATTGTTATATATTAAAAATAAAATAAACCTTACAATGTTACTGTGAAAGATATGTAAAACATAACCCTATCGTTTTGTTTAAATTTATTTTGTGGCGTTTTTGGTCTGGCCTTTGCAAAGACACTTCTCTCCGGCAATGACCCCTGCAGCCAAAACTACATTTAACCTCGGTATCATCTCTGTGATCACCTGAAAAAAAGGACTACTGTCCGACTTCCCTGCTGCTCTCATCACCAGGACCACCAACAATTCTGTACGAATGCTAAGTAAAGAGCTTATCAATAAGACACTTCTCCAAAAGAAACTGTATCAAGATGTGTTATTGTGGTGAAAGTGCATGATTGTGATTGACTCTGAGATCAAATGATTCATGAGAGAGTGTTTGCTACATATATTACACTATTCTATTGTCAAAATGTATGTGGTAACCTTGATATATATATGGATATTAAAAATGAATATGAGAAACTGATTTGTACCACATATAATTTCTCTTTAGTAAATTGTATGTACCACATAGATGTGGTAATTAAGAGTAATTAAAGAGTAACAAAGAGTAATTACAACATATGTAAATGAGATTTTTTCGCAACATTTGTAATTACTCTTTGGTAAAAAGTGAACCTCATTAAACTCTTAACATCACACGAATGCAATGTAGACTAATTAAGAATTGTGTGTAAAAAGTTATTAAATAGGGTATATTCTAACACTGCATGCACATCTATGTAGTTTTCTATGCACATCTATGTAATTTTTATGATAAAATTATTGATGTAAGGCTGTGGTAGTGATTTATGTTTCAATTAACACATTTAAGTTTTGAGAAATGTTTGTCTGAGTAAAAAAGTCATCAAGATAATAAAATAATAACGTATTACTAACAAAAACTAAAATTGGTTATTGGGCCAAGCCCATCTGCAGATGGGCCAGAAAATGCATGGTATCAAATCCGTTATTGGGCTGCCCATCTGCAGATGGGCAGCCCAATTACGGATCCTCATATTGGCCAAGCCCATCGGCAGATGGGCCAGATCCGCAAACGGGCTCCAACATATATATATATATAATGAAATTCATAATATTGAAGATCTAGTTTGGTATTACATATTCTAATGTTGCAAGCCACATGAATTGTGTGAGGATCAGTATCTTAGTTTATTTATCATGTCTCAGTAAATTTAAAGGCAGTTCCGGCCTTTGATCAAACCCTTGGCGGAGGTTTACGCTCTCGGAGTGCTTTCTATTTATTTCTATGTATTGAACCCTTATGACTGATACTAATATATATCCAAGAAATAGCATACTCTCTTTTGATAATATATAGAGGAATTTTGTAATCAATGGAAATAAGAAAATATAATTGCTGTAGATTTGCCAATTACATGTCTCTCTCTCTCTCTCTCTCTCTCTCTCTATATATATATTTATATATATATATATATATATATATATATATATGACTGTGTGTGTTAGTATATCTGAGCCTTTAATAATGAGAATAATGAGAATTAATGTTGATGATTTTTTTTTAATTCCTAGAAAATTATCAATGCATTCAAAAGCAAAAATTCCTTATCAATAATCTATCAATATAAAGATACAGCTCAAATACTAAGTGCAGGCGGCTAAACCATTAACTGCAGATGACCGTTTACGGTCAACAGCATGAATATTGATGGAAAATCGATATGTCAAATAAGGCGACAATTGTTGTTGTGTGAACAGCTGACGTATTTGCATGGATTCGACCACAAGCAGGCTGCCAAAATATGTTTAAAGGTGTATTCTGCTGCCCTTTGTGTTTGATTTGGCTGGCCTTGGTGAGTGTGTTTTGTGTTAATGCGTTGAATTTGCCGTAATGGTCACAGGAAACGGCTTTTGTTTCCATGGTGGTCATTGTATTGAATCTTTCAGGCCTTAAGTAAGCTTACCTGGCATCACATCGATCTATCCGTTTACTTGGTCGGAAATCAAAGAATCGGTCTTATTTATTTTTGCCTGACCAACGAAAAATATGTATGTTAAGTAAGAATTTTCCGAACCTTGGGGAAATATGATAAATCATATAAATTCGAATGAAAAACAACGTACATGTTACGAAATCTAGATACGATGTGATTTCGTAATTTCCCATGACATCGTATCGTAAATACCAAGGTTCGTACCGTATTTTCCCGTACATACGAATTTCGTGCAAACGGGGACGGGATAATTAGTTCAAATACTGATCAGTAACATGGCTGCCGATAAAACAGTTGGTTCTATCAATTGCAGAATATTGGCTTCATGATCCTTGAACAGGATATTGTTACAGAACCTGATATCAACAGATCACGTAGTCATGACGAGCATAAATTTGGTTATGGAGATAAAACAAAATCAGATTCTGTAACACTAGGCAGCGTGAAATGTCTAGGGGAATGAATAAAGAAGTCAGTGGTTTTAGTTAAAAAATAATTATAATTTATTCTTAAAACAATCCTAACATTACAGTACACTTAATCAATACAATCACACAGTATAAAAAAATTACAACAGTAAATCAATACAAGTATATAAATAAAGTGTACAGTACCTGGATACCGCCACGGTCACAGCGACAAAAAGTCCTTTAAAGCATATAATCCTGATGAAAAGTTCACATAAATCTTCTCAGAGAATAACAGTCCAGTTCAATCACAAAATCCATTTGTTGTAATCCAAAAGTGAAGTTCGGGTAATGACCCCAAAGGTAAAACTGAAGACTATATAAATCCGTTACAAATTAGAAGAAAATCTATAACTGCTGAAATTATCGGATAGGTCCACAAACTGGCTAACACTCTTTCGTGTACGCTTGAATATTTCTCTCTCCTCTCTCTCGGCTCTAAAACACAGCCCCTTATTTATAACTTTTCACCTAAGGCCGAGAACTTTCCATTTCTCGAACAATCCAAAGAACCCAATAAAACACGTTACAGGAAACATCTAGAACAACGAACGCTGTGTTTCTACATATCAGGGTTCACACGTGGGCCGGCCCGGCTCGGCCAGGCGAGAAAGCCCCAGACTAGCATGACCGCTGTGTTTACATGTCAGACCCCGAGCATGGGCAGGGCTATGCCGCCAGAGCAACGGACAATCCTAGCGCTGCACATACACATGTAAGACTGCTCCATACAATAAAAGAGACATCTGTAACAATTAAAAGGAAGGCTACGACAAGGATAAAGGCTGAGACACTAACGTCAAGCGTACACGTTATGAAATTGGTATATACGATACGAAAGGATGCTAGTTATGATAGAAAAATTCGAACATGCTCTAAAAAATACGGTACGATACAAAGCCGAAATCTTACGAGCCGAGCAACAGGCACGTTGCGATAGAAAGCCAAGAAGGGGGGATTAAGTGTCGTATTTTGCTTTTTATTAAACCGTATCCAAATTTCGTACACTGTGCTGATGAGAGTGAGACAATAGAATTGTTTTAGTACTGCAACATTTTGTTTTCATTCCCTAATTAGAAGGAATGGAATAATTTGCTCCACATACTGGTGTACAAAAGTCAGTTTTAGGAAAATCTCTCAACGTTCATGACACGACTCTTTATACATATAAGTATTGTGGTTTAGATTCCTAGCCAAAGTTCATCCGCGAGGAACAAAATACCCAACTTCCTCTAACATATTTTATTTCCAAATCATATATAAAATTAAATAAAATACATTGCTTCGGGAATAAACCAGGGTAAATGGAAACAACCCTCTGTCGTGTAATCTCGCGGTTATAAAAAAGAAACTTATATCTGTCCAATGCAATCCCCCTTATCTGCGTTGCATGCCAATGAGACAATTTTATTAAATTTCGAGGACTCGTTCAAACGGATGGCTAAAGAACGTCATTGTATCGATATGAGGAAAATCGATACTGATTACTCTCATTTTGTAACCTGGAGTATTAAAATATGTTTGTGTGTTTTTTGGGTTCTTTTACCACATCAATGAAGAATTTTAATAATAACACTAAATAATCCTTGAGCTTTTCGCTAAATTTTATTATTAAACAAAAACAACGCCTGGACACTTACTTCAGTTAATTCTGTACAATATATTTTCATTCATGCCTTCAGATCTTAAAAAAAGAACATTATTGGCTGTGTATATCAATCGTTTAAATTTGCTAATGCAATATGCCAATTTGAACTTATAATTTGGTAAAATCCGAGATACATATCTTAATTTGTTAAAATTAATCGGTCAATTTGAACATACAATTGAATAATCAGTATATATTATAACATTACACAAAATCGATTAATGGGAACTATTCCAGTATCCAACATCTATTAACTAATGCTTTGATCCTTTTATGGATATGATCTAAAACTCTAATCTAACCGCAAACAGTTCGTTTTGTTTAATTCCACACATTTATACGTGTGGGGGCCCGTCAAAATAATCCAAACACTTTAAACATCCGCAAAAAAGAAACCAACCAACCGGTTATAAGGTTTCTCTGTTCGTCAACATTACAGTGATAACCAACAGCTTGTTTATAAAAAGACAATTAATATATTAGTCCCAGAGGCATATAGGCACTTTTCTTGACAGGAACAACATAGATTTTAATTATACATACGCGGAGTAAGCCAGAAATTACATAAATTTAACAGAAAAGGTTGGAAAATAGCTGGTTTATATATATATATATATATATATATATATATATATATATATATATATATATATATATATATATAAGCGTAGGTAAAGATAAAGAGTGACGCCTTTAAGTTTCGTCAGACTACCACCGGACGAAGAAGCCTGTGCGCTTCGAAAGCTCGTGTGTTAATAAACAAGTTAGTCTATCTAAAAGGCGTCACTCTTTATCTTTACCTACGCTTCAGCTACAGACTTACACGGCTATACCACTTATAGATAGTTATTTATACAATGTCAAGCACATGCTCAATCAGTCTGTGATAATAAATAATGGGGCGATGGGGACAAAGACACTGATTCTGCTTTTATTTCACGCTCCTGTTTCAAATCACTTTTTCTCCTTACTGGGTATTCTCTTTTTTCGGTCATTTACTTTTGGCTGGAGTGCATCTGGTAATAATGCCTGTGCGACACTGTATTAGCTGACTTAAAATTAATATAAAGTCACAGAAGTAAACGAACCACTATACTGCTTTCTAAATATAAAACAATATTCTTTGTTGGGAAATGACATGTCAATATCACTCAGTGCAACAAGTGAACAATTGCCTAAATTTGAATATGTTAAAAACTAGTCATTTGCGAGTGAAACGGAAATACCGGTTCTCTCGCCTGATTTTCAGGACATGAGATGTGTTTGCAGTCAGCTGCCGGTTGCCGGAAGCCGCAGAAACGTTTTTATTTCCATAGCAAATAAGAAACTTGCATGCCGCTTTTAAGTAATAAAATCTGCGACAATAAAAGTGAAGCTAGAATGGCACTCCCAGTAAAGTCATTTCACTCAATATTGAAGCCAAACCCCGAAACAAATTGCATCAGAAAAGACTTGTCAAGCCGGTTACCCAGAATTCATATAGATGAACCCCCCCCCCCCCCCCCCCAAAAAAAAAAAAAAAAATCAACCACATGTGGTTATAAACAAAACGGACAGCTAAGGCATCAGTATATTGGATTTTTTTCCTTTTTGATAATTATTTCTTATATTTCACAAAGTACTCACTGTGGGATTGCTGCATGTTCAAACAGTTTTAAGTTCTAGTCAGACCCTTAAGGGTTCCTTTTCCCCTGTTCATTTTATTCTGAAGAACCATAAAGAATCAGTAAGAACCCCTTTCCCCTTAAAGTGTGATGTAATGTTATTGCTAATATATATCTATAATTGTTAGTCCTCAGTCACCATGGTTACACATCTTCACGAAATGTGAAAATATTGAACCTATTTATTTGTCTGCCTGGTTGTGTGCACTGTTTGCAGCAGGCCTTCTCAATCATAAGCGGTATAAAGCTATAATCCCTTACGTCTCCTGTTCCCGGTCTCTGTACAAGGCCTGAGATCAGAACTCACTAACTCCCGGCTTTTTGGTCCTTTGCTTTTCCGCTAATCTTAGTTGAGCTTCTGGCAGTAATATCAAAGAACGTGTTCTCCGACAGAGAGTTCTAACTTAGATACCTGTTGCCACAGTTAATCTATGACATTATTTCCACATGCCTGGGTGTACACCGATTGTTGTACACCCGTATGATCAATCGAGACCTTGATACGGTCTTTGTGTATACGCTTCAACCACTGCGGGTTTCACACACAGATTTATGGGGTAACCAGGGGGAACCAGGTTTTTGTTAGCAGACGACAGACGCTGGTGCCAAAATCGATAAATACTAGTTTATATATACATGGTTATGCCTTTGAATCACCCTTAAATATATGCACAAGAAATCAGTTTTAATACATTGTACTTGCTACCGGCCATAAATATATATGGCTGCCAGCTATAGGAAAGAGTTCCAGGAGGGCCCATAAATAAGGATCTGCCATGCTCACTTCCATAAGAACTATTGGAAAATATAGCCGTTAAAGATGCAAACTGGTGTAGTTATTTTAAATCATTATGATGCTAAACACATATTCATAATCGCACATGTTGGCTCATAATCTAAGTCGGAGCACAGTAACCTTATTTCAGCTTTCCTAGGGGGTTTCCTTAGAACATCCTTGGATATAAGTATCTGTTGGTCCAATCTTTACGATTTATGATCTGTTAATAGCCGGCCGGCCTGCCGGACGGACAAACATCAGACAGCGTTTATATAGATGTTTGATGCGACGTAAGCGCAATATTATGTTATTTTGACTTGTATATTACCATAAATCTACCTTTCATCAATTTCATGAGATTGATATGTATTTAACTTATTTTATTTTCAATGTCTTCTATGTAACGACAATATTCCATTACTGCATAACATCTTTTAATCGTTCGCGCTATGTATTTAACTATGCATTAAATATATATAGCACTATGTAATGTTTAATCTGTATCTGTATGATGTATCTTTTATTCATATTATATGTTCTAACTTTATCCAGGACCCTGTTGAAAACCAGCAAATGAACTGATTATCGGTAATCCTGGTAAAAGATGTTTGAAATAAATAAATTAAAAAAATAAAAACGTGTGATCGCAGCAGGACGGAAACGTTAAGTCAGCTGAGCTGAATGAGGAAACCAAGTAAGACGCGGCCCTCCGGCTGTATTATTCACTTATTCACTTATACCTTATCTATACCCTGTCTATTGCTTATATATATATATATATATATATATATATATATATATATATATATATAAATATATATATATATATATATATATATATATATATTGAATTTCCTAAACAAAATTTAAGAACTTAGTTTTCATAATACCCAGCAAGCGCCAATTCAGTATGTAAGCGCCCCCTGTTCTCGAATTTCTTGATCTGCCACTGCAGTGCATCCCTCCTTACAGTCCAGTTTGTATTATCCTTGCCATAGGCCAGATAGCCCCGGGCTCACACCGACCACAAAGCGGACTTAAACCGGTTAGAATGAAGAGAATATTGAGAGCGACCTTGGAAACCTATTTTTACCGCCTCTAAATATCCCTCTCGGAGGCCCTGACAGTAGTCTTGAAAAGTATAAGTATAATTATTTTATCGGTTTATGCCATCCATATTGCCCTGTTAAGTTTAACTCAGCATTTAATTACCCTGATGATAAGAGCATTATGTCCCTTATTATGGGGATCTTTCGTACAATATCAAGTATAAATCACCCAAAAATGATTTGTTTAATGATAATCGTTAAACAAAAAGAAATCATAATGAAATAATAAAAACAACCACGTGACCGTTGTGCACGCAATGACACTCTCAGAGTAAACCCCGCTTTAAATGAAAAGGTAAAGTTTGGAATAAAAGGACAATGTACTATGTCACCTGAAAAAAGCAATTACATTGTTAACAGTGATGGATTAGGTACACTGCGATATTTTGTCACCCACATCAATTATCGTTCACTGCTTCTATGCATTTGAACTATTTTTGCTCATTTTTATTTAAACGAGTACAAAGAAAACTGCAATCAGAAATAGTAACTTCAATCCCAAAACGTGGCATTCTCCATTCATGAGATCTGTCTATGACGTTCCATGATAGATTGTCTCAGTTTATCTTGACCCTGTGAGGAGTTGAAATACGTGACTGATCCTTGTTCCACATACGCTCGGCAGATGGCGCGGCAGCCTCGAAATGAGTCTGCGCATCACACGGACTGTAATCACATGCCAACAATTCTAAAGCAGATATTTTGTTAGTTTTTTTTCCATGTTCAGTCATGTCTTGTTTCTTCGGTTTTTTTTGGTAAGACATAAAAAAATGAATTCACGAAAAATGCTGCTTTACGCCTTTAGGCAATCAATACCATGCCCTTCAACACAGAGTTCAGGTGATTTTTTTTTTTACCATTCTTCTCAGCAAACCACCTTTTCTATGCGCATGCGCACTATGTGTCAGGTGGTATGGTGTGTAGGGACCAAATCAGCCGACATCGAAGATATCTTTAACTTGTTTTCAGGCAAAATAAAAAAATAGAAAAGGTATAGGTTCTGTGGCTAAAAATGTGATATATGACTGAATAAAAAAGAATCCAAACACCGAGTGCCAATATTCTCCGATAGGTGTCGCTAGGTGCTGTTATTTGGTGAAAATGTTATAACAGTTTATTGTTATATATAATTTATTTACTTATACACTCATGCATTCCTCTTGGCCCTGAGATCCCATGAGATAAACAAGGTAGGCAACATTTTTCATGAAAGTATTAAATCAACAAAACTCGGCTGATGTACTCACATGGTCACATGTATTCCGCACGGACAAGCCCAAAGATAAATTAAGCAAAATATAGTTTTATTAATAGATTGATTCTGCATCACCAGTCACAAGCTTTACTGTTTGCTTCCAACACTGAAACAATAACAATGGGGTTTAAATTCGCATGATAAAGATAACTTATTTAATTAGATAAATACTTTTAAATTATGAGTCTTAAAGTTCTAGCACTATTTTTCAAATAAAAAATTCACAATTATCTTTAATCTGTCTTGGTCTTCCTCTGATAATGAAGTATTTATGTACACACCGAAATATGATGTATTATCATACTATTGTTCCTCACTCTTGCTTATTTTATGTAAACGTCAGCAGTTGGTACAAGATGATTAATAAACTCTAAACTCGTGGGTACTGTCAATTGTAAGCGTTTCCCAAAATGTATTAAAATATTATACTCTCTTCCTTCTATGGTTCTTTTAGGATTTTGCCAAATTTAATGGATTATATATGGATTACGGTTGGCTCCCATTTCAGACCGTGTGTCCTTATCGGTGACAGGTTTGGCTTCGGTATTCACATGGCATCCTTTTTACTTCCCGCTCAGTTCCTGAAACATTCGTCAGATGGCGCAGGAGCATGTTTTCTGCCAAGCAGACGTGAAAACAATCTTGTCATATTGGCAGTCAAAAATTGTAAACATTCCAAATTTGTGATATATAAACATACCCGAGCATGAGAGAGATATTTTTATTGGCTTACAGCTACCACCAGGACTACAGATTTAATGCCATGTTCGTTTGTGTTTAGTGCATCTTTAAATTCGTTTCTAAATATACATATATATATATTAACATCAAACAATTAAAAAAGTTACCAATTTATATATATATATATATATATATATATATAATATATATATAATTTATATCGCTACATAAGCGCTTTAAAATGTCGTTGTATACATCCAGTCCATTCCTTTTTATTCTTACTGTTTGTGTTTCAGGAGCGGTTAAGCATCTAACTTTTACAGAGCTTTACACCTTAAGATTACACGTATTCTCATTGCATGCCTTCTACTCATTCATTTCAATGAACCACTGTTTGCATGTGGTGGATTTGCCGATGAATGCCACCAGGGGGAGTCCGTGTCAAACATTCAAACGAGCACCCAGGGAATCCGGGCTCTCATTGGTTGGAACGACTGAACGGAAGATCTTGGCCCTGTTAGGGTCTACTTCTTATGCTCCCCGTGCAAACAGTAGTTGGATGAAATGTGTAAGCGAAGAAATGTAACGATAACACTGCGTAAGTTCTTAACCTTATGATATGAAACGAGTCTTTTTGAATAATAATGAACATGGACAACCTAAGACCGTCAGAGCTTTTGTATTTCACAATTTAACGAGGGTGGGGATGATAAAATGAAATATCATATTTGTTCAGCTGAGCTTATCGTTCCCTAGGAACTGCAAGGTCTCTCAGGTCAGCTGATCTGCACCAGATGGTAGTACCATTCACAAGGTGGACTTTGGCTATCGAACGAGCTTTTAGTTTTTTAGGGCCTAGATTATGGTACGAACTACTTCAACATTTAAAATCTGCATTCAAACTCGAACGTTTTAGAAAACAACTGAAAACACATTTTCTTATAAAGGCATATGATTGTATGTAATATTTTACTATCTTTATCTATTTATTTTAATTTAATAACCGTGTGCATTTCTTTGTGATACATGTTCATCATAGTTTTCAGTATTTTCCATTTCCTATTTTAAGTTTTCTTATAGATTATTTACTCAGCTATTATATTTATGTGTATTGCAATGTGTGTTAAGCGTTTTTGAGCAGATATGTGGTTTTACGCTATACAAAATAAATTTGTTGTTGTTATTATTATTATTATTATTAGTATTATTATTATTATTATTATTATTCAAATAACTTTACAGGGGAACTGTAAAACCCGGTGGATCAAGTAGTGACCTTAATTCAAAGCCTGCTTTAAGTAAGATATAAAAGAAATGAATAAAAAAAAATGTAGCCATTTTTTTCCTTTTTTATGATTCACATCAAGCTCATTTTCTGACAGTTATCTCATTAAAGGAGTCTGTCTCAGAAATCACTTCCATTTCTTCTGACCGCTTACTCAATTAACAAGAATATATTTTTTTAATTATGTTTATCAAATTATATTTTATGTTATATGAATAATAATATTATTATATTGAGTGAGTGCATGCGTATGTGTGTGTGCGCTTGTTTGGGTACGCGCGCGTGTGTGTATGTGTGTTTTGGTAGGTTTAGGGTGTGGAAATGGGTATTTCAAATAAATCTTTTACACATATTTAATTTGACTTCAGAGTAAAGAGATAAACAGACACCTGATTCACTGGATGGGAAGAGAATACAATGGGAGATATTTTAAAATGAAAATATGTATTTTCATCATATGTTCATTATATGGTAGCCAGGTGTCGCTACAGTAGATTTGCCTTTAGTTTTGCACTCTAATGAAAGTACACATTATCGGTCAAATATGCAGGTATATTTATCCGGAACTTGATATAACATGGTAATCTACTGGTATATGAAATATGAATTAACACTTCTATGTCAGCTATACCAACAACACATGTCACGTGCTGCGGGGTATCCAGAGGCGTGGTGAGTACACCAACAAGTCACCAAAATGACGTCACCAATATGACGTCAGTCACAACAGCGAGTCAACCGGAAGATATCACCCGACACCCGCAACTGAATATTAATTATGGAATCATATTAACGCCTACACCCGAAGGGGTGGGAGACCTACAAAGGATGATGAATTTATTTCTACCCCCCCCCCCCCCACACACACACACCCATTGAGTGATAAACCATGGATTGCAGTTTTTTTCCATTTCATGGGGGGTGGGGGGTTCTACTTTCTTCTTTACTCTTTTTTGCACTTGATTTCCGTTAAAAACTGACCTTTAGTCAAAGTATTAACCAGAGTCATATAGGCGACAGATTAGCCTCTAACATTTTTTTGCCGTGACTTAGTTTCAAGGTCGTACGCTCCATAACTTATCTCCTTTTATCGATCGTTTCTGTCCCTGCTAACCCTGTTCTGTCCCTGCTAACCCTGTTCTGTCCCTGCTAACCCTGTTCTGTCCCTGTTAACCCTGTTCTGTCCCTGTTAACCCTGTTCTGTCCCTGTTAACCCTGTTCTGTCCCTGTAAACCCTGTTCTGTCCCTGCTAACCCTGTTCTGTCCCTGTTAACCCTGTTCTGTCCCTGTTAACCCTGTTCTGTCCCTGTTAACCCTGTTCTGTCCCTGTTAACCCTGTTCTGTCCCTGTTAACCCTGTTCTGTCCCTGTTAGCCTTGTTCTGTCCCTGTTCTGTCCCTTCTCTCTAACACGGCTGGTTTGATAAGAATAATAGTCACATGAGAAAGATTTGCATCTAACTGTAGACATCTTATATATAAAACATGTACTACAATCTGTGTATCATGTAACCATGCTAATTTGGAAATAGGGCCTAAAAGTATGATATTTTTAAAAGTATGATGGGAGTCATGTAGGCCACCGGTATACTACAAATACTGTTATCCATCATATATGTCGGTGACATCTGTTGGTAACGACTGATTCCAAGTGTTCGGGTCCGTTAAGTCGACAAAAGAATCCTGTTTGTTCTGTGTTAAAAATCCTGAAAAAGAAAGGTGAGGTCCCTGTGTGGCTTGCATCCGGTTTCATCTGACAAAATCCGCAATGTCGGCTCACTGGACCAAAACCAAGCAGACGACTGGTACGGGTACTGCGCATACGTATGGAGAAGACTTGTATAATATTCAGTTGCATGAATTTATTAAAAACTAGAAATCTTCATTCTATGGAATGCAACCCATGAGGGGGAGGGGTCCCTTATTGCGAGATGCATTCACTTATTCGACCTATATTCCCAGGTTCATTTGTGCATAATTGACAATTCATTATATATAGCTATATATAGCTTGATGATGTTCTTGAATCCATATTGTTCACAGGATTCACACTAAAATCTTATCGATTCCTTATTTGCCAATTTCCAAAATGCCTTGACAATTTCATGAGATTCGATGCTTTCACAAGTGCTTGAGTTATGTTGTGAACAAACAAACATACAAACCTACACATGAACGGGGATGAACGCATACCCTCCTGGCCGAGGCAATGAGAGAGAGAGAGAGAGGGGGGGGGGGAGGAAAGAAGGAACTGACGGACAGACACATATCACGGCCTTTAAGTTAATGCCTGTATGTTAAGCTGACCTGGCGTCCGCCGCATACCTGTACACACCTGTACCCGTCCCAGCCCTCACTGATATCAGTGTTGCAATCTTGTGTATTTGAACACCCTGTGATAAACCACTCCAAATGCTCTATATCACAAATCCTCAAACACCGGGGCGTGACCCCGATCAGGTCATATAGTAAGCAATATATAGCACACAGCGGCCTCGAGTACCACGTGCACTTCAAACGTCCATGTTCTTTGCGCTTTCGTTACGCAGTACACACTACTGTGACGCTAATCGGTCACTGGTTGCTAAGCACCCTTCCAACATATCTTTGTAGTACTTCGCACACCTGTAGCGAAAAGAAACATGCACCAATATTGCTTTTTTACAGGTTCCAATTATTAATCATGAATTTGGGATTATGATCTTGAGTATGATCTTGAGTACGCACTGGTCTCGGTTTATACAGGTAGTAATTTATATCTACTTTTTTTTAATTAATCTTGATCTGTCTTAACTTTCTTATATATGCCATAATGTTCACAAAATGATATTTTCAATGGTTCACATATAACTTAAAACCGTAAAATCAATTAATAGATACATAAATAAAGCCCGATATAATTTGTTGTTCTAAAACACTTTTGAGAACCAACTGAAAAATACAGGTGAAACTAGTGTCTGGCCGAAAGCTAAACTTGTAAAGTAAATAGAAGAATGCAATTAAGCAGTTTCAGATCTGGCAGACCTGATTGGACTTTAAACTATTTAAAAGCATGAGTTAGCGTTTTAAACACGTGTATTTAAAATGAACTAAGTTTTCCATGTTCAAAGTGCTAACCTGATGCTGACGTGACCCAGAAATCGGTAATAGCATTGTTACCTGGATCATCTAATTCTTTTGAAACCAATAACGAATTGCCCTTTGGATGAAATTGATTGCACGAAGATGCAATCGTCTGGGCCACACACATTAAAGCACTGAGGTTTTTTTTCAATTATTTTAATTAATATGTTAAAGTGTATCAATATGGCCGGAAGTGTGACGTGTAATTAATTAACAACTGATGACCCTTGAGTAGATATCTTAAATGTAGTGCATGACATGTCATATTTTCCAATACTAATGACCTCTTCATTCAACAAGGTAAGGCATCATTAAGTTTATATGTTATCATATACGTTTCCGGAGCGGTGTAATAAATTGTGATGAGTGTTTTGCTATCAGACCTTGGGTAAAATGTGTGACACGCACTCAAGAGCTGGCATCATGCGTCAATCGGATAAGGCGACCGCCGACACACACACACTTTACCTACATAAGTGATATCGGAATACCACTGTCCCTAGTCACTCACACCAACGACGCACACCTATAGCCAACAGAAGGGAGTGACCACCTCCAGTAAGTAACACGTACACTTGGAAAAGTAAAAGTAGTACTATATACCGCAGGTGCAAGTACATAAGAATACGAAGGATTATGTATACATTTTGATATATTTATTACCCCGCGTTAGTGGATTAACACTCGCAGAGGATATATAGTACCGACCTATTTTAACATGACTGCTTTTGCTGTCTAAGTTTCGGAACGTCTTTTGTTTTATTTTGTGTGCTGGTTTTTGGATATTCTCTAAAACTTGTGCTGCTCTCGCATGGAATCTAAACTACGAGGAAATCTATGGTGACGCCGCCATTGGAATATTACTGTATTATTTCACTTTTAGTCCAATGATGTCTTTTATATCTACGCAAGTATAAACAACACTAAAAACAAGTGAGTTCTCACTTAACAATAAAGGCAGGATATAAAAAACGCCGATCAGTGTTGCTCAAAACATCATCTTTGATTCATTGTATTTGCTGTGAAAAGATCTGAAACTGTCGAATATCAAAAGACATTGCTTAAATGGAGAAGGTAATTGCTGTCGTTTCCAATGTCAAGTCCTTAGGGAGCCCTAAGGATGATGACAGCGTGGACCGTCTTCACAGCAAATATACGGTAATGATTCTTGTTGTCTTTACGGTAGTCGTTAGTGCAAACATTTACGCGGGAGACCCGATCTACTGCTGGGTACCAGCTGAATTCGAGAAAAATCATGAAAAATATGCAAATAGTTTCTGCTGGGTGAAAAATACTTATTATTTGCCATTTGAAGAATATATACCGAAAGAACACGAAAAGAAATCTGTTGTGCCATATTATCAGTGGGTTCCGTTTATTCTGCTGGTGCAAGCATTGTTTTTCTATTCTCCCTCCCTTGTCTGGAGGGCTCTGAATGAGAAAGCGGGAGTGGACGCAGATAACATTCTGGAATCAGCTCAAACATTTCAATGTCTTGAAAAATCAGAGATGAAAGATAAAACATTGAGACTGATATCAAAACAAATTCACCGATTTGTGAAAGGTCGTAAACAGTTCCGTAGAACTCTCACCCTGGATTGCAAGCAGCTTTTAGCAGCCACTGTGTGTCGCTGTTGTGGCAGACGACAGGGAAACTACTTGATAATCTTATATTTCTTCGTCAAATTACTGTTCCTTGCAAATTCTATTGGACAGATATTTTTCTTAAACCTAATTTTGGGAAATAATTACAATATGTACGGCATCACATTCATCCGCGCTATCATGAACGAATCTGATTGGTTAACAACAGGGACTTATTTTCCTCGCGTAACAATGTGTGATTTCCACGTACGTCGACTGGGAAACGTACAGCGATATACAGTTCAATGTGTTTTACCTATAAATATGTACAATGAAAAAATATATTTATTTCTATGGTTCTGGATGGTGTTTTTGGTCGTGGTGACGATTTTGAATATCCTTCTTTGGTGCGCAAGGATAATTACCCCCAGGTCACGCCTGAACTATTTTTGGAGCCATCTGGATCTAACTGAACAATCCGGTATGTCTCGGAATAAGGAATCAGTCCGCCCCTTCGTCGATGATTACATGAGGCCGGATGGCGCTTTCCTCCTCCGATTGATAGAGATCAATACCAATAAAATATCAGCGAGTGAAATAGTTCGTTGTGTGTGGGAAATCTGGAAGGCAGAGGAAAGAAAAGAGAGGACGGAGCGCCATATTGAAGAGGAAACGGAAATGACTCCATAAGGCCAAACTGAAAAGAAGTGTTGTCTTACAGAAACTCCGCTCCAATTTTTCGTTTATATTTTCTTAATATAAATATACAGAAAATCTTAGGTAATTTTGCATTTGAAAACTAAATTAACTAAATTTTGTGTTGCTTGCCTACACTTTGAGGAAGTGAAGCACATTTTGTTGTCTTCTTAAAAGTTTACATATATTTGGATTTTCCTTTTTTTGCTTTGACCGGTAAATATTCTCGCTCTCTCCATATATTTTAAAGCACAGTACATAATATATATATATATATATATATATATATATATATATATATATATATATATATATATAAATTTGGCCTAAATAGAATTATTTTTATATATAACACTAGCCGCATCTGAGATGTATGTAGGAACCTGAAGATGCTCTGAAATCTGTTAGAAAACGCACTCATTTTTTAAGCTTTTTAGTGTCAATGAATTAACGCTGAAACAGATATTGATACCGATACGGTGATAGCTTGAAAAGCGCCGTTATGATATACTCTCGTATAAATTTACATGTACACTAGCAATTTCATTCTAAAAACAGCTTATTTGTAATTTGTTTATAATAAAATTTATGTAATGTTAGATAATGATATCATCGTAATGATATTCTCTTCCATGTGTACACATGTACATTAGAAAATTCATTTAAAAAAACTGCTTATTTGTAACGTTTGTGGTAGCGAGGTCTATGGAATGTTAAATAATAATATCATCGTATGTGTGGGTATATATTTATATATATATATATATATGTGTTTGTGTATGTGTGTGGGTGTGTGTGTGTGTGTGTGTCAAAATGCTTGGTATTTTTCGTGCTCAGAACTGCGTCAGGAACCCAAAGTCTGATCTTGTGGTGTCTGTAATTAATGTTATCTATATAACCTAAATAGTTAACCTGGGTGTATTCTGGGTCACGTGGGGTGTGAACCTTCGTGTTTTTCGCGTCACCAGGAGGTGTTATCTGGAGTCCATGTAGTCAATCAGTGTGTACTCTATGACCCCACACGGAGAACAAGTCTGTTTCGTGGGGCTTCAGTAGACAATAATTAATTTTTTATGTCTGCATTATCTACACTAAGCAGCTCCATGATTTACATACGTGAATGTGTAATGTACCCCCTATATTTCATATTGTGTATTTTTACATTAGATATTTCGAAAGCTTTCATGTTCAAGTTTTGGATATTAAATAGTGGTAGAATTGACAAGAGAAGTTAACTTGTGAACATTTCGGTTCTCGATTTCCGATTTCAGATAAATACATTTTCGGATAACCGAACATTTGATTTTATTATGTCCAGTTTCGGATACTAAGTTTTTCGGGTAACTGAACATTTCGGCTCTTGATTTCCAGTTAAGGATAAACGAATTTTCGGATAAATAACCATCCAATGTGTATCTGTGCACGAAATGGAATTCGTTGTGTGTTCGTTGGTTGACACTGTTTAATTATGGTCTGGAAATCTTGACAAATATCATTAATATAGATCATATACCAAAGAGAGATAAGGCGAAGAGTAGAGCTGTGTGGCAGATTTAAAAGGATAGCTTGAACATAAAAAGCAAGCATACATCGTAATCAGTCAACAGGAAAATTGTACAGGAAATTTCATACAGATGGCGCTGCAGAAAGGCTAAGGTGTTTTGTGGACCCTTCAGTGTTTCTTGTAGATTGCCTATTAGGCTTATTTTTTTAACTATTACAAAAACTATGACTTAAAGTATTACAAACAAACAGAAAATAAAGCAAGGTTACAGTATCTATTTAAGTTTTCCATTCGCTTAATGAAAGGTAAAAATACTCATTGGACTGTGTAAATGCATGGTACATGTCAATGTAGCATTCATGAATAAACTGATGAGAAAGCATTTCGATTCATAGTTGTATTCACCGTGTTTTCATTAATGGTTGTGTTAAGATGAAGATTAACGTTTGGGGAAAATCTAGTGAGACGTTGATACCTTCAAGATTTTACTTCCATCACCCTATGTTAAACCTGCTCGACCATTTGTTTGATCGTACATAATATCAAGATCATCTTAACGAATGGACACAGTGGGCACATGCCGATGAACCTAACTGATTAAGGGGGCCATGTTTACACATTTACATCCATTTTTTAAACGAGAGTAAATCCAACGTGTTACAAAGAACTGATCGCTTATACATCAGGATCGTAATAATTATCTTTTTGCATTAGCTATGTATTTGTAAAGCGCTATAAGGCAAATATCCGGCAAGTGGCTGCCCAGGTATAAGAAAATTGCTCCTGTGCTCTCTCCCTAAGTCCGCTACACTACGCCGTGAGAGAGCCCTGGAAGATTCTCGTTTGCAACTAGAGACATCCCGTACAAAAACTAGAAATCTTCATTTTAAGGGATGAAAGCCTCCGTCATGAGGTGGGTCTCTATTGTGGGATGCTCCCTTACCCGTGTTTGCATTAAATTATTCGGTCCATATTCCCGGCTTTGTTTGTGCTTAAGTGACTCTGCATTTAGGAATATTCACTGATGATGTTTCTAAATCCGGATCATGTGCCGGATTCATACCAAAATCTAATCGATTTTTCCGTTCACCTAAATTTATACAAAATAGAGACTTCAGACATTGATGACATATCCATACATTGATGTTAAAATAAAGCTCAAACTTAATAGTGAGAAAACTTAGATCATTTATATTGGTAGAACAAATCAACTACAGATAATCGTTTTTTTAAAGTTGGTTGCACCGGCATTTCCCTGGCTTTGAAAGTGCGGAATTTGGGTTTCACTTTTGATAAACTGCAAGCACATATCAACTCTAAATGTAAAAGTACTTTCTAAAATCTGTAAAATCTTGGATGTATCTGCCAACACCTTTCAAGGTCAGCTGCGGCTCGGAGCACGGAGTTGATTCTGTCAAGGCTTGACGTGTGAATTCACTTTATTTGCATTATTGACCAAAGTCTGGGCACTCTCGTCTACAAACAAATTCAAAATAATGGCTGCCCGCATAGTATTCAGGTGTTCAAAACCTGCTCATATTTCCCCTTTTCTCGTAGAGCTACTTTGGTTACCAGTTGTGTCTTGCATATATTAAAAAAAATCTTTTCATTCATGTTTGCATGTTTGTTTTTTTTTTTATCAGGCGCTTTGAGCGGATATTTTAAATCTGGATGCACGGGCATTATAAGGATTAATTATCATTATTCTTGAATATGTTTTGGATATTACAATATAGTACTAAAATAAGCATTAAAAACATACTTGTGAACATTGTACGGAAAACTGTACGTTTTTCGGTTTTCTGTTGCCACGTTCGGATAAACAGATTTTCAGATAACCGACCCTTCACTTTGTATCTGTGCACACAACCGAATTCGCGAGTTTGTCATGGGGTGACACTGTCGAATTACGGTTTGGAAATCCGGAATGCTATCTCATTAAACATTGATCATATACCATGTTGAAATAAGGCAGAGGATACCACTGTATGGTAGATTTTATTGTTTAAAAGATTACTCTGTATATGACAAGTATACATTGTAATTAGCCAACAGGTAAATTGTACAGGAAATTTCATACAGACGGCGCTGCAGTAGGGCTAATCTGGTTGGTGGACCTGCGCAAATTTTAGTATTTCTTGTAGATTGTCTATTCAGATTATTTTTCAATATGGTATAAAAAAATCACGAATTTAAAAATCAAAGAAAGCAAAAGTATTTTAATTAGTTGTTCATTCACTAAATGAAAGGTCTTAATGCACTGTGTAAATGCACTGCCAGTAGGATCGAAGGATATAAAAAGGGGTTCCATACATGTGAATGTAGATATTATATAATGGGAGAAAATTCCACGTATTATAAAGAATGCCTAAATAGAGGCCAATTCGTCAAATTTATGTTGGAATGGAAGAAATGTTGTCTTTGCATTAGTTCGTTATTCATAAAGCGCTATATGGCAACTATCCGACATGTTTCTGCCTATAGCAATAAAAAAACTCTTGAATTTGGCTGTTTTCACAAAGACGTTGATCACGGTATAAGAGGGTTGGAAAGATGCTACCACTCATTAAAAGTGTGTGTTGGGGGGGGGGGGGGGTCTGAGAAGTTACGTGGGTGGACGATGGCCTTTATATGGCTTCGCAAGGGGCCACTAATGTCGTTAAGAGGTTCATGCATAACATTTATACCCCTTCTCGTTTTGAATTAGTCATATATATAGCTGGAGTCCGCACGTAGCGGCGGTATGTGTCTTTCGGGTCACCAACACAGATAACTGTTACCTGTATTTCATGTAGTTAGCAACTGTGTACTCTGTGACCCAACAGTTTCGTATTACTTAGCACATATTAAGTTTTTAATGCGCAAATTGTCTGCATTTTCTACTACACGCAGCAGTACTCATTTTCCAATTCCGGATTAACAGATTTTCGAAAAGCCTCTGACCCGACTGTACCCTGTGTCTGTGAGCGCACAACTTGAAATGCGTACACTAAATGTCGCATAGATGGCGTTGCAGTAGGGCCTATATATCTTGGTAAGTGGACTTGCGCAAATGTTAAGTGCTTATTGTAGATTTAACATTAGGTTTTTTTATTTCATACGGTATAAAAATACTATTAAATTAAAAAAAATAATGAATGATTACAGTATTTAAATAAGTTCATTCGCTATAGATAAAATAGTTGAGCTCGAATGCGTAAAAGCATTGTGCATTTCAAAGTAACATTCACTTGAATAAACGTATGAGAAAGGATGTCAGTTCAGAGTGGTGTGTACTAAATGGTCAAAAATCGAAATTTATGTTACATCAAGAATGGTCCCAATAAACACAGATATTGGAAAACAATTACCACATTAAGCGGGGGATCCTGAAAACAGATAAAGCCATACGAAACCATTTATGTTCTACATATTCGCAGCTCACAGGTGTCGTGAATATTTTTTGTTGTTGTTGTAAATGAGAATTAGGTCCTGTTTAATGTTGCTACTTTGTGCTATTACACAGTTTCCTAAAGGAATTCTTAAAGTATTGAAATGGAATAAATTTAGTAATGATCATAGATAGTCCTAGGACCAATCCTGGAATTTTAAGTTTTGCTGCACCCCCGTTTTTTAAGGTCTGATGCCATTTTCTGTTAAAGTAATTCATATAGATTATATTTAAAAACATTACACCTCTGGAAAAGTGTCCAAAAGGCTTGAAACAGCAATTTTATATACTAACCGTGGTATATATATTTTATAAAATATATGGGTTTATGTCCAGGTTCACTCATGGAACCTGTCATGTAGAGAAATGTGCATTGCTGAATTCAATCAGAGCAATGCACATTAGCTAATTTTAAAATGCTGAATCCATTGAAATTAATTTTAAAACTCTATTTCAAAGTTTGAACCTTTCCATTTTAAATTAAATTTCTCAAATATAAAAAGGCATGTGAATTTAAAAACGTACTGTTATTTAAGATAAAAAGAGGCAAGATTAATCATAATCATCAATTTGATCAGACAAATGGAATTAAAATGCTATGTTTGTCATTCAGGTTATTTCAAGCCTTAAGGTTTACCGTTTTATGCTACTTAAAGTTATTATATGATTATTTGTTTATAATTAGGGTTTACATTAGCTTCTGCGGCCGAGTGAAACTTTGATGATAACATTCCAGATAAAAGGCATTTGTTTTTGTTTTCTTTAATTCGACTGAAATAAAGTTACAAATGTATATTTTTAGTTATAGTATGAACTAAAAAAATTAATAAAAACAGAATTTGTAGGTTCCTAGAGGCATTTGTAAACAAATATCCGCCGATTCAATTAAAAATATAAAACTGATGAACAATTCAAATGAAATAATAGCTTTCATCACATTACTGCTTTGCATCCATAAACTTGTTGCATTTAGAATTATAACTAAGCATACATTTAAGATGTATTTATGTTTTTAGCTTAGCTGACTGAAAGTCATCTGAGCTATAGCGATCACTCTTTGTCCGTCGTCCGTCTGTCTGTCTGTCCGTCTGTCCGTCCGTTAACCAGGCACAAATCGTAACTGCTTGACTTAGAACCTTGTAACTTGGGAACCTGAGAGGTCCATGAAAAATCTCCTTGGAAACCAGAAATTAGGTCTCTGTTACCCATATCCTTCGAGCTATGGGGCCCCAAAGTACCCCCCCCCCCCCGGAAAAATAAAAAATTTCATACAAAAACTTCAACATCTCATTAACTTCTTGACTGATGGTCATGATTTTTGGCATGCATATTGATCATGAGATGTTCCATCCGTTCCTGTAGACTGGTGGCGCCACCTGTATTTTTCGATTTTTTACAAATTTTTTTCTCTATTTATGAAACCCTTAAAAATGTGAACATCTGTTAACAAGGCCCGAATCGTAAAGACTGGACCTAGAATCTTAATTCTTGACACACTGAGAGGTCCATGAAAAATCTCCTTGGAAACCAGAAATTAGATCTCTGTTACCCATATCCTTTGAGCTATGTGGCCCCAAAGTACCCCCCAGAATAGTAAAAAAATTCATACAAAAACTTCAATATCTCAATAACTACATCACTGATGGTTATGTTTTTTGGAGTACATATTGATCATGAGATGTTCCATCAGTTCCTGCAGACTGGTGGCGCCACCTGTATTGTTCGATTTTTTACGATTTTTCCCTCTATTTTTTAGACCTTTAAGGATGCTGTCATCTGTTAACGTGGCACAAATCGTAACGACTGGACCTAAAATCTTTATTCTCAAAACACTGAGAGACCTATGAAAAGTCTCCATGGAAACCAGAAATTAGGTCTCTGTTACCCATATCCTTTGAGCTATGGGGCCCAAAAGTATCCCCCAGAACAGTCAAAAATTTCATACAAAAACTTCAATATCTCATTAACTACATCACTGATGGTCATGATCTTTGGCATACGTATTGATCATGAGATGTTTCATCAGTTTCTGCAGACTGGTGGCGCCACCTGTATTTTTCAATATTTACGAATTGTATTCTCTATTTTTGAGAACTTTAAAAATGTGAACAGATGTTAACAGGGCACAAATCATAAAGACTGGGCCTAGAATCTTCGTTCTTGAAACACTGAGAGGTCCATGAAAAGTCTCCATGGAAACTTGAAATAAGGTCTTTGTTACCCATATCTTTTGAGCTGTTGGGGGCTCCCAATTCCCTCCCAGAATAATGGAAAATTTGATACAAAAGCTGAAATATCTGAACAACTAATGCAGAGATCACCATAATTGTTTGCATGGATATTGATCATGATCTGTTCCATCAGTTTCTGCAGACTGGGTGCGCCTTTTTTTTGAGACCTTTAAAGATGTGGTTATCTGTCAACAGGATACAAATCCCAACAACTAGACCTAGAATCTTCATTCTTGTCATGCAAGGAGGCCCATGAAATGTCCTGTGGAAACTTGAAATTAGGTCTCTGTTACCCATATCCTTCAAGCTATAGGCCTCTGAAGTATCCCTCAGAATAATGGACAATTTGATACAAAAGCTGAAGTATCTGAACAACTAATGCGGAGATAACCATGATTCTTTGCATGGATATTGACCATTAAGTGTTTTTATTAGTTTCTGCAGACTGGTGGAGCCACCTGTAATTTTATCCGCCAAAACAAAGTTTTGCGGATACTATGTTTTTGACCGGGTTCCTCCGCCGCCACTGCGTTCATTTCCAGAGAACTCCTCTGAGACTAATAGACCGATTTTTTCCGAAACTTACACCAGTTATCGGGTCACATGTGAACTGGTGCCTAACCAATTTGCGTTGACCTCTGACCTTTCCTCTCTGCCCAGCATCCATTTGTGCGTCTGTTTCCACACATAAACCCTCATATCTGGGGAACCATTTGACCGATCAGGAAATAAAATTCATACAAATGTAGCCCTTGGATAGCTTTATAACATACACAAAAATGGTGGCGCCACCTGTAACCATGTATGCACAGTGTCCATCTGTACATCTGCCTTGGGTTAAAATCACTCATATCTCTGCAGTGAATTGACTAATTCACCTGAAATTCGGCATGCGTATACATCCTGTATAGCTTTCTTGATTTTATGACAGGTGGCGCCACCTACATTCACGTTCACGCTGATCACATCCTAGTTCATATCTCGGGAACCGTTTGACCGATTGGGCCAAAATGTTGCATGTGTATAGATCTCACATAGCTCTTTATCATACACAAAACTGGAGGGGCCACTTGCAACCATTTTTGCACTGTCCGTCTGTTTCTCTGCCGTGGAATAACGTCACTCATATCTTGGCAGTGGTTTCACATATCTGTCTTAAATTTTGCAGTTTTATACATCCTGGATAGCTTTCTTGATTTTACCACAGGTGGCGCCACCTACATTATAGTTTACGCTGCAGACATCCAAGCTCATATCTATGGAACCGTTTGACCGATTGGACCAAAATTGTGAATGTGTATAGATCTCACATAGCTCTTTATCATATGCAAAACTGGTGGCGCCACCTGCAACAATTTTTGCACAGCGTCCGTCTGTTTGTCTGCTGTTGGATAATGTCACTCATATCTCGGCAGTGGTTTCACATAGCTGCCTAAAATTTTACAGTTTTAAACATCCTGGACAGCTTTCTTGATTTTATGACATGTGGCGCCACCTACATTATAGTTTATGCTACAGACATCCAAGCTCATATCTCGGGGCCAAAATTTTGCATGTGTATAGATCTCACATAGGTCTTTATCATACACAAAACTGAAGGGGCCACCTGCAATCATTTTTGCACATTTTTCACAGCGTCTGTCTGTTTGTCTGCCGTGGCCTAAAATCACTCATTTCTCTGTATTGGTTTGACATAACTGCCTAAAATTTTGCAGGTTTATACATCCTGGACAGCTTTTTTGATTTTATGACAGGTGGCGACACCTAAATTCTAGTTAACGCTGCACACATCCAAGCTTATACCTAAGAAACCATTTGCCCGATTGGGCCAAAATTGTGCATGTGTTTAGATCTCACATAGGTCTTTATCATACACAAAACTGGAGAGGCCACCTGCAACCATTATGCACAGCGTCTATTTGTCTGCCGAGGCCTAAAATCACTCATTTCTCTGTAGTGATTTGACATAACTGCCTAAAATGTTGCAGGCTTATACATCCTGGACAGCTTTCTTGATTTTATGACATGTGGCGCCACCAAAATACTAGTTAACGCTTCACACATCCAAGCTCATATCTCAGGAACCATTTGACCGATTGGGCCAAAATTGTGCATGTGTTTAGATCTCACATAGGTCTTTATCAAACACAAAAATGGAGGGGCCACCTGCAACCATTTTTGCACAGCGTCTGTCTGTTTCTCTGCCGTGGGCTTAAAACACTCATATACATGTAGTGGTTTGACTTTTCTGCCTAAAACTCCGCATATGTATACAACTTGGACAGCTTTCTGGATTTGTGGTAGGTGGCACAACCTACATACACATTTAGGCTGCAGACATCCATGCTAATATGCAACATACCTCACTCTATTTCCCCTTGCCACTCAATCCATGCCTCACTTCACCTGTTCCACTCTGATCTTGGCTGATACACGTAGTCACTTGTCGGCTACCCGTATTCTAGTTTTTTAAGTTTACATATTTTTTTCTCTATTTTTGAGATATATAAATACAGACTTAATCTTGGCCTGTTGGTTAATCTGTTTGATGCTTCAGTTGAATGAGTATATACTACCATTCTGATGATAACATTTCCTTTTGCGAATTGCTTCCCAGTCAGCTGAGCGTCTTGACCCATTGGTCACATGTTTATTGTTGGTATAAGTTTTATGACCCAGGCATCACATGTGGGAAATAATATGGGATGGTGCCTCAAAAGTAATCTTTTAAATAATCTGCCTCCAAAGTTTAAAAAATTAACTAGACAAAAAGACAATCAAACATTAATTTTATAGATTAAACTATTAATTTCATAAAATAAATATGAATAGGAGCATTTGAATGCAGTGTTGTAAGTCAAACATAAAAAAGATTATAGTAATAGTGCTACACATAATTTTGAAATCAAAACATTTTAATTAGATTTTATATTCGTCAGAGAGACAGGAATTTATTTTAAGCTCCCGTCATTAAAATTTTCTTGCATGTTTTGCTGAGACCTCCTGAGACATAGCAAAGAGTTTCTAAAAGAAATAAACCTGGTTGATACGAAATAATTATTCATTTGTTGCTTTTCTGTTAATATATCTTTTTTATATGATTAATGATTTTACCTGAGACCCTTCTGGGAACAGATGACAGTTTGTAATGAAAATTAACAGAAGAAAGGATCTCATTTAAATTTCCTACCTAGCTGGCTATATGAAATGTGAATAAAATTAACATTAGTATAATATAAATCCATAATATTATCTGATTTAGATATGTCCCTCATCAATTTGTATTAACCTTTCATCGTGTATAAAAAGTGATTTTAATACCAACTGTTCAGTACGTGTATAACACAAGTGTGAGGACCTTATGATCTCAACTCTTAATAAGGGTCAGTAAACAGGTCCACTTGTAATCAGGTCACCTGGCTACCATGCCTTTAGCCTTTTACATAAAGTTACTGTAACAAACCTAAAATCAAGAAGACGTTTGGAAATTTAAAATTGGGATTTATGTTTAAAGCCAAACATATTCCGTCTTATTATTTTAAAAGGTTAACTTTGCTCTCCGCTGGGTTTGGCAGCTTTTTTCCACACGGCCTGAAATTTGGTCAAAATTCGGTTGTATTTTAAATGTTTATTTACAATTATTTATAAAACCGAAATTTTAGGTTTAATATTTGATAAACTAATTCTAACGAAAATAAAAACTGCAAAAAAAGAAGATTTTGTTTCAATGAAATAATGTACACAATGGAATAATTACACTTAAGTTTTGCCGACTTGTCGGACACAATTCATTATTAACACAAATGCTAACTTATATATACAAAAATATAAAATATTTTTATACCTTCACAAGATCATGTGAAGATTAAAACGATGAAAAGGTGCAACTAAAGCAAAATATTTGAGAATTTCATTGGAAAGTGGCTTAAAAAACTCAAATGGTAATTTAATATTTATTTTTAAAATCAATTAGAACGTCCTTGCTTTGTCACCGGCATTAATTAATAGCGAACCTTCAATTAACTGCTAAATCTTCTTACGAAGAGCAGCACATTGTTTCTGTATTAGCTTGCACGAAAAATCATGTTTTGTTAATTTGAATAAAAATTAAAAAAAAAATATGCACGTTTAATCAGATACGTATAAACTTAGATAAATATATTGTGCAAGTATTGCCTGACAAAACAGAGGCACAATTTAGAACTTTCATAATACAGGGAGGGCGCCCTCTGTCTGCTGCAGAAAAAGGGACATCTTTTTTGTAGTGCAGATCTTATCTCCAGACCTTTATAACCCAGCCTAGTATTCGTGTCATGTCGGGTGCTGGAGATTAGGGTTTTGTTGTTTTTCTTCTTCATTTGTACTCATAATGCCGAGTTTCCTTTCATTATTTTTTTATTCATAAACCCAGATGCAACTTTATGCCTTAATATTCCAACGGGCGGAATAACCTCAATATCACTAGTTCATGATATAAATATCACTAGTTTATGATATTATCACTAGTTTTATGATATAAATATAAATTTCTATCCATTTTTAATCACACCATTTAAAAAGGTTTTGGTATATTGAATATTTCGATAATAGTTTGAACATTTCGATTATAATGATATTATATTTTATGATCGATCCATTTTTATGAATAACTTAGATTGTATCCATTTTATATTTCGAATCTCTTGATTATATCTAAATAAATTCCCAGCTTTCCTTTCAATTTATTCTCCGCTTTTCTCCCATCATAAAATAGTAAAAGTTTTCATTAGGAATGACTTAATAAAAAAAGGACTAAGATTTGTTTATAAAAAAGGGACTAAGATTTGAAACAAATGTAAATCCGATTTTCTTCAAAACCATGAAGTATTAGTTAAACTTCCGAGCTGTGCGGGTGTACTTTTTCTTGCGGGTGCATCTTTTTGAGCTGTGCGGGTGTACTTTCTTGCGGGTGCATCTTTTTTGAGGGTCTAAAAGGGGCAAGTGTGCAGTCCGATTTTGACAAATGACCAACAGTCTTATCACTCGTCTGGGCCACGAGTGGCCATTCCATGTCCAAAAGTTTCTAGTGAAGGTTCTAGTCTTACCGTTGTGTGTAATTAAATGAAAGTGCCCAACGATTGTGCAAGGGCACACAACCCACGCCATTCAAACGATCCATCTCGCCTTGATTGCATCAAGTTTAGGGACAGACTAGCTCCGTTAAAAAGAAGGGTCAGTTGTTTTTGAAGTGCACATGCAATAGTGACGGGGGGGGGGGAATGCAATAGTGACGGGGAGGGAAAAAATGCTATAATATAGAGTACGCCACAAAAAAAAAGGGGGGGGGGGGCAACGATTACGCCACAAAAAAAAGGGGCAACGATTATGATAGAGGAACCGGACTAGGAGAGCAAGGATTTGGAGAGCAAGGATTTTGGAGAATAGTAAAGAAAGTTGAGCAATTTGAGAGGAATCGCAATTTGTTGTTATATTAGGAGTAAACGTGCAGGAGGAGAGTAAACCTATTTGCGTTCTTCACAGGATGGTAGAGTTTCGAGTAACGCAACGCAAAGTTATGCTGGCAACTAAGCAAGCATCAGGGGTAGGTTATAGATCGGCAGAGACCAAAGAGCTTTTGACGGCAAACCACTTGCGCGTTGTCGAGGGCAGACAAACCATAAGTTTTCGGCCTGGGCAGACAGACACTGCATAGGTTTGCGAGTTCTTACAATAAGGGGGTATCAAAGTGCATCTATATAGGGTTGTTGGACGAGACCCGGGGGGGGGGGGGGGGGGGAAATCACCCGAGATCGAGATATGGTGGTTAAGAATTCACAGGTACAGGCCCTAATGCACACTGGTCCTGCAGGAGTGTCGCAAACCAGACCGCTCCGCTACTACCGGGGGGGGGGGGGCGATAAACGAGGGCGGTACAGTATTTTTTTTCTGTAATTTTAATTTAATGTTTAAATTCAACGTTTAAATTAATGTTTAAAATGTTTAAATTATTGTTTAAATGCAACGTTTTAAGAAGTCTCACAAATTCAGAAATGAGCACCGATTAGGACCATGGGACAGGGAGTTAAAAAAAAAAAAAGGTTACTGTTGGGGGGGGGGGGTAAGGTAACTACAACTTTATTTTTTTATGACGGGAAGTCTAGCCACGACTGCCAACGATAAACAAAGTTGGGGCCATCTCGAGATCAGAGTGTTCTGCGAAATGGGGGGGGGGGTCATGTAGCATCTAGGTCTCATTATTCAGCAAGTACACAAGCAGCCATGCAAGGTTCCAAGCATCTATCCCTCGTTCCAGAAAGCTATCCAAGATTACATGCATGCAATTGTCTGCTCCACGGACCAACTAAAAAATTTACTGCCAACCACAGACATACGGAGACTACACAAAATGATACGAAGACTACACATACACAAACTGCAAAAACCACAAGTGCTGGTATTCACAAAATGCAAAAACCTCAAATGCTGGTATTCACAACATTTTATTCTAAATGATCGCCAAAGGCTTCAATCACAAGCGCGAGGATTGTGGATTATAGTTCACAATGGCACTGGAATGTGAATACGTGGAGGTATTCAAAACGTCCTCTGTATCCAAGGTGATCGTACGGTGGCGCTGTCGCATGTACAGGAACATAACCAATACCACTGCGGCCAGGCAGACTCCGAAGACTGCTAGCATGCTGTAAGCTGCGGACGTCGGGATGAACATGCCACTACTCTTCTCAGGCTCTGGTTGTTTCAGGGCAGCTGGAAGGAAAACAGAACAATCAAACAGATAATAAATTTGCTCTGGATGCAATTCACATTCTGTAACAAAGTGTGCGAAATGCAACAAAATGTGAGCAATGTAAAGCAAAGAAAATTCTCAGTATTTCACAACAGTATTGTACATGCAACAAGACAGCTGTTAAACTCCGCAGCGAGCCGACAAAATTGCCAGTTCAAACTAATGTCTTGTGTTTTGAATAGATGAAACTTTGGCCCGAAGTAACTACTGGAGCAAGCCAATTCATACGCTCTAGTTTTTGAAAAGCACGCAGTTAAACGCGCCACTAAAACGGAAAGAGGCTACGAGGATAAACGCGCCACTAAAACAGAAAGAGCCTAAGAGGATATACTTACCAGCCAAGCCTACTAGTTCTCCCCTACGCATGCAAGCATAGGAGTCGTGGTCCTGTATACATATTTCCGGTTCCCTGCAGTCGTTCTTCAAGTCTCTGGGGCATCTCGTAATTGGGATAACTGGTTCAGCTGAAGACGTAAATTATGAAATTAGCGATTGACATCCGTATATCAAATTCAACGACACCGGTAAATATGAAAATTTACCAACAGTGGAATAATTTACCAACAGTGGAATAATTTAACATGTTAAATATACAACAATTTTTTTTGTGTAGTGGGATCATCCACTACTTTCCATATTGAGAGTTTTTTAAAGTTTTAATGCAAGTTTGTTATCAAGAATTTGACAAGGCGGGATGCAGTGGTATTTACAAAATTTTAAACCTACCTGGTTTCCTGGGGTCTGTTCTTCTGATGCAGACGTACGTGCCGTAATCGTTCAAGCAAACTTCAAGAGGGTCGCAGTCGTGAGCACCAGTGACGCATTCATTGATGTCTGAAAAATAATTAATACGTGTAGAAGGCTAAGAAAGGCAAGATCCAAGTTATCTTAAGCCAATAGTCTCAAGTCGCTCCGAGCATGCTCCCAGTTAAGAGTCCCAAAAAAGTCTTTTTCTAAAGAGAGTCATCAAGTCTTTAAAACAAGTCTTAAAGATACTAAGAAGTATCTTAATGCTCAAAAGAAACTAAGAAGTATCTTAATGCTCAAAAGAAACTATCTTAGAGTGTCCCATATTTTGACAATTTCCTTTTTGCGTGCCGCAATTTCATCTAGGTTAAAGAAGGCCACACATTATGGAGATTTTTAATATTATGCATTTTAATCTTGTGCTTTGCTCAATTACATAGAAGCTCCATTAACCAGAAGCTCCATTAACCAGCTTGTATATAACAAGCTCCATTAACCAGTGGTTTCTAGACACAGTACAGAGTTTCATTTGTAGAGTTTTTCAAAATCAAGAGGTTTGTTTTGACGTTTAAAAACTCATTGACCGCCACACCAACCTTGGCAACCGCCGATCATTTCAGAGTAGAAGAAACCGGCCCGACACGAGCATTGGAAGGAGCCGATGGTATTTTGACAAATTTGTTCACACGTTCCTATTTCCAAGCACTCGTTTATATCTGGAAAGATCGCGATGCAACAGTCAAAAGAGGTTACACATTCATGTAATCACAGGTTATTTCTTTATACATACCCCCCCCCCCCCGTTCTATTGCGGCTTGATACAGGTTATATTTCATACCCCCTTTTATTGCGGCTTCATATATTACCCTTACTGCAGCTTTATTATTTGGGATTACTTTATATTGCGGCTTCATATATTACCCTTACTGCAGCTTTATTATTTGGGATTACTTTATACCATACCATTTTATTTAAGAGCGAGTAACAGTATCAAAGGTTATTTCTTTATACATACCCCCCCCCCCCCGTTCTATTGCGGCTTGATACAGGTTATATTTCATACCCCCTTTTATTGCGGCTTCATATATTACCCTTACTGCAGCTTTATTATTTGGGATTACTTTATATTGCGGCTTCATATATTACCCTTACTGCAGCTTTATTATTTGGGATTACTTTATACCATACCATTTTATTTAAGAGCGAGTAACAGTATCAACATTCAACCGAAACATTTCATGTGCCAACTGCGAAGGATCAAATCCGACGACAAAGCTCCGAAAACAAATTTTACGCAGTATATTATTTCAAGGCCGTGCAATGAAGCATCTCCAAACGTCTAGGTGGATATTTAAAAAAATACCTTACAAAAATACCCCAAGACAGATTACCCAGAACTAAAACCCCCTGGAAGAGCAAAAACCCCCTGGAAGAGGTTAATCATAAAAGTGATTTCATAAAGATTTTATTACGATACAAGATAGCGACATACATACCAACGCACGAGACCATATCAGAATGTAGTTTGAAGCCCTTCCTGCAGTCACACAGGAAGCTGCCGATCAGGTTGTAGCAGTAGTGCTCACAGCCGCCGTTATTGTACAGACACTCGTTGACATCCGTTGCGTTCACACCGTTTGCGCCATCAAATCCTGGATAACCGGGTTCACCATTCTGTCCAGGCGGACCTGCGAGTGCCAATGTCAAGTTCACATCAGGTTTGGCTAATAAATATCTTTTTAAGATTTCCCGCACAATGTCAAACGAAACTAATCCCTGAAAAACTAAATTCTGACTAAATTCCTTAAAATTCCCCATCGTAGCCCGATTATGGCGTACAGGCTATAGTTTTTCCGATTATGGCGTACAGGCTATAGTTTTTCCGAGTATCAAGTTGGGAGATTTCAGGAGCTCATCAAGTTGGGAGATCTCAGGAGCTAATCAAGTTGGGAGATTTCAGGAGCTTATGTAGAGTCTAGGCAATGGTGAAGGCCGCTCGACACCTACCTTGGAAGCCAGCAAATCCTCTAGGTCCTGTGGCACCCGTAGCTCCTTGTGCACCCGAGAACCCGTCAGATCCGGGCTGTCCAATCAGGCCAGTGGCTCCCGTTGCACCAGTTCTTCCGTTCATTCCAGCGTCTCCAGTAAAGCCAGTCGCGCCGTTGGCACCAGGAAAGCCGTCCCTACCGCGTGGTCCTTGTACTCCGGGCGCTCCGGTTACCCCATTCAGCCCGGGTTCTCCCAGCAAACCTGCGGCACCAGTAAAGCCGCGTTGTCCAGGGAAGCCACCAGGTCCAACTGCTCCGGTACGTCCCTTTGGTCCGGTTTGTCCTCGTGGACCTTTGGGGCCTGCAATTTCATAGATTTTTATAATAATATTTTTACTATATAAAAAATTTTAAAAAATAATTAGTTTATCAATATTCTTTAAGAGAACAATTTTATTCTTTAAGAGAACAATTTTATTCTTTAAGAGAAGAGAGAACAATTTTATTCTTTAAGAGAAGAGAGAACAATTTTATTCTTTAAGAGAAGAATTTAATGTTAGAGAACTATCATACCTAGTTCTCTAAGTTTACCAGACAATTACCCTCTGGGGTAGGCCCCAACTTTACCAGACAATTACCCTCTGGGGTAGTATGGGGCCAACTTTTGAATAACCAATGGGGTAGTATGGGGCCAACTTTTGAATAACCAAAAATGTTCATAAAATAGTGAAACTACAGGATTGCTGGCAGTTTACTGCAGGATGGCTGGATTGCTGGCAGTTTTACTGCAGGATGGCGAGTATAACTGTTAAGGGAAATTAATAGCCCGACGAGTAATGCTGAACTCGTCAGTAAGGTAGAAGTATTAAGATTTAACATGTTATCATTAGACATGTTATCAGAGAGGAAGATTATAAAATAAAGAATTTGAGAAGAGACATTTAAAAAAATTTATTTATATTTCAATCTTACCGGGGAGTCCAATTCTGCCGATTTCTCCTCTGCTTCCTTGGATGCCTGGGAAACCTACACTTCCCTGTAATCCCCGTGGTCCCTTCTCTCCTGGCAAGCCTCTGCCTCCTGGGAAGCCAGCAGGACCAGGTTCGCCAGTCGCGCCCATTTGACCCTGCGGGCCGACGAGGCCGGGAGATCCATCCAAACCGGAAGGCCCAGTGGCTCCAATCCTACCAGGGAATCCCGGAACACCGGCTGCCCCAGTAGATCCTCTTCCACCAATTATACCGGCACGACCTGTGGGTGACGGTATCAGAAATTATTAGTGGTTTAGGCATTTGGATCATTTCTAAAGTTCCCAATCTAGAGCTACAAAGTCTTCGGATATTTATATAAATATTGGGTAGTCGGATATATAAATAATGTACCCAATAGGCATTTTTTATTGCCCCAACCCCCCCCCCCCCGCATTAATTAATGGCCCCCCCCCGCATTAATTAATGGTCCCCCCCCCCGCCCTAATCAAACGAGTTAAGAGATTTGAGAACAAAACGGGAATAAAATTTAGCTTGAGAACAAAACGGGAATAAAATTTAGCTTGAGAACAAAACGGGAATAAAATTTAGCTTCAATAAAATAGAGCTTCAAAATAATTTCACCTATGCCAAGTCTTGAGTCTTGCCGCCCCCCCCCCCCCCCCCATCACGAGTCTTTGTCAAAATTGTACACTAGTTAGATGTGGCATCTATAAATGCCCGTTCACCTACCTTCTGAGCCTCTGAATCCACGAGGTCCAGTAGCCCCCGGAATACCATCTCGTCCTCTAGCTCCTGGGAATCCAGATTGTCCTCGTACACCTGGGGCGCCCGTCGGGCCCTGGAACCCGGTTGGTCCTCTTTGTCCACGTGGTCCCGTGAAACCCTGAGGACCCCTCGACCCTGGTACGCCAGCCGCTCCTGTGGCTCCCCGAGCACCCGGCAGACCCGGGTAACCAGCAACACCCACCGGCCCTGCATCTCCCGGAAGGCCCGATCTTCCTGGCTGGCCAGAGTTTCCTGCAAATGAAATCACGAGTATAAACCCATTGTAGTCTACATAAACCCACCAACGAAACTACCCAAATTTAAACTTGCAAGACGAAACATTCTCCCCAACGAAACATTCTCCCCAACGAAACATTCTCCCCAACTACTGTGGTTCCAAATTATCCCCGCCATTCACCAATAAATCTTAATACATCGCCAATATTTTCTTTGCACGTGGTTGTAAATATATGAAATTTATCCCAACCAACCATTCAAATCAGTGTGCCATAAAGTTATTTTCATATACGATCCTGCACAGATTATGTTCACATTTGGTCATGTAGTTTTACCTCTAATCCCGGAGAGTCCCGGTCGACCCATCATGCCAGTAGCTCCTTGTGCACCTGGGAGGCCGGGCAGCCCAGCCTGGCCAGTTGCTCCCGCTGCGCCCACTGGTCCTGGGAATCCGGGGTTGCCCACAACACCTTTCATTCCAATTTCTCCCTGAAGACCTGGTGCTCCACGGGGACCTGGTGCTCCTTTAACGCCCTGCAATCCAGTCGGACCTGCAGGTCCCACGAGTCCGGAGCGTCCGTCCGGTCCTGGTAGACCAGTGTGTCCTGCAACAAAAAAAATCTTTTTAGTTTTATAAAAACTAGGCCTTATGAACATCCTTACATCGCAGTGCGAGCACAATCGAGTGTGAGCGCAAGTACTTAAATTCACAGACCTTTTCCAATATTGTTTGATTGTGATTGAAAATTTAAGGACACATGACAATTGAAGGACTAGTCTGAAGGTCTACTAAAAAACCCGAATAATCTTAAAAATGCAACTAAATATGCAACTAATTTTTCTGAAGTATTACGGGCACAGGCGAGCTTCCAGAATATGAACGCTCCCTGGCAACACGAACACGTGGTAAATATCACCGAATTGTCAGTTTTAGTTTCATGTATATTCAAGTTAAGTCATAGATTTACTTTCATCGAACTGCAAAAAGACAAAGACAGAGTCAGGTTCCCCATCCCTTTTAGTGTGCATGGAAAGTTTCCCCGCGATAGTAACCCCCCCCCCCCCCAAGAATATTTAGTAGATTATAGTAGTTTATCTCTGTAGTAGATAAAGGCTTACCATGTGGTCCAGACAGTCCAGGTATACCCCTCCTGCCAGATGGTCCGGTGTGGCCGGTGTGCCCCATTTCTCCAGGAGCACCATTCATCCCTCGTGATCCAGCGGGACCGCGGTCGCCCCTTTCTCCCATCGCACCATCTCTTCCCATCAAGCCACTTGGTCCAGTGTCTCCAATTACTCCGGGTAAACCATCGCGTCCACGGGCTCCGGTAAGGCCAATTACGCCGGCACTTCCTGCGAATCCGGGTAGTCCCCGTGGTCCGGGTAATCCAGTAAGACCGGCGGCACCTTCAAGGGTTAATATATTCTACTGAACAAGCAACATTTCTTCGCCTGCGCTGCAGCACAAAAACCAACAAAAAAAAACAAAAAAAAAACTTTCTAAAAAAGATTTTAAATCTTGCTTAACCCAGAAATTATTTTGCTAGTCCCGACATACCAGGGTTAAAACTCCTAGCTAAAAAATGAATTAGGGACTATTAATAGTAACCGCGAGGCGCTATACTGCCGACTCCGAAGTTAGCGTCTTGTATGATAAGTCGCCCGTAATTTTTTATGAAGTCGCCCGTAATTTTTTATTATCAACAAGACTGGCTTGCTGCGTAATGTTCAGACGGGTAGGTTTTTACAAGACTAAAATATTTTACCATCACGTCCAGGGATTCCTGCTGGGCCTGTGGCGCCAATGGGTCCTGGAAGGCCATTTTGTCCGGGGGCTCCTTGAAGTCCTTTCGGTCCTTTCATTCCATCCAATCCCGGGAGGCCGTTCTGACCACTGAGACCCATTGGTCCCACGTCACCTGTAGCGCCTTTCCTGCCCGGGCGGCCTGGGGATCCAGCATCACCTGCAAGAATCCCAAAGTTAGTCCCCCATAAAGTCTGGTAAGGTCCCCACAAGTCTGGCAAGGTTTTTTTAAATCTGGTAATAAAAAAATTTTTAGACCGTCTTCCGTACATTTTATTCAATTTCGATAATTTCCCCTCGACCCAATTCTTCAAACTAATGTACCAGTACCATCAAATACAAACTAATGTACCATCAAATACAAGTACATTTCAGTTCTCCTGCAGATTCTGACCTTCATACCCCCCCCCCCCCCCGGATTAACAAACATGTACCGTTTTTAGATATTGTCAATTCACTGACCAGTGGCACCAGTTGGTCCTTCTGGTCCCTGTAGTCCGACGTTCCCGGTTGCGCCTTTTGGTCCGGGAGCCCCGACCTGGCCTCGTGCTCCAATGGAACCTGGAAATCCCATTGCGCCCGTTAATCCCCTTTCTCCGACAGGTCCTTGTGCTCCCCTAGCACCCGCTGGTCCAGTAGCGCCTTTTGATCCTGGGAAGCCAGCTGGTCCTCTCCTTCCAGGAGCTCCATTCAATCCCGGGGCTCCAGTTGCACCATCCTGGCCGGGGAAACCTGCGAGAAGAACAAATCGGAAGTTTATACTGAAGTGATGTACAGCAGTTAACACCGCAATGGCTCCACTGAACGAATTACCATTCAATCATTGGAATATTTGCAATGCAATTATTGATGACAGAATACAATCTTTAAAATCATTGTAGACAATCACGGTAGATAACGCAAAGAATTTCCGACCCCCCCCCCTTTATATTCATACCATTTAATCCTCAAGATTTGCATTTAAATTTGTCCATTTCTGCAAATACATATTTATGCAATATTCGATTGCATTTATGCAAGATCATATGTACTTTTCCCCCCCGTTGCCTCCAATGCAAGATCATATGTACTTTTTGCCCCCCCCCCCCCCCTTTCCTCCAATAGGAGAACAGATCCTAGAGACTAGGTTACATACGGGGGTCAAGAGCAGTTACCTGGGAAACCGACTGGTCCCTTTGATCCTGTCAACCCGACTGGTCCAGTTGCCCCCGTATCTCCCTTGGGTCCATCCAGCCCGGGTGCTCCTCGAAGACCAGGTTGACCGACAACGCCCTCCTCTCCGTTGGCACCTGGTATCCCGTCACGACCACGTAATCCCGTGGCACCTTTCTGGCCAGTTCTTCCAGGGAATCCTGCCGCGCCTACGGGACCGCGGGCACCTTGTGATCCACGCGCGCCCGGAGAGCCAGGGAGACCCGCGGGACCGGTGAAACCTGGCGAGAGCGGTTTTCGATAATAATCGCATGATAAATCTAGATTTCAACGAGCAATAGATTATCCTTCTGTTCGCGATATATGGACTATATGGAAAGATCATTTTTTCAAAGCAATTTTAAAAGGTAGTTACTTATAGGAAAGCCTCAATATTCATATACAAAAAACACTAAAAAAATATATATGTTTACGTAAAATTTGACCAAAGAAGCCAATTTTTGTCCCCCGCTTTGGGATCAGTCTTTCATGGTTTTACAAGACACCCAAATTATGAAAAAATCTGAAAATTCTTGAGAGCACGAGAAACTAATCCGATCAACTGTATTATGTGCAAGTGAACAAACAAAATTGACCCAAATTTTGATAATGGTTCTTGATCTGGAAAAAGATTTTTCAGAGACTCTCTGAAAACTATTTTCTACCGAGGTATGCACGAGAGCAATCGTGAGACCCAAATTTAGTTTCTGATAAAATTTAAGAAAGATACCGCAAGGAAACTTAAGGAGCCTTACGGACAGAAACCCAAATCAATACATTTGACCAAATACGGCTAGTATTCTAATGAGTGACAAACAGCTTACCACTAATTAAAATTTGAGCGAAACAATTCCGAGTACACTGCACGTCTAGACTAATGGTTACCTTGAAAGCCTGGCCTTCCGCGTAATCCTTTGACACCAGCTACACCAGCTCGTCCCATCACTCCGTCTGCTCCCCGGCTTCCAGCAGCTCCTTGTGCTCCTACCCGTCCTGCTGCTCCCCTCAGACCAGCGACACCTGGAGCTCCAGCGAGACCGCGTAGTCCAGGCATACCTGGAAGAGATTTTAAAGTTTCTACCCCATACTACACTGTTATTTTATGCATGCAACTAACCAAAGTAATAAGGTAAGCAGCCTTTATCAATTATTGAAAAGTTTAAAAATCCACGATAATTTTCTCACCGCCCTCCGTCTTTTTCAATGGCCTCCCTAGTCTTTATGCGATTAATTTGAAATTAAAGTTCTTTGCACTTAAAAGCCCACACCATACTCCAATCCATCCGGAAAACAAATCTAGACTGCCATACCCGTCCGGCATTCAAAACCGTCAACTGCCTTCAATCCTCAGACACCCCCCCCCCCCCTTAAATCCTCAGACACCCCCCTTAAATATTACATTATTATACTTGCCTGTAGCTCCGACTCGTCCAGGCAAGCCAGAGGGTCCGACATCGCCTTTGTCGCCCCGAGGACCGGGTGCGCCAGGTCTACCAGCCATGCCGGGTTCACCCCGTTCTCCTGGAGTGCCGTCATTACCAGGAATACCGTCCTCGCCTGCGAGTTTCAAGACAGTCCAATTATGGAAGTCATACTGGCCAGAATTTACAATAGCAATATAAAACTATTACGAACATTGTTCCTATTTCGGGTGTTCCTATTTCGGGTTTTAATGTTTTCATGAAGTTTTTTCAGATTAGAAAAATTTAACGAGAGTTTTTTTAAGTGGCCCCAGTTACCTCGCGAGAAGAGATTTGTTAGGCTCAGAAATCTGAGCCATTTCTGGAAAAGCTTTTCCTAAATCCAGGGAAGCAAATCAAGACTGCTATTAAACAAATCTTCGAAATTAGCTACTGCAAGAGACTTGCCACATGACAGTTCGGAAAATTGTGCCAATATAGACAGAAATTAAAATCATCATATTAGTTCCCAATATACCTTTTAGTCCCTTCGGTCCAGTTGGGCCTCTAGAGCCGGGAAGACCTGGCGCTCCAATCCTTCCAGTAGCTCCCTGCAGGCCTTCTGCTCCGGGCATACCGTCAGCGCCGGGTCTTCCGGGTGCTCCAGGCGAGCCAGTTTCGCCGGTTGACCCTCTTTCTCCGGGGGCTCCAGGTACACCGAGCCTGCCGGGGATTCCAGGGTATCCCTGCATTCCAGGTCGTCCCGTCGGTCCAGTTGCACCTCTCATTCCAGTCACACCCGTCGGGCCAAGGGGACCCATTTGACCGCGGTCTCCCATTAAACCGGTGGCACCTGCATCAAGAGGCAAACCGTTATTGACAGTTATCAATTTCCATTTATTAATTAAAAGTTCTCTATTAGTTTCTCTTAAGAAAGAACTATGCCATAAGAGGAGTTTCTGCCATAAAGAGAGTTTCTTCAAGGTATGCACTCCTTACTCTTGCCTATCTACACTTGCGAATTATTACCGATTACACTATATATAGCGAGTATAGGTCCATGGCCCGATTTTGGAGACTATTGAACGAGTTAAGCCTTGTGAATTTCAGGTTCATATGCACGGGGACAGGAATAACTATGCATGGGGACAGGGATAAACTATAAGGCCAAGTCTTACCGCTTACACTACGTATAATTTATAGAATACAATAGAATACAACTGAATGAATATTGATGGGACAAGAAATATTTAGTTATTTGCAGAGGGATTCTTATTTGGGGGGGGGGGGGGGAGCATATTAGGGTTTAGTAGATTTTAATTTAGTAATCGGCGCCTCTATACAAGTCGTAGAATGCTACGAATGGAGCCAGATAACAGCCATTTTATTTATCTGGCACTCAATTCTTACGAAATTCCACAGTTTCTTACGAAATTCCACAGTTCCTACCAGTCGCTCCAATTAATCCAGGTGGTCCTCTGGCCACGGTTCCCTCTCCTTCGTTTCCGGGTTCTCCTGGTCTGCCAGGCGGTCCTGAAGGACCCGGTGGTCCTGGCATTCCCTGCATTCCCGGAGCTCCCATGGGTCCTTGTTCTCCTTCCGATCCGTCGAAGCCCCGTGGTCCTGCTGGTCCTGTGGCGCCCTGTTGACCTCTGTTACCTGGCAGTCCCATTCCACCAGGTCCACCAGGAAGTCCTGTAGCGCCAGTCCCACCGATCCCGTAAGCACCAGCCTCTGATGGAAATATACAGTGGCAGTATACATTGCATATTATATAGACTGCATATTATATAGACTGCAGACTTCTGAGAACAAGTTTATAGTAAAAAAAGAACTCTTGAAATATTTGGCGAAATATCAAGTGTTGAATGTTTTATGCCTTCCGAGGGTTATTTATACAAGCCTACTTAAGCCTACTGAAGGTCACTCGAGGTTAATTTAAAAAAGTCATTTTTCATATGGAGGCTTTACAAACCCACGTTTAGATATACCAGGTTTCTAGAGTGGTCGGTCCAATAAGTTAGTCCAAGTGAAAGAATCTGCCTAATTATTGTTAATTTAATTGTGAAGTAATTTCAATCGGGAACAGTTAATTTTTGGGTTAAATGTTAAAGGTTTCAAATCAACTAAACCTACGTATTCCAAGGTCCACAGCTATGGAGTAGATGGCCCCAGTGTTTGCTCTGACGAAGTCGTAGGTGCGTCCGACCACGGGCAAGGCAGCCTGGTTGTCCATCATAATCATCATGGGGTGATCCTCTTTAATGGAGTAGGCGATGGGCTGAACACTCTCGAAAGTCCATCCAATGTGGGAACCTTCCACAATATACGGACACTCCGGGGTCTCTATTGTCACCAGCTACAGCAATTAAAACATGAAAAATACACCAAACCTTCAGCGACCCACCCATTTCTTCCTTCCATACACCAAGTCCCACATCCCAGGCTCAAGATCAGTTTAGGACAAATAAATTATCAATTTACTCCCATTTGCCAGGAAAATTCTGACAAGACGTTTATGAAACGAAACTGCACGATACTTCACCGAAAATGTCAGTTACTACTTTTTAGTTCCGTCCACAATTTACTGGTCAGGTTTCTCCCATAACCCCCCCCCCCCCCCCCCCCACATCCTGCCAAATAGATAATATTTCACAATATAGTTACGGCCTCAATTACCGAAACTGTTCCTGTACTGAAAACCACCTGTACTGCAATTGAAACTGAAGACTTCCCCACCCCTTCCCGTATGCTAGGTCCCCGTACTAGTTTCAGAACAAAAACCTACCAATTATGCAAGGATTGAGAATCCCTTCAGGAACAACAGTTTTCAATCTATGCAGGATATTTTAGAAATAACCCCCAGAAAGTTCAATCTGTGCAGGATATTTTAGAAATAACCCCCAGAAAGTTTAATGGGCAAGTTTTTAAATTCTTAATTAATCACTTTCCTACCTTGTACATTGAAGACGCCGGTTCCACCAGAACAGATTTCTCAAAGTCCAGGTGGTATCTCTTAGGTTCCATGTGGTGGTGGATCGGTTCGATCGGTCTGTTTATCCCTTCCGGTCTCCAGATCTGGAACCTAACTATTTCGTTTCGCAGGATTTCCCGGTGAAGGTACACTACAATCCTATGTAAATATCCTTGTGGTATGTTTACGCCAGCGTCAAGAAATGTGCCTCGTACGTTCTGTGGTCCCCATCGTTCACGTTGTAGTAAAGGGTGGCCAACCCTCACTTCTCTATCATAAGCCGGGCCTGAAAAGTTTTTAGAGTAGTCATATTTTTAGAGTGATCATGTGTACAAGGAAAGTCTTAAACTAACTTTTAATAAAGAGTTTTGGGATCGGGTTAGAGTTGGGCAACTCTACAAATTACTCCGATAGAACAGCTTTGTGAAATTACAAATTACTCCGATAGAGCAGCTTTGTGAAATAAGCTTTGTGAAATAAGCAAACTGCACTGCATTGACATTACAGAGTTCCTTCCCATAAAAACCTGCATTTTAATGCTTTTTAATATTTCTTCCATTTACCAAGTGTTCATCCTAGTTCCCGTAAAAAATTTAGATCCTTCCCGCCTCCAATTTAGGTTCCGTGGCAAACAACAGCAAGTATACCATTGCATATTCAAAATGGCGAGTTTACCGTGGCTACTATGTTGAGCAAGCTTCCTGGACAAGATATCATTCCAATTTTAACGCTTTCACCTTTATACCGTAAACAAGATCCCCCTGTATTGCACTAAATGACCAGAGATCCCTGTATTACACCGTATTTCCCTTTATACCGTAACAAAAAAAGATTTGGGAGGATCCCAGATACCCCAGATACAGAACCATATTACCCCAGATACAGAACCATATTACTCCTTTTTAGATCCTAAACTGATACAGAACCACGATTACTCCTTTCTCCCGTACATGTACAGGGTTTTTATTTTCGGGACAACAATTCTCATAAATCCGCATAGACCCCACATTTTCCGACCAATGGGTACAACGTAAATGTTACTATTTGCATTTGATTTTCAAAGTTCAAAAATCCCCATCTTCAATGTGGGCGGGTAGAGAACTTTTTTTTTTGGGGAGGGGGGGGGGGGGCGGCTTGACAACTAGTATAGATAATAGGCTCAAGATATCACTTACATTGGTCCAAGCCGAACACCAGGGGGAGTACCAGCAGCCCCCACAGGAACTTCATGTTGACTACCTGGAACAGAATGAATTAGAATAATTAATGAATTACAAGTTCCGAAATTATCCATTCTAAGGTCGAACAGTACAAATTTACAACTATGCAACTTTTAGGGTTTCAAGATTTAAAAATAAAATACGCGGGCTGCAATTAAGGACACGTCAACTAAAAAGAATTCCTTGTAGAAAAAATCCGGGAAACGTGTACTCTTCACAATCCAGCGAGGGCGGGCGAGACTGGTTTTCCCTTTTTTTTTGGGGGGGGGGGGGTCGATAAAAACTAGATATGACGGTGGAGGGGGGGGGGGGGGGAGCATAATGAAAAAAAATCGGAAAAGGATGAAAAAAAGTTATACAAGGAATCTTATCAAAATTGTATTTATTTAATCTTCTGGAAATAAGAATAATTTTTTATGCAGGGGTTGAAACTGACGCGGGCGGTGCACGAGAACCATACTTATAAAAAAAAAATTCCTTAAAAATTCCTTAAAATTTAGTCAAGTTTTAAAATTTGAAAAGTAACCCATCCTCAAAATATATAAGATTTTGAATATTCACACATTCGAGGAAATTTAAATTTAAAAAAAAATTTGAAATTTTCAGAGAAATAAATAGATTCAAGAAAAATTTGGTACAATGGAATTCCCAAAAAATAAATAACATTTTAAACTTCTCAGTATTTGTTTACATGGTGGAGCATTCTTCAGATCAGAAGCAAATTATTCGGAAATTTACTTATCAGTAACGCAAAAATAACAGTTTTTTTCCCCATTTTGCATACGGCTATCTGAATATAATACAGTTAATACACACTGACCTGTGGTATGGACGCGCTACAGGTGCATACCATACACGTCAACAACCAACGATTACACCTTGCACTGGCGGAATAAAACCGAACGGGTGAGAGAGGGGTTTTGTAGGGCTCAGGCACTGTGATTCATGAATATTCATACATATCAAACCATTCCTAATTAGAGGTGATACGGTACACCGTAAAGCAGACCGCGCAGCGAATTCGTCATTTTTCGGAGTCTTTACACTCCATAAGTTTAAACCTTCTTGTATATTAATAATTTTATTGCAAAATTGTGATAACTTTGATTATTTAATTGCTTTGTTTATTTTTACTCTATAACCTGCCATCCCTTAATTTAGAAGTGGTTAAATCCAACTATTCTTTTCCCTGTTCTCAGGGACAGCATTTGAAAGGACCTACTCTATTAAACAACAGGGCTTTTGATTCCCGGGATCCCGCTTTCTCAAATGTTTTCTGTGGATCAGTGACTCACAAAAGCTCAATACGGACAAAACGTAACATGGACAACACAGGGAGAGTGCTATTTTCGGCAGTTTGACATGATCTCATTGCCCTAAGTATGTAATTAAATTATCGGTATAAGTATCTGTGTTCCTGGGAGTGGAGAAGGGGAATGTAACATCTTACGCATCTCCAAAAATTAATTCTCAGAGAAACCAATGTATTTTATAAACAATTATTTTCCAACTCCTACTCTTAAGTTATTAAAGTCAATTCAAATATTTCGTTCCGAATATTAATACAGATTCCTCATTAAAAGAATACTTAGGAGTCTCTTTTCAACGTTTTCTCCTTTCTTACAGTTTTTTTTTCAGGCATTCACGTAGATTTTCTTTTTGTCCCTGTTATTTTTTTACCAGAATTTTACATTCTATTATTCAGTTTTTAAAAATCCTTTTTCCTCTCCAGGTAGGCCTAATCTATATGAATCAATAAGTTGACCAAAAATATTTGCTGATGTTTGTTATGTTACATTTTTATTTCTGTTTTACAATTTTGCCCCTGTTACTGCCAACAAATTTTAAATAACGGCGTAAAACAATTATCTTGTAGTTCGTTAGACGACCATAACTATGGACATCAGTTGGGTGGGTATTTAAAAAAAATGGGGGGGGTGCCGAATTATTGTTGGGTTCCAACTGAGCAAATAGTATTTACACATGCGAAATTGAATATATATATATATATATATATATATATATATAGTTAATACAGCAAAAAAAAAAACACATGCGTAAAATATACGTATGAGGCCGACCAAGAAATTTCTCACCGCCGCGACAAGGATTCGAACACACGATCTACTGGCCTTGAGTCCTGTGCACTACCCCTGATCCACAGATACTGGTCATCCTTTTCTTTTGTACACAAGTTGAATATGCAATAATCGAACATTTTTTTTAAATTTTTTTATTAAGGGATGTCTCACTATCACCAGATATTTATTTTTGTCGTTCTTTATCATCATCGACATTCCTTTTTAACGAGAAAATAATATTTAATTTACATATCTTGTCTTTATAAACATGAACACCTTCAATATTCCAATATCCAATTCTAAATTCAATATTACAAGTTTTTTTCTGACAAAGTACATTGGAAAATCTCGTCAAAGTGTAACTTAAATTGCATGTTTTGTAACTTGTTTGTGCTTTTTTATAAGAAAAAGAGATATAGACTTTTTCCCACCATATGATACCCCCCCCCCCAACCATGAAGTCCTGTCAAGAGGATCCAAACGAGTATTTATGAAGGAAAATCTTATTTGTTTACTGCGAAATATAACCATATCTCCTCATATCTATTTATTTTCAATATCATTGGAAACAAACTTTAAATTTTGTAACGAAAGCAATAGCAATTTTTATTGTAGATTTATACTGCATGGTTTGATCACATCAGCATAATTTTACCAGGTCCGTATAGATATTTTCATATATACACACGTGCATATATATATATATATATATATATATATATATATATATTCACACACATACAAGTACATATACATACATATTTATTTATACGCATTTCCAAATTATATTCCACAAACATTCTCAAGTCAAAATTTCTCAGTCGTAAAAAACGTGGAGGAGATTTTCCCATATTTGTTTATGAAGATACGTTTTGTTATATTTTTCAGCCTCTCTATGTTCCAGTCCTTCGAATTTCTTAATATGTGATATGTATGCAGTTGAAGAGGAAATGTAAACCGATTCTATATTTTTAAAGATTACATATTTATGTAGCAATATAAATAAATCTATAATTCTTTTATTGTCACGGTTTTTGTCACACCCTGTCTACATAGGAAGCGAAGTGAGTACAGGTATATTTATTCCAGTGTTCTCTGCCCACTAACAAATCTGTCCATGTAATTATACAGCTATGTAGCAGTTACAGAATAAATGTACGGCTGATTCTATTTTCTTCGTTTCAATATGAACACATGTTGGTATCAGTCATTTTCCACCTGCACAGTTTTTCATTCACAGAAAATATTTTGTGGATTATTCATAACTGAAACTGCATCAAAAACATGTCCAGACTGGTACTGTATATATGATCAATTGCATCCTTCCAACAAATTACTGGAGGTTAGCGTTTCTCTTGTTTAATTTTATAAGCGGATTCACCTGTCTATAGGCATTTATATTGTCATCTATATTATACACCTTACGCTAATTAACTTCTCTAGGAAATGATTTTTCATTACAAGATAACAAATGTCCCCGACATAATTGTCACACATATTCCCTGATTTTAGAACTAATTTCCAGTCGTTTGGTACGTGATCAATGCTGTATGAAATACCAGAACATAAGTTATCTTTTATAGAGTTTATTATTTTTCGGGTGAAAAATTTCCATATTTTTTTAGAATCTCCCTTCGGTTGTATAAATCATGAATACATTTTATTCCAGTGTCATAAAAAAGACTATGTTATATTGATTTACCTGCAATTTTGATGAATATTTTATTCCAAATACATTGTAATAAGGCAAAAAAGTGTTAATGTATCCCATATTTTAAAACAGTATGCATATAATTAGGGCCCCGCTTGACAAGCGGTGCCCTATAGTGATCACCGTGTCAGTCCGTCTTACCATCCGTCCTCCCGTCCATCCGTCCTTCCGTACTTCCGTCCTTCCATCAGTGACACTTTCCTTCGCACGCAATAACTCAACAACAACATACTGCAGCTTTCCCAAATTCACAGGGATGATTGGTACCTATGAGGGCTCCAGACCTATTGAATTACAAACATGTCGGAATTCCAATATGGCCGCCACAGCCTAATTGCCAATTTTCTTTCGCTTGCGATAACTCTACAAAAACCTACTGCAGCTTTCCCAAATTCACAGGGATGATTGGTACCTATAAGGGCCCCAGACCTATCGAATTACAGACCTGTCGGAATTCCAATATGACCGCCATACACAGCCCAATCGCTGATTTTCTTTCACGTGCGATAACTCAACAGCAACATACTGCAGCTTTCCCAAATATATAGGGATGATTGGTACATATAAGGGCTCCAGACCTATTGAATTACGAACTTTTGGAATCCCAATATGTTCTCAGAGCCAACAAATGTGTTGCCACCAAGCAAAAAGAGAGACCGCCACCGTTCGACCCGCACCGACGACCTTATAGGAAAGCTAAAGCACCCACAGCCACAAAGGCAGAAGCAACCCACATTCCCTTCACTGATCCCAGCAGACATCACTGAATTACAGACTTGCTCAAATCAAATATTGCTAACAGACTACATTTGGTGATTTTCTATTGCACACATTATTTCAGACATATCTTCTTTAATATCATTTGATCCAGCAGGATTATTTTCCCTCCTGCATATGGATAAAAACCAGTGTCTGTTTGTCATATTTTTCAAATTTAACCTAATTTTTCACCCATATATAAACTAGTCCAGCACTAGCTGAAACGCGGGGCCCTCCGAGAACCATTGTCCGACCACATCTAGTTAAGATAATTTTTCTTTTCGTATTACAACAACCAAGATTAGTATATTCAATTTTCTTCACACCGAGATTTTCAGATGAATATTAAGTTAAACTATGCATTTTCATTTGATAACTTTTTTATTCAGATCATTCACTTAATTCTTTAATATTTCAATGTGGCATTGATATCTAGCATATTAATACAGCCATTTTCTTTTTCACTCCATATTTGATATTTGGTTTTCATCAACCATATTAAATCTACCATAATATTTTTATAAATTCTGGTGACGGATTCTTAATATTCATAACATTTATTAATTTTCAGATTACAAAGGTTTTTATAACCTTATTTCTCCCAAGACTGTAAAAGTACGCGATTTCTACATATTCACAGCCATTTCTGTCTTGTCATAGAATTTTTTGAGAGGAATTCATGTAAACCATAATGGCAGGATCTTCGACGCATCCTTATGTAAATTCACCCATTTTATGCATCTTGACGATGATGATGCAGGAAAGGATTTGTCCATACCCAGCCATGCCACTTCACATTTATTATAATTAATTTCTACTGATGACACCTGAGCAAATTTATCTAATATTTGCTTAACTTCAATCAATGAATCAACATCTCTGAAAAAGAATGTAGTGTCATCTGCAAATAGATATTATTTGATTTCTGTATTATCTATCAATATTCCTTTCACTTTATTTATTTGTCGCACCTTTATTGACATTATTTCGATAACTAATAAAAAATAAGTATGGTGCAACGGGTCTTCCTGCCTTGTGCCTGTTTTCCATTTTAAAATAACCTGTAGTAAAACCAGTATTCATTCAACAGCACTCTAATCCATTATGTATTAACTTTATCCATCTAAAAAATTCATTTCCAAAACCGAGTTTTTTTCAAGTACAGTAAATAGGAATCCATCTAATAAATTCATTTCCAAACCCGATTTTTTTTTCAAGTACAGTAAATAGGAATCTACTAAATATCAAAAAGCTATAATATCATTTACTCGACGAGTTGTATCTGAATAAACTTTATAAAGACAGTGCGATCCTAGTCTTTTATTCTTGGTAGGCTGTTTTGTATTCGCTAATATTTTGCTTAATATCTTTGCGTCTTCATAAACCAGGCTAGCTGGTCTCCAACAAGTTATCCTTTCCTGGCTTCTCAGTCAGTGTAATTACCGCTTGTCTTTGACTTGGTGACAAGGACCGACTGTGAAGCTTCTGTTCAAAGAATGTTCAAGGTCCTTACCAATTAAAGTCGAAAAGCAACATAAACTTCTTTTGGAAGTCCGTCGTTACCAAAGTCCTATTGTCCTTCATTTCCTTTAAGCTATTTAAAATTTCTCCTTTGCTTATTAACCCCTCTCAAACATTTTCTTCTTGTCTTCATTTGTGTCTTTCAGTAAGGATACGTTTAAATTCCAATGTGATCTGCAATATAATATTTGGAGTATAAAAGAAGTCCTTAATAACGGCCGAGTGATCAGCAAAAATTGCAGGCATCACAGTTTCATTTAAATATGAAGAAACAACCCAGCCTTTGTTGTCTGACATTTTTTGCTGACCTCGATGTATGTCTACGGACGTCCGGGTTTATAATTAAATTTAATCAAAACCACCTGTTAGTTAAGCCACATTAAAATTAGTACCCCAGACAATTTGTGTTTCCAGATTTATTTGCAAGTTTTAATATTTCCAAGATTTAATCATAAAAAATCACTTTTTTTCGATGGTAGGAGCTTCAGTATTTATAATCAACATCTTTATCCAATGAACTAAGGCTTGTACAAAATAACGCGTCCAACCTTTCCCATATATTTAAACAGCTCATGGAATTTTTAAATCACTACTTACAATTTGCAACACACCTCTTGCTTGATTTGTACCATGAAAAAAAATATTTATGTCCAAACCATCTTGTAACCATATCTGTACCATGGGCCTACTTCAGAAATAGTACACTTTTTTGGTCCTCTTTTGTTCAACAACCAGTAAAAGGTATCTAGTCTTTTCTATTTTTTTTTTTCTTCATATTCTTTTTACATTAAGTGTTATTATCGAGTAGTCTGTAATTTAGAAACCTCTTGAGATTGTAAATTGTGTCTGCAAATCGCTCAATAGAATGGTACACCAATACGACAAAGGTTTATGAATTTCCATATTATACATGTAATTTATTAATATACAACCTAAGTGTATATTCATGCCCAATGTACATACTTCCTTATTAAGAAGTCCAAGGAAACAAGTGGCCCAAGTACTTTTGTCAGAGTACTTTTATTTGGTGGAGGTAACCGCCTCCACTTTTTAATGCTAATTTTATAAGTACATCTGCAGAATTCCTTTCCGGTTTCGGACTACGTGACAGGCAGTATCATACGCTTCGTTTCATTTTATATCCTTGCGTTACTCAGGCCCGGAGACTTCTGCACCTGTGAGCCCTGGGTGCGTAATCATCCTCATTGTTGGGTCATACCACTGAAGAAACCCTGAATAGCGCGCTCGGTTTTGAGAGTACTTTATTGTTTTGTAATCCATTACTGATAGAACACAAGATACATAAGATAGTGACTAGAATCCATAATATACATAAATGTGAGTGTAAGAGCATGTTGCGCATTTGGAAGAGAGAACAAAGACATCAATGTCTTTCATTAGGATAAGTATAAGTGTAATCAAATACAATAGATAGATCAAGATCACTAAAATGAAAATTTAAAAATATATATATAAATATATAATGCTTGAATTAAATGTATAGAATTTAAGATGGAATAGAATTTTAAAACAAACAAGGAAGATCGGCTCCTTGTGTTATAGTACATAACTTACGTAACACCGAGTGTTTTATATATATATATATATATATATATATATATATATTCAATATACATTGTGCAATTAAGATTTCATTCCCGATGTATACGCAGCTACGTATAATAATCAAAATAAATTTATAAAAAAATAAATAAACCCATTCAAAAACACAACTGCTTTCGTGCTTTATTCTTGAAGACACTAAAAAATCATTTCTGTACATAAAAATAAAACTCTTGTTGGGCATATTTTTTACTATACCTTGCAGAGCTTTGACCATAAATAAATAACGGGCACTCATGTTCTTATTGTCGTGTGGATATTACATGTGGTCTATTATTTATGCCCTATGAATATTGTCTAGGGAGATTACTTCTTACGTGCTCGAGCCAGGCTTTGAATTTGGTTTCATTCGTGAACCGGAGTACCCTGATTCCTCGGCCCTTCACAAATATTACACCATCTGTGCTCCGACAGTCCTGAATAAGGGTCTCAGTGTACATTTGATCTTAGACATAGACAAACTATTATAGAAAGGAAATGATTGATAGCTATATTTTGTGGTATTTTTTTTCAACGGAGAGTGTCGTGTGGGAACGAGTACAAATTTGTAATTAAATACCACTTGGTGCGATGATTTATACAATTTCTCGTATCCAGTAAAACACGTCAGTAATATGTCAATGTTGAGAGTAAATCTGTTTGCATCGGACCACCTTTATACAATTAAGATTTATAGCATTTTGAAAGGTTTGCTGTACAAAAGATTTACGTGGTGCCGTGGCATCATCTGGTTGCTAGCGTAAGGTTTTTTCAGGTACTATTAGATGAAAACGTCGTTAATACGGAGAATTTAAGGATGAGAACAGGGGCCAATACAGTTATATAAGTGGACACGCCTTTATAAACTTATTTGGACAGTTAAAATTATACCATTACATTGCTCAACGTGAAGACGGCTATCGCTCTGCCATGAGGCCAGATGGTATGCGTTCATCAACGTTCGCGTTTGTGTGTTTGGTAAGAACATTACTCGTGCAACATTACTAATTATCAACGGAATCTCGTGAAAATTTTAGGACATTTCGGGAATCTGCTGAGGATGGACCTATTAGACTGAGATGTGGATTAGGCACATGATCCGTATACAGGTACTTCATCAAGGAATATTCACAAATGTACAGTCAAGAGTGCACGAATGAACCTGGGAATATGGTCCGAATAAATGAATGTATGCAAACACATAGCGGATGTACCAAACAAAGCTGTGGTCTCCAGTGTGAGACTTACTGGCGGAGTCTATTGATGAGTAAGACGTGATTTAGTCGAACAAAAAAAAATGAAATTACGATGAAATAAACTGTCATTTAAATGATTAGCCGTGACAACCCGACTCAGTAGGCAATCGGATAACTGGGCTGGTGAGCCTACTCGAGTCGTGAGATAAGTAATTTCGAGGAATGTATCGCAGTGGATTTTGCATCAGGTTTCGTTCATTTTGTGGTAAACGGCCCACAATCTCAATATTATGCTAAGAATTATGAATTTACACAATAGTATACATGTGAGCTCACAACCCAAACTAAAACACACTCTCAATGGACACGGGTCACTTCCTGTATCGCCTTCAAGCTTCCTTCGTCCTGTAACATGTGCGAGCCATGCTTGTGTTCATGCGGTCATAAATTCAACAATCATGCAGAGGAGTTTACCAATGTGCTGGGTTAAAATGATACTTTTCTAGCTCATGTTTGGTATTATTAGAAAGTACACAAAAAATGGTAACGATTGGTCCGTTTTATGTTGATTGACAGTGCACCTGTAGGCTATAAACACTGAAAACATAGGGTTGCCAAATCGACAATTTTAGGGTTGTCAAGCGGGTGTTACTAAAACAACAACCCAGGTTGTCAAAGTATCAATATGACAATCCTCTAGGGTTGTCAAAAGGTTGTCAAATGTTTGCTGTGACCTGTCAGGTTCATCCGTAATTCACTCACTCTGTCTCTCTCGCTCTCTCTCTCTCTCTCTCTCTCTCTCTATATATATATATATATATATATATATATGATAATAAAAATAACATATTTTCAGGTAAACATATGTTTATTAAAACCAAGTGGTGGTGTATTTTATGATACTTGTATTTGTCTGCAACAGTTTACCGACTGATTTTTCCTTACTATGTGGACATGTTTCTGTCCGAATGTGTTTCAGTGTTTATCTCAAGAGTGAATGTGTCGTTTTATTGTATCAACATCCAACCAGGCTTCTTTTCTGGCAGGTAATTCACAACTATATATTGGGTTCATTGCTACCTATGTGACGATCATTCAGCTCTCTCTTTATTTTCTACTTCTGTACCTGAACAATAGACTTGCCCTGGTCCCTCCTTTCACTCAGTTTTACAAATTTGATACGAAGATGTTTTCACCAGTGTCTGGAAATACTATAAAATGTAAAATTCAATTAAAAACACATATCATATGACTGAGTTGTGTGCAGGGTTTGTGTATATTGAATCACAGCATATACGACTGAATAAGTCATCCTGATAATTTGTATTTTAGATGCTACATTGGAAATGTAATATATATAATATTCATAATGGAAAGTTAGTTCCTGAGATTAAGGAGTCCTCCTCCCATCAATCTCTAAAAACGTGTGCCTTTTATATTACAAATTAAAACTTGAGCAAGACAAAGTGCCGTGTAAAATGTTATCAGTAAATATTTATTATACAAGTAAGTTTATATGGGATTCTAAGTAACAGAGTCCCTAACCATATGTTCATAAGCAACCAATCCATCCACATGGCTCTTTAAGGCTTGAGGTACATCTGTGTACTAGTTGTCAGGTAAAAGTTAGCTGCAGGAGTAAAATGACGTATTGACAGCTTGTATGTTAATGTTCATACACACATGCATACATATATATATCTCTCTCTCTCTCTCTATATATATATATATATATAAATATATATATGTATATATATATATAATATTACAAATTTATTATACTGTTTAGGTCTAGTAGAAAACCAAAGTCATTTATCAATCAGTGGCTTGAAGTAAATCCATATGTTGGGCATATAATTTCAATTTTTTTATTTATGTAAAACTACCAGCAACTTAAAGCAATAATCAACGGGGACAATTTTATTTCTTTATCAAACATTTACAACATAAAAAATGTTAGGTCGTCGTTGAAGATATATAGATTTATTTCTTTCTCTCTCCCCTCTCTCTCTCTCTTTATACTTATATATAGGTCATATATATATATATATATCACAACATGTTCAGCAAAATTAATCAACAATTACCTGACAGGTTTGGCTATCCCCAAATGTCAGATGTAAGCTCCTTCTCCAGGGTCACTGTTCCAGGAATAAACTCTACAAATTATTTGAAAAATACATAAACAGATGTATATATGATACTATACAGATGACCATGACCATTCGGAATGTAAATATTATATATAACAATTTAACTTAAACATGACATATATATATATATATATATATATATATATATATGAGTGTGTGTGTGTGTGTACTGACCTTGCTGTATCATGTAACGATCACATTGTCAGGACTCAGGAATACACATTACACCAAGTTTTGATAGTTTTCGTTGTATACACATTAGGCTTTACTTATAGGTGTATTTTAGGATACTTGGTTACATCATTAGAAGTTAATAGAACCTGGTGTAGCCACTTTCAAAATTAGCCGATAGTTTTCGTTGTATACACATTTAGATTTACTAATAGGTGTATTTTAGGATACTTGGTTACATTATTAGAAGTCAATAGAACCTGTTGTAGCCACTTTCAAAATTAGCCATTCATAGTATATACATAGATTTATCATAATACATAGGCCCCTCTACTATACAATATTCAGCTTAAGCGTTGTCAGAAATGACTTGAATATTTGCATTTTCATAAGGCCTTATAATGCGTTCCTCAGACTTAGATGTAAAGACACTCTGGCGCCAGTAATCTGGTCGTAATGCCAGAGGGTCGATATGACGCTATTAAATGAAGGGAAAACAATTCTAATAAGTTTGCCATCAATCTTATACTTATAAAAGAAATTCGGTTCACGTTTGTTCGCAATGTTCTCTATAACCGCGTTGTGTACAATAATGTGCCATACATCATTTTAAAGGTTAGTATCCCCGCAGTAACATAGGCGATATAAAAATAAACAATTTTTAATGTACATATAATTTGAGTGATTTTTCCGTTTTACTGACTTTTACGGAGGTTAGACCGAGCACAGCCGAACTGCCTTCGGCAATCACCGGAATGCGAGCATCGTGGTCACTCAACCTCAAACACTAAGGACTATTGTTCATATGAATAACGTTTATTTTCAGTGAGGGATTTGCCCACGTGCGTGGTCAGTAAAAGAGAAAAACACATGTTTCTCGCTTTATGAAATGGAGAGTTCAACCAAGGAGGATTAATGACAAAACCTATTTCAAGGTCCCAATTTCAGGAACAGGGTTAGGGTGGGGTGGGGTGGTGATGGGGGTTTCAGGCCTCAAAATTTGTCTGATTCGATAAAAAATAAGGTTACTTTGGCTGAAAATGGGATACGGACCGTTGGGCCCACTTTTGCTTCTTACGATGATTGCATATTTCTATTACTTTCTTCAGGAACAGTTCCCTTGCAACGTACATTTAATTAATCTTTCATGTGTTCCTCTGCTTTAAAAGATACGTCCAACGATAGAAACCAGTCAAACATCAACGAAACCCTGAATGCCCTCGCGTCTCATACTGGTTCGCAATGTAAGCCATCACTGACCAAGTTATCAAGGTAAACATACCGGGTATGATTTTTTGCCACGAGCACAGCGCCAAAACAATATAAGTAAAAAATATTTGTACATATCGTATTAAGAGAGTATCCCATTAAAAATCTATATTTTCTTTTAATTTTTAGAATAAAAAATGAGCCAACATTCTACAATTCATAAAAAATATCTCCCCAATTCGGATGAAAAGCCCGATAAACCGGGTTAATCAGCTAGTAAGGTTATAAAACATGTAATCCTGACCTTTTTATGATCCTAAGAAAACTTCAGTTGGGAGCCCTACAAAACTGAAAATAAGTATAAATCATTATTAGTCATTATTATATCATTGCGTCATTAATGATGACCATGCCCCAGAGCCCTAGCGCTACGTTAAACCACTGTATTGTGATGGTTTTCTGCATGAATTATACATTCTGGTGAACATTTTATTGGAGAAGGTTTATATCAAGCCGATGTCAAGGAATGTCAGAAGAAAAACAACACAAGACACCACTAATCCGAAGTCTAAAGCATGTACTAGTAGTCAGGCTCTGAAGGTTGAAATCCCGCGTGGCAAACACGGGAGGAATGCCTTGGTTGGCGGCAAATTATGAGGTAAAAAGCAGCCAGCATGGCGCATGACCAGGATCCAACCTAGCCTATGTCCATTCCAATTTTTCTCATTTACGAGGACAGACCGTTGTAATAGTTGGTGAATAATAGAGTAATAGAGTTGGTGAAAAACAATGTTAGATAAAACCGTCTTCCCACCGGCATCAATATTTTGTCGAGGCCATAACCGGCAACAAGGTGTTGTTATGTCATCTACATGGTCCAGGCCGTCCACTTATATCGTTACATAATTGTTTTTACTTTATAACTAGATTATGAAATAATCAGTTACAGGGAAAATTAATTCTTCCAAAGGTTATTTGACCCTCTGAGCGACCCAATCACATTGTAGACAATAAAGTTATGTGGAAGCTAAACCCTCACAACAAAACGTTCATACGAGGATAATATAGTAACCTGCTTGGACTAGCATGAATGACTTTAGCAGTCAACAAACTATGATTGGTCGACTTGAATTTGCAAAAGTTGACTGATATCAAATGGCTGGGGGAAAATTCAAACTGATTATATTTCAAAGTATCCGTTAAATTTTAAGCCACAAACTAATGTTCTACGGGAATTCAGGAACAAAAGATACGGGCATTTGAGCGATTTATTTTTTTTTTTTTACCGGTATTTACTTTTTTTTCTTTACCGGTCGTTTAAGTCCCGAATCAGACCGCCCACTCCCGTGGAAATCCGTGCTCGCTCCGCCGTTATACGCTCATTGGCCGTGGTGACCGTAGAAATCTCTCCCAGTTCCTGAATTTGCCACAGCGAAACCGTATCCAAGCCGTCCCGACCCCTCGCCGGTCATGGAAACCTCGATACAACAGCACGGTTGCCGTACTCATACCGTGCGAAGCTTCCCTGATATCATATTTGCGATCGAAAACTGCGCATTTACCACGGATGATCCGTGAACAGTAGATCTCGGAAAGTCCGTCGAAATCCGTAACCTCATCCGTGACAGTGTGACCGCGGCCTAAAGTAACCAGATTTTTAAATAGAAATTTACACTGCTATAACAATCTTATACAATGAGTGACAAACATATGTATACCTACTTGTGCAAATTAGAAATATACATAAACGAAATTTTAGGGTACTCACCAGCACATATTTCTAGGAATAATTTTTTTCTCTTTCGCCTTATACACGTAATCCCTTTAACATACATGGCAGTTTTCCTTTATAACAATTGTACAGGATATTACTGTAAATATTATGATGAATTCATTTGAATATTGTTTGAGGCTTACTGCCTAACTCTGCCCCTGATTGGCAGAATAATTTGCCCGCCAGGTGGCGTCGCTGCGCGTCCCTTAACATCGCCGATCAATGAGAGGGCAAACCGCCCGCGGATCGCCCTTTATACCTCCTGGCTGGGAGGACCCAATCAATCCTTTTCATTGATGAAGGTTATTTGGTTTTATCTTCCCATGGATGTTTATCGATACATTCAAATAAATAGATAAAATCATAATTATGTATATAAACTCTTATATATGAACATATATATTGACAAACTGATAAATAAACATGTTCTCAATCGACGCACATACACTCGGTTTCTATAAGCTGATTACCATTTTTAAGCGCAGACACTATTTTATTCCATGAATCTAGGAATACTTGAAATTTAACCAGCTTGCCTAGATAATAAATAAATCGCTGCCACTCCTGAAATGGTGGAAATGATTCAACATAACATCGTTTCTGGCACAGGACTAAGAATCAGACCAATGAAAGCAAGTGCCCGATTGAAATCAAACGAACGAGTGCCGGTTTCGCATGTTTAACATTTAATTTGGAATTCTGTGCTCTGGTGTTCCTGCCAAGAGAACCTTGCCATAACAAGCAGCGGTTACACACGAAAGGATGTCTGGGACGACTTCAGTGCATAATCGCTACGTGAGGAGCGTTTTTGGCTTTATAATATAGAAAGGTTTGTTGACTGCGTATGAGTTCCTGGTGTTGGTGTATATGAAAGATAGACTCATATAGTGTGGTTTTCTTCTATCGAACACTGTTTGCCATTATTACAGTGGAAAGGCTTACAGAACAAAATCACTCAATAACCCCGCCTACGATTGTATAAAAAAAGTTCTCGCCTCCAACATGAGTGTATGTGTTCATTCCCGTTCGTGTGTGTGTTTGGTGATTGTAATTGTGTGTGTTTGTGTGTTAACCTAGGAATATTGGGCGAATAATAAATGCGCAAGCTTGTGTTCTTTAGAATGCAGATTTCTAATTAACACATTTTATTTAACATAGATTAATAGCTCGAGGCCAACAATAGGAACTCCTGTGTGTTTCTGCAAATAGGATCAGATAAGAAGAGACATGATGAGATAAGATACATTTAAGAGTCTTTTAAAAAGAAGTTACATTTTACATTATGCTTCATCAATAAAAAGGGAAATACCGTAATCACCAAACATTTTTTTAAATTCTATAAAATAGAAATTACACAAAGTTTTACCATGATTCACGACATATATGAGTGGCACCTTTAACAAAGGAAAGTCTTCTAGAAGGTAATAAACAAGATCTTTACTCATTACATGGCTTCCATCTATTATTATCGGGAATGTCTGACCTCGTGACAGTGGCGTCAATTTATCTTCAAGGGTGGATGCGTGACTCACAACTTTTTATCAACACACACACACACACACATATATATATATATATACATATTTATATGTAAATATATACACCCCTTTTACTGTCTGTGGTCACATTTAAAATGTATCACAATGAAGTTTTGTGTTTTAAAAAATAAGTTATTATGTTTCCACTATAATTTTTTTCTAAATAAGGTTTATATATATATATATATATATATAATATTTCATGTTAAACTCAGAAATTGAACTATATTTTATAATTCTAATTATGTATATATTTCATTTCAAATATAAAAATATTATTCTTTGAATATCAAAGGGGATGATGATAACATTAAATATCTCCAACACTACCACACATTCAACACCCCCAACCCCCACCCACCCACCCCCCCCACCACCCACCCACCCCCCGATTCCTTCTTGTTTTGACGCCCTGCCACGTCATGTTAGAAAGTCCGGTAGATGGCGCACTCATTCATTCCCAGTATGCAGTCAGTTGCTCACCCAGTGCAATATGCCTTAAGTCGAACATTTGTTTTAAGAACTTATGAACCTGGAAAAAATTTCATCAAACCTTTCACTCGGCCGAACAATCTACCCTTCACGTGAGATAAGCAATACTATAATGCAGTATACATTTTTTTTCCTGCGACCGCTCGACCACCGAAGAACTCCATTTTTTTCTGATGCGGATGACAGCTCAGAGCGTGTTATTTTACTTTTATTCTATATGAACTACTATTCCTTGCTCCGAAAAGAAATAGGATAAATAAAATAAATTTAACTTTTGGAACATGATATTTTATAAGAGTGATCAAAACATGCGTCTTTTGAAGAGGTACAGATTTTAGAGATCTCACCAATCAATCTAACTGTTCAACGGAATCGTCAAACCTGAAATTTAAAGATAAAAGTCCTTGATTTTAAAGGAGACAATGCTCTTGATGTATTGCCATCAAAGAAATCAACAGATGTCCGGCCAATACAAACGCTTCATGCAAAAAAAAAAAAAAAACATGATTAAACTTATAGTTCATAACACCATTTTAACTTTTATATTTGTGTTTCCTACATGTCAGTTGGCAAAATGTGACGTATTGTATAATGACCAGAACTAGAATCGTCGGCTGGCTCCAAATTTTGGCCTACGTAGAGTTGCGCAGGGCGGCGTACCGACTAGGCCGAGCTTACAATGCACTACGCTGTGCCTTCCCTGGCCAACGTGGCAATATGACGAGGGACGCAAGGGGGTATAAGAGGTGGACGCAAAAAAATAAACCTATTTATTTTTTTCGCGTACTGTCGGCGTAGAGCATAAGACGCATAAAGTCTACGCAACACTACGCTACTGTACGCCAGACAGACGATACGTCCGCAACCCTACTCCTGTTATACGCAATCCTATACGCGTAGGAACGCCAATTGCATATGCCGTGTGGGTACGCGGTGCCTATGCACAGTATACGCAACTGTACGTCATCGTACGCACATTTATTTTCATGAGCACGCTGCTTAATTTCAGCGCACTGAGTACGCCGCCATACGCAACTCTACATAGGCTCGGTAAAAAAAACCCTTAGGTGTGGATCTTCTACCAGAGCGAGATATGGCTGAACATTTGGCATTTAGCGGGATATGGCTAAACATTTTGCATTTATCGGGACATGGCTGAACATCTGGCATTTAACGAGATATGGCTGACGTTTGACATTGAGCGAGATATGGCTGATGTTTGCATGGTATATAGGGAGACCTGGCTGACGTTTGAAAAAAAAATAGATAGACTTTACTGAGTGACGTTTCACATACAGGAACATATCGCTGACGTAGGACGTATGGCGAAACATAGCTGATGTTTGGGGTATTGAGAGACAGGGCTGATGTCTGGCTGATGTTGTTATGGTTAAACATAATCGATATTTTATGTATAATGAAACATTGCTCTTGTCAGACAAAGAAGAAAACTTGAATGACGCATTAGATTATATATTTTATATTGTTATTATATTTTTCTTCCAGAGTTGTTAAATAAGGCTTAATCGTATGTTCTTATGTAATGTCCCAAGCTCTTCTTCATGTATACAGCCTTAATAATTAACAGTTCCTTTTTCTGATATTGAGACAAACTTCTGATCTTCCATAACCTATCGTAGGTTACACGCACAAGAAGTAATCAACTTTATCAGCGGGGGGAGGGGGGTTGCACTGGTCTGTTCCTTATAACTGTTTTGGTTAAATAATATTAATAATAATAATAAAATGTCTTCCTTGGTTGGACCAATCCCTTTCCATATTCTTGATCTGAATCTGCTGTTATTAAACTGAACAATACGGGGGATAACCCCGTTGATAATTGAAACCCATTTCAGATTACCCTGGGGAAACATTAACTTGGGCTGGTCTGAAGTCTTTACAACAGTTTAGATTTCTCTCAAACTTTAGAACTCTGTTCAATTGAAAGGAATAAGAAGCCTTGTTGTTCTCTCCTCGCCACTGAGTAACCCGTCTGAATGTGGATCAAATGCAAATTGAAGTTTTTTTCCAAAGAGTATAGAAATTAAAACTTCGCACCTGGAACTAACGCCAACAATGGAGTAAAGATTCAAATCAGAAGCGCTTGACGTCTTTACCTATGTCCGTCCAAAACAGTTTTTGATATTTCAATGTTTTGTTCTAGTATTGAGAAGGAAACGGATTGAGAAAAACTTCAGAATTATTGTAACAGCATAACTACAATAGTTTTGATATTCAATATATTTCGACTTTCAATATTTATTTCTTTATTATTATTAAATATATATTTATTTATTTATTTATTATTATTATTATTATCATTCAATTCCACCGTCTGTGTCTCTCTATCTGCCTGTCTGTTTTTCCATTAGCAGGATAACGCATAACCATAACCATATAACATTTTGTCTTTCTGAAGGTATGCGTATGAGAAAGTAGTGAAGATACAAAATAGGCCTGGTAAATGTCCATTTATTACGCAACAAATATATGACAAATTTAATTACACAAATAAAACGTTATTGTGTATCAAACAAATTATAAAATTATAAAAATTTATGAAATATAAACTAAGACACGTTTAACATAACATTTTTTCCAGGAAGCAACTCTTCAATTAAACTGGTCCAGAAATTGTGAGAGTGTAATATATATTGACTGTAAAATTGAAATAAACATTGTACTTGTTCGTTCTTGAATCTCACCTGAGGTAGATTTATAGAGGTAGAGGTAGCTGAGAACTAGTAAGTTTAAAGTGCAATGGAACAGGACTTTTTACTGATTGAATTGAGGCAAAGTGCTAGCATTGGTTCAACTACAGGATATACCCATGGCCTGATATTATTCACTCCATGGCCTGTTGTTATTCTGTTGTTCACGTGCTGAGAAACGTAACTTGAAAGTGCTTCAAATACAGAAAAATGGTGGAAGTAAAAGTATGTTTCTACTATATATATATTCAAGGTGGAGGGTTGGTCATCGATTTGTTTAAAACAAGGAATTTTGTCCATTTACCAAATGATTTTTCATTATTATCCCCACTGTGGGATAGGACTAGTCACCCGTCTTATGCCAGGGTTTTTCCCTGTTTGGTATTTTCTATGGTGATTGTCATGGTGATTCCCTTTGGGGATATATATAAACACAAACACCAAGAAAATGATATTCCAACGCGTGTGCAGCTGGTTTTCCAAATAAATGCCCTTTTTGGCTTTGGTCAGAGTAAGAAACAAAAGGTTATATATTTTTAACTGATATTTACTTTGGACCTTCACCTTAATTTCAAGCTACACAGCCTATTCAAGGCTTTATATAAGATGTTGTAACAATTTATACACTGGGATTGATTTAATTGGGAATACAACTGAATGATAGAAGGCGGCTTAACACAAATAAATGAGCCGAAACCGAAGGATTATGTATTATTTTAACATGTGTAAAGACCTTCAATGATACAGACGATGTACATTTAGATATAAAATAATAAACATGACTTATCTCAGAAGTATTATAAGATTTCTTTATCGTTTGCTTTTTATTTCATTTTGTTCTATAACATATAATACATATATATAAACATTTTCAATAATATAAGTTCATTTTGGCTGATTTAAATGTTTTTTTTCCAGCAAAATCATCCTTACTCTCTAAATTCACCTCACTTATATATGTTGTTATGGTTCTTCTCGTTCGAGTAAACACAATCCATGCACGTGTGTCTGTTTACGATGAGGAGATTGCGTGTGCAGTGTTTTTAATCTTTCGCATATGAAACAACTCAAGGGGCGGATCCAGGATTTAGGAAAAGGGGAGTCCAACCCAAGAGGACTAATGAAAAACCTAAAACAAAGGTCCCCGGGTCCGGAAAATGTTGTTTTAAACCTTTAAAAAGAGGTTGCTTCGGAGGAAAAAAAAGGGGGGTCCTAAACCCCGGACTACCCCCCCCCCTCCTGGATCCGCTTCTGAACATAACACAAGAAGGAGAAACAATACAGCAAAAATACTAAAGAAAGAACGATTGGTATTTTTTTAATCTTAGTAGTTTTAAGTGCGGTGGACCATGATATTATATTGAGTAAATTGAGTCAGGGGCACACGTATGTGACATTTCCCATGGCCTGATAAAATTCTCCTGATAACAGTCGGTGAAACGTAAAATATATTTATTGTGTAAAATTCAGCTGCTCATTTCTTTTATTAATGTTATATATTGTCTGTAAGAATAGCCTATGGCTAATGTTTTTCCAGGATTTTTTACTAGGACCTCCAATAATTTTATGTTAGAAGATTCTAAACCTAATGGATACCATTTTTGCCCCGTCTGACTATCTTGTGGCCTTTATGACATCTTTTCTGATAGGTCGCAGAATATAGGTCACAGTGACCAAATTTCAGTTTTTAAAGGACATTTGCCAAGGACGTCTCAGAATGTTACATTGGAAGATTCTAAGCCTAACCGACTATGAAACTAAGTGAACGGAATTTTATAACATTTTAAACTTCAATCAAATGGTTTTGATAATACTTTAGAAGTGATTTAGAATTTGATAGAATTTATTTACCAAATTCGAACGTGTCGCATATATACATATATATATATATATATATATATATATATATATATATATATATATATATTTAGTTAATATTGTACAATAACACTTTTCATGTGACTAATGCTGCCTGATTTAGTATGGTGATTAGTCCGGACTTGGACTCGAATCTTGGACTCGCGTCCACTTTTTTCTCGACTTGGACTCGGCCTTTGAGTCGAGTTTCCGGGACTCGGACTGGTAATCGGATTCGGAGATAAGAACTCGAGAAATCAGGCCGAGTGCAACTCGATTATAGTAGAAAAAAAGTCACATACTATTAACACACTAGCGAACAACTAAACGAAAATACCAAAAAAAAAGGCTTTCTTCCAATTTTAAGTCCTGCATCGGGAGCTAAATGTTAGTAAACATTCAAATAAATGCAAATAAACTAACATAAAAACATAAATGATAATCTCAAATTTCAATTTTCAATTTATTTTTATAAGGAGATATGTATAGGACCCGGACTCGGACTTGGAATCGGGTTTCAAATGACCTAGACTTGGAAAGGGCGGACTTACATTCGAAACTCAAGGACATTTGCATGCAGAAAATGTGGGCTCAGTGCATAAAAGACACCCAACTAATGAGCCTTCGTTTTTATTTCACGAACTTGAACACTTCAATATTTATTTGTACAAAGTAAACCCACTTTTGGCATTTTTTTCAATGTCGAGAAAATCGTCCAGAGAAATAAATGAAGGAGTGACGCTTATTTTTACTGCATATTTCTAAATTATAAAATATTGTTGTATTTCAATGATACCATTTTATAGTAGAAGCCTATCAGGCCTTTTCTCATAAAAAATACGGGTTCACTTAAGTGTTCTAGCTTATCTATGTATGTTAATGGTGTACCCATATTTGGTATAAGTATTAATGACGTCGGGTACACATATCGTGTCAAGAAAAATACGTTAAGGAAAGACGCTTAATTCTCCTATATAATACGAATATTTTATCAATGTTTTGATATAGTAGAAGCCTATTAGACATTGGATCTACATTTTTTTTTAAAACGATAACGTGGATTCCGTTGCTGTTTTAGCTCCCTAAATTCCAGCCCCGTATGATGCACCTATACGAAATCCCACGTGCATAAATAATACCTTCCGTCAAGATATACCTGAGGAGTAGGAGCGACATATTCTTTGGTGTACATATTAATCCGGCAAAATTTATAAACGGAAAACAAATTGCACGTGTTTCGTTCTTCACGATGAACCTCCAGGGCGAAAATATTCTCTTAAATATCGGCTCAGACTTAAATTACCGTGCCGACAAGATGAAGAAGTAAAGGAATAAACTTGGTCCAGGTTTTTAATCTAAGACGAGGACAGAAAGGAACACATTTGAATTTATTCCACAAACCCTTGTATAACGTTTGGAAATGATGCCCGTGCATAGAAAATGTGACGTCAATTAATGTGAGTGGAGCCGTACGATTATGTCGGGCAACGCCAAAAATCGATCACAGACCGATTCGAAACCAGCCGGATGGTCTAACCGCGTTGACGTTACCGTACGCTTGTGTACCCTGCAATGAACTTTCCATTAGACCGTTTTAAGCTCAGCTGACTAAGTTATCTGAGCTATAGTGATCACCCATTGTCCGGCGTCCGTCTGGCCGCCCGTCCGTCCGTAAACAGGGCACAAATCGTTATCCTTAGACTTAGAAACTTAGACCTACTGTACATCCAGGGAGGTTCTGGGCAAATCTCATTAGAAACCCGAAATTGGGTCATGATGACCTATATTATGTGACGGGTCGAAAACATGATTTTGAGCACCCAGATAGTCAGACGGGGTACAAATTGTATCCATTAGGCCTAGAATCGTAACCTGACATTTAAGGATGTCCTAGGCAATTGTCCTTGGAAACCTGAATCTAGGTCACTGTGACCTATATTCTGCGACCCATGGGAAAAGATGTTGTATGAACACCCTACATGTCAGATGGCGACAAAATGTATCTGTTAGACCTAGAATCTTCTCACACAACATCCTTGGAGATTCTAGGCAAATCTCCTTCGAAACTTGAAATTAGGCCATGTTGACCTATATGATATGACCTACGGGCCAAAATATGACCAAGAAAGTCGGGCAGGGCACACATATTATCTGTTAGGTTTAGAATCTTCTAATGTAATACTCTGAGACGTCCTTGGCAAATGTCCTTTGAAAACTGAAATTAGGTCACCATGACCTATATTTTTCGACCTTTTAGAAAAGTTGTCATAAAGGCGTTTAGACAGTCAGACGAAGCTCAAATTGTATCCATTAGGCCAAGAATCTTCTCACATAAAATTCTGGGAGGTCATAGTCAAATGTCCTTGGACACCTGAAATTAGGTCAGTGTGACGTATATTTTGTAATCTATGGACTGGTAAGTGGTTTTTTAGCACCCAGACAGTTAGACAAGGCACAAATTGAATCCATTAGAGCTAGAATCTTCTTACACACTATCCCTGGGAGGCTCTAGGCAAATTTCCTTGTACACCTGAAATTAGGTAAAGGTGACCTATATTCTTTGACATATGGGCTGAAAAAAACATTAGCCAAGGCTATTCTCACAGACAATATATAACATAAATAAAAGAAATGAGCACCAAGTCAAAATTAGCTGAGCGTCATGGCCCATGGGCCACTTGTTTATGTTGTTGCATTATCGTTGCCTGATCGTCGTAACTAGTTGCAGGGAAAATGTATGAACGTGTACATGGTTTTATAGAAAAAATGAGGAGCAACACTGCATAGCCAAACAGGCTCAATAGTGTCACTGTAGTAAGTATTGAAAATAGAGTTGCATTTCCATCACACATTTACTCATGGAAAAAGTTTAAATTTTAAAAATGTTTAAAATGTATATTTGTTTATACTTTGTACATTAAAACCACTGATACTTGCGTTAAAGACAATATGTGGCAGTTTATCTGGCAGTTAGACAAGTAAAAGTATCTTCCTCTAAAAGTACATTTAAATAATTTTCATGTTCAATAACATTAATATTTCATGTTAGAACCCCCAGTATAATATATGTCATATGATACTCATATCCCCAATACAAACTAAATCTCAAATACAGTTGTAGTTTATAAGGGTTAAAAACATTTGTCGTTGATGTAAATTAAAAAAAACATGTTCCCCGCCAAAATTACTATTTTTAAAGCCTTGGAAGATATAATACGTATTCCTTGGATATTTGTTTATCAGACGCTCAATATTGGCATGATGTTCGCTTGTGTCACCTTGGCACAAGATATAAACTCAAGGTCACATAAGACACATTTAATTTGTAACGAGATTTTAAAGATTACTTTATATTCTTGAACATAAAGCAAACAAAAAGCAAAAATATACGTTGTCCTTTTTAAGGGATCGTAACGGTTATATCGCATTTTAAGAGGTATTTATGTGTATGGTGTTTCGAAAACAGTTTATTAACTGTTGGGAACTTTGATCTATGTTTTTTATGGTGAAACTAGCTGGTAACATTAATTCTTAAGTTAAGTCATAAATCTGATACGTTTTATGTCATTTAGCTTTTTTTATTCATTCATTGAATGATCCACTGCCTTTACAAATCACCCTGTGTCCCATCATGTCATTCAGCTGATGGTATGGAATTATGCGCTCAGGAATTGTGAAATTCAGAGTAGATGTTTTTCAATATTATTCCTCACTGGATTTATGGCACCGCATTATCGCATGGCAGTTATAATAATAATAATAATTATTATTATTATTATTATTTTTAGTAGTAGTAGTAGTAGTAGTAGTATGATCATTGTTATTATTATTAGCATTATTATTATCATTATTATCCTAATATTATTATTATTAATTATATTTTTAGTTTATTTCCTTTGTAATTATTATTATTAAAATTTTGTTATTAATATTCCTCTTATTCTTATTTTTATTAGTTTTATTTGATCATTATTATTATGTTTATTTCTATTGTAATTATTATAATTATATATGTTATTCTTATTTTTATTGTTATTATTATTATCATCATCATTATTATTATTATTATTATTATTATTATTTTTATTATTTTTCTGTTTATGTTTGTTTATTTCTATTGTTGTTATTATTGGCAATATTATTAATATTATTATTTTTAAAATGGATTAAGTTTTTATCGCATAGTATACTTGAAAGATATTTGATGTTGTCTTATAACATGACATATACCCAGATCTGAGGTGTTTAAGTTTACAAGGACCGCGGTGTTATCTTGCAGGCATAGCAGCTGAGAACAAAAAAAGAAAGCCGGCCACGCTTGAATGAAAACAGGAACGGCGCGTGTCACCGTGTCTATAGGACCAACAGCTGAACAAAAAAAGTTTTGAAAGGAGCCTGAAACTAGCAGTTTTACAATAAAGAAATGGGCGGAACCATTGTAAGAGCGGGGGAGACAGAAAATAATATCTTTAGACATCCGTTAAAAACACGACCGGTTCCAAGCCTAAATAACTTAAAGACACAATGCCCCTTCATATCTATACTATATTAATATTTCCCTTGAGTGTTTGATGTATAAGCAGCAATATTATAATAAGAAATCCGGTTGGCACACCACGGAGTGGTGATGGGATATTCTTCATGAATATTCATGAGAGCCCATGTCCAGGGACATTAAAAGCTGTGTATCTGACCTTGGCGTGCATTCCTTGTTCTGTGTGGCCGGGAGCAGGTAGCGTTTGGTCAGGATTAGAAAGAACCCGGGTACAGGTAATCATATTATATGCAGTCTTCCACTATGTCCACTTTTTTATTTTATTTTTCAATTTCCTGCAAACTGAATCTTTAGTGGATGCCTAATATGGCAAATGAATCTTTGAGATGCCCAATGTGTCCCCGCTATTTGGGTGGGTTTATTTGGTATAGATTTACATTGGTCAAGTCTCGATAATAAGTCTCAATAAATTTGCAGATCGGCACTGTTTGTCTTAGCTCATATTAAATGAACGCGCGAAAAATGCATACTTTTCGCATATTTTAAATTTCCTATCAATCGGAATAGTGCATAAGTTTATTCAAATTTCTTAAATTTTCAGACTATTACGTAACATGGGGAAATCTTGGATGGGTTTTATTCGTGCCATAAGATAATGCTTTATGGGATTTAGTGTACTGGGGGAATCTTAAGCGTAAATGCCCCTTCAAACTGTTTTATTGAAGGGGCATTTAAAAATATTGCATCGGTTAAATTTGACCATGTATGGGTGGGGGGGGGCGGGGGGTGTTGGATCTTGGGGGGTTTTTTTTTTTACCCTTGCTTATATTATACATGCGGCGTCCACGTGTTTTATTTCTGATCTTGTTCATAATCTGATTTGTTTCGGAAGTAATGACAACCAAGAATGCATTTTTTCATCGACAACCAAGAATGCATTTTTTCATCTACCTCTACGATGGGCGGTTTCTTTAATTTGCCAGTACGATGATAGCCAATGATGACAAAATTTAGTGTAGCCTTTGGGGTGTGGAGCCAAAATAATCTTTATAGAAGCGCCAAACCAAAGTCGGCGTATTGTAAATGAAGAAGTTTATTTCTGTCTGTCGGGGTGGGGGGGGGGGGGGGCTTGATCCGCGTATATGAAATAGCTGTTAAAAGAAAACGGCAAAAAATAAGCAGCAGCTAAATGAGTATGATACTCTCAATTTATGGTCTGGCATAATGGTATTATAGCCATAAGGTGGGGGGGGGATGAACACTTGAGCTAGCCATGCTTGAGAGGTTGCCATGCTTAAACAGTGCACTTTTTTCAGGGCAAGGCCAAGGAAGATGAGGATGTTGTGGGGGTTGCTGTTGCTTCCCCTGGCACTGGGACATGAACTGCCGATAGATGTCTGTAAGTAATATTTACCTTGTGGATGTAGCTACACAAGGGTGCCAATCCGCCTACCTTTTTGAAAAAGAATGTCCCATCTGGCTTCCCCTCTGTACATATTGACCCAAGGTATTTTTAAAAAAGCAAGGCCTTCAAGAAGGATGTGTCAACTTGTTCATGAACATGATTGTAAACACAGCAATGTTGAGAAAAGGGGTGGTGAACGCGGAAGGTTGTTGGGTTGCATATATGCGGAGGTAGAAAGGTTACTTTGTTGTCAAAAGCCATTAGCAAAGCCCCGACTTACCGCCACATGCCTTTGTTGAATTTTGTTTGTTTCCGGGCCCCAAATGATAAATACATTGATATAAACAAAACAAGCAGGCTGTGCGCTTGACATAAACGCTTGTTATGTTGATATCTGTATTACTGGCCTATTTATTACTGGCCTATTTTCTTTAAAGATTCAAAAGGTAAAAGCGATTGCTCTTTTAACGCTTTGGGGGAGGGGGGGGGGGGCGGCTTCCTCTGTGTCCCTTCTACTTAGGTTTTGTCACTTTTACTTTGGGATCCCTATAATCTCGTCGCTCTGTATTGTATCATTCTTTTCATTAGTTGGGACTTCCTCGTTAGGAAGTCCCTGATTAAAGTCCTGATTAGAACTGGTTATTCAGAACCCTCTGTCCATAAGTTGTATTGCACGGGCATATGGCTGCAGTCTGTTGAAGAACAATTTCGCTTTTTAATGGTAACGTCATTTTTGTCATTTAATTATTTGGTAAGAACGAATAATCCTTAAATTGGATTTGAGGGGAAAGAATTTCTCCTGTTCCATTTGAGGGAAAGAATTTCCCCTGTTATCTCCCTTTAATGGGATTCCCTTAATGGGATGACCAGGTCATCACATTATTCTTAATGAGACTATTTTTATACCAAATTTGTCCGAAAACTACATGGACCTTTTTTTGGAACTTATTTTTGGGGTTCGTCTAAATAAGTGGTTTTTCTAAATAAGTAGTTTTATCTAAACAAGTTGCAATGTGTAGTTGCATGTGTATTTGCATGTGTAAAGTTAAAACTTGACATATTGCAGTAGTATAAGACGTAGTAGAAGACGTTGATCTTTTGTTTTAGGTCCCACAACTATCTCTGAGAACCGCAATGGCCACGAAATGAAAGCCAGACCGAATTACGGACCTTTCGGATACCACGCCACCTACTTGGACACGGGGCTCCCTCTGCCGGCGGGAATCGTGAAGAGGTTCGTGATGAATGTCCACCGCGACGTCTCGGAGTTCCAGATGATTCGGCTACAAATCTGGCAGCCTATGGACGCAGCTTCTTACCAATATACCCTTACCTTCGAGAAGGAAGTGTTGCTGAGACCGGTCGATAATTCACGACTCTACTACTCTGTAAGGAACTAAATCTTAAAATTTACGGAACGAATCCTTAAAATTTACGGGAGTTCCTTGCCTAAAGTAGACAAAAGTAGGCATTTTTTGTGTGCCAGAACTGATCCTAACCTACTCCCACTGGTTAGGGGGGGGGGGGTTTAAATGAACCTATTGGAAAGGGGGGGGGGGGTAAAAAGGATGTTCTTTAGGGAACATTGAAAAATTCTGGATGGTGGGGATAATACAGTGTAAAATTCCGCACAACTGGATCAAAATTTGAAGAAGAAGAAAACGTCGAGGGGGGGGGGGGGGTAAAAAGGATGTTCTTTAGGGAACATTGAAAAATTCTGGATGGTGGGGATAATACAGTGTAAAATTCCGCACAACTGGATCAAAATTTGAAGAAAAAAAAACGTCGAGTATCCCTCTGAAAAAAGTAATGCTACTTCGAATGATCAGACGCCTTTATCTCGTATATCTCAATTTCTAAATCTCGCTCGGATAAGTTTTTTTTAAACTAGATTAATTTTTTTTTAAACTAGGTAACGGCGTTTCTTTTTTTTTACAGCTGCTGACTTTCGAAATCCCAGAATGCCCTATGATCCGTGCTGGTTCGTTGGTTGGTTGGACCGTCGAGTCTATACAGCCTATCGCCTACACGAGGGATCAGCAGTACCCCGTGCTTGTCCTAAGACACGGTTCCCGCTACGAACACCAACTAGAACCAAAAATTCAAAATACCTACAGGTTTGAGGACTCTGCAGAATCAAGAGGAATCTACTCGGTCGCCGTGGACATTGGCTCTCGTAAGTAATTTTAATGCAACCTTCGCAACCGGCAGTGTTTATCCCTAACCAGGAAGGGGGATCCCGCTCGTCCTTCTCCCGTGAACTGAAGCCTAGTGTTTGTAGGGGTCGTTATTGTATAGAACTTTTTAAAAAAATGTCTCTACAGATTCTCCATAAAGATCGGCCCCGATACTGTTTATCAAACCCCGAAAAGTTGCTTGATTCCACATTTAGGATATTCATATGGTTAACACGTAGTTTCATTTCAAAATTAAAAATTGGTTATGTGGAGTACCAGGTTAACATAATTTATACCAGACTACATGCTTTATCCAGGCATGACTTTGGTGAAAAAATCCAGACCTATTCCTCCTAAGATAACCCCCCCTAAAATGTCCTGTTTTGGTCCCCAAATATTATCTTGGCGCTGATTTCGCGTACTGGTGACTTAATCTTAGCTGTAATTCTTTGCAGTTGAGGGTGGAACCACCTGCGCCGTAAGCAGTGGCATTTGTTCTCAAGATGCAGATTGTCGGGACCTGGGTACAGGTATACTCTGCGCATGTCGATACTCTTACATTGGAAACGGACGGATCTGCGTATCTATGGGTGGGTAGCTGCCACTTTACAATCACTCGGCTGTACAGGTTTTTTATTTATCTAAAGTCTGTAAATTCTGTACTTCTGAAATTTAAAATAATTTCTTGCGAAATTATTAAATATTTTCTAGGTAATTTCGCCTCTGCTACGAAAATAACGCGTGGAGGGGGGGGGGGGAATTACGTGTTAAATATTTATGCAGTTGTACAATGAATAGGAAAATTTACTTTCAAAGCTCGTTGCTATGTCTTATTTTTAATGCATTCCTAAGCGCATTCCTAAGCAAATTTCAAATCTTGCTATATTTTATATTAAATTGCAGCATGTGTGGCAAAGAAAAAGGGACTTGTGCGATCAATCTGCAATGTTTGTGCTAAATTTTCAAAAATTGTATTTCAGACATGACTGTTGGTGTCGTGGGCACCATATCCGGTTACCTGAACAACATGAGACTGGAAGGACAAGGGCTGAATGCTTTTGCGGTGCTCAGAGAGGGCAGGATTTACTCCACTATAAGCGGGGTCGGAGGTCAACTAGGCTACGGCTACATGCACCTGATGGGTTTCGGTTCTGTATTAGGCTGGCTGTTCGCTCTGGACAGAAGCGGCGCAATGAATGGGTTCATGCTCACTGGTACGCTCATATCCCGGGGGAACTGTTCATTATGGTAGTGCAGAGACGGAGATTTTGTGTTTGAATAGTTTTCGATATTGTTTTGAGGGTTTTCAGATTCCGGTTAGATTCGGAAGGTATCCCTGGATTACTTATCCCTGGTAAATTTTAAAAACGGGGAATTTTAAAGAAGGCATTGTCATTAGCTCAAAGCGAGAGCTTAAGGGTGCAAAAGGGTTGCTAGGCCATATTTTGGATATGGGTTGAGTCATGGCAAGAAAGTGGGCCCGGGATGTTTTCAGAAACTTGTCAGTTTAAAAAAAAATATTCGTACTTCAAAAAAATATTCGTACTTCAAAAATGTAATGGTTACAGAAAAGTTGCATGGGGGAAGCTGGTGGTCGCGTGAGTATTACAGAATCGTAATATCAACATCCATCTATCTTATTATATTATCACTGGGACAAATGTCTTTATCAGCGGCAGTTTCGTAACTACATTTCTCTACAGGTGGAAACTTCAACCGCACTCTTACCATAACTTTCATTGACCTTGGGAGAAGCGTGCGGATTTCCCAGCGGGCGAAATGGATAGAAGCCGGAAACTACCTGAGCCTGGATACCCAGATAGATGGCCAGATACCAGACATACTGATGACTAGTCAAATAGAGTTCCTAGACTTCCACGAGGACTTCACTATAAGCTCTGCTGGTAAGGATCATTTTTTTTTTCTAGATGTGACTAGATTTATCTAGTAGAGACTTCTAAATGAGAATTTTGTGAACATTAATACGGTCCCTACAAATTGATAATTAAAAAGAAACTTAAACGTTAACCACTGTTTGCTCATTCTTAAAGGACACTAAATAAGCATGCCAAAATGATTTGGGGGGGGGGGGTTACTTTTTTAGGGGGGGGGGTTACTTTTTTAATTGAATTTCTATTTGTGGTACTGTTTATACTAAGTAGATGGGGGGGGGGGGGAGGCAGTTAAAATTTTGTTGGCGGAATTCTTATTTTGGTCTTTGTCAACAGGTTTGATACAAGCGTCGTCTGTGAGACAGTATCGCCTGACCACTGATGTGGGGGGAGTGATGAGGACCGTCGTCCGGCAGTTCCGCTGGGAGCAGACAATAACCTACAAGGACTACAATCCGCGGTTCACCATGGCAGTTTACAGATTGATGGGCAGTGCGTTGCAGACAACTTATGAAATGCAGGACTCTACCATTAAACACTACGGGGTATACGAGGTTACCCTTCCTGGTGAGCTTGAATAAAATAACTTGCACTTGCATGGAATGGGGTTCAATTTGAACATTAATGTGGCACTTCTCTGCTGTAAAATGTCGGTAAACGTTAATTTCAGTTTAGGTTGGCGACTTTCCTGAAACTTCACTGTGATATAGCTCAATTTAGCGCATGTTGAACTGGCGTATTCTTCTATGTGAAATCCTCTAAACCTTGTTCCGGTAATGACCTTGTTTCGGTAATGAAAGGTCGCATTACCGAAACGAAGGTTGTGACGACCTGCAGTAATGAAGTAGTAACTTGCTGCAGTTCGCCTAATGGCCAATAAAAATGTAATTAACCGCCCTTCCTCGTTCCCATGTTAAAATCATGGATAATGGTTCTAAATTAAATGTAGTTCGATGATTATTACTATTTTTATCAGTTGTATCAACTGATAGTTCTGTTTATAACATATTAAATTCTGTTATTGAGATTTATTCTCATTAAAATTCATAATTATATACACAGGTGCTGAACCGCCCCCAAAAGGTTCAACAGGTGCAACTGGTGCGCCAGGTCTACCGGGACAAGCAGGACCACGGGGACCCGAAGGTCCTGCAGGATTCAAAGGTGTTCAAGGACCGGAAGGACCAGCAGGCTTCGAAGGACCACGAGGCAGAGCCGGTCCCCGCGGGCCCACTGGGGCGACCGGGCCCCCTGGTCAACACGGATACCCCGGCGGCCCCGGACAAGCTGGACTACCCGGACTCCCTGGACCACTCCTTGATGTTATACAAGGCCCCTCTGGACCAACTGGAGCTACAGGTAAAATCTTCTGTATCAATTTTTAGAAATTAAGTAGTGGGCAAGGTAAATTATCCGTAGTATTTATTCTAACAAATTTATTGTAACAAATTTATTCTAACCAGACTGTTCAGACAAATGTTTTCGCCAGGATTTTTTAAAATGCAAGAATTACATTTGTAGGTTAGCGGTTAGTCTTTCAATGAACTAACCCCTACTCTATATATAACTAAACCCTACTCTATATATAACCAAATCCTACTCTATATATATTGAAAATCTAAAAGGACTTTATATATTAGGACTCTAATAAAAAAAGTAAAATCATCTCAAATAAAAAAAGTAAAAAGATTTAAGGAGAATTTCATAAATAAAAGAAGAATTCCTGCCAGGAATTCAAGTTTCTAGCTATTGTAACAAATTGGTTGTGATAGTGTAGCGCTCCTAACATCGCATATTTCTGACCTACAGGCGAACGTGGGCCAATGGGACCACAAGGTTTTGACGGCATGAGAGGCCCAACCGGACCTACTGGTGCAATTGGTATGAAGGGACCAATCGGATTCCCGGGACAGCAAGGAGAGATGGGAATGCCTGGACAAAAGGGATACACTGGGGCAACCGGTCCTGACGGCGTGGAGGGCATGAGGGGACTGGATGGTGCACGTGGTTTGGATGGAAAGCCGGGATTACCTGGACCTCTGGGTCGGGTTGGAGAACAAGGGCCACAAGGCGCACCTGGTGCCATGGGACTACAAGGAAGTATGGGGGCTACAGGAGATGCCGGTAGGTTTCTTATTGCCTGCCGTAAAGTGAGATCCGAAAGATGGACTGAGTATTAATATTGCCTGCCGTAAAGCGAGATCCGAAAGATGGACTGAGTATTAAACCTTTTAAATCGCTATGAAAATTTGGCGATAAAGCCCTATACCTTATAATATTGAGATTAAAAAAGATTAAGTTTCGTCAACGAAATATTATTTATTATATTAGGTTTCGTAATTAACCTGTTAAACTTGGCAGCTGTGATAAATTAATCTGTTAAATTGTTCGTGAGATAATTGCTCAGGGCAATTATTTTGCTCGGCAATTTGTTTATAACAAAGGGTAGGTATTTTCAAATTTTGTAGCAAATTGTATCCAGGATTAAATTGGTCTGTATACTATGCCCACCTGTTATCATTTTAAGTGTTATTTGCAAATGTGCTATAACAGCAAATGTGCTATAGCAGCAAATATTTCTCACAAATTGAAATAAATCCTGCAGGATTCGCCGGATCATCCGGTCGCCCCGGTCAGACTGGAGCAACTGGATTACCTGGACCAATGGGAATGCCGGGTTCAGTCGGTGCGACAGGAGAAACTGGCGAAAGGGGATTATCAGGACGACCGGGAGCTGCAGGGCTAAGAGGCAAGTACTGATTTGATGTTTCCGGGAATATTATCGTAAATAGAACTCCTGGCACCTATAAATACCCCAGGGATCTTGGCCAACGGCTTTCGTAACTTAAATCCCTAACGGATTAAAAAAAATTGAAACTAAAACTTTTGCAATATTTAGAATACCACAAACTTGAGCGGGGACTAAAAATGGAAATCCTTGGGGTTTAATATTTATATCGATAAGTTCATCAGCAGCTTGAAACTACGTATATAAACCTAGATTTTTACTATATACCTAGTTATAGACACCTAGTAAAACTTGCTTTTTGGAACTCCGGTAGCTTTTTGGAACTCCGGTAACTGTTCCATGCTAACGTAAATAAAAATTCTCATAAACAGGACAAACTGGCGTCGCTGGACCGAAAGGCGCTCCCGGCCAGAAGGGGGCTGATGGCCCAGCTGGACTGAGGGGACCCGCCGGACCTGTTGGATTCCCCGGAGCACCAGGAAGTAAAGGACAAAGAGGATCCCCAGGGCCTATCGGAGACGTTGGATTAACTGGCGCTAGAGGTTTTGTAAATTATAAAATGTACAAGAGGGAACTACATGCTTCAATAATTTAAGACTCGTAGGGACTTTCAACGAATCCCACTACAAAAATATTTTTGAAAGTACTTTCACGGGCCTTGTTTGCCTTGAGTAACATGCTGTAAAAATCAATTGAAATAACTGTTCTTTCAGCACTGTTCTTTACAGTTTCAGCACTGTTCTTTAACTATTACTCCGGTAAATGTATGGATATGATGCGCCAGAGTAAATGTATGGATATGATGTGCAACGACAGTTTTGCGCAACAACTGTTCTGTTGGGACTTGTTACAGGTATGACTGGTATATCGGGTGCGCCCGGCCTGCAGGGAGCCCCAGGTTTTGCCGGGGCCACTGGCCTGGATGGACCCGCCGGCCAACCCGGAGCACGTGGACCGATCGGTGATACTGGACCCGCAGGGTTCCCAGGCTCGCCCGGACGCCAAGGTGAGCGTGGAAACTCCGGAGCTGCTGGTATCAGAGGAACCCCAGGAAGGGCAGGAGCAATCGGATCCCCAGGTGTCCCCGGAATCTTAGGCTTGACTGGAGAAAGAGGAGACGCCGGCGCTCAAGGTAGTCAATAAAGTGGTATCTGCTATATAGCAGCAATATGATAGATATCAATAATAGCTATATAGCAGCAATATGATAGATATCAGTATTATTGTAGATTTGTAGATTGCCGGTTATTGTAGATTCGACTAGATTCCCGGAATTTTGTAGATGCCGGAATATTGTACAAATGGTACAACGCTTGTATCCTGTATGAAACCTGTAATACTTTATTGTATACAACAATAACATAGTGCAATAACTGTATTGCATGCAACACTTTAACAATATTAAAGAAACTTATAAATTGAAATTAAATTTTCAATTTTTAAATTTGTTAATACCAGGATGAGAATCTATAGTACATGGTTTATATGGTCTGCTTATTTTTTTTTTTGGGGGGGGGGTATTTTCGGAATATTTTGCTCTCTAAATATTAAAGCTAAACTTTAAAGCTATAAATACTGTAGTAAAAGCACAAAAGCATAATACATGGGTATCTAATTAAAAGGAATGAGTGGGAGGACTGGCGCCACTGGGGCTCCCGGAATACCAGGATCGAGAGGCCTCCCCGGAGCGGCAGGAGTTATGGGAGCAACTGGTGAGCCCGGACTAGAAGGGCTGCCCGGTGCTCCGGGTTTCAAAGGACTAAAGGGCAGCACAGGACCTCGTGGACAAGACGGTGCCACCGGGCAACCGGGTCCCATGGGAGCAACTGGTCCCATAGGTTCTGCAGGTCCTCCCGGATTCCCAGGACCAGTCGGACGTCCGGGAAGTAGAGGTGAGGTCCTAAAATGGAAGATTCCTCTTTAATCGCATCATGACGTTCGCACAAGTGTTCTTTGTAAAGTAGGTTCTTAGACCTGAAACGGTTTTCGGGTAAACTGTTCTAAGCATTCTTATTACGAACTATTATTTAGAACTTGTCCCTACGAAATGCGTGAAGTCTCGTTAATTTTTTAAATAGCTATATGTATCGGCATGAATGGCTTTTGGGTTGAAAACTCTGCTCTGACCCGCAGCTGTACTCTTAGTCTTGGAGTCTTGCAAGAAGTTGCAATAGATTACTTGTAATTTAGACTGGAGTACCAGTCTGCAACTGTACCCGCCTGTAACTTGGGGTGTGGAACTAGGAATCGTGAAACCAGATAAGTCTTAATCCTGAAAATGCTTCATTTGGTGAATTGCAGGACCCAATGGTATACCTGGTTTCCCTGGAGAAAGGGGTGCAACTGGACCAGTGGGAGCCCCAGGCAGGAATGGATTACAGGGTGTTACTGGTAAAAGGGGAATGCCTGGAGATGTTGGTGAAAGGGGTGCACCTGGCCGGGACGGAGCCCCTGGACAAAGAGGATTTACTGGACCAGCTGGTTTTGACGGACGGCCAGGTATGAACTCCGCTGCATTGGATGCAGATTCAAGGCTCCAAACCTTGCTATCGCGGTATAGCTGCGTAATATTAATACTAGAGTTGTAGCTTAAGTGGGTGACGGCTAAACTGATCGCCTGTAAAACTTTCCAGCAGAGAATCTAAAAAAGGTAGGGTCAAAGGTAGAATTCCTTGCAAAAATTCAAAGGATAGCGTCTTCCCGAAATAGTTCCAAACAGAATGGTCTAACGTTACAAGAACTATGGTACGAACTATGGTACAAAGAATTTGTATCAGATGGTGATATCGGATCACTTGTCGAAAAATAACGTGCGTCATCGTTAAGTGATCACGAATTACATTAATATTTTATTAAATAGACTATTGGACTGTTTATATTAATTTGGTATAATACATAATGACTGATACTCGTCATTTAAATTCCCCCAGGGACTGTTGGCGCTGAAGGTGCTACTGGACTAGCAGGAGCCCCAGGATTGCCCGGAAGGAAAGGTGCCACTGGAGCTGCGGGTATCCCGGGAGCTGATGGACGGCCTGGACGCATAGGATTCCCTGGCGCGGCAGGACTGACTGGGAGAATGGGCGGCACTGGTGCTACCGGTGAACGCGGACCCACTGGACTCCGTGGAGCTGACGGTGCCCCTGGAAGGATTGGTCTAAAGGGAGCTACAGGTTTAGCTGGCCCATCGGGGATCCCGGGACCACATGGTGCAACAGGCAAGATTTAGAATGCCTTGCAACAATATGGCAGTTCTAAGAGACCCTCCCCCCCCCCCCCCCCCCCCTTTCTGAATTATACTTGTAGGAGCTAGTTCCTTGCAGTTTCTTGCAATTACAGGCAACATTAAATCTTTGCCTCTTAACGATAAGTTAAAGTGGTCTATGAGATTGTGGTCTCTATGGGATTGTGGTCTATCAGATTGAAGCCCCATAGGGGGCTTCAGATTAATGGAGGCTGCTTTGAAAAAGCAGGGGCAGGGTGTGTACTCATGTCTGAGTACATGAAGGTTGTACAATGGTTCGTAAGGAATCCGTTAATGCGTTAGCATTTTCTTCCCGTGTATTAGTTTTCCCTGGTAGTGACGTTAGCGGTAGTGACGTTAGCATCAGATTAAGAATATTCTTAATCTGAAACTATTTTAATTTAAATTCGCATGTTTGTCTTTTTGTATAGTTATTATGGAAACTCTATTATTATGGAAACTCTATTCCCGTCTCAAAGGACATACTGGCCAGCCTGGACGTTCCGGTGAAGTTGGACCACCTGGACCTATGGGAAGGAAAGGCCTCGCTGGAAGCACTGGTGACGCTGGAGCACCTGGTCTGACTGGCCCGGTCGGCCTCCCAGGGCCAAGAGGGGATACGGGAGCTCGAGGATTTAACGGCGCTGTTGGTGCCACTGGCAGTACAGGACCAGATGGAATCCCAGGATCTCCCGGTCCTAAAGGATTAACTGGACTAGCAGGACTACAAGGAGCGCGAGGACCAACGGGTAACGCATGGGGAACTTGCACCTGCTGTGCATTAGCAGTAACATATAAACTGATTTTTTCCTGAATGTCCTTATTTTCATATCCTGATTGTCCTTAGGGTAGGCAATATTTAATTCGGTTTATTGTAATTTGAGGTTTGTCAGACGACGTTAGTCTAAATGTCTCGCTGCACATAAATTGACCCACTACACACGCATCACTACACACGCATCTGATAACTCTGAAATCTTGTTAAATTAATTTTTCTATGCATGTGGGGTATCCATCTCTATGCATGTGCGGTATCCAGTCTTCCGCCATTACGGTCCTAACCCGAACTTCATAATTTAATCGCGCAATTTCTTACACACATTATGTAATTTTATACATGTACCATAAATGACGGCATATCTGGGGAAAATCTGTTTGACCGCAACATTGCCTGAACTACTTGCCAGTTCTTTCGGTTCTAAAAGTAAGAAATTGAATTTTGAATATGAAAAATTTTTTATTCTCGTTTTCTAAATGCAGGATTCACCGGTCCAGACGGATTGCCAGGACCAGTTGGAGCTCCCGGACAGAGGGGACCTACTGGTTTACAGGGAGCCCGTGGTGCCACTGGTGTAGCTGGTCTTCCCGGGATGACTGGCTTGAAGGGTTTAATGGGAGTTGCGGGACCAGCTGGATTATCGGGATTTCCAGGTCCGGTCGGGGTTGCCGGGGCGACTGGTGCACGAGGAGCAGATGGAATCCCCGGTATAGCGGGAAGAAATGGCGCAAAAGGAGCTACTGGACCAGCTGGCGAGGCAGGCTTCCCGGGTATGGGTAGATTATATTAGCTCAGTCCGCGTAATTTCTATGGCCGCCTTGCTTTTGATTACTTGGGATATATTGCACTTAATATATGCACTTAATATAAAGCCAACGATTAGAGGCAGCAAAATGAAATAGAATAATTTTCTTAATATTAAAGGGCTCTCGTTGCATTGCTTGCCTGTTCCATTGAAAACTGGTAGTTGCAGTTGCCGATACTTTAGCATCTGTAACAAAAGGCGTGGCGTAATTTGTAACAGAAGGCGTAATGTTCTTAACTGGCGTAAAATATTTGCATTGGCGTAAAATATCTGCATTATGTCTTGCTTACTGGTTCTTGGTTTGATCGCAGGACGAGCTGGGGAAGTAGGACCTAAGGGATTCAAGGGCCCGAACGGATTAAATGGCGAAAATGGACGCAAGGGATTCACGGGCCAGCCTGGCAGACCAGGAGCTCCTGGTAGCAGGGGACCAGTCGGCAGACCTGGGCTTTCGGGCAGGATTGGCATTGCGGGTATGCCGGGTAGCATCGGGCTCGTCGGACAAATGGGAGACGCCGGACCAAGAGGTCAACCTGGCGTTCCTGGATCCATTGGACCAAGAGGCTTTACTGGCAGACAAGGAATGCGGGGTGCGTATTTTTATTCTTATCGTTGTAGATGCTCTATAATCAATCCACGATTCTTGTACAGGTGATTCTTTTGGAGGATGCTTGAAGATGATTAATCCCCCTAATAATTACTGTTCTGCATAAGAATCTGATGGGCGCACTCCCGCGCGTTCAAGAGCAGGGAAGCTGGCATTGCTAGTACGACCACTTGGAATAAACAAGGGGGGGGGGAATGGAATATATATCAAAGGGGGGATGCACGCTCAAATAGGAGAATAAAGAATAAGATGGAGGGGGGGGGGATAAAGAATATTCAAGATTGGGGGGACAAGGGATAAAGAATAAGATTGGGGGGACAAGGAATAAAGAATAAGATGGGGGGGGGGGGACAAGGGATAAAGAATATTAAAAATATACCTTTGTTAAATGGAAGAGGAATAGTAAAAAAGGAATGGAAGGGGAATAGTAAAAACGGATGACATCTGATTACATATGTTTACATATCTGCCCCGCCTCCAGTATTGTTTACATATCTGCCCCGCCTCTTGAATATTAAGGGTTTTTTATTTTTGTACCACTTTTTCGGAACAGCGGTTTGAATTGTGCAATGGTATTTATAATTGTTGTCACAGGTGAAATTGGCGAGATGGGTGCTGCTGGCCCGGTCGGGGACGCTGGTCCGCCAGGACCAAACGGCTTCAGAGGCCCACAAGGTTTCACCGGTCCAGCTGGCAGGCCAGGATCCAATGGGCTGGATGGCGCCCGGGGCTTGAATGGTAGAGCTGGACTGAGAGGACGAAATGGCTTCCCTGGAAGGAATGGTGAACAGGGTTTGATCGGCCCTGCCGGCTTGGATGGCATGATCGGAGCGATGGGCGCCACAGGACCACGTGGTCCTGCTGGACGAGACGGCATTCCTGGTAGACGTGGTGAAGTTGGTGTCTCCGGTCAGCTTGGGTTCATGGGAGCTACAGGTAGGAGTGATTTTTAACTTTTAACTCGCCCAGCAGGGCTCTAATATTCATGCGAATCGGTGACTCTGTAAAATGTAATTTGATAGCGCTGCTCCTATTTGGAGGTACCTGCGCTGTCAACTTCCCCTTGAGAGTACTAGGTCTGTATTGGTCTATATACATAGAATTATAAAAAAACAACAATAAAACAGAAAAAAACTAAAACAATAAAACAGAAAAAACAACTAACTAAATTCTTTTTCTACAGAGAAAAAAAACATAAAATTTAGAGAATATTCTGTATTCTAAAAAATATTTAATATATTGTACAATTTCAGAATATTTGAGTTTTGACATTGGAAATCAACAACAGAATTAAAATAAAACCCTCGAAAAGTAAAACATTTCTGGGTTTAGCTGGTTCTAATCCTGCTGGTTCTAATCCTGCATCTTCATAAAACCTCCCTGGATCTTCATAATCTTTAGATGTGACCTACTTCTTTCCCCTAGGTCAAGCAGGCAGGCCGGGAGCACCAGGTTACCCTGGTCGACCAGGACGTCCAGGCTACAACACGACTGACGTGGACGAATGCCGGGCCGGTAACGGCGGATGTCAGCATATCTGTGAGAACTTGTACGGAAGCTATAAATGCAAGTGTTACACTGGCTACATGCTGAGGGAGGACCTGAGGACTTGTGACGGTAAAACTCAACAACTTTTATTATTACACATGTGATGAAATTCCAGTTGCTAAATATGGTTCTAGTCGCTCAATATGGTTCTGTGCAGTGGTTAGATTATATGGTTAATATGAAATTTGATTATCAGTATAGTTTCTAGACAAATACAATCGACAAATGGTCGGTTAAACCTGACAAATGGTCGGTTAAACAATTTGTGTGGTAGATGTCTGGAAAAACAATTACTAAAGAACAATTTGTGGTAGATGTACAATTGTCAACTTCAGTCGTGGAAAAATGAATTGTAAAAGTGAATTGTAAAATGAATTTTATATTGCAATTTCCAATTGTGTTAATTTTAATGAAATGACTTGAAAACACTTGCAAGATCATTCTTTAATCCAACATTTGTTCTAATACTCGGATGTGTTCTTCTGTTCTAATACTTCAGATGTGAATGAGTGCAGACACATTAAGCCTTGTCATCAGAAATGTACTAACACTCCTGGATCGTACTCGTGCGAATGCTTCCCGGGCTTCTATATCTCTGAGGAACTTGATGCGGACAATCGCCAGTTGTGCAGGGACATCAACGAATGCTTCAATTCTCCATGCGAGGAGGGCCAGACCTGCGTGAACACGTACGGCAGCTACGTTTGTCTGAAGCTGGATCAGAGCATAGACGTGTTCCACCCTCAAGTACATGCTTTCGTCCAAAATGGTAATATGGATTTACTTGATGCTTATTGTAATAGCGCAGGTCATGATGCTTATTGTAATAGCGCAGGTCATGATGCTTCTTCAATAGCCGTTTTATAATGGGGCAGATTTTTATAATGGGCCCATTTAAAATTGGGCCGATTTAAATCGGTAGAAGTGAAATTACTATAGCTAAATTGAAATTCTTAATTAGCTAAATTGAGAAACTTGCTTGATTATTGAGAAACTTGCTTGCTAGGTTTTGAGAAACCTCACTAGGTTTGAAACTGTTCGGAAGAAATTATTGGAGAAGACTTGGGGTTTTCGGACGGCACATTGCTTTCTAGAATATTGCTACTAATGAATAGCCGCGTGAAACCCTAATGAATAGCCGCGTGATATATCAAACCTTAATTTCGGGTAAGGGGCATGGGTTGGGCATGGCGGTCATAATCTCGTCGACTGAGCACTTCACTGCGAAGCTAATAATGAGCACTTCACTGCGAAGCTTCGCAAATAATGAGCACTTCACTGCGAAGCTAATTTTATTAAGTGTCAATGTTCCATTACTGGTGAATAGAGCTTGGCTATCGGTTATCAATCTTTGACATAGCTTGAATTGTTGAATACGGAAATTTAGAATTCGGGTTTTAATGACTTGTTTAAATGTAAATTGTCATGCTTGATGAGGATCTAGATCCTAAAATGTTTTATCTTAAATCTTTTCCCAAGATTCTTTCCATCTTCTCTCCACAGAAGGGGACCAAGGGAAGAGCGGTATCGTGGTACCAAAACCAGCTGCGTACTCTGCGTTCGCAATCTTCGGCATTTGCTTCATGGCTGTTGTTCTCGTGCTGTTCCTTTACATGCGCCAGCGCCGCCGAGTGACTGTAATAGAAACTGATCCAGACGACACTCTGAACAGCAGTACCTACTCTCACACCAGTGTAGCAGTGGATTATGACCACAGAGCCTCTCGCCTGTAGTTTCTGATGTGGTGTTAATAAATTATACCTGTACAGACGCGCTTTTCTTGGTTTTTTGTCTTTGTTCGTCTTGCCTGGATGAATGAGTCCTGGATGAATGAGTGATTTCCCCCCCCCCCCCAAAAAAAAAAATCTCATAGGCGTCCGTTCCTTTGCCTGGCTTGGATTTTATTTGTCGATCTTGGACTGGTGGCTGGTTAATAGGCTCTTGAGAAGGTTGTCGGCGAAGAAGTGATAAGGCTGTAGCTTGTGCTGCCTGTCTGCACAGGAAGTTCTATTAAACGGTTAACAAAGCATTTTAAAAAATTAAATGCCTCCCCCCCCCCCCCTTGCCAATTGTTCCTTTCAATAGCGAAATCCATTCCCCCCCCCCCCTTCGCCAATTGTTCATTTTCAATAGCGTAGATCCTTTTGTAGCTATAGTTCCTTTTGTAAAAACACTCTCTCTCCGCAGTGGCTAGTTTTTTACACTGAACTTCGCAGTGGCTCGTCTTAGGAGAGCCTATCGCTCCTGATGTCTATAGTGCCCCTTTGCTTGCCGCGCCCCCCCCCCCCCCCGTTTTGCCCCTTCAATTACACCCCATGAAGAATGCTCCCCAGAACATTCCAAAAGGAATGTCCAGGTTCTAAGAACTGGTATGGTTTTCTGGCCAATTACTACTAATTATTTCCCTTCTGACAGATTCTATTACGCATGACACTTTTAACACTACCCCTTTACGTTGATCTTGCAACATTGTTTACTCCTGGTCGTAGGGTTTCTACCCAGACTTGGTATATTCCACTTTGTATATCCCACTCGTTAAAGTGGGATATACAAAGTGGAATATACTTTGTTTGGGGATTGTACGCTTGGTTTATCCCCCACCCCCACAGGGTTCGGCTAATTTAGTGTTAATATACCCAGCGCCTTGAGTAACTCTTGTTACTAATAATACTATTAAAATCATATTACTAATAAAATATCCAGAACAATAAACATGGCGACCAGAAGTTAAAAAACTACAGTAAAAGACTATTTTGGTATTTCTCATAACTATTTTGGTATTTCTCATTACCAGTCTTGCATCATTATCAGTCATCTATTGTCCTAGATGTTAATATTATCCCGGTACTTTCAAGTCTGAACATTCAAGAATGACTACAACATTTAAGAAAACAACATTTAAGAAAATAATCTGCGGATATTGGAGGGAAGGGTTGTTGAAAATTTGTTTATTTTATTTACTCTTTTTTTATTGAATTTAGACTTTTTATTGAATTAAGACTAAATTATTTAGAGGATAGACTAAAATTATTTAGAGGATAAAATGTGTTGTATTTTTATCAACACGAACAACGGATAGATGAATGGCTAAAAGATAATTGAATGGGGGGGGGGAAGAAATTTTGGCAAAAAGAAAAGATCCTACTGTTTTTTTTTTTTGGGGGGGGGGGTAATTTTTAATTACATAATCGGAAGAATCCCATTATTTTCCCATTCATTTTCTATCTAAATGTTAAAAAAAATAAATAATATATAAAGAATTACAAGAGCATTACGATAAGTATAGGGAATATTACCAAGAGCTAAAAAAAAGATGGATCGAGCATGGTGAAAAACGTGCAAATATTTTTTATCATTTAGAAGGATATAAGAAACATTTCAAGCTTTTGGTTAAAGATAATGGAAATTCTGTAACGGGTATGAATAATATTTTAGCTGACAGAGGCAATAACAATGAATCTTAGATTCATTTATAGATAAATGTAAATGTAAAATGGTTTATTGGCGACAATAGATTTTGAAAAAGCGTTCGATACCAAAGATTTTATTTTGGTGAATCGTTTATTAAATGGGTTGAAGTATTGTATAAAGATGTGGAAGCTTGTATCATGAATAATTGAGTCGTCAGGATATTTTACAATAGGAAGAGGAGTTAGACAAGGAGACCCCTCATTACAGTATTTATTTTATCTGTTTAGAAATAATTGCAGTTAATATTAGGAATAATCAAGACATTCATGGCATAGAGTAAAAATGAAGTAAAAAAGGAGGTAAAATTGTTTTCTTATCCTGATGACACCACTGTTATTTTAAAAGATTTGGACTCCCTTAAAACTGTTCTAGATTTGTTCAGAGAGTTAACTAATAGTAATGTTCAGGTTTATACATTGATAATGCTAAAACTGAAGCAATGTGGTTAGGAAAAACTGATCGCAATAGTAAACCTTTAGGGTTAGTGTGGTCAAAATGTGTGAAAGCGCTTTAGGCACATGTATTACAGAAATGAGAAATACATTTTGAAAATATAATTAATAGCATATGTTATATAACAAACAAGTGGAAACAAAGAAATTTAACATTGCAAGGGAGAATTTAAATAGTTAAAACAGTTTTTCTAAACTCTCTCATCCCTTAGCTAATTTCAATATGCCAGAAACTTATAAAAGAGATTAAATAATATATTTAAATAATATATTATGCAAGGGACAGAAAAAGGGAATGGTTAAGAGATCTGCTGATAAAGCCATTTGAAAATGGGGGGGGGGGGGGCTGAATATGTTAAATATTGATTGCTATATAAAAGCGCAACAGGTAATGTGGATTAAAAGATATTTAGATAAAACAAAAAAAGATTGGAAATTGTTTGACTAATTTTGTGAGATATATGGGAATACAAAATTACTGTGTGTGATTATACCAAAATTACTGTTAGTGTGATTATACCAAAAACTGTCTAAAAGGTTCAGTGCCAGATGTCTACATAGATATGTTTATGGCATGGAAGCAAGTTTGTATTCAAGAGTTATCTTATTGTATATGGAATAATAAGGATATCAAAATAAATGGAAAACCATTCTTCTGTAAGTCACTATATCAGTCAGGTTTAATGTTATTGCAAAGCAGGTATATGATTAGTCTTGTTAAAACACGGGATTTCAGTACAAGGCAAAGGTTTAGTACTAAATATAATGTAACAGATGAAGAGTGGGGTCTTTTATATACCAACAGCCTAACATGTAAAGAAAAGAAAGCGAGTTTCAGTTTAAAATTCTCCATAATTATTTATATATTAAAGATAGATTATACAAGTTTGGTTTTACTGAAGACCCATATTGTAGGTTTTGCCATTCAGAGGTAGAAACGTATGAGCATTTATTTTGTTATTGTTCTACTGTTTTCGCAAAATATAAGAATTTTTTGATGGTTTATCAATTAGTTTATTAACAGATAGGAATATTATTTAAGGAATATCTGAAAAGAATATGAGAATGGAAAATAAAAATTCTTATACATGCAAAAGCTTTCATATATAAAACTAAAGGTTCTCTTGAGATAAACCTTGAACACTTTAAAAAATACATAGGTTATCAAGGAAAGATTGAATGTACAAATAAAGCCTGCAGATAAAAACAAATAAATGGAAACTCGTGTGGCAAGTATTTCTAAAATTGTTACAAGTATTTCTAAAATTATATATAGAATGAAAAGGTGATACGTTGTTAGTCATACTGTACTTTGAACAAACAGGTTGATATTTATGTATTTTGTATTGAGTACTTTTTTGTATGTTTTTGTTTTGGTTACTGTTTGGTGTACTGTCTTGAAATCGTGTGTTTTTACTGTCTGTAATTTTCTTTTGGTAAATAAAAAAATACTATTACTCATACTACTGCCTATTCTTGCAACTGCCATCTAACCTGTTTTTTCTTACTTCTTGCCCTTTAACCTCCTTTCGACCTGAATCCATTTTTTTTTATTCCGATCCAGAGGTGAAATGCCACTGGAGGATACTCCTGCACAGTGGTAAATTTTAAAATAGCTGGGTTGTTCTATAAATAGTACCAATAACTGAAAAGTGTTTTCAGGAAGTTCTGCCCTAACGGTGGATCACTCAGGACCCCCCCCCCCCCCACCCCACACCCCCTTCACTCCTCTGTGGACTTTGAAATTTTTAGGCTTATCCGAAGTCCTTGGGTTTGGAAAAATCGTTCACGCAAGAAGCATATTGCTTAACCTTCGCCGAATGAAATGATCCCCCTCGCAACTGGTCCGCGCAAGATTTGTCAGTAAACTCTGATAGTAGTATTGGTATGTTAGCTTGTTTGTCAACATATTAAAGGTCTACCTCGTTTAAGACCAGACCGTAGACTTGCAAGCCTGTACTTCACAATAGTCCGAAGGCGAACTTTGGTAGCCACGGTGGCGCTCCAGCGGCACATGTCAAGCGAAGAAACACTGAGACAATTTGACCAACTGCGTCATAGACATGGTCATTATTAGAATAGACCTTAAAATATAAGGCAACTTGACGTCAGCTGCCATTAATTACAAACTGACATGTTAAGACAAAGAGAAGCTTCTACAAGCATGCGGTGTTTAACGGTGCTGAATTTTGAACTGCCGATTGTGACAATAAACTTGTGCGGCGATTCTGAGCAAACGTCAGCCTGACGTGGTGACCAAGAGCGCTTTTTCTTAAAAATAAATATAGCGATAATCTGCGCTGAAAATGTCTGGCGAGAAAATTGGGACGCTTTTTTCTAAGAAGGCAGGTATTCATAGCTTATTTTGGCAAACAAATAATTCTTAAAACTTTTGAGTCGGCGCTTTTTTCTATGAGGGCATATATCTATTGCTTATTTTGGCAAACAAATCACTCTAAAAACTTTTGAGTCGGCTAGAAAAATTAGGGTCGGTCGGGTAACCGGAAACGAAGATTTTTTTGCCTTAAATAATTTTTTTCATTCTATTCTTTGTAAAAGAACTCACACAGGTTAAAAAATCCATTATTAATAATCGTAGCAAATTTCAAAGAAATGCAAACATAAGTCCCTTAGATGATGGAGCACCTGTGAATATTTTCACTCAAAATGGACCTACTGCATTGAAACACGAAATTATTTAGTCACATTAGGCCTATAAGGGATAGGCTGGCTGGGTCAGTTGGGTCCAGATTATGTAAGCCTGGCAGTGGTACATAATCGTGGATATGAAGTATATGCTTTATTTTTTATACGATCTCATTTATTGTATAGAATGTTATTCAACAAGCATAAACAGTAAGAAGAGTCTGACCTATATTGTACTCAAATGCATTCACGCATAGCCCACAAAATATTGGTCACTAAATAGGCTTTATTGGGGTTTAAATAAGATTTCACTAGGACCTGTCTCGGTGTTAAGCAAGAACATCGTTGTGTTACAGTTACGATTTGTGGTCTACTAAAGTATACGGGTCACCGGACGGACCGCACTACCGGCCGGAAGCAAAACTTAGATAGACCAACGCTATATTTAAGCAGGATATGGAATTCTGTTTAGCTAAAGAAACTACAGTATCAGTACACCCTTGGACAAATTCTCCACTACGACTCGTTCATAATGAAAACAATGGGGGTAAAACATAAACAGGTCACCACTTAGGTTGAAGGAATTTAGATTTTGAGTTGACATTGCTATTTTTACAACCTTTACGCAATGGTCTTGATATTGTCTAATCCATTCTACCACTGATCAACTGTTTTAAAATGTACATTTGCCGAATATGGCTGCAAGGGCGTTTGCGTATGCAAAAATTGTTGAGAGCACCTTCCCGGGTATTGCGGTTGTCACCAAAAATACTTTATTTGTGTTACATGTAAGTAATTTATAATTCAATCACATTTTCTGAGAAATTTCTAAAAAAAAAGGTGATGGCTTGTACAGATATGTTTTATGTATAACATCGGCTTAACTTTAAAAAGCTTAAATCGATTGTGTCAAATAGCATAATATAATACTGTCTGGTTGTTTATATTTTGTAGCCTGCTTTAGCATAAGTTGGGGACTAAACTGCTCGATTTCGTGTGGAAACTGTGACGTCACAGTTTGCAACCATGTGACTGGTATATGTTCGTCTGGTCTGTGCCGGGATGGATATACGGGGCTCAGATGCAATGAGGGTTTGTCATTGTTACCAAGAAATCTCTTTATATCATCGAAATATGATCTATTCTGTTTCTCACCCATTACCTCTACGTCTGTATTCTGATGTGAATGATGGACGCTATAAACAAGGTGTAGTGAATAGAGTTCCCTGGGACTGGACATACCGCCACCTCTAGGCTAAGATGTTATAAGTTTTAAAGATGCTGTCTGCGGAACGGTGTCAGGAAAAATTAGATGGCAAATGTCCCTGGATTTTGATCAAACCAAACCAACAGCAGATGACTGCAAAATGCTCTTTTACAAGAGCCTGGTTCACATTAACCCCACATTAGAACTGTAAATAAGTATTGTTGTTCGTCGTTCTGTTGGATAGTCATGTTTCACCAATGTTTCACCTATGTTTCACCAATGTATCGATACAGGGACATATGACGATACCGATACGATATTTGACTCTGAATCGCGATGTATCGGTTCAATGGTGGATTGTTACGGCCCTTATGAATTCTCACTGTATACGAAAGATTATTGAGGAAGATTATCCCGCCATTTCCAGATTATAGGAATACAATAGTAAATTTACTGCAAAACATAAATATGTTTTTTTATGGTTTAAACATATTCAGATATGTTACCAAGAAATCTCTTTATATCTTTATAGATATATTTCCATGATACTTTCAGGAAGAAGGAAAACTATACATGCATGTCATAGATTGTTTCTTTATTCTCAGAGTGTCCAACCGGAAGTTGGGGTTCTCGATGTTCAGGCCGATGCGGAAACCGCGCAGACGGCGGATGAAACCCTGTCAACGGGACTTGCCTTGGCAACGGTTGCCAAGCAGGATACGAAGGACCAATGTGCACCAATGGTATAAAATAAAGCGTTTCTATCAATGTCCTGTTTCTTTCGTAGCCTTTAATATATATATATATATATATATATATATATATATATATATATATATATATATATGGTTTGTATTAACAGCTGTTACCCAGCCTAAAAGAGTGACCACCACTCTGCCCACGGTTCTCGCCGAGCGCCAGAAAGGCTCAAACAACAGTGCGGTAGAGATGTCCTGCGACCAGGATTCCTGGATTTACCCCCTGCTGTACGTGATGATTGTTCTTGCTGTCCTGGCCACCGCAGCCGCCATATTACAATTCCTGTATACTTCAAACACATGAAAGAATGTTGAACATATCTATATAGTATTTAAGCCTGTATATTTAAGTATTTTAACTGCACATGCTTGTGTGCGGATGAATTATTCACCACATGCAAGATTCCTTTGTGTTTTGTTATGCGAGCTTTATACATATATATATATATATATATATATATATATATATATATATATTTATTTATTTATTTATATATATATAGGTTTATATATACGGCATACTGAAATTACTTATGAAACCTTGCACCTATGTACACGACGTTAACCTTTTTAAAAATAGAGTGTTGTATATAGGAAAACGCATCCCGATTGTTATATATTTCCTCCATGGTTATAATAGAATGTTTCCATTAGGTAACTGGTTTTATTTTAGAAAACGCGCTAAAGTACACACGGAGGAAGACAAATGAAGTATTAAAAGGTTCTACACGATGGACTTGTGATAAAGTGGGATAGTTGAAAGTCCATTATCAGTTTGCATGGACTTGTTCAGCAGATAAGTTGACACAAGATATTGTTACGGAACCTAATATAAACAGATCACGTATGCGTGATGAACATAAATTTTGTAATGGAGATAATAAAAAAGCAGATTCTGTAACACTAGGCAGCGTGAAATGTCTAGGAGAATGAATAAAGATGTCAGTGGTTTTATTGCCAACAAATAACTATAATTTATTCTTAAAACAACCCTAACATTACAATACACTAAATCAATACATTTATACAGTAAAACAGCGTTATAACAACACATCAATACAATCACACAGTTAAATAAACAATGTGCACAGTATCTGGATACCAACACCGTCACAACGACAAGCTCTTTAAAATGCCTATGCCGGATGAAAAGTCCACACCAATCCTCTCGGAGAATAACAGTCAAATGTAAAGCTCTTGTAACAATCGACAAAGTAAACTTGAGGCAGGCAGCATTAAATTGTATAGAGTTAGTAACAGTAGAATCCCTGAAATTACTGTATAATCGGACAGGTCCCACAAACTGACATAAACACGTCTGTGTCCGCTTGAATCTTCTTTAACCTCTCTCTCGGTTTTAAAACACAGCCCCTATTTATAACTTCTTGCCCCCAGCCGAGAATTTTCCACTTCTCGAACAGCTTTTCGAACAGATTAAACATAGTGCAACAACAACACGAGTTACGCCCGTGTCACACAATAAAAAGAGCACCTGTAACAATATTAATTTATGAAAATTGGTTTGTAATTAAGTCTCCCCACGGAGGATGTGAGGGCCTATTATTTTTTTCAATGTCCGTATGGTAAATTTTGCCTGTGCACCCACATAGGTCACCCGAGTGCAAAACCACCGATTTCAGTTGTTTTCTTTCAAAGGTTATTTTCTGTTTAGGCTAGATCTCAAATACGACTGATTTTCAATATTTGTAATTCGGGCACAATATTAGTCTGAGGTCGCGGAATGGCACCTGATGTTTATTTTTTACTATGACCTGATTCCAAAGGTTGAATATTCCGAAGCAGATTCTCCATTAACGCACAGTTGCTGGCGTCGAGGGAGGCTTATATTGATTGCTTTGCTGTTGCATGTATCTAGACTAGTTGTATTTGGAAACAATAAACTAAAATCTTTTTAAATATATGTGTTTTTTTTCTGGTAAATGAGAGTTTAAAGAAAACGTTTGTCCGGCACTGGATGGATGGATATTTAAAAAAAGACAAATGGATTTGAAGAATGGATTTGAACGGAGATTAATAAATATTGGATGTATGAATAATTTATGCTCAAATCCATTTTTCTTTTTGAACTTGACCTTTAATCAATTGTGACTTGAAAAAAGTGTAGACTATTACAGAATACATTGATTTTCCTTCAGTAACTAGCGACAAGGATATCCTGTTTTTATAAACCAATGCGTTGATTTTATCCAGTTTAATTTACAAAGTTTAAAATGCATGTATTTTGAAGAACGGGATGAATCTATAAATGCCTCTGATGAAGAAATGAATAATGCAAGAGACTGAGCTCGTGTACATGGTATATGTGTTAAGTCGCAGATACAATGGTTAAATATTAGACACATATATACCGCAGCTTCATTCATGGTCGGGAAGGATGAACCCCGGGAGAGGATCGTGGTTATTTCTTGATCTTCCATCGGGGAGACTCTCCTATGAGAAGAGGCGCTTGAATCCCTGTTCGGTACAAATATCGGCTTAAAAATTTTTCAATCAACTTTATAAACTTTCTCCTGCCCTTTACTGCGCACTATAAGGGTAATAAAATGTTTGACCGTATCTTTATACAGAAAAGCACAACACCGGAATCTTCGTTTGCATCTGCATTGTAACCATTCAGAATAGACCCGCACATATTTTTTTTTTGGGGGGGGGGGCATCCTGCCCGCAATCTATTTTTAAAGTTTTCAGGTCGTTTTTTGCGGCCTGGAACACCCCCTCTTCCGCACCTTGGGACCTTCTCTGTGGTATTGTAATTAGCCCTCCTGGGTTGGATCCCGCCTTTTCCTAAATTCTGGATCCGCCCCTGAAGAGACTAACTAAAATTATAACAAATTGGTGTGAAGTTTTACTTTACTCAACCATAAAAAGGTTTCTCAATATTTCTCAATGATTCATTCATCAGAATGCAACAGGAAGTTGCGATGTTCTGTCCAAACGGATCTTATGCGCAATGCCCGGTGTTCAAAATGGCTGGTAAAGTGGTATATCCTGCATGAGATGACCTTGCTTCACATATTGCATATTTAGTGGCACACACAAACACACACACGAACGCTCAGACATAAGTTTATGATACATGATAAAATTTGATAAAAGCGATACATGGACAGCAAGCTTAACACAAAGTTGATTTGACATAAGGAATACGCACCATCAGTTCGTAATAGGGACCCAAACTTTTTAAGTTCAGGCATTCCCTTGGAGCTTTTATAAAAATAGGCCAGAAAACTGACATATTACAGCACACAAGCTGCATGTTTTGTTAATATTAACGTGTTTATTGTATTGTTGGGCCCGTCAAAATAAAAAAAAAATCAACTAAAGTATCTGGCGGCAAGTTAGATAAGCCAAAGCTTTGCAAATGGCGTTTTGCAACAAGTGACCTTTCTGCCTCGACATATATGCAACCTACTACCTTAAGTTACATGTTTTCCCGTTACATGTTGTTGATAGGTTCATACATCTCTCAAGGCGGTGCTATAAGACCTTTCCATAACCAGAATTACCCTTTTATCATAAATATATACACAAAGGAAGCCAGAAATCATATTTTTTTTCAAGAGGTAGGTGAATTTGCACGTGTAATACAACGGAAGACATATTTGATCTTGTAATACCCAGTAAATATTATCATTAAAATATTTAAAACTTTAAATCGCACTAAAAGATGGCATTAACAACCCATTGAGCAATCGATAACATTGCATTATCTTCAAGAAACTATATATCTTTGGAATAGATTGACATATTGAAATGCACAATCGATAAATACATTTACAAGTACATTAACACAAAAAGAATTGAATAAGCATGTCATCATTGATCAAAGTTATCATAAGGTGTGTCTGTATAGCATTGTGTTTTCGTAAGAAATGTTGAGAATTCCGTGTATGGTCCATTAACATTAAAGAAAGATGCAACATTTTCCTTATATCTGCTTTCGAGCTAAGGTCTCAGATCTCTTTATATGTAAACAGCAACTATTGTTATTCAAAAACATTAGGTGAAGTCTGCTCTTCATGCCTGCGTGTTATGATAGACAGAATACATTAGCGTTTTCTGAAAAACTGAAAAGGACACCGTATCCTTTCCTGCGCAGCACAATTTGCTGAAATATAATTATAAAGGTATACCACAGCTTGTAAGAGGCGTTTCAACTTTCGTCAAACCTTAAGCTTTAAATCCATAAACATTCATAGCGTGAACCATGTGGGCTGGTGCTGCTTCAAAATAACGGGTAAATAATGTATTAAAATTTATCTTCTTATCTGAAAGATAATGGTTTTACAGGGACAAGCGAGAACTTATGATTCTTAGGTAGATGAAACTGTATTTTCATGGGTGGGATTTTTTTACTCCTTGATGATAACATCGGATTATTATTGGTGGGTTATTACTGAATCTTGGATTATAATATCAGATTTTATTGGTGAGATATTCTGAATTTGGAATGATAATATCGGATTATTTTTTGGTGAAATAGTTTTGAATCTGTAATGATAATATCGAATTATTATTGGTGAGAAAGTTTTGAATCTTTGATGATAATATCAAATTATTATTGCAGTTCACGAGCTTTAATATTGCAATTATCTTTTTGTAGTTTCCATGATGAAGACATATTTAACAGGTATAGTTACTGTTTGGAAGGACTATTATATTTTCAAAAAAAGTATAATCCATAAAGACACCATTTTAAAGTTTACGTTCGTTTCGTAAAAGACACCTCTTTTCTTCTTCTTCGTTTGCGACATCTTATTCTGTGGGGTGAAAACATGGTAACTGATTTCCTGTCTAGTAATATTATTGTTAAATTCCCCTTCAAGAGGAAGCGTTTCCCTAACTTTGTGAATCGATAATTTTCTCCATTAAGGAGGTTATGTTTCCACCCGTGTCTCTTCCCTTTTTTTATATGATCCTGATCCGGGTTTAGGGGCGGAAGAAGTAGGGTTGTTCTTTCTTAGAAGAGATATAACATCTTCTAAATGCCGTGCAAGTGAACAAAAGAATCTTAATTTTTCAGCTGGTATTCTTTGGTTTGCAACTGCGTCAGCGACGAGTAACTTGACCCAGAGCTGTCCTGGTTTAGACCAGGAGTGTTCCGGAATTATCAGTAAAGCGTACGTCGACCAGAATCATGACGTCGGCATAATATTGAACTTGATACACAGCATGAACAAGATCTATGACTCAAAGCCCGATGAATGTTGTGATTATATATTTATTTACATCAGTTTTCTTTAGAAAACAAGTAAGCTACTTCCCGCTGCAAGTATCTCCAATACAGTGTTAAATGCAGAAACTATCTTATATTTTATGCAACTGTATTCGAATTGAATCTTGCAATCGTTTGCAGGGGAAATCCTTCCGAATTTTACTCGTCGATGATTTGATCGAAGGCTATTGAAGAAATAAAGCACCAACAATACATAATCGGTTTTATGTAATATGCCTGTTTGCCTTCATTAAAAAAAGGTTTAATGTTTTTGCTTAAATCCACAAACGTATCTTCAATGACCTCAATGTATAAAGAGAGTCCACAAGGACGCTCAACTCCCGAGGTGATCATTAGTAAGAAGTTCACACTAAATTTGTATTTCCGTCATATTCCCCATAATATTAATAAAAATATACATACTGTATTCTTTTACCGTTTTTGTATTTTGATACGCTTTTCATCTATTCACCATTAAGTACAGAAATATTACGATTGCCGTCATATTTTAGTTCCATTGATATAAATCATTGTGTTAATGTAGTTTTTTTATCCTTTTCGCTTTTGATTCATTGTGTTTTGTTACCATTTAACAGTAGAGAAATGTGCAGACTTCCACTTCTCCCGCCTCACAAGGTCCTCATCTGGGAATAAGTCAGTCTCATGCTATGGTTATGTACTGGAGGTCATGAACTGGGGCTTAGCCAGAGGTCGATGCAAAGCATACGGGACCAATCTAGTTTTTATGGAAACAGAGTCAGAATGGAAGGATATAAAGGAATTCATGAAAAGAAATGCCTTTTTAGAGAATGGTACATATACATATTTATTTCATGGTACATGTTTTTACATAATATATGTCATACTGTTGATTTGATTCCAGATATACACGGTTTTACCCGTTTACTCAGCAAACGAAGCTTTATGTGAATCAAGAATTGCAGTAAAACAGAAGTAATGTCCTCTCATAGAAATCCATACGACACGACTGCCATTCAACTTCACAGTCCAGTTTTACATCTACTTATCTACATGCATAAATATACATTGTATATATATATATATATATATATATATATATATATATATATATAATAGCGAGAGATGTATTAATAGCCATGCCTGTTTTTCATGCTAATTGTAGGTGCAATGGAGGCAAATGGGTTCTGGATCGAGGGGTTCCACTTGAAGGGCAAGGACAAGACTGGACACTTATCCAGCGAATTTCTTGGATTAATGCCAGTCTGTATTTCGTTAAATTTCAATGATATAAAGTTGAAATATGCAATTTGCTCCTCCAGATTGTACCCACTGTGTGAAAAGACAGTGACCTGTTAGTGTCTCGAGTAAATGTTGCGGCTTGCTAGTAATACGTCAATATATTCGGGTCTTGAGGATATATATGTCCAGTAAACCAAGTTGTGGCTTTGTTTTAAACACAGACAACAGAGCCACCACTGAGTCTAATATGTCCAGGTTTACATCTCTTGATGTAAAACCATTTGTTTTCCTGGCTTATTTATATTTCCAATTTGGTTGTAATATTTATTGTTCATGTTTGAAAAAAAGTTGAATAAATAATATTTGCATCTCATATTCGTCCGTGTTTACTGAGCTACTGAATGAATTGTTGTATGTTTCTGTACACACGCACCCAAAAGCATTCACTAAAAACACACACACTAAAATACAAATGGATATCTGATAAACAGTAAAGAATACTCAGTTTAAAATGTCTATAAAGGCACCAACGTTTCCATTACAGCACATTGTTAAAGGCTTCTAAGCCCTATATTAAGGTCCATCAATCACCCAATATGTTTTCTTTTTTTTTCAGTTTCGATTTTCATATTGTACACTATTGCATTATGTGTACCAATAGCTTGTTCTGCCGATTTGAAAATTGGAGATTATCCTCACTTATGCTTATCTATTATCAAAGTCTGAAACTGACGTGGATAAAAAAGTCCCCATATAGGATATAAGATATAGTGAAATTTATACGCTCGTACAAGAGAGAAGTTGAATGATGATAAGCAGGGCGAACATCAATGATTGGCTGGTGGGCATTTAAAGCAGTGAGTATTCTCCCGGAAAAGGCTGTTGCATGACAGCGGTGTACATGTGTACGGTGTACGTTCATACTCTTTAGGCTTAAACATACTGTCTCGTTCTGTTTTATTTTATGACCGAAAATAATGTACTGGGAAACCTCTTTAGCTAAAACTAAAGTAAGTCATGTTTTATAAGGTGTCTGCCATAGATTTGCCTCACTTCATGCTGATAATGCATATGTTACCATATAAAACTTTTAAAAATGACCGTGAAAGACATGAAAAATGAACCAACGAGGACTTAGATTTACCGTGCATTTAACATAGATTGACAAAAAACGACAGACATTATTTTCGTTTCAAGCAACTCTCAGGATGTAGTTTCAGACTGCTAACATCTCACTGCCAGCTCAATAAGTCTTTAGTTCCTTGACGACTCTAACGTTCGAGCAGTCCAGGACCATCGAATCAAACTCCGAGTCCTTGAAAAGTCACCGATGGCGACTACCTTCCTTTTATATATCGATTCCCCATAAGCTGGAAACTATAACTTCTGCAACTTCTATAAGGTTCTAGGCTACTCAAACCCCTATCACCTACAGCCTACGATATTGGTCTGGAGATTTCAATGGTCTACGACGGAAGGGACAGGTACAGGTTTGGGAAATTTAAACTTTGCTTAGAGCGTTACAAAAAACGCCTATCCTTTGAAAAGTAGGTCAAGGCTGTCGAGCCCAAACCTGACGAAACAAGAAGTCGCAAGAAGCATTAACTTACAATGGTGGCAAGAATATTTTACGATGGTGGTTCATTCGAAGGACTGTAACGGGTTTACAAAAGGTACGCGAACGATTCACGAACGTTGTGAAAAAAATTGCAAAGTCCAGTATTAGGAGTCCAACATTACGTTTTTCTCAGAATGCGTCGTGACAATTAAGCCGTTGGCGAGTAGTAAGTGCGAATTTCGTGTGTACCCGTGCGGAATTCTTGCCAGTCCATGTACACGAAGACCACGCGACTAAAGGTGATTTCACACTGGATGCGTCCGAACGAATATGACCCGAACGAATATTTCTCTCGTCCCGACTTAAATCCTTTAGCCTCCGAAATTTCATTCACACCTAATCCGAACGATATTTTTGGTTTCCGACCGAGGAATTTTCGTCTTCGTATTGGACAGCTATATGGGCATTATATATCGGATGCAATTCAATAAACGCTTTATGGACCATATATATATATATATATATATATATATATATATATATATATATACACACACAGAAAGATGTGGAATATTTCTGAACTTGTAGTTCACAGGTGACAGATATTTACCACTGACTTGACCCAGATTCCCATGCTTTTAAAATATAATTGTGCAACCTGTTGTTTCAACAGAACAGATTCCATTGCAACTCCTGCATTTCAAGTAAAATTAAAGTTTGAATCACCATTTTAGTTTGATTTATGTTTGATTTTCAAATCTGCCAATATGATTTAGAACAGTCTGCGCACAGCTTTGAAACTTCTGTTTATATGCAAAACGTTGAACTAAAAATAATTTTATGATAAAAATAAAAATGACACATGAAGAAAGTTATTGTTCCGTGAATTTTTTCTATTTTTATAGCGGATCATTTTATTTTCGGGGAGGGGTTGGGTAATGAACACTTAGTCCTGAATAATTTTGCTAATTTGTGTTCATATCGCTCATACAGCTGACATATTCAGGGGAGTCAATATGGGGGAGGGGGGGGGGTGGAAGGGGTATATATATTCCACCCACTCCAACTTTTTGGCTTGGAGCAGGACTCAAAGCCGGGAGATCGTGAGTTCGAATCTCAGCCGAGGCGGTGAGGTCTTTCACGGTCGGCCCCCACCCGGGTTGAGCGCTCTGCAGGCTTAATGGCAAGGTCGTGCCCAACGGCCGTGTTTCACTCACAAACGAGTGCGCCTTTCGGGGGTCCTCGGTGGTATGATTACCAACCCAGGGCCCGCAGGTGCAGTAGTCACCGGGCCTGGTTAACGCCAGGATATAAAATGAGAGGAAGCGTGTGATACTGCCCTGTCACGTAGTCCGAAACCGGAATGGAAATCTGCAGTTGTACATATACTTAGTTAAGGCAGCATTAAAAAAATGGAGGCGGTTACCTCCGACTAAAAAAAATATTTAAAAAAAAAAAAAACTTTTTGGCTTGGGGGATTACCAATGTAATCCCCCCCCCCCCCTTTTAGAAAATAACTTTAATATATTGAAAATAATATATTAAGAATTAGAATTTACCATGAAAGTAAATAAAAGTCTTTTTGTCCCCGATTGTAAATTAGAATAAGTGATCCAGCGGCGATTGAAATCCCCTTTGATTATATATAATTTTCCCCCAGGAAATATAAATACCATAAATAAAGAAGTCCGATATAAATGGAAAAAAATATTGGAGCTAGAAAAGGTTATAAATATCTGTTAAAATCAAATTAATTTGATTGAAATAAAAATAATCCCTGTTTTTATAGTTTTATCACATAATCTTAAAACAATGGACAAGGAAACAACATTTCTTTTGTGTACAGTGTTATATATCAAAAAGGTAACGTACAAATGAACCGGTCTGGTTATAAATGTTCCAGCTCTTTTGTGTTGAAGGTGAAAATAAGCCATTCTTGTCCGATGCGAACGACAAAAATTAAAACTTGTTCCATTTTTTTCGTTCGGATAGCATCGTTCGGATTTGGTGTGTATGCACCAACATAAAATAAAGGATTTATTTTTCTTTCGTACAGCAAATTCACGTTCGGACGTTAAATTATTGTGAAACCGCCTATAAATGCGAACAACACGAATGTCGCACGAATCCCGGGCAAACTTCGCGAATAGCATCGTGCGGCTTGCCTACATATGACGCGCGATTAAACTGCGACCGACACTTGGGCAATATATAAATGCCTGAAATGCTTTCAATGCATTGCCTGCATCAGTTCTCGCCAAGAGGTCAGTGACAGAAGATGGACCAGCAAGCTGTGAAATCTGTCCTCACGAATACTTCGTGGCATTCGTGGAATACTTTGTCGCGAAGAATGTATGACTTGTTTATCAATAACCTGTTTATAACACAGCAATGTTGACCCCCAACTAGATATATACTGAAGATAATATTACTGCAGTTACAGTCCGTCGTAGGACCCGTGTCCGCGTGTTATTTCCGGGAAAAATGTTTGATACAAGCAAATCAGTGTAAACCTTTCTTGTCCAACAGTTGCAGGAGCTATTCCGCCGAATACCTGCGTAAAAAGTAATACCTTACCTTACTTTAATTTTGTATGGGACAAATAACCCCCTCCCCCCCCAAAAAAAATAAGACAAGCAAGTCAACTGAAGGTGACACGCAACCGATCACTGTGACGTCTTTGTGACGTCACTGTTGTCTAACAAACACCACTGAGGTGTACCATGGAGGAATGTACTGTTCAGCAGTGCCGGAAAGACGCCATCCCCGGTATTTCAGCATAAATGACGCAAATGAGTCGCAAGTAAATACGATTTTAAGATATATAACTACTTTACACAAAATCGGCGAAATATCTGTTTATCTACTTCAGACCAAAGGGCATTTTCAAAAGAAATTCTTAATCCTTCTAATCCAATCTAAAGAACAATACAAGATCTATGATTTTAATAACATCAATCTCTTTCCCTTCGACTTTACTTAGACGATGTGGCGTCCTATTCACGAAGGTTTTATTTTCGCGAATATATACCTATAGCGAATATCACGAATCGGAAAAGCACGAACAATATCACAGTATATCTACTTTTTCATACATCCGAGTACATGTATATTTTTTAAATTTCTAAACACAAGTCAATCTGGGAGGCTACCACCATTTCCAAGGGAGTTCTCCAGATGTACCTCGCCAAGAAGTGGCGGTTTATCTGTGATATAGAATTCGGGGAGGAGGAGGGCGCGGTGATTTGTCGTCAGCTCAGCAGCGTTCCTCCCGTCCTCCACAGATATTCCGAAGATAAAGGTGATATTTTTTTTATTAACAAATACAACTCAGGGATGACTCTTTTAGTAACATTTTGCTTCAGCCGCGTGGTAATTTATCTTCTTAATTCGTAATATACAGTATAAAATCATACCACCTCGTTTTTAAATATACAGGATAATATCATAACACCTCGATGTTACGTGTTCGCATTTTGGTTCAATGACCCTTTTTATATCCATGTATATAAAAAAAAACTGTACCAAAACATTGTATTTTCGCTTGATATATTTCAATAGATTTTGAATTAGAAAATTACCTTATAAATACTAACCGGATGCTATCACTTTATAACCCCTAAATGTGCATTTAAAACTGGGTAAAGATATCGTCATCAAGCAACAGAAACGTTTAAACTTTCACATGAGATTTTAGAAGTATATCTTTTCAAAGTACCGTCAATCTGACCCAGTTTCATGTCGGATGTAAAGGAGGACAAGAGTGCAGTGCGTCCGGACTGGGGACCTACCAATGTCCAACTCCATCCGATTTCGTTGAATGTTAAACAACAGTGGTAGATTAATTAATTTCAATAAAATCAGCGAATTATATGAAAAAATTAAGAAAAAGACTTGTCGTTTAAGTTTGTGGCTTGGGATACGCAGAAAAGTCGTTGGAGAATCTAAAACAGTATTAGAATATTTCAAATAATTTTAAAAAAAAGACATTACTAATGATAATAATATTCCCTGAGTTTAGAATTGTTGATGCATGAATATAAGCATTAATGATAAATTCATAATTCTTGTCATATCTTAGGTGATGTTTCTTTCACGTCATTAATTGCTTAACTAGATTAGTGTGCTGAGGGTTGTATTTAACGTAGAAATCGACAGGTGGTCTTATATACTGCCATACATAACATATTGATGTACAAAACTGAAAAAGAAATATTTTTCAACAATTCTACAGACTCTGCCTCACAAATTGCAAGAAATGGTCCCCCCCGTAAATAAAATGTCTCTACACTATAAAATGTTATACCTACTTCCATAATAACCATGTTGCAAGCCGCCATGTTGGTGATCGCGTCAGTGTTTTTGGCACTGTGCCAGGGATGGCTGTTCTAATGTACACGTTTTATGTCAGGGAGGTGAACGTCTGACTCGTCACACCGAACCCAGGTGTAATCAAGGTACTACAGGTCGTGATTATAAATAAGTCGATAAAGAATGGCTGTACATGTAATTTATTTTGATATATATGTAGACAAATCATGGTACAATTAAAATATGATACGCACGCAAGGGCAGGATATATGTTCCCTGATTATTTTTGTATTGAAGAAAATCACTTGTTGAGAATTTACACGTTTGTGACTTACTAATGATTGAATATGTATCCACAGCTGCTAAACAAAAGGAGGACAATCGTAACTGTACCAATGGTACATACGACGCAAAGGCCACAGCAAAGCACAAAACAAGCTTCATACAGTCACTACGGAGCACAGAACCAACTGTCAAAACTGTACCAGCGATACAAAGGCTGCAACAGAACACAAAACCAACGGCACAAAGGCAACTACGGAGCACAAACCAACTGTCCAAACTATACAAGCGATACAAAGGCTGCAACAGAACACAAAACCAACGGCACAAAGGCAACTACAGAGCACAAACCAACTGTCCAAACTATACCAGCGATACAAAGGCTGCAACAGAACACAAAACCAACGACACAAAGGCAACTACGGAGCACAATCCAATTGTCCAAACTATACCAGCGATACAAAGGCCACAACAGAACACAAAACCAACGACACAAAGGCAACTACGGAGCACAATCCAACTGTCCAAACTATACAAGCGATAAAAAGGCTGCAACAGAACACAAAACCAACGACACAAAGGCAACTACGGAGCACAAACCAACTGTCCAAACTATACCAGCGATACAAAGGCTGCAACAGAACACAAAACCAACGACACAAAGGCAACTACGGAGCACAAACAAACTGTCCAAACTATACCAGCGATACAAAGGCCACAACAGAACACAAAACCAACGACACAAAGGCAACTACGGAGCACAAACCAACTGTCCAAACTATACCAGCGATACAAAGGCCACAACAGAACACAAAACCAACGGCACAAAGGCAACTACGGAGCACAAACCAACTGTCCAAACTATACCAGCGATACAAAGGCCACAACAGAACACAAAACCAACGACACAAAGGCAACTACGGAGCACAAACCAACTGTCCAAACTATACCAGCGATACAAAGGCCACAACAGAACACAAAACCAACGACACAAAGGCAACTACGGAGCACAAATCAACTGTCAAAACTGTACCAGCGATACAAAGGCCACAACAGAACACAAAACCAACGGCACAAAGGCAACTACGGAGCATAAACCAACTGTCCAAACTATACCAGCGACATTAAGGCTCCAACAGAGCACAAAACCAACGGCACAAAGGCAACTACGGAGCACAAACAAACTGTCCAAACTATACCAGCGATACAAAGGCCACAACAGAACACAAAACCAACGACACAAAGGCAACTACGGAGCACAAACATACTGTCCAAACTATACCAGCGATACAAAGGCTGCAACAGAACACAAAACCAACGACACAAAGGCAACTACGGAGCACAAACCAACTGTCAAAACTGTACCAGCGATACAAAGGCCACAACAGAACACAAAACCAACGGCACAAAGGCAACTACGGAGCACAAACAAACTGTCCAAACTATACCAGCGACATAAAGGCCGCAACAGAGCACAAAACCAACGGCACAAAGGCAACTACGGAGCACAAACAAACTGTCCAAACTATACCAGCGATACAAAGGCCACAACAGAACACAAAACCAACGACACAAAGGCAACAACGGAGCACAAACAAACTGTCCAAACTATACCAGCGACATAAAGGCTGCAACAGAGCACAAAACCAACGGCACAAAGGCAACTACGGAGCACAAACCAACTGTCCAAACTATACCAGCGATACAAAGGCTGCAACAGAACACAAAACCAACGACACAAAGGCAACTACGGAGCACAAACCAACTGTCCAAACTATACCAGCGATACAAAGGCCACAACAGAACACAAAACCAACGCCACAAAGGCAACTACGGAGCACAAACAAACTGTCCAAACTATACCAGCGACATTAAGGCTGCAACAGAGCACAAAACCAACGGCACAAAGGCAACTACGGAGCACAAACCAACTGTCCAAACTATACCAGCGATACAAAGGTTGCAACAGAACACAAAACCAACGACACAAAGGCAACTACGGAGCACAAACCAACTGTCCAAACTATACCAGCGATACAAAGGCTGCAACAGAACACAAAACCAACGACACAAAGGCAACTACGGAGCACAAACCTACTGTCCACACTATACCAGCGATACAAAGGCCACAACAGAACACAAAACCAACGACACAAAGGCAACTACGGAGCACAAACCAACTGTCCAAACTATACCAGCGATACAAAGGCCACAACAGAACACAAAACCAACGGCACAAAGGCAACTACGGAGCACAAACCAACTGTCAAAACTATACCAGCGATACAAAGGCCACAACAGAACACGAAACCAACGACACAAAGGCAACTACGGAGCACAAACCAACTGTCCAAACTATACCAGCGATACAAAGGCCACAACAGAACACAAAACCAACGACACAAAGGCAACTACGGAGCACAAACCAACTGTCAAAACTGTACCAGCGATACAAAGGCCACAACAGAACACAAAACCAACGGCACAAAGGCAACTACGGAGCACAAACCAACTGTCCAAACTATACCAGCGACATTTAGGCTGCAACAGAGCACAAAACCAACGGCACAAAGGCAACTACGGAGCACAAACAAACTGTCCAAACTATACCAGCGATACAAAGGCCACAACAGAACACAAAACCAACGCCACAAAGGCAACTACGGAGCACAAACAAACTGTCCAAACTATACCAGCGACATAAAGGCTGCAACAGAGCACAAAACAAACGGCACAAAGGCAACTACGGAGCACAAACCAACTGTCCAAACTATACCAGCGATACAAAGGCTGCAACAGAACACAAAACCAACGACACAAAGGCAACTACGGAGCACAAACAAACTGTCCAAACTATACCAGCGACATTAAGGCTGCAACAGAGCAAAAAACCAACGGCACAAAGGCAACTACGGTGCACAAACCAACTGTCCAAACTATACAAGCGATAAAAAGGCTGCAACAGAACACAAAACCAACGACACAAAGGCAACTACGGAGCACAAACCAACTGTCCAAACTATACCAGCGATACAAAGGCTGCAACAGAACACAAAACCAACGACACAAAGGCAACTACGGAGCACAAACAAACTGTCCAAACTATACCAGCGATACAAAGGCCACAACAGAACACAAAACCAACGACACAAAGGCAACTACGGAGCACAAACCAACTGTCCAAACTATACAGGCGATACAAAGGCTGCAACAGAACACAAAACCAACGACACAAAGGCAACTACGGAGCACAAACCAACTGTCCAAACTATACCAGCGATACAAAGGCCACAACAGAACACAAAACCAACGACACAAAGGCAACTACGGAGCACAAACAAACTGTCCAAACTATACCAGCGATACAAAGGCCACAACAGAACACAAAACCAACGGCACAAAGGCAACAACGGAGCACAAACCAACTGTCCAAACTATACCAGCGATACAAAGGCCACAACAGAACACAAAACCAACGACACAAAGGCAACTACGGAACACAAACCAACTGTCAAAACTGTACCAGCGATACAAAGGACACAACAGAACACAAAACCAACGGCACAAAGGCAACTACGGAGCACAAACCAACTGTCCAAACTATACCAGCGACATTAAGGCTGCAACAGAGCACAAAACCAACGGCACAAAGGCAACTACGGAGCACAAACAAACTGTCCAAACTATACCAGCGATACAAAGGCCACAACAGAACACAAAACCAACGCCACAAAGGCAACTACGGAGCACAAACTAACTGTCCAAACTATACCAGCGACATTAAGGCTGCAACAGAGCACAAAACCAACGGCTAAAAGGCAACAACGGAGCACAAACAAACTGTACAAACTATACCAGCGACATAAAGGCTGCAACAGAGCACAAAACCAACGACACAAAGGCAACTACGGAGCACAAACCAACTGTCCAAACTATACAAGCGATACAAAGGCTGCAACAGAACACAAAACCAACGACACAAAGGCAACTACGGAGCACAAACAAACTGTCCAAACTATACCAGCGATACAAAGGCCGCAACAGAACACAAAACCAACGACACAAAGGCAACTACGGAGCACAAACCAACTGTCCAAACTATACCAGCGATACAAAGGCTGCAACAGAACACAAAACCAACGACACAAAGGCAACTACGGAGCACAAACAAACTGTCCAAACTATACCAGCGATACAAAGGCCACAACAGAACACAAAACCAACGACACAAAGGCAACTACGGAGCACAAACCAACTGTCCAAACTATACCAGCGATACAAAGGCTGCAACAGAACACAAAACCAACGACACAAAGGCAACTACGGAGCACAAACCAACTGTCCAAACTATACCAGCGATACAAAGGCTGCAACAGATCACAAAACCAACGGCACAAAGGCAACTACGGAGCACACACAAACTGTCCAAACTATACCAGCGATACAAAGGCCACAACAGAACACAAAACCAACGGCACAAAGGCAACAACGGAGCACAAACAAACTGTCCAAACTATACCAGCGACATAAAGGCTGCAACAGAGCACAAAACCAACGGCACAAAGGCAACTACGGTGCACAAACCAACTGTCCAAACTATACAAGCGATAAAAAGGCTGCAACAGAACACAAAACCAACGACACAAAGGCAACTACGGAGCACAAACAAACTGTCCAAACTATACCAGCGATACAAAGGCTGCAACAGAACACAAAACCAACGACACAAAGGCAACTACGGAGCACAAACCAACTGTCCAAACTATACCAGCGATACCAAGGCCACAACAGAACACAAAACCAACGACACAAAGGCAACTACGGAGCACAAACAAACTGTCCAAACTATACCAGCGATACAAAGGCCACAACAGAACACAAAACCAACGGCACAAAGGCAACTACGGAGCACAAACCAACTGTCCAAACTATACCAGCGATACAAAGGCCACAACAGAACACAAAACGAACGACACAAAGGCAACTACGGAACAAAAAACCAACTGTCAAAACTGTACCAGCGATACAAAGGCCACAACAGAACACAAAACCAACGGCACAAAGGCAACTACGGAGCACAAACCAACTGTCCAAACTAAACCAGCGACATTAAGGCTGCAACAGAGCACAAAACCAACGGCACAAAGGCAACTACGGAGCACAAACAAACTGTCCAAACTATACCAGCGATACAAAGGCCACAACAGAACACAAAACCAACGCCACAAAGGCAACTACGGAGCACAAACTAACTGTCCAAACTATACCAGCGACATTAAGGCTGCAACAGAGCACAAAACCAACGGCTCAAAGGCAACAACGGAGCACAAACAAACTGTCCAAACTATACCAGCGACATAAAGGCTGCAACAGAGCACAAAACCAACGACACAAAGGCAACTACGGAGCACAAACCAACTGTCCAAACTATACAAGCGATAAAAAGGCTGCAACAGAACACAAAACCAACGACACAAAGGCAACTACGGAGCACAAACAAACTGTCCAAACTATACCAGCGATACAAAGGCCACAACAGAACACAAAACCAACGACACAAAGGCAACTACGGAGCACAAACAAACTGTCCAAACTATACCAGCGATACAAAGGCCACAACAGAACATAAAACCAACGACACAAAGGCAACTACGGAGCACAAACCAACTGTCCAAACTATACAGGCGATACAAAGGCTGCAACAGAACACAAAACCAACGACACAAAGGCAACTACGGAGCACAAACCAACTGTCCAAACTATATCAGTGATACAAAGGCCACAACAGAACACAAAACCAACGACACAAAGGCAACTACGGAGCACAAACCAACTGTCCAAACTATAATAGCGATACAAAGGCCACAACAGAACACAAAACCAACGGCACAAAGGCAACTACGGAGCACAAACCAACTGTCCAAACTATACCAGCGATACAAAGGCCACAACAGAACACAAAACCAACGACACAAAGGCGACTACGGAGCACAAACCAACTGTCCAAACTATACCAGCGATACAAAGGCCACAACAGAACACAAAACCAACGACACAAAGGCAACTACGGAACACAAACCAACCGTCAAAACTGTACCAGCGATACAAAGGCCACAACAGAACACAAAACCAACGGCACAAAGGCAACTACGGAGCACAAACCAACTGTCCAAACTATACCAGCGACATTAAGGCTGCAACAGAGCAAAAAACCAACGGCACAAAGGCAACTACGGAGCACAAACAAACTGTCCAAACTATACCAGCGATACAAAGGCCACAACAGAACACAAAACCAACGCCGCAAAGGCAACTACGGAGCACAAACAAACTGTCCAAACTATACCAGCGACATTAAGGCTGCAACAGAGCACAAAACCAACGGCACAAAGGCAACTACGGAGCACAAACCAACTGTCCAAACTATACCAGCGATACAAAGGCTGCAACAGAACACAAAACCAACGACACAAAGGCAACTACGGAGCACAAACCAACTGTCCAAACTATACCAGCGATACAAAGGCTGCAACAGAACACAAAACCAACGAGACAAAGGCAACTACGGAGCACAAACCAACTGTCCAAACTATACCAGCGATACAAAGGCCACAACAGAACACAAAACCTACGGCACAAAGGCAACTACGGAGCACAAACCAACTGTCCAAACTATACCAGCGACATAAAGGCTGCAACAGAACACAAAACCAACGACACAAAGGCAACTACGGAGCACAAACCAACTGTCCAAACTATACCAGCGATACAAAGGCCACAACAGAACACAAAACCAACGACACAAAGGCAACTACGGAGCACAAACCAACTGTCCAAACTGTACCAGCGACATAAAGGCTGCAACAGAACACAAAACCAACGACACAAAGGCAACTACGGAGCACAAACCAACTGTCAAAACTGTACCAGCGATACAAAGGCCACAACAGAACACAAAACCAACGGCACAAAGGCAACTACGGAGCACAAACAAACTGTCCAAACTATACCAGCGACATAAAGGCTGCAACAGAGCACAAAACCAACGGCACAAAGGCAACTACGGAGCACAAACCAACTGTCCAAACTATACCAGCGATACAAAGGCTGCAACAGAACACAAAACCAACGACACAAAGGCAACTACGGAGCACAAACCAACTGTCCAAACTATACCAGCGATACAAAGGCTGCAACAGAACACAAAACCAACGAGACAAAGGCAACTACGGAGCACAAACCAACTGTCCAAACTATACCAGCGATACAAAGGCCACAACAGAACACAAAACCTACGGCACAAAGGCAACTACGGAGCACAAACCAACTGTCCAAACTATACCAGCGACATAAAGGCTGCAACAGAACACAAAACCAACGACACAAAGGCAACTACGGAGCACAAACCAACTGTCCAAACTATACCAGCGATACAAAGGCCACAACAGAACACAAAACCAACGACACAAAGGCAACTACGGAGCACAAACCAACTGTCCAAACTGTACCAGCGACATAAAGGCTGCAACAGAACACAAAACCAACGACACAAAGGCAACTACGGAGCACAAACCAACTGTCAAAACTGTACCAGCGATACAAAGGCCACAACAGAACACAAAACCAACGGCACAAAGGCAACTACGGAGCACAAACAAACTGTCCAAACTATACCAGCGACATAAAGGCTGCAACAGAGCACAAAACAAACGGCACAAAGGCAACTACGGAGCACAAACAAACTGTCCAAACTATACCAGCGATACAAAGGCTAAAAGAGAACACAAAACCAAAGGCACAAAGGCAACAACGGAGCACAAACAAACTGTCCAAACTATACCAGCGACATAAAGGCTGCAACAGAGCACAAAACCAACGGCACAAAGGCAACTACGGAGCACAAACCAACTGTCCAAACTATACCAGCGATACAAAGGCTGCAACAAAACACAAAACCAACGACACAAAGGCAACTACGGAGCACAAACCAACTGTCCAAACTATACCAGCGATACAAAGGCCACAACAGAACACAAAACCAACGCCACAAAGGCAACTACGGAGCACAAACAAACTGTCCAAACTATACCAGCGACATTAAGGCTGCAACAGAGCACAAAACCAACGGCACAAAGGCAACTACGGAGCACAAACCAACTGTCCAAACTATACCAGCGATACAAAGGCTGCAACAGAACACAAAACCAACGACACAAAGGCAACTACGGAGCACAAACCAACTGTCCAAACTATACCAGCGATACAAAGGCTGCAACAAAACACAAAACCATCGACACAAAGGCAACTACGGAGCACAAACCAACTGTCCAAACTATACCAGCGATACAAAGGCCGCAACAGAACACAAAACCAACGGCACAAAGGCAACTACGGAGCTCAAACCAACTGTCCAAACTATACCAGCGACATAAAGGCTGCAACAGAACACAAAACCAACGACACAAAGGCAACTACGGAGCACAAACCAACTGTCCAAACTATACCAGCGATACAAAGGCCACAACAGAACACAAAACCAACGACACAAAGGCAACTACGGAGCACAAACCAACTGTCCAAACTGTACCAGCGACATAAAGGCTGCAACAGAACACAAAACCAACGACACAAAGGCAACTACGGAGCACAAACCAACTGTCAAAACTGTACCAGCGATACAAAGGCCACAACAGAACACAAAACCAACGGCACAAAGGCAACTACGGAGCACAAACAAACTGTCCAATCTATACCAGCGACATAAAGGCTGCAACAGATCACAAAACCAACGGCACAAAGGCAACTACGGAGCACAAACAAACTGTCCAAACTATACCAGCGATACAAAGGCCACAACAGAACACAAAACCAACGGCACAAAGACAACAACGGAGCACAAACAAACTGTCCAAACTATACCAGCGACATAAAGGCTGCAACAGAGCACAAAACCAACGGCACAAAGGCAACTACGGAGCACAAACCAACTGTCCAAACTATACCAGCGATACAAAGGCCACAACAGAACACAAAACCAACGACACAAAGGCAACTACGGAGCAAAAACCAACTGTCCAAACTATACCAGCGATACAAAGGCTGCAACAGAACACAAAACCAACGACACAAAGGCAACTACGGAGCACAAACCAACTGTCCAAACTATACCAGCGATACAAAGGCCACAACAGAACACAAAACCAACGGCACAAAGGCAACTACGGAGCACAAACCAACTGTCCAAACTATACCAGCGATACAAAGGCCACAACAGAACACAAAACCAACGACACAAAGACAACTACGGAGCACAAACCAACTGTCCAAACTATACCAGCCATACAAAGGCTGCAACAGAACACAAAACCAACGACACAAAGGCAACTACGGAGCACATACCAATGTCCAAACTATACCAGCGATACAAAGGCTGCAACAGAACACAAAACCAACGACACAAAGGCAACTACGGAGCACAAACCAACTGTCCAAACTATACCAGCGATACAAAGGCTGCAACAGAGCACAAAACCAACGACACAAAGGCAACTACGGAGCACAAACCAACTGTCCAAACTATACCAGCGATACAAAGGCTGCAACAGAACACAAAACCAACGACACAAAGGCAACTACGGAGCACAAACCAACTGTCCAAACTATACCAGCGACATAAAGGCTGCAACAGATCACAAAACCAACGGCACAAAGGCAACTACGGAGCACAAACAAACTGTCCAAACTATACCAGCGATACAAAGGCCACAACAGAACACAAAACCAACGGCACAAAGGCAACAACGGAGCACAAACAAACTGTCCCAACTATACCAGCGACATAAAGGCTGCAACAGAGCACAAAACCAACGGCACAAAGGCAACTACGGAGCACAAACCAACTGTCCAAACTATACCAGCGATACAAAGGCTGCAACAGAACACAAAACCAACGACACAAAGGCAACTACGGAGCACAAACCAACTGTCCAAACTATACCAGCGATACAAAGGCTGCAACAGATCACAAAACCAACGGCACAAAGGCAACAACGGAGCACAAACAAGCTGTCCAAACTATACCAGCGATACAAAGGCCACAACAGAACACAAAACCAACGGCACAAAGGCAACAACGGAGCACAAACAAACTGTCCAAACTATACTAGCGACATAAAGGCTGCAACAGAGCACAAAACCAACGGCACAAAGGCAACTACGGAGCACAAACCAGCTGTCCAAACTATACAAGCGATAAAAAGGCTGCAACAGAACACAAAACCAACGACACAAAGGCAACTACGGAGCACAAACCAACTGTCCAAACTATACCAGCGATACAAAGGCTGCAACAGAACACAAAACCAACGACACAAAGGCAACTACGGAGCACAAACAAACTGTCCAAACTATACCAGCGATACAAAGGCCACAACAGAACACAAAACCAACGACACAAAGGCAACTACGGAGCACAAACCAACTGTCCAAACTAAACAGGCGATACAAAGGCTGCAACAGAACACAAAACCAACGACACAAAGGCAACTACGGAGCACAAACAAACTGTCCAAACTATACCAGCGATACAAAGGCCACAACAGAACACAAAACCAACGACACAAAGGCAACTACGGAGCACAAACCAACTGTCCAAACTATACCAGCGATACAAAGGCCACAACAGAACACAAAACCAACGGCACAAAGGCAACTACGGAGCACAAACCAACTGTCCAAACTATACCAGCGATACAAAGGCCACAACAGAACACAAAACCAACGACACAAAGGCAACTACGGAGCACAAACCAACTGTCCAAACTATACCAGCGATACAAAGGCCACAACAGAACACAAAACCAACGACACAAAGGCAACTACGGAGCACAAACCAACTGTCAAAACTGTACCAGCGATACAAAGGCCACAACAGAACACAAAACCAACGGCACAAAGGCAACTACGGAGCACAAACCAACTGTCCAAACTATACCAGCGACATTAAGGCTGCAACAGAGCACAAAACCAACGGCACAAAGGCAACTACGGAGCACAAACAAACTGTCCAAACTATACCAGCGATACAAAGGCCACAACAGAACACAAAACCAACGCCACAAAGGCAACTACGGAGCACAAACAAACTGTCCAAACTATACCAGCGACATTAAGGCTGCAACAGAGCACAAAACCAACGGCACAAAGGCAACTACGGAGCACAAACCAACTGTCCAAACTATACCAGCGATACAAAGGCTGCAACAGAACACAAAACTTACGACACAAAGGCAACTACGAAGCACAAACCAACTGTCCAAACTATACCAGCGATACAAAGGCCACAACAGAACACAAAACCAACGGCACAAAGGCAACTACGGAGCACAAACCAACTGTCCAAACTATACCAGCGACATAAAGGCTGCAACAGAACACAAAACCAACGACACAAAGGCAACTACGGAGCACAAACCAACTGTCCAAACTATACCAGCGATACAAAGGCCACAACAGAACACAAAACCAACGACACAAAGGCAACTACGGAGCACAAACCAACTGTCCAAACTGTACCAGCGACATAAAGGCTGCAACAGAACACTAAACCAACGACACAAAGGCAACTACGGAGCACAAACCAACTGTCAAAACTGTACCAGCGATACAAAGGCCACAACAGAACACAAAACCAACGGCACAAAGGCAACTACGGAGCACAAACCAACTGTCCAAACTATACCAGCGATACAAAGGCTGCAACAGAACACAAAACCAACGACACAAAGGCAACTACGGAGGACAAACCAACTGTCCAAACTATACCAGCGATACAAAGGCCACAACAGAACACAAAACCAACGACACAAAGGCAACTACGGAGCACAAACCAACTGTCCAAACTATACCAGCGATACAAAGGCCACAACAGAACACAAAACCAACGGCACAAAGGCAACTACGGAGCACAAACCAACTGTCCAAACTATACCAGCGATACAAAGGCCACAACAGAACACAAAACCAACGACACAAAGGCAACTACGGAGCACAAACCAACTGTCCAAACTATACCAGCGATACAAAGGCTGCAACAGAACACAAAACCAACGACACAAAGGCAACTACGGAGCACAAACCAACTGTCCAAACTATACCAGCGATACAAAGGCCACAACAGAACACAAAACCATCGACACATAGGCAACTACGGAGCACAAACCAACTGTCCAAACTATACCAGCGATACAAAGGCCACAACAGAACACAAAACCAACGGCACAAAGGCAACTACGGAGCACAAACCAACTGTCCAAACTATACCAGCGATACAAAGGCCACAACAGAACACAAAACCAACGACACAAAGGCAACTACGGAGCACAAACCAACTGTCCAAACTATACCAGCGATACAAAGGCCACAACAGAACACAAAACCAACGGCACAAAGGCAACTACGGAGCACAAACAAACTGTCCAAACTATACCAGCGATACAAAGGCCACAACAGAACACAAAACCAACGGCACAAAGGCAACTACGGAGCACAAACCAACTGTCCAATCTATACCAGCGACATAAAGGCTGCAACAGAGCACAAAACCAACGGCACAAAGGCAACTACGGAGCACAAACAAACTGTCCAAACTATACCAGCGATACAAAGGCCACAACAGAACACAAAACCAACGACACAAAGGCAACTACGGAGCACAAACCAACTGTCCAAACTATACCAGCGATACAAAGGCCACAACAGAACACAAAACCAACGGCACAAAGGCAACTACGGAGCACAAACCAACCGTCCAAACTTTACCAGCGATACAAAGGCCACAACAGAACACAAATCAACGGCACAAAGGCAACTACGGAGCACAAACCAACTGTCCAAACTATACCAGCGATACAAAGGCCACAACAGAACACAAAACCAACGACACAAAGGCAACTACGGAGCACAAACCAACTGTCCAAACTGTACCAGCGACATAAAGGCTGCAACAGAACACTAAACCAACGACACAAAGGCAACTACGGAGCACAAACCAACTGTCAAAACTGTACCAGCGATACAAAGGCCACAACAGAACACAAAACCAACGGCACAAAGGCAACTACGGAGCACAAACCAACTGTCCAAACTATACCAGCGATACAAAGGCTGCAACAGAACACAAAACCAACGACACAAAGGCAACTACGGAGGACAAACCAACTGTCCAAACTATACCAGCGATACAAAGGCCACAACAGAACACAAAACCAACGACACAAAGGCAACTACGGAGCACAAACCAACTGTCCAAACTATACCAGCGATACAAAGGCCACAACAGAACACAAAACCAACGGCACAAAGGCAACTACGGAGCACAAACCAACTGTCCAAACTATACCAGCGATACAAAGGCCACAACAGAACACAAAACCAACGACACAAAGGCAACTACGGAGCACAAACCAACTGTCCAAACTATACCAGCGATACAAAGGCTGCAACAGAACACAAAACCAACGACACAAAGGCAACTACGGAGCACAAACCAACTGTCCAAACTATACCAGCGATACAAAGGCCACAACAGAACACAAAACCAACGACACATAGGCAACTACGGAGCACAAACCAACTGTCCAAACTATACCAGCGATACAAAGGCCACAACAGAACACAAAACCAACGGCACAAAGGCAACTACGGAGCACAAACCAACTGTCCAAACTATACCAGCGATACAAAGGCCACAACAGAACACAAAACCAACGACACAAAGGCAACTACGGAGCACAAACAAACTGTCCAAACCATACCAGCGATACAAAGGCCACAACAGAACACAAAACCAACGGCACAAAGGCAACTACGGAGCACAAACAAACTGTCCAAACTATACCAGCGATACAAAGGCCACAACAGAACACAAAACCAACGGCACAAAGGCAACTACGGAGCACAAACCAACTGTCCAATCTATACCAGCGACATAAAGGCTGCAACAGAGCACAAAACCAACGGCACAAAGGCAACTACGGAGCACAAACAAACTGTCCAAACTATACCAGCGATACAAAGGCCACAACAGAACACAAAACCAACGACACAAAGGCAACTACGGAGCACAAACCAACTGTCCAAACTATACCAGCGATACAAAGGCCACAACAGAACACAAAACCAACGGCACAAAGGCAACTACGGAGCACAAACCAACCGTCCAAACTTTACCAGCGATACAAAGGCCACAACAGAACACAAATCAACGGCACAAAGGCAACTACGGAGCACAAACCAACTGTCCAAACTATACCAGCGATACAAAGGCCACAACAGAACACAAAACCAACGAAACAAAGGCAACTACGGAGCACAAACAAACTGTCCCAACTATACCAGCGACATAAAGGCTGCAACAGAGCACAAAACCAACGGCACAAAGGCAACTACGGAGCACAAACCAACTGTCCAAACTATACCAGCGATACAAAGGCCACAACAGAACACAAAACCAACGAAACAAAGGCAACTACGGAGCACAAACCAACTGTCCAAACTGTACCAGCGACATAAAGGCTGCATTAGAGCACAAAATCAGTGGCACGAAGGCCACTACGGAGCACAAAATCAGCTGTCCAAACTGTACCAGCGACATAAAGGCCACAACAATGCACAAAACCAGCGCCCCAAAGACCACCACGGCGCACAAAACGAACTGTGCCAACTGTGCAACTAGCAATGAAACCAACATCAATGACAAAACAAACTTTGAAAGACACATAAATACTGACACCGCTGGCGCCCAGGAACAGTCCGCAGGAGAGAATGCCGTCGTCTGCGCTGTCCTTGGTGTGATTGGTAGAGTGGTACTTCTCTTCACAAGCATGATGTTACTGTTTGTCTATTTCAAATACAAGATATGCAGACAGTTTGCGGACAGCGTTAAGTCTTCATAGCCTCATATGAGATACAACATATGTTTGCATTACACTATACGCCCATTCTTTTCGACAAGAAGTAATAATAACTTATAAGGAAATCACTTTTGATAATGTAACTAGAACTCTGCATTCTTAGGGATGCTCACAAAAAACAGTACTTGCACTCACTTATTCGGTCCATATTAAAGGTTAATTAGTGTATAAATGATTACATTCGTGAATATTCCTTGATGCCCTTCCTGAATCCGGATCCTGTGCCAGATCCACACCAAAGTCTAATCCATTCTTTATTTTTCGATTCCCGAAATGTCCCTAAAATATCACAGGATTCGGTTCATGATTGCATGAGTTATGATTTGAACAACACACAAACAAACTCACGAATGGGATGAACGCATACCCTCCTGGCCGAGGCAAAAATCTGCCATCTACCATTTTCACAGAAAAACTAGCGAAAGTCTTACAATATTATGTCATATTTTATTAAATATAACTATATATAATGCTCTGTGATATATGGTATGTTTATAAACGGTTTATGCATTACTGCAGCATATCAGAGACCGGATGTGATACCTGCTAAACTATAGCTTCTGTACACGCTGAACTTTCAGCTACGTTTGTTTTATCTAAGGAATATTTTGTTTAAGCAGTCTTAATATTGAATGTTGATTCTTTGTTGAAGGAAACGTTGGAGAAGAACAAAAAGTGAAGAGAATAAAAAGGAGAAGAACAGAGAATGAGGAAAATGGAAAGTGAGACATTCTATTAAGGGCCGATATATCCTTAGATCATGGACGGTTGATTTCTATAAGGAACGAAAAGTGTCCACGTAGCATGCATATTATTAACAAGAGAGTACTGAGTAGAGCGCATATCCACCGCAAAGGCAAAACAAGAGAGTCCCTAATACTTTTTCTCGCATTTTGTCACCTTTTCATCATTGTATTAAGTCTTAAAACAGTCTTACCATATCGCGTAATAATGATTGAAACTGAAGCAAACAAACAAACATGCGAGAATGCAGAATACGCGGGAAAACTTGGACTGCGACGCGGTGTGTTAATTTCTTTAAGACATTTAAAAAATATTTTTTGTAATTGTAATATCAGGTTAGGTAAACACACTGAGACACGTAAGTAAACGCACACTGGAATACAGCAAAATACAGGAAAAACACTGGTCACAAGTACCCCCCCCCCCCCCCCCACCGCTGTTTTCGCAATTTTCAGTTATTCCGCGCCAAAAAAGTGTGAGATCATACGTGAAATCGCCGCATGAAAACTTTGAAGAGCACGGACAACCCTGAAAACACATACTGACAAAGTAGCCTCAATCCCGTCCTTAATCACTTACACGGCACGGTAAGAGGGCCCCTAATATCCCGAGAGCCACCACTTTAAATATCCGGATCTGCACCAATATTTAAGATGGACTTTCGTGTTCCATTTCGAATCCGTAAATTTTAACTTTTCAACAGCGTTTGCGTGATCCTGTTAAGACACAAAGAATCAAACACACACAAAAAAAACACCCATCTGAAACATCGCCGTGTCGGAAATAATAATATGTAAACATAGTTTATATCTAAGGTTATATTCTGCTATGATGGTTCACTTATACGAGAACAATATATTAATGGTAGCTGGAGTTGACGTATTTATTTCGATGATCTAAAATTACAAGAAAAAAATTATCTGTGGTACAGATCTGGTATGTCCCCTGCCTGTTGTGGCAGTAGCCCTTTTACGGAACCTAATAAAAATAGATCACGCTATCGTGACGAGCACAAACCCTTGTTACGGAGACAAAAATACTAGTATTAGATTCCGGCAGCGTGAAATGTCTAGTTGAATAAAGAAGTCAGTGTTTTTTTTTTTGTTTTGTTTTGTGAACAAATAATTATAATTTATTCTTAGAACAATCCTAACATTACAATACACTAAATCAATACAATTACACAGTATTTAAGACATAACAATAATAAAAATGTACATCACCAGAGTCAAGATCCTAGGCTTTGATTCCTGGATAACACAACTGTCACAGCCCAACAAGAGTCTTTTAGCACAAATAATCCACATGAACAGTTCAAGTAAATCTTCCTGGTGAATAGTCCAATTAAATCTCGAAGACAATCTTTTGTGATTTAGAAGTGAAGTTCAGGTAAGATCCCAAAAGGCAAACTGAAGACAATCTATATAAAATCTGTATAAAGTCAGTATAAAGTACTTAGAATATCTGTAACTATGCAATAATCAGAGTAGGTCCCAAGACTGACGAGAAAGTCGCACCCTTTACTGTCCGCTGGTATTTTCCTTTCTCCATGCTCCAAACACAGCCCCTGTTTATAGCTTTTCCCCCGAAGTCTAGAAGCGTCTAGTCCGGAACATTCCAAAGAACAAACTCGAACCTTTTAGACTACAACGAACACGCTGTGTCTTTACACTCTGCTCTGGGTAAGCCAGAGTTCAACAAGTGCGGTTACATAGTGACGCACAGGGCTTGCGCCTAACAGGAATCAGAACGCCAAGCACATGTCAAGCCATGCAAATTCCAGCGCATAATAAAAAGATACATGTAACACCTTTCATGACGTGTATCAATTCTGCAAGTTTGGTGATTATGCCTCAAATTCTTTTAAAGTTATTGCGTTAACATCATTTTAGCATGATCACCTCTGTGACCTTGAAAGATGTCAAGGTCATCCATATCCAAGCCTGAACTAGTCCTTCATGAGGTTTATCAATACTGTCGATATGGTGACTGTGCTTTAAATTTTGTTCAAGTTATTGAGTTAACATTATTTTAGCAATTTGTTTTTGCGTTATTGCGTTATCATCAGCCGGAGGCAGACGGACTGACGGATCGACGGATGAACGTTCTGTCCGACGCCCACCTTCTATGTCTCACGCCAACGCAGCCTTCGGCGACGGCGGGGAACAAAAAGAGAACACATATGTGAACTGTGACCAAATAATTCAACAAAACCTGTTCAGCATCAGATGTCGCAAAGAAGAGCTGAATAGAGAGAACTTTTAATCTACTTAAGAGAAGACTATAGTGGTATGAAATCTTCCGCCGCTGAGAGACAAAGAAATGAGAGACGAAGGGCGTTTTTTCCTAAGCGAATATTAAATGAGATTAATATGAATATATTAGACTAAATAATATAATTGCAATATATTTACGAGCCAAAATATATTTAAAATATATAAAAATAAATATATATAAAATAACATATATATTAATTCAATTTTAAAATATTTTTTTAAATCTAATTTGTGCGGTTCTGGAATCTTGAATTGAATGGCATTTATATTTCAAATGTCCACGAAAAGCTTTTCTTTTTTTCTAATACACTATTCAAATATTGAATCAATGCGTATCATATATAGGTGAGGAAAGTAGCTTAATGTGATTTAAGCAGAGTACACACATATATGCCGTATGATGTAATTGTGGCCGACAGAACTGATGTATTCATTAGTTAATAATATATCTGTTGCCAGCATATTTGTTGTTGTCAGTTTACTGAATACCGTGACCGAGATATCTGAGAACATGAGCTTTATCGTAAACGATCTCATGCGCAGGAATCAGTCAAAGACTCGCTCATATGAATTTTTAATTGTGGTGTTTCCATGTATCGGTCTGTGTTTAGAATATGTGCATGCGGGTATACTTGTGGAAATCGCCATAGGGGCGATTTTCACGCATAGTGGCATGCGTGAACTAGGGGTTACAGGTAAAATGACGTTAGTCTTCATCTTTAGGAAGACCTGCTAGATCAACTCTATCACTATATACTTTGCGCACAAGAAACTATACACGTACATTATATACGCGCACATTGAAACCCATGGAACACCAGCAATTGTTCACGCATATACGCACATATACGCACACATGAAAACCCAGTTATATAAACCTAAATCAATTTTAGCTCATCCAGCCATGAACTACCCGTAGCTATACCATGGCGATGCAGTGTCCGTGTGTTTGTCCGTTCGGCGTCCGTCCACAATTAAAAAAAGAATGCCTCTTCTCCTTTATTTCCTGGCCAAAATTTTGAATTTTATTTAATCTGATAGAGCTACTAGGTTAGGGGGATTTAAACTTCTTTACAAAATTTTGAAGTTCCATGATTTTGCAAATTTCTGGAAACTTATTTTTGCTTTTAACTAAGTAGTGTGTGTATCTCCGCCAAGGCAGATTTGCCCCTTTTTGGATGCGCACCAAAATTAAATTTGGTCTTACTTCGCTCATGTTCAACATACGGAGTGTCATTTTTTTTTTTTGGGGGGGGGGGGGGGGGCTTTTTTATTGCGAATTAAACCAACAGACACACACGCTAAGAAACAAGCAGTGAGAAATTAAAATATATAAATATTTGCGGAGACGTTTTCAGAGAACCATGCATATATAATCCTCTCCTTTCGACGACTTTGCATCTCCCAAAATTTAGAAGATATTCAAGCTTTATGACTAGCTTTTGTTTATAACTATGTTAAACCCTTGCATTATATTTAATTATTTATCCATTTTCAAATTGAAAACGTTAAAAAAATGTTGATAGGTCATGACTTCCATCTGAATCTGGCACCAAACCAATTGTCTTGGCGCATTAAATAGGTTACATATTTCAGTTTAACAGAAGCTATTTGCATGTTTTTTAGGTTGAACATCAAAATGGTTATTATACATAGGGTAGTAATCTTGGTTTTTTTTTGTTTTACAAGAGACTAGTGGTCTTCCATTCACCAAAGTTATACATGATAGTTGGAAACCATGGAATGATACATTGAAATTTACTTCATAGAAATATTAAGGAACAACCGTTTTATGAGGGCACTGTGAAATCGAAGGGAAAACAAGAAATCGACCTCAAAAACTCCTGAGCTACTCTTAAATCGATTTCATCGACACACACACCTTTTTGTGTTTTTCATGTTACAAGAGTTAACCAGTACCTTATAATCTTAATCGATAGAGCCGTGATCTTCGAGTTCACAACCCCGTTCTTCATGGAACAAGAAATTTTATATTGATTATAAGAGAGAGAGAGAGAGAGAGAGAGAGAGAGAGAGAGAACATTATGGCTCAATCCTATTACTCCCTCTGACGGCATTCAAGGAACCTCGAAGTTTAAATGGAAGAACGCAATATAATGCAAGAATGGTAGGTTTATATGAATCCAGTTTTGTCACTTTCCTCTAATAATTGTTTTGTTCCCCGCTTCCGCGGAACGGAAGACATTGATCTTAGTTCGTCTTTCTGTACATTTGTCTCTCCCTCCGTCTGTCAGTCCCTCAGTTTATTTTCTTTTCCGTGTGATAACTCTCCTTAATAATATTCGATTTCATTCCAATTTTGGTCAGTGATTGCTCTCATGCATACCTTGGTTTGGTCCAAGTTTTGGAGTGTCTGTCTGAAAATTTATTATCACCAGCTCAAAAAAAAAAAAAAACATTTTCCTTTTGTTCCCAATTCACAATAAAAGTGATTACATGTGGAGACATCTTCAGGGGAAAAAACTAAATCATATTGCGAAGGCAAGCATAAAAATCACAGGAAGCTAAAATAACAAGAGGCGGAAGGGAAGGACATAAATTACAAGAATTCGCTTGTAATGGATACAGTGAAACTCCTACTTGCGGACAACTCAGTAAGGCGGACAACTCACATATGCGGACACTAAATCTCAGTCCCTTCAATTTTGCCTCTATATAATGTTTAACGTAAACTCAGTAAAGCGGACAACCCACTATCTCGGACAAACTTTCCCGTCCCGCCAGCATATCCACTACATATTACGACCCTCCAAAACGGACAGACATCGCAATTTCTGGTTTTGTTCATATATTTGCCAGAAGATTGCGCTCCGAGGTCATGACCTCGTATAACCTGTTCAAATCGCCAGCCCGGGGACAAGCGTAATATGATGAACCAGTGGAATGCTAAATGTTAATATACAGTATAGAAATTGTTTTTTATTTCTATAAATGTGACAAGGGCGCCATCAAAGACTGCTGTTCGTGCTCTGTGGTCGGATTCCGGTCTTGGGAGCCGAAATTATAGATTATGACAGTTTGCACTTTGTTATGGTGAATGTGTAGTGAAGATCATACCCTTTAACAAATAATCATGCAGTCCGGTTGCTGTCAATAATCAATTTTCAATATGCCCAGTGCAACCCATCAGTGAACTGCCGCTTGCTTAGAAGATGAAGCATGGTACGTCGAAGTGAAACTGAAAAAAAATTATTTTGCATGGCCTAGCTGATGTTTGCTTTCTTTTTTTAATAATTATATTTTATAAATTGCAAGTGCATATTTAAGCTATATTGAAAATGATTTAAATCAAATTTATGTAGCCTATTTCCAATAAGGCCTACATTAAATGAAAACATAGTATATATCAGAAACATTCAATAACGAATTGACGCAATACGCCAAACTCCTCTAAACAGGACAACTCACTAACACGGACAAAATCCTCGAGTCCCTTGAGTGTCCGGCTTAGAGGAGTTTCACCCTATATATTAAACATATTTAAAGATTAAATTTGCATTTTTAGTTTAAGGAAGTCATAGAAGCCTGTACTACTGTAGGGCTTTTAAAAGTGAATATACAAGTAATGGTATTACTTGTGCAACCATCCGCCAATGCATATTGTTTTACAAGTCATTTGTTAAACATGCTTGGTTTTACCCTCAACTGCCATATTGAAATCCATCAATACATTGCAGTCACATGTTGTTGTAAGTATGACCAAATGTACGGACGTAACAACATCTATAAACGCGTTTCTCGAAACAGATAAGGCCAGACACAACCGGTGACATAACCTCCAACAACGCAGGCTTCGGTCAGAATGATATGGGAAATCATCATAAACCGTGTCATATATAACTTTTTTAAACCTTTCACTGAAACACATTTTAATATGGCTTTAAGTAAAATAATATGGGGTCGGGTAAATTTTCGGTCATGCCGGAGCTCACTTTGTGGTAGAAAATTTTGCCATTTCGAACCCTGTCAACTGTGCACGTTGTATAACTCGAGTAAGCCCTTTCGTTAACATAATGCGTCTTCTTTTATGCCAGATTTCATTTCATTAGATCTTTCAATGCTGCTATTGTTCCAAGTTAAATCCACCACGAATAGCTCTCCAATGAATTCAACTCTGTTGCACTACTTGGCCGCTGGTGCTTAAAGAAGTGGTCACCGTTTCCTCAATTCGGCTTAATACTGTGATTCAGAGAAAAAATCGTGTGATTGAATATAGAGGGGCGGATCCACGAATTGTGGAAGGGAGTTGGTCACATTTTACACTCAAGAGACTATTATCCTAAAATTCCACAACTCTAAACGGGTAGAGGGTTGTCAAAGACTGCAAACATATTATTTTTTCCAGTGAGGTGGTTTATGTCTCATAAAGTTTCGGCTTCTTTTGGCTATGGCATTTTGTTTGTGGACATGAATGATTAAATATTGATTTTGATATCGAGCTTTTCTTCACCTTAACTTATCTTGGCGAATACATTCTTATTTGATTTTCGGTTTATTTCCGTTCAGTTAAATACTGAATACAGTGTATATATATATATATATATATATATATATATATATATATATATATATATATATATATATATATATATATATATATATAATATGAAAATATTAAGAAAATATAAGAAAATATGCGTTTTATGATACATGAACCGGAGATCTAAATTCAAATTAGCTGATAAAGCTGCATACATGTAGTATAACCGCACACAGGGAGGAGCTGTTCAAGCTACTGGTTATTCAAAATAAATACTAATGAGACTTCAAGGGTGAAACTTGAAATCCAGCAGAGTAATTCGAGTGTAAAATCTATTATAATATACTTTAATATTTGAATGTTTCATACTTGTTGTTAATACTTTGGAAGGTTTACGCTCGTTTGTCTCTTTTATAAATTGGTAAGCTTTGTAATAAAATAATAAAAAAGAGGTTTAAAGATTGGCCCTTACGTCTGTTGAATTTTAATATTCATCTCTGTATGAATGTATCATAACAAGAGATTGATGAAAGGGCGTATAATATGCCTAGGTGATGGTTCATTTGCGTTACCCCCCCCCCCCCCCCCCCCCACCCTTACATGACGCTTAAGGTTTTTTTGTACATAGGGGACACATGATGTGAATTTTTTTCGGTATATGTGACATGTTTACAGTGTTATATGTGTAGTTTTGCCCAACATATAAGCAGCTTTCACATGCGTAGTTTTATAAATACATACATCAGGTCTGCATTTGTAATCCAAAATTCAGAGATTCGTAGCAAGAAACTGTAGCTTCTTTCTTAAATATTGCGCCATTTAAGTGTGATTTATCCTTATCCTATAATTTGTTTAGTGCTTCCTACGAGTCAAGCCTCGTACCAAAAAAGAGTATACGATATGGGCGTTGGGGCAAGTGCTATCGAAAAATATTATCAAATATTAGATTCAGAGAAATAAGCAGACGAATTTTTGTTTGGCTTCAGATATATTTAGATTAAGGTGAACAAGCTATCGAATTAAATGTGGTGGGCGAGAAGGGCGACACAAACCTGAGTTAAGTTTTATGTTATGTTTTAATTTGTAAAAAAAAAAATTGAATTTTTTTTTGTACAGGAGAAAAAGTGTATGTTGTGATATAAAATCATCTCTTGTTTGTTGTATAGCATATGATTTGTATGAAAATATATATTATTAATCTCAGTATTTAAAGCACTTGGTTAACTACATGTACTCACATCCTTCAAGTCATTATATATATATATATATATATATATATATATATATATATATATATATATATACGATTTTCCAAGCAGGCTTTGCCAAACAAACCGGCAAACCCGATTAACCCTGGGAACCGTGCATGGAGGATGGTGGATTTAGGGGAGGGGGGTGTTGGCTAATTTGGACCTTTTAAATCTCTATAGCAAACGGTACGACAAACCGAGTACACGCATGAAGTTTAGCATGTATTATCAATATTTTGTATCTTAGTTCCGCCCTTTTCAATCATACTTCATCATTTTCCCCCTCCTTTTCTACTTGTCCATGAAATTTCCTTGTTCCCCCTAGGCCCTCTCTTTGAACTTTCTTTCCTCCCATTTGTCATTTGCATGATTTGGTTATATTGAAATAACAGTTATATGTGAGAATATTTTAACCTCTTCACATGAGGTTTCAGAATCGACGAGCTGATTGGAGAAACTAGTGACAGCAGTAGGGAAAGATGTACTCTTTTAGCCGTGACAACCCGACTTAGTAGGCACTTACAACTGGACAGCCAGTGCGCTGGTTGTAGACTCTCTAAGTTTGAGGGCCGAAAAAGCGTTACATTCTTTCATTCATGATTTGATTTTTCTTAAAAGAGTAGAAATTAATTTCCAATGAAGTCATGATAGGATATTTTATCGACAGTAACTCATTGGCATTTACCAGGGAATTGGCTTACTTTTTATATAACACTTATATTTGTTTATAATAAATGTTCTTGTTTTTAGTAAAAAAATTCTTGCTCAAGTCGTTATGTTCAGACTTTATTGACGGTCTCTCCGTCCCTATTATTATAAATCACATTAAGCTGGCTAAGGGTCACGCTTAGACGATTTCCTTGAACACCACAAGAAAGTTGATTCTCAAGCGTACAACTAGTAAAACTATCCCAATACGAATTACATTTTCAGATTGACAATTTAAGAATCAATTTTAGATTGTTACTTGGTAAAAACTACATTGCTACATAATGAAAATACTGAAACCAATAATACTTGCCTGTGAGTGTTATAGGTTGAGTTGTCGTTGTTTATTTACACATTTTATCAGGATGGCCCATTAAGCATATTTAGCTGATTTTCAATTGGGTTCTAGTTATCCCAGAACCGATTTCATATGCTTTGTTAAAAAACACAAACCGTTGATCACTTGTTATTATAAACCCTGTTATCATTTGTATTATACAGATTTTCATGACTTCAGACTTCAGAATTTTTATATTTGTAACCTTTATAATATTACTTTTTTATATCATTCATATTATATTATATATTATAATACTAATACTAGTATTATACTTCTACTACTACTACTACTAATAATAATAATAATTATTTTTATTATAATTATCATTATTATTATTATTTCTGTTCTGTGTTATTAATACAATATATTTTTCTTCTTTTCCATTTTCGATACTATTTGTGTCGTACGTACGAGTATCTTCCATTTATCAAGTCTATAAGCTCCTTATACTACTTTTTAGGTCAGTTTACATATATATTTGTGTTGATTCTTAAGATTCTTGATTCTCTTGTTCATTCTTAAGGAAGAAGCTACAAGGTATATGTCAGTGATTTGTCATGACTCCTTCGGGAGAAGTACTCTGGTGTAACACGCTATCACGTACTATCACGTAATTCTATCCGATTACTCAGACCGAAGACAGTACTCGATCACTCGTATAAGCTTTTATGGGAAATTTAAGAGGTTATTTACATACATATAAATTAATACATTATACATATATATGTGTGTGTGTGTGTGTGACATATATGGTGTATTAAATTTATTTTCTTTCCAAAATATATAACGTGCGCTAACACATCAAACTGACAGAGCAATGGGTTTATGTCATAAGACTTACCACCCTCAATTTTAAACCAAAATTTCATCTGATATTTAAGCGCTACATGATAATTTTTTTCACACTTAAAAATTTTAATGTTCCCATGTCGTGTGTTGTTGTGGTACAACAAGTACTATAATATAGTTCCAGAATCCGACCCTGTAGAGCGGTGGCGCCTTTGTATCAGTCTAATATAACACATAAACGCCACTTATTCACTCTGACTCGCTATAATCACTTAAGACTCGCTGTATAATTAAAAAATAGCTTTAAAAATTTGATAAATATCGTCATCATTAGGCCCAAATAAACAAGGTTTGGTTCTAAGTAACTCTATTTCAGAAATCAATGCGGGTGGGCGGTTTTTTTTATTTATTTATTTTGTTTTCATTTTTTATATGTTTTGATCAAATGTTAAATAATGAGGGAAAACCATGATTATAACAAATTTATTTTGCTAAACAAGTAAAAGCACTACGTATTAAAAAACGGACATTTTATCAAAATTGTAATATTTTATCTTCTTGAAAAAAAATGTCCTAGCGGCTGGAGCTTGAAATCGGTAAGTTTCTATTGAAAATCAGAATAAAAATATTTGATGCCAGGGGTTAAAAATTGACGCGGGCGGTGCCTGAGAACCACACCTTTTATTTATTTATCTTTTTTTTTTTTTGGCGTTTAATATCATTATTTGTCAAAAAGAAGTAATGAGTTCTTATTTGGTACTCGTATGTTCGTTTGCAAATACTCCGACTCGAGTACTCCTTTTAACATTATCGTTCATCCTTTACACCCTGTTCGTATGTAATTAGATATTATTTTCCTAATGGTGTGAATAACAATTCAACATTCGACCAAAACTTTATATATTTCTAATTTTGTGATTAAGAGTGTTTAGAATATAATGACATACATTTCATATTACAAATATAAAATGAAATTTAAAACCTTCATTACTACTAAATGTTTCACATGTGTTCTTCTTGATCATTTAATAAAGTTGATTATCATTTAATAAAATGTTTTAACATGTTTTCTTTTTACTGTAAAATAACCATTTGAACGGTTTTTAATTTTTGAGTTGTTTATTGTCAAATATATTTTAAAGTGATTTCTATGTTTCTTACAATCTGAATATAAGAAAATTTCAAAAGAAATATTTTGTTAGGTTTATACTGTTAATTTCAGTAGATGAAATTCAATTTTATATTGAATCAATCTTTTCCCAAAATGCAATAGATTTTAAATCTTTTAAACACATCCTACAAAAATCTCTTGAAGGACAGTTTTGAAATTTTAGGAAATATAAATAAAATGCATATTTTTCACAATTAGTAAAAAAAATAAAATTTAATTATTTTTAAAGTATTTTCTATAATATGCTTTCTATTGTGATTCAGTAAAACAATTAAGAAACTTTAGATGAAATTTTGCTCATATATTTATATATATAATTATATTTATAAATTTAAGCTTGCCATCGTATTCTTCATAACCTAAAAATATTGAGTAAATTGGCTGAACAGATAATTATGTGCCCATATTCGGTGGGTAATTTTAATCTGAAACTAAAAAATGTTATTCTATTTATCAAAACGAAATATATGGCGACATTCATTACAATATATAATATATATATATATATATATATATATATATATATATATATATATATATATATATATATATACACACATTTACCTGATGATCGGGTCGCATCCCATGAAACAGACTGTTGTGAATTTACAGAGTTGTTTTTCTTCAGAGTTTTATATATATATATATATATATATATATATATATATAGAGAGAGAGAGAGAGAGAGAGAGAGAGAGAGAGAGAGAGATAGAGAGATAGATAGATGGATAGATAGATAATCCAGGGAAATTAAAATTAAAGGAAAATACAAGAAGTCTTCAGATAATTGCACGGATAAATATAAATATATACAATACGGGTCATCCGTCACATATTTTTAAAATATTGATATTATTTGCAATACTTCTTTTAAACGCCTCTGTGAGACATCCTGAATTTTGTTTATATACACAAAAAATCTGAAATTTACGCGATTGTCTTAACAGAATAAAATGATTTCAACATTTCAAAAGTATACCGCTAATTAACAAGAGAGGTTGACAGCTTTGTTTACCGCTTGCAGGAATTCCAATGTCATTAATAAACAGACCTGGTGTCTTCCTCACACACAGTGCATGTTGTCCTTTGTCTTCTAAGAACTTGTACCAAATGCACTTTTCTTAACAAAACCCTGATCTCTCAAATTAAGTAGTTTTCAATAGCGCTGAATGAAGCGGGGCGGTCCTATTCTCAGGAGAGAGAGAAAATGTCCTGGGGAATATCGCTTACACTGAAAAAAACCAGTTCATTGTAGACAAAAAACGTCCTATACCACATGTCCGATAGGGTTCATGTATGTTTACTTATACTATATTAAATAAATAAATTTGATTGTGTTTTTATGATGATTATTGTTTTTATTTTGCTTTTTGGTATTACCTCCTCTGGACGAGTGCAGATTTTTATGAATATTCATGACCAACGGTCTCCAAGGGGTACATAAAGTGTAGGTAGTACAGAAGAGCGTAATTTCGTCCGGCCTTGTGGTGACCGAGTAGTGCCTGTTGACTTCACCTGGGCATGTCCATATAATTGGCCCCTGACCAGGTAAGCATTATTATCTGAAAAGAAATTAGGATATTTTTTTTAGTTTTCATTCAATTCTAAATGAATCCGCGGCTTTTATTTCGCTGCAGTGAAACCTAATTTTAATCTGCCGTTCTGGGGTCAATATTTTTTTTTAAATGTGGGTTTAGTTAGTTTCTCATCTTATGGCATATATTATATGTTTAGTAAATGGTTTTTAATAAAATAAATTATTAAAACATTTGGGGTGTTATCTGCCTGGTTTTTTAAATGATTGGTGGGGGGGGGGGGGGGGGGCGGCTATTTGCCTGTTGAGTAGAATATTTTTTTAACTTAATTTTGTAAGCGCATTTTATTCGGCAGCCTTTTCTATTTTATTCGGCAGCCTTTTCTTTAGTATTCGGGATGGAATTAGATCTCTCTCCGCCACGCGAAACCCCCCCCCCCCCCCCCAAACTGTACTTAGTCGCTTCCAAATTTGTAAAGCCAACACAATGTTCAGTCTCCGCTACATTAATTCGTAACCTTTTTGTTCGTAACCTTTTTGTTATAAAACTGGAACTTAGAAGAAAATTTTAATTTTCTTCGAAGAAATAAAAAACTTCTGATTAAAATTAAGTTTATTTTAATATAGAATCATAGGCTAGATTATAAGCTAGATTTTGAAGTTGGGAGCTAACCTCAAAATAATGCTAGATTCTCTAAATATATTGCTTCGTTGCAGGTAGTCGAAAATGAAGTTCCTGTGGGGTGTCGTTCTGGCGCTGCCCCTGTTGCTAAGCGACGCACAGCATATGTGTAAGTAACTTGTACATACATTTCTTCGGTGTAAGAATCCCCCCCCCCCCCCCCCCCCCATTTTCGGTGTACGCCTAGTTTATTCTTAAAACCCCCAAGTTGTATTATAATTTAAGAATTTTTACTTGTAAGAATCATAAAGATCCCCCCCCCCCTAAAAATACAAAACTTGTGGCGAATCTTAAGGCTAGACATGCAAACGTTTTACAGGACCTTCCGTAGCTAAATTAGAGGTTTGCAGGGTACATTTTGGCTTTTAGTGCAGGGTACATTTTGGCTTTTAGTGCAGGGTACATTTTGGCTTTTAGTAAAGCCATCCAAACTACTCAGAATTTTCCATAGCTTCTATTGGGAGGATGCCATAATTAAGTTTATCCAATCATTCTCTTCCCCCCCCCCCCCCCCCCCCCCACCAACAAATTGTCTAGTTAATGCTTGGCGACTTTGGGTTTACCGCCTGCAGTATTGGGTAAACCTGCAGTATTGTTTAACTGGCGATTTAGGACCATTTTAAGTTCGTTGGACACAGGAGTTTGGGATATTATATTTGCAGTAAAAGCCAGAGGCTCCTTATTGGTTTAAGACGTGTGCATAAATCGCTAGTATACCTCTCCTTTTTTTATCCTTGATGTTAAAAAGCTTCTTGAAAATTTGTATTGACCGTACGAAGTAACATGCTATTTTATTGGTGCAGAATAGATCTTGAAATGTGGAATATTCCCCCGGATTTGTTAAACATAGTATTCCCAGTTTCCGGAAGCCATGGCACTTGGTAACTATCACTGCATGCCATGCTATGAAGTAGACGTGAGGTGTGAATATAAAATTTCTAGGGTGATTTTCCATGAAGCTTTTTTTTTGGGTGGGGGGGGGGGGAAGAGATTTCGGGTGTTGCCCTTGCATTCATTAATTCCGTTAACTTTTGCTTAAGTTGCCCAAAGCAAGTGTCGCTGCGAACACTTGTCGAGAATATGAAGGATTTTTCATAAAACTAAAAACGGATGCGTTAATCCATAAAATGGCTGCAGCAAAACTAAATGGCTCCTGCAAAACTGATGTGTATATTTCATAAGGTATGATGTCGCTGCACTTTGAGGCAATTTGGTGACTTGCCAAAAAGCTGTAGATTTTAAAAGTTATACATATTTACCTGTAGTTGCCTTCTCACAAAAATTCACTAAAAATATTTAACAAGGTCTACCAGATACGACGGGCGTATTATGCACGTTTGCGGTGCTCTTCTAAGTGACCTTTGTTATCTGCAGGCCCTCCTATCCAGGTAGAGCACAGACACGGACACGATGTGGATAGACGACCGGAGTGGGGACCACGAAACGTAAGAGCGACCTGGATTGACGCGGGAGTAAGATTACCTGCCGGAATACTGAGACGATTCGTACTTTACCAGCACAAAGATGTCCCCGTAAGTGTTACGATCAGATTGCAAATCTGGGAACCACTGTACCAGACCATTGACGCCCATATGCGGCCGGAAACCAGGAGATACAAATTGGCGTACGAACAGGTCGAGCAGCTGAACCCAGGAATGCAATACTATACGGTAAGTTGATTGGCAGATGTGAATATTTTAATAATTGCATATTAGAACAAATAATGGAATTTTCATATTCCATAATTGCAAACTAGAACAAATAATGGAATTTTGATACAAGTTTGATTTCGCTTTCAAGGGTGCTTTATAAATTTTGATTTTAAAAGTTTAGGTTTTAAAGTTTAGGGTTTTAAAGTTGGTGTCTGGCCTGGCATTTTAACACTAAGCGGAATTTGAAGGGGCATATACAAACTGAAAATAGGTGTTGGTAGTCTTGTCGGGATGAAAGTCTTGAAGTTTCTTCGCCGTACAACCAGTTTTGTCCATGAGTCCCGGGGGGGGGGGTTGCTAAAAAAACCATGGCACAGTGGGCTTTTTTTTATCACTAGGTCGGTTATCTTTGTTAATGGGTCTTGGATATTATCTGGACTGGGATCGGTTTTCTTTGATAATGGATATTATCTGGACTTCTTTGATAATGGGTCTTGGATATTATCTGGACTTGGAATGGGATCTCCGAATGGGATCTTGCTTTGGCAATTGCAGGAAGAATCTTGGCGATTGCAGGAATCTTGGAATATCGTCTTGGAGAATATCAAATGGCACGGGAGGGGAAAAGTTTTTTCTACATTCTTTTAAGCATTTTTTTCTATTATTGCAGCTGTACACGTTCGAGGTTACGCACTGTCCCAATATCCAACAAGGGTCTCATATCGGTTGGACCATAGAAACCCATCAGCCCATCGCCTATACCCGGAACTACACTTATCCGGTCCTTAACTTGTTCCTGGACGATGATCTGAGAAACATGGGTACAAGACTACCGGAAGTGGGGCGCGAATACCAGTTCCACGCTGCAGAAACTCCTGGAGTCTTCTCCATCGCAGTTGACATCGGCCAACGTGAGTTTTTTTTTTTCCTCCACACGGCCCCTCCACACGGCCAACGTGAGGTTTTTTTTTTTCTCCACATATCTACTCCCAGACATCCATTCAAAGCAAGTAGTAAAACCAGACTTCCCCCCCCCCCCCCCCCCCCCCATTTTACAAACGAGCTGTCTTTAAAACCTTGCTCCCATTTTACAACACTTTGTAAAATACTGATTGTCAAAAGTTTTTTAAAACTGTAAGATTGTCAAGTTTTTTAAAACTGTAATGGACTAATCCATTTTAAGGATTAAGATTGGGGGGGGGGGGTCTGATTGCGTTAAGTAGTCCAGAGCAATTTTCAATAGCTGGAGCTGATGACACTTTATGCGCAGGGGGGGGGGGGGGGTCGACGTAACTGATCACAGGGCCGGGGGGAGAGGGCGCAAAGCTAGCTCTTAGGTCTTTTGTTTTTTAAATTCTCTATTTTTTTATTTCTCAAAATTAAACGTATTTAAATTTTAACTTTCTAAAAATATAAAACGTAAAAATATAAAACTGGATCTAGGAACTGCATCTCATCGAAAGAAAGCCGCCTCTACGTGAGGTGGGAGACCCAGTCCTGGGCTGTTTAGGGCACCTCTAGTTCAGGCACCTCTTTTTTAGGCCGCAACCCCCCCCCCCCCCCCCCCCCGGAAGTCTTCATCGGAAAGGAAGTCTCCTCGAGGTGGGGCCGGATACGCTACGTGGGCGACACCATCTAGGGGTCGGTTTTAGGAGACTTCTGTAAAGGGCGGTCTTAAATTATTTACACCCTTGCTTTCTCTAACAGGAGCAGCGGAGGCTGTTTTAGGAGACTTCTGTAAAGGGCGGTCTTAAATTATTTACACCCTTGCTTTCTCTAACAGGAGCAGCGGAGGCTGTAAGGGGAGACATCGGCTGGACTGGACCCCCGGGAATGCCGGGAGCTCCCGGACCAATAGGATTCCCCGGTAGAATTGGAGAGCCTGGAGACATGGGACCACGCGGTGTAGCCGGGGTGAGAGGCGGACGTGGAGACGTAGGCCAGACTGGTGACACTGGCGCCACTGGACCACCTGGTGGATACGGAGAGCCTGGTATTCCAGGCTCAAAGGGTTCCCCTGGTCTGCCAGGACCTCAATCCGAAGGACCTCGTGGAAGAACCGGACCAACTGGTATGTACATGCAGTACTACCATTGCATTCTTCGGATCAACACTATTATGAAATGCACTTCTAGCGGTGTCAATGACTATGGAATGCACTTCTAGCAGTGTCAACCAGTTCTAAAACTCTACCAAATTTTAAAAATGGACATTCCTATAACGTGCATGCATTCAAGTAAATGGTTGTAGAATCTTGCAAACGTATTCCCCATAAAACTCGTACCCTTTAAAAAGTTTTGGGGAGTACCGCAGGTGTTAAGAATTGCTTAATTTCCCATGGGAACTTTTTGCCCATAATAATGTATAATTTTGTACACTAGGTGCAACTGGCCCCTCCGGTCAAACTGGGTTCCCTGGAATGCAAGGGCAGAGAGGAATGCCAGGCCCGGAGGGTGCGACTGGGCCTTCCGGACGGACGGGAGCAACCGGTGCCAATGGAATAGACGGTAGACCTGGAGACTCCGGTGAGGTCGGCATGCGAGGACGACCGGGCCCGAGAGGACTTGCTGGAAACGATGGTGTAAGTGGGTTACCTGGTAGACCCGGTGTTATTGGACAACAGGGCTTTACAGGACCAGTCGGTGAACCTGGAATTAATGGTGCGGAAGGACTGTCGGGCGCTCCTGGAATGAAAGGTAAATTTGACGTGATAGGTGTAGCCTACATGTGTACCCTTATTATCACATATTTTATCATTTTCTGAAATATTTAGAATTTTTAAGGGTACATTGTCACATTTTTTTAAATTTTTTTAAATTTTAGAAATAAATTTCTAAAATAACTAGCAAACGATGGCACTGGCGAATCCACTCGGCACTTTATTAATAATAAAAATATAAAATAAAAAATATAAAATTATAAAAAACAGGAACAAGATGAGCAGGAACAAGATGAGATTTTTTTTTGCATAACAAGCATTGGTCAAGTCTATAAACTACTGTAACAACCGGTCATTCCTGATGGTTAATCTGAGAACGTTCTTTCCTTTTCAGGACCTGCTGGCTTGCCTGGACGTGCGGGTCTCCCGGGGGCTCGGGGTTTTAGAGGAAGAGAAGGTCTGTCTGGGCTCCCTGGATCTAAGGGTGTGAAAGGTATGAGGGGCCCTGCTGGATTCCCGGGGGCAGATGGACCACGTGGTGAGTGATCTTTCTTTCTTACGAGCGGTCTTAAGGTAAAGGCGATAGAAGATTAGTCCTAAAGATAGAAAGCGTCCTAAAAAATCGTGCTAGACCTTGTAACTTATTTTTTAAAGATAACAAAGACAACTAAGACATAATAGGTGTAAAGAGAATTGAGAAATAAAAAAAAAAAACTAAAAAAAAAACAAAAAAAAAACAAAAAAAAAACAAAACTAAAACAAAACTAAAAAAAAAAAAACAAAACTAAAACAAAACTAAAAAACCCTAACGACCATAGGTCGAACGCTTGCCAGAAATCGATGTGAAACACTGACAGACGGAACATATTTTCGGTTTTCTATCAATGGAATGACTCTCGGGGCCATTGCTGAGAATGTGGCCCGTAGAATGACATATGAGACAAAAGAACAGTCGAGCAGACAAAGCTGACAGACAGACGGACAGACCTACTTTGTGAGACAAGATTGAGTCATCTGGTGTCAAAGGAAGAAAATAGTCATTCAAAGGAAGAAAATAGTTATAAAATATAGATTTGTTGGAGGTATGGCGAATTAATGATGTACTTGGGAGGTTCAACTGTAGCGCCCTCTAGCGGACATATTCCGAAGACAATGAGTTTCGTATTATTAGTGTATGACATGAGATGTCAGTTTCAAAAGATTCCGTCAAAGCTGTGGCCTGTAGAATGCTATGTAAGGCGCAAGAACCAGCAAGCAGGCGACTTAGGATAACTGACAAACAGATCGACACACTGACAAAGTGACAGAAGAGTGAAACCAGATGACATGCACCAGGTTATGGAGAAGACTCGGAGGAAGAAAATAAGCTAGTTTATGTAATTGAGGCTTATAATTTTGGGAGATTTGGGCAAAATGATTTGGAGATTTGGCCAAAATATTATTCGGGAGGTTCGCATCCAGCGCCCCCTAGCGGCCCTATCCAAAACATGAAAAAACAAATTCGAGATACAAGGGTAAGACTCGAAATATATCAGTTTTAAAAAAAATTCCTGCAAAACTGTGGCCTCCAGGGCAAGATTTATGAAATCTCGCAAATTGTTTTGCCTCCAGGGCAAGATTTATGAAATCTCGAAATATCTAGTTTGATGAGATCTTACGAGATATTGCCACTTTATCGTAAGATCTCGCCACTTTGAATAAAATCAAAACGAATACTACCTAATGCAAAAAAACTAAGACCTCTAGCATTAAAACTGGCAAATGGACTAAAACGACAAATTAGTCCATTGATTTTCAAATATGATAATTTTCCCCGAAAATGTTACCATGGAAACGGCAAATTTGAGTCGGGTACCCTACAGAAGAAAGGCCATTGGATGACGATTTAAATGAGCTATAGTAGTTCAAGTAGATACGACTAATAGTTGCAAAGATGTCAAGTAGATACGACTAATAGTTGCAAATATGTAAAGAAACCAGTTTTGTATACTTTTGACGACTTCGACCTTTACCTTTTACCTATTTGGACCAAAAACAATAGGGCATCTAGAAATTGTTTTCCATTCTCTGAAAGTTTCAAGGTGATTGTGGCAAAATTGTGGCCAGGACAGCGCAAACAAAAGACAGACAGACGAGCAGACTGACAAACAGACATGCGCAACTGACCAACATGCTTGCCGGAATCAGTCGGACAAGCAATAATCTGAAAAGTGAACGAGGAAACCACTTAAACTTAAGTTTGTTGTACTACGCAATATTCACTGTTTAATGCAATATTCACTGTTGTTAATGCTAATTTCAGGTGCGACTGGACAAATGGGAGCCTCTGGGCAGAGGGGAGATGCTGGGCCGACTGGTAATACAGGAATAGCTGGACCTCCAGGATTCCCTGGACCAAGAGGGGCAACTGGACAAGCTGGGGAAGTGGGTTCAACCGGTTTTACTGGCGCTATTGGTCCTGACGGATTGATGGGTCAGTAATTTCCTTTGGAACTGGGAAGGCTTTTGGTTTGGTTTGGGGAGTCTTCTGGTCTTGTTGGTATTGGTTTAAGGTGGAAAAGATTCGCAGTTTCCCTAATTTTTTAGTATTCATTTTTTTTTTGGGGGGGGGGGTGTTTCTGCAGATATGCCCCACTTGCAAGATGCAAAAACAATGATTCGCACAAAGGATAGACTGGAAAGGATTAAGTAATAATCTATATAGTTTGCAGATACGCTTTGATAAGCATATGGCAGGTACGTCTTAATATACTGATTATAAACTAATCAATAAACTTGATTCTGATTAAATCAACGACGGTGAAGTGATGTGTATACAATACTTGTTTATTTGTAGGTAGTATACATTGAAACATATTTTAATATCATTAATCGGTTTTAATTACATGATTAAGTAAACATTCCTTAATAGTTTTAAGGGAATTTTATTTCAGCGCATTTATTTCCTTTTTTAAACAGGCGCCACTGGATTCCCGGGAAGTGCCGGTGTACCCGGAGCACGTGGAGCTGTTGGTGCTACTGGAGCTCGTGGAAGAGTTGGTATTCCTGGAATAAATGGAGAAGTCGGGTCTACTGGAGCTACTGGAATCTCTGGATCCCCTGGCTTCCCTGGTGCGAGAGGTGCTACTGGATTCCCTGGACAAACTGGAATGGCCGGAGTACCTGGCTCAAAAGGTCCCATTGGAGTGACTGGAAGCAGAGGACAAATTGGTTTCACCGGACCCAGAGGGTTCCAGGGTAAGTTGGGTAGTGCTTGCGTATGCTGTAGTAGCTCTAGCAGTGCTGCATAGCAGAATTCATTATTTGCAGTGCTGTAAAGCAGAATTCGTAGAAAATTGTCTTTATTTGCCCTCATGACCAGCAGTAAAAGGGCAAACGAGCTAGAGGCCTCAATAGCTACCAGTTGCTTGCCTTTTAACGATAGATGAAGAAACAATAGATGAATTCTAGTCCTATGGAAATGGTTAGTCTGCTGTTGTAAGTTAGTCTGGTGTTGCTGTTGCAAGTTAGTCTGGTGTTGCAAGTAAGTTCAACTGAAGTGTTTGAGTAGGGATTTAGGTTTTCGTTTAGAGGCCTGTATTTATTGGGAACTACCCTTGTATACTGACTTGTCTTCAAAACTTGCAGGTGCTAATGGCCGGGACGGACAACCTGGTGCGCGTGGTATATCTGGTGCCCCCGGTGAGCAGGGGCCTGCTGGCATGCCTGGTCAGGCTGGTTTTGTTGGCATTAAAGGCAGGGACGGCAGACCGGGGCTGGGCGGACCAAGGGGCGACACTGGAGAACGGGGATTGCCAGGAGCTGCGGGGAGAATTGGTTTCCCAGGAAGCCCTGGCGTAGCAGGACTCCCTGGACCAAGAGGAATGCCGGGAAGGATGGGTGCATCCGGACAGAAAGGTCTTGTAGTTTAGGACCTGTATAACGGGGCTCTTTAAAACGTGTACCTCTTGTAGTAATAGGCTCTTGAAGAAACCTTCTTTATAGAAGACCTACGGTTATAAGAACAGCTACACCCGTAGCTCTTCGTAGCTCTTCTATATTGTAGCTCTTCCATAAACCCGTAGCTCTTCGTAGCTCTTCTATATTGTAGCTCTTCCATAAAGTATGTGTAGCTCATTTATACTAAAACGGATTGTTCAAATAAAAATCTATGCAATTCCTGAACTTCTCTACCCTACAACCAAAACAACCCCAAACTTAACTCTTAGATTTTATAGAATCTAAAAGCTTGAAGAAATGAGAATCCTTTAACTGTTGACCATGCAGAAATGAGAATCCTTGAACTGTTGACCATGCTCCTTAAGTGTTCTTTCGTTTTGTAGGTCAGAACGGGAACGACGGAATTCCAGGACAAGATGGCCCTAAAGGGTTTACAGGCCAGAGCGGTGCTCCGGGCTACCCTGGTGCACGTGGTGACACTGGTCCAATGGGATCGCCAGGAGCACGGGGTCTAACAGGAGGGTCTGGAAGACCAGGAATTGTCGGCGCCACAGGGTTCCGCGGCTTGGATGGAAGAATTGGTAACCGAAATGCCAAATTAATATGGCTACTGAAATGCCAACATTCGTTGGGTGGGGTGGAGCGTTATTTGTTTCAGATGGGGTTTGAAAGGGGCAGAAAGTTGGTCGTACGGGTAATGGAACTGGTAATGCAACAGAATTTTTGGTATGTAACTGAATCTTGTCTGGAAAGTTTGATGCGCACGAATGGACGAATGTAAAATTTTAATAGGGGATGGTTCAAATTACGGGTTGGTTTTATATAAGTTTTTAAATATAAAATATTTTTTAAATAAATATTGGAAAAGTTGCTTATGATCACTAGCTATTAGTTGCAACTGTTGACCTCTGCTGTACACTCCTTAACCTCTGCTGTACACTCCTAACTAGGTAACCCTGGACCAAGAGGACCCAATGGAGAAACTGGACCGCGAGGCTTGCCCGGTATCCCTGGGGCAACTGGAGATATCGGACCAGCGGGTGCCCCCGGCCGAGATGGTCCTAAAGGCGCAACTGGACCAAGAGGTGCAGATGGAGCCCCTGGGGCACAGGGACTTAAAGGCATTACGGGTCCACGAGGTTTCCCTGGTCCAAATGGACTAAATGGTGCCAAGGGCCAAAGAGGAGCTACAGGAGAAGCTGGCTTAGATGGACTTGATGGAAGACCAGGATTCCATGGTGAGGTCTTATTATCCAATCGGTTACAGATGGTCAATTTGTCAGTGTCGCTGCTAATAACTAAACCTTAGTCCTGTTCTTTTGCATTTCAAACTTTCCTGTATATTAAACAGGACACACTGGTGCACCCGGATTCCAAGGCGCAAATGGTATGAGAGGACGGATGGGCCCACAAGGCGAAAGGGGCAACACTGGCGCTGCAGGACCCGTCGGGCGGTCCGGACTCCGTGGACCAAGAGGAAGACAAGGTGCAACAGGCTCTCCAGGTATACCAGGATTGGCCGGGGAAAGAGGGCAGACTGGTTTAAGAGGTCGAAACGGATATCCTGGACTACCGGGTGAGACTGGAGACGCTGGACCGAATGGAGCCGTAGGGGAGAAAGGTAGGTAACTTGTGTATTCTTTCCAAACTTGAAGCTCTTCTCCCTCCTTGTATGCCCAAAAGGCTTTGGGAAGAATGCATGGGAAGAATGCAAATTCCCCAATTCTCGAGGGGGGGGGGAAGGTTTAAAATTTACATAAAAAGAGCGGCTGTGCTAATATTCGGCACTCCCGAAATGTTTTATATTGAAGTGGGCTATGACTTTATTTCTTTCACATAGGCTTCGATGGGCTCCCCGGAAGGAACGGATTGAAGGGTGCAACCGGGGTCCGGGGAGCTACAGGCTTCCCTGGAGCTCCTGGTATGGTAGGCTTGGTCGGGCCAGCTGGTCTACCTGGGGCAGTGGGGCCACGAGGTGACACTGGATTACCAGGACAACCTGGAAGCATTGGAGCACCCGGAATGAGGGGCGCGGTTGGAGCCACCGGACCAAATGGATTTCCAGGCAACCCAGGACAAGATGGAATACCAGGCGCAACCGGAGAGAGGGGACCACAAGGAATTGCAGGTAGGGGATGATGAGAGGGGAGGAAAATGGTAGTTGGGCAGCATAAAATTACTGGGGTCTGGATGGTAGTGTAGATTTGCATATCCCGGGATATGTAATGAAAGTTACGGATAAATAAGTGAGATTGGGTTTCTGTTCCCTCGCAGGCATTTTTTGATCTCCCAGCATAAAATTACTGGGTTCTGGATGTAGTGTAGATTTGCATATCCCGGGATATGTAATGAAAGTTACGGATAAATAAGTGAGATTGGGTTTCTGTTCCCTCGCGGGCATTTTTGGATCTGGTTAGAGATCCAAAGCAGCTGGTGAGATTAGAACTAAAGGCGAGAGATGCCATGGTAGAAGGCCAGAGATTAGAACTAAAGGCGAGAGATGCCATGGTAGAAGGCCAGAGATGAAATGTTATCTAGATGTACGGAGAGGGTTTTTTAGGGTAAATCTAAAGGTATAGGGTAAATCTAAAAGGTAGTTACTCGGGGATTGAATACTTAAAGCATAACATGTGAAATGCCAAGCATAACATGTGAAATGCAGGGCAACCTGGAGCACCTGGATCTAGGGGCCCTATCGGAGATACTGGATCCCCTGGATTCCCTGGACTACAAGGCGCCACTGGAGATGTTGGGTTACCTGGCCTTCCAGGAAGCAGAGGTCCCATAGGTTTCGCTGGGCCGAAAGGAAGCACTGGTTTATCTGGAAGACCTGGCCAACCAGGACCAATGGGAGCTACAGGCCCACGGGGTGCAACAGGAGAAACTGGGTTCCCCGGGTTAAATGGACAAAAGGGCTTCACCGGCTTTGATGGCCCATCTGGTAAGACTTCTGAAACATCGCACATCAACTTTATATCGTCAATTATTAAAGTCATAATTATATCGTCAAATTATATATAGCACGAGTCAAATTATATATAGCATGAAAATTTGCATGTAGAAATGGTATTAGTGACCTAGTCGTGTATATATTAGGAAAATTTAAAAGCTATATAAAGCGTAAGCTATATAAAGCGAGCCAAGGAGCATTACAAGTGCAGAGCAACTGTTGACAATTGGGGGGCTTTTGTTTAAATTATTACAGGTTTGGCTGGACCGGTAGGACCAATAGGCCCACAAGGATTAGTTGGTGCCACCGGTCGAAGAGGTTTTGATGGAGCACCTGGGCCCCAAGGAGTTCAAGGACCGGAAGGAGTGCCTGGATATCCTGGCCGGCAAGGAGCTACAGGTTTCACGGGGCCTGCCGGGCCGGACGGGTTCCCGGGAGTGAATGGCAGAATTGGAAACAAGGGACTGCCAGGGCCAACTGGAAGAACTGGGGCCACTGGTGCGATCGGAATGATGGGCCAGAGGGGACAGGACGGGTTTGCTGGTAGGCCTGGTGAGATGGGATCAACAGGAGCCAGAGGACAAACTGGATATACTGGTAAGACTTTACTCTGAAATCTGGTAAGACTTTACTCTGAAATCGGCAGTAACTGTTGAAAAAATAACCTTCAGTATACTCTAGTAACTACTCGGTATACTCTTGTAGTTTGTAGTAACTACTCGTTAGTCTTGGTATAGTTTAGTAACTACTTTTGCAACTAAGTGTTGCACCAAAAGCATTAAGACATCAAGTCTAATTTAGTGTTCATTGATCGCATTGATCGTAACCATCCCCGTAACCATCCCCTTAACAATCCCCCCTATCTCGCCTTAACCATCCCCTTCCCCTATCTCGCCTTAACCATCCCCTATCTCGCCTTAACCAACCATCCCCTATCTCGCCTTAACCATCCCCTATCTCGCCGAATATAATTCCAGTATTCTCTGAACTATTTTAAATCTGTTATCGCCATATGGATCTTTATTACTGCTTTACATAGTTGAAAGTCTATTTCCCCGGGGGGGGGGGGGGGGATGAACGAGAGGGGGAGAACTGATGAGAGGGTGGGAAATTTGAACGTAATGGTATTAACTTTTTTTCCAAGGTTTCCCCGGCTTACCTGGAATGAGAGGCATGAACGGAGCACCTGGTGTCAGCGGAAAGAACTACACAGATGTAGATGAATGCGTGATTAACAACGGCGGCTGCTCTCACTACTGCAGGAATCTGATCGGCAGCTACATGTGTTGGTGTCCAGAGGGTCACCACCTCAGGGACGGGCGGTACTGCGAAGGTAAGTAGCGGCGCCCTTTTTCATTAAATCCGCGATACTTAAATCTGCAGTACTGCAGACTGGTTCTCCAGGTTCTCCAGTCTTGGTAATATTTTTTGTTGGTAATATTTTTGTAGGAAATTTTTAACGAGTCCTACAGTTTCTGCATTTATTAAATGTTAGTTTCATTATTTATTTTGCTTTTATAATTTTTTTTTCAATTGCCTTTAATTAATTGTAGGTAGCTGTAACATTACATGATCAGAATGGAAGTAATTTAACGAAAGGCTGTATTTTTGTATTACTCGTTAGTGTTTAATAATTGTGAACCGGCGTATACTTGTGTTGCAGATATTAACGAGTGCCAGGTGTACAGACCATGCCACCACTTGTGCAAGAACACTCCTGGATCATTCGAGTGCTCGTGCAAGCAAGGATTCTACCTTTCCCAGGATAATGACAAACGAGAATGCGCAGGTATAGACAGCATTCAGGTATAGACACAGGTATAGACGCAGGTATAGACATAAATCAAACCAACAAAACTTTTGCTGTTAGACGGTACTGTTGACCTCGGGACTCTACTGTAAAAAATATCTCCATAATTTCCGTCCAGAGATGGACCTGGAAGTCCCTGATTTATGGAAGTACCGGTGTAAACTTCCGCAGGTTTTAGAATCTAATATTAGATTAATTAAGATAATTTTATTCAAACTGGTTATTTTCAGATAATTTTATTCAAACTGGTTCTTTTCAGATCTGAACGAGTGTGAAGTACAGAGAAACCCATGTGCTCAAAATGAACAGTGCATAAATCTGTACGGAACTTACAAGTGCATAAGGATGTCTCCACTGATGGCAGGTGAGTGTACCCATGACATTTGCAGAATCGCCTTTTGCACAATGCCGTAAGATGACATTTCTTGAAGACTATGGATCCAAAGAAATGGAAGACTTTGGATCCACGTAAGAATACTATATATATCCACGTAAGATGTGTGGATCTATAAAGATTCTTTTTTAGTAGTCATAGTAGACTACAATTTGACTAGATTTCATTATCCTTGATTAAATTTCTCAAAAGCCTGTCAAATGAGAAGCCTGTCAAATTGCATCTGTGCAGGATTTGCAAATGGCAGAATAAAGTTGCAAAATTGTGAATCCGGAAGGGGGAATACGATTTCTTAAAAATAATTATACGGAAAAGATAATTATACGGAAAAGATGGATAAAGGTTAATGAGAGATCTATGGGGTTACGAGGGTTTTTTTTTCTGCAGACTAATTTTCATCTATTTTAATGCTCAGTTTGATAGCGCTTCTTAATCTCATTCTAATGCTCGGATTGTAATGCTTGTTAACTTTTTTTCAGTCGCCCATCATCAGAAGGGAGATGCTCCTGATCAGATTCGGCACATACCGGCTTCCGCCGCCTACGGTGCTCTGGCAGTCTTCGCATTCTGCCTCGTCGCAGTTGGTCTGGTTCTCTTCCTGTTCCTACGTCAACGACGCCACACTGCTCAAATGAACATTCATGAAGACGCTCTGGACACTTCTTTCGCCCGATCCAGTGCCATCATGAAATACGATCACGCAGTCACAAACCTGTAGCACAAATAATTTGGTCGTTCTTTGTAATAAAAGGATGTGTATATACATTTCCTCTTTTTTTTTTCACTGAACGTGTTGGGTGTATGCAACTACTGAATGGCGTGTGCGTTGTGGTTGTACATGCGATGGGTGGTTTCTCCTTAGTTTGTCCAGTGCCTGAAACTGAATCGGAAATAGCAGGATGCTTGACTAGGTTAAAAGATTTCCTTGTTCTTTATTCCTTTGTGACCTGGCACTTTCATTTGTACAATTAAAATTCATTTGTACACGGTGTATTGTACACGATTACACCAAAGTTCCAATCTGCATTAAAATTCTCCTAAACTTGCAATAATTTAAACTACTAAACCGTACTGAATTCCCCCCCCCCCCCTGTAAAGTGTACATTAATTTGCCTCTAAAAAAATCGGAACCTTCCAGAAAAAAATCAAACCTTCCAGAGAACTTTATTTCTCTAACATTCTATTCATTTTTTTCTTAATATCGAATTACAAATGCTACCATTTCAAATGCTACCATTAAAATGAATAGACCTTGCTACCATTAAAATGAATACCTTGCTACCATTAAAATGAATAGACATTGATAAGTTATTATCTAATATCACATTGGCACTTGCCACAACGAGAGACCCGTGGGACTATACGCTCAGCTGAATAAGTATTTTTTTTTTTTTTTATTTTTTTTTTTAAAGAATAATTTTTTTTAGAATGACTGTCCTGTGACCTTAACCAATGACAATGTGATTTTATCACTTGTTATCCTTGGAACTTGCAGCATTTAGGATGTGTTCATTGACCTTGACATCTGACCAGGGTAACCTCAAAATCCAGATTTCCTTGCGGGGGGGGGGGGGGGGGGAGAGGCGGCTTTACAGTGCATCCACACTTTTAAAACTGTGGCTCCTGTGACCTTCATCTAGACCTCTTGGAATGTTTTTTTTTTTTTTTTTTTTTTCATTAGTGGTGGGTCCTTGATTAATAATAAATAGACTTGGTTTGAAGCCGATTGAGGGTTTTGGCATCTATCAAGTTGGCTTCAATATATCCGAAGCGGATCCAAAGCAGAATTTTCATCAATACACTAAATTTATGAATTGGACTGGCCTTTCCCCAAAACGGAAAAATCTTTTAGAGTCTTTTTGGCAGTAAAGCATGCGTATCTTGAGATCATTTGGCTTGTAAAGCACATCTTGTTTGGCTTGTAATGCAGATCTTCTTTATGCATCTTGTGCAAAATATGTAATGCATATATCTTTCTATGTAATATATATGCATTACATCTTTTTTTAAAGAAATTTGATCTTTGGCCCTATAACCGACCTTTACCCCAAAATCGACTAATTAAACAAGAGCCATGTTGAAACAAGAGCCATGTTGAACAAGTAAGACCCATGTTGAAACAAGAGCAATGTTGAAACAAGAGAAGAGCCATGTTCAAGAAGAGCCATGTTGAACAATCTTAAACCAATGTCCAACCAAACAGTGATCTAGAAACTTGTTTGTTAACAGATGGCCCCTGTGACTTTGACCCCAAACTTTTTGCAAGATGAAAAGCTTGGCTTAAAATGCAGCATATTCTGGACTTTGACCTTGTCACCCAAGAATCCTACAGGTTCTTGCTTTAGTAGTGGGCCCTATGCAAGCCCTGTAAAAAAAATCCATATGTCAATAAACCTGGAGCTATCAAATTGTGTGGATTAACAGACGGATAAGGTGATTACAAATTACACTTGTGATCAATCAACACACCAGATTTTGGGGACATTGGATTGAATCGGAGCTGAGAAACTGAAATGACTTGTCACTTTATAGTAAACAAATGGAAAAATAAAAATATTTGTAGAAATAAAAAAAAACTTGTGCTCAATCAACACACCAGATTTTGGGGACATTGGATTGAATCGGAGCTGAGAAACTGAAATGACTTGTCACTTTATAGTAAACAAATGGAAAAATAAAAATATTTGTAGAAATAAAAAAAATAGTCATGGTCCATATTCAAGGCAAGATTCATGACAATCCATGCTATAATTATAAAGATACTGGAGGTTTTGTATAAATGTTTTTAATATTCTGGTGGGGGGGGGGGGTACTTGCAAGCTCCACAGCTAGAACAGGTCGGTGACCTTATCAGGGTTCCAAGGTTTTTTTTTTGACCTCCCTAGATTTTAGTTGCAGGCTTCTAGGATCAGCGGTTACTATTTGTGCTTTGTTAACAGACCCCCGACGATCAAAAGCTAGCTAGCACCTTACCTATACCTCTGATGACTTTGTCAGCTTAGCTATAATACTAGTCTGATCAAACATGGATACCCTCCATCCTAATCAGCCAAAAAATGACCACAGCACTGAATGAGAATCCTTGGACTTAAAATATTGATCCAGTTTACCTTCAAACTTTAATTGGCTATTGCTTTGGTGACACCTTATTCATCACAGCCATTCTTAAATCTTTTGTAATGCTTTGGTGACACCTTATTCATCACAGCCATTCTTAAATCTTTTGTAAAAAGTTGCTAACCAATAGACAGAAACAAAATTTCATAAAATCCACAGCTGTTTGAATTTGTTGTTTACAAAATTTCATCAATATCAACAGCTGTTTACAAAATATCAAATACAGCTGTGAATCCAGTTGTTTCCATTAAGTTACTAACATATGCCAAGTAACCAGATAATGGCAATGGGGAAAAACCTTGCATCAGCACCTTTCAAAAACCTCCAAAAACAGACAAGTATTTCAATACATGCAGATGTGTTCCTTAAAGACCCTTCATATATATAGGCCAGGAAACCTCAATCCCAAATTTACCAAACACATTCCACAAAAACATCTGGTGGCAAGTCAGACAAACTACAGTTTTGTAAATGGAACTTAAGTTTTGGCAATTTGTGAACTTTCAGCTTTTGCACATATGCAACCAAAGGCCTTCATTTATGTGTTTTTTTGTCACAGTTGGTCAACATGAGCTCATGTACCATGTTAACTATCAGCTTGTAGATAAACAAGCTCATGCATCTGTTACAGAGGCGTTATAGGAACCTCTCACACCAGAAATCTTCTTCAGTTAATCAACATGTACACAGTAACCCACCAGAAACCACATAAATTCCACAGAAAATTCAGGTGAATAGCTGCCTTTTATCAAGAATTTAATTGTTCTTAAAATATGCAATTTAGTATGACATTTTGCCTCCTGATGGAAGCACACTTGAATACACACACACACACCCTACATTTATACAGGTGATTCTATTTCATGGCAAATTATATAATCATATATCTAATTTAGTGTGTTACACACAGCTTATTTAAATCATTGTCCTGGTAGGTAAATAGCAATGTTTCTTAATTTGGCACTGAAACTTAAGTATGGTAGTGTGTAACAACAATATATCTCATTCAGCAATTATTTTTTTTCAATACAATCATGAATAAGAAAGATAGACATCAGCTTATGCTCTCAACATTAACTTTACTATTGCTCTCAACATTCACTTTATAAGTTATCATACTTCCTGAACCTTTTGTAAATTTCCCATGTAAACAAGCTTCGCGCGCCCCTTCACTCCCTATCTGACAGACAAACACATGGACTGCTCCTGTACTCCCATGGATAATCTCTGTTGCTGTATGTAGTTTCAGCTGGATACCACCTGTGACATCGCACTCCAAGCTGGAGGTTGATATATTTGTTGATATTTGACCATCTTGTTGTACGGATATTACTGGTATCAACAAAGCATCTGTAAATTTATACAAGACAATAATTGATGGATGTTAAATTTCAAGGGTATATAAAGCAGGAAGCACTTAAGCTTTAAACATACAGGTTTATATGAAAAATATTTATTCCATTAAATGAAACCATATCTTCTTTAAATACATGCAACTAAGTGCTTTCTATAATTATTTAACTAAACAAGACACTCTATTTCAAACTTTGTGGTTTTAGAAAAATCAGAAATGTTACAGGTATAACCGAATGGAGCAAGCAGGTATTTTCTTTACTTTAAAAGGACATAATCAGGAGCTAATTTTTGCCTATTCATTCACATTAACAGTTAAGTTTTACTTTATACAAATGTTTCCCAGCAAAACCTTCCCAGCACAAGGTCTGATTTCCTCACATACAGCTTTTTAACCATGTTATGGCTCTGCATGTTGGTAAACACAGTCTGTCTACCAAAACAAGAACAGGTGACCGGAGGTCGGGTTTAGCACCAGATCGGCCCTCTGACATTATGGCCAGATTACCAGCTTGCCAGAGTGCCTGGACATCTAACTCTGAGGATCGCATTATAAGGCCCGATGAGGATGCAAATATTTTTGTCATTTTTGACAACGCCTCATTGCTTACAAGTATTGTGTCACTTAAAATAAACCCACTAGACCTTTAATAAGTTTCTTATCTCTCCAACGATACTTAGATGTGTATGAAATATTCCGTTATAACCCAATATATTCCTATATTGTTCTGCATGTGTGGGAGATTTCTGCCTGCGGTTTGCCTGCTGACTGTATGCGGAGATACAGTTATAAAGCGTGGGGTGGACATGCAGGGCAGTTCTAAATTTAGCTTGTGTCATGACTCAGTAGGGGGCCCTAACTGAGTTGTGTTTGTCACGGCTAAGGTCCGATTAAGAGGGGCAACACGCAGTGTTTCAGCTAGCGGGAATATGTATTACATATTTTGGGTCAAGTCAGACAGGACATCTCCTGCTTGACAGTTTTTTGGCTCAACGATGCACACGGCCCTACGCGCTGTGTTTATGTTTACACCTGTCATCGCGCCCGGTCCACTGTTTTTAACATTTGTTTACAGAAGAAAGCAAATGGCTTCAGGGCAATATTTTGGCAGGTACAGATTTATTTCAAAGGGAAGAAGCTATTTTTTGTATTAACTCAACATGGTTTAAAGGTGATTGGGCCCCTTTAAAGGTGAAGACAAAATACATGAAAATTTATCAAGGGATACAAATATGTGATTTAGTCTTGAAACAAAGTCAAGTCTTGATTGTTCCATATTCCATTACACAAAGTATGAAACCTGCTGGCTGGTCTTTTCTACATTCTAATATTTTGAGGATGTGGGCGTAGTACAAAAAAAACAATATTCCACCCTAAACTTTATTCTTACATGTCCCTTTGCCACCGAACTATTGCCTAGATGTTTCATACATGTCCCCTTATCAAAGTCCCATGTTGGAATAAAGGGTATACCAATAGTTTGTATTAAGCGTGAAGTATATGAGGTAGGTGGACTGGCCTGTGCTCAATTTACACTGAGTCTGTTAACTGATCCATCTTCCATTTAAGAAAAGCTTGATTATTAGCCAATATCCTTTTTTCCAATAATGTAGGATAACAGATTTAATTAGGACCTGCATGACTCCACTAAGATATGTCAGAAAAGTAGGTTTTCATGTTCCAGAATCCAGAATAAGGAGTGAACCAGGCGCGCAAACAGGTGTCTACAAAAACACAGTGCTCATAATGCCTGGGCACAACACACATCATGCAGTAAATGATGTGACTACTTCTGCCAATAAATTATATTTGTTCCCGCTGTATGATATATTGTATGTTGATTACAATCAGACCTCTGGCCTTGTTATGGTAAACAGTCACACATGGACTGTGTTTACCAACATGCAGAACAATAACAAGCTGTTAAACAGCCATATGCAAGGTACTGAGACCATGTGCTGGGATGGTTTTGCTGGGAAACACTGGTATAAAGCAAAACTGAACTGATAGTGTGAAAGAATAGGCATGATATTGCTCCTGATTATGTCCCTTTAATCTTGTATTTTTGTAATTAAAAAAGTTCTAAAATCAAAATGCTTACCAGATACAGAAGGTGGTTTGTTGAATATTCCTTGGACATCCGAGAGAAAAACCACTCTGGCAGGCTTTATGTGTTCACATAGTACCTGAAATAATATCAGACCTCCATATTTTATAAGAATAAATTGCCACATTACAAAAGCTTACACAACAAATCATTGGTAATGTATAGCTGCACTTTGATAAAAGAAAGTCAACCAAGGTTTCAAAGAAGCAAACCAAACTGTGCTGAAAATTCCACAGAGAAAATCAAACCTTTTCTGTTATTTATTAAATCTATTTGTTGTTTCCATTCAAAACCTGTCATTAAATTTAATGTTTATTTTACTAACAACCACTACCATCATGTTTCAGAAAGATTCTACTACAACCAAGCATATTGGCAATTCTACCTGTGAGTTTACCAAAAGTCTGACTGCTCCGTGTCATGTCTGATACAGTTAATGAGATTAACAACCATACTCCATTCCACCAACCCTCTCCACCTGTTTTTCATGATTAATTTTATATAATGCACTAGGGCTTGACACTAGTAATTGAGTACCCAAGTCAGGGTAATACTTACCTAGTACTTGAGTCCAAAATTCATGTATGTACATGCATACCTGAATATTACTGCAAATTACTGGCATTCTGTAGGTCTTTTTGTTCATCGTCCTAGCCTGGCATAGGGCTCTTAACATATGCTAGTTAAATTTACAGAGGGCTTGTTATGACATATATCTATTCCTTAGTTGGGATAAAGATAAGCCGTCACAAAGTCAAATGTATGCATATTTTGCATTTGTAAACAGTTGTCAGTTTTATCTTGACAGTGTTGCCATGGTAATGAGTACCAGTACTCGAGTCCGAGTCCAGAATGCCTATCAGGTACTCAAGTCCAACATTTTTGTACCCGTTTCAGCTCTACAGTGCTCTGGCACCTCCTTTTATTTACCTCAGGGTTAAGTCAGACAAATGTGGCGATTATCTAACAGCAATATAATACTCTCCCTTGTATGGTTTCCATATGATTATTACAGAAAGAAATATGACTAAACAGTTGCATGATCTTGCAACATATCAGTGATTACCTCAGGTGACTCTGAAAACCAGATCCATTTGACAATTTGTAGTGATGACGTCATTGTAGTGATGACGTCACATACGTTTTTGTATGTCAAACCTACGTCCCTCCTACATTGCACTTATAGACAGATATGGCCTAATGAAGTATGAATGACCATTGCAGAGCAGTTATTTGGTGTGACTGCAAAATTACATGAGTGACATTTAAGTAAGGCTTCTGGAATATACATATCCACTACAGTATGACTGACCTTGATAATGGTGTCCCCACTAAGAATGGTGGCCCCAAGAGTTTTATCCATAACGACATCTCCATGCAACAGAGGGATCAATCCGTCATTCATGAGTTGAATGATCTTGGTCACACTGTGCTGTGTAACAACACCCCCGTCTGTCATCCATGATGCACAGGGCTTAATGTGAATAGAAACAAAACTTTGTGTCACAGAAAACATAAGGTTAAAATTATGATGTTGTTTTGGAAAATTGTATCTAGTCTAATCAATAAAACTTTTAAAAAATTATCTTATTGTTGTTATTGTTCTAGAAATGAAGCAATTTTTTAAAAAAAAATCTTCCCATAAGCTGGCATAATTTAACATATTTTTTAATGGCCAGGAAATTCCCAACAGAAAAATAGTAATTTTTTTTTATGTGACCTATTTGGTCAGGGTTTTGTGATTAATTATTGATAAATTATTTCTGAGTATTAGATGACATCTACATGAAGAGCATTTTGATCTATAAAAAAATTGATATAAATCTATTTCAGCAGTTGAAAATATAAAACAAGAGTGCCACAAAAGTGCATAATATTGCCCCCTGTATGTCTTGTGTCACTGACCTTATTAAATCTTCACAGATTTTGCAGACAAATGAACTCAGTTACTGAATGTCATCAAAACCTTGAGTTACTGAATGTCATCAAAACCTATCAAATTCCCAGTTTGAATACCGCAAACAAGTCAGGGGACCTCAGTGGACAGGTGGATTCTGCTGAAAGTTTATATGAGTAAAACAAGGCCTACAGGCCTAATGTGAACCTGTGCATTGGGAAATACACCAGGTATAATGCTTCAATGCTGGACCATTACTTTTCATGTATATGAACAATGCAAGTACTAACTATTTTGAATTTGAAACAATTACACAAAGATCACTGCTGAAATTCTGGCATGGGTGCACACAACACAAAAATGATTGTAGCTGGCACCACCAGTCTTGTATACAACAAAGCTATCAGAGATATATACATATGCCCAATTTCAGACTGATATATCAAACCCCTCCTGAGAAAACACAGGGACACAAACTGTGCAAAAGTCATTGTAGGTGGGGACACCTGTCTTGTGAGCAAGAAAGCCATCAAAGACACATAGACAGGTCATTATATTAGGCCAATAGATCAAACTTACCTTGAGTCTGATGCATGGGGCTGACCAGGCTTAGGTGAGAAAGGCAGTTGCCCCGAGTGAACTGTAACAAATTGTTTGCTCAGGCTACTGCACTGAGTGAACTCATGACCTGCACCTGGCTAGACTGAGTAAACTTTTGACCTGTACCTGGCTGCACTGAGTGAACTCTTGACCTGTTGCATAATCTGACACAGTTGGCAGTCTGCCAAAGCTATAAATAGAATGCAGCTACTGCACAAAGTGAACTCCTGACCTATACCTGGCTGCACTGAGTGAACTCTTGACCTGTTGCCTAATCTGAAATAGTAGCCACACCATTGCATAAGCTCTCAGATTGGCTCCACATGCAGCCCTGAGGGGCATGACACACATGAGGTGATCACATGATACTCATGAGTTGATCACATGCTACCTATGAGGTTATCACATGGTGCCCATGAGGTGTTCACATGTCACCCGTGAGGTGATCACATGCCTTGTGCTTGGCTGCACTGATTGAACTCTTGACCTATATCTGGCTGCACTGAATGAACTCTTGATCTGTTGCCAAATCTGAAACAGTTGGCAGTTTCTCAACCTATTTAAAATTACAGACACAATCTTGGCCTGTTGGTAAATCTGTTTACACATACTGAAAGACTTTGGCTAAAGTACTTTTTAATCTTTTATATCATACTTGAACTATTCGAACAAACTTGTAAGATATGATATAAAAGATTATTTCTGTGAAATACTGAACAATTTGGCTTGACCATTTCGTCAGAGAAGATTTTTAAAGGTTTTTAAATTTTTTTCTCATTAAAATCTAAGAAAATGCAGAGTTTTTCAGATGGCTAATTTTTTACATTACATTTCATGATGCTAGCTCCAGTCTTTTTCAAATAGTATGGGTTAATTTACAGAAGATGGACTATGGACGCCGCCACAACATCAAATTAGCTCACAGGCTCACTAAAAATTACTACAGATGCATATTGAATGCAAAATTATAATACAGATACATCTCACTGATGGCAAAATCTTGAATTGAGTATGGATACCAATTATTTATAATCTATGTATAGCCGTCTTTATATACCCACAGAGAGCTGTATACCTGTGATTGTTAACATTGCCTGGTATGAAGTATATCTAAAATCATAAATCAACATTTTTTAAAAGCTTTTAAAAAACATTCTTGTCAATATTAACCATAGATAACCTGGAATCTGAAGGTCTAGAGGCATGATGTAAGGGATGCTGATAAACTGGTGCTAGGCTAGATGTATCTGCTTTACACAGCTACCATATATGGTAAAATGACTTAATTCAATCTTTATAATTTAGCCATAATTCATTCTTTGGAACCATAAAAGATAATCATGATAAGAATTATTCAGGGGACTATTCTTGTAAAATATTAAACAAATTGGCCTCAGTGGCGTCAGTCTAAAAATGTTTTGCAGGTTTATAACTCATATGGAAAAATACAGCATAATGGCTAAGTTAAGCTACCCATAACTCAGCCAAAAATCACTGAACCAAAACCATTTGAACAAACTTGAATTATCAACATCTAAGGATAATTAATGTGTGAGATTTAAGACTTTGGCTCAGTGGTTTTTGAGAAGAAGATTTTTGTAGCCACTTAGCTAAAATGGGCTGTTTTGGTTTATGACTAAATTCAGCTTCTCATAACTTAGCCAAAAGTCACTGAACTGAGACCATTTGAACAAACTTCAGAAAGCACTACCCTAGGATCATTTCTTTAAACAATTTGGCCATATCCTTTCAGAGAAGAAGTTATTTGTAGCTGTCAGTATGATACCCCCGTACAAAAAAGGCCGATGCAGGTGGCGCCACCAATACCTCAATTTCAGATATGACTCATGTGACCAACATTGGCATTAAATTTGGTGATGATAGCTCCAGCCGTTTCTAAGTTTGTAATTTTAGTATGCTTTTTTGGACAGATGACTAAGTTCAACTAGCTGTAACTCAGCCAAAAATCACCGAACTTAAACCATTCGAACAAACTTGAGAGAGACTGTTCAAGGGATCATTTCTGTGAAATATTTGACAATTTGACTGAACAGTTTCGAAGAAGAAGATTTTAAAAAGCTTTTTTAGCTTTTTCCCTATAAAATCTAAGAAAATGCAGTTAGCCAAAAAATAAGCAGAATCCGACAGAGTTTTTCAGATGACTAATTTTTTGCATAAAATTTCGTGATGCTAGCTCTTGCTGTTTTCAAGTTAGTATGGGTTAACGTACAGACGACAGACGATGGATGATGGACGAAGCCACACCATCGCATAAGCTCACAGGTTCGCTAAAAAGAAAGTTTTGTGAAAAACTTTTAGGTTGAAAGTTAATGGATGGAATTAATGGATGGACAGACAGACGGATCATGCCTACACTATAATACAAATTTTTTTTTCTTAGACAGGTGAATAAAGAGTTATCTAAATGCACTCTAGGGCTCAACATTAACAGTGAACTGCTTGCTAAGGATAATTTGGGATCTAAGGAAAAGTGGACTCCTACTTACCCACTTGTTCAAGTGGGTCCGACATAAACTTTTACACAAAGGCCTGAATCTAACTAATCTAGAGTTAGCCATTTTATTTCTTGGAGAAATTAAATCATAGTGAAATACCTCAATCATAAATTCCTAGTTTTATCTGTGCTAATGCTAAAATTAAATATTATACAGGAACAGACATCTTAACATGTTAATTGAAGCAAAATAATCATGTGGAACACATGCTTCTTGTTTGTGGCTGCAATCACTGATTTTTGTAGGACAAGTAAAAATTCATGTAGGGCATGTAAAGGGGAGATGTTACTGGTCCAACAAGGCAAGTGCTTTAAAAAGTTAATTTCAAGCCCTGTACTCGTAAAAAAATTGACAGGAATTGCTTCAGGTACACTCACAGACTGTGATATGACAAGTAATCCTGCCTCAGCAAATATCTCAGTCACCAGCTGATTCAGCTGTAAACAAAACAAAGCAAAGGTATATCACCACACTGAACCTGACCTTGCTGTCCCAAAGTGCATTCATATATCTACACACATAGCTGATTTATTCAAAATGTTGTCTGAATATTTCATTAATTATATGCATATATAATTTCATATTTATTAGTACCGTACTGGTACTGGTAGTAACAGAATAAATGTTGAATATTGATATACATGATATATTTATAGTATATTGCAGAAATACATTAAAAGGAATATAAATATTGCATTTATTTAAATAAAACATATTTGTATTATATATAAATATATATATATATAAATATATATATATTTATATATATACAGTATATAATATATATATATATATATATATATATATATATATATATATATATTATTATAAATCATGAATAAACATTAAGTATGCTGCATCCATTTATGCTATATTATTATTTTGCTGGGGCGTATATACTATTTATACTAATCTACTGATCTAAATACACCATATGAGTCAACAACTTTGCCAGTGCTAGCCTGAGTCTTCCATATTACAAAAATTATTTTAACTGTGAAAACATGTACTACAAATTTTAAATGTGATGCATTTGTCTATGAATTTATATATTTATTATGGTGGTTAATCAATAGGCTCACATTGTGCAACAATGAAAATTATTTTAGATGACAACTGAACAGCTGAACTGTAAAGATGTGTTAACTGGGCAAGCGTCATGAGGTATGCAGACTGCAGCAGCAGAACGCCGTATGTCGATTGCGATATAAATTTGCATGGGGCATTTACTTTGTGGGCGGTAAAACACTGCAACATGGGCTCGATGATGTCAAAACCATGTAGATCGTGCTGCATCCATAGGACACATATATGATTACCTGAGCCCATGGATGCAACCGCAGAAAGTATTCAGATCAAATTCTCCACTAAGAATTCTGTTTTACCATGTGCCTCATACCGCATACCATATACCCACTAAATGCAGCATATCCCTGCTAATGAAACCAAACCAGTAAATATGTTAGTATTGTGTCATGCATTGTAAAATACTCTGTACTAGGAATAAATTGTGGTTTTAATTAATGAAATAGTCATCCCGAAGTGGTAGTGTTTCCCTGTGGTTTCACTGAGTATTTGTAATAATTTTAACTTCAGCTGTGATTTGTTTGGAAATATTAGCTTTGTAATAGTTTACACTATTGACTAAATATCTAAAACTGCAGACCATTGCCAAAGCAATTACCTCTCTAGAATACTTGTGCTGCCATCTGAAAACTGAATCATCTACAAGGAGGGGTATTGCAGAGACCTACATTTGAAGTTAAATGTATAAAGTTGCATAAGAACCCAACCCTAACATAACCCTGACATACACAGGATTGATCTTGTGTAAAATTTGTGGAAATATGCCGCGGTGTCTGCTTAACATTCCTTCACAGAAAAATGGACATACATAGCTACACACAGACTCATATGGAAACATATTTTAAAAGACATTAATTGGCAGATACAGACATACATAAGCACACACAGCACAAATACAGACAGACATACATAGATACATACACTTAGAGATACACATAGGTACATACAGACATACTCCAGTACATAGACACATACAGAGGAACATACCATACTATTACAAACATAGATACATCCAGACACAGACACATACAAAGACACATACACAGACACATACAAAGACACATACATAGGTACCTACTATACATACATACATAGATACATCAAGACACTCATGACAGACAAGGCCACTTACAATAATACTCTATTCCTCCCCTGAAGGAGGGTACAATAAATAATTCATTCTTTTCACATGCTGTTATTGAATGAACAAGGGTATGCCCAGTACTGATCCTGACAATGCAATTGAAAGAATTTACCTTTAAGACTGAAATCCTTGTTTTGACGCAACCCTTTTTGACTTGGGTCTTTTCTGCACCTGCTAGGTGGCACCACCCTGCACGCACTTTGTACTGTTTGGCCTGATGATGTCCAAATGATCTAGAAATGTACATTATAAATTCACATTATGTCATTCATATAACACTGATTCACTGAAAAATCCTGTTTGCTTATTTTGGGAAAAAAAAACCCTGCTCCATACTCAACAAAAAATTCTGAAGAGAATAAAAATCTGGCACCCACATATTTCAGGGGGGAAAATGAAGGGTGAAAAGTCACAAATAAATGCAAATTGTATTTTTCTGATTTATCTAGGGGAAAATGGAAAGTATCTTTCTTACCTGCAGGAAATTAGTCTACAGAAGTGTCACCAACATGTTTTTCTTTAATTTGCATAATGATCAAAATGTATGCAATTTCCTTCTGATGGAATTATGTTTACTTCGATCAACTGAGGTCTGGCAGTTTGGTCAGTTTTGGTTGATTAAAAAAATTATTCTAAATTCAAGTTGTTTTGGCCCATTAGTAAATTTAACCTGACTTGTTTTTATTTTTTCAAATTGTTTGTAAGAGAAATCCTCTCAACCCATTGTGGCTAAAACAATTTTGGCCTTGTGAATATATTAAGTTCCCTTAAACAGTTGAAATAGTTTGAAATTCAATAAAAATATGTGCAGCATCTCTTCCCATTTGTTCAATTTGGCTGAAAGGTTTCCTAACAAAATCATCCTAGCACATACACATACTTTAAAGTATCGAGTATAAGCTAGAAAATATGTTCCTAAATAGCTTTGGTCTACAATCCAGTCTGAATTATACATAGGTCTACCATAGGTCTATGTGATTTTATAAGTGTGTGTTTTTATGTGTGTGTGTGTTCAGTCTTCTTTAATATTGTATTACAAATCTTAAAGAAGAAGAAGAAACATAAAAGAAGTAACGCAGATGAAACACTGGTTGGAAGGTAGAAAACACTTGATTTGTGAAGTCTTGCAGTACAGCCACCAGGTGGTGTGCACACTATGTTCATTATATACTTTGCCCCACTGATTGTACCCAGTGAAGGCTTATTTCCACTTGAATACAGGAGTAACCAAACTGTGTTAGAATGAAATATTGGCAGTAGAACCCCTTCGCCACCGTCATTTTGTGCTGCTGCCAGCCACTTTAAGATCAAGCCGATTTTATAAGGAGGCACTGCCAATATTTCATTATGCGGAAGTGAGCCCATTTTGTGCAGCTCGGTTTTGCTTAAGAAAAAATTAATACAAAAAGATAATCTTTTACAATGAAACATGCCCAAAACAAATGATTAGGTTTTGTTACTTTTTGTTTTTTGTCGCTGAAAGGAAACAGTGAGATTGTTTAAATGTTTAAGTATGAAAGTGTTGGCTGATGAAACCACAAGGATAAACTATACTCAATATTTAATCAAAAACTAGTGAAATGTTAAATTGATGCAATTTGTCACATGTAGTATAGATAACTTGTTTAAATAAAACGGGTACTTTGTGACATCATTGAATGAATAGGCTTTTAGGTCAGTTAAAGCCAGCAAACATTACTACTAAAGTCAGCCGTATTTTTGTCCAAGCCAGTTACCAATTGGCAGATACAATAATATTTTAAGGAGAAATCATGAAGTTTCATGTATATTCAATATACCTAGCATGTATGTATTGGTCCCTTCAGATGTGTTGACTGTCACTTTGGACAATGGACTTTGCAGTCACAGAATGAGCATAAAGAACTCACCCTGCACCATGGACAGTGATAACTTGGTATCCAGCTCGGCTACATTCCTGGATGAGCTGAGCAGCTGCTCGGACGTTGTCAGGATGTGCCGTCTCAAACTCACTCTTACTGGTGATAGCACTGCCCCCTAGTTTTATTATCAGACACCTGGAAGCCTTATCCATGGGACAAATGGATGTTTTCCTGTAATATATGAGTAATACACGAGTATTAATCAACATCAGGTAATATTTAATCAATAAGAAGTATTAACTAGAATATGGATAGTCGACAAGGCACTACATGTACCCGCGGAAACCAGAGTGGGACGGGTCAGGTGAGGCATGGATTGAGTAGCAAAGGGAAATAGAGAGAGGTGTGTTGCATATTAGCATGGACGTCTGCAGCCGAAATGTGTATGTAGGTGGCGCCACCTGCCACAAAATCCATAAAGGTTTATCCAAGTTATTAGTTGTATACAATTGCAAAATTTATGCAGATAAGTCAAACCACTTCTGAGATATGAGTAATTTTATCCTGTGGCAGACACACAGATGCTGTGTAAAAATGGTTACAGGTGGCGCCACCAGTTATGCGTATGATAAAGAGCTATGTGAGATCTATACACATGCAAAAATTCAGGAGGATTTGTCAACCAGTCCTGAGAAAGGAGCCTGGATGTCTGCAACCTGAACATGAAAGTAGGTGGCACCACCTGCAACAAAATTGAGAAAGCTATCCAAGATGTTTATGCATGCAAAATTTTATGCAGATAAGTCAAACTACTGCCGAGGTATAAGTGACTTTATCCCATGGTAGACAAACAGATGGAAGCTGTGCACAAATGGTTGCAGGTGGCACCATCAATTTTGCATATGATAAAGAGCTATGTGAGATGTATATACATGCAAAGTTTCAGGAGGATACATCAAACCAGTACTGAGATATAAGCCTGGATGTCTGCAGCCTGAACATGAAAGTAGGTGGCTCCACCTGCCACAAAATTGAGAAAGCTATCCAAGATGTATACACATGCAAAATATTTTGCAGATAAGTCAAACCGATTCCGAAATATGAGTGACTTTATCCCACGGCAGACAAACAGATAGACGCCATGCAAAAATGGGTACAGGTGGCACCACCAGTTTTGCATATGATAAAGAGCTATGTGAGGTGTATATACATGCAAGTTTAAGGAAGATACGTCAAACCAGTACTGAGATATAAGCCTGGATGTCTGCAGCCTGAACGTGGGTGTAGGTGGCACCATGCACGTCATAAAACCAAGAAAGCTATCCAGAGTGAATACACATGCAAAATTTCAGGTGGATAAGTACATTCACTACAGGGTTTGAGTGATTTTATCCCAAGGCAGATGAACAGATGGACACTGTGCAAAAATGCTTGCAGGGGGGGTCATCACTTTTTATGTATGTTACAAAGCTATCCAAGGGCTACACTTGTGCAAATTTTTTTCCTGATTGGTCAAATGGTCCCCAAGAAATGTGGGTTTATGTGTGGAAACAGATGCACAAATGGATGCTGGGCAGAGAGGAAAGGTCAGAGGTCAACCAAAAATGAGGACACAGCAGTTCACATGTGACCCGATCATGATTCCGAATTTTAAAAAATTCTGCCCAGTGGTTACAGAGGAGTTCTATAGAAACCTATGCAGCAGTGGCATGCAACTGAAAACATAGTATCCGCAAAACTCTGTTTTGGTGGATACAATAAATGAGTGATATTTAAACAATATATACTGAAGGTACAGTGAAAATGGTGGACTTTTCTTCAGCCATGGAAATAAAAATATATATAATATTTTTATATTTGCAGGAACAGCCTACATAAATGAAATTTTTTCAACTTGCAGGAAAGATACAAAAATGCTAAAAGGAACAACTAAAAATGGTGCATATGAGCAACACATACAAATTTTACAGCAATTTTAAATGTTACCTTTAGGAATGACATTTTTTGCATTACATGTAATGATTTCTTAATAGGTATGGAGGCAAAAGCAGCAATAAGAAAAATTAATTCTGAGAACTTTGAGCTAGTTCACAAAAAAAAATAATAATAAAAATAATCTATGAACATAGGAGCATTATTTCCAGAGAACAATCATTTTTTGTGCTAAGAGAGATAGCATTTCTCTATTAGTGTTAAAACAAGCATTTCATGATAATCTTTCTAAACTGCTGGCATCCTGGTGGAGGAATGTTCAGTTTATTCACTGTCCAAGACTGTGGATGTCCCCTCGCAAAAACTGTACCCCTTGTGGTGCAAATTGTGCCTCCCCCCCCCCCCCCCACTTTTTTCCCCTCATGGACACTTTCCACTGCCTTTGATGAACAACAGGCATCTTGAAACTCTTTGGTTAATTACTAGTACATGTGTATCTGCATGCAGCCCATTAAGCATTGTTGCCAGTTACTGCAAAAGTATCCACTAGATGGCAGTCATGGTATAGTGGGGAGAGGGAAGATCAATAGTGACAATTAAGGTTTCCCTGAAAAGTTACATTTATGATCAACCACTTATTATTTATGTTCTCTCAAACCAAATATATATATTTATTCTGATTAAAATAATAACTGTTCAATATTTGTTTACTAATGCTGACTGGCAAAATTGAAGGATCAGTTTCTTTTTACAATAGTATATATATATATATATATATATATATATATATATATATATATATATATATATATATATATATCAGGGCAGATAGACAAATTTGAGTGCCAGCTAAATTTACATACATTGGTGTAGCAAGCAAAAGAGTGGGAGGTCCAGAGGTTGGTGGACACTCTTTTTCGAAATATGAAAGCTTTATCTTTGCGTTGTTCCTGGTATGATGTGTTAAAACAAATTTTTAATGATTATTTTGGCACTTGATTGATTCAAATGTGTTAACATACTTATGATATAAATTTAATGCAGTTTGGGGTAATAAACAAGCTAAGTTTCATTTCTGGTATAGCTGGTTTTTTTATTACCTTTAAATATCTTTAGTGCAGGTTATGCAATTGTGAACTTTGTGCAAGGCCGGCAGAAGCCTGTCCCAGATAGGCCTGATCAGCACCTACCAGCGTGGCTATAACCCTGATATATATATATACTAGTATATATATTATGTGTGCTTCCAAAAAATCCAACAACAATCTTTCACGTCTTAATTTTGTACCATTATATATAACACTTTAGTAGGCTTGATGTCAAGTGATGAAAGAGATTTTGTTTTAAATAACGATACACCTTAAAAAATGGTAAGAGCTTTTAGTGATGTTGAGGGAGAGGTCACTAACCGTCACACAGGTTAAGTCTGAGCACAATTAAAACATAAAAAATTGCAAGATGTCATCTGGTAATATATTAGTAGACCTTGAATTCTTGTTTTGTGAGTTTTATTAATTAAAAACTTTCCTTTTGTAACCATGGTATTTATCACTGTAATCTGACCTATATATACTATGCAACAATTAAAAATTTGATGTTTCAGCAAAAATTTGTTTCAGTGTTGTGACACTGACAGCTAGGTTTTTAAAAAGTAAGGATTAAAATTAGTCTCACATTTTCAAGAGCTGATTGGGTGTGGATAATTGTAAACACTTTCAAACTCAATAAATCTGGCAGGAGATGATGTTTTCACCCATGTTTGACATTCAGTGGTATGTTTGTATGGTAGAATATGTCTCACTGTCAAAGCTCACACAGATTTCTTAAGGGTACAAGATTAAGTCTCATGTTCCTCTTTGATCACAAGTCTACTCACATCCTATAAGGGAATATTTTGATAATGTCATGATAATTATAATTATGTGATAATTTAAATTGGCCAATTGTTAATTATAATTGATTAAATCAATCCTCCTGTTGCTTCTTGAGAAGTCCCTTCGTTTATTCAGGCTTGATTATAAAAGACTTGATTATAAAATTTACTATTTAGCTAGTTTTATAATCCCAGATTATACTTATGGTTGGGTAGATAATTTAATTATCCAGTTTAACATTAAAAATTTTTTTCAGGCTTATTTTACAAGTAATAATATATACTTTCACTCAAAAATCTCTTTTGACTTGACCTATGTTGTACAATATGCTTACTTCGTGCATAATTTAACTGAATGATTTCGACGTGTTATACTGAAGTTAATTGACCTATAATTGATTTTTACAACAGTGTTGATATTTCATTCAATCGAGCATTTTGTAATTGTAGCCGAATGAGGTGAAAATGCTGATGTACCTTTTTTGTGCCAAGCCTGGAGCTGACACTTGCAGTCAGCGCTTTATTAAGTCCGGCCGGCCAACTAATAGATCGATTTAAAAGCCACATGCCATATAAAGAAGGGCTATCGGCTATGTTAGGCTTATTTGAGCCATAATTTCTGCTGCAATATCGCTCAACTTGTGGCCCGAGTACCCACCTGTTGTGGCTTGTGACGTCACAGCATTAGGATGCCGGGACTGGATCAATATTGGTGACGTCAAATGTTGATTTCAGGCCCGACATGGAGGCAGACAGGAATGGAAATGGAACCATACGCGAATGTTTTGTGAACTAATATGGAACAAATAAGGTAAGAATGATTTTGACAACAATGCAAGCACTGGGATTTAATTAAGCCTCAAGGCTTACGTTGCTTATTTGTCTGTATACAACGTAAATTATACAAAAAACGGTAAAATCGCTTTGGTGAAACGGTGAGGGTTTCCCATCGATTGGTCTTCGTGAAAGTACCTGTGTACAATACTACAGATGCTTGAATGGTGTTCGCCCCGGGCACACTGTCTTATATTATTGTAATATTCGTGTATAACAAATTTTAGGCATGAAATGCTATGACGATCCCCATCAAGAAAAATATTCTGTGCAGTGTCAAAACAGGATGACATTTTCAGTGACGCTGTGATCAGAGATGTACGTTGCTTTTAGTAGCATAGGACACGCCCTCTTGTGAGAATATATGAGGATATCTGGAAGTCTCCATTAAACAATTTTTTTCCTTTCATTCGCCATATTTGGCGGATTAAATCATTTTATTTAATTAATTTAATATTTCATTTAGTAAAAATATCAGTGCTTTTAATTTTACTGAGATATAACTATTTTAACAGGGGGGGGGGGGGGGGGGAGTTTACACGATTACACACACACAGATTACAATTTTACATGACATATGCAAATATGTGTATATGTTGGCAACTGTGTGCTTGACCATTTATTTCTTATGTTAGGGCTATTGTTTAATATTATGAACCATATAATATGTTATGTCTCTTTCTTAATTAATAAAATAAACATGAGTACCGTATTAGGGATATAAACTTTAAGTATAATTGATGCATATAAATTTTTCAGAGTTTTACCTCACCAAATTTGCTTGCTACATGGATTTGTTAAACTATTGGATTATGTAGATATTATATCCAAAAAGTCTGGCCAGTACAGGTTCTCGTTAAGGTTAATTTCAGTTTGAAACTGTATCTAAACTGTGGCCATCAAATATGAGGAAGATTTGTTAATATAAGCATGATTTTTCTCAATGTGAAATGTGTCACATCTTTTTATGAATTTTAAACTGTAATGAAGCCTTGCACTTACTAATTGTTGTTGTTTTTTTTTTTTATATTAAAGACCCCAGAGGGCAGGGAGGGGGCGGGGCAGGGCAGAGTACTAGGAGCATGAGGCTTCCCCCCCCCCCCCACACACACACACTCACACATATATGTTTTCATTTATCCTTTTCCTGCATGCTCCAGTTATTAGTGCCAAAAGAAATCAGGAAATGAAATTAATGATTCAAATGATGAAATGTCCCCCCCCCCATGGGAAAGGATTTGAGAAAATGACTCGCAAAAATTATGTTTGTTTCTATAAAAAAGTTGTAATGTGCAACTTCACATGGAACCATTTGTATTGGTATAGGCTGTAGCATTTGTATTCACACATTTGGGAATTTTATTTCTTTATTCATCATTGTATGTCATCACTATTTCCTGATGTAGTTTAACAGGAACTGCATCACATTACTAGAAGCTGGAGTACCAGTGCAACTATTAGGACTCCTGTATACTGCCAATTATCAAATATGATGAAATATATGAAAGAAAGAAATATTTTTTTCATGTCTTTAACTAATTAAGTCCTTCGGAATGTGGATATAACTAATTAGGCTACTCACAGGATATGCATTGGCATTAATTAAGCCTGTAATTGAAGACAGTAATTTACAGTGCTACTGTCTCCATGGAGATATTCCCATCAGGCTTGACAGATGTGCCTGTCAATCAAGTCGGTATGGATACAACATGTTGTAGTCAATACTGATACAAGTTTCCTTTATCTGTTTTTTTGTACGAGCATAGTCAAATAACTGGGCAAAAGGTATAATTTTAAGCCAAACTCTTGATTTACAAACTTGATATCAGACTAAATTATGTGAGTACTTGGTGAATTATTCAGTAAAAAAAGTCCTGTGATTAACTACTTAAATTATACTCCACTTTTCTACATGTTTTATTTAATATCGTTGTTTTTAAAATGTCACATTTGGGGTTTTACTGGTTCCAGTTGTACACAGCCATGTTTTATGATATTTAACACTGAAATTAATTTGGAATTATATATTATGATGCAATCAATGGGAACAGTCTGCCCAATGAGGTTAAAATGACATGTTTTTAAGGTGTAAACACTTGGCAATCCTGACAGAGAAATTTTTAATAAAATATAAATTTATTTTTTTTTAAGTATTAAATCAGCCAGGGTTGGTTTGCTGTATGGACATGTATAAATTTTCAGTTAAAAATAGATAAGATTAATATCATCTTTGAAGAAGCCTAATAAGATTGTCAATGGCTCTGCCATAAAATCTATATAATGGTTGTTCTTTCAGTAGTAGAATATATATATTATTAATATAAATTTATATAAACCACATAAATATTACATATAGAATAAGTTCACAGAATATGATTAGCTCAGCTGGCTATAAGTCATTTGAGCTAGAGTCGTGGTCCTTTGTCCGTCCTCCGTCCGTCCGGCTGGCTGTCCGTTAACAGGGTATGTTTTGAAACCGTATGACCTACGAATCTAAAATTTTGCATACAGTTAGATGTCCTCAAAATCTCCTACCATACCAAAAATTGGGTCACAAGGACTTCGTTCCTTCAAGATTTTCAGGAAAAACCTCCGTATTCCATAAAAAGCCATTGTTACAATTCAAGGATGCTTAATATCAAAACCACTAATCTGTTTTTTATCATATTTAGTATTCATATTCTTCCATACATTTTCTATGAACATACCCAAAATTATGGCCCATTCTGAACTGGACTGGTAGAAGTCTGTATAAAACAGTTTGAACTTAATGCATGATGTATCATAATAGCATTGGTGCATGACACAATTTCTTGCTTGTGTGCTTCTTCATTAATATCTGCGATGATGCTCACTATTGGTATTAAACTTATTTCATGGACATTCACTGTAATTTTCCACTTTATTTGATTATATGCATTTTATGCAGCAATTCTGAGATTGAAAAGAATGCTTCAAGAAAGGCCCAAATCATATTGCCCATTAAAACCCGCATGTGGGTTTTGAGGCTTATTGCCTGCCTGGGTAATTAAGGGGTATTACCCATCCGGGTTTACCCGGTTGGGTATTACCCGCCCAACCCAAGTTATAGGCCCAAATATAATGCAATTTTAAAAAAATCAGGAAATATATTTACTCACTTAATGTGAGAATAGCTGAAGCTGGAGACTTTTTTTCAGGGATATAACTTTATTTAATTAAGATTCAATTGTTAACCCAAAATGAGTTCTGAATTTTGCAAATTTTTCAAGTTCTTAGCATAAATAAAAACCAATACCTAAAATTATGTCCTTCTTTGGCAATGGCACGTTTGTTTTAAGCACTGTTGATTTAATTTTCACAGCATATATACATAAAGATTGGATCTTATAAAATATGAAATTTCAAAGGAATTGATTGAAAAGAGTAGCATTTATTCAAGTTTTCATACACCATGTCAAGTGTTGTTTACATCTAGCCCACCTAGTAGTACAGCCTTCACTTGCATTATGTAACCCACCCCAGGCAGCTTGCCTTGGCTCAGCTTGGCCACTACTAGCAGGCTCTACCCCTCCCAAAAGTCGGTCCTAATTATAAATAAGTTTGACCATTCAGCCAATATCAATAATAAATTGATAATTACATTCATCAAATTATCAAGCCATAATAAAACATCATTTATCACCTGGGACATTCAGCATAATGTGTTTCAACTTTAGTACATTAAGTTCAAATCAACTGAAAGCTTTAATTGCCCTTTAAATACCCATCCTGGGTAATTAAATAACCTTGCAATATGTGAAATCTGTTGCAATTTATACATTACATGAGTTATCCAGTGGGCTGGTACATTACACAGGTGCACCAACTGAATACAGTGCAAAACTGCAGGGCTCAACTTTAATGGTTAACCACTTGCCTGGGGCAAGTGAAAATTCCAGAAAATAGTAGTCGGGCAATTAGACGTCTCCTACTTGCCTGACTGGGGCCAACATACACCTTTACCCAAGTAAAGGCTTGAAAAAGGATCTTTGCGTTCTTGCATACAGTCTGAAACATTTGTTGAGCAAGTAAAAATTCATGAAGGGCAAGTAAAAGCTAGATTTTACTTGCCAAACTGGGCAAATACTTCAAAAAGTTAATGTTGGGCCCTGTACAGCTTTCAGTAACAAATCTTCAGATATTCCTTTATTGATAAACTGCTAACATTTGATCATCTGATGAGAAGAAATTTGGACACCTTTTCATGAACACTGAAGAACATTTAATCAGATGCAAAACTTCAGTGATCATGCATGTGAGGGAAGTATTGTGGTATATAATAGCCGAGCTTGTCTGTAAGACCACCTTTATAGTAAGACCATCTGTCTATGAAGAAAACCCTTAAGTGTACCAAGTCTCACATTGGTCATAACTGACCTGTCTAATCATACCACCTGTGAATTAAGACCTCATTTGGCCAGTCATATGGGTGGTCTTATTACACAAGTTTCACTGTATTATGTATTGTGGAATAATGTATCAATGCAGTCTAAACTAGTTTATTTTGAAAAAAAATGCTGAAATTACTAAAAGTAAATTTGTATTGTAGGAACAGTGAACCACAAGAGCTACAATAAAGAACAAGAATGACCTTTGAACTAGAAAGCCTCTACAACTACAGTAAAGACACACACAAAATGTGACATCAAACAAGGGCTGAGAAAAAAACTGTAATTCATTATGTGACAGCCAGATGGCAGCAAGCATGGGTTGACAGATACAAAAGCAGGACTATGATGCAGGGAGACTTTTTTGTTAGGACATTATTTATTTAGCCACTTAATTTGAAACATCAAACTGCTAGATCATGTCAGACATCCAGAGAAAATATTTTTGCCCGCGTCTGCTGGATTATATTGTGATAGTCGGGGCCAAAAATCCAAATAGAAACAACTCTGTGGCGCAAACGCCTGAGTTGCTAAGGCGATACCCTCTGGAAGATCATGATGATTTTCATCTACCTCCTGATGTGGTTTTCTTCTGTCAGCCAGAGGGATGCATCAACGTTGGCCCTAAACGAATGAGCTTGCGAGAATCCACTTCATTTGTGTTTACACTCACAGAGAAAGACTCCGGTCGAGTCAGATATGGGATTTGCGTCAATTTTTACCGTCCTTTTGAGAAGGAGAAGAAAAGTTTTTTAGAACGGACTAAGTTAGAAAGGACACATTCCACCTACTCATCAAGTAGTGGAGAACGAAGCTCAGTTAGTTCGTTAAGTATTCCTTCGCAGGACTCAGAAGATCGGCCAAAGTCTCCAAGGACTCGACGTAAGCTGAAAATCGCAGGGAGACTTCGTAATCACACTCTTACATCATTATGCATCATTAGTCATCACCCGTTCTTTTCCACGATTAGAGAATGTTTATTCACACTCAGAAAGCTCATTGATGCTTGCAATGAACGCTCTTGCAGCAGGAGAATTGGCGCTTCAAAAACACTTGCAAGGTAAGTCAATTTATGCTGCTCTATTCAAAAGGTTGTTTGTTTTTTAATGCTGAAACTGACAGGAGATTTTGGACCAGAGTACTATAGAGACCCTAGGTCTCTTGGACTCTTAGTTATGCCCATTACTTTGACAATGCTCTGAATATATAACTGGGTATCTTGGCTTCATCTGCTCCTACTCATATAACATCATAAAATATTGTACTAGCTGGCTTGCTCAATATTGACTGAGTTAATACGATGTACTTGGTGTCATCTGATAAGAACACTGCCAGAAAAGGTTTTATGCCCTATGATAAATAATTTTTCAGTCGTGTGCACATTAACCTATACACAAAAAAAAACCTGAGTCCTTTCTTAGTACTTGGTACAAATTCCTTAGACTCTAGCAATCCATTTGGTGCTAGATATTGTAGCTATGTTTTCTGCTCCTTCCCATTCAAGTTTGCTGGATCAATATGTATGCTGTCATATCCATATATCTATGTGATTGTCCATTTCCTTGTTAGTTTTTTGCCTGTGTTCATGATATTCACAAACTTAATAATTGTAACGTATAGTATAAGGTATAAATGGGAGAAGTGGGATTAATGGAATATGAGGCAAGAAAGAGTTGATCAAATAATACACTTGCAGAAGATTGTATCTTTGGACACTTTAGATGACACTGTATTTTTATCAGTCTGTATTTCTGTTGTCAAATGAGCTTACTTAATCACTGTTATGTTTGTGTTGATTTTATGTGATAACACTTAAACTAGACTCTTGTCGACTCTTGAGCTTTTTCTGTGTGGGATTATTGTTTCTGTTGCTTTGAAACCAGCAGATAAGACTGATGAATCATTGTTATCAATGTTAAAAGAAACAAACATTGTGAAAGATTGCCAGCCACCACAGATATAACACAGTTCTTTGTTGTATAGCCATGCAGATGTATAGTCCCATGTGTAGAGTAGACATGTCTACGCCACCATTTTGGATAAAGAGATTCAGGTGTACAGTTGTACAAAACATGTTGTTTTATTTATAACTGCTGTAATTTACCAGAAGTACAATTTGATCAGAGATTAAGCCTGGCAAATCTGTATGCAGAAATGTTCATTAAGGAGAGTTCCCAAACTTACACTGATTGAAATTTAATGATTATTCCCTCAAATTTTAATATTAACAGGAATACAGTTTGACACTAAAGTTGACCCAGAACTAAAATATAAATTTATATTAGATGACAAAGTTATTTGCAAGTCCATGGATTCTTGATTACTGATGATCAGTCACACAAACATGTATAAAGTTAGAGGGATCATGAAGAAAAACAAGTGAACCAGTCATTGGTATAATTGACTAATTGTCACAAAACCATCACTGACACATGTAGAGTTAAAAACGATGATTTTACACTTGAAAACTAATTTTTATGAATGAATGTTTCAGTTAATAGGAATTAAAAATTTTACAATATGAAACTTTCTTCTCAAAAACAAGAGTCACTCTAAAACATTGCTCCTTTACTTTAACATTTATAATACAGAATCAACAATATAGTAATTCCCTTGTAAACAGTCATTGACTGAGTCAGTGGCTCTGGAGCAACAGGACTTATCAGAATGATTACTGTGTACAGGGTTACAGAGGTTATCCCAGAGCAAACCCAGCACTTGCTTCCTGTTTCACTTGATGCTTACACAGTACTGAACCAGATGTTATCTCCCTTGTATGGTATCAATCCTGGTGTTAACCTGGGTCAAGCCAGAGTGAAACTCAGAGAAAAAGGACAGTTGTCAGTGTTTATCATCTTTCATTGTTATCATCACTGTTTATTCACTTAAAATTATAGTTAGTACTAGTGTTTATGTAAATTCTTAATATAGTTTTTACCAGTGTTCATTCGCTTATATGAGTAATATAATAATAATAATAATATAATATTTTATTTTGTAAAGCGTAAAATCCACAGTGTTGTGCTCTAAAACGCTATTACAAGCAAGCATTTGCATAAAAATGACTATGAGAAAAAATATTCATCAAATAAAAATTAAGACAAACATTTAAATATTACTTAGGCTAGATAAAACATGCACATAATCCATTAATATACATTACCTATTTTACTAAACCAATAAATGACATTAAATCTATAAAAGTGTAGATAAAATTACGGTATAGAATTGAAAATCTGCACATATGCAAAATCACAGCTAATCGAAATATTGCACAAATAAGTATGTCTTAGGCCAAAAAAAAAAAGGTATGGTTCTCAGGCACTTTTTTTCAGAAATCAATGCGGGCGGGCACTTTTTTTATTTTAAATTTTTTGGTATGTTTCGATAAAAATGTCAAATGATAATGGAAAAGCATGAAAATAACAGTTTTATTTTGCTGAATAAGTAAAAGCACTACAAAACAAAGGAAATTGTATGGTTTTATCTTCTTGAAAGAAATCTCGGAGCGGCAGCAGCTCAATATTGAAAAGTTTTTATTGAAAATCAAAATAAAAATTTTTGATGCGGGGGTTTAAAATTGATGCAGGTGGTGCCTGAGAACCATACCTTTAATTTTTTTTGGCCTTAAGCATTTTTTAGCTCAGCTGACTATAAGTCATCTGAGCTATAGTCGTGGTCCATTGTCCGTCGTCCGTCCGTCTGTCCGTCCGTCCGTCCGTCCGTCCGTCCGTAGATGTGGCACGTTTTGAAACCGTAAGACCTAGGAATCCAAAATTTGGTATAATGTTAGATGTCCCCAAGATCTCCTACCAAGCCGAAAACTGGGTGTTTGCAACTTCGTTTCTTTGAGAAATTAAGGAAAAACCTCAATTTTTTATTAAAAACCTATTTTCACATTTCAGGACTGCCTAATATCAAAACCACTCATCTGTTTTACCTCATATTTACCATAAATATTCCTCTATATAGTTCCTATGTACATGCCAGGAATTATGTCTGTATTATTTAATTTGAAAAAGTTATGGGCCCAAACATAATGCATTTTGTAAAAAATCAGAAAAGATATTTGATCACTTAACACAAAAAATGTTAATGCTATGGACCTTTTTTCCAGTAATATAACTTTAATTAATCAAAATTAAATTGTATACCCAAAATTAGATGAAAATCTTTTAAATTTTTTAAAATATTAATAAAAATAAAAAATTGGTACCTTAAATTTTGCCAACTTTGACCATGGCACGTTTTTTTCCTGTAAGTACTGTGGATTTAATTTTCACAGCATGTTTTTGTTAGCATTTCAACTGTTAACACCAAAAATTTGAAACCAGTTGATCAAAAACTGTAGATTTTAATCAAGTTTTCAAGCACCATGTAACATATTGTTTACATCAAGCTAGTGTTATGCAGTTTGCAAGAGCTCAGCTCCCCAGCTTCAGCTCTAAGTTCCTTAAATTCGGCATACAGTTAGATGTCTCCAAAATGCCCTACCATGCCAAGAATTTGGTCACTAGGACATTCGAGATATTAATGAAAAACTTCATTTTTCAATTAAAAACCCATTGTTACACTTCAAGACTGCCTAATATCAAAACCACTGATCTGACTTTAATCATAAATAATATACATATTTTTCATTCTCTATGCACATGCCAGAATGATGTTAGTATTGTGTGATTGTTTTAAGTTATGGGCCCAAACATAATTCACTTTGTTAAAAATCAAGAAATATATTTACTCCCTTAACAAGACCATTGCTGAAGCTAGAGATTTTTTTGTCAGGGATGTAACATTATTTAATCAAGATTCAATTGAATACCCAAAATTAGTTCTGAATTTTTCAAATTTTATTTAGTATAAATATAAAATTAGTACCTTAAATTTTGCCCATCTGTGACCATGGCACGTTTGTTTCCCGTGAGCACTGTTGATATAATTTTCATATCATGCACACATAAGCATTTCAGCTTTTTAGTTTAGAAAGCTGAAAGAAATTGGCCAAAAATTGTAGCTTTTATTAATGTTTTTTATGAGACCCTGTCAGACTTTGGCTCTCTCCAGCCCCTCTTGAGTCACCTGTATGTTGACCTTATTGACCTTTCATCAAATTATGCACGCTTGAGGCGAGGCATACATGGAATCCAGGCAGCTTATGGCAAGCCACAGTTGATCCAGGTGTCCAACCCAACTCATCTAGTAGTTTTAACCAAGAACATAACAAAAAACAATAAATTAATAATTTTTTATTGGTTTTTAATAACAAATTAAAGAAAAATAGAAAAGGAATTTGTTAGTTTATAATAACAGGAAATTAACTTGCAGTTACTGATGATATAAGAATCTTGTATCGATGGGTAGAATGTCACATATTCCAAATAACACCATGCAGTCACCTATGGCATTTTTCAGTTCAATTTTAATGATAAAGAAGTAAATCATATTATTCATTACTAATCATTAGGGATCATATGAAGGAAATTAGACAAAGATGCAGTTGATAATATTAATCTAGATTCCTGCTGTGTCTAGTGTGTACATTGATGTGAAATTAGTCCAAAATGAATTTTTTACAGTTATTATTTAATATAAATAAAAGCCATAAAACCAGGTACTTATGATCATTATTTAAATGTGTGAATTTTGTATATTCTGGATTCTCAACATCATTGTTTGGTGAAAACTGAATAAATTCCAGACATGGTGCAAATACTTTGTAATTGTATTTAAATACGAATATGATTTTGTACTCCATCATAAAATTTCTTGCATAAAGAATGGGAATTCAGGTAAAAATGAAAATATATGAATACTCATGCAAATACTTTAAAATGTTTTCATGAATGCATTCATGAATATATTCTTTAATATTATTTTAATAATCATATCAGTTATATTTCATTTTAAAAAATCATATGATTCTCTTATTATTTTTAATAAAAATTATATTTGGGACAATATTTGTATTTTTTTTAATAAATAGTTAAACTCTTATATTATATGTTCTGCTTATAAGTTATATGGCCAAGTCAAAATCTGTGTGACAATAGTACTCCATTTGTTAATAAAATAAATGAAATCAATCCTCTTCCCTGTCTCCAAAGGTACTATCAAAATCATACATAAGCTAAACAACAACAACTCATAATACAGCTTATATTTATTACCACACAAACCAGCATGTGCCTCATTTCTAAATAATATTTTTTATCATATATAACAGCTGAGCGTCGTGACCCATAGGTCCCTTGTTTAAAAGCAGTTAGGCTCTCAGCTTTTCTTAATTCTAAAGGAAATGAATTCCACAAAGTGGGACCTGCCACACAAAATGCTCTTTAGCAACCATGGAAGACTTTGTATGTGGAACAAAAAGTAAGTCATGATCGGCCGATCTGAGGCATCTAAATGGTACGAATGAATTATATCCTGTAAGTAGACCGGGGCCATGCAATGTTTGGTCTTGAAAAGTAGTATGGCCACCTTAAATTTAATACGCTGACATACAGGGAGCCAGTGCAGCTCCCGCAATACAGGTGTAATTAGTGTTGGGCCGATCATCGAGTTTTATCGAAAGTCAGTCGATTTGCTGCCACTTTCAAGCGCTCGATTACCAAAGGCAACTATCAATTACATCATAATCATGATAATGAGTCTTTGTTTCCAAATAACTTCCGTATGTAACTGAGTTTACCACGGTAGATGCGAGAAAGGAGGACGGAATAAAACTCTGTGAACTGGTAGAGCTGCAGAATAAGTGGAGAGTTTTTAACGAGATGTACATTGCACAATATGGGCGAATTGGCGTTAAAATGCTCCATAAATTCTCCGGGTCTATGCAGCAAGTACATGTCCTGATTTGTGGTTTAATTCTTGATTATTATATACTAGCTGATAAACCCAGTATACCGGGCTTATTACCGGGGTTGGGGAGATATATTAACTGAGATGTGGAATGTTAGCTCATTTTTTATTCTAAAAGTTAACAGAAAATATAGGTTTTCAGTGGGAAACTGTCTTGATAAGATATGTATAATTAATTTTACATTTATTTTGTTGCGCTGTGCTTGTAGCAAGAAATTCATTCCCCGGTATGTTTACCTTGAAGACCTAGTCAGTGATGATATTTACATTGCAAAACGGAATGAGACGGGGGGGGGGGGGATTCCGGTTTTCGATTATATTTGACTGGATTCTATCGTTGGACGTTTAAAGATAAGGTTGATGTGAGGAACACATGAAAGATTTATCAAATGTACGTTGCAAGGAAACTGTTCCTGTAGAAAGAAACAGAAATATGCATACATCGTAGGTAGCAGAAGCGGACCCAATGGGACTCCATGCAGAGGGTCCGTATCCCATTTTCAGCCACCGCAACCTTTTTCTTCATCGTATCAGACACATTTTGAGGCCTTAAACTCCCGCCACCCCTACCCAACCCTGTTCCTGAAATTGTGACCTTGAATTAGTTCATTAATCCTCCTGGGATTAACTCCATTTCATAAAGCGAGAAACATTTGTTTTTCTCTTTTACTGACCATGCACGTGGGTGAGAGCCTCGTACAAATGTAATGCCCGAGATGCTCAAATCCCTCAATGAAAGCAAGCGTTATTCATTTGAACAATAGTCTGAGGTTGAGTGACCACGATGCACGCTTTCCGGTTTCTGTCGAAGGCAGTTCGGCTGTGCTCGGTCTTACCTCAGTGCAAGTCAGTAAAAACGGAAAAATCGCTCAAAATTATATATACATTAAAAATTATTTTATTCTCATGTTGCCTATGTAACTGCGGGGATAATAACCTTTAAAATGATGTATTGCACAGTATTGTACACAACGCGGATTTAGAGAACATTGCAAACAAATGTGAACCGAATCCCTTTTATAAGTATTAGATAATTAAGATAAAACCTTTATAAATAAAATAATTTATAAAATATAAAAAAGGCAAAAACTTCTTTTCTTAAGGTAGAATTACTAAGATATGTGGGCTTGGTTAAGAAAGTATACAGTTTCACAGAAAACTTCATGTTTCTTTATATTTGCCTGAACCGATTATTAATCGATCATCGATCGGTTTGCTCAAACCGATGATCGATTATGAAAAGGGAACCGACTCCCACCACTAGGTGTAATATGATCATACTTGTCACATCCACTTAGTATACGGGCTGTGCTGTTTTGAACTCACTGAAGCCTCTGAATTAATGAAGCCGGATACCCAAGAAGTAAAGCATTTCCATAATCTAACTTGGTGGTGACAAAAGCGTGGATCAGGCGCTCAAGAGAGCGTTGATCCAAATACGCTTTTATTTTATAGATGTTGTGGAGATGCATGTAGGCCACACGGCATATGGTGTTCACATGCTGCTCCATGGTGGAATGAGAATCAAAATAAACACCAAGGCTTCGAATCCACTGAGATGGTTGAACTTTATGTTCGCCGATTAGAAGATTTGGACATTTAATCTTTGTCGCAAAATGTTTAGGTGTAATCAGCATCACCTCTGTTTTATCATCATTCATTTTCAAGCTGTTGTTGGCCATCCACTTACGTACTAAACCAGCAGTAGCCTCCATATATGTGATGTTACTGCTGAGGTGCTCAGGCCTGAAAATAAAATACAAAGTAGAATCATCAGCATACATATTATAAAAACCACGCTCTTGCAGTAAAGTACCTAAGGGAGCAGTGTAAAGAGTAAAGAGGACAGGTCCTAAGACAGAGCCCTGGGGCACACCACAGTCCTATATTTGTAACTTAGACTTAATCCCTTCAATCTGGACTGACTGGCTACATTTACAAAGATATGATGCAAACCATTCTAGGGCAGTGCCAGTAACTCCCATTGACCGAAGTGTATCAAGCAAGATCTCATGACTGACCATATCAAAGGCAGCTGACAAGTCAATCATGACTAGAAGTACACAATTATTCTCTCCAAGAGCACACTGGATGTCAATATGTACTCTCAAAGTAGCAGTCTCTGTGGAGTGTCCAGCCCGATAAGCTGATTGATATGGCTCCTCTAAATTATTATCTACAAGATGTTTGCGGAGTTGTGAACACATGACCTTCCCCATCACTTTGGAAACAAACGCCAAATTAGAGACAGGTCTAAAGTTTTTTTAATAAGCGGGGTGACGAGAGCGGTTTTGTACTTCTGTGGAAATACACCAGTTGAAAGTGACAGGTTAACCATGTGTGTAATGACAGGAGTTAATTCCTTGGAACATGCCTTCAGCAGTCTGGTCGGTAGGGGGTCAAGTTCGCATTGCTTGGAGGCAGATGCTGAGATAATACACCCGATTTCGTCCACGGTGGCAGGAGCCAAATTCCTCATGGGAGTAAGTACGCGAGTGCTCAAAAATGTAGGTCCAGAGTGAGAAATGTCTGCTCGAATGGACTCCCTGATATCCTGTATCTTGGAGACAAAGAAGGAACTGAAAACTTCAACTAGGTCAGTAACTGGCTTCCTTGGAAGAGGTACCGTCTTATCCTTACCCAGCAAGGTGTTTACCACTCTGAACAACTCCTTCGAGTTTTCTTGACACTCTGCAATCTTGTTACTATAGTAACTAGTCTTTGACAGTTTAATTTGGCGATTGACCTTCAATCTCTGTTCAATGAACATGTCATGATGGACTGCAAGTCCGGTTTTCCTCCACAACCGTTCCAACTGTCTACGTAATTGCTTTGCAGCCCTGACCTCATCTGTATACCATTCTGCATCTTTTCGTATGGTAATAACTCTCGTTTTCACAGGGGCCTGGGCATCAAGCAGGGTAGACAGTTCTGTGTTGTAGAGAGAGACAAGATCATTCAGAGAGTAGGCACTGAAATCAGTAGACAGCACAGATCTCTGAATCTCACTGGCTAGATCTGTCACATTCAAAGCTTTTAGCTTTCTATACGAGATAGATTTTTTTGGCTTTAACAGTCTCTGTAAGCACAAAGTAGAAAAAACAGGATAATGATCTGGAAATCTGTAGTCCTGAGACTCCACATTGCTGACCAAGTTATCATTTGATCGTGAGAGGACGAGATCAAGTGTGTGGCCACTACGATGTGTGCTCTGACATACATGCTGTACGAGACTGAAGCGCTCAATCAAACTACGGAATTCCCGTGCATTTCTGTCATAATTTTTTACATGGATATTAAAATCACCGAGGATCGCAATTTGTTTAGAACACGCTGTGATATGCTGTTCAAGGAAATCAGCAAATTCAGTTAGAAAGAGATTATAAGTAAGAGCATTCTTTCCAGATGGAGGAGGCCTATACACCACAAATACTCTGGCTGATTGTTTCACTGAAATATCACAAACTAAGACCTTGAAAGATGAAAACTGGCCTCTGCTGTTGATAGGCACACGTTTGACATCAATATTCTCATGATATACAATTGCTATGCCACCACCTCTGAATCATAGTCATATGTTTGATAATTTTATCATATTGTTATTGCAAGGATGATATTTCATCTTTTAAATTTATATAGGGTGACCTTTTTTATTAGCAAACCTGTGGGCTTCTGCGGCGCCGTCCGTCGATGCTTCGTCTGTATGTTAACAATAGCTAACTCAAAAACGGCAGGAGCTAGCATCACCAAATTTTTTTGCAAATAATCAGTCATCTGAAAAACTCTATCAGATTTTGTTTATTTTTTCTAACTGCATTTTTTTAGATTTAATAGGGAAAAAGCTAAAAAAGCTTTAAAAATCTTATTTTCCAAAAGTGTCCAGCCAACTTGTCCCATATTTCACAAAAATGATTCCTGGAACAGTCTCTCTCAAGTTTGTTCGAATGGTTCCAGTTTGGAGATTTTTGGTCGAGTTACAGGAAGTGGAACTTATTCATCTGTCCTAAAAAGCACACTTACATTTCAATCTCAGAAACGGCTAGAGCTATCATCACCAAATTTAATGCCAGTGTATGTCACATATGTCATATCCGAAATTGAGGTATTGGTGGTGCCACCTACATTGATCAATTTTTTACAAGCAAAAAAGGTAATTTTAGACTCTTCTAGCCTATAAAGTGTTTGATGAAACTGTTAAGCTGATTGGGTTAAACTTTACAAGAATTATTCTTTGATAGGGTACTGCCAGTTTTATAAGAATAGATATGGAAAATGCAGCTTAAAAAAGTAGTGTACCCAATTGGAAAAGGCTTTTTGTGTTTGAAAACAGATTTGACAACATGCTGAGTTTCAGCAGCCAAGTCAAAAGGTCACTCTGTACAACCAGGTGGGGTCCAGACATCACCATGGCAACTGACCTGGCTCTGTCTGGTGTCTAGACAATGTGTCTAGACGTCTAGACACAGCGTCTAGACGTCTAGACACATTGTCTAGATGCAGAATGCCCAGATAAGAACTATATCTTTTAACTGTTTGAAAAAGCTTGGTTTGCATTTTTAGCGAATCTGTGAGCTTATGCAATGGTGTGGCGTTGTACATCTTCCGTCTTCCGTTGTGCATCATAGCTTTCTCAAAAAGGGCAGGAGCTAGCATCACCAATTTTCTTGCAAAGAATTTGTCATCTGAAAAATTCTATCAGATTTTGCTTATTTCTTGGCTAACTGCATTTTCTTAGATTTTATAAGGAAGAAGCTAAAAAATATTAAAAAATGTTCTTCTCCTAAACCATGCTGCCAAATTGTCCGTTCATCTGTCCGATTAATTCTCCCTGGCAAAAAGAACATATCCGAAAAATCCTGACTGATACATCCTAGTTTTAAAATGGCCTAGTCCGAAACTTGCAGGTCCGAAATGTCCATTTTGCTGAAATCATAATGACTAAGGAAGATATGCAGGACATAAGAGGATCAATAATAAATTATTAATTAAACCTCCATTCATACTCCCAAACTTTGCACAGGTTCGCATTAGGCCTGTAGGCATTGTATTTTCTTTTACACATTTGACATTTTTATGAAAACAGCCAAAGGGCTTGGGGTAAAAGTGTCATGATGTGCTGGTGTGGAAATATATGAATTTTACAATGTAGTTTGACTGTTTGTATGCGAGGGTTTCAAATTCTCAATATTCATGTAAGATAAATAATTGTGAAAATAAAACTTTGGTGAATAAGTCCCCTTGTCTCGCAGATAACATGTGAAGAGTCATTTTTATTACCTTCATTCACAGCTCATGAACCTTATCATTGCATTTAAAGATTGATATTATGAATGCTAACACACATTTTAATTTTCTGTTATTCAAACATTTATATTAACAATATTTTCTGACAACTAGAATATGGACATGCAAACTTTCAGTTCTATACATTGAACCACTCTTGAGATATTGGCTGTTATCACTAAGACACTGGTCTATATTCATACTGTACAGAAAGGATTGCAGGTGGCACCGCCCAACTTAAGTACACACAACTACATAGGTGAGGGAATAACTATGCTGGGTTTTGGAAAGATCAGTCCAGGGGTCTCAGAGGAGTTCTCTGGAAACGAACGCCGCCATGGCAGGACTCGCGGGAAAGCATAATATCCACAAAACTCTGTGTTGGTGGATACAGTGATGATAAAGAATTTCTGTTCCTTAGGTTTTCCATGTCTTCATAAGTTCCATCAAATTGTTAATATTTTATGCAAAGTAAATTATCAGTATAATGATTGTGATACTCTGTGTATATAACTGGAAAAAAATGGAACCCACATGATTATTGAAAAATGGAAATCAAGAAATTTTGATTACGCAGGTATTAAGCCAGCCACTGTGCACTCAGCTATGGAAGATCATGAAATTTAATGAATCATGCCATAGATTATTACTCCTCCAGACAGTGATTTCCTTACAATTCCTGGTTCTCCAAAATAAAAGGCGTGAGATCCTGAAGGCTTAATTACCACACGATTCATATTGATTCTCTATCATGTATCGTTAGACATGGATAATGCATTCAGTAAAATAGATTCAATTGCCCACACAAATTTTAATCATCCTATCCAAGCACCATGCATTATTTTCAGTATTATCATATCTCAGCTTGGCCTTATCTAATCCTAGTTCAAGTAAACAGAGAAAGGCTCGCTAAATGTCACAGACAAATGTGTCAACCACCGCCCACACGACACTCAGCTGTCTCCCCCACATACCTATAGTGTCCTCAAGCTCTGCCCACGCTAAGGTTTTACCTACAACTCTAGTGTCTCATTGTATACTTATCTCCCCAGGGGAACTTGGTCATAATCACTTGAAAATCTTTAGTGCTTAATTAAACTGACTCAAGGTGTCTGTATTTTCACTATTCATCTTAGTATATGAATTGATAAAAAATAAGAACATAATCATTTGATGCTTTTTTATTGGTTTCGAGTGTCTGTATTGTTACTAGTGGTAGGAACCAGTTGTAAAATCATATTTGATGATTGAAAGATAAAATATGACCAAACTTTATTATAAAGACTCATTTGAAACCTGGCATTAGGTCATTGTCCTGTATTCTATGAGATATGGGGAAAGTAACACTGGCACAAATTGTAACCACTGAACCAAAAAACTTATTACATATAATCTAGAAAGGTCTAACAAATTTCTTTAGAAAACTGAACTTTTGTCATTGTGACCTATGTTCTGTGAGATATGTAAAAAATATGATTTTTAACAACCTAAAAGTCAGACAGGACGCTAATTGCAACTTTTGAACTTAGAACCTTCATATGTGATCCAGATAGTTAATTTCAAGGCTCCCTTGAGACCTGAAATTATTTCACCGTGACCTATATTCGCAAGCTTTGTGACAGAAATAGTATGAACACTGTGAAAGTCGGATAGGCAAAACTACTGGCAAAAAATTTTATTTTGAGAACAATAAAAGTCAGACAGGCCACAAATCAACACTGTTGGACTAAGAAACTTCTTATAAATTTATCATCCAGGGAATTCCTGGATAAATTTTCTGAGAAACCCAAAATTAGGTCAGTGTGACCTATATTCTGCTCAGTATAGTTGATAATCTGATTTTGAGCACTCTGGAATTTGTTCTTTATAGTATCCAGGGTTGTTTAACAGTTATTTTGCATTAGATCATAAAGTTAAAATATCTTGCCACACATTTAAAACTGTCAGAATCAAGGGATTGATCAAAATAGAAGGAACCAGTGTTCTAGAAATGTCACAAACACTTCATCACAATAATTCCAGTTTAGGTATAATTTAAAACATACTCTGCTATATATCAATATAATTAATGTATGGCTTGCCATTGTTTTAAATTCGATAAACTGAGCATCATGGCCCATTGGCCACTTGTTAAATTCAGTTTGACCAGGGGGTTTCCATCAGTTTTTGAGATTTTTGTTCAAAATCATGCTGGTAATAATGAAAAATTACCTGTAGGTACTTTGATCAGGTACTTCAGTATTCATTTAGAAGAACAATAAGGTTATACACTGTATAAGAATTAGAGTAAAATGGATAATTTAAAACTGAGAATACATATAATAGTAAAACTGTATTATTGAACACAGACTTACGATGTAAGCAGACTTATTTTGACTAATTGGCTAATCAGTCTTATTTTGTTCCCTTTTATACATGATTCATCATGACATGAATGGGGTATTGATTGTCTGTAGTCTTGGAGAGTGATTAACTTGTCATTTCATATAGGATAACATGAATTTGTGAATTGGATTGGGCATCATGGAATTACATTACCGCTCCATAAATTTCTCATGACTTCCAGTCATTCCTGTAAGAGTCTCGATTAAACAGCCAACACATATGAATTGACTCACATGTTATGTTATTAGTCATGAGACCTCCACTCTTGATGTAATATTGGTATTTATGGTAGCTATAGAAATTTCAGCCATTGTACAAATAAGTCACTCATAATGTTGTCACTAACATGACAGAAATTTACTCCACAAGCTCTTTCCATAATTATATATGGAGAAAATATAGCCATAGAACAGTTTATAAACCTAAAATATGTAAGCCTAGGTGCTTAAAGAAATCATTGATACCAAGATGGATAGACTTAGATATTCGAAGAACCCTGTTGTCCATAAGTGTAATAAATGCACATGTAATTTATTGTCTTATTTAGATGCATATAAACTAAAGAACTTTTAACCAGAACGCTTAAGAACTTTGTTCATCAATTTAATCAACAGGTCTTCCATTAGTTCATATCTCTGGAGTCATAGACGATTGTGTGTTACATCGTTGAATAAACTTATGGATACTGAAATGGTATACAGTAGATCTTCTGAAATTAGTGACTTTTGGAGTATGTGATTTCTGCAAGTAATTATATAAAATTAAGGAGTTCCATGTAGTTCACATCTCTGGGGTCAAAGAGAGTTGTTTACTTCATTGCTGAATAAATTGAAATATAATGAGGTGATATACAGTATAAAATCACAGACATGGGGGTATGTGGATTCTGCCAGTTATACAAAGGTGCCTGTTGTCTACTTTACATATAATGTACTGCAATAGATGTCAGAGAGATATCTGTAATTGTATCCGCCAAAACAGAGTTTTGCAGATACTGTTTTCAGCTGCACGCCGCCGCCGCCGCGTAGGTTTCCGGGGAACTCCTCCGTAACCGCTGGGCGGAATTTTACGAAACCCGGGATTATGTTCGGGTCACATGTGAACTGCTGCGCCCCGATTTCGTTTTGACCTCTGACCTTTCCTCTGCGCTCTGCGTCCGTTTGTGCGTCTGTTTCCACACATAAACCCACATATCTCGGAAACCGTTTGACGGATCAGGAAAATTTTTTTGCACAAATGTAGCCCTTGGAGAGCTTTAAAACATACACAAAAAATGGTGGCGCCACCTGCAACCATGTTTGCACAGTGTCCATCTGTTTGTCTGCCTTGGGTTAAAATAACTCATATCTCTGCAGTGACTTGACTAATTCACCTGAAATTTGGCATGCGTATACATCCTGGATAGCTTTTCTGATTTTGTGACAGGTTGCGCCACCTACATTCACGTTTACGCTGCAGACATCCAAGCTCATATCTCGGGAACCGTTTGACCGATCAGGAAAATTTTTTTGCACAAATGTAGCCCTTGGAAAGCTTTATAACATACACAAAAAATGATGGCGCCACCTGCAACCATGTTTGCACAGTGTCCATCTGTTTGTCTGCCTTGGGTTAAAATCACTCATATCTCTGCAGTGACTTGACTAATTCACCTGAAATTCGGCATGCGTATACATCCTGGATAGTTTTTCTGATTTTATGACAGGTGGCGCCACCTACATTCACGTTTACGCTGCAGACATCCAAGCTCATATCTTGGGAACCGTTTGACTGATCAGGAAAATTTTTTTGCACAAATGTAGCCCTTGGAGAGCTTTATAACAAACTGGTGGCGCCACCTGCAGCCATTTTTGCACAGCTCCCGTCTGTTTGTCTGCCGTGGGATAAAATCACTCATATCTCGGCAGTGGTTTGACATATCTGCCTAAAATTTTGCAGGTTTATACGTCCCCGACAGCTCTCTTGATTTTATGACAGGTGGCGCCACCTGCATCCTAGTTTATGCAGCAGACATCCAAGCTCATATCTTTGGAACCATTTGACCGATTGGGCCAAAGTTTTGCATGTGTATAGTTCTCACATAGCTCTTTATCATACACAAAACTGGTGGCGCCACCTTCAACCATATTTGCACAGTGTCCATCTGTTTGTCTGCCACGGGCTAAAATCACTCATAAACATATAGTGGTTTGACTTATCTGCCTCAAATTTTGCATATGTATACAACTTGGACGGCTTTCTGGATTTTGTGGTAGGTGGCGCAACCATTTGGCTGCAGACATCCATGCTAATATGCAACACTTCACTCTATTTCCCCTTGCCACTCAATCCATGCCTCACTTCACCCGTTCCACTCTGATTTAGGCGGATACACGTAGTCGCTTGTCGACTACCCGTATTCTAGTTGAAATATGAGTTTTGCATGGGTGGTCTGTACCAGTTCCAATGTCGGCATGATTTCCGGGATATTTTTTTTTATACAAAGGAGACAGTATAAGAAGTTCTAGGCTATAGGTTGCATGAGCCATTCCTCTGATTACTGAGTAAATAATGTCTTACCTGGCACATAATTTGTATGAGACAAATAATCCAAAATATTGCAAGACAGTTCACAATGACAGTATTACCAATTGATGACGTCAGTCAATGCGACGTCTTATGTCATTGACCTTTGTGATGTCATTATTATGTTGTAAACAATTCTTGCTCCCTTGGGCATGGAAGACCCTCTGTGTAGGAGCGTTTTGGGAGCTCATTATAATAATTAGGTTAAAAGGGCAGAGCATTTGGGCTGTGTCACAGGTGGATAAAGGTCAGTTGAAGTGTGAGTAGAGATGTCATTGTGTATTGTCAGATCTTCAGGGTGTCATCTATTGAGAGGATGCCAACTCAAGAAGTAAATTATTTGTATATTTGAAGTATTTGGGTCACACTGTACATGTTACTTACCAGTCCCTCTGTCATATATCACTGTCTTTCTAAGCATGTCCATCAGTAGGCACTGAATATTAACTAAGTATTGTTAATAATCATCAGCAAGCTTTGCAAGTACCAGTTAAGCCTTAAAAAACTAAAAAAATATTCTTGCCTTGGAGAATCTTTTCACCTCCTGTACTTTGTATGGGAGTTCCATAAAATATTATCGCCAAAGTGTGGTATTGTCACTGCAGGGTCTCTACAGGGTTGTGAGAAGTTTTAAATGTTGGATGACTATATACCTCTGTTGGTGGACATGGGGGGGGGGGGGGGGGGGTTAGGGAGGTATGGTAATAGGTTAGGTAACTTTCCAGCTGTGTGAGAAATTTGATTTATAAACCTAAAACTCAGTGGTCTCACTCTAGTGCTACCTGTGTGCTTTATAATTTGATAAGTGAGAAATGGTCTTGATTTCTAATAATGTTGACAGATGACATTCTGAATATATATTAAATTGGATTGATTTAAGCACCTTGAACAAATGAAGGTATTGAGTCAGCTCATGGAAAATAGGTCAGGGTAGTGAGATGTAATTGCTACATTAATGACCTCAATAGAGAACATTTTATACCTTTCTTGCCCATAATATTGACCACATTGACTTTGGTGTCTAGACACATATAGAGTGGAACTGAAATGTCCTTTTTAAAGGACATTTAAACTGCAGTCTGTGTACTTTCCATGAAATCTAAGTAAATTTATCTGTTCAGATTAAAGAAACCTTTCCATAATCCTTTAATTATTTGAACAAGTATAGCTGTGTTTTACTGTTACAGTGAAATATATCATGCCCATACTCTATTCAAAGGGTTTTTGCAATTTATTCATTTCATTGACAATAACAGTTATTTATTCATACCAGTGGTACAAGTCAAAACCTGTAAATAGAACACAGTAATCACCTAACCTTTCAGCTTAAGCGTAAAACATATCAAACTGGCTCAAGACAAATTATCCATTTGTGTAAAAAAGTCATATTAATTACAGCTCTGTCATGATTGATTGATATTATCACTAAATAAAACTAATATTTGATGGACCTTGGATGTTTTGAAGTATTATTTGATGTATTGCCCTAATTTATGCCTTGTTTCCTTCCTTTGCATAAAGTGTATCTTTCAAATAAATAACAAGGTGTCAACTAGGGCTGTATAAAATATAATGACTCACCAATGTATTGATACATCATGATACAAAGTCAAATATATTATCAGTATGATCAGATGTCCCTGTATCAATAAATTAATGATATATAAACAGAAAGTCTCAAAAAAACATCATTAGCCAGACATTTGTTAACTTTAGTCTAATTGGCTGACTGATGCATGAACAAACCAGTTGAAAGGGCTGTTATTTATTTTGCATGAAACATGGAGGAAAATGGCATTGCAATTTGAACAAAAGTCAGCAGTGACTTGGAATGAGAACTCTAATACTACTTTAAGAATTTTCCACAGGCCCAACACATGACAGATTTTTAGATGAATAAGTATTTATCCTGTTGCCTCAAAGTGCTCAATTCTATCAAACTTATTTGTTTTGCAAAAGATGAAGAATATCAGTGAGAACTTGATTTGAATGCTGATATGTTAAAATTGCCTTTATTCACATGAGGCACATTAATTAAAGTAATCACATTTTCACATTGATATTTGTAGCGATGGAGTATGGGGAATGATGGTTTTATCATCCTGCATGAGGCCTCATCTCAATACAACTAATTTGTTGACATGGTATATTCATTACTAGTGAGAGTTGGACCCCTCGGCTGTTTTCATTTCTTATACACTAGGCATATTAAGTCATTAAGTTGTAACGTTGCTTTTGTAGGGACGGAGTATGGGGAGTGTTAACTGGACACTGCACGGACTCCACACCCAGCCTGGTCATGCATGAAGTTAGAGAGATCGAAACATGGATTTTGCGGATGTTGAGTGCTCCAGTTCCTGTACCAGGCAAAACCAAAGTGGAGGTGAGGATATTAATAACGACTGATCCCACCTGTCAATCACCAGTCGTTCAGATGATAAGATGTGTCAGTCATCTGTCTGGCTGTCCATCATCTGGCAAGCAGGCTTTTAGTATAATGTAGAAATGAGAACTTGTATCTTAAAGCTCCCAATTTCGTGGCAAAAGGGAGTATGTTCTTAAGTCTTAATTGTTATAAAAAGTGTTTTATTTAACAGAAAATTACACTTTCTTTATGAACAAATTTCATATGTCATTTCTTTGATATCCCTAAGTAAACGCCAGAGTAGCAGTACTAATGTTGAACAGCGAAACCTGTGTAAAAATACAGGACAGACCAAACATTGTCTTAATTCACAGGGAGTCATATTAGACAGGTCCGTTTTAATATTTATGTTTTCAGGTCACTAAAGATTGGTCTTTACAGACATGTGGTTTTATTAGATAGGTGGTGTGTCAAATTTGTTCCACCAAGTTTTGCATTCTTTTTCCTCAGTCAAACTTGACAGATTATTTCCTTCATTGTTGTAGATACAGATCTTGCCAGCCGACCTTCATCCTCCGGTAGCCTTTGCGTTGCCGGACCACACGAGATTCCCATTGGTGGACTTTCCATTACATCTGCCATTAGAACTACTGGGCGTGGACACCTGTCTGAAGGTCTTGACCTTCATCATTCTAGAACACAAGGTCAGTTGTCCTCATTACCTACATATAAATTATAAGATCAACATTTTTTAGAACCAGACATGAAAAAGTCTAATCAGTGGACCTGTGATGAGCAGTGCTATAAGCAAACTTAGACAGGAGCATTTGACTACTGGCACCTGATGACCATCTAACAGAAAGTCAGACATGTAACTCACATGCTGTGTCATGTAATAATAGTCAGCGGAACAACACAGGTAAGGGCAAACCTCACTGGTCAGAAATCAATTAGCTGGCATCTCATTGGCTAACTGACATATATCAAACTAAAAAGAAGGGGCTGTTATTCCTGAGACCTGGAGGCAATGTGATAGAATGAAGAGGAACAGTGACTTGGAATCAGAACTTTGAATCTCAGGGGTGTCTCCAGGATTTTGGACAGGGGGAAGACTATCCATTTTGATGTTGTTAAAGGAATTTGTTAGGCCAGATTTTAGTCATGTCAAAAGTACAGCAAGGGCACCATCTTCCCTTTCTTAAGTTTAGCTTAGCTTAGTTTTTGATGAATCAGTGACTGTTAATATGGAAGATATAATAAAGTTGGTGTGTTACATTTGTAGATGGGATTTCTTTCAGACGTTAAATTGTTGAATTGTGATGTTTAACAGAAGTCAGAGTAGACAGAAAAAAATGGCTTGCTGTATAAGCTATTTCATAATTGGTCAGGTTTCAGAGTTTTTAAAAGTAAATGAATGTCCAGGACATGAGTTAATTTATGGAAACACTAATAAATAGCAACATCAGTTTCCAGTTAAGTAGGCCATTACCTTGCATCCCCGTGTGGAGCTTCACTTTATGTTTGCTTCAAATACTAACATTCCTTTTCTGGTTGTTTAATTCTGCCATTGTCATCAAAGATGTTTCTTAAGTGTTTCATGTATTAGCTTTTATGGTGATTTCAAAAGTCTGTGTCCAGGTATTTAAGAATATTTTAGACTGATCCTTTTGACCTTCTCTGGTGATATCTGCCTCCCTTGATGGTAGAAATAGAATTAGAAACCCTTTATTTGGCTTTTTCATCCGAACTTTCCATTATAAAGCCATCTGGGTTTACAAATACTACCATTTCCAAGAATTTTACTAGGTTCTTACTCCTTTTTGTAGATTTTATGATTGAGTTAGTTCTTCTCCTCAGCATAAAGGATGAGCTACTTTTGCTCTTTTGAATAACATTTAATGTACATGTCTAAGGACACAGCTGGATCTACTCTCTCGCATGATTACATGGTGTGCCCCTCTCCTTTGGCAACAATTAAAAAACCTTCTCTATTTTCAGAAAATATATTTTTATCCATCAGTGTTGGGTTTTTACAGATTTTCACATGGTTATTTGATATTCAAAGTAGACCTTTTTCATTCTGGTTGAGGATGTCAGCACATGGGATATCCATGCAGCTCTCATTTTATGTTTTTGTAAATGAAAAGATTTGACCAAAAATACATGTAGTTTCCTAACTCAGCTGCTGTCATGAGAGAGTTAAATTTCCCTTTTTTCTAATTATATCTTATTAAAGGAACTTCGCCTTGTCTTTTTTTTTATTTTATATGAAAGAAATTTTAGTTTAGTTTATCTTTTTTTTTCAGAGGGTAGTAATGAACACTGCCTGTGGCCTGCTGTATAATGATCATGTTAATTTTAATTATTATGAAAGACATCTTTAGTGATCATTGCCACATGATAGCAGCAGGGCTGTGGAGGGACCTTCATGCTGTTATAGATCTGAGGAATACCTGCCACAAATACCAATAGTTCCTTTCAATAGGATAACTGAAACCTAATTCAGGAGTCCCACTGACTCTAATATTTCCTGTATTTTCCGATGAAAAAATTGTTGATCCCATATAATAGTATCCCCAGACAAAGTCGGGATACTATGGTTTCACGACGGTCCCTCCGCCGCCGCTGCCACCACCGCCACTCTGCATAAAAACCTTGTGAGCGGGATAACTCAAAAAATATTTCACTTATCATTTTCAAACTTTATATTTGTATAGATATAGGTAAGGGGACAAAGCCTATTTAAAATAGGGTCATGACCTATGCTAGGAGAGTGACCTTGACCTTGAATAGGTCCATTTTTGGTGAAAATAACACAAATTCTTTAATATCTCAAGTAAGCTTGCACGGACTGGTCCAAAAATCAAAGTGACCGAAGATCTTGGATAGCCTTGTGATATACCGGAAACTGGTGGCGCCACCTATTATCCTTTTCTTGTTTTTACGCCTTTTAATACCCCCATAATTGCCACTTGACAGTACTGTAAGCATTATAAGTCAAAAACTAATGAACAGATTTCTATCATATTATGCACATGTAGAGAGATGGGTTATGGGATGAGGTCTATTTACATTTAGGTCATGACTTTTACCATGAGAGTGGCTTTGACCTTTAATATGTTCATATTTGGTGAAAATCACACACCTCTTATGATATCTCCAGTGTTGATAGCCATATGGATTTCAAACGTGACTTATGTATGGCCGACCACTAAAGTAAGAACTAAAGAAGAAGTAAGATAGGTTCTAGGGTCATGAGGTCAAAGGTCAAGGTTATTGGACTCGCATATTAAAAGATACTGTGGATGCATTTTAAGCCAAACTTTCATTCCAGGTCTTCCATCTTGAATATATTGCTCACTTGTCAATAGTAGATGATCCATATCAATTTTGGGGTCACAAGGTCAAAGGACATGGCCACAGGAGCTATCTGTCAAAATTAGTTTCTGGATGATAATTCCTGCTTTAATTGATGTATTGATTTCAAACTTGACTTATATATGTCCCATAGAAAAAGCAAGACTCCAATTGATTTTGGGGTCATGAGGTCAAAGGTCACAGGACACATCTTTAAAAAGATTGTGGATGCATTTCCAGCCAAACATTTCATCTCAGACCTTTCATCTTGCACCTATAGTTCATCTGCCAATAGAGGAAGCCCCCTATCAGTTTTGAAGTCACAAGGTCAAAGGTGAAGGTCACAGGAACCATCTGTCCAAAAATTAGTTTCTGGATGATAATTCCTACTTTTATTGATGTATGGATTTCAAACTTGACTTGTATATGACCTATTGGAAAAGCAAGACCCGAAGAGACCAAGACCTGTTGCATAAATGGAATATAAGAGAACTGGGACCACATGCTATTTTATTTGGCAGTTTATTATTTTAATAATGCATTAAGACTGTTATCTATATGTTTATACACCAGTCATATGATGGGTGTATTATGGTATACCAACCATCCATCCGTCTGTTAACTTTTGGTGATGATGGATTTTGATTAAATTTAACAGAAATCTAATCAATAAAATATCTCCCCTTAGTTTGATTTCCAGCAAAATCAATGCTTATTTAATGGTGACTTACCAAAAATCCTATGGATTTTAATGAAACTCATGAATACATATTTACCAATAGTTTCTCATCTGAATTAAATTCTCAGCAAATTCACGCTTATTAAATGAGGTCAGAGGTCACAAAATATGCAACGAACATATTATGCACCTTTTTTGGTGCTCTTGTTTTTCATCCTGTAATTCCTTTATTTCTATAGGAGCCTGATGGGAGCACTTTTAAATATAAAATCTGGTGGTTATTTAAGACTGTTATACAGTTGATTGCTGTTGAGTAATCAATATTATTTAACCAATAGCCAGTCTGTATATATTTATAGTGATTTCACATATGCACATGTATATTTTGCATCTGAAAAGAATGAATTGCATGTCACTCTTAAGTAAATAGAAACATGGCAGTGAATCCTTATCAAAGGCAACCTCTGTAATTGAAAGATACTTTGTTTGAAGGGCTCTGTAGTCCAGTGATGTTATTATTGTCATGGTAGGTGTATGTTAACTGCTTATTTAGCTGGCCTTCCCTTCATCTAGAGGGACCTATAGCAATCATGCATACCTAGCCTTACAATATATCAGATAGCTGGCATGTCTGACAAGCAGAGGTTGGTCCATGGAAAGTAGGGCCCTTGACCTGAAGGCTAAGTGCATCAGCTTTTACCAGAGGTCCACCATGAGATCAACATGCTGGTCGGCCAAGATCAATGTAGTGGGGGATTTGATGGACCCCGCAAACTGGGACAGATTTATAAAAAGAGTTTGAGTCAGGCATATTTCTCATTATTAACAACTAATGATAGAATGTGACTCTCCCTTATGTTTCTTGCTGACAAGGAATCCTGTTATGTTGCCTTCAATGATACAACTTGTATATACTTGCATGATCTCATTGCATTTCCCCATCATGCTAAGATTAACAATGCCATCCACATCCTTCTTACTGTGAGCTATAGAGTTTACATTTATTTGATGGAGGGCTATGCCCTTGACCTCAAATATTTAAGGTCAAACTAGAATGAGAAGAAATGGTATGGCCACATAGTAGATGCTGTGCTTTTTGGAAAAATATGGTAAACATTATTAAGAATGAGCAAGTCTTGGTACAATGCCAAATTGAACTCAATGTCCTGTTGCATAAATGGAATATAAGAGAACTGGGACCACATGCTATTTTATTTGGCAGCAATTTACTCCTAGAACAAACTTGTTGTAGCCATGTCGACAAGACTATCTATAAACATAATGAGGAGAAGCCTTGTCATTACTTGTTCAATAATTATGTGTATATTGCCTTTTCCAAAGTGACCTGAAGATATGATCCGAGTCCTAAATTTAACTATAATGAATTATTGAAATTTCCAGATATTGCCCTTTAGTTACTCAATGAAATTGCCTTTCTTTCATGAAATGGTCAGAAGTGTTGTCACATGCCATTTTTAAATAACTATTTCTAAAATGAAAACTATGGATCACCTTTCATGATGTACATCTCATGTATTTTTGTTATAGCAAAAGTCACTTTAAAAACTTACCATATATTACCATATATATTTTGTATTACATTACCTTAAAAAATATATAAAGTTTTCATCATATAGAAAGTTTGATCACTTAGGAAATGTATTCTAAAAGAATACAATAGAAATCACCAAGGATATATTTGCATCCATGTACCACAAACAAAACTGTTATATGGCTAAAAAATCAAATTATGTTCAATGATACAAATAATACTGCTCAGATATTACCACAAAATTTGTGATTTCAACAAAGTATGTATAAACATAAATCTGGTTGCAGTTTGCAAGATGTGTTTGAAATGACAGTAATTTCAAGCATTTATTAGTTGTTGTGTTATGTTGCTGGTTCAGAGTTAGGATCCTACTTTCCCCACAAGCGGAGGGTTGAGGTAAAACATACGTGCAGCGTAATTAGTAGGTCCTGCAAGGATACAATGAGGTTGTTGTAAGGGTTCTACAAGGCTGTGCTATCAAACAACTAAATGGTGAAATCATCCGAGAATGCTCACTAGATATGAATAACCAAGTGCTGGACTAAAACCTCATTATACCATGACTCACTTAGATGTTGTATCTGTTGCCTTCTGATAAAATATGATAATTTCATTTTTAATTTCATTTTTTTGAATGATAATAAACTTGAACCACCAGAAAATTAGTCTCTGAACAATTAAACGTAAGTAAACTCAAATAGCACTCAAAGAGCCCCTATCTCTCAGGCTGTTGGGATGTGGACCCACATACAGGTGCACCCCTAATTAACTGCATCTGCTCTAATACTTGTTGCATACACTTTTTGCTCTTGGGAAAATATTTTACCAATCTCAGATTTGAACCCATGTTGGTGGCATACTTGTCTGGCATTCCACCTGTTTTGCTAGAAAAACAAGCTTCCTTGAAGTGGGTTTGGTCTGGTTATATGTGCATCCCATAACACACACCCTCTTAAGAGTGTTCTGCTATCAGAATGAGATTAAATACTGTGGTTGCCTTTTTGTTTGTGAGGTTTTCAAATTCGAGATAATTGCGGAAGGAGAATTATCGCAAAAATGAAACCTTCATTTATCAGAGGCCCCATTGTGGAAGACAGGTGGAAATTAAGGTAGAAATTTTGATGCGGGGTTGGGGGGGGGGGGGATAAAATTGACGTGGGCGGTGCCTGAGAACCATACCTTTTATTTTTTTTTGGCCTTATGTTATGTGAAAATGAAAAATTGACACAATACAGATATCAGATAGTTCATTTCATCTGCCCATAGTGGACAAGAACTTCCACTCGTTCTTTTTTGTCCCTGCCAGATTGTTAAATTTTAGCATGCACATTAAGTGATGTGATAATGGATATGCCTATACTTGGTGTAGGGTACTTACTACACAGTACGATCATGAAAATAGAACCCTCACAAAACAATGATAAAATGAAAATCATGTAAATTGTGCCTTGTGAATATGAAAGCAACCACAGTCTGCAGGTTACAGCAGATCACAGCGTCCCTCGTCAGTCCAGCCAGCAGGCTCAGATCACTACTGCCCCACTACCAGTATGGTTTCATGTAAATTTTACTGTTTTTACTGAAGTAACTATGGATGACTAACCTCATTCTGTTAAATTGGTCACTTCTGTGGGTAATAATTGACACAGATACAAGTCCATGTTCTGAATGTCTGAAAATAACTTAAACATAATGAGTTCTTGATTGCACCCTCATGTTGTTATGTTTTAGAAGTGGCTTTCCTAGCAGTTCTAATGGATTGACATCATATTTACCCCCATTTAGATGGAATTGAAAAAACAAGTCACAGCCAAAAGTTAAATGGTCAGATAGCATACACAGGAAATTTGTTTTTGGGCTTTATTGCATTGTCTTGCAGCAACAGTTCTTTTAAGGATATACTACATTTCAGTGGCATTTATCTGCCAGCTGCAGCTACCAGCAGAAGTCAAGTTAGAATTTACTATGAGTTTCAGGTTTGTAAAGCTGCTAGTATTTATCTGAACTTATTTTGTCTAACTGTAAGATATGTTGCAATTTCCAGAGTCAGTCATTTTACTTATTTTATGAAGACACTTGTAGTCATTCACACTTTCGTAGTCATTCACACTTTTGGCAAAACACATTCAATCTTGATTTTTAAATTATGTACACATTTGTAGAATTTAAGGTTCCTTCAGGAAGCCTTATATTTATCTCCTTTTCCTCTCAGATGCACCAGCCTATCAGCAGAGCAACTTGACCCATGGGTCACTTTATAAGCTTGCCTGAATGAAGTTCAGGAGAGCTTATTTATGGGTCACTTTTATCTTCAAATGTCGATCTGCATGATCACTGGATAACTGAACATCATTAGTTGACCTTAACAATTCAGCCAAATCACAATCAGAGTTAAAAAGAGAGCTGTTTAGATTTGATAGAATCCAAAGAAAAAATGAAATGTTATCACCTTATCAGTGAAAATAGTCTGTGAAATATCACTTTTGTCAACCCAATTAAAACTTTTGAGAATTATCATGTGTTTACCAGAAGATTCTTATTACAGATCAGGAAAGGGTAATTTAAGGTTATTATGAAGAGAATTGATTCATTCTGACATATGTTTGAGTGATATCATGTCAACCACTGTTTTTGACAGTTTTGAGATGCCATGAATTACCTGTTCAGGGGTTGAGAATTTTCATTCTTCAGTGGAGTGTGTTTGTGAAAGCTGATTTTCAAGACCCTTAATGCCAGATCTGTAGAAAAGCCAGTCTAGACTTTACATTCATGTTTCATCCCAGAGGCAGATTGGGACCTCAGTTTCTTGTCGCCATGGCAACAGATGGTGATTTCAAATGGGGTTCTCTCTGTCCTGACAGAACTGAGTTATCACCAGGGGCAGTGACAGACAAAGCGTGATGCACATTTTCCCTGCTGTCTGCCATTCGCAGCCAATAGGAATGATAAATGAATCTTGCAAGCTAATCACACTGAGTAAGATATCTTGGATTTCAATGGTCAGTTAAACATGGCATGAGACGAGCTTTGCATCAATGCTATGATTAGTCTTTCCTGAGAGAGGATCAGGATTGATTTATTTTACTCGTCCATGTCGGGGGCAAGGTCGTTATAACAGGCTGCTGTTGCATTTGTGCCAGCATCGATCGTTTGTGTGCCTGCTATTGATCCCAGTTTTACCCTGCGAGTCTGACAGGAGACTGTACCATTGATATAGCCTCCTTTCATATCCATATGTAAAATACCCAGGTTTATCTGGTATACTAATATATACAAACTTTTGCAGTGTTAGGTGAAAGCAAATTTCAGCCCAATGCTAGGAGAATTGGGAAGCCCAGATTAAACAAATCCTCAGTCTGTTCTTAATCTTCTCACTGAAACTAGAAAATTCGAGAAAATTAAGGATTCTTTTAAATTCATAATTTTTAATGTGTTTATTTAGGCTGGAAATAATGAAATCACACAAACAAATACACATACACAGAAATAACAAAGCTATATTTTAACTATGGACACATATTTAATGCAGATTTTTATAAACATTTAAAACAAACGATGAGTGCATTCAGCAATGCATCAGTGTGTCCCTTACTTTAAAATTGTAGTTAAACATTGTTTTTATATTGTTACAAATAAAATAAAATTCATCATAATATTTATTGCAAGAGCTCCCCAGAATTTATTTATTAAAACCCTGAGCTGCAGGTTTGCAACCTCCTCAGCCATGAGCACATCTGTTATATCTTTTGATGGTTACTTTTAAGATATCTCAGTGACACTTAAGAAAGCTGATCATAGGAATGTGTTGTCATGGTTACCACTTGAAAATCTCTTAAACCATCATATAACATCAGTTAAATTAGTAAAGATTACCTCCTCTCAGACTACAAAACCATGGACCTCTGCTGTTCATAAGATATCTCAAGGTTATTCAATGATGAATAAAAATTGATTGCACAAAATATGAAAACTGAAAAAGTTTCTTATTTTTATGGCTGACAACATGGTAAAAAAATTAATTAAAAATCATAAACCAATTAAACCAGTCATGATTGTCTCCTGTCACTGTATCAGACTACAAAACCTTGAAGCTCTGGTTTTCAGATGCCTTAGCATTATTATGTGATGTGTACTGAGGTTCGCTTCATATATTTCCAGGGTTAATTTTAGTGATTTTCAACTTTGCTGTGATTTCAAGGCATCCATTTTAACAGTCTGATTAAGAAATAACCAAACAGAGTATATTCATTATAATATTGAAATTTAATATGAACTCCAAATCTTAAGAATTTGATGATTTTCTCAGAGAAAACTGGATGGGTGGAAGTTCTTGTTCATTATTTACAGAAAATACAAAAAGTATTGAAATTATTTGTAATATTAGATTTTTATATACCAGTAAAATATCTTATTTATCATATTAATCTCTTTCCTTTGAATTTCTGACAATACAGACATAGTTAACATACATCAAAGATGCCAGTGAAGCTATTGAATAATGGACTGTTTACCTGTGTAGATAAGGTGTTTATTTATCTTTATTTTCATCTTTAATATATATATATAAAGATAAATAAACACCTTATCTTAATTCACTTAGGCTCTAATTTCATAATAATTGAATATTGCAAATTTGAAACCATCGCAGATAACAAAGCCAACCTCTGTATATGTACTTCATTAATTGATCCATTGGTCCTTAATTTGTGTCAGTTCAGAGGGTGCTAGCTAGGGTACTGATCAATAAAATTGTTCATGATGCAGTTACCTGCTTTCTTGCGGGACTGCATGTCATATGTGGTACATTTGTACTGCTTTTCTTAACTTAGCTCAGAAGCCAAGATAGCACCTGTCTCCACTTGACTTCAGTTTAATAATTCAGATTGGTAATTGGGAAAAAAAGAAAACCAGAGATCTGCTGTGTTAACAATGTAGCCACAGCATTCCTAAACAAATTAGATAATGAGTAACGGGTCTTTGATGTTGCAGAATGGTAATATCCTTGCTCTCTGATTGTTTTACATGAATGTTCCTCCTGTTTTACCAACCGCAGTCAAAAATTTAAATTAGGACTAGCAGAGAAATACCAGAGGTACTTTAGTGTGTGTTTTATTTTAAAAAGGTTAATCATTGGAAATTCAGTCCTTTGGTCATTAAAAAATGTTCTTCTATCCTTGTACTATAACTGGGTTTCCAGCCTTCCTAGAAGACAGGGAAAAATTATTTTCTTTTTTTTTTTTCTAGTGAGGGAAGATTCAGGGAATTTGAGAAATTCATCTTAAATCAGGGAAAAGTTATTGAATGTTATTAGTTGAAATTTTATAAATCAGAAAGAATTCAAGTGGTTAATCTATTATAAGGTCTCTCTTTCTAACTCTGGTTCCAAAGGATGGTCAGCTCTAGTGGCCTTATACCATGAAAATAAGTGGAAGTAATATTGCTGAATTTCTAAAAAAAATAATCATCAGGAAAAAATCTAGGAAATTCTGTTATTTTTCTTTACCATTGAAGCCAGTCTTGCACAACAGATTTGGCTGTTACAAGTGCTCAGACCTCCATGTTGGTTATACAAATAAGGACCTTGACATTTCATTATGAAGATATACCATAGTATTTGCACAGATATGGAAAATGAATGATTAATCCTTGACTTTCAAATATGGCATGCATGTCTTTGACAGTAAATGTTTGCCTATGACCTTGGTAAGGCATTATGGTAATTTTGATCTGATGTTAAAATCATTAGCACCATATGCTGGTTCCCTGACAACAAGGTCATTGGCCAGCAACCAGGTCTGTTGTTTCCATGATGCAAGACATTCTCTGGTTACCTTAGCAACAACATATGCCTGATAGTAAGGGTTGGGACGGTTACCGGTATACAGTATTATCACGATATCTGACAGCTACGGTTATCATACTGTCCACTTTCCTGTTATCGTGATATCACGATATCAATATTTGTTCACCATTTTGGTTCACAAGCAAGCCCTTGAAGTTCAAAATAAATTTTCTTCAAAGAATCACAATTATTTTTCTTAACCACATGTATTTGAATACATGCGTGTGGGTGGAACCGTGTGCTTACAGACTTCGGGAATAGTCGGAAATGTCCGAAAGTAGCAGGATGATCAGAGAGGACAAAAGCTTGAGAATTTCAGGAGAAAATAACATTATAATGAAAGAGCAATAAATACACATGTTTATGCTTTTATTGCATGGAATGAAAATGTCAACATAAAAGTGTCCCCACTGAATTGAACATTCCATACGGGTTGCATATTTTGCCATATACAATTGGGATGGTATATTTAGCCATGATTGGTATGACACGCTCTCCGAAAATTCGCCGGGATTCTCCTGCTTTTATGTAGCTAAAGGAAACTGATGGAAAGTTCTGACAAGCGTGATTAGATGATGGGGGCAGGACTTCCCGCGCCTCAAGCTTGCACACCTGCAGGGCCTTCATGCAACTTACATCACTTAATGAGTCATTCTGTGGTACTGGCCAATAGGTATAAATGATATTAATACTTAACCCCTTGTATAAAGTCAAGACTTTAAAGGCGGTTGTTATAAATATCATTATTGATGGCTTATTAATGCCATAATATATAGTAAAAAATATCGTGATATCACGGTTTATCGCGATAAAAATTTGAATAATTATCATGATATCAAAAATCCATATCGTCCCAACACTACTGATAGTTGACAGAGATAACATTGCTGATGAAAATGGTTCATTCAGTAATACTACAAGGCATTGCTCAAAGCTATCAAAATCATACATAAGCTAAACAACATCAACTCATAATACAGCTTATATTTATTACCACACAAAACCAGCATGTGCTTCATTTCTAAATAATATTTTTTTATCATATATAACTGAGCGCCATGACCCATAGGTCCCTTGTTTTCTTTTAGACATGCACAAACTTTCACATGACAGATCTTTCAGACATTTCAACTTAGACAGATAATATTATTCTGGAACATCATCAAAGATGATTCTGCTGATGGATATGGTACAAGCAGAATTTTAAACCTCTGAGATCATACTAAAATGCATGACATTTCAGGAAGTCTTAAAGAGCTAGACATCAGTTTCATTGCACTAAACGTTGGTATTTATTTATTTACAGGCTCTCTGAAAGTCCTACTGTCAGAAATAAAGTCTCTTTGTGAATATATATACAAGGAACAGAGTATTAAAACAAGAAAGAGATAGTTTATGAAATCGGTTACATTATCACCTATCCTCTCTGGAAGTACAATATATATGTATAAACCTACAAAATGCCTGTATTTTTTAAGCTGATCTGCCTCAACTTCAGCTATTCAGAGCATATCTCTGTTATATTATCCAGATGAGGTCCAGTATGATAATGCTTCTCTGTGGACACAAGAAGACAATCCCCAGCCCCAGTCCTGCCTGTCTGGTCTCCCCACAGGCCTGCTAAAACCAGTATTAAGTGTGCCCTGTCAGTGAACTGTCAGTTCCGGTACCCTGGTCAGTCATTCCTGTGTGCATCGATATATAACAAACAAGGACCTGGCAGTTACATTTCCAATTTATCCCATGGACTGGTACCCAAGTATGGTTATAAAACACTTGAGCTAATCGTTTCAGTAAGCTAGGAAGCAGTTTTCTGTAGTTATCAGATGTGTTATAAATTTGTTGCCTTGATGCACACATACAGTTCTGTTTTTGATTGTTGAATATTTACCAACCTCTCTGGGTCTTCATAAATTAGACCACAACTACCTGACTGTGGTTTCAGTGGTGACAAAGCCTTATTGGATTAGATAAATTGCATTGTCATGTCAGTCTGGAAGAGTGAAATGTGGATGGAACCAGTCTATTATTGCTTCTGTGAATATGGCCTGCATGATTGGTGGTGCTAAGTGTAAACATGGTTATGTAAATGCAGGGTACCAGTCTGATGTATAATTCAGTCATCTTTAACAACACTGCTGTTCTATCAGTGCATTTTTTTCATCAAATTTGATACACATTGTTTCATTCAATTTCTCGTACAAGTTGAAAAAAACTGAAAATTTATCTATGACAGCCTTATCTAAAAAATTCAGACAACTGAGTTAAATGGAAGATCATGACAAGAACACATTTTGAGATCAGCTGACCTTCCATCTTTCACATATGGCTCACCTATGGCTGGGGAAAGAACCTGTTTATTTTCAAGTCAAAAGGTCAAAGGTCATAAGACTGATTTTTAAAATATTATGTTTATTATAAGCCAAACTGTTTGACCAGAAACTTCCATCTTTCAAATGCAACTCACCTAGCTACCAATAGGGGAAGAACCCTTCTAGGTATAGGCGCCAAGGTGAAAGAAACCATGTCTCCTATTACAGGATTTCATACTTGAATGTTTTCATATAAACAACTTCAGCTTAGCTGTTCCCTATAGTTATAAGTAGATTTTGTGCAAAATTCTGAGAGTTAAGAAAAAAAAATTTTTATATCACAGGCATATGGTGTTTATGTTTTCTTTTTATAGGCCCGTCTAAAATGGGATAAATAATGGTATACCCACTGTCAGTCTCTCTGTCTGTCCGTTAACTTTTAGTGTAGCTGCAAAAACTTAACAGGGCTTTGATGGATTTTCATGAAACTCACCATAAATACTAACCAATAGATTATCTCGCCCAAGTTCAATTATGGGCTAAATCCATGCATATTTAATTAGGTCAGAGGTCACCAGGCTGCTTGGTACAGGCTAATTCATGGTGTCACCGCAATAACGTACAAGGTATATGTCAATAACCACACTTTGGTGGCACCACCCTGACTTACCAAATATTTGATGGATTTTCATATAACTCATGATGAGTTTTAACCAGTTTCTCCCCTGAATAGCAATCTCAGCAAATTCATGCATATTTAATGAGGTCAGAGGTCACAAAATATGCAACAGGCATATTCTGCACTATATGCTTTGCTCTTGTTTAAAACAATTATCAACTCACACATAAATTCATACACATTTTTGGACATGCATAGTGGTAGTTTTCCGTCCAGTTTATCAAGGTTAAATATGAATTCTTGTACAGTATGTCTGAATAATGTAATTTTGAATGTGTGCTCATATGTAAGATTTGTTTTCATGGTTTGTGGAGTGAATTCTAGATTTGTGATCCTTATAATAAGAAGACCATACCATTCTTTCAGAAAATTCAGTTTGGTGGTTCTTAAAATATGCCTGACAACATAGATAAAATAAACTTTAAGCCCAGGCAGGTATAACAAAAACCAACATGGAGAACTTAATTTTCCAAGGCTTTTAATCAATGTTTGGTCTTATTCACTCAATTTAATAATATAAAAAAGCATGAAAAGCATAATTATATACAGACAATGGAGCAAAAGTGGATGTATACTTGATATTATAAACAAGTGAAATTGGAATATTTTTATCATATATGTGTATAATAATTCTTCATCACTCTTTGTTTCTTAATTTTTATGTTCAAATTTGTCTGTAAAATAATTAAATTTAATAAGCATTATCAGGTTTTGTAATTCTTCTTACAGGCCTTGAACAACCTTAACAGCCTTTCATTAATCGTTTAATTTTTTCATATGATACTCAAATATAACTTAACTGCACAGGTACATGTATATAATTGGTTTGATCAAATTTAACTAACTACAGCTTGAAACATGAAAGTTTTTAAATATTTTTGGGGCCTTAATTATCTAAACATCATGCTCAAGAAGTGTTAATAACAATGTAAATATATTTTACATCATTTGTTTGAAGGGACACATTTTGGTAATTACATGCATAGTTATATGAATTTCTGGGAAGTCACCTGATCTTCTATAGTGTATATTTGTCCTTACAGACTGCGCATCACATTTCTAAGTATAGATTGTGTATCTTGAGTTCATCATATAAACAGTATCACATTTTGTTCTCGTGGATTGTGTATTGTGTACTGATGCATCATGGGAAATGTAATGCTGCGTAATTTCCTGGCAAACAGCCTCCATGTAATGGCAGTTCATGTCAACATGATTATTTTGCTACTGCAGTCAGAGATAACAATGACCAATCATAGCTGCTGCTAAAAAAGCATGGAGCTGTTGTCAACATAATATCATATATGGCACTAGAAAGTGATATCTGACCCAGAAAAGAAATGTTGATATTGAACTGCAGCCATGAACTAGACACAGTGATCCATAAATTGAATGTTTACATCAAATAGAGTTGAGATACACTGAATCCAGACCTGAAATGATATTATCTTCACTGGTCTAGACCGGGAATGCTTATTTCAAATAAACATTAAGTAAACTTAATCATACTCAGTGGACCTGACCTGGAATGAAAATATTGAATAAAAGTTTAGTAAACTGAATTATACTCATTGATCCAGACCTTGAATGGTATTTTCAAATAAACATTAAGTAAACTGAATTATACTCAGTGGTCCTGACCTGGAATGAAAATATGAAATAAAAAGTTAAGTGAACTGAATTATACTCAGTGGTCCAGACCTTGAATGTTAATTTTAAATAAACATTAAGTTATCTGAATTATACTCAGTGGTTCAGACCTCAAATGCTATTAAAAAAATATTAAGGAAACTAAATTATACTCAGTGTTCCAGACCTTGAATGATAGTTACAAATAAACATTAAGTAAACTGAATTATTCCCAATAAAAAAATTATAAGGTTAGCAGATTGAAAAATAGCAGAATGATATTTTCTAAAAATAGATATCAGATAACAACATAAATGATAGCTGCAGTTTTGATGAAAATGTATTAATTACATATAGACCTTACATAGCCTACACAGACTGGGATAGTTATCTGACAAATACATAAAGAAAAAGCAAGAGATGTGCAATGTGCACATTTTGACAGTAAAGGAAGATTCAGTCTGTGAACCACAGTGCAGCAGAACTTGTAGTGCTCTTTTTTTATTATGCCCCCGCCACAAAGTGGCCGGGGCATATAGTTTTACCCATGTCCGTCATTCCGTCCTTCCGTCCTTCCGAAATCAAACAGTTGTACGGACTTTTTTTCGCAATGCCTGCAGATATTGGCCTGATTTTTGGTGTGTGGGCAGATATAGACCAGTTACAGATCGAGTTCGCGTTTCGTCCCAGTTGACCTACTTTTGACCGTTTTACGGCTCCTAAACTTCGAAAATTTCATGAAAAATAGAAATATTCATGACAGATACACATGTACGGACTTTTTTTCGCAATGCCTGCAGATATTGGCCTGATTTTTGGTGTGTGAGCAGATATAGACCAGTTACAGATCAAGTTCGCGTTTCGTCTTGGTTGACCTACTTTTGACCTTTTTACGGCTCCTGAACATAGAAAATTTCATGAAAAATATGAAATTTCATGACAAATACACATGTACGGACTTTTTTTCGCAGTGCCTGCAGATATTGGCCTGATTTTTGGTGTGTGGACAGATATAGACCAGTTACAGATCGAGTTCACGTTTCATCCCGGCTGACCTACTTTTGACCGTTTTACAGCTCCTAAACTTAGAAATTTTCATGAAAAATAGAAATATTCATGACAGATACACATGTACGGACTTTTTTTCGCAATGCCTGCAGATGTTGGCCTAATTTTTGGTGTGTGGGCAGATATAGACCAGTTACAGATTGAGTTCACGTTTCGTCCCGGTTGACCTATTTTTGACTGTTTTACGGCTCCTAAACATAGAAAATTTCATGTAAAATATATATTTTCATGACAAATACACTTGTACAGACTTTTCTTCACAATACCTGCAGATATTGGCCTGATTTTTGGTGTGTGGGCAGATAATGACCAGTTACAGATCAAGTTCAAGTTTTGTCCCAGTTGACCTATTTTTGACCGTTTGACGGTGCTCTAACATAGAAAATTTCATAAAAAGGTGCACATGTATGGACTTTTTTTCGCAGTGCCTGCAGATACGGGCCTGATTTTTGGTGTGTAGGCAGATAATGACCAGTTACAGATCGAGTTCTTGTTTTGTCTCAGTTGACCTACTTTTGACTATTTGACTGCTCCTGAACATAGAAAGTTTCATGAAAAATATAAATTTTCATAACAAATGCATATGTACTGACTTTTTTTCCTCAATGCCTGCAGATACCACCCTGATTTTTTTTGTGTGGGCAGATAATGACAGTTACAGATCGAGTTTGCGTTTCATCCCATTTGACCTACTTTTGATTGTTTTACGGCTCCTTAACATAGAAAATTTCATGAAAGACAGAAATTTTTATGGAAAATGCACATGTATGGACTTTTTTTCACAATGCCTGCATATACTGGCATGTTTTTTGGTGTGTTGCTTGATAATGACCCGTTATAGATCGAGTTTGCATTTTGCCCTTGTTGACCTACTTTTGACCATACAACACCTCCTGAACTTAAAAAATTTTCCAAATTTTACAAATGTTTCTAATTTGCCCAAGGCGGGGGCATTCGTGTCGTTCTGACACATCTAGTTATACATATTATGGTATACCCACCCTCTGTCCGTTCACTTTTATTGTCGCAACAATAACTTACCTTAGAACAAGATATGGGGGTTTGATCTATTTCTCATTTACCATTCCCACTTAGTCTCAAACCAAAAATGATATATTGTGTTTTATGTGAATGAAAAATTCAGGTCTTGTAGAAAATAGCCAGCATTTCAGAGAAAACTTATTACATGTATTAAAAATATTGCGACAACTGCTACTACTCCCACTTGTGATAAGGTCCATGACATCCAATCAAAACAGGCCAAAACATGCAGTGCTGGCTTCATGTTCATTATCTGTTGCTCCATGATATTAAGATGAAGACTTATAAAAAATATGATGCAATTGGACTCTCGTTTTCTGTTCCTCAAACACATAGTTACTACAAACCAGAAATGAAAAGTGTTAAACCTGTCCATTCATTTCATGTGTTTGTTAAAGATCAATATTTTGTGGAAGATCGTTGTTTTTTTTTTTAAATAAAGCAATGCCTCCATTTACCTATTTGTATGGTGTAATACATTCTGACCGATACCTTAGCAGCTGACTGTAAGTGGTCTGATAAACTACAGCAGTCACTCCTCATTGTATTACAGAGCACCCATCAGGGATCTCCACATGGGTCATTAGATCATTGCATAACTGGCTTATGTACAGTGCCCTCAGGACAACCAGTACCAATTATATAAATGCATCTAGTATCATAGCCAATTAATACAAACAAGTCAGTCAGCTTAGCATCATGACCCATGGGTCACTTGTTTATATTATGTTTTTAGCTGTATATAAAATAATTGGATGATCATGCAAATAAAGCTTGTACTATTTTGTAGATGTTCCAGATGTGCATGCAGGATTTTTAAAGTTTTAATGTTTGTACATATGTTTTATTAGATTACACTACTGTGCTGATATCTAGTGGACAAATTTGGTATTAATAACTATTATCAGACAGGAAAAGTAACATTTCAAATCCAATAAGATCCACATATTTTACTTAAAAAAAAAAAAAATAGTAAAAATTGTGCATTGACAGAAGTATAGGCTTCTTTGTGTGCGGTTTAATTTGCAAATTTACTTTCTTTTCTTGCAGCTGGTCTTGCAGTCACGGGATTACAATGCGTTGTCGATGAGTGTCATGGCCTTTGTGTCTATGCTGTACCCACTAGAGTACATGTTTCCTGTGATCCCACTGCTGCCAACCTGTATGAATGCAGCAGAACAGGTGAGGGCATCAGTCTATGGAAACATGAAAGCAGGGCACCAGTCTACAGAGCTAAAAATGTTATTTTCACAATTTATGTGCTGGGTGCCAGAGTAATCTGTAGACAGTAGTAAGCAGGGCACCAATTTGTGAAAATAAAAAAAAACTGCATTCATGATATGAAATGTGCAGGGTATCACTCCAAGCAGCTTCAAAGTGCTGACTTTAAAATATTTGATCAACTAGCAAGGAGTGCTAAGTTAATACATTTATACATTCATGGCACATAAGTGAGCAGTGTACTCAGGTCTAACAGATTGTGTAAAATGTATCAGTCAAAGATTTGATAAGTGCTTTCCTAAAAAGTTATGTACACATGGTCTTTGTGTGAAGTGTATAATGAAACGTAATATGCGGTGTGCCAGGTTGTGGGTCAGTTTCTGAGTAAGATATTTCAATAGTCCCAGTGGTAAGACCAAGAGAGAAGGTAAAGGAGTATGGAGCTCTCAGAGGAAGCAACATATACCTTTAAAAGTTGATACACCTGTGTGCCTGTGTATCAGATAACAACAGAACTGTATAGATCTATCACATTCTCATCTTATCAGACACTGGCATCCATGTATCATTTTTATCTCATATTCCATTGTAAATACTTACATTCTTATATATATCTATAGACATTATACTCACTGTTTTTCAGTTGGTCCAGATGAAGTCGTGGTACTTGCATATTTTTTAGTTTGTTCAGTATTCAGTGTGTTTCAACTCACTAATAAGGTTGTGAAATATTGCATATAGCATCCAGCTATGTTTTGTAAAATCAAGAAAAACCTTTAGCCAAACACTAGGAGGATGTAATGATTAGAAAAAGAAAGAAATAAGTGCACTGTTGTGTTTTACATTGTAGTTGTTACTTGCCCCGACACCTTTCATCATCGGCATTCCGGCCACATTCCTAATGTACAAGAAAGGGTTTCAACTACCAGACGACGTGTGGCTAGTGGACCTGGATTCTAGTAAGGTATGGACAAGTACAATGTCATCTGTACTTAAACTGAAAGATACCACTAACCTGCAACCAGTTTATTTTGTGCTGCTGATCATTATGTTGACAGAGCTCTATAAATTGCCTCATCTAACTGTAATGCTGGCATGGTTACCCAGCTTCTCTGCTATAAGGGTCCAACCACTGATTAAATTTCCAACCTTAGGACTGTCCTCAGAATAACTTTGCTCTTATCATAATATAAGAATTATTTTAACTGGCAAACAATGGTATCCAGTGGGCACTTTGTTAATCAAAGTTATTTTGAAGCAAGTCATGCATTGCGAAATGTCTTAATATGTGTACATGAAAGTCAGTTATTAAAAATAAATTAAATGAAAGATACTACTTGGAGTGAAAATGTTTAAGACACCAGTTTCGTGTTAACAATAAAAAAAAAAATTTGGAAAAGAATTGTTTTTTTTTTTTGCTTAAATATTGAAATGCACTAATAATCAGATGTATATATCCCTCAGCTGTCAACCAAACAAAGGACAACTGGTGTTAATCAATCATTGGTGTCTTTCTTCAGATTACAGTTCCCAAAAACGTGGAAGAGATACCTGTTTTGCCGGAGCCTGAAGGGACAGTATTGAAGAATCACTTGAAGCAGGTAAAGCATGTTCATTTTAAACTTGTTGGGTTTCTGTTGTCATCTGTATTGTGTATTGTCTTATTGTGCACTTGTTCTTCAGTTAGGGGCAGCTAATACCATTTGGTTTACAGGGTAAAACAGGGACTTTCTGGTTAGATGTTCCCCCGATACATTTTGTCTTGAGTCATGTTATTTAATCAGTTGAAGAACTGTAGTGCTAGTGTGCTGTTTAACAAATTAAAATATCCTTATTTGCAGCCTCTTACCTAAAATACCTGTACCATCAGCAAGTTTTCTTAATGCAAACTGGAGTCTCTCTTCTATTTATGTCCTTTCCAAAACAGCCATCATTCATATGGTTTAAAATTAATACAGGTAAACATGAAAAGCATCTTGAAAATACAGTGATGAGAAGCTTTCATGTGATGACAAGTAAACAACAATATTTTATCGCAACTTTATGTTAATAAGATTAGTAAAATCTGATGAAAGTGCCTTGCTTTTACCCAAAAATTTCTTAGCAAGGTAATTAGTGTGTGACGTACTTAATATGAATGAATGAACAGTTAGAACCCATGGGAATTCTTTGATTTTACTTAAACACAAACTTTTATATATGGCAAAAAAACTGATTTTGTTAGCTGGTGTGTTAAATTATGGTACACATAAAAATATCTGGATGTAGATATCTGTATGTGTTTAAGTTTACATGTTGATGAGTCATTATATATGTCATGATGATGCGATATTGCATGCTTAAATCTTTTGCAGCTGTACATTGATAGATCTGCACAGAAATAATTTATCATTAGGATAGAATATTATTATTTTTACTTTGTAGCCACTGTAAAAGTACATGTGCAAGACAACTACAGTTTCATGTTTCAGTAATAATCAGAAAGCTTAAACCAAAGAAAAATTCAACCTCTAAGACTAGATTCTGATGTTCTGTAGTGGTATTACCTTTAATAATTTTTACTTTGAGATTTTAAGTTAATCAGTTTTTGTTCCTTGACAAAGCCATAGTTAAATCTGATCTAATAAAAAAATTGTCTTTCTGTTGTACTTTTACAGTATGTGTTTTGAACTTTATCAATTTCATTTTTGTTTGAAGATTTAGAGTGTATTTTTGTCATATTGTTTCAGTGTCTTGCTAGTGAATTATCAGCTTGTCAGGTATGGTTATAAATATATAAATAAATATACGTACATGAAATAATTGGGTTTTCTTGCAAGGGGTCTGTTGGGATGAGTGAATCTCAGGAGACGCCCTCTTTTCAGAATCAGAATGTATCTAACAAACAAAATGAGGTAATCAAATCTTTGGGTTTGCCACGGCTATCTTTGATTCCTTGGTTACGGACCATTTTGTTCTGCTACTCGATCCTTAACTTCTTTTAGTTGAAACTAGGCTTTATCAGTCAGATTGTTTATGCACAGGTTTCAGCGCCATTTTAGGCTTTTTTTGCTTGGGGAGCAGCAGTTTTGTGCAGCACTTTTGAAGTTACCATAAATAATCCGCAAATATTATTTTAAGAATATTTTGGGAGCATTTTTAGCTCAGCTGACTATAAGTCATCTGAGCTATAGTCGTGGTCCATTGTCCGTCGTCCGTCCGTCCGTCCGTCCGTCCGTCCGTAGATGTGGCACGTTTTGAAACCGTAAGACCTAGGAATCCAAAATTCAGCATAATGTTAGATGTCCCCAAGATCTCCTACCAAACCGAAAACTGGGTCTTTGCGACTTCGTTCCTTTGAGAAATTAAGGAAAAACCTCAATTTTTTATTAAAAACCTATTTTCACACTTCAGGACTGCCTTATATCAAAACCACTCATCTGTTTTTCCTCATATTTACCATAAATATTCCTCTATATAGTTCCTATGTACATGCCAGAAATTAAGTCTGTAAAGTATAAATTCTTTAAGTTATGGGCCCAAACAAAATGGACTTTGTAAAAAATCAGGAAAAATAATTACTCACTTAACATGAAAAATTTTGAAACTAGAGTCTATTTTCTCAAGTATATAACTATTTTTAATTAAGATTCAATTGTTTACCCAAAATTAGATCTGAATTTTGTAAATTTTTTAAGTTATTAGCATAAAAAAAAATCAGTACCTTAAATTTTGCCCAACTTTGACCATGGCACGTTTTTTTCCTGTAAGCACCATTGATTTAATTTTCACAGCATGTAAACATAAATATTTAGTTTGTCTAAATCTGAAATCTGAAAATAAAAGCTTGAAAATTAAGCTAGTTATTGATTTTTTTTTCTGTAGTCACTTGCTTTGATTACAGATGCAGGGTTCCACTCCAGGTCACTGGAAGTCAGCTATGCCAGGGTTTCTGATTTGTTACAGTCACTGGGGGAGATCCCCTGCTGTGACAGGTGTACAGTTATTCTCATATCACCACCCCAATCACCCCCCCCCCTGCAAACCCAACCCAAAGTGTTATGAGGTAATTGTTATTGTTTTCACTGTATCTCCTTAATTGTAATGCTGTTTCCACTCCGATATGAAAAAACTTTCCTTGAAAAAAAATTCAAGGTGTAATCCAGAAGATGCAATGTTGTGTAATGTAGCATTTTTAAAGAAATCAATTTTCTTTTAAATGATTTTAACAAATCTAATTGAACCCATCAGTATGCTTAAATTATTATAAAATATGAAGCACATTATGGATAAATAAAGACACAATTAAAAATTGTGAAATCTAAATCAAGTATTATTTTTAGATATTTATTGTTTTGCAGATTTAAAAGATATATTTTTGTGGTAAAAATAAATAAACATTTGTATGCATGATGTGGTGTTATTTGACAAGATTGAGATTTATGATGATGCAATTGAGAATTATGAATCAACTTTTATATTCAGATATATATGTTAAATTGGAAATGTATAGAAATATAAACTTAAATTAGAAAATAATTGATGTGATTAAAAAATCAGGATATAATACAAACATTTGTTCATTATTTTCCTGCCTCAGCAGAATTTGAGATCAGGCTTTGTTTGCCCTGTTTTATGTTGTTAATTAGCTATATTTCAACTGTATACATTTCATAAAAAAATACATATATATTTAATAATATATATTATACAAAAAAATAGATTCAATTGAACAAATGTGTAAACTACTGAAATGTCAACAGTTAATCAAAAACCAACTAATGATCATGGTAATAGTACAGATCATTTGTTCACAAACTGCTCACATGCTTTAGTTTCAACATTAGGAAACACATGGTCAGGTCACAAAATATTTTTTGCAACAATTTCTTGCTCATCAATACAAACCAATCATATAAACCAACAATGGCCTTTATTACCTCTTCCTCTTACACTTTATCTCCATTTGATATTATTTTAGATTTTTACCTTCAAGGTTAATGTCAGCTGAGCACAGTGACCCATAGGTCCCTTGTTTTTTTATTTTGTTGCCAAAACATGTAAAAGAGTATAAGTGAAATAACATTTAGGAGTTGAAATTTGCTATTAAGTTTAATTGTTATGTGAATTTGAAATTGAAAGATGCAAACTGTGGAGTCAATGATAAAATTAAATTTAGTTGAATAATTATTCATTTAAATAATGTGGAACAGTTTATATCTAAATATTACTGAAATTTCATAGCAGTTTCAGCTTTTTTTTTATCTAAATATTATTCAAGTTAGACATCAAGTTTAGCTTTAAAAGAGCCACTTGAGGAACAGTGTTACTAATTACCAGTTTCTTTTTTAAAAAGCTTGGCAAGGTTCTTTCTTAAAAAAATAAGAAAAAAACAGTTCCTTCACGTTTTGATGGAGACCATGTTAATAAATATCATAAGTTTTTTGGGGGTTAAAAAAGTGGCAAGCTTCTTTCTGGAATAAAGAAATGTAACATGGCTTCATTCTTGCAAGAACGTTTTCCCCCATTATGGCCTGTTTTCTTCACTGTCCAACTTTTTTTCTGTTCTGATCTATCTGCAAAAGCACATCAACATAATGTATATCTTCTGTCGGATAGTATCAGATTGCACAAAATGTCAGAAGCCTGTAATTGACCTTTGACATTTCTCCTTAGTGCGAGTGAATGAGATCAGAATACCAGTGGTTGGTTGTCATCTCTGTTTTCATAGAGGAGGATCAGTTTGTGAGATATAATGGAAAATCAATAAATATTCATTTCAGACTCTGTGCCAGTAAATGCAGAATCTTAACACAGGATATGGTGCATAGCTTATCTTCTCTTCAGACAGTGTTGTTTAATCCTTAATTACTATGATTGGATCAAATATTATATACACTGCCCAAATCTTGAATTTTTTTTTTAATTATTATGTGAAAAATATTTTAAATTTTGATAAATCAAAAGATAACATTTGATAAATTTGATGGCTACTGAACCACTGGTGTATATTATCATAATTACTTCCTTCATCAAATTATTTCCTTCCTTCATGTATATATACACGGTTTGTTTTTCTGCTGATTTGGCATTTTTATCAGCTGTCTATTGATTGTTACTACTGATTCAGTTACTTTGGAACCTAAAACCTTCAAGTTGACATAAGTGATTATTAAAAAGGAGACAATGTGTGTTTTTTTTTAAACAGTTGTCATTCAAATGGAAGATGTATATAAATTTAGTTTTTCAGTCAGCTTACAGAAAATGATTGCCATAGTTATGAGGATTACACTGTTTATGAAAGAATATAATTGCTTGAAAAGTAAGGGAATTATATATAACTTTGTGCCACGTTGTGTACCTGTAAATGTTGGTAAGTTCACATTTTTCCTTCTGTAGGTGTCATTTTTAAATATATTTTACATTTCTGTTTTTTTTTCTAAAAATAAATATATAATATGAAAAAATATAAAAATATATATTTCAGCTGCCATTTTTATGAGCCATATTTGTATATTTTCATGTATGAGACGTAATCAGGGGCAGGAAAAAAATCTAAATACCAGAAAGGGAGGGGTTTTAAAAAATCAAAATTGGTTATCTCTTCTATTAAGGGGAGATGGGGTTTGGTGAGGGGGTAGCCCAACCCCTCTCTCTCTTGTATCTGCCCTAATACTGTGTGCTTTGCAACCAAATGTTCTTCTGAATTAAGACAAAGCTCTGTGAAGTATTTTGTTGAATAAATTTAATGAACATAGTAATTAAACAAAGCAGCAGTTTGTAAATAATAAAAACTTAAGGCCTTCATTTATAATAAATAATAATATATCTAGCACTATGGATTGTTTCTACTGTAAATATGTATGGCCTTTAGAAAGAAACATTACCGTTTCTGGGATTAATGGATTGAATCCAACTCTTGGATGGAAACCAACTTCTGTATTTACATTGTGACTGTGTTATTGCTTTCATTGATATTATCAACAAATTTATGTCAGTTTGAGATGAAACTACACATTTGAATATTCCTTGGACAAAATACAGGACTGTTCCCATTTGACAATTTTAAATATAGAAAAGAGCTTTGAACATGGTTTAGAAAGTACTATGTATTTGACTCTTGTGCTCTTGCCAAATTCATGAAAATTAAATTCTCTTGATAAATTTCTTATTTTAAAGTATATTAAAACTTGTATAATATATAAAAATATGTAATATTTTAAAATCAAAATTACTACAGTAAAACTTGGGAGGTTTTGTATTCAATGAAATTGTTGTATCACTATTTTGTTAAAGATATTTTTAAATGAACTCTGCTATTTCTGGCATGGAAACCTTAACATAGAGCCAGGATGGATGGAGAGCTTGTGAAATATTTATTAATCAGATGTTATCACAAAACCCTCAGTCTGAGAAGGACCAGGTGGACCTTGGCACCAAGGAAATTAGTTCGGCAGGAATCAATATAATCTGAGACACCCAGCAGGTGTCACAGGTGTTTTAGACACCAGTCACTTTCTTCTGATAATTAATTATGATTAAAACATACTGCAAGGTCATGTCTTATCTGAGAATCTAAAAATACAAGTGGAATTTATCAGGTCATTACTCTTTTAATATTTTATAATTAAAATTAAAGTTAATATACATGTGCATAAAGTACAAATATGTCAAATTTAATTGAAATACATATAGGTGTTTATAAAACAAATGATACAGCTTACATGAATTAGATAGCATTTAATCATATTAAGTATATTATTTACAAAATTCATTTCAGTCTGAGTAAGACTAATAAAATTCAGCTTGTTAATACATATCCCAAATTTAGAAAAAAGCTATCAAATATCTGTGGGTTCTTTTCAAAACAAAATTAAATTTCATCCCTCCCCCTTGAAAAAGACTTTGCATAATTAACCTGTTTCAGAAATTACACTGGAGGTAATCAGTATTGAACCATGGTCAGTCTTACCATATATTTGATCACCAAAAATAATAAACTTGTTATCTGACTTGTGTAGTCAGTCATTGTTTATTGTACAATCACAGAATAAATAACATACATATATAGATTTTTCTTACCTACAGGGCTTTCAACAGGAAGAAAATTTGAAGAGTCTTGGGCGCTCAGGCAAAAATTTTGGGGAGTCCCATTTGAGTTTAGAGCATTCCATGGGGAGGTGATATATGTCCAGTTTTGAAGGGTTTTGTTAAAATGGAATCTTTATGTATTTTATATAATTATCCTGTCATTACACTCTTAGAATCTGTGTAATAATATGAATATTTGCTTATAGTGAAATGTAAGCCTCAGTTATTAGTGCCATGTTTACACAACTGTCAAATTCGTTTGAGGCACCCAGTGATGGTCACTGACTGCTACAAGGTCCTAAAGCCAGAAATTGTGCGTCCCATTGGATGCTTGGACCCTCAGAACCGAGTGTCAGTAAGAGATTTGCAGCGTCAGAGATGCTGACTCCACATTCCTGAAAGCCATGTACATATATGTGTCCTACACCTTAATTGCACTTTTCTAATGTTTATAATTATTATGATACTAAAAAAAACAAATTGTCTTTCCCCTATAAAAATGGCTGACCATACATCAGTTAAAATGGCACCATGATGTACCAAGCCAAAATTACACTCCAGTCAAAATGTCTTTCCACAATGCAGTGTGTCTCCCTAAATCCGTACATGCATGAAAAGCTCTAAGATAGGAGGGTTAGTTTTACTTATGTAGACATCCTTGTGGTTTCTATGTATTGATCACAAACCACTCGGGTGAACCAGCTTGTTCCTGTGGACAGGCTAACGAGACCCCTGGGCACACTGGATTTGTCGATCGATTTATCACTCGATTCTACAATGCTCTATCTCCCAGCTAGAGATTTATTATGCCAAGGATGGTTTTTTTAGTTAAAGATAAAGTCCTGTACAAAGTTTAATAGAAGTTCTCTACATTGCTGGTTGATATTACCAAGGATATATTTGAAATTTAAATTTACTTTCATTTTAAGTAAAATTCTTGATCTTTCTAGAATATTATTTTCTCCCTAATGGGCTAGCTGTGAGGAAGAATTTAATTTTATTATGACTTACTGTAGAAATATTTAAATATCAGTTCTGTAAAATTCTGTACATGGTTTTCTTCTGTATATAAATATTTGAAAAATAAAGCAACTTAAATTTTAACTTAAAAAAGAGAAGTAACCTACCAGGGCTTTCAGTAATAGGCTACACTTAACATGATTGAATGTATAGAGAAGTTACAATTGTATACATTGGAGAATATTTTAAAGTGATCTACAAGTAAATTCTGTAAGAAAATATATATTTGGTCCAAAAGCTGCAACTGCCTGGCATTAAAGTTGCCTGCACCAAATATATTATAAAAGTTGTTGTGCCCACAAGCCACAAAATGGTGGAATATAAATCTGGTCTATAGACTTTAAAAAATCTGATATAATATTAAAGTGGTCTACAGACAACAGTATGTCTGATAAAATGTTTATGGGGCCCACAAACATCAAAATGCATGATAAAATATTCAAGTTGTCTGGCTACCAGCTTCATTAAATCTAATGGCAAAATTCAGTATATGAAGAAACTCACAGATTATAATAAATTAGTGTTAGGTAATCAGATTTCTAAACTAATTAAATACGACATTAAGAAATAATTGGCTTAATATTATGACTAGTTGGTTGCAGCTTCCCGAAAATAGATTTAGTGCCTGACTGAGCCTGTGTCACAGGCGGATCCTTACTGGAATAGGCAAGCAGAACCAATACAGGGCTGTCCCAGGGCTGAAGTAGGGGCATTAAATGTCCCTGCAGTCCCTTTGATACCAGAGTTATATCACTAATGGTACAAGCCTGTATTGTCACAGAATTGAATAAAAGAGCATTGTTTTACTTTTACGCATACTTAACCCTATAGTGACTCGAGCTTTTCCCTTAGTTAATAAGATTTTCTTTATTTTCTTTTTTTTTCATATTTTATATTTCTGTATATTTTGTTCACGTTTCTTTAAACCAGCAGTTGATGATTCTTTTATTTTACCACATAAATATAAAATATTTAAAATATAAAATATTATTTTACTTTTTATTCAGTGACTTTAAGTTTCCGTTTGAATGAGACCAATTTTATTTGGACATTCATAAGAATGGCGCTGTATTTACAGGTTTAGTTTTAATTTCATAATTACATAATATAATAAAAATCTTAGATTACTGCTGCAGCTTTAATAACTTGAAGCTGTTATCAGACAGGAAGGTTGTTTTATATGGGAATGGATTTGTTTTCCTAATAATAGTAATACAGTAAAATATTGCCTAATGACCACCTAGTTTTGGTGACCACTTCAAAATAAGGACCACTGTTTCCTTGTCCCAATTCTTTTTTACTCTCTATATCAGGTCTTGCTTAGAGGACCATCTTGAAAATGTTACCACTGAATGGAGGTCACATTGTTGGTCATAATATAGAGGTTTAACTGTTTATAGTAATATATTGAAATATATAAATATGAAGAAGTTATTTTGATATTTATGCACTGGCATCAATTTACTAAAGGGGAATTCAAGTGGATCAGTCACTTTCTTGTGAAGCTTCTTTCATCTCTGATATCTTTTTGTTATCATATATTCATATCTAATGATCAATATTACATTTTATATGCTGTGATAATGGACTGTTTTTTCATTAATTTAAAAATTACAAACACCTTTTACACATTTGCCAATGAAATAGCCACCCTTAATAGAGTCTTCAAGACTTTCTGACATGACTGAAGCTAAAACTCAGTTGAATTATTGACCGAGCTTGGACACATGATACCATCCTGTCACATGTGATAAATGTGCTGATTGACCCCCCTAGTATTGAGGCCAGATGCATGATGGGAAAAGATGTCAACAGTATTTAATGTCAGGGCCATCTTTTATGTGAACTTGTTGTCATGTATTGATCCATGTATGGGTGGTCCATCATTTAGACTGTAAACAAGACAAGACCTTAGGGAAGTAAATGCCTGAGGAGGGAAAATTTTTCAGTGCATGATATTTAATTATTTGAGCTGTAAGCTTGTAATGCACTGTAATAATATGTTATGTACAATTAGCGCCAGGATGGCACCTCTGGCACAAGAAAGTCTGACCAACAACACCCAGGTGCCGGAGCTAGGTTCATTTGAAAACTGCACTGAAAATATCAGTGAAAAACAAATACATTCCTCATTTTGACAGCTTTTCACAGCCTACAAAACCACTGTAATTAAGATCAACCAGACCAAGTCTTAAGACTTGTTTGTACAATATGTAGGAAAAAGAATACCCAGCAGATTTGTAAATACAGTAGTTTGTTTTTCGCATGTCTGACCACATACAGGCTTGTCTTCAAAAGATTATTTGACTGATTGTGAGAGGCACAGGAGATAATGGTGGTTAATTACCATTGAGATCTGAGTTACACTTTGCTTTTGGACATTCATATACATGTATTCTTTTGCGTTAATTGCTCACCTGTAGCTGAATGTTCAGATTACTGGCTGTTAACAGTGAAATTGAAGCATTAGGATTGATGGTCATTTCAGTGCAATTTTCTTTATGACTTAAGTCATAACTCAAACGAGGCTCTCCAAAAAATAAATGCCTACTGATAGGGCTGAAACAGGTACATAATTTTGGACTCGAGTACCCGATAGGCATTACCCGACCCGGACTCGAGTACTCGTTACCATGGCAACGCTGTAAAGTTAAACGGACATCTGTTTATCAAAACATACATAAATTTGACTTCGTGACAGCTTGACTTTATCCAAACGATATAAATAATAAAATTTAACAGAGTGGAAAAATCCTTTTATTCAAAGCATATAACTCATAAATGTCAGTCTCTTCGAAATAAACTACACAGTATGATTATTACTTTGAAAATGAATAAATAGGCCGAGACTGCCAGTAAATTTGCAGTAATATTCATATATCATGTACATACACGAGTACTCGAGTCCGAATTTTGGACTAGAGTACTCAGTACGAGATACCCGGACTCGAGTACTTGAGTACTCCTCTCAGCCCTACCTACTGAGTCACAGCTATTATACAATATGATGCATATTGTGATGTCCCCACAGTTACATACACAATTATTTACAAAACAATATATATATATATATATAATATATTATGGTTGATTGGATTTTACTTGTTCCTAGAAAAATAAGCAATCATGTTTTTATTAAATTTATAACTGAATCAGAAATAGAAGGTATAGCAATCTTTGTCCCAGCATATCCAGACTGGTACTTAATTTTTGGTGGCAGCAATAATTTCGGATATTCATCTGGAGTTATTTTATTTGAAAAATGATCAAACATATACATTGGTCATCTTTACACAAAATACAATGCGTGATGTTGTATATTGTATATAGAAAATATACATAATTTGATATAGATGTTTTGACAGATAAAATTTATGCTTTCAGAAGAGAAATTAAGAGACTTCCTCAAGCTTAAACTCCATATTTGTGCATATGTGTATATCTATATGTTCACATGCATGACACATTGCTTTAAAACTAATGCGTGTGTATATGTTTGAACTGACAGAAATTTCCAGTGCTGTTGCAGTACAGTATGAACACTTGTCTGGTTGTTGTTCCACCAGATTTTAGGCTTGATTGGTGTCACTTTGCTTGAAATCCCTCACTTTAACTGACCTAATGCATGAAAATCTCTTCTGTCATGAAGTAATGCATATGCACATATATGCATCCATGGCCTTTAAGCTATGAAATTAAAAGAAATGTGTAAAGTATATACATAAAATAGAATTTTCATTGAACAAAATTAGTGAAATACAGATTTTCAATAAATCTATCATAGATGTGTAAATAGCTTGAACCTCTAAATAAGAGCTGGTCTGAATTAATTATAAGCGTGAGGATATGTAGGCTCAGAATCATGAAATAACTAATAAATGGTCAGTAGTAAAATTAAGTGGATATATACACAGTAGTTTCTGTTGGTTTCTTATGATCAAATGACAGCAGTCCATCTGTTAGTCAAGAAAAAAAGCGCTATATTAGCTAATGCTTAGCCTGATGTATATCTTTACCAACCATTTTCTCATGAGCTCTTTTCATTGGTTACTTTCAGGCCTTGGCCAGCATGAGCATGAGTCCTCAACCAATCAAAAACCTGGATACAGTGGCACATAATCCTGAAATGTGGAAACGGCGGGAAAGTTTCTCCAATCCAGCAACAGGATTCAACCCACTGATCTATGGGAATGATGTGGACTCTGTTGATGTGGCAACGAGGGTTGCTATGGTGAGTGTCAAAGACTTATGATGTGTCAGATAATTACACATTGAAGTAATGAGTAACATCTATAATGATTAATGTAAAGATAGATTTTTAGCTCAGCTGACTATAAGTCATCTGAGCTATAGTCGTGGTCCATTGTCTGTCTGTCCGTCCGTCCGTCCGTCGATGTGGCACGTTTTGAAACCGTAAGACCTAGGAATCCAAAATTTAGCATAATGTTAGATGTCCCCAAGATCTCCTACCAAGCCGAAAACTGGGTCTTTGCGACTTCATTCCTTTGAGAAATTAAGAAAAAAACTCAATTTTTTATTAAAATCCTATTTTCACACTTCAGGACTGCCTAATATCAAAACCACTCATCTGTTTTTCCTCATATTTACCATAAATATTCCTCTATATAGTTCCTATGTACATGCCAGAAATTAAGTCTGTAATATATAAATTCTTTAAGTTATGGGCCCAAACATAATGGACTTTGTAAAAAATCAGGAAAAATAATAACTCACTTAACATGAAAAATTTTGAAACTAGAGTCTATTTTCTCAAGTATATAACTATGTTTAATTGAGATTCAATTGTTAACCCAAAATTAGATCTGAAGTTTGTAAATTTTTTAAGTTATTGGCATAAAAAATAAATCAGTACCTTAAATTTTGCCCAACTTTGACCATGGCACGTAAGCACCATTGATTTAATTTTCACAGCATGTAAACATAAATATTTAGTTTGTCTGAATCTGAAATTTGAAAATAAAAGCTTGAAAATTAAGTTAGTTATTGATTTTTTTTCTGTAGTCACTTGCTTTGATTACAGATGCAGGATCCCACTCCAGGTCACTGGATGTCAGCTATGCCAGGGTTTCTGATTTGTTACAGTCACTGGGGGAGATCCCCTGCTGTGACAGGTGTACAGTTATTCTCATATCACCACCCCAATCACCCCCCCCCCCCCCCCCCCCCCCGCAAACCCAACCCATCAAGTGTTATGCGGTAATTGTTATTGTTTTCACTGAAAAAATAATGCAAGGTGTAATCCAGAAGATGCAGTGTTGTGTAATGTAGCATTATTAAAGAAATCAATTTTCTTTTAAATGATTTTAACAAATATAATTAAACCCATCAGTATGCTTAAATTATTATAAAATATGAAGCACATTATGGATAAATAAAGACACAATTAAAAATTGTGAAATCTAAATCAAGTATTATTTTTAGATATTTATTGTTTTGCAGATTTAAAAGATATATTTTTGTTGTAAAAAAATAAATAAACATTTGTATGCATGATGTGGTGTTGTCTGACAAGATTGAGATTTATGATGATGCAATTGAGAATTATGAATCAACTTTTATATTCAGATATATATGTTAAATTGGAAATGTATAGAAATATAAACTTAAATTAGAAAATAATTGATGTGATAAAAAAATCAGGATTTAATACAAACATTTGTTCATTATTTTCCTGCCTCAGCAGAATTTGAGATCAGGCTTTGTTTGCCCTGTTTTATGTTGTTAATTAGCTATATTTCAGCTGTATACATTTCATTAAAAAAATACATATATATTTAATAATATATATTATACAAAAAAATAGATTCAATTGAACAAATGTGTAAACTACTGAAATGTCAACAGTTACAACAGTTAATCGAAAAACCAACTAATGATCATGGTAATAGTACAGATCATTTGTTCACAAACTGCTCACATGCTTTAGTTTCAACAGTAGGAAACACATGGTCAGGTCACAAAATATTTTTTGCAACAATTTCTTGCTCATCAATACAAACCAATCATATAAACCAACCATGGCCTTTATTACCTCTTCCTCTTACACTTTATCTCCATTTAATATTATTTTAGATTTTTACCTTCAAGGTTAACGTCAGCTGAGCACAGTGACCCATAGGTCCCTTGTTTCTTAATTTCTCATAAATTTTGTTACATGAAATCTTTAGAAAGATTTATATATATTTATACTCAAAAGAAATGTGGTCTTAAGCAGTGTCAAGCAAGTTTCCTTGCTTGACTGCCATGAATGTCCCTTGATAGTCTGGACCGAGAGGAGAATTCCGAGACTCATAGCTTTACATGGGTCCCAAACACAAAATCAATATATGTTTAGGACACCATGTTATAATACACAGCTATCCTTGACCAGAACATAAACAACAAAAACATTGTCTGTAGACAAAATTTCTTGCACTGTTACGCTGGCAGCTGAGCTCGGTGGAGCTTATCTAAAGCAGACATCAGCCATTTTGTCAGTGACTGTTGCAACATATGAAATTCTGGTAGACTGTTTCTGTATTCATCCTTGTGCTGTTTAATTTTTAGCTCAGCTGACTATAAGTCATCTGAGCTATAGTCGTGGTCCATCGTCCGTCCGTCGGTCCGTCCGGATGTCCGTCCGTAAGACTGGCACGTTTCGACACAGTTGGACCTATGAATCTGAAATTCGGCATACAGTTAGATGTCCCCTAAATCTCCTACCATGCCAAAAATTTGGTCAATAGGACTTCGTTCCTTCAAGATATTAAGGAAAAACCTCAATTTATTATTAGAAATCTATTTTTACACTTCAGGACTGCCTCATATCAAAACCACTCATCTGGTTTTCTTCATATTTACCATAAATATTCCTCTGTATAGTTCCTATGTACATGCCAGATATTAAGTCAGTATTATATAATTTTAAAAAGTTATGGGCCCAAACATAATGGACTTTGTAAAAAAATCAGGAAGATATTTGGTCACTCAAGACCAAAAGTGTTAAAGGTAGGGACTTTTTTCCAGTAATACAACTTTAATGAATCAAAATTTAATTGTATACCAAAAATTAGATCAAAATCTGTTAAATTTTTTTAAATATTGGCAAAAATATAAAATTGGTACCTTAAACTGTGCCCAACTTTGGCCACGGCACGTTTTTTTCCTGTCAGTACTGTGGATTTAATTTTCACAGCATGTATACATAAGGATTTAATCTGTTAAAATCTGAAATTTGAAAATAAAAGCTGCAAAATTAGGCTAGTTATTGAATTTTTTTGGAGGCTCTTGTTGTATTCCCTTACATTGTCAAGCAGTCCACTTTGATGGCTGTAGGTCATTCAGTGCACATCTCTATGCTCCCCAGGCTGTTTGCATAATTTTAGATGTCCCCAAAATCTCCTACCATACCAAAAATTGGGTCATTAGGACTTGGTTCCTTCGAGATATTAAGGAAAAAAAACTCTGTTTTCCATAAAAAAAGCCATTGTTACACTTCAAGGCTGCCTAATATCAAAACCACTGATCTGTTTTTGATCGTATTTAGTATTCACATTCTTTCTTACATTTTCTATGAACATACCAAAAATTAGGTCAGTAATGGGTATTATTTTGAAGTTATGGGCCAAAACATAATGCAATTTTTTTTAAAATCAGGAAATATATTTACTCACCTAACATGAGAATTGCTGAACCTAGAGACTTTTTTTCAGGAATATAACTTTATTTAATCAAGATTCAATTGTTTACCCAAAATTAGATATGAATTTTGCAAATTTTTCAAGTTATTAGCATAAATAAAAAATCAATACCTTAAATTTTGTCCAACTTTGGCACTGTTGATTTAATTTTCACAGCATATATACATAAGGATTTAATCTTTTAAAATCTGAAATTTCAAAGAAATTGATTGGAAAGAATAGCTTTTATTCATGTTTTCATACACCATGTCAAGTGTTCTTACATCTAGCCCACCTAGTAGTACAGTCTTCACTGGCATTATGTAACCCACCCCAGGCAGCTTGCCTTGGCCCAGCTTGGCCACTACTAGCAGGCTTCCCCTCTGCCCTGCACTCACCCCCCCCCCCCCACCAGCTGGTGCATAAACTAGATGATTGTTATGATTTTCTGTATTTTATTTTATTCTTGGACATGCTTCATTTTAGATTTTGTATTGTACCACCAGGGTAACAATGATTAAAGTGTACATTTAATTGTGTCCACAAAGTGGTGTATTGCTATGAAAGTGTGGATGTTCATGAGATAAGTAATTCCTTACTTCAGAAGAGTAAAAACTTCACTAGGTGTGAAATTGACTATTAACTCCAGTAAAAAATTAAAACTGGGATAGTAATTAGCACAATGATATTGTTTGTCCCTCATTCAACCAACAGTGTGTATACTTTATTTGAAAAGATGTTTTATTTTATAAAATTTACTTTTATTTTATTTTGGTGAATAAAATTAAGCATGTACTGAAAACTCCAATGTGCAAAACTTTTTAATAGTGATTCAAGGAATATTCTTGTAGATGCCATGTTGTGGCATTATTTTCTTTTAAATTCAGTTTAAACATTTATGATTTAAAAATAATAAAATATGTGTGTATGCATAATATGACCCAATATGAGCTACACTCTGGATATATGATGATTGCAACTTTTGCAACAATTCTAATATTTTAACTTATAGTTTCAGTTTTTACTCTGTATATATAATGATTGCAACTTTTGCAACAATTCTAATATTTTAACCTATATTTTCAGGTTTTTTATTAAAAATTTATAAAACCTGTAAATAAAAAAATGATTCAAATAAAAACTTCTTAATTGAAAAAGTGGATATGCTTAAAAAAATAGGATTATATATAAACTTAAATGCATTATTCCCTTGAAAGTGAAATAAAGGTATTAGTCCATTCTGTCCACTTGCCTGTCCATCTGTAAATTTTCATATGCATCACAGTATCTCAAAACTTTTACTGTTTTTCTTCATGACAGTCTTGTCAGAGTATTAGTTTGCAATCATATATTTAGAACTTTACTATAACCAAGTAGGAGGGCCCCTTTCCTCTTAGCTTTTCATATTCTTATATAAATGAAAAACATTACAATAGAATATTTCTACATCCACCTTCGTGCTGCCCTCACTTTTCCCTTCTCCGAACTCCATCCCAAAGTCAGCCTAAGTAAGCAAGAACAAGATGAATCAGATATATTCATACTTTAATATTTTGTATAACTATTCGTCCATAGGTACCTATGTACATGCCAGAAATTATGTCAATATTGTGTAATATGTAGACATAGTGAGCATCACAATAATGTACCTTGTCAAGACTAAAGAGATATTGTGTCATACAGTCACAAATTCATAAATCACTTCATCAGCATAGTTAATCATAATATCATATCTGACAAATTGAAAGCTTGCAGACTACCATACACTTTAGATCCTTCAACAAATAGCCTTATCATCATTCTACTACTGCTTATTACTGCTGTCATTGTCATATTTGCTCAAATATATCACAATTTTCAACCCCTCCTAAATAAATATAAAATAAACCACTATATTTGACTCTATTAATCCATCAGTCAGGTAACTTCATTTATCATTTACTCACATATTACATTACATTCCTTTATAATAGCCCAACATGTCCATGATATTCATGCGCTTTATCGACTCGATATAGTTTCACAGTGGGGAAACATTTATAGTCCAATCACGATCAGCTGAGCGCCGTGACCCATGGGTCCCTTGTTTTGGAAAGCAGAGTTTAGAAAATGAAAGAGTGAAGTGTACATGGTATAATCTGGACTTGCATGTGAGAAGCACCCTAGCTAGCAGGCCATTCAAGCCTTGTATACCAGTCTAAATTGTTTCATAATGGGATAAGGACCCAGTCTAAATTGTTAAATTTAATTACAGGTACAGCACTGGTTGCCAGTCTCAATTGTTTCATACCTAAAGAAGCAACCAGTATAATGAATTGAATAAAGGTTGTTTCATAGATAAAAAAAAAGGGTTGTTTCATAGATAAAATAATTTTTGAGGATATAAAATTACAATTTGAATTATTTTAGGATGACACTAACACTGGTAAATTGAAAAGGACAGTTATTAATGTAAATCTATTTTGCATATCATTTGCATACCATTACTTTTATGGGCATATTCAGACCAGTATTGATTATCTTTCAGATTCGGTTCTTCAACTCTCCAAACACACTGGGCAATTTTCTGGAACACACACGGACCCTGCGCTTGTATCCGCGCCCTGTTGTCGCCTTCCAGTTTAACAGTTTCATCAAGTCCAGACCTCTGAGGTGCCCCTTCACTGCCAAGCTTGCCCGTACACAGGTGAGCTTCACTACCTCTCCACCAGATGGCTCTGTTTACTGATTGTGGGATTCAGACAACCATAAATTATATATGAAAGATACCAATGTAGCTACACTGAACAAGTCTTTTGTGATTTAAATCTTGAAGAAAATCATGGGTTTTGGATAATAAGAATGTACATTAGAACATATTTGTAAAGCTCACTTTAATCAAATAACCCACTTTTGTTGAAGTTTCATGCTTTGAGTTTGAAGTTAAATTATTACCATTTAAAGGTTCTTTTTTTAAACCTCTGATAAGTAGCTTTATCTTAATTCACTTTACCTTGGACACAATGAAAATAACTTTTGTCATTGTGAGCATTACTTTTGAACATTGATATTCTAACAGAAAAAATAAAGAGTACCGTAAAATCTGTGAAATTTTGTACCTTGATGAATTTCGTACACAGTCTTTCTTCAGTATCCATAATTATTAAAATGACATGTTAAATTTCGAACTGCCGATGGTCTGTTACGCCATATTTGACGTTAGCAGGACTGCCGTGAATGTATCACTGAAGTAACCTCACCCTGTAATCTGGTTTTGAACAAGCCTACCGGTCCGATCGATGTGAATGCCATGCTACTGATAATTAATACGAATTATATCTACATCATATAGAATGTAATTTGACTGAAAACTAAGATTTTTGTTTCAGCTAAAGAGAAAAAACTTAAAATATCTCTAATGTGAGTTGCTTAATTGTCCGGGATGAAGTTTAACGGAGGTTGGATATTTGATATTGGAAAATAAGGATCGATTAACTCTTTAAGTCATCTAAAGACCTCTAGCTTTTTGTGCACCATTAGTGGGGATTTCCATGCGTAAGCCACCAGAAAAACGATCCCTCCGGGCAAAGCCCCGGATGTCACACAAGCACGTACGGGTTCATGACAGGATTAAATCCTTCAGATATACTTTTCAGATTCATTTTCCAAAGTGATTTAATATAAAATAAACAACACCAAGTATAGAAAATAATGTTTTTATTCATGAAACTTCACGGTTCACACGGATGAATGCAAAATCGGCGAGTGAATACTTGAGGCTCCTATTATCGCCCACTGCCGACGAGGCATCTTAACTTGTCAAGACCATAATTTTAAAACTGCTGTAATGGACTGTTAAATTTTGGACTTCCACAAATTTAATTATTTTTTTCTGTACAAAATTTCACAGATTTTACGGTACATTAAGAAAATGTTGTTACGGGATGACATAAAAGCGGACCAAACTGTCTCGCTAGTAAAGCTTGCTTTGTTAGCGAAGCGGTTGGTACGCCAGACTTGTACGCCACCGACCTGGGTTCGAAACCGGGATCGGCTGAGGATTTTTCCCCTCAACATTTGCCTTCGTAACAAAATGGGGGCTTGTCCAACGTGACGGTAAACTTTGTGGCCAAGGGAATAAGCTCACCAAAGTGTGACTCCTGGGGAATATTAGTCTTTTTCTGATAGCAGAACGCTCTTAAGAGGGGGTGTGTTACGGGGTGCACATAAAAGCGGACCGAACTGTCTCGCCAGTGAAGCTTGCTTTGCTAGCGAAGCGGTTGGTACGCCGGACTTGTACACAACCGACCTGGGTTCGACTCCGGGATCGGCCCCGGATTTTCCCCTCATTTATTTGTCTTCGTAACAATGTATACAACTGTGTAGGTTTATTTAAAATTTTGTAAATTTTGTTAACATGACCTTAATCAAGAAAATATTGTGATATATGTGCATGTATGCTTGACTGTATTGGCATTTGGTAATACATGCAGTTCTGTTATGCCCAGTAATCCTCGATCATATACAGTCACATTCTACAATAAAACCTTTAGTAAATATATGTCTTATATATGTATAATTACATACAATAGAATACATACATATTTTATATAATTAGACTATATTATTGACCAAAAACAGTCACAATGTACACTTTTCACTGTAATTTGTACAAAGAATAGATAAAGTTCACTGTAAAATTGTAAAATTACAGTATATTACATATCTCGTGATTCCATGAATATGTGACTGCAGAACAATCTCCAGGTCTATTTACAGACGCACATCATGTTACATACCATACTGGCATACATACATCACAAGCAATCTACTTGATGTAATATATATGTATCTGTTCATTCTCAAATTTCCATAACTTGTTTGTAATCTGGACTGTTTTATAGAGTACATGTAACCTGATACTGTCATGTGCATGTACTTGCCAGGGACACACATGTAGCTGCAGATATACATATATAGATACATAAATAGATAGATAAATTGATAGACCCATAGACATAATTAGACAGATAGGTAAATAGATATTCTGATATACTTAGATAAGGGTTTTCAATTTGCTTACAAATCTAATTATGTCTCCCCCCCTCTACACCCTCCCCCCCCCCCCCCCCCGACCCCCTTGGCGACCTGCCATCGTCTGTCATCATCATCATCTGTAGGATATCTTGTGAATGCGATAACTTTTGTAGGGTTACATATTTTCCTCCAAAATTTTAAACACTCCTTTTTCATCCAAAAATCTCAGATGAGTTAGAAACCAGGTGTCTTTACCTTCATCTTAAAGGTCAAATCTTGTGAAATGTAAAGTTTTTGTGAACCCCATAACTTTTGGAGTATTTCACATTTTGTCCTCGACTTTGACACACCAGTTCTTTCTGCCAAAATCTCATCAGAGTTCAGAATGTGGTGACCTTGACCCTCAAGGTCAAATTTGTTGAAATCTAGAATCAGTGTTTTGAGATATTTGCATATTTTACCCCTAATGTTTTGGGATGGACCATAGGGGGGAGACATATATCTGTTTTTGTGCTGCAAAAACAAAGCCATTCTTGTTATTTCTGTACTGTCAAGGCCTTTAAATTGCTTGAATTAAGCTTATTTTGAAAATGTCCTTGAAAAGACCTTGCATTTCAGACAAATGGATGGCTATGTCAGGCTAAGAAGAGGAAGACATGCCTTAACCTGTTCATAATGATGTTATTATTATTTTTGTTAACTAGACTTGTGTATTGCAATGGTGAATTATAAAAAGGAAAACATTTTAGGATTGGATTGCTGAAGGGGTGTGAAGGAGATTGTGCAAGTCAAGGCCTTAAAGTTCACATTTATGTCCCTGAAAAACTTGAAAATTAAAATTAAAAAAAATTGTGGGAACCCTGTAAAAAGAAAAACAGAAAGATAGATCTATGCTGTGTTCATAAAGTATAAGTGCTACAGGTGTTATTGAAGTACATTAAAAGGTATACATAAACTGTCAAATAAGTACTGACCTGTACCTTTGACTATGTTATTAAAATAAAAGCCCATTAAAGTATGTCTGGTTGATATATTACAGGAGTCAAATTATTAGAATGATTACAGAATAATATATTACCAGCAGCAATTTGTTGTATTTTCAGGCGGTAGAATATTATGCAGAATGGGCTCTGAGTCCAACAAACGTGGTGTTTCTGCGGGTCCAGACAGGGGTGTACGACCCACTGCTGATTGGCGACAAACCTAAATGGTACAGTCAAGGATTACAGAAGATCAACTTTAAAGTCTATGATGATGAGTCGTCCACGCTAGGCTTGGCATTACAGACTTGTTCAGATGCAAGGAACAGTGATGAGAACCCTACAGGTGAGTCCAGTGTTCTTAAAGTCAGCCATTCAACTACCTTTTTTGCAGAATTAATTTGATTTCTGGATTACTTTGAACTGTAGGTAATTCCTGTTTGGAAAAGATTTTTAACACCTCTGTTTTTCACGGATGTATGGGTTTGTTTATCAACAGACTGTTACTAAACATAGCAGTGTTGACAAATGGAAAAAAACAATGTAACCTAAGATGGTTGGTTTCATATGCGGAAGTTGAAGTGTCTCTATTTGCAAAACATTCTTTTTAAACCCTGGTTCACCTGACTTGCCAACAGATATCCTTGTTGAAAGTGTTTGGATTATTTAGCAGGCCTGATTTTGTTATAAACGTGGATTTCAACAAATTTTACAGCTTTTGTGCAGTTGGGCCGAAGGCCCCTTTAAGGCTTATTTTTATAAAAGTTTCAAAAGATTAGGCCCCTTTAAGTCTATTGCCATATTGTACTGCCATATATGGTGAAAGTCACACGAAATCATAAATATCTCAATTAGGGATTGGTCCAAAAATCAAATTGACAGAAGATCTTAGATAGCTTTGTCTTCTGCAGAAGACAGGTGTCGCCACCTTCTGTCCTTTCTTGTTTTCATGCCTTTAAATACCCCATCATTGCCTCTTGACAGTACTGTGAGCATTATAAGTCTAATGGACAGATTGGGCTGAAATTATGCATGTCCATAGTCCTTGGATACCTCCATCTTGTATTCAAGACTGGTAGCGCCATCTGCAATTGTTTTTGTGTGGCATCCATCTGTATGTTTGCTTTAGGTGAAAATTGCTCATATCTCAAGAGTAGTTCAATATATTGGTTTGAAATGTGTCATAAACATACATCTTGGTGAGATTTCTGTAGACGAGACAGGTGGTGCCACCTACTTTCCCGTTTTCATAGAATAAATAAATGCTTTATTGGCCTGAAATTGTGCAAGTCCATAGATTTTCGATACCTCCAATCTTGTAATCAAGACTGGTGGCACAATCTGCAATTGTCTTTGGGTGGCGTCCATCCATCTATTTGCTTTGGGTAAAGATCACTTATATCTGAAGAGTGGAGGGATGTATCAGCCTGAATTTTTGGTATGTTAATCCGTCTTGGATAGCTTTGTGAGAGTGGCCTTGACCTTGAGTATTCCCTAATTTGGTGAAAAAAAAACCATTTCTCATGTTGATAGATGAAGAAACCATGGTCGCTTGCCAAGTGTCAGTATATGTGGCTGAAGATGGGGGCCTGTTCTTAAAGGGGGGGGGGGGGGGGGGATCGTTTGGGGATACTATGGCACCTGCAGTGCCAAGATATTCAAGTTGAAATATTGACCAGTGTATGGTAATTACAAGGCCCTTTTAGCTAGGAGCACTCTTTAAATTACGTCAGGACAGAATCGTGATATCTTGATATCTGATACTGAATACTCCTGTGGCTTCAGTGCTAAAAGCATGTTGCACTCATTAACTCAGAAAGATCATCTGAAGTCAGTTATTTGATGTTCATGTGATATATGATACTATTATGTCGTATCCTTTCATAATTGAACCAACATTATGTGCACAATAACCCTGACAAGTCTGTCTGACCATGTTCTAGACCATCTTTACATCATATGAAATTCAGATGTTTTAGCTTTAAGGGTCAAAGGTTTAAAATGAAAGAAGGTAAATGTGAATGACATGGGTAAAAAGGTCAGGGATTCTGGGTGAGAGGTTAATAATTTACATCTCAGTATCAGGTCAAGGGAAAAATGTCAAAGAAATCATCTTTTAAACTTGTTGTTCTGTTATATCTAGCAATCAGAAGTCTGCTTGGGCTGAGCATTGTAATGATTATAATTGATTGATAATTAAATAACAGGAATAAATCCAGTTAATCAGAGTTTGGGCTCTGGCACATGATCCTTCAGTTTGAACAGCACTACTGTGGGAAGTTAATGGATGGTCATAGAGTGTTCAGTGAGAAAAAAAGTAATTTTTAACACAGTTATTAATCTGCCAAGTCTCCTGGATATGAGTTACAAGTGAAAGGGAGAGGAATTATGAGACACGCCATGATCTGTCCAATGGTGATATTTTTGTTACCACAAGGGAATAACAGCCAACCGTGGTACATCATTTCTATCCATCTACGCAGCCAGTTTCTCATTTCCTGTTCCACTGTCTCACAAGGCAGAGAAAATTCAATCAATTTCCCCACTGGCGTCCATGTTGCCATCTTTGGTAATTCACTTTGTTCAGTCATTTCACGTATATAAGGTCAGATTATCAGACCTTAATGGGGTAGAAGTGTAAAAAGTATAATAAAGTTTTGACATTTTTTTTACACTTTTTTCCCCACACTGCAGTAGACACTTTAAAATTATTAACTGTAACAAAACCTGAGATTTTGTAATAATAAAATTAATGTTTTCATGTTAAAATAGATATATAATTGGAAATTCAAAAATATAAATTTCCATGGCCGTATTGTACAATGCAGTCTTGATGGATATAGTTGCCAGATCGAAATTCATTGAAAATTTATGTTGATTAGTAAAGACGCAAGATGCAACTTGTGCATAACTTCCACATCATATGTAAAAATACTTCCCCAACATGCATATACATCCTTTCTTAAGAGTGATTGGGAGTTTTTTCAGCCTTATAATAAGAGAAAAGTTAATGTCACCAGCATATACCGGATAAAATGCCAACCATAAAATATATAACCAGTTCCTGGATGCAAATTCACTAATGGTGTAAAAATTGTTTTTACTCAGGCCCAGTTAATAAAATACAAAGTACTGTATGCCATAAAAAGTGCAAATCAACTTAAGCTACTAAACTCATCTTGTGATGGGACTGGAAAGATGGCAATATCCTTAGTAAGAGTAACGCATCCTCGAGATAGTTGTGACCTTCATAGTTCTCTCCTTGGCAACCAAAAATGAATCATGGGAAGGGACTGGAGGATGATGGAAATTGAAAATATAAAAATGTCTGATTTTGACTTGCACAGACCAAAATGATTTTCTACCATATGTTCTGAAGAAATTGCTGATTTTGTTCTTTTTTTTCATATCATGCAAAAACAACTAACAAATGAAAAGGATTTTTTTTCAGGACTGTTGTTCATATTTGCATTTAATTTTTAAAAAAAACTTTGCTGATAGCAATACACCAACAACAGAAAATGTTTGGTAGCCATGGTAACTAAGTAGCTTAGACTGGTTTCTGTATTTTTCGTCGTCCCTGCCTTGCGTGAGAATCTCACCTCTGCTAAAATAAGACGGCTAAATTTAGGTGAGATGAGAGTTGAAGTTGGCAGATGAGAGCTCCGCTTTGGCCTACAAAGCACCCTGCTGTTTACTCAGGATAGTCGTAAGTGCTGTTCCTTGGCTGCGACAACCAGATCAATGCTGTGACTCTGTTTGCTCAAATTGGTCATAGTCTGTGGGATTTAGACAAATCTTGGTTCTTAGCGAATTAAGCTCTTTTTAGGTTTTGATTATCAGCTGTCTGGTCCAAATAAAGACAACTCAGGGTTCTGAGAGTAAACATTCTAAAAGGGTTGTTACCGGATTTCTGGTTTAGCTTAATAAGAGAAAGTTGAGAGGAACTTCACATGTCTCAAGTGGATCAGGACATGGAATGGAAATAACAGAATGTGGTTAGCGGTTCCTAAATAGGCAGTTTGAGTAGGGTCTAGGTTTGAATCATGAAAGAGCTTTCTTATTTAACAAAAAGAGGAAATTTCAACAGAACCTCAGAGTTTAAAGCCAGCTATTCCTCTGCCTTTTCTAAAGAATTTATATATGTGATTTCTGGCTAACCCTGCATGCATATTAATGAACTTCACTTAATTTCTGATAAGAAAAGTTCCTAATGCTTCTGTGGTTGTTGATAAGATTGTTTATGTACAATCTTTGGTAGACACAGCAATGTTGACAAACAGAAAACCATGTATTCAGGTGGTTGGTTGCTTATGAGCAGAAGATTTTAAAGTCCCCAGTTGCTAAACAATCTTTGCAAAACTCCAGTTCTTCTGATTTGGACCAGAGGCAAGTTGTACAATTCTGGGGTGATATTATAAAGATTTATTCATAAAGTAATTTTATTTTCAGATGAAAGTGGATCTGACAGTGACGGAGCTGAGAGTACAAGTTCGTCATATTCATCACTGAGTGACTTTGTCCTTGACATTCAGAATAGCGACATCAATGGGGAGACACCAGGTAGGGGTGTGTACAGTTTATTGATCTTATTGTTAAAAATAGAATGGTATTATTTCATCAGCCTTGGTCAACCCTATTTTGGCAATCATTGTCTAAAAAAGCACTGATCTTCTGAAAAAAATGGAACAAGGTACTATTTTTGAACCAAAAACATATTATAGAATAAAAGATCTGTTATAAAATTAGAATCTGATTTTTTTATCTACTTTCTAGAAGCTTCACATATATCTGAGAAGTCCAGTGTTTCTAAATATCTCTATCCAAGTTAACTGAAAGTAATTGCACATTTCGCAAGTGAAACAACATACAGAGTTAAAAAAAGAATGAAATTTCTTTGAAAGTTTTGTCATTTATGATAGAAGAGTGATTATGGGAGAAACCTTTGTATTCCAGGGGTTCAGGAATACATCATTTATTGTGACACTTTTTTTGCCAGGAGGATGTCAGGAAGAATTAAATTGAAACATTTATCAGCAGCAAGAAAAAAAACACAGCAAACAAACTACAAAATTGCTAGTGACTGCAGTTTTTTTAGCTCAGCTGACTTTCAGTCATGCTGGGCTATAAAGATGGGTCTTTGTCCGGCATCCTTCCGTCTGTCCGTCCGGCCGGCCGTCCGGCTGGCTGTCCGTCCGTTAGCAGGGCACAAATCGCAACCATAGAGGCTAGGGCCATGAACCCTATGCAGTCTAAGAGGTTTTAAAAGGATCTCTTTGCAAACCTGAAATTAGGTCACTGCGACCTATATACTCGAAGTTATGGGGTGTGTTTGCACCCCCAGAAATAATTCTTTTAGCCAAAATTTTCATCCCAAACCTTCCATCTTTCACATACAGCTCACCTACCAACAGTGGAAGAACCATTATTATTTTGAGGTCACAAGGTCAAAGGTCAAGGTCACAGAACCAACTTCTTTGAAAAGCCTCAGGATGCATTTTAAGCCAAACCTTTCATCCCAATTCTTTGATCTTTCACATATAGCTCACTTACTTAGTGGGAGAAGAATCCTATAGATGTTGAGGTCACAAGGTCAAAGGTCAGGGTCACAGGATCCACTTCTTTGAAAAGGTTGTGGACACATTTCAAGCTAGACCTTTCATTCCTAACCTTTCAGCACTGATATCGCTTCTCTGCCTACAGGGGAAAAGACCTGTTGATTTTGAGGTCAAAGGTCAAGTTCACAGCACCCTCTTCTTGCGTGGAGTCATTTTCAGCAAACTTTTCAATCTATACTTTCCATCTGTCATATATGGCTTACCTACCAATAGGAGAAGAAGCCTATTGATGTTGAGTTCAAAAGGTCAGAGGTCAAGGTCACAATATTGTTCTAAATGCTTGTGAACATATTTCAAGTGAAACTGTTCAACCCAAACCTTCAGTCTTTCACATATGCCACATCTATGCATCACTGAATTTGATTCAAACTTCATATTTATGGGTCTTTTTGCATGAAGAAATAACTAATTGATTTTGAGGTCAGCTGGTCAGGAGGTTAAAGGTTGCAGGTCTCAGTTATTCACTCATTGGTTGCCAAGTAATTACACCCGGCCAGATGAAAGTGGTTAGTAGTTACCCATCATTTAGAAAGAATCCAGTTGATATGTGGGCAAAAGGCCAAGGTCATAGGTCAGGTATGTTCACAATAACTTATTTTGCAGACCATCTCTATTTTTCTTGTTTTCTTGTATATATAACCATATGGCACTTACAACTGATACATATCACTATGTCCCCATAATTGTCAGTGACACTTGTGATATATGACTCCCTTTTGTATCAGCTCATGGAGTGATAAGGATATATCATTAGTGCATAACAAAAACACTGTTGCCGGAATGCTTTGGCCAGGCATTAAGACTATGAGAGTTAAGTGTTAAGTTTAGCTACTGATTTATAAAATGATGGGGAACATTTTGCAGTTTATATCATGGAATCATAGCAATAAACTTGGTTCTCTAGATATCTGAATATTATTATACAAATCATCAGATATACCAGCAAGTGTTTGTTCTGATAATATGTGGGTCTGTACCTGGATTTAGGATGGCTTTATTTGATTACAAGACTCTTAGTGATGCTTTCTGCATTTCTTTTCTTTTAGGTTTTGCAGTTTACCTACCCTGCTGACCCCATTGAATAGCAATCTGATAATTAAAACAAATTGGACTTGCACTTTTTACATTTGCATGTTCATAAATCTGATATGAGAGCTCTCCAACATGTTCATGCCTTTTGAATTGTTTTGGACATTCATTACTGTTACATTCTTTGAAGCAATTGCTACAAGTTTAGTGTCTCATTGGAGGATGTGTGACTTGTCAGAAAACCATTATGTCTGCCAGGTAGCCATTTTAGAAATCCTTTTGCCAGGACAGTTTCTGTGATTTTTTTATGATGTTTGGTCCCTTTTAGAGAATGTTTGTTGTTCAATTTCCGACCTGTCGGAAATCCAATATGGCCACCAGGACGCCATCTTTAAATTCCTTTAGAACATTTTATCTCAAGAACTATTAAAGTGAATGCAGTGGGATGTATATTAATGTAATCTTGCATTGGGTCAAAGATTTCTTAATAAATATGACCATCATTTATGAAAGCTCAGTACAGTTGGCTTGTATTGAATAAAAATTAATATGGAAGCACTCGTTTCACAATAATTCTTGCATGGATTTCCTTGATCTTTTGCTATATTTTGATCTTATATGTGGCCTGTGTGGTATTCCTTTTGAGACTGACAGGTATCGAGCAAGCTGTGGGATTAGTTCCTGACAGCTCAACAACCATACATTTTGCCTCATACCATCATTCACTATGTTTTTAACCAGACATATATGATAAGAATTTATGGCAATGTTGAAATTTAAACAAAATTGGCATATAGGTTCTGCAACAATTTTACTAGAAGTTGTGAATTGCAGCCCATGATGTCGCAGGTCATGCTTGGCAGCTGAGCGTCATGACCCATGGGTCACTTGTTAATTTTTTTGTTCACTCTTGCAAGGGACCTCTCATGTTGCCTTATTTGTACACTAGAAAAATGCAATACATAATTTTCAACAAAGCTCTGCTTGGGATCATGTGCTACTGTTTTGAAGTTTCCATGGGGACCACAACATTAGCTGTTACCTTATTTATTTTGAAAGAGTATCTTATATCTCTAGTTACATTGAAGGCATTCACCTGAGAAACCTTTCACTTGAGATCTTCAAGGCTACAAGTTTCTCTGTAGAGCCTGTTTCTCCATAGAACCGGTTAATTTCTCTCATCTATTGCTTAGTTTGTTAGATAAATCTGCAGTAGCTGTCCCTGTTGGTTCTGCATTGTCATTTGACAAGTCTACTCTAATCCCCTTATGTCCACCCGTTTTTTGCTATGAAAATATTTTTCTAGTTACATTTCAAGGGAAACACAAAAAGGTGTAGAGGATTAAAGGACCTAATTTTAAACAAAGTAATTAAATACATACCTTACACCTTATTTAAGGAACAAAATTATTTGAAAATTTGAGAAATCTGCAGTAGCTGTCCCTGTTGGTTCTGCATTGTTAGTTGACAGGTCTACTATAATCCCCTTATGTCCACCCAGTTTTTGCTATGAAAATTTTTTCTAGTTACACTTCAAGGGGAACAATTAAAGTGTAGAGGATTTAAGGACCTAATTACAACCAAGTAATTAAATACATACCTTACACCTTATTTAAGGAACAGAATTATTTGAAAATATGAGAAATCAGTCTACATTTTACAACACATCAGACCCATTTATGGCGGTTAAGGTCTCTGGTCACATGCAAAAACAGCCTCAAATGACAGCTTCTGATTGGATGATGTCATGTAAACACACTAAAAAATATACCAGCTAAAACAAAGATGGCTACTCATGAAGGAACACATCATATCTACCAGATCATTGTGAAGAGACAAAAATGTTGTGAAACATGAACTGGGGATTTATTGTAAAATTCTTAATTGCCATATTAGGTTGTCACTTCCATATGTATTTTCTCAGAAATTATTGAAAAATATAAACTACAGAAAACAGAAAATTATCTACAAAAGCAAAGTGGACAGCAGGTGATGAAAGGGACTGTAGTCCCTGTCTTATTATATATTAAGATATTTTATACACAGTATAGGAGTATTTTAGGTCTTGATTAGATATGTAAAAGGATGATAAAATAATTCTAAAGCAATGTTCCCTTTCATCTGTGATTAATGGATGATTTTACTTTAAATGTTCAGGGTATAAACTTTTAATTATTAGTCCGTCGTAGGAAAAGAAGGAAGAGAAGAGGTAAGATGGAGATAATGGTGTCTTTTATGTAATTATGATTATGGTTCAAATATTTTGTCACCACTTTATATACAGGTTGTACAGCACTATATAAGTGGGTTGGGTATTTTATTTACATGTAAATACATGACAGTAACAATGGCGGTGGAATTCATTCATTATGCATCAAGTGCATGGACAAAAAGAGAAACATGGCTGTGTATTATATCATGTAAACAATATTAATAAGAAGACAGGCAGAGGCTGCCCTGCTGCCAACTGGGGAATGAAATGTGAACTGCAGTTTAGAGCAAGATACAAGCTTCTGTAGAGTAGGGTCTCAAAGCTGGGAGGTCGTGAGTTCAAATTTCAGAGCAGTGAGATTTTTCACGGTCGGCCCAAATCCAGGGCGAGTGCTCTGCTGGCTTAATTGGGAGGTTGTACCCCACAGCCATGTATCACTCACAAATGAGTGCACCTTTGGAAATTCTATGGTGTTAAGGACCCAGCAAAGGGGATGATTACACACCAAGAACCTGCAGGTGTGGTAGACACTGGGCCTAGGTGACACCAGGATACATTATATCATGATAGGAAGGAGTACTACCACCCTGTAACATCATCCTGAATGGAAATGGAACCATGCTGATGTACATACTTAAGGATTAAACAAGACAGCATAAAAATGGAGGCTGTTGCCTATACAAAAAAAAATTCTGTGGTTTAATTGTTTCTCAAAAAGGGCAGTTAACACATCCTCTCCTTTGTTGGAAACAAGTTTGTGGTCAGCCTTTCATTGGAAGATAGTCTTTCAAGATGCACACATGACTTTGACCATTTCAGGAATATATACTGTGGTTGGCATTATTTTTGCGACAGATTTTATAAGAGGAATTAGAGCAAACAATGAAACCTTCACACAAATTCACAAGAATTACACAGATTTGATGTTATAATAGGTGGCCACCAAATTGTAATTATAATGTACAAACCAAAATAAAAGGTGTTCCAGTCATTTTTAACTGTCAACAAAATAATTTTTGAACTTATATACTTTGGGTAGGTTCCAGTTTGTGGATATCAAGAAAAGGGAACCATCACAAAAGGGTGAAAAGCAAATATCACAAAAATTTTACTTTGTAAATATTAGGCATACCACATTATATGAACATTGAGGTGTTATCTTTTGGTTAGCGTTATGGTGTCTGTTACTTGGCATGACCTAGCAAAAGTTCTGATGAGGAGGATACATTACCTGGGACTTTGTATGATAAAATTTACAATAATCTTGGTTAGTTTTTCTTAATTGAATTGTGTCAGCTTCAGCCCCCAGCCAGGTGTAAGATTAGGCATGATAACCTGTATATTCTTGTTATCTCATGTCACACTCAATGATATTGCTTTTCTCAGTAATATGAATATTTTAATTAAAAATGCCATAAACTTGTTCAGCCAGAGCGTGAGTTGGAGAAATGCAAAGTTTAGCAAAGTAACATAAGTTTACAGAGGTTCTCCCTTGAAGAAATTTTATATACTTGTTCATTCTGACAGACCCCATAGTAACACCATACGGTTGAGTAAAGGTCTCAGAACTGGGAGATTAGGAGTTTGATTCTCAGCTGAGGAGATTATTCAATGGTCAGTAGACTCAGTACCCACACAGGGTGATACAGGCTTAATGTGGAGGCTGTGCCCAACATTTGTGTTTCACTCACAAACGAGTATGCCTGTCAGGGGTTAATCAAATGATGACACAATCCAGGGCCTGCATTAGTGGTACATCATGGAATTCTGCAGATGTACATAGTAATTAGTTAAACAAGGATTTAACAATGGAGGCTGTTACTTAAAAAACATGTGGTAAGCCAGTGTGCTTTCAGCTTAAACAGGGTTGACTTACCCAGGTCGAACCCCTAATACAGTATTAACCTTGCACACCATAAAAGAGATCGGATGGAAAGGTCAAGTAGATACCGGCTTTTTAACATTTTGACGAGTTTATTTGTCTGTCACGTAAAAAATGAATTTTATTCATGAAAAAAATTAACATGTCTTGTAGCTATTTAAATAAGACTGATGAAGGTTTATTTAAAAGAAGAAAATTGGACACTGCATATAAAACATTCAAAAAGGCAACCATTATAATTGTATCAGCCAAAACCAAGTTTTGCAAATTCTATGTTTTTGACCGGGTTCCACCGCCAAGTTCATTTCTGGAATAGAGCTCTAAGACCACTGGACAGATTTTTCCAAAACTTTACACAATTATTGGGTCACATGTGAACTTGTGCCAAAATATTTCCTGTCTCCAGTGTGTCCATCTGTTTTGACACATTAACCCAAATATCTTCGGACTCGTTTGACCAATCAGGCTAAAAAATTTGCACAAATGTAGCCCTTGGATAGCTTTATCACATACATAAAAATGGTGGCACCACCTGCAACCATTATTGCACAGTGTCATCTGGCTTGGGGTAAAATCACTCATATCTCTGCAATTGTTGGACTTATCCACCTGAAATTTTGCATGTGTATTCATCCTGGATAGCTTTCTTGATTTTATGACAGGTGGCTCTGCCTACATTCATGTTCAGGCTGCAGAAATCCAGGCTTATATCTCAGGACTGATTTGACATATCCCCTGAAATTTTGCACATGTATAGATTTCACATAGCTCTTTTTCATGCGCAAAACTGGTGGCATCACCTGCAACAATTTTTGCACAGCATCCATCTGTTTGTCTGCCATTGGATAAAATCACTCATATCTCGGTAGTGGTTTGACTTATCTGCCTTAAAATTTTGCATGTATATACATCTTGGAAAGCTTTCCCTATTTTGTGGCAGGTGGTGCCACCTACATTCAGGTTCAGGCTGCAGACATCCAGACTTATATCTCAGGACTAGTAGGACTTATCCTCCTGGAATTTTACATGATTATAGATCTCACATAGCTCTTTATCATACGCAAAACTGGTGGCGCCACCTGCAACAATTTTTGCACAGCGTCCATCTGTTTGTCTGCCATTGGATAAAATCACTCATATCTCGGTAGTGGTTTGACTTATCTGCCTTAAAATTTTGCATGTATATACATCTTGGATAGCTTTCCCTATTTTGTGGCAGGTGGTGCCACCTACATTCACGTTCAGGCTGCAGACATCCAGACTTATATCTCAGGACTAGTAGGACTTATCCTCCTGGAATTTTACATGATTATAGATCTCACATAGCTCTTTATCATACGCAAAACTGGTGGCACCACCTGCAACCATTTTTGCACAGCATCCATCTGTTTGTCTGCCGTGGGATAAAATCACTCATATCTGGGTAGTGGTTTGTCTTATCGGCCAAATATTTTGCATGTATATACATCTTGGAAAGCTTTCTAGATTTTGTGGTAGGAGGCGCCACCTACACACACATTTCAGCTGCAGACATCAATGCTAATGTGCAACACACCTCACTGTATTTTCCCTTGCCACTCAATCCATGCCTCATTTCACCCATCCCACTCTGATTTTGGCGGATACACTTATTCTAGTTTATTAATGTTTTATCCAGACCATAAATCATATATATCTGCAGCTATATCTTTTTTTTTCCTATGAGACTAATGCAGGATCTGATTATGAACTGGAGGTGTTATAAAGAGTTTTAGAAAGCTTTGTTATGACACCTTATTATCAGAGACAGACAGATGGAGGGCAGACAGTTAGCTAATTTTGTTGGTGCAGACACCAGACATATCACAAAGAAAATCCTAACTCCAATAAAAGGTGATAAATCAGCTGCTCACAAAATGAGAAAATATGAATAAATAATCACTGGTCCCTGTTGACAGCTTATAAAGAACAGTTAATTTGATATTTTTCACATTTTTGCATTTTAACACTTGTTATTTTAGGCATTCAGGTAGTTTAAAGCAAAGATATTGAGTTCTTTCTTGAAGAAATATTATTTACTTGTTCAATCTGCACAACAGTGCCCTGCTTTAAGAGATTTAGGAAAAATATTTAACACCTGGTCCCTACACAAAGTCTGTTCAAACCCAGTTTGTGTTTTCCATCCCAGAGGGAACATGTCATGTCCACTGATGTATGTGGCCTTGGTCCTTACTTTACTACCTATTTTAACCAAATATATTCTACAGTTTAAAAGTATTTTTACTACTACAGATTATAAGAAAGTTTTTCATCTCATTGTGTCTGTAATGAAGCTGATAACGTGGCGCATCTTTTTTATTTTTTATTCATATATTTTATGTTCATCCCCTTAAGCACAAGGCTTTTAAGTAGGGTTTGCACAAATACACGAGTATTAAAAGCAGCAGTCAGTATATAAAATTATTACTGCTAATGATGTAAGATGGGTAATAAAATATATATAATAAAATCCACCAATGTTTAATTTATAATGGCACCTCTTTCAGCGCAGGATCTTGAGCATTATTAATAAACTTAATAATATTAATTATACTGAACATTATTTAAAATCATAAAGATAATTATTAATGTACTTGCAGAGGTGTACACAGAGGACCAGGTGTTGACTGTGGATGAATCGCAAATCTTCAAGCCACCCAGTCAGTTACAGGTCCCGGAAACACCAATCTCAAATAGTGACTCTGCCATGTCAGCTCCAGACAGTGATTTGGATGACTCATCAAGTTCCGATTATGAGAAAGAAGAAAAACACATCGTGATCGAAGACAAACCAGCGGTGACGCAGCAGACGACAGTTCCGCCTTGCACCCCACCCCAGCAGGGTCTCAGGCAGAACTCGCCGCAACCTTCACCCCCTCCTGTGCCAATTCCATCATATAAAAACAAGAAGCCACCTCCACTGCAGAAGGTATGTATGTTTCTTTTCACATAATTTCTATCAATTCAGGAACTTCTGAATATTTTGGAAATTTGCAAGAATAATAAATTATTGCAACATTTAAATATTAATGAACAAGTTTACATGTTTTAAAGTCATCTGAGCTATACAGGTGGCCATTTGAGGTCTTGGAATTGTTAATTCTCTGAAAAAAATGTTATTGTTTTCAGATTTTGTCAGAGAAAAAAATGTAGAAAATAGTAAGAACATAAATTGAGTTTTAAATAATTTATTAGAAAGGCATGTCTCATAAATATTAGAACATGAAACAAGCAGCTATATCTAGTTCCATATTTTAGTTATTTTAAAAATAATATAGTTATTACTATCAGATCTTTACTATCAGCTATTTTTTTTAGCAGAATGGCTTATATTGGGAAAGAAAAGCTGATGCATCATGCAGTTTCATTTATAAAACTAGCCCCAGTGAAGCACAGACCAAACTAGCAGGAACCTCCTTTGATGGATGTTATAAACTGTGTTATAAACAACATTAGAAACCCCTGGATTTTCAAATCCAATGTCTGCTAGACCTGAGGACTGTTAACATTAATTTTGGTCATTATTTTAACAGCTAAGTATGATGGATTGTAATGATTACCTTAAATGTTTCAGTGTGATGGTGATGTGTTCAAGTACGACTCGGGACGCGTTACCCCGACAACCAAATTTTCAAGGTAGGGTTTAATTACTCTTTTAATTATTATTTATTTCAAATGATCATTTATTTTAAAAATGAATTAATGTTGATGGTGGGATGAAAAAATAGATAGAGAAACAGAATATAAAGAAAAAGTTGAACAGTTTAGAAACATAAATATGATTACTAGTTTCTATTGGACAGAAGGACTTAATAATGCATGAGTACATCTTTTTTTTTGCAGTTTAATATGAGTAATGAATAATACATAAGCATTTGTCAATCCATTCACCAGAGATTTGTACAAATTTCTATAATGAACTTGTTTTAACAAATAACAGGTTCTAAGAATTAAATAGTATGTGTATTTATTTCTTAGTCCATGTGTCACACCTATAAATCTTTTAAACCCAAGTAACCCATCATCCTTTTGCACAATAATTTGAATTTACTCATTGAAAATAAAGAATAAATCATTGATTTGCATATCAATTATTTTGCTGCGAATCAAAAACAGTGAATTACTTAATGCATGTAAATATGTTTTCTATTTCTGCCAATTTTCAATTAATACTATATTTTTCATATGCATACTGATAATTCTACAAATTAACTTTCTTTGATACTGCTAGTCATGAATGAGGAATATAAGTATATGCAAATAATTTGATTTCCATTGATGATATCCATGGTACAGATTGGTGAACCTATAAGAATGGTTGTTGCATTTGCATTCCTTTGCAGTCAATCAGTAATCAGGAAGAACTAATGCATATGTATATCATTTCTTTTTCCACCAATCAGATCTGAGGACCAACCAGACAAACCTAAAGAGAAGCCACCAAGGCCACCTCCTCCATATTCCCCATCAATACAGACCAGCACAGATTCAGCGTTCGAGTCCCTGCACCGGGCAAACTCCACGGCCAGCACACTGACCATGGCTGGCCGCACACTGAGCAGGACAGCCAGTGAATGTGCTCCAAAATCTGTGCCCCCGATGCAAAGGCAAAGGACAGAAGGGCAGCCTAAAACTCCTCCTTGGAAACAAGCTGCTGCCAGTTTCAAGGTAAATGTTAATTTGTTTTTAATTGTTGCAAAAGAGAAATATTTTATTTTACTGAAAGTATAAATAATAATAATAATAAATGCAACAATCCTGCTTTAAATTGAGGATTTGAGCATGGCCCACAAACTGTTATTCTGCATTAAACTTTGCTGTTAAGTCCCCTTGTCACCAAACTCTCCACAGAGAGATTCTCACCTGAACCCTGTATCTGGTGTAGTTAGTTCCCTGTGCCCTGCTGGTTATTTCTCCCATTTTCTTGAAACCACTCATGGGGGCTGCCATTTTGCAAACACACTAAAACCTGAATGTCACATGTCTAATGTCGAAATTATGGGTTTACCATTTGTAATGATAATGGGTGAGGGACACAGGCTAGTGGACAAGGCTTTGGGCTATGGAGCAGAAGATCCCTGGTTCAAATTCCACTGGTAGGTGAGGGTAAAATGGTGAAATCACAATAGAACCTCAGATATTCACTCTAATTTCATAATGACAGGTAATGGCTTCAGGATTATCCCAAGTCCCTTGTATATAGAACCTGACAGCTATGGCTTAATTATGTAATATCAGTCTGATCCATTCGTATGGATCCTTCAATTGATTCACCCATGAATTATAGTAATTATTCCCCATCCCACACTGCCAAAAACAATTTTATTGACAAGATTCATTTTCTTGCCATACTCCCCATAATTTTCTTTCTCTCTGAAAACTAAACTTATGGCAAAAGAACTTCTAGGGAGTGGGGCAAGGAAATTCTTGTTATGGTTAAAAAAACTTCTTTAAAAGAGTTTTTTTCGTCTAATAAAATCATTTTTCTGGCTATCAGAAAAAGATATATTATGGCAAGAAATACCTTCTATTATGATTAGGAACTTTTTTCTTATGACACATTGATATATCTTGTATTAAGAAAATCTAGATATATTAACTTGACTTCAGGTATACTGCATGTAAATCAAATAATTTTTTTTAATAAGAAAAATAATCTCTTCAAGAAAATTGGTTTTGGCCATGCATTGGGCCAGCCTTCCAGAAACTTCCATTGATGTATGTGTGGAGATATTGTATGGACAGACAAACAGATGTGGTCACATATCTGCTGATAAATATTGAACTGAATGAGTCAAGACACTTAATAATAAGTATGGCCCTTGCCAAATGTGGTTAAAAGCTGAAGAGACAGAATTATGTCTCCTGATCAAGAGGAAGTCTTATCAGATGCAGACATTTTGACCGCTAGACAAGTTAATCTCAGCGGAACAAACACCAGACCTCTATAGGAAGAGATGTGAGATATGATGTCTGCATGCCACGCTGCACTGACGGCTAATTGAAACAATATTCAATGCCTGGTCCCTTAGTAAACAAGATAAGGATCTGTCAGACCAAACAGATGTGATACATTCTGAATTTTAATATATGGTCCCTGTAGAACTGCAGTATGGAGAGGTGTTGAAAGCTCCAGTGTGTGGCACTAGAGTGCAATTTAAAATTGATAATATGCATATAAATTTGCTGTTTATCATTATAATATTAGCTGCACTAAAGGAGTAGAACACACTGGCAGAGTTGGTAATACCTATCAAAGTATTTGAATCTTTTAAATGTTGTACCTTTAATATCTAAGGAGACAAGTTATTTAACCAAAATATGAAGAAGTATATAAAAGGTTGTAAAATACAAATGTTTTGCTTATCAGAACATTTTGCATCCTTTATGGTGTTTATAATTATTGAATGAAAAACCCCTCAACCTCAGTGATGATCACATTAAACTAGAAATACTTGCTACATATTTCACAGTACATTATAACACATAAAAGTGGTGCATACTGCACATTGCAGCTACAGATTACATTGTTAACCATTACACATAACATTGCTACTTATTACACATTACATTACTGCAAATTACACATTTCATTTACATATTACATTGCTACACATTTAATATTTTGTTACTACACATTACATTGCTACATATTACACATTACATGGCAAAACATTACACATTGCATTGCTACATATTTCACATTACATTGCTTCACATCATATATTACATTACTACACATTACATATTACTTTACTACACATTACATTGCTAAACAGTACACATTGGCAGAGGAGGGACAGGATGTTGCAGCTACAATGGATATTAATGTATATCTTCACAAACTTTTGTCATTACAGGCTTTTCAGACGAGTCGTGAAGACAAGAGTGACACTGGGTCCATCATCTCCACGATCAGCAGCGAACTTAATGGATATGCACAGACTGCAAGCAATACCATCTCAGAACTGCTCGGTTAGTACCAGTATGATATCATCTCCATGCATATACCAGATAATTGCACCATTTCCTCCCAGTTTCATTCACTCCATTCTGACTGGAGAGAATATTTAGTGAAATAGTGTCCAGGCTTTTAGAGGTGGTGGTGCATGTACAGGAAATCATATTTCATAAAACATAAACTTCATTCTTACTGGCTCTGCTGATATTGTATGGCCATAAATGGATGAAGCTGCTTGATCAGAGAATATCTGATGCATTTTCTATGATGTAGTCTAGTATTAACCAGATAAACTCCAAAAATAGCTCAGTTATTATTCCTGTTGTATTAAATTTTAGTTTCAACCTAGTATTATCTTTTGAAAGGGAGAATAAGAAAACATTCTATTCAAGGTTTAAAACCTTAACCCCTCTCACCACTGTGACATGAAAACCTCTTTTAACTTATCTTCATTCAGTGTAATAATGCAAATAACTCATTCATGGTGATATCCATTTCTGCTAGGAGAGTTTGCTTAATTCATGGATTTACCATTTCTGGTATACCCAGAATCATTTAGTTACATGCCAGGAAACAGGTTTTCTGTAGAATCTACCTTTGACAATTCATATGACAATTCAAGAAATTACAGTCCTGAAAGTTACGTATACCAAAAATATTAAGACTGCATCAAACAGACATTGTCTCAATGTTTCATTCAGTGTGAAAGTTCATCATCCAAAACCTACCTTCACTGCCTTAGAGAGTAATTTATATCACAAATTAAAAACTGGCTGATATAGCTGGCATGCAGTATGTGCATTATAGCAGTGGAAAGCAGCTTGTGGAATGCGGTATAGATTCTCATGGGGTATTTATAAGGAAGGCGGGAAAAAATCAGTGTGGAACAGTTGATGATAATTAAAACCCACCAATTCTCCCTACATCAGTAGATAAAAAAAACGCATGGTAACCAGGTCCTGTGGTGGCTGTACTGCAATTATTCAAATCTAATTCTCTGCTAAGATGTCTCCTTCTGTATATCGCATGCCATACACTAATTGCAGTTTTAGACATGAACCTGCCTTTGGGTGTTATGCCAAATCTTGTACATTAGGTATGAGACTCTGTTAGTAATCATAAAACTTATTCAGTGATCAGTTTTCTCACACTCACTTTTCCTTTACTTAACTTAAAGTTTTCCACAACATGCTTTATGCATCCATTTTATGCATGGAATCATGTTTAATTACCCACAAATGTAAACAAACCTAGTATTCTTAGTTAAGCTTGGAAGAACTTTTTTGCAATGAAGTTTTCACTACATGTCACTCCTTGACCACAGTTCGGAATATCATGCCTTTTAGTTCTACTAACTTGACCTCTCCACTTAAAGTTATAAAAATTCTTAGTGATATTACTTAGTTTGCTGCAACAAGCACATTTATCAGTGGCCATCTTTAATTATTGGTTCACATTTAGCTTCACATAAATTTGTTTATTTGGCTTAATAAATGCTTTCTTTTACTTCAAATATTTAACATTTATGCATCAGTGTGAAAACTAAAGTGAAAATCAAACTAGGATGTCCAGAATATTTGCTAAAAAATATTGACAGCCTGTTTTTCCTGGTCTGTGTACAGATAATCTTTTCCTAAAGAAACTCATCATAAAACACTGCATGTAATTTACAAGTTAGGCTGAGCTGAAGCCAAAATGTAACAGAATTGTAAAAAAGTACAATTTCACAGATATACCAGTTAGGTTATGTTTTGTACCAGCAATTTTATGATGCAAATGCAATATCTGGTGGTAAACCAGAATGGTATAGTGACTTTCACCTTTTACAGACTATCTTTCACTGCAGTATATATACAAGAGTGAATTTAAAAGTGTTAGATAATGGGAAATTAAGTGTGGTAGGTTTTCTTTGAAAAGTGCAGTTTTCCCTTAGCAGATGATTCATGACATTTAAAACTCAGCATATTCCCTAATATTAGAAATTTTAGGGGAAAATGTTCATCCAACTCAACTCCTTTTGTTTTTTTCACTGAATAAAACCCAATGTATTAAGGCCAACTGCAGTATATAAAAATAAAGTGTACATGTTTGTAGATCCTGTTTTAAACTTGCGATCTCAATGTATATATGTGATTTTTACCTTGAACTTTTCTGTAAAATAAATCTTTTATAGTGAAGGAGAGAAAGGTCAGGAAAGAAAACACTTTCAGTTGGAATGAAAGCAGATAAATAATTTATACATGAAATCCATCCATAAATATTTTATGTTGAAGGAAAAAAAGGTAAAAAAAAACATTATTTGGTATGAAAGAGTACAGTTAATTTATACAGAACATCCATAGCCAACTTTTCAGCTGGAGTTGTAACTCATGAACCAGTTCTCTAATAAATATGTTTACTTTGTGTTATAAACTGGTAGTTCATAACCATTAAGAAAAAAAAAGGTAAAAAAGAGTGAGCCACTTGCAAATTTAGATTTGTACCATCCTCTTTAATGCTGTTTCTCTGCTGGGGAATAAATTTGCGTCTCCTTTTTATTATTTGAAGGCCTGAGACCCAGGTTGAGCAGTAAATTGAAAGCAGGTAACACCAGCCTCTGCCTGTCTCTATTCCTTGTATGATTTTGAATGTTACTTTAATGTGCATTGGGGGGTGTACGTCTGCTGACATATGCTGTGTTTATGTTCTTCCCCTTATGTAATGCTATTCAATATATCAGATCTTAGCCTTGCATTTCTATTATTATTATAATTTTCATTTAATATTATTATTATCATTATCATCAGTATTATGAAGGGATGTATGTTGTGGAAGTGTTTGCCTCCTTAAATTGTTGTAATTCTTCTGTAACGTCCATTAAACCATGCTATGCCTATTACTGGAAGTGCATTTTATCGCAGTTTATGTGATGTTATTATGGTTACCAAGTTGCTATGGAGACCATTTTACTTTGGTTACAATATCACTATGGTTACCACATTACTGTGGTTATGGTATTTCTGTGGTTACCATGTCATTACCATGCTCAACCATGCTTAGTCTTAGTTTGAAATATTGTATACAAATACATGAGTTTTTACTTCAGTGAATTCAGCTGTCTAAATTTTTTGTTTAATAAGCAAGAATTTACTGAGGATTTTAGAACCTCTTATATTTTATTATAAAAATGGAGGCAGTGAAGTTGAAATAACATATATCATGTTAAATATTGTAATCATAACCTCATGACTTCCATTCGATCATGCCTTGATCATTATGTTTTATTTTGTGTACTGTCAAAATGCTTGCCTTCAGATCTGAAAAAGGCTAAGTTGGACACCTAAAATGTCTTTTTTAACAAAGACGTTTGAAACAAATTCTGAAAAAAATGAGTATGGTATTTACCGGTGTAAGGTTGTTAAAGATTTTTTAAGTTGGGTCATATTTGCTATAAATATTCCATCATTCATGTAAAGATGGATTGATGTTGGAAGCTGCCACCTTCCAGAGTCACTCCATCTGATTGGTTAAAAGTTAAGGCTGCCATGAGACCCTTTATATTCTTTAACCAATCAGATGACACAACTGTAGCCATGAGAATGTATGGCTGGGATATTTTTAAAAGATCATACAACTGTCCATTTTATAAAAACATCAATTTAAAAATTCATGATTTAAAAAAAATGCATAAAAAAATGTTTAAATGCTAGTTTGTGTATTAAGGCCTGATGGGGTGATATATTCATTTGATGTTATGAAGATGTCAGTTTGATATATATTTATTATATATTTATATTATATATTGTTTGACCCACTTTCCTTCTTATGGTATTGCAACAGGGACTGTATCAGGTATCAAGTGATGTACTACTGGCATGCTAGCCTCTGTAGGGCTCCAGTCATGAATGTTCTTACCATATCATAATTTTGTATGATTTGTTGCACTTGAGCCACTGACTGCCTGTCCTAGGTGTTTGCCACAGCTTTTGCGTACATGTTAGACCATAGTGATACAAATACGAAACTAACCCTGAAATCCTCAGTTGGCTCTTGTTGAGTAGTGTCTGAGATAAGCTTCATAGAAAGCCCCATCCTTTGCTGTCCCTTGTTAGTTTTCAGTGGCTGTATATTGTATAGAATATACCATGTATGACTTCAAATGTTGCAAGTAATATGAAAAAAATGCACTCCATCTGATATTGTCAGTTCTGCTTACCTGTTTAAGGGAATACTTGTATCCAGGTCATACAAATATAGTCTTATATTTTATATCTTTGTTGGATAGACATTCATGTATATATAGTGAATATACTTCAGTTGATGCACATTACACTGTTGATATTATATGCACAATTTTGCAGCATTTTTTAAGGTAGCAAATTTTCATTTATTTTCTAATTAGCCCATTTTTCTTTAGTTGAAATTGAATGAGTTTTACTTCAATATCAATGCACTTGCATGTGCATATGTCAAAACAATATATACAGAATTAATTATACAGAATTGTTAAATATTATTTTGTTGAGTGTGCAGTTTTAGGATTTTACCAAGTATATGTGTGTGTGCTTGTGTGAGTGCAATAACAAGAAAATAGGAATCCTCAAATTGTCAGAGGATTATCAGAAGGAAACTTATTTTAAAGCTGAAATGGTAAAATCAGTATTTACTTCAAATATAATTTCAGGCCAATACTCCACTCCTGTGGAATCAGCTTTCTTTCTGGATGGTTTCTTAACCCCTTAAAAGCCCTTTTTGTCTTCAAAAGTTATTGTTTTGACACGAAGCACCCAAGAATTTAGTGTCTAATTTATAAACACAAGTCTCCCTGTTATTATTGTTGCTTTTTCTATTTTTTTCTGTCATGTATTGATTTTTGGCAGATTTTAAAACCCTTAAATGAGGATAATCGTGAATAAATAAAGGTTGTTAAATGAATTAAGCGTCAGAGGAAACTTTTGTTCATTCTTTGAATTCTTTAATATCTCAGTCAGTTCATTAATGTTCTGTTAAACTCGTGACATTTCTCCCATAGAAAATTCTTAACTTCTTTTCCTTTGTGAGTTTTTCTTTGGGGAAAATATTATGACTAATTGAGATTGCTTAGTTATATGCATATGGAGTATAGTTCAAATCTTGTCATATTTAGATGTTTATATATATACCAAGATGCACTAAATTCACTTCAGTATATGTATTTTGGATTTGTTTGTAAAAAATATATATTAATTCCTTACATTTCAAAAGTTTTATCTGTTGTTGGTGTTAATTTAATAATATTTCTTTCTCTTGCAGGAAATAATAACAAGACTCAGACAACACCAACCCCTCGACAGACTAAGCCATTTGCACCACTTGGTAAATATATTTTGTATTTTTTTAAATATTTTAAAATGAATGTCTTTAATATGAAAATTTAAGGAGAAAATCATATTTTCAAAATTGGCATAAAATGTTTTGACTGAATATCTTGTTTTTGGTAGTAAATTTTGTGGTTTTATTCAAACTGTTAAATGGAGAATATTAACTCTTCATTCATGAAGTCAAGAAAGATGTTAGTGCATGAATCACTTGACTTCACCATTCTTGACTTCTTTAATGAAGAGGATTGCTATCATACATAAAAAAAAAGTTTAAGCAAAATCCATCTAAGTGCATTATCACCACTTTATAATTCAGTGAAATGTACAATAATATGTACCCTGAGATGGTAACGTAGGTAAGAAGACCAAATTATTTTGAATTTTCAGTGGACTGTTCATTATTTTCAAGGAGTTTATAAGATAGAAGGCTTTCATTTTTCAAGGAACGAAAATGTTATTTATTATTTTAAATTTTTATAGTGTTTTAAAATTTAATTATAGAAGATGCAAGAAAAGAAAGTGACAGAACCACCTAGTGCTAATCTTAGAATTTCAGTATATATTTGCTGTAATATAAATAAAAGAGCAAGATCATGACACAAAAAAAATGCCCACTTCAAATTATATATCCAGAAGATGTAATTTACAAACTGAGCTAGACCTACAAAACAAAAGATTTAAGGTCTATGCCTTACAGATGGTTGTATCATGATTATTTAGTCTGTATTTACTTGTTAAAAGTCCAATCTGGTCAAACCATTTGATTAATTAGAAATCTGCATTCCAGAGAATATAAGCTTCTTGCATGCCAGGGGTCCTTATTGTGTTTTGCATTCACTTATTCGGCCCATATTCACAGGTTCATTTGTATATATATATTTCTTTATGACATTTCTGAATCTGGATCATGTACTTGATCCAAACCAAAATCTAATCATTTCTTCTTTTGCCTATTCCTGAAATGCCCTGAAATTTTCATGAGACTCTATTCAAGATAGCATGAGTTACGTTGTGAACAAACACACACACAAAGACACATAAACAGATATGAATGCATACCTACCTGGCGGAAGCTAACTTTCCACGGTGATCACAATACCATTTGGTACATGTGACCTCTCGTTTTTATATGCCCATCTTATGATTGGAGTATTATGGTGTAACCACCATCCATCTGTCCATCTGTTAACTTTAAGTGTAGCCGTGATAACTATTTTACTGGGGCTTTGATGGATTTTCACCAAATTCACCATAGCTACTTACCAACAGATTATCTCACCTGAGTTTGGGGCAACATCCACACATGTTTAATAAGGTCAGGGGTCACTAGGCTACTATGTGAAGAATATGAAGGATTTTGATAAAACTCATCAGAAATATTAATAAATAAAATATATAACGCCTTAGTTTGATTTCCAGCAAATCAATGCATATTTAATGAGGTCAAAGGTCACCTCACACTGGAGGCACCTTTGTGACTTACCGAAAATCCCGTAGAATTTCATGAAACTCATTAAACATATTTACCCATAGAGTTTCTCCCAGAATTGCTTTCTCATCAAAATTATGCATATTAAATGAGGTCAGAGGTCACAGATACACAATGGACATATTATGCACGTTTGCGGTGCTCTTGTTTAAAAGTATTTCTTGTAAGATGATAGTGGTTTATAATCATGCGTGTGTTGTGTAATTGATGTTTACTCTATGTAATGTTCTCATCGGTTATTTTGTTCATTCTTAAACAGGCAACAGGAAAGCTCTGGTTGAAAAATCTGGATTGGTCAAACATGCCACGAGTAAAAAGGAGAAGACAAACCGCCCAGCAAACAGTCATGAGAACAAAGCTAATACAAACAGGTAATTGACAATTTAAAACCACAGGTGTCACTTAACCTTCTCGTCTATGAGACCTAGAAATGAACTAGAAATCTGCATTCCAAGGAATGCAAGCCTCCAGGGTGAGGTCACATTCACTTATTCGCCCATAATTCCAGGTTCATAGGTGCATAATTGACTTAACATTTGTGAATGCTCCTTGATGAGATGATGTACCTGAATCCTTATTATGTGCTGGATATACACTAAAATCTAATCCATTCTTCGTTGGCCCCCCTGAAACGCCCTGAAAGTTTCTTGAGACTCTGTTCATGATTGTGTGAGTTATGTTGTGAACAATCATACACATGAACAGAGATGAAGACATGTCCTCCTGTCTGAGGCAATGCTAAATTTCCTGGCCTTTTTCCCTGTAGTTTGTAGAGTAAGCGTGGATGGGGGATGGATGCCCTCTATAGTGTAAAGTGACTTGAAACAAACTGCATAACATGTAATGAACTTTCCACATGATATATCTTTTCTATAAAAAAACACTATTTAATTAATGAGTCAAACAAACAGGGATGAAAAACAGCCTTGCAGTTTTTCATGTATTGACAGTATTTGATATTATCCTGTATTTGTTCATATCCAGTGAGAACCAGCAGTTCTTGAAAGACATCGTACAGAGTGTGCTTGATGGACAGGGCATCGGATGGCTCAAAGTCAGTAGGGTTCGGAAGCTGATGGAGGATGAAAACTACCGCAACTTCGTGGTCAGTCGAGTAAACACCAACCTGGACAAGAGGCTAAACGAAGATGACCTTTGTATAGAAGATGTTGTAAGTACAATATTAATGTCAGCCTCATTAAGCCTCTGGTAATGTTAATCAGAACAGAAGTGTTATGTATAATATCATTTTCTAGAGTTTCATGAATTTTCTGATGATGCACTTGGGATTTTTGACTAAATTAATAATCAAATATGTTAAATCTCAGATTCAAACATGATATCCTATTTTAGTTGGTTAGAAAGATTTAGGTGTTTAATTGTCCCAGCTTCCGCAGAATGGGAGACATCGATTGGGGTTTGTCTGTCTGTCTGTCCACCAGTTTTCATTTCCATGGGATAATTAACTTTCCTAAATATCATCAGATTTCATTGGAATTTTGGTCAGTGATTGCTCTCATGAATATCTTGGTTGGGATTTGTTTTGGAGTGTCTGTCTGAAAACTTATTATCACCAGCTCCAAATCAAAATCTCCCTTTTGTTCCCAATTCACAGAAAAATTATGATGTGGAGACATCTTCAGGGGATAAGGTAAACTAACACAGGCACTATAAAATGTGGAGACATCTTCAGGGGAGAATAAAAACTAAAACATATTGAGAAGGCAAAAGAGGGACAACAAGAGGTGGAAGCAGGGGACATCCATTCCAAGAATTTGCTTGTTATCATTAAGTTCATGCACGCTTTATCAATTTGATATATATGTGTCATATATAGGCCTTCAGGAACATGCTCAAGTCCAGATTTTAGACTCCAGTAATGGGCTAAATTACCCAGGGATCAAGTGCTGCAGTACCTCCTTCAACACTGAGGAAGGGGGTTTAATATAATGTATATGTTTATATTGATAAGGTCACTTTGCAGATAAGTTTACATTACAACTATAATGAGCCTGATTTCACATTGTAGTGCATCACCAAACCAGTTTTTAAGGGCATGTTGACCCTGATGAAGGCGCTAATTGGGGGACTGGAGCACACATACCAAAACAAAGGTGTTGGAGGAAGTGCCAGTGCTTTCATGGTGCTGGAGATACTACACACACACTACTGGATCAAAGAGGGCAGCAATAAGAGTGACAGCAGTAACCCTTCACTGGTCAGTAAAAATAAGGTGTACGGTAGTAACCTGTTACTAGTCAATATTTATTTAGTTAAATCTGGTAAGAAAAACTGTTGGTACATCTATTTATTATCTTATTGCCTTAATTTTAGACTCTAATCTGTGTTGAGCAATTTCTGATCACTTGCCATGACCTTAGCTTGTAAGATAAATAGTTTTAGATATATGAATAGTTGTGACATGTAACTTGCTGAAGCTGAATATTCAGTACACTTATGTCAGAGTCTTGAGCTATTGGTGTCTACAAATTTATAATATTACCAATTTAAATAGACTTGTATTGAAAGTTGAAAGTCTTGAAGTAACTTTGTCAATCCCTTCAGCTTCAACATGACAGGATTTTATTGTATATCTGTGATTTTATCTGAAAGATAGATTTCCTTTATTGATAATGGAGTTATTGTTTCATAGCAATTTACCTCTTGTTAATTCGTTGTCCAATTGCTAAGTATTTAAAGACATTTGCTGGGAAAATGGAAAATGACACTGGGATATATTTTGTATTGTGGAAAAAGACACTTTTCATTCCCAGCAGTTATAAAAGTAACTCCAAACACATAACTTTTGAAAACTGCAACAAAGACACATTCTACCACTAGTTTGATAAATGAGATTAATATTCATATATTTAATACTTGCATACTTTAGCAAAACTCCCCCTTTGGGAGTCGTGAGAGTTTGGCGTCTGCTGTCACGGAGAGTGCTAAAACTGACACTAGAGGGCAGCAAGAGGAGATGGTCCCTGCTGTGGGTGAGTACCTATCCCATCATGCTTTGCTGTATATGACCCAGTTATCTGCTTTCTGATTGGTTGACATGTTCTGCCAGATGTTTTGTTCAATATGAAATTTACAGTTTTGTTTTATCTGCATTACTTACTGGTGTGTGTTAATATGTGCTTGTAATGATGAAGAATGTGTATATTTTTAATGTTTCTTAACCATACTACCTGCATTTACATATTCTTGTATAGTTACCCTGCTGGAATGGTGTTGAGGTTGCCAAGCTTTATTTGTGCAGTTTACCTTTTATCAGTATTCTTCTACAATGTCTATTTTGGATTTTTGTCAATGTTAATGATTAAAGCTTGCTTTGGTGCATGCTTTCATTCATGTATCTGAATAATATACATATTGGAAACATATATATGTGCAACAGTGAACAGTGCAAGTATTCTGTCTTGTAAAGAGTTTTATGTGATTATAGACAGACAGATTTGTTCCCTGATATAGTCTCCTTAATAAAATGCTTTTTCACTTTGTTAAAAAACATGATAATACATTCATTTATGAGTAAGTGATTAATGGACACCTTTAATTGACAACACTGATGAAGTTACTATTCATGTTAATTAAGGATTTATTGGATGGTTATGTCAGGTAGAATATTACTCTGGATAGTGAAGAGAGAAGTCTTGGGTAGCCAGACGGCAGCTCTATAAAAATTCAGTATCTCACAATTCTACTTGTATCACAACATTTCACCCACTGTACAATATACTCAATATACATTACAGATAAAGAAATATATAACCAATCATGATTGTGTAGATTTTTAAGCCAATGATGTTAATTGTTAATTGAAAGATAATAAAAGTCCCATCACATAAATGTTATTTCAACGCTGTTAATAATGTAACCTGGACAGATCTAAATTGGTAAACTTGTTAAAATATTTGATGTCAGTTAAAGTATTGTCAGTGCATAGATCTGTCAATACAGGAATTTTTAATTGACCACATTGATACAATACCTGACTTTGTATATCTATATATTGGTATATGTATCATAGCAACCAGTAAGAAAAGTGTACAGTCTTCAGCAGTCATGCGCTCCTCTTGATTCCTTACCTTTGATATTATTGATTAACATATAGCTTCAATTGAATACTGAAAATGTGTCAATTTGTAGTATTGATGAAGCTCTGTATGGTTGAATTAAAATTAAAACTAAAAAGGCATCATACAACCTTGTATGGGGCTTAATTGTGTGTACATTATAAGAGAAACTTTTACAGACTTGTGCATTTTCATTCAGATGTAATACACATTTTACTGAATTATAACTTAACAGGACTGATAATCAGATTTATCCAGTAACATCTTAGTATTATGATCTAATATTCAGAAAAAATAAATTCAGTTAAATATATACATCCAGAGGGCAATCAGTGAAGAGTAAACCTCTACCAAGACCTCTGTTTAGAAGAAATAAACATTTCTTGAAAAATGGCAAACAAACATTTTCCTGTACAAGGACTCCTTACCAGATTGCTGTTTTGATGAGCACGCATGCTTCCACTAGACCATCAAGTTACCCAGGAACAATTCAGCGGTGGTTTAAGTAGCATCTTGGGCCAATATCCCTTGATGTAAACCAACCTGATGATTGTTTTGCATTAATATTTGACCCAATGAAATATTTATCATTTAAACATAGCATAGTTTTGTGTCCATTTGTATATGTATTAATTATTATAAAATATAGTTGAATATAAAAAAAGTAAAAAGACGTATTACTATCTTTGTTGAAGCACCAGTGTAGTCAATTCATGTTAATATTTGTGGTCAATGATAACAAAAATTGGATGAATGTTTAAATACTGATGAAAACATATCCTTTGGTTAAGATGTAAGCATAATTATTTAACTTAGATACCTTTTAAAAAGCTGCTAATACATTATGTACAAGTTTAATATTTTCCAAATGTGAAAGGTTACTCTTTCAAGGAGATTAAAACTGTCATGGAATTTGTAAATAGTTATATATATATATATATATATATCAATTTTTTTTTTCACTAAGCAATGGGTTTTGTACATATTGTATGAGACAAAAATGAATATTTGCTGACAAACAAACATTATTGTGTAATGAAAATTCAAATTTTCCAGCTTCATGTTAATATATGCTTGCATTGCCTTGACCTTGACTACCATGACCTTGACCTTTACTTCTGCGACTTAGGCTCTGGCTATTCTCCTGGGTGGCGGATATCAGCGGGTCAAGACCGTTTGCTTAGTCCTCAAATTGACAGTCAGGCATCCAGTACAGGTATTAATTGTACAGCTCGTATCATAATTGTCACCTGTTCATAGATCAGCCACTAATATTAAGTTAATATTGGCCTTATGGGCACTAGATTTGCAATATATATGTGCATGCATGCATGGGGAAATGGTATATGTTGTATGCATGAAAATCACGTAATATTTTCTTTACTGATTGCTCTCTAGTGTATGAAATAAACACTATATTTACTCAGAAATTTATGTATGTATATATTTTTATTTTTTAATTTTAATGCAAAATTGTATTAAAGGTTGGAACTTTATAGATGCCACTGCCTGACCAGTTAATTAAATGATTTTGTGTGGGTGTGTATTTTCAATGGGGTAAATATTTATACAGTTGAGCCATCTTTCCTTAATTTTATGAGGGGGGAAAATAACACACCAAGAATAACTGGAAGAAAAAAAAATTATTCATCAGTGTTTGACACCAGTTGATCAGATTGAAGAATCATGATTATTTTACATTTTAATTTGAGACAAATCCATCACATTTGGCAGATGGCTGAAAATATAAAATTTCAATGCAAGGTATGATTCATACAAAACTGAATACTTTATCAGTTTTTATCAGTGGTACAGTAATGCAGTAGCAAGAAAACATGAAATTTGATCGATAATTGAAGCAGTGATATAATTAATTATGAAAACCAGCATTTTATTCGATAGAATGATTATAACTGTTTTGATGATATATCATTTCTTCTTTCACAAATATTATTTGGGATAAAATTTGGCATGGTAGGTGTCTGTGTGCACACTTAGTGCCACCTGCTGGTGGGGGCTTGCACTAAAGCTGCTTGCACCATTTTGCATTGGTTAGTAGCAAACTTCAGAGTCCATCAAGAACTTAAGCATATTGCAAATGGCTTTTTTGTATAAAAACTGTTTCAATAAAGATGGGACTGTTGAAAGAATTGTCCAAGGTAATGTTATTAGGATAAAAGTTAAACAAACTGACATTAAAGTCAATGAACAGTGCTTTAAATGCAAGTGAATAAAGATAAAAGTAATTGTTTCCATATGTAGAATTGGCCAAAATTTATTTGTTGCAATTTACTAACCATTTTAATGCAATGTTTTATACTCAAGTTGAACTCTTTGATTTCCTGAATGGATAAACCAAATAAAATATGATATATTGAACTTTGTTTGAATCAGTTGGGAGACTGTCACATAGTGATGCACGTACTTAGAATAGATGCTTAGATCAGCTGCCATTTATAGCTTTTTATAGATATGTTGTTTAGAACTGTTTGGCATGATAAGGTGAGTGGCATCAGTGAAAGATTTATGGGCAAGGCATTTTAATGATGCAATTAGTAGTTGGTGTAGTACCTGTTATCTGTGTTATAAGAAATATATGAATTAAATGGTATATGTTTTTGCACTATTCATATTAATGTTTTAGTTTAAATACTCAATTTCAGCTTCTGTTACCATATATTTTTCTTTTCCATGCCAGGCAGAGATAGTGAGATGTATATGTTTATATATGATTAAAATACATGTGTACTTATCAATAACCATTATTCAAGCGATATGAACAGATTTTTTTTCCAGTGATTAGTTTTGCAACCTTTGCAGGGCACATTTCATATTACAGTCAGAGTTTTGAACTTTTTGATTACCAGATATTTCTAGGAATTTTACATATTTTCTGCAAAAATGCATAAAAATATAAGTATATTTTCACCACTTAAACTAATAGAAATTTTCCAGATTCCTGAAGTGTGATGTACCACCATTGATGAATTCTTTTCAGTTAAAAATAATGTTATAATATATTTCATCCTACTATGATTTTAGGAGTTGGGGGGTGGTCCAATCAATGTGTTATTACACTCTCAACTTTGTTGATACACATCCTCTTAATTGCCACAAAACTCCCTGCAGAAAGATTCTCATCTGGACATAGTCCTCAGAAAAGTTTCATCTTGCATCCTGTATCCTTTAAGTGAAACCTGACTGGTTTATTTCTCACAGTTTCTTTAAAAAGCTTGTTGGAGCTGTCATTCGGGTACACACTAAAACCCAGATATCAAAGGTGGCTTATATTGAAATTACTGTATAAATGCTAGCTCATATAATTGTATACAAAGGTTACAGCAACATGGCTGTTATGTATTAATGACCTCTTTGCATAATCAAAACCTGAAGTACATTTCTTACTAGAGCTGCAAATTAGGAATCAAAGACAAGATTAGTTCAAGTTATATTATCATTTCAACCATAACATTTAATTGCCCATTGTTAGTGGTTGCTAAAACAAGGAAAGAAATCATTCTATGTCATGATAATTAAAGTAATTGTGGTTATTTTATCTCTAGTGATTATAGTGATGATGATTAATAAATCTGTTGCAGGATCTCCTGTGGTATTTAATGGGGAGGAGTTTGAGAATATTGAACTTAGAGCTCCTGACAATCAGGTACCAACCAATGGGAATTGTAACCCTGTCCAATCACCAGGGATGTCTGACAGGGATATTGACAATAACGAGATACAAAGAGAGGCCAGTAAGAATCATGCAAACACCCCTGGAGCAAGCACAACTGGGATTGTCATTACAGAAGCTGGACAAGCGAACTTTGAGAGCGGTGACATGCTCCGAGAACTCGTAAAAAATAAAGAACTGATGAGGACACGCAAGAGGGATGCCCTCGGAAAGTACAGCAGCATCGAATCAGAAATGTCTGAAGCGAGTACGCTAGTCAGTACAAGCTCAGATAACATTGATGGAGAGCATCGTCGGAGGTCACGCATTAATCACCAGTCTATACGAAGTGTAATGTCTGACAGTGAGATGGAGCCACACCATGTAAGTTTCAGTCAGTCATACCAGTGGTCTGTAGTATTAACTCCAAAAAAGTTAGCATAGGTTGTGTTCACTCTAGTTTGTATGTTTGATTGTTCACACATTTTATTTATAAGATCTTGAAACATTTAAGTTAAATGTTGCAGAGGGAGGGGCCAGTTTACTGTTTAGCAAAGGAACAAACAGTCTTGGTTTGGGAGGGATCAGTTAAATTCAAGAGTGAACATATATATTCCTGTGTATGAATCATGTGCAAACAACTGATAAATAGAAAAAAGAGCCTGTAACACTGTTATACATACTGGTTACAATGGTAAGTCTATGAACTGTCAATAATATTCTGTAAAATAGCATATTGTTATTATTAATCCTTTTGAGTTTCAGATTTCATTTATAAGAGGAAAAGATAATTCAGAGATAATAGATTGGGGATATATACAGATATAACATATTCTATTAAAATTTTACCTTTGCCCCTTGAAAGACGCCCCATCAGGGTTCAACCCTACTCTCCTAATGGAACATGCCAGTGGTCTTGTTACATTCCTTACACTTACTTATATCAGTCAACCACTGCTTGCATAGGGAGCGTATACTGTTGACCTTTTCTAAGCTAGCTGTTTATACTGGCACTGAGCCAAGCACAGGGCCACACATTATTATACCCCCGTCTTTGACAGGACATTATGGTATACCCATGGTCCATTAGTCTCTCCATCTATTAACTTTTAGTGGCCGTGATAACTTAACAGGGATTTGATGGGTTTTCATGAAACTCACCATAACTACTTACCAATAGATTATCGTGCTCAAAATCAGTTATGGGCAAAATCCAAGGAATATTTAATAAGGTCAGAGGTCTAGGCTCTTTTGTGGTGTTGCTGCAATAACTTACCAGGAATATGATGAATTTTTATCAAACTCAACAAAAAATTTAATCAATATAATACCTTACCTAAGATAGATTTTCAGCTATATCTTTGCATATTTAATCAGGTCAGAGGTCACCAGACTTTGGTGGCGCCATGATGACTTACCAAAAATCTTATGGATTTTCATGAAACTCATATGAATATTTGTCAATACTGTTTCTTACCTGTATAACTTTCATTCTCATCGAAATTTCTGCATATTAAATGAGTTCAGAGGTCACAAGATATGCCACAGGAGTATGATGGACCATTTACAGTGCTCTTGTTTTACCTGTCAGATTGGGGTTAGCCAAGTTTACAATCAGACATGTCTTAGACCATGCTTGACCATTGTACCAGTGTGCATGGCTCCCATGGTGGTTGTCTACAGCAGATGCTCCCTGTGCAAGCAATGGCTAAATGAAATGAATAAGTGGAAGGAATGTGATGAGCAGTGTAGGATTAATCTGTGAAATTTTGTCTTCTTCAGGATCCAGCACCCTTACACAAGACATATAGGTGATCTGTGCCACAATTATCATTTATTATAATAAATTTATACAATTATCAATTGTTTCATCTGTTCACATTGTATATTTATGTACTCATGATTGATTTTGTATAACAATGAACGTATGACTGAGATCTTACAGTGAATTTGGTGCCTTTGTTTTAGGGTCCTGGCAGGAAAAAACGGTCGCCAAGTGTACTCAGTTCTAAAAGCAGCATCAGTAGTGGTTACCGTTACTATGACGGCAAGATGGTTACCCTGGCACCCAACCCTGACAACAACAGGACCTACCTCTTTGAACCGCTTGTTGGTATGTGGAGCATTTTTGCTGATTTTATGATAAAATGCATACTGTTAATATGAGAGTCAATTATCCTCATTATCATATCATTGTAATGGCTGATACAAGGAGATGTTTACCACAGGGCTTATTGATAAAGATATTGATAAAGATATTCTAATTGGTTTAAAAAATTGTTAAAGATATTCTTACTGGATGTATGTTTAATTCATGGATTCTGATTGATTGAATGTTTGATTCATGGATTCTGATTGGTTGAATGTTTGATTCATGGATTCTGAATGGTTGAATGTTTGATTCATGGATTCTGAATGGTTGAATGTTTGATTCATGGATTCTGATTGGTTGAATGTTTGATTCATGGATTCTGATTGGTTGAATGTTTGATTCATGGATTCTGAATGGTTGTGTTTTTGATTCTTGGATTCTGATTGATTGTAAGTCTGATTCTTTAATTCTGATTGGTTATTAGGTAAGGACAGGTCTTGGTTGTGGGACCAGATGCAGTTCTGGGAGGATGCCTTCTTGGATGCTGTGGCCCAGGAACGTGACATAATTGGAATGGACCAGGGACCAGCAGAGATGATTGACAGGTAAAATTGACTTAAATTGTATGGTTATAATTTCATAATACCTGATTAAAAAATAACAAAATGTGTTAAGGTGTGTTTGTTACATGTTACGACAAAAGTACTGATAAAAAATTAATTATTTAGGTTGTAATACTAAATAATTGAATAGTTGAAGAAGGGAAGAATTTATCTTTGAAACCTTGAAGTGGTTGAATAACTTACTTAGCAACATTAAATTGATTTCTTTGAGAGAATATTCTGTTATCAGGCCACACTACCACCCCAGGGCCTATATGGGCACGATTTTAAAAGTGCGAAAAATATATAAGCAGTCTGTGGGTTCAAAACCACTTGGCCTTGCACAAAACCATTTATTCTATGGCTGTATCTATAAAACACCTTTACTAGCAGATTTAATTTTTACATGTTTTATGAGATTTAAACTTGTGTCACTACTTTAGATATGTATCGCTGGGAGATACAGAAAAGAAGCGACTGGAGCACGATGAAGATCGTCTTCTGTCCGTTATGTTGTACAATACCGTCAGCTTCATGACCATGCAGCGTGTTAGTAAGAACGAGGTCCGTCGTAAAGTACGCCGACTGCTTGGGAAGTCGCATATAGGCCTACTGTACAGTCAGGACATTAACCGTCTACTGGACCAGATTGGGCAGCTGGTAAGATAAAGATTTTTTGGGGGAAAGAAATTTTGTCACTGTGTTTTAATTGAACAGTTTGGGAACTAATGAAATTGTTGATGATAATTTCCTGCCAGTTTGGAATAAAATATCAAGTATTAGTATGTGAAAAAATATTTTCTCCAAGAAATGTATTTTTTGGGGAGGCACTGTTGATGCAAATTTTGCAAATTATCCTATTTAATATGTACTAATAAAATAGGTAATTTTCACATTATTTATACAATTCTAGCAAATTGTCATGTTAAATATGCTGTTAACATCTTGGGCCACATGGATTCTACAGAAACTAGTTAGGTATGTGAAATAATATCCTTGGTTTCAGTTACTTGTATAATATGATTTTTATAGTAAGCCAATATTGAGGCAAGTGATTTGGAACTAGAATTTGCCATCAAATAGTCATATCCAAATAAAAAAAAAAGTGAAACCTGAAATATATTCAGCATGTCATAGTGCAAAATTATTAATTTGTCATGTGTCTCATATAGAAAAAAAACACTTAGAAACCTGAAATAGAAATAGATGACAGAGCTTATGAATAAAGAAATACCTCTCTGTATTTTTAGCATGGAAATGACATAGACTTGAAGCCCATGGGAAGCCGTATGATGCAGAAACAGTCATTTACTGTTCACTGGGGGACTGACAACAAGGGAGACATGTTATTCATGGAGGTAGGATGTTTGTTATTGTACAACTAAGCTGATATGGTATGCTCAGCTGTAGCGATCCCTTATGCCCTGAAATTATGTAAGAAAAGTTAACAAGCTGATATTGTCTGCTCAGCTGTAGCTATCCTCTAATGGTGTCTACCCATTTAACAAGATTTGCTAAGCTGATCTGTAGCAGTACCATGGGTCTTGTGCTCATCTAGAAAGAGATGCAGAACTAAGCTAAGCTCAGTTGTAGCTCACCTGTGAACCATTTACAGTTCTACAAAAGTTGCTAAGTTTAAATAGTCTGCTCAGCTGTAATAAGAACAATTCAAATTAGTGTTACACATAATTCTAGAATACTCCACAATCTAATTTGGTTTCAGATTGTAGAACCCAGAACAGGGATTGTAATGCTTTGAAATATACACCTTTCTAAGGGATAGGCATTGATACAGGTTTGCCTTTCCACAGAAAAATTTGCCTTTCCACTAAAGATGCATCCTAATATCAAATCAAACAGTTCTATAAATATTATAGCCCCGTAGCTCATTGCCAGTCATGGAGCTCAGGGCTGTACCAGTACAGCTGGAGATTTCAAATTAAGTTACACTCGTCTCATCTTCAAGTTTTCTGGGTTGGAATACAAATTCCATCGAGGAGTCCCGAGTGTGCGAGTTACTGTAATGCGTGAAAATATTTTGTTTTAGTGTAATGTTTGTTGCTACTAATCAGCTACTAATGTGGAAAACATCTTGGTATTCACCTTTCAAACAAATAGGTACAAAATGAAAATTTTCCTTTCTGTGCATGTGTTTGCCTGTCTGAGACAGGTGGAAAGGCTTTATTATGACTTCTGAAATAAACATATACAAGCCTTGAAAGCAACATGGCATAATATGCTTAAGATGACACTTAACCTTTATAGTTCAGTTTAGTGTGAATTCACATTGACTTGTACATTTATGAACAAGAAAATCCATCCTCATTCTCCTTAATTATCTTGTAGGTCTGTGATGACTGCCTCATCTTACGGAGTGTAACTGGTGCCATCTGTGATCGGTGGTGGTATGAGAAACTCGTAAACATGACATACTGCCCCAAAACAAAAGTCTTATGTCTGTGGCGGAAACATGGAGGGAAAACGCAACTCAATAAATTCTACACAAAGAAGGTGAGTTGTTAATTGGTTTGTCTCAGTGCATTATATTAAGTATACTTGGGAGGGGGGGAGGTGGAGGATTTAGATAGGGGTCAATTAGTTAATTTTTCTTTGTTCTTTCTTCTGCCTTTGAGAATACCTGATCTTCAATACTTCTATTATCAAGTGGGACCTTTGGTTAGAGTTAATTACCAGGCAGAAGATTGGTACTTTATATTTATTATTTATTATTTATCTTATTTTCTAGGTTTTTCATGCCATAGCTTATTTCCTGTAATCATATTTTCTGACGGGAGGGGGAGGCAAACATCTAGTATAACATCTAGCAATAAATAGAGCCATACTCTTGCAGACTGTTAATTTTGTTTTGTAAATTGTTCTATAAATGATGCTGTTTTTGTTTTTGCAGTGCAAGGAGCTGTATTTCACGGTGAAGGACTCCATGGAGAAAGCAGCCACACGTAACCATGGCAAACCCACAGGTCTGTCACACAATGATTAATAAATTGTGTTATTTTAAATATAATGGTCATCATTTGATTATGATATACCATATAATAAGAGATCTTCATAAAGTTAAATGACCCAGATAAGCAGACTAGAGAGCAGCATCTTCAGGCTGCAAAGTGTTTGGCAGCTGTGCTATCACAGACCTTGATTCAGGGAGCCGCTCTGGCGTCTATTTCATGAATAATGAACAAGGCAATTGATCCTGTCAAATTACTAGCATATACTTGTTTTATATGGCTGCTATAGCATGCCTGGTGAAGGCTCTATACGAAACATTTAGCATTGTCAAGAGGCCATTGATAATTTAACCAATCACTATAAGCCATATAAACCTGTCTCGTTTCTTGTGTATGTGTTCTTCTTCAGAAGGCATTTGAACAGTATATTGTTTACATTTTGTCTCTTTGATTTCATTAGCATTTATTTTTGGCCCAAACACTTGCAGGCTTTTTCATTATGCATGAAATAGATGCCAGAGCAGCTCGCTGAATCAAGGTCTGTGAAAGCGTAGTTACCACAGACTTGGTAGTATGAAGATGGAGAGCAGTAAGCATACACCTCTGCCAAGGCTGAACAGACCTGATCCATTTGTGATATAAAATAATAGTCTGGGGCATTGCCTATTGTTTATTTAGAATCAGTGAACCCCAGTTCCTCACAAATGTGAAATGTTGATACCCATTTGGTGTTTGTAAATTGCCATGGCTATACTCTAAAATAATCAGATTATTCTTATATATCATTAATTATTATTTTTTTATTTAATTTTATTTAATTTATCGATTATTTAAAATAGTTTAATTTTATATTTTATTATTGGCTAAAGATTTAAATGTAAATTTGTTGCCCCAACAAACACAGGTCCAGAGCTTGGAGGAGAATTTCCAGTTCAGGACCTCCGGTCCGGTCAGGGAGGGCTGTTACAGGTCTGCATGGAAGGAATCGGTCTGCTGTTTGACGCCAGCAAGGTCAGTTTCTCCTCTAACTTATTAGTTTTACATACTGTCAGTCAGGTTGGTGGGATTGTAAAGATGTTTGTATAAACAGAACTCAGCTGGTCTTAAATACAGGGAATCCTGCCTATTATGTACACCTCCCTATTATGAAAACCTGTCTGTTGCCTCACTTATTGAGGACACCTCTCTGTTGGCACCTCATTATTACAGATGCTTGAGGTGGCGCCGTGATGAGTGGATTTAGATATATGTTACCACTCTTTTATGGATATCCCTCTGTTAAGGGCAAAAACCCAGGAACCTTACTGTAACTTGGAGAGTCTACTGTATTCAACAAATTTTAAGAAGCATTATATACCCATATCTGTTATGATATGGTTGCTTATACTTTATTTCATAAACTCTCTGTTTTACCTGATGAAATACAGTGCAGTTTCTGCTCCAGCAAGATGGTGCCTCTGTTGCATAATGTGTATTGATTGATTAAAAATTTAGCTAGGCATTAGGCATTAATATCCTATAGCCAGTTGAAGTGACTCAATCAGCATAAATCAAGATTCAAATCTTGCGAGAAATCTGCATTTTGGAATTTGTTCTTTTTTATATAGGAGGTGTACTTTTGGAATTTGAGATAGTCAAATCACTCAGTGTGAAATAATTTCTGTAACAGTCAGTAAGGGGCACCACATATCTGCAAGTAAAAAAGCATCTCTGTCACTTTTACAACAGACTTGCCAAATTCTAAGAGCACCTTGTGACATCTGTGGCATTCTGAAAAAAAACTAATATTGGCTTTCCTGTGCATGTTATTTGACACATCTATTTTGATCTGATTTATTCATGTTTAAATGTAATACTTGTCCTTTTCTTATTCTTTAAATACTGAAAAAAGCAGGTATTTTCCCGTAGAAGACCAGATGAGTTACTGTGAATATTTGGTAACATTTGTTGTAAATAACTGTACTGATCAGAAGCATATTTTGGGAAATTTGATTATTAATTTTTTGTACATATGTAACTGTTATTTAGGTCTTACAATAAAACATATTTAAATTATGGACTCTTAACGTATTTGCTGTTAGGATTTGCAGGTTTTATGTATCTGACATTGAACAGCATAAACATTTATAATGGCAGTGACTTGTTAACTGTTTGAAATAAAAAATATTGTTCAGCATGCCCACCATTTTGTAATTTAGCATTAAATTATCTTTATAATTTCTTCTGGGACTCTTGTCAGATGCATAAAACGTTAATAAAATGCTTTATGTTACATACAAATTTAGCGAAAGTGCTTTGTTTGTTTGGTCAGTTTAAATAAACAAGAATCATCTGAAACTGTCAGGTATTTTGATATGATAACTATGCTGTCATAAGTAAAGATATTTAAAATTCTGTAATGCCAGATTAGGTTGTTGCCCCTATGTATAGTTTTCTGTGAAATTATACAAAACTAGATAAGCAGTCTGAGCCTACACGGATTCCTCCACCATGGTCAGTTTTCAACTCATGTGTTCTTCCAAAATGAGTCATGCTTATATAACAAAGGTCACAGTGGAGTTTTAGAAGTGGCTCATACCAATAACTTCAATGAATACCTGCTTCTTGTGAATCACCTGTACAACTGTGGAGCAGCTTAATTTTCATAATTTAAGTGTAAATACTGTAATTGTACAGGGGATATAATATGGGGGTTTGGAGCAGTGGTCCCCACGAAGATATATCTATAATTACTGCAAGATGTTATCTTGAAACACTGCTAGATATTATAATGGGTCTCCTCAAGACTTTTTTGTGGGTTACTCTGATATGTCATCCCAGGTTCTTCAAGACATCTTGAGTGGCTCCAAGATGTAATCTAGAATGTGTATTAGAAAGATTCTGGGGTTTCTCAAAGGAAAAATCTTGAATTTAGACTTATTTTTGGGTTGCCCAAAAACATTCCAAGATAAAATAATGGATCATTCCAAAAGAATTTTGCTTCCTTTTGACATAATCCTTCCCGTAAAATATCACATAGCAGCAAAGTGAATCAGATTAACAACTGAGTGCAGACAGCAAACTCACATTTTATTGAATAAACTGATTTAGGCTTTTGTATAAAGGGACCTGCAGTAAGGATACAAAGCATATTTATTCCAGACTAAATTAAACCAGTTTAGTATAATCTGAAAAAGCTTAATATATATTATAACAAGGGATACCTGTGAAGGGATATAAAATGGGGGTGAAGAGCAATGATCCTCAGAAAAATAGGTATGGTATTTAATGACTGAACTTAGATGCTGACAGTTACAGATGATTATATAATATACATTTTATGTGTTGTGCTGGTGTTTTTCCCTATATTATATTTGAATATTAAGTTTATTAAAACTTTGTAATCATCTGACTCTTGTAGGTAAATGTTGTGTGTACGTGTGTGCTTGTTTAAGAGATTATAAAAGAGAAGTGGATATTAGGGTAGACAATAGTTACGAATGGTAGCGTACACTTACGAACTCAAAGTCTCTGTGCTACTAAGTTTGTTCTGTGGCGTACAATTGTGATGCAAATTGATAAACAAAATCTCATCACTTGCATCAAACGACCCTCTCAAAGTTCATTTACCACCTACTCCTATTTGTGCACAAATTTGCCATTCCGCAGCAAATTTGTAATTTGCCATTCCGCAGCAAATTTGCAGTTTGTCATTCCGCAGCAAATTTGATGCATATAGAAAAATTATTATTTCTGGATTTAGGCCTTCTGTATCTTTAGATATATAGAAATATTGATATAAAACTCACTCTACCCTAATTATCTGAAAGACTTCATATTGTGTGATTCATGCAGTTGGTTTTTATGCCTTGAATATATATCTATATTTATATATATATATATTTGCCTTGTTGAGAAAGAATCCCTTGCATTGTGAAATGCTAGTCCCTCTCCAACATTTTAAATGAACTTTTGAGATGGTCATAAAGTAATGTAATATTGCAATCCATACATGAGCTGTGACATTATGCAACGACTAACAGGATTTTATTTCTTTATTTCTCATGCTCTCTCCACTGAAACACACGGGGTCTTTTCACAGGAAGTTGAGGTATCAACTTATTTCTTATCTTTGGGTGCAAACCGGCCTCTGTATCCCGCACTGTTTTATGGACAGCCATCTTGCTAGTTGACCGTAGAATGTAGTTGGCCATCTCACAAGTTCTTTGTTGTAGATTTCTGCTTGTTTTGTGTTTCCAGCATGATATATCCTTCCTTCTTCCATCCAATCTTCTTCCAGGTTTGACCTTGACCTGCGTATATGACCTTGACCTACTTGTTTCCAGTTGAATGCAGTGTACAGCTGATCGTCTCTCTACATACCACTTGTGTTATTTGATTTCTGCCGAGTTTGACCTTGAAGCAACATTTGACCTTGAGTAAAATAGCAATGACCAAGCAAGTAGGGTGACTATGCAATCTTGAGATACAAATTTTGTGTTTGCCATTTGATTTTGCGTAGAAATACCATCATGAGCAAGATAATGATTCCAGCAATCGATCACTGCTTGCTTTTTCTTGAAGCGTGTCACCCTGCAAAATGCACGGTTATGTAAGCTTAATAATAGAATATGATGCAGTATTTATTAGCACAAGTGGTTTGATTTTTGCCTTTTCGTTTTGATGTATGTTGTCGTAGCCAGTCATCAGATGCTACCTCACAAGATTTAGCTGTTGTTTGCTCAAACCTTTTGTTTTCATTTTCAGTACTTTATTGAGCTAAATCGTATCAGGAAATGTTTCACCCACAAAGGAGGCATTTTTGTACTAGAAGAATTTGGTAAGCAATTGTCTGTTTTGCTTGATATACGGCTTCTTGGATGCACAGTTACATGTTTTTATGCATGATATTTTTCCGTTTCTGTTCATAACACTCAAGATGGCTATGGCATGCCTTTGCACTCAAGTTTCAGAAATCATAATTTATTGAACTGATGAATACAAAGGTAGGTGAACTTATTTATCCTCCTGTGACCTCACGTCAACCATAATAAAAACATTCTGAATTGAAATAAACCTATTTACTCACATTTGCTACTTTGAGCTAACGTTGTGGTTTTAGACCCATTTGGACACCCATACTTAAAACTGAAAATTTACTGGGGTAAGTACAGGGGTTCAGAAAAGAGCAATATGAATAAATTAATATTATCATTAGGTCTGAAGAATTTGGCTGGGACTATTGACAGCTTAAATTTACATATTTTATGTAGGTAACTCTGGTGTTCATTTTAATTCATATATAATCTTTTAATATCGGTCTAAGAAAAGGGTAATATAAAAGATAAACATTAAATATTTCACCCTTTTGATGTAGGTTATAAGCTTTCCTTAAAAATAACTTTGCATCGAAAAGTCTGTAAGATTGCAACTGTGAAAGTACACATAATGAAATTATGGTTGACTTGAGGAATGTTTCTGTTACATGTGGTAAACCTAGGGTTTATCCAGTGCATCCCTGCAAGGACAGGTTACCATAGATATCCTAAAACTGGTGTGTGCATGAAAATTCCAGAACTTCTAACAGCCCAGGAATTCAAACTCACAACATCATCATATATATTGTTATTACCCTCAATCAACACCAGGGGTCTCTGTCATGCTCTGATTTATCTCCATTTTAGTTTGCTTTTGAAAGAATAATTTTTTCCCCAAAACACATTTAGATAGTTCATAGTATTATGTGTAAAACTAAATCCAGCATTAGTTTGCATTTATTATGTACAGATTGAATTAATAACTTTTAAGGTGAAGGACAAAATTTTTAACTTCAAGTCGGATCATCAGCTGCATTATGCCCTCCTTTTTTGCCCTATCTTGAAATAATGCTGAATTGAAAAAAAAAATAGAATTTATTTATCAGGTTAGAAGTAAAATTTTGACTATTTTGACTTAAGATATTTAAATATTGAAGGCTGGGGCATGAAGTAACACATGTGAAGGTAGGACTTCAGAGCTCAAGGTCCCAAGTTTGAACCCTGCCAGCCCCTTGAAAACAAAATGGTGAATTTATCATAATACCTCACAGATTAGATCTATACAGGTTCTTCTGGATCATTCCTAACTCAGTCAACATAAAACCAGTAGGTTTAACAATGATTTATAAATCTTATCATGTGGTAATTGTCAGCTTTCTTCAAACTCTTTTTCAACAGACCGTGCCACCAGAAATTAATAAACCTCCAGCATATATTGTTGGCTATGATCAAACCTTTCATGTTATAGGAAGATTAAATGGTAAATCCATCTTTTCTGCTAATGGATAACTGGATAGACCAATTTATCATAAGGACTTGCAGTAAATATGAGAGGTCATGTCCTCACTGGGACTCTAGGACTCTGAGGACAATGGTCATATTACATATACTCTCTTTGATGATAACTTGAATTGAAGCATTTACTTGTACCAAATTGCCCATAATGACCATTTTTGCATCACAGTTAGTTACTATTGCAGCAAATGTTTCTCCCAATACCAAAATTAGCTTTATTAACACAATTGTTACCATAGCAACAGTTATGCCAGATACTAATAAGGCTACCATGACATCATAATAGCTTCTGTGGCAACTGACCCTAGTTAGCGTGACACTATGGTGACCATTATGATTTCAAAGCAGTCTCTGCAGTAAACAGACCAAATCTGTAAGAATCATCCCAAAATTTTTACTTAGATCTTATTGTCCAGCTTGAATGCTCCTTGGATTAGGAACATGGTCTAGAGTCTCAGGAGTCACCAGAGTCCTGGAGTCTGTGTGCAAGTCATGAGTATTGATCTCATCAATTTTAATCTTCTGGCATTATATGCTGGCATTGTTTACTTGTCTCCACTAGATGTCTCTCTGGTATAAATGAATCTAACCATCCTCTGTCAGTACCTGATCAGTTTGTACAAGATGAATATACAGACTGAACATCAAGGGAAAGTCTCACTAAATTGTGATTTTTCATAAAAAAATTTTCTGTTTTTGCAAAAGGTGTGCTTATTTTGGTAAAATCACCTGAAATTCTCCCAAAAATTCATAAACAGCATATATGCTACTATACACTCCTCATACAGTGGATGTACACTGCATTCATTCTGAATCTCCTTCAATTAAACCACTGCTTTGTATAGCAAGATTCTCTGAGTTTCACCACCAGGGCTAGCATCAAAGAATTGTTATCAGACCAATGAGAGCGTGGTATCATGTTGTGCATCCAACTCCCAAGTTGTAAACCCACAATGTCAAACGGTATGCTTCTTCACCCTGTGCCAGAACTGGTTTAAGCAGATCAACGAGAATGGGATGTGACAGGTTTAAATCAAATTTTTATTATTATTTTATACATTTATAAGTGTATGTAAGCAGAAGTGCTTAATCAAGTCACTATACCTACACTGAAATGAAAGCAGCGGTTAAAACGAAAGAGTTCTGGAATGACTGCAGTGCATAATCGCTACATAAGGAGTGTTATTTGCTGCAGACTTAATGACATATTTTTCAGAATATTTGTGGGTATTAGAATAAAAGTAACCATGGTCTCAATCATGGTATTTGAATCAACCATGGTCTCAACCACCAAATGGTAGTCCATGGAATGTGAAAAAAAAGATGAATCTGAGTTGAGAGAAGAGACACCTGGTGGAGATTTCCTTGACCACACCTGCATCTTGCATGGGGACTTGGTGAATACCTGTGAAACATAATTTTTCCTTCTTTCCTGAATAATTTGAAATTCTGCATAATCATTCTACTGGGAGCATTGCTAGCACTTTTGGTTCAAAATGCTTGCCATTGGTAGATAAGAAGATAACGGTACATGATATTTGACTTATAGTCCATAATTGATTTATGATAGATTATCAGATAATGCAATAATTTTTCCAAAGATATATTATAGAAACAGAGTACAGAATTCAGTCCCTTTATTAGCTAAGTGACAGTCCATGGTTCACAAAAATAAATTTTTAATTTGATGAGATATAGACGTTTCAACTTGTAATATGATTAAACTACTGCAAAAATAGATTTAAAATCCGAACAATACTAAATCTGTGACAAGAGTTTCACCATTCATAGGTAACAGATACAATATTAAATGTAATAAATAAAGCCATCTTCATACTACCAAGTCTGTGGCAGGTATGCTTTCACAGACCTTGATTCAGTGAGCAACGCTTGTGTCTATTTCAGGAATATTGAACAAGCGAGCAGGGGGTGGGCAATAATCAAAACTGCGTATCAAATCAAACAAAACAAAATGAAAACAAAAAACTATTTACACAGCATCTAGCTGATCACATATACCAGAAACTGGACAGTATCATTTTATTTGTGAAATTCTCTTTGCCCCCATGGCTATGCTACACATTTGGTTTAGAACAAGCACCAGTCATGCTTTGATTGACAGCCGTGTAAAACAAGTTCAGGCAAGTCATTTGATTGTTTAATTGCCTTGTTCAGTATCCATGATATAGATACCACAGTGGCTTGCTGAATCAAAATTCTCTGGAAGCATATCTGCAACAGAGTATGAAGATGAAAATATACCAGATTTTGTACAGGCAAATATGATTTTGCTGAATCAGTTAAGCTTCCATTAAAAATGCCCCAAATTGACACATAACATCAAAACTACCGGTAAGACAGATTTACCTGTGCTGCATAACAAACTCTGGAAACCTGAAAGTTTCACAGTTTTGAATTGTTCAGTGTTCATGATATTGGCCATGCAAGAGACTACACTACAAACACATACTCATTGAAATTAAAACATTTAATATAACAGTTTTGAAATGTAAATTCATTTGATGATAAAAGTGAGACAGATGAATCTTTTTTTTTTTCATTTTTAAAATCCTAGATATATTCAGCTAAACGGATTCAGATGCTTGCTCATTTGAACTTATTTCATGTCAAGCTTTTCAAGATCTCTCAAATTTTGTTTATTGATCAGCAAATGTACTGAGGAAGATTGTTTTAAGATATTTTGGAAAAATATATTTTTCTATAGTGAATTTTATGCTTGTTTATGTGAAGATGAAGAACAGTGCTTAAAAACAGCTGGCTATTGGAAAAAGTATTCTTGTCTATTACTAGCCTGGGTTCATTGATTAACTATCAATTATATCTTGACACTTATGTGACAACAATGGATGTCTTTCAAGTTTGCTTCCTAATGGAAACTTAAACTTGGAGGTTTCATGTCAATCACAAGATTGGTGATAAAAAAAAAACAGAAAAGGTCATTTCAGCTGTGTCTGATTTATCATAAAGTACATTGGCAAAATCTAATGCCTATGTTGCAGTGTTTTCCATAAAATACAGATTATTTATAAATTTCAATTTTATATATCAGCAGCACTTGTTTCAGGAGATTTTACCAATTTATCATTTTCATCCTAACAGAGGGATCAGTCAGTCTGCAGTTATCAGTATTCTACGTTAAATTGTTTAAAACTTTGTATTTATATAAAACTACTAACATTTTACTTTTAATTTCTGCTGAAGCTGAACTAATTATTTATAATAATCAATGTACATGGTAGAGAGAAAATATTCTTACAAACAAAGGATAGAATATTTTCTGTAGTCCATACACTTCAAGTAAGCAATGTGTTTAAGAGAGTGTATGTAGTAAAGCTTTATTCATTTTGTAAAAAGTGTTTAGAGTGAAATATAACAAAAGCATGCTAACATGCAGTCATAGGATTAACCCCTATAGAACTATTTTCTATCTTTTTTATTGATTGATTTTGTTAATAGACTTGTAGTGTGAAAGTGTAAATATATTTGTTGTGTAAGGGTTACCAAGGGTTATGGAAGAAGAACAAAGCGAGGGGTTTTCTGAGAAGTTCTCCTCTTCAGATTTCATTTTTGCTTTCTTTCAGATGCCAAAACTAGGAAAGTAATCCAAAGAAAGTACCAGTCCAATATGGTAAGCACCATCTTGTATCTTTTTCAGGGAGCAGGGGCCTTTATTTTTATGCTTGAACACAGATAATTCCATAAATTGTCCTGTTGATGAATTTATTTTGTTTGCACAGTGGGAGACTTCAGTTTTATCTTGTTCAAACCTGTTTAACATTACTTTTTGTCAATTTGTGTTTTTTTGTTACCTTAGTTTTAGGTAAATATCACTAGTCACACCACGTCTCTTTGTCTCTGGTATTTATTGACAGGACAATATGATAAGGGTTTTTATGTTGTGTCTATGTGCTTGAAATATGTGTTTACATTAGATGTATTTAAATATTGTTGACATTGTCAGGTTGCTTAAAATGCATGTTTATAATAAGCATGCATTACTATTATTGATATCATGTGTCAGATGACAAAAATGTTATTTTTGGATCAGCTGACTGAAGTTCATTTGACCTATGGCTTTCACCATTTGTCTGTCAGCCATACTGCCATTAACATAGCACAAATCTTAACTGATAGACCAAATATGTTCTTACTGTACATCCAGGGAGGTCCTAGGCGTATCTTCTTTGAAACCTGCATTAGGTGATGGCAACCTTTATTATGTGAGCTGCAGGCCTGAGACATGATTAAGAGTCTACAGACTGTCAGACAGGGCACAAATTTATCTGTTAGAACTAGAATTTTAGTAAGATCCAAGCATTTTGATTTGAAAATGTTGAAAGTCTGGTGGGCAATAATCATGAAGTTTGACCTTGAACCTTTTTATGTAAATCCAGGGAAGTCCTGGGCAAATATCCTTGGAATCCTAAAATGGTCATAGTGACCTGTATTCTGTGAGCTATGGGATAAAAGATGATTGACCATTTTGAAAGTCAGATGGGCACAAATCATAATGGTTAGACCTAAAAACATCTTTAATAATATCCAGGGAGGTCCTGGACCAATCTCCCTTGACACCTGAGATTAAATCTTGATGGCCAGTATCCTGAGAACTATTGGCCTTATATCTGACATTGAGCATCCAGAAAGCCAGAAAAGGCACAAATCTTAACAATTGGAACTAAAAAACGTCTTGCTTAAAGAGGGGGTCAATGTAAAGTCTCAACCAACATCCTATATAAGATCACTGTGACCTATATTCTGGGAGATATGTGAAAGAACATGATTTGAGCACCCGATAAGTAACATGGGTGCAAATCATAACTGTAAGACCTAGAGACTACTGATATCCATTGAGGTCCGTGTATAATCTCATTTGGAACCCTAAATTAGGTCACTGTAACCTAATTTCTGGGGCCTGATGGCAAAAAGTATGATTTGGAGGACTTAGGAAGTCATTCTTCCCACTTTTCAAGGTTCCTTAACAGATATTTAGCACTAGATCATAACATCAATAATTATTGCAGGCATTGGCTGTATATCAAATTACGCTCAGCTAAGCATCTTGGCCCTTGAGTCACTTGTTTTTGACACTTAACAACAACTTTAAATAATGTGTTATTATTTGTAAGGATGTTTGTTCTTGTTCCACTAATGATGGGATTATTTGAGCATTTTTGTTCATTTTCCTGAGCACCTCCGATTTATCTAGCTACAACCATTTTGTTTTAGTGCACATTTATTTTGCTTTGTTGTTGGTATCTTGTACAATTTAAGCTCACCAGGTCAGTCAAAGACCCTAACATGTACTTGAATATAAATTGCTATATAAGTATCATCTTATTTATGTGATTAATTTAAAAAACATTTTTCAGTGATCTAATTTGTACTTTGAAACTTCATTGAATTTAAAAGTTTCAAGTTTATTTCATTGATCCATTTGCTCTGCCATGTACACTCCAGTTTTATAATATTTTCTACACATCTCCTTATAACCAGATTAGCATTCCATTATTAATAAGAATCCTGCATTTAATATTTCTCCTTCATAAACAACAACTTAACTAATCCATTTGAATTTTTGCATGAAGCATGTACCATAATTAAGTATATTACTCATTACAAACCCTCTCTGTATACTTTTAAATCTTTATAAACCTAAAAATTGTATATCAAATTTATTTAAATACAGTTTCCAAAGTCTCATTTTCAAATTTCACATTCAGGTATATTTTTCAATCTTTTATATATTGGTCATCTTTATTAAAGTGTGTACACAGAAATGTACTTTTCTAGGAGGTAGGATTTGGATTTTTCTTTATTTTTAAAAAGGAAAAAGCACTAAAAAGTGTTCTGAAAAATCTTTGTTGTCAACTAAAGTTTTTGTGGTCGAATTATTAAATTTAATGAATCATTAAAATATAAGCGATATATATCAATACATTTCATTGCCCTTTATCCACGTAAAATATCTCTTCAAGTTTAATAATGCAAATCAAGTGCATACTTTGCATGTCCCACAAAAATACCGATGTCATGATGAAAACTGAAATAAGCTGGTACATTAAAAATGATTATTATATGTTAACTTGCTTTTGGAATAAATAATTAGTACTTTAAAATGTATCTATAAATGTTAACTATATCTTAGCTTTTACACATTTTATGGTTAAGTCCACTGTCCCTATGTAAATTATTTGATTCTTTCTTACAATAACAGTTTACCTAAAGCATTTTTTAAACATAGCCTAAAGATGCAAATATGCCCTTTCATAAATACCCTTTTTACAAATGCAGCCCTCTTAGGAAAAAAATACCACCAACCAAAATTAAATTTTATTGAATCTATTAAAAAAACATTGATGATATTTTAGGGATATACATATAAGCTTTTCACACCAAACATTGGCCAAGTGAGCTTAAGTGGTCATGTTATACACATTCGTTGGTAGTTTTGAAGTTGGGACTGTTGTGTTTTTGTGTTGTAGTTATTTATTTTTGGCATGGATGTTGTGCATGCTTTTTGTTGTTTTCTTGGCAGGCAACACAAATAGCCATCAGCTTTCATCGCGTAGTCACGGTGCATCCTGCTTTACACCACGCCAACTCTTCTCAACCGCAGAGTCCTTTGTCTTCTCCCTCGACACCATCATCGGTGGAGGATTGTAGATAGCAAAGGCCTAGTCTGAATAAAGGCATGCTTTTTATTAAAGTCATGTATTAGTTATGCCCCACTTATTCATAAATCACTCCTCATGCAGTGGTCATGTACCATATGCTCTTTACCTCCTTCAACTCAACCACTGCTTAAAATAGCAGAGTTTGTTGTATATTGCTGCCAGGGATTTTGCACAAGGCCAAGAATGTTCCAAACAATGAGAGCAAGAGATTGCAGGAAGTGAAACTTTGACCACCCAAGTTTGAAACCCCCAGTACCCCCACTGTCATTGTGTGGAACATTCAGTTCCCTGTGTCAACTCCCTGGTGGAGATTGATATACAGCAAACCATGCTATTGAAAGTATTGGTTTAATGGAATGAGTTCAAAAACAAATGTAATGTGACCAGTGCATAAAGAGTTTGCATAATCATCAAGGTAAATGGTTATCAAGAGCTATACATGTAGCTGAATCCTTGAAGATAGTTATACATTGTGCTCTTGCAGAGGACGCTTTAGTATATACAGTAATACAACTTTATAAACACTTTGAATATATCAGAACACTATACTGTCATTTAATAAACTAACTTTTCTCTACCTAATCAACCAACTTTTCTCTACCTAATAAAATAACTTTTCTCTATCTAATAATATAACTTTTCTCATATAAATTAAAGAAATAAAACAACTAGTATATTTTGTATATAAATGACATCTAAGGGTAATAATTATGTGGAGTGGACATAGGAACAAGTCTAATCAACTAATCCAGAATAACATTTCTCATCTGTGAATATTAATTATTTAATTTACATACTGGGACCTGGCATCTATTATCTGGTGTTGTTACTAATTTGCAGTGCATGAGAGACCCCAGTATCTAATGATAGCTGATATTTGCTTGAAAGTATATAACAGGGATTTCTGAGAGAGGTTGACTCCTTTTATGTGAGTCTCAATTTGCATCTTTCTTCGGGTCACATTGAAAAAAATTGAAAAATTAAAAAATTTGGAGATATTCACCTCATGAATTTTCTTCTCCAATGGCAAACTTCATATAGTTTGTTAAAAAAAGAGAAACTTTTCTTTGTGGTTATTAATGCACTGCTTTACAATTGTATTCTTGTTATTTCTAGTAATATTTAATTTATTTATAAGCACTTACCAGTATTCATTAATCAAAGAAATGCGCATGCTATAAAATGTTATCATAACCTGCATATACTGTTGGATACATAACAGAGTAGCTGGGAAGATTAATAAATAAATAAATAATAATAAATATTTAAACTATTAAAGTTTTAGAACTCTTAAAGTATACACTAGACTGTGGGCCACTGGTTTAACTGTTTATCTGAATTGTGAAAAGCTTACTTTACTAACAATCCCTACCTTGTAAATGCTAATATTTACCCACTAACAGGTTGTTCATATAGAAAAATTTTGCTTTGCTTTAGAGTGTATCCCAAGGGCTAGTACTAGGTACACTTGCAATGTTATATTTGACAGCCTTTTTGAGTATTGGTGGTAGTACTGTGGGAAAGTGAAAGCTGCAGTAAACACTGTAATGATCAGAAGTAAATTCTGTGGCATATTGCAAAATTTGGCAGTGGTGCACAAGAAATCAGCTAACCAGCAAAACAGACATGCTGCATAATTTTACTAAAAGAGATATTGATGAAAAAAGAAATATGTTACAGCTTTACCTTAAAAACCTGTTTGAATTCCTCATGCTTTCATTTATGCATGTAGAAATGAAAAATATCCAAGTTGTTTGGAGAGTACAAGCTGGATAGAATGCTAATTAAACAAATGTTTGCACTGAAGTACTGGTAAAGTTTTCACTACAGCTTCCAGCAACATATATCTGTAGGCAGTATTAAATGTTTTAATTGCTTTCACGATGCTGCTTTGAGTTATGTAGGTTATTTTAAGGATGATTCATGAAACTGAAACCAAAATAAACTGAACATTCAATATTTAGAATTTTCCCATGTAAATAATCAGTTTGGCTTGTAAAATTCATTTAATTGAAATTTCAGGATCAAAGTTTTCATGGAAAATGTCACAAAATAACACAAGTATTAAATTAATTATTTTTATTTTATACTGGTGTTAATATTATAAGAATATTTTGTAAATGAATTTATGGTACTTTTGATTAAGTTGGAATGGTATGATCATTTAATGGCAGATTTATGGCATGCCTGACTGTTCAGTTCATTATTTATGGTTCTTTTGAGTAAGTCCAAATGGTATGACTATTTAATGGCATATTTATGATATGACTTTTATGGATTATTTATGGTACTTTTCAGTTTGCCATAATGGATCCTGTCTTATTCTGTTGCAGGCGGATCAGATATGTTATGCAGTGCTCTGTGTGTTCTCCTATATTGCTGCTGGAATGGACCACAAAGAAAAAGAACAGTCTCACTACTTACAACAGGCTCAGCAGGCAGGACTTATGCTCAAACATCCACCAGATGGTGCTCATGCATAAATTAGTCAAATTACTTCTTTTGCCCACATGACCCTTGTAGATGCAGTGCATTATGGGTAATAGCTTCCATGGTCATAATTCTTGAAATGTATGACACTCCATGTAAAATAGCACACCTGTGTACTTTTATTCAATTTTAGGTGTATATGATAGGGCTTATTTTAACCTGCAGTATTATTTGGCTGCAGAATCAGTTAAGATTTAAGGATTGGCTGTTCATGTAAATTCTTATTTTTTTTTAAAAATATAACAACATTTCTTGAAGTAGCCCAACACTGAATAAAAAATGATTTAAAGTTGCAAATGTTATTGCAAAGATGTAAGTGTTTGATTGATTTTATCCAAAAAAAATTTTAATTCAAATCAGATTTTGTTTCAGTCTTACCGGTATTTTGTCTGAAATTGTTGCTTTGTGTTCAGTTTATTTGAAAATTTCATGTAAAATAAATTGTATTAGGATATGTTAACAACAAAAACATTTCAGAACATAACATCAATAACATAAAAACATAATACATTAGAATTGGTAATATTGCAACCCAAGGCAGTAAAATAAAATTTGAGATTAAGCAGCTTTGACGGATGGTCTGGAAAGATGGCAAAATAAGTTGTGATGTAACTTCAATTATTGTTGTTATATTTTAGAAAAATTAAAAGTAAGTGAACAACCATTCCTGTAACCTTAAGGTTATTGACAATGATTGTATGTAGTATAGTGTATTATTGGTTTTACTCTTATTACATGTTCTTGATGCAAAAAGATGTTCCATGTATATAATCTCTGTCTTCTACAAGGGTGGGTCTATTTTTGTATGAAAAGATAATGTGATGTTAGGTATTATGCTTGCTCATGAATAAATATATTTATATATGAATATATATATGTATATTATATATATATATGTATATGAATATATATATATAAATATATATGACTATAATCTTATTTTTCTAGTATGTATATTGAACTATACATCATACTCTGTCCTGTAGATCTTCTGAAAACTTAGCATAAAATCCTCTTGAACGTATAGGTTTTCTTATATAACTAAATGCCTGTAGTAAGACGTTGTTTGATGTCCTTTTATTGTGACTTGACATTTCTTGTCATTTCCCTTCTATGAGCATCACTTAGTGTGTGTTTGAGCGAAGGTTTTACAACTGCTGCCCAGTTTGACACGTAAATCATGACATTTACGTGGAAATGAGCCTGTTAAGCTGATAAGCTTATAAAATGGAGGAAGGAAAAAACAGGGTTGATAATGATTTAAAGCTCTCAAATGGTGGTAGAAAAGAGAAAGTGTGGAAATGATAATAAGCTTATCAAATAGAGGTAGAAAAGGACCATCACATGATGACTGTTTGGGATACCAGTTCATCTGTTATCTGGTTGGTCATATCCAGGAGCAGTGAAGTTTTTTTGTTGCAATGGATGGAGAACCCTGCATCAGAAGACAGCTGGCTTATGATCATCAGCATGACAGGTTCTGGTGATATATGGTGGAGAACCCAGAATCAGCATTTCTGTTACTATATTAGCCATACTCTTCAACAGAAACAAGTTCCAGTAATATTTGTTACAGGGCATGCATGCATCATGACCTTTGACTGTGGACAGGAAAATGTTCTGGTGATATGTGGTGGAGAACCATGTGTCAAAGTTTCTGTTACTATATTGGCCATATTATCATAAAATAACAAGTCCTGGTGGCATATGGTGAAGAATCTTATGTTAGCACCTCTGTTACCTTACTGTCATTTCTGTTACATATTTATTAAGAGATGCAGAGTCTGATTACATACAGTGAAGAAACACTCACACATCTTTCTTTTAAACATGTTCCGGAATTTGTAATAAAGAATCTGGTCTCAACACATATATTAAATAGGAGTTTTTCCTAACAAGGAGCAGAACTCCTGTTTGAGAATCTGTTGTCTTATTTACCATATAAATTTTCATAAATAAGTCTTTGAAACATAATATTCATAGCTTTTTAGTAGAAAATGTTTTCTTGATGACCATATTTGTTAAGAAAAGTGTTGATCAAATTTTTCACATAACAACTGCCGGTAACATTTGATTGATCAACTGCTGATGGACAGTAGAAATTTTTATTTAAATAAGAATAATTAAATTTCTACTGAGATACAGAAACCTGTTCTGGAAATTTTGTTCTTATTTGTTTGATATCCAGGGATGACTCCACAATCATAACATGGAACATTTTTAACATAAATATAAATTTTTTTTATTCTTTACCTAGTATGAATCTGCAACTGAATAGAATGATAAGCTGTGTCATTCAGTTTATTGGCAGAACATTGTGGAAGATTTTGTATATACATTATATATTCACTGCAAATTGCAAGGTGCAATATTTACATTTAGTAAAACAGAGGTATCCAGAAAAATAGAAGAATTACTCTTCAGTAAAATATGAATCACTTCTTTATGGATAAAGAATGATTATCAGCAATGATTAGTATCTTAATCATTAAGGTCTGTGATAATATATATTCTGTTGAGATTTGCTTCAAATGAGTGTTCCATATAAATAGGATCAAAGGTGTGAGTATATTTCATCATTGCATCTCATGTTACTTGAAGAATATGATAATGGTAAAAATACTTAATAATGACTGCTATGAAACTGAATTGAAGCAGTATCAGTGATCCGTCAAGCATGGTGTTCCTTTAGTCATTAATAAGACTTGAGTTACATGATTTCTTCTGCATCTTGCATTATTCATGAAGGAACTGACCGATTGTTAACATTCATGCATTATACATAAAGGAAACTGACCAATCATCAGCATTCATTTATGCATGAAGGAAACTGACCAATCAGCAATTTTCATACTACATGTATAAAGGAAACTGCTTTATACATTGAAAAAGTTTACCAATCATCCACATGTAAACATTATGCATGAAGGACAAAAATACTATCAGCAACTTTCTTTTTTCTTACATGAAGGGATTTAAATATTTAATTTTTTCCATGTTACAAGAAGGAGATGAAAAGGTACAAACATGATTCAGGGGAACACTCCTGTAGCCGATCTCACAGACTGCCATAACTGCTGAAATAGATTATACTAATTTTGTTAATATTCATATTAAACATGATAATTCTAGTCATCATTGTTAAAAATTTTAAATCATTTACAGCTGATCAATAACAAATGTGTATCGTATACACTGTATGGCAAACCTTACAGTGGAAGTACTTGATTTGCTTTATCTGAATGATTTTGTATATACCATGGAATCTCTTCTGATAGACTGCAGTCTGAGGGTTTTAACCTCTCCGCTAGGGAGCGCTGATGCTACCCTCTCACTAGTTTAAACTTTCATCCTACAGATGTCTCACACAGGCATATTTAATCCTTATTTTCAGATGCTGAACATGTTTTGATTGTTCAGAATAAATGTTAAGGTGTACTAATATTCAGTTGGATATTATGAAAATAATTTATCATGATAATTGGAATTTTCAAAGTTTCAGTATGGAGATAATAAATGAAGTGATCATTAAATAATGATGTATATTTTCCAAAATAGTTTATCGAAATTACCAAGATAATCAGGAATATGTACATAATTTATCAGTTAACATTGAAATCCTGTAAATTGTCTGTATTTGTTTACATGTTGTGGATAAATATAAATTATAACATTCTCTAATTAATTCAAGAGACCAAGTTTTAAATCAGCTAATTATATTATTTAATTAACATGATATAGGTGATACTCCACAGAATGTTATATTGGTAAAGTCAGAACGGATTGGGAAGAAAAGCTAACACCAACATGAACAGAGATACGCAGTAGTTAAGTGTTTAAGGTGATCCGTCAATGAACTGGAATGTTTTGGCATCTCGATGGTAGGAATTGTTTTCTTGTTAGAACAAGGCTTCCAGAAACTTAGCAATATACTTTACCTGTTGTCTCAATGTGCATTTCTTCTGTGAAAACGGGATAGTGTTGGCATATGTGCAGTATTGGTATGGTAGAAGAATCGCACGTGAGGTAAAATTGATACACTTGTAAATTTGTTGTATATAGTAGCCACCAGGTGGAACCACTGAGATCTGTATGTATATATGGGCTGCCTTTTATATCCGACAATTTACAATGCAAATGTTGTTTATTACTTGATGTATATATTTGTTGTTTCTTATAGACATCCGCACTTTGTGGGTCTTACTTACTTATTTTTCCCATGTAGCATAATTTGTTGAAAGCCAGTGTCATAAATTTATTTCAAACCATCTTAGCATAGTGCTAGAATGTAAAGCTTCAGGTGAGAATTGTAAGGGGTACCCAGTTTGGAAACATATATGAGATATATTCAACATCTGACAGCAAATTTTGATGATTTCCCTATATCATAAAGCTGGACTTTAAGGGAAAGATACAGTCCTGACTCTAAAATTAATTGATTGTATAACAGCACAGCTATGGTGAAAACCATTGATATCTTTAACAGGTATATGATGGAAACTGGTATTGTCTGTTGCTTGACTGCAGTCATGTTATAAAAAATGTATCATTTTTACGTTTTATGGAAAATTAGTTTAAGGTAGGGTGTTTTCCCCTAAATTGAGGCTTTGATTAGTACATTCGATTGAATTCAGGTGCCTTTTTAAATCAAGTTTTTTAAATAAAATTTGCCCAGTTGGAGAGAGTGTGTGAATGGATTGATTCAGCTTACATTAGACCTGCAGCTTTAAATAGAGAAAATACAGTATGTAAAATAACCAGGTGGGCTACTCTTCACTGTATATTATGTAAAATGTTCAGAAGTGGTGAAAATATTAATGAACAGGAAAAAGTGTTGAAATCTTTGTAACTTTGGGAAAGTGTACACCCATGCATATTGACTATTAATTAACTTATTTATAAAAGTCGCATTTTGGCATTCAGTGGCTCTCAGCATGAAACGTGTCATTCTTTGAAGATGAAGCTGGATGCATGCAGCTATTGATGTTTAAATATGTAAATTCCTCCTTCAAAACAAATATATATCATATTTCATTTTGTCAAGTATTAGCCACACTAACTCTCATTTAAAAACATCAACTCACAATAGTTTGGGTAATCCTTTTATGCACAAATATTTGGAATTATAAATAAAATGAAAATCAGTAATTCAAATCATTACCAGGAAAAGCAAGTTGTTCCTCTCAGTGTTTCAGTAATTGATCGTGGTTTCAGAATATTGGCCTTTCTTGAAAACCCAGTACCCATATAATTTTAGAATCTAATATTATTTTAAAGAAAATACATCATTTGCTTGCAATGGATTCTGGGAATATGTTGTTTCTTGCTTGTAGAAAAAACAACAAATTTAATCAGTAAGAAATAGCGTAATCTAGAATAGCATTTCAGAACTGAATGTGGTTTCAGAATTTCAATCTTTGATGAAAAGCCAATACCAATTAAATTTTAAAATCTAATATATATCATTATTAAAAAAAAAGGTAAAAATATGCCTCCAGTGGGTATGTCGAAATTGTTTCTTGCATGAAGATTATACAACCACCCTTCTTTTAAAACCTGGGTCCTTGTCATCCTGTGTCTTATCCTTTCATATTATGCTGTTAAGATGTTGATATATGATATATTTGTCACATATTTACTAGTCACAATCAATAAAATGTTGTCATCTGTGATAGACGTTCAACCAAACATGCTTGATATAAATGCACTGGTTATTAGCTGTAAAGTATACCAATCCATTTGGGATTTCACATACATGTATAGGGATATAATTCAGACATATTTACAATAACAAGACCAATGTGATCCTTGATAACCTTGTTCTTACACAAAAATCATATACAGTGAAAGCCCTATTTATAGACACCTGTCATCCAGACAGAGGTACCTCAGAGTTTCATCATTTAGGACTCATACCTTGTGCCGAGGATTTGTCACAATTTTTATTTTAGACTCCATGAAGTAAATACTGTTATCCTTCCAAATATATTTTTCCATGGAATATAATATGCTTAACTAACATTAAAGAAAAAATTATCAAAGTATATATATTTGAAAATGTAAATTCTATTACAAACATTATTTGTACTATTTGTCACCTAATGTTTATTTTTGACTCGATAAATTATTGGTATATATTGTTCTTTAAATATACATTTTCCTTAGAATATAATATGTTTAAGTAATGTACTTTACATTTAAAATTCTGTTTGAAATAAATTTTCAGTATTTCTTAGAAAACATTTGCCAATACCTCAGGAAAAAATAAATTATTGGAATATTTAAGAAAATGGCAATAATTTTTGGATATTTCTCCCAAAATAGGCAAAATCTGAAAGTAATCTTTCTTTGGTTTGACATGTCTTCATTAAGCAGGGCTTTTGCTGAATATGTGATCCTTAATCTGCCAAATATGTTAGAAAATATGTTTTAAAATTGATCAAACAAAATATATGGAAAGAATGGCATTGCCAATTAATGGGCTTTGACTACATATGGGCCTTTAAGTGCTGTTAGTTCTTGTTCTCTTGTTGACGGTTTATTTTTCACAATCTCACAAATGTGTTACCAATATTAAGCTTAGATTCTTTATGTACTGAATGCATATCCAGCATGCAGAATGTTGATAAAAATCAATATTTACCAAATAAGTAAAGTGAGATTCCACATGCACGCATCCAGCATGCTGAAAACGTATCTGGCAAAGTGAATGGCTACATGTATCGATTTTTGCTGGTTCTGCATAGTATCCTGATTCTACTCGTATGAAATCTGCATGTTGCTGTGACAGTACATATGAAATCTCTCAACACGTGTTCCACATAATGAGCATATGTTATATTAGCTATGGGTATACAGGTCATTAAAAGAGAGCATTTATGTGAGATGTGGTGTGCCTGAAAAGGGAGCGTCTGAGCTTACACTTGGCTAGCTCAGTACCTGTTATCTTATTAGTAAACGTTATATGATTCACATTTTATTTACAACAAATACAGTTTAAATTTATCTGTGTGTAGTAAGTCTTCCACTTGGGACCAGATTTAACTTGCAATTTTTAACATAAAGGGTTTTTTTTTCAAAACAGAGGTGAACTGGATTCGCTTAGGAATCTGTACAAGCATATTGCCTGTTATCATATTGTGAAGGGTATCTTTAAAACAATAATAGCTTAAAGATAATCATAAAATAATGAATAAAGTTTAGAATCTGTATTAATTTATGCAGTTTATCTATATCATGCCAGTTAGCATGGAAGACTTTGACGTAAATTTTCAGATTAATCAGAATGATAGGTTGGTGTTCAGATTATCAAGATATTATTGAAATAAGCAATAAATACTAAACAACTGTAAGATACAGTTAGGGACTCTCCCCCCCCCCCTCCCCCCCCCCCTTCCACACACACTCACAGCAAATCACTTTCTTCAGGGTTTGCATACACACATATACACACTGACAGACTTGGTAGTACTCACCTTTCTTTTTGAGATGTGGGTAATTAAGTTTATACAACAATGTAAGATGAATTTCACATCATGAATGGTTAAGTCTTATGGGGTGTTTGTAAATGGAGGTGTCCCAAGTGGATGGTATCACTTCACATGTTTAAAGATATACAAACAGTTGCAGCCCATGACAGTGATCATGACGATGGTATATTCTTACATGCTCAGGAGAGATGGCAGGCAAAGATCTGTACAACACAACATGATTTTAGCATTATTTTGCATGTTTCAGCTCTTGAACTGTTAACTCTCTCACTTTCTGTTAGCCATGTATATTTCTGTATGCTATTTGTGAATATTCATGAGCTAATTTGAAAACCTGTGTGATTCTGCAGAAATAAACTAGTTGCAGTATGATATGAAATTGTTTATCTTCTTTTTGCATCCAGTAAGGTCCTCCAACTGGACCAAGAGATGCTGAGAAAGAGAGAGAGAGAAAGAGAAAGAAAAGGCCTGTGGGAAGACAAACCGGTTCCTCAAATATTAAATCCTGATTCTAGCACTCTTGCGGGATTATGTAAAAAGACATGCCATAAATATCAACCAGGTTTTAAATTCAGTGACTGATTGTGACTCTTGTCTAGGTACATTTTTGCACATTTTATTATCATACAAGCCCTTAAGCATATCAAAAAGTCTGTTAAGGTTTTTAGATCAATAAATCAAGCATCCTTCTGGTTGTTTCCAGCCAGTCTTAATTTTCTTTTACAGGATATGTTTTCATAAGGAACTCTGAAATAAATTTTGTACAACAGAGCATTTTAAACATTTCTTCAAGTTATCAGTGTGCAAAGCAAACTTCATTATTACAAAACAGCAGACCTCCTGGGATTGAATTATTTCAATTTAACACCTAGAAATCCAAGTAAAGTTCAATGACTGAATCAAAAGTGTAAAAAAATACATGCAGTTACATTTTTAGCTCAGCTGACTATAAGTCACCTGAGCTATAGCTGTGGTCATTTGTCCGTCGTCCGTCTGTTAGCAGGGCACGTTTTGAAACCGTTGGACCTACGTATCCAAAATTTGCATACTGTTAGATGTCCCTAAAATCTCCTACAATACCGAAAATTGGGTCACTAGAACTTCATTCCTTCGCGATATTAAGGAAAAACCTGTTTTCCATAAAAAAAGCCATTGTTACACTTCAAGGCTGCTTATTTCAAAACCACTGATCAGTTATTGATCATATTTAGTATTCTTATTCTTCCATAAATTTTCTATGAAAATATCAAAAATTAGGTCAGTATTGTGTATTGTTTTGAAGTTATGGGCCCAAATATAATGCAATTTTAAAAAATTCGGAAGTATATTTACACATTTAACATGAGAATTGCTGAAGCTGGAAACCTTTTTTTCAGGAATATAACTTTATTTGATAAAGATTCCATAGTTTATCCAATATTAGATCTGAATTTTGCAAATGTTTTAAGTTATTTGCATAAAAAAAAATCAATCCCAAAATTTTGTCCAACTTTAGCAATGGCACTTTTTTTCCCTGTTGATTTAATTTTCACAGCATTTAAAACATAAGGATTTAATCTTTTAAAATCTGAAATTTCAAAGGAATTAATTGAAAGGTGTAGCTTTTATTCAAGTTTTCATACACCATGTCAAGTGTTGTTTACATCTAGTCCACCTAGTAGTACAGCCTTCACTCATGTTATGTAACCTACCCCAGGCAACTTGCCTTGGCTCAGCTTGGCCACTACTAGCAGGCTTCCCTGCCCTGCACTCCTCCTCCCCCCCCCCCCCCCCCCCCCCCCCCCCCCCCGATGGTGCATTAACTAGATGAATGTAATAATTTTTGGTGTTTTAATCATTGTTATTCTTGGCTATGCTACATTTTAGATTTTAGATTTTGTATTGTAACACCAGGGATATAATGATTAAAGTGCACATTTAATTGAGTCCACAAAGTGGTGTATTACTCAGAGTTGGGTCCAAAAGTATTTGAATTTGAAGTAATTGTAATTACAATAACTTTTTCAAGTAATTGTAATTGTAATCGATTACATTTTCTAATCCTAGAAAGTAATTGTTATTGTTATCAATTACTTTTGAAAAGTAATTGTTGAAACAATTACTTTTCAATTACTTTTGGGTATATTTGTCTCATATGAATAATTCCATCAGACTCTAAAATTCATTGAAGCAAACCTAGCTATCAACCAGATTCCCATGGTTGTTCCTCACGTACTTTAAGGGCGCATTTGCATTTTAAATAATATGTTTATTACCGCAGGCTACTAGTTCATTTTGACTGAAAAGAAAGGTTCCCAGGCAAAACTTTCCTAATGTAAAGACTTCAGGTTCCCCTGGGGGTATAGTCTTAATCTAATTCCACTGGTTACCCTGACGGCTCACACTGTTAAGATTACCATCTCCCTGATTTAATTCAGTGATTAGGGTGAATGGGTTTTCTTAATTCGAAGGGGATAATCTGATATCGATTTCAAGATACCCGTGGGTTTTAAAAGGGGAGGGGAGGGTAATTTTAAACAATTTAATATCCCCCTTCTTAATCTGAAGATGGAGGTTATCTTGAATCTGAAATAAAAACAATCTGAATCTCTACCCTTTCACATGAACTCGTCTCCAATCATATACTTTTATATGGTTCTGTGTATGAGTACACACAGTAAACATGTATCTGTTTCCTGTATTACAAGACCAGAGGTTTGATCTTGCCAAAACAGTTCCAAACAAGGAGAAGAAACATAAAAAACAAACACTGGTTTTGATGACTGAAAAGTCTTGACTTGTGAAGTTTTGTGATACAGCTACCAGGTGGTGTGCACACTATGTACATGTATATGTTCTGCACACTGAACGTAACTGGTGCAAGTTTATTTTCATTCATGTAGAGGAGTAGCAAACATATATTGGCAGATACCAGTATATTTTAAGGGAATAAAAACACTATACGTCATGTGTATATATCATGCCCAGTATGTGAACAGGTCCCTTTAATTATAACTCCACAAGGTGCAAGAGATACTATGTTTCAGTCGCTGTTCGCTGATTTGTTTGCAGGCAGCTTTATTCAAAATGTAAGTTAAGGAAAGGTTTTCATGATATTTTTAGGTGAGGATAAAACCTTAGAGAAAACCCAATAAACTTTGTAGGTAATCTTGATCACTATAACTTTTTCTTCGAAGGATTCTTTACCATAGAGCAATCCAGACCATTATCATTCACAAGTGTCTCAGATGAAAATTTGTGTCACTTCCGAATGGGGTCTAAGTTGACACTGTCGGCAGTTAAACTGTAAATGTCACATGATTGGGGCCACCTTTGTTCTGGTTGGCACAGTGACCTGTGATAGAATTGTGAGACACATTTGTCTTGGCTTTGATTACTGTATTTCCAATGCTTATGAACCACATATCGAATTTTCATTAGGTTCTTGGTAATATTCTGGATATGCTGTATCCAAGAGCGCTCCAGTTAAATTCATTTAAATAAAATTTAATTCATTTATTAAATTTGTTGAGACTGTTAAAATATTTTAAGAGCTCAAACCAACCTGTAAACAAGTTGCTGTTCTTGTCATGATGAAATTGCCATAAAATACACAAGTAATTGCAAAAGTAACTGTGATTACTTTAAAAAGTAATTGTAATTGTAATCGATTACTTTTCTGAAAACACAAAAGTAATTGTAATTGTTATTGATTTCTTTAAAAGTAATTGTATTTGTAATCGATTACTTTAAAAGTATTTGGACCCAACTCTGGTATTACTATGAAAGTGTGGATATTCATCAGATAAGTAACTCCTTAGTTCAGAAGAGTAAAAACTTCACCAGGTGTGAAATTGACTATTATTCCAGTAATAAATTATAGCTGAGATAGTAATTAGCACGATGATATTTTTTGTCCCTCATTCAACTAACAGTGTGTATACTTTATTTGAAAAGATGACTTTATTTTATCAAATTTACTGAATCTTTTATTTCGGTGAATAAAATTAAGCATGTACTGAAAATTCCAATGTGCAAAACTTTTCAATAGTGTTTCAAGGGATAATCTTGAAGATGCCATGTTGTGGCTTTATTTTCTTTTAAATTCAGTTTAAACATTTGTGATTTTAAAATAAAATATATGTGTATGCATAATATGACCAAATATGAGCTACACTCTGGATATATAATGATTGCAACTTAGAATTCTTATTTTTTAACTTATATTTTCAGATATTTTATTACATATTTATAAAACTTGTTAATAAAAAAAATGAATCAGATAAAAACTATTAATGGAAAAAGTGGATATGCTAAAAAAATAGGCTTATATATAAACTTAAATGCATTATTCCCTTGAAAGTGAAATAAAGGTATTAGATCATTCTGTCCAATTGCATGTCCATCTGTAAATTTTTCATACGCATCACAGTATCTCAAAACTTTTTACTGTTTTTCTTCATAACAGTCTTGTCAGAATATAAGTTTTGCAATCATATATTTAGAACTTTAATATAACCAAGTAGGAGGGCCCCTTTCCTCTTAGCTTCTCATATGCTTATATATATGAAAAACATCACAGTAGAATATTTTGCATATTTTGCATTTGCAAAAATTTCAAACTTCAGCTGAGCGCTGAGACCCATGGGTCCCTTGTTAGACATATGTCAAACACATAGCATCATGGAGTTTAAAGAAAATTGCATGGATCAAAACTGAAGTGTTCGAAATATTACATCATCCATTAATATTTAACCGCAGTGTCACAGATGGCTGTTCTTCAGCAGAGCATTATGACAAATGGGCTGCTTTTGTTATTATCTTTGTTGTCTAGTAGCTGAATACTTACAAGACCTCATACATTTATAATTTAAACATTTCAGCATCTTCATCTTCATAGTACACAGCAAACTGACCTTTCATGTCATTTATATTTATTGTTCATTTGGGGATAATAAAAAACATCCAAGCAATTTCTATTTTTTATTCTAATAAAATATTTTAAAAATATGACAGAGTTAACCAGCCAAAGAAACCACTGGTCTGGAAATGTTCAACCTAAAGTTATCACTATTTAGCATCCACATATAAATGACATATCATTTACATTTGGTATATAAATGTAAATCTGTTGGAGGCGTTTTCTATAAAACATAACACAAACTTCTCAGAATTTACTGATTGTGGTATTTATAATGGTCTGTAGTGTCCAGTGAATTTTCTTATTGCTTCCGGAGGAAAGCTGTCAATCAATTATTGGATGTCCTGAGATTCACACTTGCTGGAAGGGAAAAGTGTAGCAAACATGCAGAGGCTGCACCAGTACACTGAGATTTAATCAACATATGTTAATATAATAATTAAATAATTAAAAAGTCGTAATTCAACGAGATAAGCCTATTGTATATTATAACTTGAATATGGGTAGTTTACAAGTGACAAAGTGAATCTGCAGAAATTAGAGAAAAGTGGGGCAAGGATAAAGTGGTAAGGGGAAACAGAGTGAGATGTCTACCACGTAAACATGATTGTAGATGGTGCCACCCGCCATTTGAATGAGAAAGCTCACCAGTCTTGAGTACAAGATGGAGGTATCAAAGATCTGTTGACATGAATAATTTAAGACCTATATTGCAAACTACTCCTGAGAAAAAAGTGAGGGAACAACTTTGCCAGGTTTAGGAAAAATCAGTCCAAGGGTCTCAGAGGAGTTCTTAAGAAACAAAACAATGCTGGTGACAGAACCTGCTCAAAAACGGCATATAATAAAACCCGGAAAAACTCGGAAATTCTCGGAAAAACACGGAAATTAATAAAACTCGGAAAAATGGCCGGAAAAGAAGATAAACACACGAGGAAGAATAATTCAAATGATTCATTTAACAGAGAAAAATTCAGTGCGACCATACAGCTGTTTTTTATTTGCTTAAAATGAATAAAACTACTTTAACCGACCCTATTTAGTGTTGATCACACTGTAAATTTCCTGCGTCCGCCATCTTGGAGTCATGGTATGTCGGAAAAAAAAGTTGTCCCCTCGGAAATAAAGTAAATTTATGTTAACACTTTGTTAAAGTGCCACATTATGGAAAAAATCGTACATATTTTTTAAATAAACCCAATTTATACTTCTTTTGGCAATCAAACCTATTTAATTTACACCAATCTAACTTTTAGAACTGGCGAGGAGCCCTTGCTGTGGGGATCATTCCCTGATATAATTTTCTGTACAAGTCACAGATAAAACACCGTTAGGTTTTAGCTTCATTAGAAAACATGGAAAAATAAAAAAAAGTAAATCATCGACAAATATACTGTTTATTTAGTAAACAATTCATGTTAATAAAAGATATATACAAGTACAACATATTATAATGGTTTTTTGATATATACATGATATAGGTATCTGTGAATCATTTTCAATGTGAGATATTATGCACATGAAAAGATTCACAAAAGTCACATGGCACATTAGTGTTTAAACAATATAATGATAAATGTTATTATTGTTCTCAAGGATTCAATTGAAACATTTCCACATCTACAGTGTAGTTACAATATGGAATTCCTTAAAACATAAAATTTCTTATAACATTAAAAAAATCATGACAAATACATATATTTTATTCAGAATTGTATGCACAGTGAGCATTGTTTAGGAATATATGTAAATAAATATATCTATATCTATATATATATATATATATATATATATATATATATATATATATATATATTTATATATATATATATAATATATGCTTCATGTCATAAATTGTTACTCTTTAAAACAAAATTTATATTTTAATTAAGTCATATGATTTCAGTAAATGTTGAAAATACATATATGGTGTAAATCTGTGGGTTATCATGGTAAAATGAATTGTTTACTAAATAAACAGTAGATTTGTCGATGATTCATGTTTTAATTTGTCCATGTTTTCTAACGAAGCTGAAACTGACGATGTTCTGTCTGTGACTTACGCAGGAAAATTATATCAGGGAATGATCCCTGGAGCAAGAAGCTCTAGCAAGTTCTAAAAGTTTGATTGGTAAAAAATAAATAGATTTGGATGCCAAAAAAGTATTAATTTCGATTTATTTAAAATAGTTATGCTTTATTTCAAAATGTGATTGTTTAATAAAGTGTTAAAGAAACATTCACTTTATTTCCGAGGGGACAACTTTTTTCCGACATACCATGACTCCAAGATGGCGGACGCAGGAATTTTACAGGGTGATCAACACGAAAAGGGTCGGTTAAAAGTAGTTTTATTCCTTTTAAGAAATAAAAAAAATAAACTGTATAAGCACACTGAATTATTCTATGTTATATTAATCATTTGAATTACTCTTTTACATGTGTTTTTATGCTTTTCCGGCCATTTTTCCGAGTTTTATTAATTTCCGAGTTTTTCCGAGAATTTCCGAGATTTTCCGGGTTTTATTATATGCCCTCAAAAACATAGTACCGTAAAACCTCCACTTAAAACCGCGGTTTAATCAAGAAATTCAAAATCTTGAAATCAGGTTGATTTCCTAAAAGCACTGTGCGGTTTATACTAGAAGGGTTTCCTGAATATCTTCCTGACAGACATCGTTTTGGGGCCGGCGAGTGGGCGATAATATTGCAACTTTCGAAGGCTGTTCTTAGCAGCAGTCTCGCATGCATGGGAGCCGTGTGTAAATATATTATTTACGATTATTTGTTATTTATAAATTATTTGCTGATTAGTTTTCGTGTGATATATAACTTGATATAAAATTTTGGTAATTGTCACCAAATAATACGTTTACAACAACCCTGCTGTAACACACAGCGGCCCACTTCGTTGGGCATGGTCAAGCAAAATTGAAATAAAAGCCTACTTTAAACCCATTTGCGGCATTATTTAGCAATGATTATTTGTTTAAAACGTAAAATGAATAAAAATCTGACATCGTAAGGAGTCACACAATGGCAGACGATCGTTTTAAAATCAAGTTTGAGTGCCGCCATGTGCTGAAACGGCCCGGTTTTCTGCTAAGAATATTTTGAACGGCTGTACGCGGTGGGTGGTAAACAGAACAGCCACCTATTTCGTCCCAGCGTGCCTTGCGTGAACACTGCCTTGACAAAATGGCTCCCCACACGGAAACTTTCTTCAGGAAAAAAAACTTGCTTACCCCGACTGGCCACTTTAATTTAAAATCGCTCGTTATCAAGCGTCATGTTTCCTATATGTGCGTATCTCGACAAGGTAACTTCAATTACTTTGATATTTAGTTAAGTTGACCAGCGATGTTCTCAAACGCGCCAGCAAATTGTGACATGGAGCGATGTCAACGTACGATGTGACGATGATTGTACCGAAGTAACCGGTATGAAAACGATTTGAATCTTCCGAGTAATTCCAGAAAATGGAATTTTCATCAAAAATTTTTAGAATTAAAATATACAGTGACTTGAAATGGATCAGCAGAATATTTTTTCCAAAATATAATGACAAATCAGTAGCAAACAAGAATACGGCACGGAATATAAAATCTGTATAAACAGGCAGTGGTCACCGGACCTTTACGTCTTCCCAAACTTCATGCTTGAGTGACCCTGCAAAAAGTGTTATGATGTGTTTAAATAAAATGCCCAAGGAATTTAAAAGTGGACAGGAATGGCCGAGTCGCAACCTACGCGTGTTCATTTCTAGATGATAGCTTGATTGTGTCTTTTGTCAAATCATTTCGTAGCGAAAGTTGGTGCGGTTTTAAAGGGGGTTCTTAGTATTTGAGCCCCTCGCGATGTCTCACCAGGAATTTCGTGAAGTCTGGGTGCGGTTTTAATCGGAAGTGCGGTTTTAAGTGGAGATTTTACGGTATCCGTAAAACTCTGTTTTGGCAGATACAACAGGGGTCAAAAGGTCAGCTATAGAGACAAGCTCTTCTTGGCATATTGTGATGAAAGGACTTGATAGAATGGGCACACAAAACTCACAGACATACTAGAACCATAGCGCAGGTTTTTGCCAACATTTAATATACACAATTTAATTTTATACACAATCATAATGTTCATAGCTCTTGCTGGAGCACTCATGTATTACTCATGGATTTCTATAGTTCTTGTAATTATTACACTTTATGTACTTCTAGAGTTCACAGACTGCATTATCCATTTCTTATAATAAACCTTATCATGGTCAAATGTCAAAATGATAATTAATGAAATATGTGTTATATATTCCATTGAAATTTGCTGTATAACAATTAATCATTAGCAAGTCTGTCTTGCTAATAATAAATACTTCTGGCCATTAGGCTAAAAAAAATTTCTTTAACATGTGCCTCTAACATTTTCATGGATTAAACGTTTTTTATGCATATGGAGACTAATTCTTTGGTTATAACACTACTTTCTGCTATGGCACTTATCCCAAAAGAATTCTTTAGAGGTATTAAAACTCGATTGCATTTTGTGTTGACCATATAAACACCATTTCAAGAACAGGAGCAAATTTTTGTATTTTCTAGGCTAAATTCCAAGAATTGTGTCTCAACCTATAAGAAAAAAAGAAAAACAAATTGACCGTTCACACCATATTTTTGGTTCCAGTCATCCATAGAACAATAATTGTGTGTGTATTGGCTTCTTTCATTTTTGACACAGGTTTTGGATTCATTTATCATATGATCCGCTACCTCTCCACACCTTGGCCATTATTTTCCTTAAAACACAGTTCGAGTAGCTGTTTAGCATATGTCACAGACTCAAGGTGCTCCTCCTGACTCTTCAGTTCCTGTACACGCTGTGACAGCATGGGTTTTAGATTCAGTTCAGCCCTGCAGCACTCAGCCACAGCCTGTTCATTGTCCTGTACAAGAGCCAGCAGTGCTGACATCACATATTCATGGAATCTCTGATGTTCCCCAGCCAAGAGAGCCGCTAGCTGTTCAACCATGCCCATATTGTAAAGTTTCTCTGAAATAAAAACATAAGAATAACTATTAGTATATTAATGAGGCACTAAGGCATAATTTGTTTCTTACTAGTGCTTATAATAAATCACTATAATTATATAGGATGCTACTTGTAGCACAGAGAAACAGTAATGGTTGATATTATTTTTATCAAACAACACTTGCAGCTCTAATGTAATGACAGTGATAGTATAAGTGATAATAATAATAATAAACAAAATGTGTGGACAGAACCTGTAGTAATGTTAATTAAAATTATGATATTATAACAAAATCACACATCAGAAACACTAGCTTTTACACAAAAGGACATTCCTACTATAACATTCTACATTATACAATTGAGATACCTTAAACATTTTGTTTGCTAATTTTGCTAATATTAATATCCACCAGGGTTAGGCAGTAATTAAAGGTCAACATTCAATTATCACCATTCAATGATCATTCATGGACAGTCCATTGTCTATGTTTCATGAGAACATCCCTATTTAACCTTCCACCTGTTTCACTGAACTTGACCCTGACATAAGTTGATGACCTTTTATGTGACCTTGGTTCTTCCAGAAGAAGGAAAAACATCAACCCACCACTTGATCTGAAAGCCGCCATAATCGTCACATGATGATGATGACCTAAAATTTGACCTTGACCTTGGAATTTGAACTTGACCTTGGAATTTGACTTTGACCTCTTTTGACCTTACCTTTAACCTTTGGCTGTGACTGACACAGGGCAGTCATCATGAAGGAGGCTTTCGTCTGGAGCTTCTCAACACCACTCTGCATCGCCCGTAGCAACACAGACAGCCCATCATGCTGAAGCAGCTCATCCTGGGCTTCTGGAACATCTCGACTCAAACCTGAAAATATCACATAAATAAACATTACTCTAAAAGCTCCATGAGATGTACACTTACACAGCGGTAATACACTGCAGTCATTCCTTCATCTCCTTCGTTTTAACCGCTGCTTGGTATAGCAAATATCTAGGTTTCACCACCAGGGCTGGCACATGGGAAAGAACTGAAATCAGACCAATGAGAGCATGGTACTGCATTGTGCTTCCAACTCCAACTTTTTATACCCCTCTCTCATTGTTCTGATTCATGGCCCTGTGCCAGAACTGTTGTAATCAAACCAACAAGAGCTGGGTGTCACAAGTTTAAGGGTGTTCGTGGTAGTTTCTAGAATGAGAATGAAGGTAACCATGCATATTTTAAGAATGGTATGTTAAGTATGTATACTTTCAGGATTTCAGCTATATATGCACAGAGCTAGGAATAACCTATAAGTCATGACCTGGCATTGAAGTGAAAGCCTGAGGTTCTACAAGATATTTTACCTTATTGTACTTCATGCTATGGCAGGATTCAAATAAAGGACCTGTTACCTCCAGAGAACCTGTCGGCAATTTTATGTGAAGGGAGTATTTACGGTAGCCGTGTTTTTTGTATCTGTGGCCCCCTAGTTCACAGAACGTCCGTTTCCGTTTTTTACATCAGTGAGGGAAGACGTAGTGCCGCATAACCCGGTAGGAATTTTTTGTGTTTTTAACCCGTACATATCAGCTCATGTACAGTAATTGTGTGGTACATGCATCAGTGCACTGTGTTTCTTTAAAGGGGCCATATCTGGTATGATGACATAGCATGTAAATCTGGTATTCCGGTGATTTTTGTACACGGGCGAGCCATGTGCGTTTCGTATACTTTTGGCCAAGATGGCAGTGACCGTCAAATTTCTTCACTTGTAATTAATAATCTCAGGCCCACACGAGCTTTTAAACTTGTATTTGATGGGAGCGCACAATATTTAAGATATTTATTGGCAGTTAGTCCATTTGAATGTGTAACTCGGCAGGACTTGTGTGGAGCGGTGAACTTCTGTGTAAAGTAGATGGGGGGGGGGGGGGGGGGGAATGTGGCCGTCGAGAAGTTGGGGGGGGGGGGGGATCGGATATACTTGATTTAGAGAAGGGCTTGGTGAATAGTCAAGTGCACTTTATTGTAATACTCCTGTAAACATAGATGGTGTTATGGGGTTGATGTTTATTATATTTATTTATTGTGACATCATCAGATAGGCGTTTATGTTAGTTTATTGTATGACCAGCTGTTTACACATGTGACAAACCATGCTCTCTTGGTCCAGGCAGATGCAACTTGAGTTGGTATAGCGTTACCATAGCAGTGACCGGTAGTGTGGGACCTTGAGATGGTGCACAGTTGTGAGTTTGCTTTAATGTATTTAGTTTTAGTTTATTCTCAAAGAATAATATATGTAGTTTACATTACAGATAAACATGGTACTACCTTTGGAAATGACATGGTTGCGATTATCATATTTGTTAATATATTTGTGGCTGATATTGTCATTTACTGTAATATTGGTGTAGTTATCCCAGGGTTGTTCAGACTAAAGGTATATTACTTTAATTATCACAGTAACATCACATGATATGTGATCTTGTCGCCCCAGGGTTAGATATGAAGATCACTGTTGTGTGTAGTCTGGCTGTTTCTTGCGGGATCTTATAAGTTATTCAGAGTCAAACACACCTGTGAACTGGTTGTCTAACATTCTGATGCTCAGTGATTATGCCAGTTTTCATAGTTGTTACATTTGTGGGGTATTTGCTTGTGTATGTATGTATTTTCATGTGTTCACCTACTCTGTGTATTTATTTGTATAATGGTTTGTCTGCATTGACTTCGTAGTATTTTTATCAGGTGTCATACTGTGAATAGCATAACGCATTTTTGGCATTTGTCTTTGCAGGCTCACCATAACTTGATCATATTGTTGTGCGTGGAGCAATGCATCACTAATAAACTATAGAACTACTCCGGTGTTGATTTCGTCCCACATATACTACAGTGAGCAACTTTCCATCATGGCTGACCAGTTGAAGACCTTGCGTCGTCAGAAGAAAGGGGTTGTCTCCAGGCATTTAAACACGTTAGAGCGGCACATCACGGAAGAAGACACTGATGCTGTGACAGCTCGTTTAGGTCAGTTAAAGGTGTCCTTCGACCAGCTTGAGAAGGCCCACTATGAGTACCATGATGCCCTGGAGAGTGAGGGGGACATTTCTAGTAGTGAATCATGGTTCAGAGATATTCATTGTGAGTACATTAATGCAGTCAAGGGGGCTAGGTCTTGGCTTAAGGCCCAGTCAACCCCTCCAGTCAGCCCAACTGTAACACAGAGTGAAGGGGACAAAACTTTGTCACAAACAGATATTATTAGCTTGCTGAGCATACCTAAAGCAGAACTTGAAGTGTTTGATGGAGACCCGCTTAGGTTCCAGGCCTTTATGTCACTCTTCAAGGAAGCAGTAGACAGTAAACTTTCAGACAGTCAGACTAAGTTAACCAGGCTGCTCCAGTATACTGATGGTGCAGCCAAGTCCGCAATTAGAAATTGTGCATTGATTGGGGGAGACGACGGATACAAACAAGCCTTGAGGGTTCTCAAAGAGCGTTTTGGGGAACCCCATTTAATCGCCCAGTGCATTATCAGAGACCTAACTGCAGGCAAGAGTGTCTCCAAGGCAAAGGAGGTCCAGCAGCTTGCTGATGAGGTGTCAACTGCTCTGGTAGCACTAGAGCAGTTAGGAATGCTCACAGAGATTGATACCCAGAAGGGTATTTTGGACATTTTGCAGCGTTGTCCTGGGTTTATGAGAGCCCGGTGGCGTAAGAGAGCCTTAGAGACTAAGAGAGACTCTGGTGATTACCCTTGTTTTAGTGTTTTTTCTGACTTTGTCAAATTAATTGCTCTAGAAATGAATGATCCTGTATATGGAGATATGTCTAGAAATCAGAAGGGTGATACCTCTCGTATGCCCTCTCATTCTAGCCAATTTAAGAAGAGTTTTTCTGTGGCACAGGCCATGGTTTCGTCTCAGTTACCCACTGAGTCTGAATCATTGCCTAATTCACTTTGTATATTATGTAAACAAGGTTCACATAAACTTTTCCGTTGTGAGAAGTTTAAAGCGATGCACCCTAGGGTCAGGTTAGAGTTTGTCACAGATAAGGGATTATGCTTTAATTGTTTGTTGAGGGGACACAGAGCACAGTTCTGCAGAAAACCTCAACAGTGTCATGTTTCAGGATGTAGGAGAAAACATTCAGGTTTTTTGCATTTTGATGACAGGATTACCAGTGAGACTGGTAATACTGGTGATGACCCTTCGCAACCGGTAAGTGGTGTTGTTAGCAATTTTAATGAGATTAACAGTGAAGTGCAAGAGCACATCTATTTACCCATGGTGCCTATCATTGTAAATGATAAGGTTCGTACTTGGGCGTTACTGGACTCGGGGTCCACTAACACCTTTGTCACACGGAAGGTCGCTTCCGACTTGCAACTCAAAGGTACTAGTGTAAGTTGTCATATGAGTACATTGGGTACCAGTAAGGATGTGGACAGTATGATTGTCTCCATGAACATCACGGCATCATCAGGTGAGGTTTTTCCTTTAAGGAATGTCATGGTGGTCCCCCATATCCCGGCCAGATACCCTAAGAGACCTGTGAATCTGAAGCAGTACCCGTATTTAGCTGACTTACCAGTGTCCTGTCCCACAGGTGAGACCCAAGCCCAGGTGTTGATAGGTATGGACAATGCACATCTCCTCATGCCATTGGATGTTCGGTCTGATGGACAGCCCCATCAACCGTATGCTACCCTTACCTCACTGGGGTGGTCACTTCAAGGGCCAGTTAGTGAACGGCAGTCAAGCCATGTGGTTCTCTCACATTTTGTTGACATAGAGAGGAATCTGAGTAGACTCTGGGATATGGAAGTAAATGATGGGGATTCTCTAGCCATGTCATTTGAGGACAAGGCTGTGTTAAATCTGTGGGAAAGGGAAATTGACCACCGGGAGGGACATTATGTCCTGCCCATCCCCTGGAGAGAGGGCAATCCTAGCTTTCCAGATAATCGTTTTGTGGCGGTTAAGAGACTGGGGAATCTTAACCAAAGATTACAGAAACTAGGGATGGTAGATAAGTATTCTGCAGGTATAAACAAGCTGTTGTCAGATGGGTATGCAGAGTCTGTGCCAGATGCTGAACTATCCTTGTCAGATGGCACTGTATGGTATCTACCACACCACCATGTTGTTAGCCCTTCCAAGCCGGGGAAGGTCAGAGTAGTCTTTGATTGTGCAGCAGAGCTTTATGGGATCTCATTAAACAACCAGTGCCTACAGGGCCCAGATATCAACAACAAGTTACTTCATGTCCTTTTGCGCTTTAGGCAGTACGAATGTGCGATCATGGCAGATATTGAGGCCATGTATCACCAGGTTAGAGTCCCCGAGCGAGATAGGAATGCCTTGCGTTTCTTATGGTCAGTGGATGCAAGGGTTAAAGAGTTCCGTATGAAGTCACACTTATTTGGTGGTGTGTGGTGTGCTGCAAGTAGTACTTTTGCGTTGAGGCAAACCGTAAATGATTTTCCTTGCAGTGATCTAGTAAAGCAAGCAGTCAATCGTGGCATGTATGTCGATGATCTTTTGGTTTCATTTCCTAAACCCAAAGAAGCCTTGGAGGTTATTGTAGGTACTAAAGAAGTACTGAGTAAAGGGGGTTTTAACCTCACCAAGTTTGTGGCAAACTGGGAGGGATTATTACAGTGTATTCCAGAGGATGATAGAGCTAAGGGGGTGAAGGATATTGCGTCAGACGCACAGAGCAAAGCGCTGGGCATTAGATGGGATGTTAAAGCTGATGTGTTTTATTATGTTGCAGTGCAGGATGAAATACAGGGTACTGTCACCAAGAGACTTATGCTGAGCCTTTTATCCAGGATATATGACCCTCTAGGTCTTGTTTCAGTAGTCATACATCAGGGCAAGGTGTTATTTCAACATGCAACGCGTTTGAAGTTGTCTTGGGATGTTGAAGTCCCAGCCAGTCTAGTTCAGGGGTGGGTTTCCTGGTTAGATTCACTTAGATATCTTCCAGACTTGCGGTTTGATAGAAATATATGCCCCAGTGAGGGTCTAGGGGGTGTAGCGGAATTGCATGTCTTTTGTGATGCCAGTGAGGTAGGGTATGCTGCTTGCTGTTACCTCAGGACAATTAGCCCCTCTGGTAGGATACATGTAGCATTATTGATGGGTAAGTCGAGGCTAGCCCCACTGAAGCAAGTAACGATACCACGGTTGGAGTTGTGTGCAGCCGTATTAGCAGTCAAGATGGACCGCGTGGTGAGGCAAGAGTTGGACATAGAACTCGCGAATTCTACTTTCTGGAGTGACAGCAAGATTGTGCTTGCCTATATTAATAATGATTCCAGAAGATTCAAGGTTTTTGTTGCCAATAGCGTAGCTGCTATCAGACAGTACAGTAAGCCTAGTCAATGGAAACATGTAAGGTCTGCAGATAATCCTGCAGATGTACTTTCTAGGGGGTGTAATGCAAAGTCTGTGCCCTCTTTGTGGTTTAACGGGCCCAAATTCCTATCTGACTATAAGTGCACCTGGCCTGAGGAGGCTCCTGTTGATAGGGTCTTGGCTAGTGATGGGGAGGTAAGGAAGGACTCTTCTCATGTAGGAGCAGTTACATGTGACACAGATACACATCCTTTAGAGAAGCTCTTGCATCATTACTCTAGTTTCTACAAACTCAAGAAGGCTTTATGCTGGTTGATCAGAGTTAGACAGTACTTGCGAGGTAGTTGCGATAAGTTGAAGCTAGCCAGCCCCATAACGGTCTCGGAGTTAGCACAAGCAGAGGTGCAGATACTCTCGCATGTGCAGAGTAGGATATTCCAGTCTGAGATGGTTGCTCTCAGGAATGAGGCGGGTGTTCCAAGATCTAGTCCTTTAAGGAAACTTGACCCTGTCCTTGATGCTAGAGGCATGTTAGTTGTAGGTGGGAGGTTGAATCATGCCCAAGTATTTGACCAGTCCAGACACCCTGTTATCTTACCTGCGAAACATTTGCTTTCAGAGATGATTGTGCGAGAACGACACGATGCTGCGCACTTGGGCACAGAATGGTTGCTTAGTAGTCTCAGGCAGAGATACTGGATAATTAAGGCTAGATCCCTTATAAAGAAGGTCAAACACTCCTGTGTCACGTGCAAGAAGCTGTACGCACCTGCATTGTGTCAGAAGATGGCTGATCTTCCGCCTGAGCGGACAGAAATAGGTCGTCCTTGTTTTGCGTATACTGGTGTTGACCTTTTTGGCCCATTTTTTGTTAAACAAGGCCGTAGTGAAGTGAAGCGCTATGGATGTTTATTTACCTGCTTCACTACAAGAGCTATACATATTGAAGTCTTAGATAGTCTAGAAACTGACTCCTTCCTCAACGGGTTCTTCAGGTTTATTTCTCGCAGAGGATGCCCGGAGAAGGTTTTTTCAGATAACGGTACAAACTTTGTGGGTGCTCAAGGTGAGTTGTCCAGAGCTTTACGACAAATGGACAGGGGTGAAGTCGTGAGATCGGCTCGTAGACATGGGGTGGAGTGGCAGTTTAACCCCCCTCTGGCCTCCCACCAAGGAGGCGTGTGGGAGAGGATGATCAGGTCGGTCCGTAGGGTATTGTGTGCTTTGTTAGGGAGAGATGTCAGGCTCACAGATGATGTTTTGAGTACGGTGATGTGTGAAGCTGAGGCTATCGTTAATAGTAGGCCCATCACTAAGGTGAGCGATGATCCAAAGGATGACGGAGCGCTTACCCCAAATCATTTGCTGTTACTGCACGGTAATTCACCTTTGCCTTGGGGGGAGTTTCAGTTGAGGGACAGGTACCGCAAACGCTGGCGCCATGCACAGTATATTAGTAGCCAGTTTTGGAGGAGATGGGTTAGGGAATATCTTCCTCAACTTCAAGATCGTGTTAAGTGGCAGCGAGAGATACAAAACCTCAAAGTAGGGGACTTGGTTCTGGTTAAGGATGAGGACTCGCCCAGGGGTTCCTGGCCACTAGGGCGTGTACAAGAGGTAAAGCGTGGCAGAGACAACTTGGTCCGAAGTGCCACTGTACTAACTAAATCGAGAACGCTTGTTCGGCCAATCACCAAATTGGTATTGCTTGAGGGGTCATTCGAGGGATAGGATTGGGATATTTCAGAAGAGTAATGTCAGTTCTGGTTTAAATGTTGAAGGTGCTGATATTGTTTGAGTACAGGAGCACTCAAAGTGGGGGGAGTGTTACCTCCAGAGAACCTGTCGGCAATTTTATGTGAAGGGAGTATTTACGGTAGCCGTGTTTTTTGTATCTGTGGCCCCCTAGTTCACAGAACGTCCGTTTCCGTTTTTTACATCAGTGAGGGAAGACGTAGTGCCGCATAACCCGGTAGGAATTTTTTGTGTTTTTAACCCGTACATATCAGCTCATGTACAGTAATTGTGTGGTACATGCATCAGTGCACTGTGTTTCTTTAAAGGGGCCATATCTGGTATGATGACATAGCATGTAAATCTGGTATTCCGGTGATTTTTGTACACGGGCGAGCCATGTGCGTTTCGTATACTTTTGGCCAAGATGGCAGTGACCGTCAAATTTCTTCACTTGTAATTAATAATCTCAGGCCCACACGAGCTTTTAAACTTGTATTTGATGGGAGCGCACAATATTTAAGATATTTATTGGCAGTTAGTCCATTTGAATGTGTAACTCGGCAGGACTTGTGTGGAGCGGTGAACTTCTGTGTTAAGTAGATGGGGGGGGGGGGGGGGGGGAATGTGGCCGTCGAGAAGTTGGGGGGGGGGGGGGATCGGATATACTTGATTTAGAGAAGGGCTTGGTGAATAGTCAAGTGCACTTTATTGTAATACTCCTGTAAACATAGATGGTGTTATGGGGTTGATGTTTATTATATTTATTTATTGTGACATCATCAGATAGGCGTTTATGTTAGTTTATTGTATGACCAGCTGTTTACACATGTGACAAACCATGCTCTCTTGGTCCAGGCAGATGCAACTTGAGTTGGTATAGCGTTACCATAGCAGTGACCGGTAGTGTGGGACCTTGAGATGGTGCACAGTTGTGAGTTTGCTTTAATGTATTTAGTTTTAGTTTATTCTCAAAGAATAATATATGTAGTTTACATTACAGATAAACATGGTACTACCTTTGGAAATGACATGGTTGCGATTATCATATTTGTTAATATATTTGTGGCTGATATTGTCATTTACTGTAATATTGGTGTAGTTATCCCAGGGTTGTTCAGACTAAAGGTATATTACTTTAATTATCACAGTAACATCACATGATATGTGATCTTGTCGCCCCAGGGTTAGATATGAAGATCGCTGTTGTGTGTAGTCTGGCTGTTTCTTGCTGGATCTTATAAGTTATTCAGAGTCAAACACACCTGTGAACTGGTTGTCTAACATTCTGATGCTCAGTGATTATGCCAGTTTTCATAGTTGTTACATTTGTGGGGTATTTGCTTGTGTATGTATGTATTTTCATGTGTTCACCTACTCTGTGTATTTATTTGTATAATGGTTTGTCTGCATTGACTTCGTAGTATTTTTATCAGGTGTCATACTGTGAATAGCATAACGCATTTTTGGCATTTGTCTTTGCAGGCTCACCATAACTTGATCATATTGTTGTGCGTGGAGCAATGCATCACTAATAAACTATAGAACTACTCCGGTGTTGATTTCGTCCCACATATACTACAGGACCTTCCACACTTCTCTGTGTGTATAAATAATGTAAGTTACTTATTAGAAATTTATCAAATTTAACAGCATTTGTTTATTATGGTTTTATCACAGAAAATATTAGAAAACTAATAACTTACAGCACAAATTTATGGCACAGATGTGTTTATGACAGGATATTTACAAAATGATATGTATCATTATTTCACTTTGAATGGACATGTATAGTACTAATTCATTTGTAATCTTAATGGAATATTAAATGTGTGTATTGGAATTTCAGCTACACTCCTCATGCAGTTAGTGTTGGGATGATATGGGTTTTTGATATCATGATAATTATACAAATTTTATCGCGATATACCGTGATATCGCGATATTTTTAATTATATATAATGGCATTAATAAGCCATCAATAATGGTATTTATAACAACCACCTTTAAAGTCTTGACTTTATACAAGGGGTTAAGTATTAATATCATTTATACCAATTGTGCCAGTACCACAGAATGACTCATTAAGTGATGTAAGTTGCATGAAGGACCTACAGGTGTGCAAGCTTGAGGGGCGGGAAGTCCTGCCCCAATCGTTGAATCACCCTTGTCAGAACTTTCCATCAGTTTCCTATAGCTACATAAAAGCCGAAGAATCCCGGCGAATTTTCGGAGAGCGTGTCATACCAATCATGGCTAAATGAACCATCTCAATTTTATATGGCAAAATATGCAACCCGTATGGAATGTTCGATTCAGTGGTGACACTTTTATGTTGACATTTTCGTTCCATGCAATAAAAGCATAAATATGTGTATTTATTGCTCTTTCAATATAATGTTATTTTCTCCTGGAATTCTCAAGCTTTTGTCCTCTCCGATTCATCCTGCTACTTCCGGACATTTCGACTAACCCCGAAGTCTGTAAGCACACGGTTCCACCCACACGCGTGTATTCAAATACATGTGGTTTATAAAAATAAATGTGATTCTTTGAAATAAATTTATTTTGTACTTCAAGGGCTTGCTTGTGAACCAAAATCGTGAACAAAAATTGATATCATGGTATCGCGATAATAGGAAAGTTGACGGTATGATAACCGTAGCTGTCAGATATCGTGATAATACCGTATACCGGTAACCGTCCCAACCCTACATGCAGTAGGACACCTGATTACACCATGACACCCACTCTCATTGGTTTGATTCTTGGCCCTGTCCCCGAGCCTTTGTAATCAGACCATCGAGTGTGGGTGTTGCATATTTATAATTTGGAGCTGTATGCACAATGCAAATCCATGCTCTCACTGGTCTGACTAAAATTCTTTGCTCTGTGCCCACCCTGGTGGTAGAACCCAAAGAATCTTGCTATACAAAGCAGTGGTTAAAACGAAGGAGATCTGGGACAACCCGTCAGATCTGAAGGTATCAACCGAGCACCTATTGCATTTTTTTGTTTATCTTTGTAAAATAGTAATTTCGATAATCAGCGTTGGATTACTTGTATATAAATATATATCTTTTGTGACCTGTTCTAAATATGACAGAACTCAGTCACTATTCTGAACAATATTTATATATCAGTGTTGCTTTGTTTCATGTTTTCTATCCAGATACAAATCAATAATTATAGTTCAATGACTTATAACAAACGTTTCACCCGCAGTTTTATATAAAATTTGAGTGCTGGGGAGGGAAACCCTCTATTTAGTTATGTCATTATCAGGAATCCCCACACAACAAGCGCGCGTCACGCATAAAAAATCACTCCAGGAGCAATAGCTGACGCTTGACGCGCGTGTGACGCGCACATTAGTCTGTTTTGTCATTGATAAATAGAGTGGAGCGATTTTTCCAGATTTGAAGCGTGACGCTTGACGCACTCGTGACGCGTTAGTGTGTTTTGGGCTCATGAAGCATTGCTTTGAACATGAGGCCTTCATTCTGGGAAACTAGATGTGTCGGAACGACACGAATGCTCCCGCCTGGGGCAAATTAGAAACATTTGTTAAATTTTGTAAAATTTTTTAAGTTCAGGAGGTGTTTGTATGGTCAAAAGTAGGTCAACAAGGGCAAAATGCAAACTCGATCTGTAAAGGGTCATTATCAAGCAACACACCAAAATCAGGCCAGTATATGCAGGCATTGTGAAAAAAGTCCATATATGTGCATTTATCATGAAAATTTCTGTCTTTCATGAAATTTTCTATGTTCAGGATCTGTCATATGGTGAAAAATAGGTTAACTGGGACGAAACGCGAACTCGATCTGTAAGTGGTCATTATGCGCCCACAGACCAAACATTAGGCCAGTATCTGTAAGCATTGCATTGCAAAACTAGAATATTAGCAAAAGTTGATAATCATTTATAAATTTAAATTGGAGAGGTATATGCCATGTTTCAAAACAATCCACCAAATGCTTCCTGAGAAATAAGCTCCTAAGTTTTTTTCTATACTAAGCTCTGTATCCTTGAAAAGTAGGTCAAGATCACCCATTTTTGAACTTGACCAAGATTTTGTAAATATAATGCAATAGCACTGAAGAAATGAAGTTCCTGTGTTGAATACCTTTGGAGATATCCAGCACAAAAGGCCAAATTGAAAAAAATCCGATAAAATTTCATTAAAAAATCAGAAATTGCAGGTGGCGCCACCAAAATTGTGCAGCACATACAGACCATCAGTCCCAATGATCATAGTAAGTTTTGTGAAAATCCACACAATGGTTCCTGAGATATAAACTTTTGAGTGTTTTTCTATAATCAGCTGTAAAATGTAGAAAAATGGGTCAAGGTCACCCATCTTTGACCTTGACTGAGATTTTATCGATATACATCTTCACTGATGAAATAAAATTCTAACTGTGAATCCTTTTAGAGATATCCCGCTCACAAGGTAAAAGTTAACAGACGCGGAACGGACGCACGGACAGACACCGGACAGACAGATGGTCGGACGGACAGACGGACAGCTTCGGTGACGACAATAGCCTATCAGCCTATGCGCTGAGGGCCAAAAATGGCTATACATGTGTATTTGTCATGAAAATTTCTATTTTTCATGAATTTTTCTAAGTTTGGAGCCGTAAAATGGTCAAAAGTAGGTCAACCGGGGCGAAATGCAAACTCGATCTGTAACTGGTCATTATCTGCCCACACACCAAAAATCAGGCCAATATCTGCAGGCATTGGGAAAAAAGTCCGTACATGTGTATTTGTCATGAAAATTTCTATTTTTCTTGAAATTTTCTAAGTTTAGGAGCCGTAAAACGGTCAAAATTAGGTCAACCGGGACGAAACGCGAACTCGATCTGTAACTGGTCATTATCTGCCCACACTTCAAAAATCAGGCCAATATCTGCAGGCATTGCCAAAAAAAGTCCGTACATGTGTATAATTGTCATGAAAATTTCTATTTTTCATGAATTTTTCTAAGTTTAGGAGCCGTAAAACGGTCAAAAATAGGTCAACCAGGACGAAACGCGAACTCGATCTGTAACTGGTCATTATCTGCCCACACACCAAAAATCAGGCCAATATCTGCAGGCATTGCGAAAAAAAATCTGTACATGTGTATTTGTCATGAAAATTTCTATTTTTCATGAATTTTTCTATGTTTAGGAGCCGTAAAACGGTCAAAAGTAGGTCAACCGGAACGAAACACGACCTCAATCTGTAACTGGTCATTATCTGCCCACACACCAAAAATCAGGCCAATATCTGCAGGCATTGTGAAAAAAGTCTGTACATGGGTATTTGTCATGAAAATTTCTATTTTTCATGAAATTTTCTAAGTTTTAGAGCCGTAAATCAGTCAAAAGTAGGTCAACCGGGAGGAAACGCAAACTCGATCTGTAACTGGTCATTATCTGCCCACACACAAAAAATCAGGCCAATATCTGCAGGCATTGCGAAAAAAAGTCCGTACAACTGTTTGATTTCGGAATGACGGAATGACGGAATGACGGACATGGGTAAAACTATATGCCCCGGCCACTTTGTGGCGGGGGCATAAAAAAAAACTTCAGACTTACATGATACAGCATAGAGCAGCTTGACCCGGACCTGGTCATCCTCCTCACTGTCCAGCATGGTCAGTAACATAGGCATGAGGTCTGCCTTCAGTGCCACCTCCTGGCAGTAGGGGTTATTTTGTACCAGTGTTGCCAGGAGGTCCGCCGCTCTCCATCTCAGACTGCTGTGGGGGCTTCTCAGCTGCTGAACCATGGTTACAAATCCTCCTATTTTGTGAAAATCTGGAAAAAACAAAGTGTAAACTGAAAATGTGAAAAAGATGTGTTGATGTTTATTGTAATGTTCATGTTCCAGACTGTTATATCTTGTGTATAAACCAGAAAATTTATTCCTGACTTCCACTGTCTAAAATCAAATTCCAGACTGTACATGCATCTAAGAATATGGACATGATTTAACCCCCCACTCCCTCCCCCCCCCCACTCCCCCCCCCCCCCCCCACCCCCACAAGTAATTGATATTTGTAAGGTATACTCTACCTACTCATAAGTTAAAGATTCTTTTAATACTGATATTTCAGTCAGCTACCTCTTGCTTTCTGCAAGGACTTGTCTTATTGTAATATATAGAATTATAAACTGTCATGGAAAAATGTTCACCGGGTTGGTTAGGTATTCCATGGCACACCATGTAGATTGTATAACACATTTAATTCAAGGAAAAATATTTTACCTATATTTATAATACCTTCAAAAATCCAGAAAGGCCTACACATCGATCCCGTTTGAACTTCAGATATTACAGTAATACAGAACAGAGCACATCCAATATCAATACTGAAAAATCAAGTCTCTTAATACAGCATTTGTATGTCACATATGGTTATCATGCCTAATACTTAGCTGTCAATACAAAATACATAACACTTAGTGATCATTTCATTATACTTGATGCTCATTCACCAAAAAAATGTTTGAAAGTAAACACTACAAGTGGCCATTCTGTAGCACAATTATTTTAATTTTTGGTGGCTTAAAATCTGTGATAAAAGACAGGGTTTTCACCTCTAGCAAGGTCCAGGTCTTCACAATGCATCTGAATGTCCTCCAGGGCCTGTTCCTTGACCTCCACAGCAACCTCCTCTTCTGACTGGTCAAGCTGATGTAGTGCTTCAACCATGGACTTCACTGGATCATTCTCTGAGAGGCTGTTGAACACTTCCTGCAGCCACTGTCTCCTCTACAAATATGGATGGGATTCAAGGTACTGACTGACCTTCTTCACCTTTGTGTTTGACCTTAAACTTTGTCTCTGTGAGCTTAATTTTTCAATCTTAACTTTTGACTTCAATATCTAATCAAACTAAGAATTTAAAGAAATGTTTAAGCTATTGACTGTAAAATTGACCACTATTTTAGGTTGTCGTGTATTTATGATTAAGACGGACAAAAGTTTGAAGGATACTTGTACTACAGAGGATATATTTCAAAAGTACTGCACATTTATACTAAGGGAACAGGTATATGAAAGACATCTTTAACAACATTTTTCTTGTCACTAAAGATAGTCACAAGAACATATCTTTAATTTTATACTGATGTCTTACTTGATTTCTCAAAAATATGAAATTAAAAATTGTAGACAAACATGAAGAAACAAAATGCAGAATATAATATTTCTGAGGTGCCCATAATTAAAGGCTTTAAATAACTGAACACATATCTTAAACATTAGTACGATGGCATGCAATGGGTTTTGAAGATGAGGATAATCTGATAAAATTCAAATCATGTGGCACTGTAAGAGTGATAATGAATGTAAATTATACCATTATGAACTAGGCCTGTGAACTATGGGGGGCTTTTGAATTAATTCAATCAATTGACTGTTTACCTCTGACTTGATTCTTGATTCAATACTTTAAAAGTATATTTAGACTTTTTTAAAATAAAATTTAATATTTTACAACAAGGAAGTAAATTAATTTAGCAAGTATATGAAAAATATAGCTTGCCCTCAGTTTATTACGCGAATTTTTGTTTTACTAGCAAGAAAAGCTGACAGCTAATTAAGGGTTTTGGGTTGGTGCATGCATAAAAAAATCATCAAAACAAACCAATTCGAAGGTTATAAATCAATAACAATTTAGTGAAGGGTTTTGCAATTCAATACATCTATCATTTGATGCTTTGTTACATCTGTACATAATTTCAATGTTTTTATATCACCTCTAACCCCTCTCCCTAATAACTGCCACTACTGATGAGGTGGCAGTGTTTATGTTGTCACAAGTCTGTTTTTACAATATCTCAAGAGTTCGCCTGGACTTTGTATTGACATTTTGTGGATGTGCTAGTTAATTATTGGACCAGATATTTATATATGAAAATCCTTAAGTAGGGAAGAGATGTGTTCTCTGTCAGTGAACACTTTCAAAGAGCTGATTCGACTCTGATTGTGAACAAAAAAGTTTGGTATTTTAGACCTACACACACACACCCACGGTGACCCGACTATGACAGCATTTTCAAAGACACTGTCAGATTTTCTCATGATGCCTTCAGATTTATAGGAAGACCAGTTCCTTTGCCAGTGCTCCATTTTTCCAGGGTACAAGTACTGACCATGATGAAGAACTGAAGCTAATAAAGACTTTTTGTTTTGGAGTTTTCTTTCCCTCAAGAAATTCTATTTGAAGTTAAATATGACTTTTTTAAATTCTTAAATTAATACTGCTTTAGATGAAGAAATGGATCAGATCTTAAACAGGTGCATTAACATTTCCAACTGCCTGGGCAAAACATACATACATACAAACACATACATACACACACACATATATACATACATACATACATATATATACACACACACACACAATATTTATGATAGAACAGAGGGCAATACTTTATTCATAAAAATCTGAAAAGGGAACAATCTGAACAGTCTTAGTCAAATTCATTTTTAACAGATATAACACAACACAAGACATAATATTATATACACATTTTTATTAAAAATGTCAATATGGTGAAGAAGAATACAGCAATGCATTGTTGTTTTGATTTAGTGAAGCTTGCTACTTGAGAGTAACCAGTGCTTGGTAAATATGTAGAGTGTGAGTCATAATGGTGATAGAAAATAACCAATCACATCACACAAATAAAACAAAAATTCAATAATTTAGACAAACCTAATACATAAACTTGTGTAATGGCTCATGATTAATTTATACAAAGTCTTTCCATCTTATAAACACGGATTGAATATTATGGCAGTGTTTGTCACACCTCTGTCACATAATTGTTTATGATGCTTTACATTTAATGTTAGACATAAAATTTAAGATATAATTGTATTTTTGCCTTATCTGTGACAACTAAACTGATGTATAATAGCTGGATATCCTAAAGAATACATATATGTAGTCTTAAGAGTGATTAAACAAATATAGATAAATGATGTACATGTATATCTACACCTGAGCACTGACTGAGTGATACATAAAGCAGTATTTGAACAGGACTGGTACCAACCAAAATATACCTGAATTAATACGATTGTACAAGTCCAACTCTGCTTACGTGTAAAATATTACAAGGCCTTACCTGATTACAAATAAACACATCTAATACATCAAAAACAATTTTTTAACAAACATCTTCTTAAAGATTTGGCCAGATAGCACAACATTTCTGGGACTTAAACTTTTCTCTTTGATATATAAGATGCTTTAAGTATGACTATAAACACAAATCTATATTACAATACAAATAAATCATTAAAGGATGTATGTGGCCTTGTACTCACTGTACATGTGCACAGCAAGATTGGTAAAACTGAGCCAGCCCGTCTGATGGCCAAAATGGACCACAACATTGTTATTTGACTCTTTTACTCTAGCACCCCTTACTGGATACCCAACAAAAATCTGCTGCCCTGCCAACTACTGGTACTGACCATGTCAGCTTTACTGAGGGTTAAACACAGACTTGTACCCCCAGCTGGACATAACATAAACAGTCTTGTTCATTATATGAACCATGATATAGCTTTATAACTTACAGACCATTGCACCCTCTGTTAAATAAAATGAGATAAAAATGACAAGTGCTTATCCACATCTAATCATATCAACATCCAGGGGAGAACCATGAACAAGCGTCCCTTTTTCCCCACATTCCAACGGGAAGAACTCCTAACCATGGCTGAGGAGACAAAATAAGCCTCCCCATTGCTGGCCCTGTCCTTGTACTCCCATCACCAACTTTTCTCCAGGAAACCTCCCTGCTCTCTGATTTTCTCCGAGGAACATCCCCATCACTATCCAAATATTGTATGGGTATTTCCCGATATTCAACACTTTTCTTTTCATGTCGTTTCCAGTTTGTTTTATTTTCAGACACTTTTGGATTGTCACCCATAGTATTTGTTGTTACAGAGTCAACTGTTGGACTATTTTTCTGTAAAGTTTCATGACAAATCTCTTTCTTATTTGTGTCGTTGTTGATATCAGCAGTTAGTTCCTCTTGTAATTTCCTTGCACAGTCTTCACTGGCCTGTAATTCAAGTTGCTGCTGATTCTGCCAAAGCTCAAATTCTGGATTTGGAACATCTGGTTTGTCAACCACAGCATCATAATGGCCATCATACATATAGACTAACTTGATTTCTTTATTAGAAGGTTCCCCTTTTGGGCAGAAATGCTGCACATCTAAAGGTCCTTTGTCTCCCCCATAATACACAGTAATCGTTACGCCCAGCATTTGAGCAAGTATTACCACAGCAGCCTGTCCTACCCACGTTCCTGGTGATTTGATATCATCAATATCTTTTTCACTGTCTATTAAATGTTGTTCCATCAATTCTGTACAGTGTTCTCTCATCCAGCTCACTGTGGCTTCTCGGAGAACAACATGTGCCCTCTCTTGGTCAAGCTGTAAACCAAACGCTACAGCCCTGAATAAACAATTTCCATCACCAGGTATCCTGTAACGATACAGTCCATGCTTCTTCAGTTTCTTATCTTGTATTTCTCTCTCTGTAACTGTGGTATCCATCACTGCTGCTAACCGGCAAGCCATGACTGCACTGGTGTGTACTAGGCTACTAGCTGCTAATACCTCTGAGATCATATACACAAGAAGTCATGTCACACACGGTTATGCCTAATACTTACATCTGAGTCATACTAACTACTAATAGTAGTCAAAAGAATATAAACAACTTGAACAAGTACGCATGATTCATGCTCTAATCATGGCTGACATTTGCTCATCCACAATGACTGGTTAAATATGTATCTTGGGCAACTCAGTACAGCTTCATATATATAGTCATGTCATTTGTCACGTGGGGTTACTCTTCCAGAACGTCATGTTTACCAAAAATACCAGCACGTTCCAGAAAACCCCAGTACACATACCGACGTCATGAATAAACAACACCACGCCCCCACGTGGGCCAGACCACAACCAAAACAACCACACTTCCTGAACGTTCTGGAAACCCCCAGTAAACATTTTTTTCCTTTACATCGATAATTTAACGAGACTTTATATGAGCTTTTACCCGAAACTGTGACAAAGTTACTAAATAAATATAATCTCAATAATGATCTTGCTGGCAAATTAATCAATTCGACGATTCCACGTTTGCATCAAATTTCATGCCTGGCTTCCAGAAAGTTCCTAAAATTTCCAGAATGGTACATTTTCCTTTACACCATTCAAGTGGATGTCATTTTAAGATATCACCTAACATCATTATATTACTGAAATTTAAACTCCTTCCGCCAATAAAATTAAATATCGGTCGGCCAAAAATTTAAACTGGCTGGTGAAATGTGGCATTTGATGTAAATAAATATTAAAATTATTACACATTAATATTAAAATTATGAATATAAAAGAAACCAACCTCCTGAGACATCTCAGCCACCGCTGATCCCTCCGGAGCGTCTTCATGTTGCGTATTTTCGATACAGAATTTTAACAAGCCTTCGTATGTATTTGGCGGCCTCCTGCCTGATCCCCCAGGATTCGACATCTTTGAATTCGACGAGAAAAATAATTCAAACCCGGCTAATACAGTGATCCTGGTGATCACTCAGACGTCTCTGACCCACGTTTCGAGAACGACTTGAATGCAATCTGTTCCTGCTTTCCTATATGTATGAATTATTCATGAGATACGAACTAATGACATTGAATATGAATGATTTATGAAAATTTATTAATATTCATGACGGTTGTAAACCAATCAAGCTTCGCAAATACAGGTCAAAGTTCAGGTCAAGTACCATTCTCCTTACATACATTCAGAAGATGCTAGAAACCTCCAGAAAAATAATCAAACAGAAAGGTTCAGAATTCATGTGATTATTTTTATCCGTATACCTGTAGAAAAAGCCACATTGTTTCAATATATACTAAACCATTAATTTAAGAAAATATAAAAAAGATTGGTTGAAAAAAATCTTCGCCGGATGTCTCTTCCAACTAACATATTTTCAAAGAGATTAAATGTAGTTAAACATGCATCTTTGGGACAATAATGATTAATGATTCTATCGTGTTTAACTGTACTTGTAACTAACTAAAATTAATTTTGTTTGTATATCAATATATACGTATGTGCTTTCATGAATTAGAATTGGCTGACTGAATAACTTTAAATTGAAACCTCAACAATAAAAAAAACGATAAACGCACGGTACAGATACATTAATAGTTGTACTTTCAAACTGCACGAGAGTAAACTGTGCAAAACAATCCAAGATGATCGTTAATTTGCCTAACTTTCATGATTGTAGTTAATCGTAATAAGTAATTTTATTTATAAGCTCCTCTATTACTCTTTCATGCCCAGTGCAATGTGTTTGTTTAATAAGCATATGTATTAAAATTTATTCCCTAGTCGTTAATTTTATGCTTAATAATTTACACAGTGTTATTTTCCTTAATTGTGCCATATGTCAGTAGTGGTGACATCCTAATTCCTCCTTGGCAAGTGGCAATAAATTATGTCTTATACATACACATATATATATATATATATATATATATATATATATATATATATATCTTTGTGAGTCTCTCAGTGTAGTGCTTCGCATGCATTTTTATTTTTAAACATTCAATAAAATATTAAAGGTGGGCACTTAAGTTTAAACATAAGCTTGATCAAACGCTTTTTAAATGTCACATTTATTTATTATTATTATTTATTAAGAAAGCTTTATTCAGGGTGACTTGTTCAGACTGTCTGATCTTTCACAAGCCCTGATATAAAAAAAATACAATACAATTTAAAAAAATGGTAACATTTTAAAACTAAGTTAGAAACATAATTTATCCCGTGTTAAAGATATGACATATTGTTTTATGTTTTTCTTAAAACTGTAAAGAGAAGGCACATTCTTTACATCAGCTGGTAATTAACCTATTCCAAAGTAGCGGGCCATGATATTTGACGGAGTTTCTCAAATATTCTGTTCGTGCTTTCGACAAAGAAAATGCTCCAATTGCGTTACCCGTGTTGCGTAACCATGCACATCCATGACATAGCTCAAGCGCTCTAATAATAAGATGGGCATTGGCTGTAATGCTTTTATATAACAAGATGCAAGTCATGTAAGCTCGTCTCCTTCTACTGACTGGTTCGTAGAGCAGTTCGTAGATCACTTGTGCTTCTCTCATGAATAAAAACATTACAAATTATTCTCACTGCGCGATTCTGTAGTTTCTGTATTTTGTTAAGATTAGTTTTGGAAGTATACCCCCAGATAGTTACCCATAGTCTGTGGCTGAATTAAACCTTGGTATATATTTAATAACATTCCCGTTGGTAAAAATGTGCTAGCTCTGAATATATCGCCAAATTCGACGATACTGTGCACGACAAATGTTCAATATGATCAGACCAATAAAGAAAGTCATTTAAAACAATACCGATAATATTTCATCTATAAGTACATTAATTGTTGTAATGCCGTTTGGTTCAGTGAAGTATTCCGTGGAAAATAAGACATGTATCGCGATCTGAATAGTAGTGAATAGGTTTGGTCAACATCAACTTTTAATCTGTTTTATTTACTCCCATTTGCAATTCTTTCTTTACCTTCTGAGGATCATCACTAGTTATAAAAATAAGTATCATTAGCGTGTATATTACAAGACAGTTGCCTACGCGTTTGTTCATGTCGTTCACGTTAATAAGATAAAGGAGTGGTCCTAGTATGGAACCCTGGCGGATACCTATAACTGTACATTTTAACGCCGATTAATTTTTACCTCTCTTCGCAGATTGGGTTCTTCGTTGTAGTTAACGAGCGAACAGGTCATAAGCGCCCTCGATTATTCCATATATACGAATTTTTGCTAACAATATATCATGATCTGTTATAACAAAACATTTTATTTATAATTCTTATTTCGAAAAAAAAACATGCACCAGAGTACTGTTTTCTGTCTATACCTTCTTGCCAAGCATTGACAACTCTGTGCATGCTGGTTTGAGTAGAATGGTGAGCAAGAAAGGCAGATTGGTCACGGGAAATCATGTCGTATTCTATAAGGTGTTGCATTATTTGTTTATGAATAATCCTTTAAAATATCTTGCATATTTGGTAATATTGAAATTGGTCTGAACTTTCCGGCATCGTCTCTTGGGCCTTTGCCTTTGTAAATCGGGGTTATCAATGCAATTTTCCTTTCATCGGGGAATATAACTTCAGTCATATACATACCTGTTGAATAGATGGTAGAGATTTGAATATATGATAGGTCAGGCTCGGGTTTTAACCGGCTATCTATAAAACTTGTTTTAGCCATGACTGATGGCTAAAACTGGCTAAAACTAGGTTTTAACGACTTTTTGACAGTTTTAGTCGGCTAAACGTCGGCTTAAACTGTCAAATATTCAGTGATAGCTAGTGTAGTGCTTATTTAAATGCATCAAATGCAAGAAAACACAAAACAGAGTATCATGTAATTTAAATATAAAAAATAACTAGGGCAAAGTTGATCTGTGGAACAGATCTAGTATGTCCCCTGCCTGTACGCTCCCGAGGCAGCGAAAATCTTGCCCTTCTAAAGAAGCTACTGATTTTTCCGCTGCTTGTTTTGACCGTTTATGATGCACTTAAACACCAGGTGGCGCACATGGGCCTGTCTGCTGAAAAAAACTGCTGATGTGACTAGCAGCCAACCAAATGCAACTCAACAAACACTCGACAGGCATCAGGCTCCGCCCAGAAACCACGTGGGTCGCAGTTCTCTCTGAGCCCCATGTGGCCTAGCTGTTCGCCGGTCAATGAGCTGTCACTCGAAACGAAATGAACAACATTGGCTTCTTGTATCCCTCGCTTGGCTGGTAAACCGTTTTGTCTTCCAGCACAGGGTCTCATCAGATTGGACCGAAATACAGTGCTCCTCTCTGGCGTAGAGTTTCAGGATACAAGGTCATAACAAACAGCGCTTACGATTTAGGTAGTTGGCCTATGGGTAAAGCGCTGTGTAAAGAGCGTACCATGCCTGATGTGGGAATATTCAGAATAAAAGTTGTGAATACGTGTATGAAATTTGAGATGGGTCAATATCACAATGCCAGATTACCTCTGCAACCTTGAAAACTGCATTGAGGCATCCATGTTCTAACTTGACCTAGCCCTTGGTAAGGTTCATCAATGCTGCAAGTTTGGTGACTGTGCCTCAAATTCTTTTCGAGTTATTGCATCAACATCATTTTAGCATTATTACCGCTGGGACCTTAAAATGCGTCAAGGTCATCCATGTTTTCACTTGACTTAGCCCGTTATATGATTCATCAATGCGGCAAGTTTAGTGACTGTACCTCAAATTCTTTTCGAGTTATTGTGTTAACATCATATCAGCATTAATGCCACTGTGACCTTGGAAAATGCATCAAGGTCATCCATGTTCAAAGTAGACCTAGCCCTTGATAAAGTTCATCAATGCTGCAAGTTTGGTGACTGTACCTCAAATTCTTTATGAGTTATTGCGTTAACATAATTTCATCATTATCACAGCTGTGACCTTGAAAATGAGTGTTTAAACTAGACCTAGCCCTTGATACGATTGATCAATGCTGCAAGATTGGTGACTGTATCTATTATTCTTCTTGAGTTATCTCGTTAACAAATGTTTGACGGACGGTCGGACGGATGGACGGACGGAAAGATCGACGGACGCTCATAATTTCTCTGCCCTTTGCCAACGACGCCTTCCTCGACGGCGGGGGACAAAAATCATAACATTGATGTAGAAGATTAATATGTCAATACACTTAAAACTCATGGTACATCGCTGTGAGAGGCGGCTACAAATTCCAAATAAATGCAATATTGATTGGGTCTACATGTTGGGAAAATGTTCTACACTGGGTTTTTTTCTTTGACTAATAATCCAGCTCTCTATATGTAAACACCAGCTTTGCTGCTTTCTGTATGCCAAGACTGTTGCGTAGCTTGGTCAACACAAGCCCAAAACTACTGAACACCCTCTCTAAGGCTGCTGAAGCCACTAAATTGTAAAATCACCATTAAGCCACCAGGCAGGGCAGATGTTGAAGACCTTTTGATCTCAGACTGTTATTACCCAAACCCCCCTTTGTGCTTATACCCCGAAATAACAGAAACAAATCATCAAACGCACACGAGTGATCACACTAACATGAAAGGTATGGTTTTCACACTGTGAAGTCTCAACTAATTTGACACCCTGTAATGGGTATGAGTTGTCCATGTATTTAGACAAACTGCCAATAACAGACCTTGACTCATAGAAGGATTACAGGGTTTCCCCTGTTTTAGTCACTTTTGGTGGCTAAAATTTTAGTGGCTAAAACCTATCTCAGATGACATGGTTTTAACCATGTTTTAAATGGTTTAATAGCTGGGTGGCTAAAACCATGCAACCCTGACTCACTCTAACTTGTTTGGCTTGGCAGAGCACACCACTCGAAAAATAGGATTTAGGGGTAAAACCAAGGAGTCCTAGGTAATACTTGAGTAAAAACTATTTTACAAAGTCTAAATTTTACCTGGGTAAAGCCCGTGTTTAACCCTGCTTTTGGGTAAAACCTGCAAACCCTGGAATGAAATATCCAATTAAATGCAATGAAATATTGATAAGGCATCAATACTCCAAAAATTGTCCATGGTGAGTTTTTCCTTTAGTCACTGAGCAATAACCTCAGCTCTATTAACATACTAAGAAACTAGTTCCAGATGGAGCCAAAAGGCCTACCCCCTTTCAGCATTATGACTTCACTCACTGGTCACGCTTTCCAGTAGGATTGCTAGATTGATTACAAAAATATTACCAAAATGCCCATTGTACTTTAATTCCAAGGTTACAGAAACAATGGGACATCAACAAACTTTAACATGTGTATGAAGTATCAAACCATTTGAAACTCAAAGAGTGATCCAGCAAAACATTTATGTTACGGTTAAACACCAATGACCATGGAGTCTCAACTTGCTTGACATCCTCTACTGGGTACCAGTTGTTCTCTGTAATATAAATGTGAATGTCACAGCTGCGTGGAAGACCTTTGAAGACTATGATTGTTTGACTGTTTGCAAGGTCTCAGCCGGTTTTAGCCACTTTTTATGGCTAAAACTTGCTTAAACCTAATTAAGCCAAGGGTGGTTTAAACCATGTTTTTAGCCGGTTTTAACCGCTGGGTGGTTAAAGCCATTAAACCCTGTGATAGGGGCACTTAATCTTAGATGAAACGAGTCACATGCGAGGATATCTAACTAACAATCATGCACCGGGCGTTTTCATTAATTCGTTATATATAAAGTTTCCATTTAAATATGTGAAAGAAAACGTGTTTCTTGAGACAGGATACTGAGAAGCAGTTGAACGTTTTGGTAATTTGTCAGCCAATCTTGTGCCTATATTAGAAAAATATCGTTCGTCTTTTCTAGGCTGCATTTCATGCATGGGGTCATTATTGTTTTTGGTTTTGCCAATTATACTGTTTATGACCCGCCATAATTTATTTTGTTCTGCCCCTGCTTCATTTATTTTGCTGTAATAAAATTGTCTTTTCAGAATTTTGATTTCGTAGTTTCCTGTATACATCGCAATATGCAGGTTGTTTATTGAGTGTCCATTCCTAAGCATAAATCCTGTAGCCTTGCCTGGGCTTTGGTATTTGCGTTTACTAATAAAATGCTTAAAATTAAACGTGATTCCATGTACCGATAGACTTAACTCAGTGCCAACTCTTGTCACATGAAATGAGAGGGTCAGATAGTGGTAAGTTAGTTATATATGAGTTGCCGCAAGATGGCGGTACCGATACTAAGTGCAATTCACGCGGGAACGTTTGATTTCTCTGTCAGAAGCAACAATTAAGTCATAAGTATTTCATGGACTCGGCCAGTCTAGTAATCCCGGTGTGCCATGGTGTTTCATATTTCACTGTTTGTGTGAAGCTGACTTTTACTCTTCACCCTCACAAGTCGGGTGCATGCTCATTACAGATTGGAAGAAACATATTATTCCAAATATCCCAGGCGCATTGGGCGTTTGCAACTTTGAGTATTTCGTCAATAACAGAATGGTGGAAATGCAGATAAATCCATTATAAATGCTGACTTGTCCATAGTAACTTGTTTTATTATTTGGGTGTAATTGTTTTAAAATAATAAAAATGGGGAAATGATCGCTTAGGCAGCATTGGTAAACTCGTGATGATTTATGAAGTTCAGGTAAAGTCTATAGTAGCGGTGGAGGCAACTCTTATGAGTGGCGTGATCAACTGAGTAAGAGCAAAAAGGTTACATATTTCTTGCATAGGGTTAGAGGTGTCGGATTTCCTTATGTTTATGTTGAAATCATCTACCATTATAATTTTCTCATTTTTGTCCAGAGCATTTCCTATGTTGGTACAGAGGTCTAGATAGTTACTGGTTTTATTTGGTGGTCTATAAAATGCACCTATAAGTAGAGAGTCTATCCTAGGAAATTTAATGTTAACCTTATATGTATAAGTTTTCCAGATTTGGTTCTAGCTTAAATACTTGTGATGCTGAGAAATTTTCCTAAATATATGTCATCACCCCGCCCCCATTTCTTTTTCGATCCCTTCTGAACATATTTAATCCATTAAATGATATTTCACCAGCCCTAACTGTGTTGTTTAACCAAGTTTCATTGATGCATGAAATATCAATGTCAAGATCATGCATGCGGTAATCCCTTAAGCTGTTCAATTTTTGGAAGGATACTACGTATTTCAGGTGCACGATATGAACACTGTCATTTTCCACTGAGTCAACCGACTTGCAGCCAGCTTTAGTATTACGTTTTGACCTTGGCGGATGTTTCGGGTCTTCTGTAGCGATGTTGAAGGCCTCATCTGAAGCTGTTACTTGGGGCTTGAGCGTGAGACCATTTTCCTAGCTCGGTCATGGGTTGAGATATATATAAGAGCACCAAGGGGAGGGGCGGCTGTTTAAAATTTATCTACCATTATTCTTGGCGATCTAATTTTATTCTGTGCACGCATTCTGTGAATACCTATATTATAAACAAGCTTGTGCTTGGGAAGAAGAAGTATGAACGCACTACACCTGCATTTGTTCGCCTACATTGTTTACCACTCAAACATAGGTTTATGTTTAAGCTTTTGTTGCTGACCCATAAGTCATTGCATCGGTTTGTTACACATTATCTCTCTGAACTGTTGAATAAACAGATGCCTGTATGATCACCTGTACGATAATATCATCATCTTTTATAAAATTATTTATGCCACGATCAAGGCTGGTGACCAGTGGTGATCGCGCCTTTGCCGTTGCTGCTCCAAAACTATGGAATTCTATTCCTGAAGATCTTCATACAACGAATACCATTTAGGCATTTAAATTATACTGTTTAAAGTCCACTTCCCACTTTCACAAATTTGGCGCCGAATCACCAGAAACTGACACCATGATAATTCGTATAGAGAAGTCGTGGGAATATGAAAAAATAATCCTTGTCGTAAAAGTCGTATCGAAGTCGTAACAGTTTCTTGGTAAATCGTGTAAATTCCTCGTAATTCGTGGTCATTCGTGATGTGAAACCCTGTCACGAATGGTCACGAATGATCACGACCTTGGCACGACTTCAACACGACAAGAGTACGGCTACAACATGAACCACTCAAGAAAGAGCCACGAACATGTGACGTCAGACGAAGCGAAAGAATATCGACATCGACGGTGAAGATGTACTCTTTTCTGGTCTGAATGGGCCTCCAAATCACACAAAATCGAGCAGAAGAATTCGTAATCAGAGTCGATCTTCGTACAGTCAGAGTCATTCGGACATACATTTCGAATCAAATCAATATTATATTAGTTTACCTTTAAAAAATAGGTTCAAATGTGAACTTGGAATTAGTATTTTTTTTTAAGTTTTCCATTTCATTTACATTCGAAAATATCTCCAAATCGCTGTCTATTTATAAACTAGTCTTCATGTGATAAAGATATCACTAAAGTAAATAAATTGACACTATCTGCATGTCTTTGTATATTATATATACGGGTACATTAATTTGTCTTTGTAGTATAAAGGATGATAAAAGTTTTCTTTTTAATTTGTGACTTCTTTTAAAGCAAATGAGGAAGACGTTATTACAGCTATAGACCACCTCTTAATTTACAGGGATAATCAGGTAACATCAGCGTTACATCAAATACGTATATGAGGGGGTTTCAATAACATTGTAAATGACTTAAGTCCAAACCCGGGACTTAAGTCCGAAAACCGACTTGCCCAAGTCCAAGAGTTAAACGGACTTAAGTCATTTTTGGTATTTTTATTGAATCGGGCTTAACTCTCTAGCTGGGTGGCTTAAGTCAAAATCAGTCATTTTCGGGCTTAAGTCAGTTTATTGAAACAACCCCCTGTTTATCAAGTATATTTGACAACGAATATAGCGTGATATAGCATGACATGACAAGTACCATACATGCATGTACTAACTAATGCATATAGCCTTTAATACTTGCACCATGACTGCAGAATAGGTCGTGTATACTGAAATTTCTAAGTCACAATGGCGCATATTGTACATAAATTTGCAAAGTATCACCAGATATGCAGGTGCCTCCGGGCACAAGGGAACATATTAAGCGTACACAATTATGTCATGATCCACCAATGCAGCCTCTGCGGAGAAAAGCTGATAAAAGACAGTCGACGGACCGACGCCACACCATATGGCTCTATCCCAAGAGTAAACAGTTATGATAAACATAAATTTTCAGGAGAGTTGGACCCCGCCGCTTTCTTCTACAATTTTTTATCTATGTTGCAATGTGCTACGATTTCTACAGATTAACTATGTTCATCGTGGGTTCTCTTATACACACACACTCTCTCTCTCTCTCTCTCTCTCTCTCTCTCTCTCTATATATATATATATATATATATATATATATATATATATACATATATATATATATATATATATATATATATATATATATATATATATATATGATGTCCTAGCTACGGTTTTCCGCGATTTCATTAAAAATACCGGGAAATCATAGAAAACCTGCAAGATATCCCTGAATGTCATGCTCTTCTGAATTTCTTTGGATCTGCCGCGAGGAGCCTAAAGCAAAACACAAATCCACAACCCTAATTCCGGATTACATGTAAGTCCATCAATTCCTGTTAATTATAGGTCTACCACCACGTTCCGCGCACTTTCCTTCCTTAAAAGATGTGAAGACAGAAAAAATAACCTTTATCATCACACAAGGAACGACAGACAGATACGAAAATAGCATTGTAACACATTTAAACGTACATTTGCTATAATATGTCAATTACCTCACATTTTCACTTGATTTTGACTAAATGCGAAAGTTTGCCCAGCAAAACCATCCCGGCACACGCACTTACTATCTCTAAGTGACCTGTTTTAACGCGTTTTTATCGTTCTTTGTGTGAGTAAACGTGTCCGAATGTGTCTGTTTACTCCCGACTTCCAAGTATAAAGAAGAAGAAGAAGAAACACGAAAGGAGAAACAACGATGGAAGCTTGAAGAATCGTGTTTTGTGAGGTTACGGCCACCAGGTGGCGTGCGCGCCATGTTTATGTTTAACACCACTGATCACGCCTGATGCAAGTTTGTTTCCAATTGTTAGGAGAAAGCAAATGGTCTCAGAACGAAATATTAGCAGATACATATTACTTTATGGGGGAAACACTATACTAAATTTACATTTAACGTACCTGGTATGTGTAAAGATCCCTTTAAATAAACACATTGCGGTAGTAGACACGGTTCCACATTCAGGAAATATATTCATAGAAAATATACATGGATATATATGAATTCGAAATCTGTACCTATTTCCTACCTGTCAGGAAAAGAATGTAACTGGGTAATATTGTTTGCGAATGTTTATCAATATATAACCTTATGAATGATCAATTTCAGATTTATTCTTGCTCAATATGTATGTAGACAGGGGAAAATCTTATATCTTAAGGTCTTAATTGATTACCTCAAAAGCATATTACAGGTAATGTAAAATTGTCTGGGAGTTTTTTTTCTATCTAAATAGTAATTGTGCGTAAGATATGTCTAAAAATAATATTGGCATACAGTAATATTGGTGTACTGGTGTCGATGACAAAGATTAAAAAGCATTAAAGCAGAACATAAGAATTGAATATATCCTATCCCCCACACCTAAAAAAACAGCTACATAAATTTACATTTAAATACTTTTGCCTTTCTATTTTGTCGCAGGTTTTTGTCGAGCTAGTTATAAAACTATATATATATTCTTATAAAATGTCTTATTTGTTGATCACGTCCTAAACACACTCCAATCCCATTTTACTGCAATACCCTAAAATTCAAAATATCGATCTGTTCATTTATTCGACGTCCTATTTGCATTCGAGATTATAATCATCCAACTGTAACACGAGCATGTCCAATTAATAGCAAATAACTAACGTCTAAAAAGAGATAAATTATTAATAAAAACAATTAATTGTCTTGAAAGTGCTTTTTTTTATAATATCTTGAAGTAAGTACGTGCTGCTTGGAATATTAGATTCTAGTTAATCGAAACTAGTACTCTCATCTGAAATTAGGATCGAGTATTCGTCCGTATGCACATTGATCTAATAATTTCTATACACGTATAGAACGTCCATTGTATTAAACATCCATTTTAGTATTTATTGTACAGGGGTTTAATTTTTCTGGTATTTATTTTTCCGGTGAATTCAATTTTGGATCAGATAATACTCAATAAGTTTCCTATTTTTACGTGGCAATAAGTTTAATTATCAGGAACCCTATATAAACAGGTGCACATTTAATGATCTTCCCAACTATGTCACAGATATGAACCTGTCCCCATGGCTTCCGATGCATTAAATAAGCATTATTATTTATATGTACAGGGACACAAACTGTGGAGCTTGAATGTTGATAGAGAGTGAAAGGTATTTCAAAATAAACGTAAAATATCTTGCATTCCGATGTGTTTGTTACCTCTGTTAGAATAATTTTAAAAGATATTAAAAGGCTTCCGATTTCTGATATTTGACGTTCATGTTTTATCCACTTCGGTCGTTCCTCTACGTTTTAGTGTAAGTAGCGGTGAACCAACTCAAGTTACCGGTGTCCGGACACACTTATTGAATGCATGGGGACTGTTCATGCAAAGGTATAGACAAGATCTGTTAACAAACAAGCACACTTCCACCAAAACTTTGAAACATGATATAAATACTAACAAACTGGTGAATATTTCGCTGTCCTGGCCTGAAGTTAGACCTAAATTCGCCCATCACGTGTCAATGTGAATGTAAACAGTTTTGATCTTGACCTGTCAGTGTCAACTGTGTAAGTCCTTCACTGTACCGGTGTATTCTATGACTTGGATTCAGATAACTCACAGATTTACGAAGTTGTTTTACTCTTTTAATAACTGACTGCTTTAGCTATCTTTTGTATACGGACATTAACAGGACAATTTGTTTTATAACAGTGTTATCTGTCAAAACTGAGGTCACCTTGCCATGTTTATAATAATTGCCTTGTATTAACAATAAATAATATTAATATATAATGAGTATAAGACTGATCGCCACCAAACTGTGACCACTTTCCAAACTCCCCTTGTAAGAATATAAAACAGCACAGCAATTTTAAGTTGCCACACATTGCAGAAAGGTCTGCAAAATTGGAATGGTCGGTTTTAAAAGGCCAAAACTTACACTGCCAGTCTATTAGTTAAATGTGATTGTCAAAGGGCTGTAACAATTGCGATGGGTACTATCCAAAGATTTCCCCCAATGTTGATAATGTCTAACCCCTATGCACGCCTTGGCTGCTGGGCTACTCTTATTAAATAATAGGTCGAGTTCAATTCTTTCCGTGACTTTTCCACAGCGAAGCAGCAGGTGGAATATACATTTTATTAGATTAGCTGCTGGGCCCACATTACCTTTTATTAAATAATAGGTTGAATTTTGCTTCCTCTGCTTTCCCGCTCCATTTACCATTTATCTCAAAAAGACTATTTTATTGTAGACAAATATTTGTTGCCAGAAAAATTGCTACCAGCCCAAGGAAGAGTGCCAAGATCCAATGTTGTTACGTTTCGTTTTTACTGACAGCTGACTGGCCCAGCAACCAGGCAGGGTTGTCAGGCCTGTCTTTCTGAGCCTGTGTTCTTTGCACGTGTAGTTTAGGCTGGTCAGCAATAGCTGACAGTCAAAACATACTTTTTTTAATACATTCAACCACCTTATGAAGGAGATGAGTAGTCAGCTTGTCCTTTAAATGATTTAAAATGAAAAAAATATATATATATCATTAGAACCTAGCACACAACTTCTTTGAAGAACTTGCACTAGAACTTCTTAGAACATAGAATATCTTAAATAATTACATCTTTCCTCAAGCAGCTTGAAGGGCCAAGTGGTTGAGATTAATAATAATGTTATAATAGATGTTACAAATAGATGTACAAGGAGGCAACAATAATTACATAGATAGTTATAAAGAGCTGCCAAACCTTGTTGATTTATGTACAGATAAGTGAAACAGGCTGTTAAGAAAATGATATTTATTTCATAATCAGGTAAGGTACTGAAAATAACATATTTGTCTCTCTTCCCATGGTGCTAGTTTTGTTTGGCCTGTCTTCCTTAAAAAGAATATAAAAAAACAGGAGGACAGGGGAGGTGGAAGAGTCTGTTATTTAAATCAAAATATGTTTTATGTTAAATATGAAAATATTATTTTATTGCAATTATTATTGACAGCATCCAGACATCATTAATATTTGTTAAAGGATAGTCTTCAAAACGCATTCACCATAACAAAGTGCAAACTGTTGCTAACTAGTTCATGAGTTGAGGCTCCCCGGGCCAGACGCGGGTCACGATGAATGAACTTTAGTCTTTGATGGTGGTTTTGTCAAATGAAAAGCTGTTTGAAAGCTTAGTATTTTTCTGATTTGCCGACTAATCTTAATAAAGTAATGATTATGATATCTACACATTTATAGAAATAATTAACAATTTTGTCTCAGACTGTATAGAAATAAACATCACGATGGTTCACCAAATTATGCTTGTCCTCGGGCTGTTGCTTTGACCGTCACAACCTGGGGGCGCCATCTCCCGGCAAATATATGAAAAAAAAATAGAACTTGCAATGTCTGTCCGCTTTGGAGGGTTGTATTATGTACTGGGTACACAGACGGGACGGGAAAGTTTGTCCTTTGTCTGGGATCGTGAGTTGTCCGCTTTACTGAGTTTACGTTAAACATAATATACAGGCAAATTTGAAGGGACTGAGATTTAGTGTCCGCATTAGTGAGTTGTCCGCCTTACTGAGTTGTCTGCATATAGGAGTTTCACTGTATTGAGTTGTCTGCAAGTTGGAGTTTCACTGTATATACACAGCTGTTGTATGCGAAGCACATCTTTATTCAGTCTGTGATAAAAAATGGGGAATTGCCACTAATTTAACTCTTTTTTTTCACTCTTTATTTCAAAGAAGTCTTGAATCTTTTTTTTTTCCTGGAGAACTTACTCTTTCTTTCAGTCATTTACCTTAGGCAGGCCTTTATTTATTTTACAAGTCTCCCACTGCTGATAATTTACATCAGCATTTCTAAAATTTTTCCTGCCAATGATCTCAGGATTTTACATTGAGTTTTGCTTATTACATTTGGATAATCATAAGTTAATAATGTTATTTTATAAGGATAAACTCTTTCTTTGTGCAAACTGTACATTCATACTATATGTCTGTAGGAGTATAATTTGTATTTGTTTAGTCTACAGACTGACTTTTGATTTTTATATACATGTACAGTGTATATCAAGATTCTATACAGCTAGATTGTATATGGTGTAAAGTAAAACTGGTAGACTTTAACATCATCACTTTCACTAAGGAGGCTATGTTTTCACCTGTGTTTGTTTGTAGCAGGATTATACCAATTACATGGAACTGACCTCAAATAAACTTTGGGGAGGGGTGGAACTGGGTCCAGGGATGAACCTATAAAATTTGGTGTAGATTTTGATAAAGAATCCAGTAAAATGAGTTTGCCTTGGCAGAGGTATACACTCTATGGGGTACCATCTTGTAATTATTTTGTATGTGTTTCAGACGATGCCTCCAAAAGCCCTATTGAGATCCATCTAGTTATTATTTTGTGTTTCAGACAATGCCTCCGCAAGCTCCCCCAGAGGAGGCTGATATGATGAGGCCCCCGCCCGGCCCTACTCAAGAGAAGGAGATAATTCTAGCAGATGTCCCGGTGAGCTCTATATACCTCTGACCTGTATACTCATTTAATGTTACATGTGATGCACACTAAGTCGTATACAGTGTTATCTTCTTCCCCGGAATGGTTATAGGGGTACTTAGTCATCTATGTAAAGGGTGTTTTATGTTGCTTAGCATTTGTTTGGTTGTTAGTAACAGTTTGTTACCCTTGTCCTCAAAGGGGGAGGATGAGAATATTGCAGTGGGTCTGTCAGTAACACTGTATGTCTGTTTATATATATATATATAATATATATATATATATATATGTCACAGGCGAAATTAGAATCCAGGCGGATTTAAAATCTGCCTAGGCAAGATTGAAATTTTGATTTCGCCTAGGCGAGATTAAAATACTGTTATGATTATATGTAGGATTTCAATTTCGCCTAGGCAGATTTAAAATCCATCTAGGCGAGATTGAAATTCTGATTTTGCCTAGGCCAAATTAAAATCCTAGCTATTATTCTGCTTCATTCGATTCTTTGGTTTAATCATGCTGATTGTTTCATAATAATCGCAATTTATTCTTGCATTTGGTGTTGAGAGATTAAACTGTTTAGAATTGTATATCTGAACATCTTAATGAATAATTGTTTTAAGTGTAAGTCTTACAGAAACTATGGATTTTGACAGATTAGTTTATAAAGAACACTATATTTTAATGAACATAAAAAATAAATGGATTTTTAGCTCAGCTGACTTTCAGTCATGCTGGGCTATAGCGATGGGTCTTTGTCCGGCGTCCGGCCGTCAGTCCGGTCGGCCATCCGGCCGGCCGTCCGTCCGTTAGCAGGGCACAAATCGTAACCATAGGGGCTAGGGCCATGAACCCTATGCAGTCTTAGAGGTTCTAAAAAGATCTCCTTGCAAACCTGAAATTAGATCACTGCGACCTATATTCTTGAAGTTATGGGGTGTGTTTGCACCCCCAGAAATAATTCTTTTAGCCAAAATTTTCATCCCAAACCTTCCATCTTTCACATACAGCTCACCTACCAACAGGGGAAGAACCATAATTATTTTGAGGTCACAAGGTCAAAGGTCCAGGTCACAGAACAAACTTCTTTGAAAAACCTCAGGATGCATTTTAAGCCAAACCTTTCATCCTAATTCTTTGATCTTTCACATGTAGCTCACCTACTAAGTGGGAGAAGAATCCTATAGATGTTGAGGTCACAAGGTCAAAGGTCAGGGTCACAGGATCCACTTATTTTAAAAGGTTGTGGACACATTTCAAGCTAGACCTTTCATTCCAAACCTTTCAGCACTGATATCGCTTCTCTGCCAACAGGGGAAAAGACCTGTTGATTTTGAGGTCAAAGGTCAAGTTCACAGCACCCTCTTCTTGTGTGGAGTCATTTTCAGCAAACTTTTCAATCTATACTTTCCATCTGTCATATATGGCTTACCTACCAATAGGAGAAGAAGCCTATTGATGTTGAGTCAAAAGGTCAAAGGTCAAGGTCACAATATTGTTCTAAATGCTTGTGAACATATTTCAAGTGAAACTGTTCAACCCAAACCTTCAGTCTTTCACATATGCCACATCTATGCATCACTGAATTTGATTCAAACTTCATATTTATGGGTCTTTTTGCATGAAGAAATAACTAATTGATTTTGCGGTCAGCTGGTCAGGAGGTTAAAGGTTGCAGGTCTAAGTTATTCACTCATTGGTTGCCAAGTAATTACGCCCGGCCAGATGTAAGTGGTTAGTAGTTACCCATCATTTAGAAAGAATCCTGTTGATATGTGGGCAAAAGGCCAAGGTCATAGGTCAGGGATGTTCACAATAACTTATTTTGTAGACCATCTCTATTTTTCTTGTTTTTTTGTATATATAACCATATGGCACTCACAACTGGTACATCTCACTGTGTGCCCATAATTGTCAGTGACACTTGTGATATATGACTCCCTTTTGTATCAGCTCATGGAGTGATAAGGATATATCATTAGTGCATAACAAAAACACTGTTTCCGGAATGCTTTGGCCAGGCATTAAGACTATGAGAGTTAAGTGTTAAGTTTAGCTACTGATTTATAAAATGATGGGAACATTTTGCAGTTTATATCATGGAATCATAGCAAAAAACTTATTTTTCTAGATATCTGAATATTATTATACAAATCATCAGATATACCAGCAAGTGTTTGTTCTGATAATATGTGGGTCTGTACCTGGATTTAGGATGGCTTTATTTGATTACAAGACTCTTAGTGATGCTTTCTGCATTTCTTTTCTTTTAGGTTTTGCAGTTTACCTACCCTGCTGACCCCATTGAATTGCAAGCTGATAATTAAAACAAATTGGACTTGCACTTTTTACATTTGCCTGTTCATAAATCTGATATGAGAGCTCTCCAACCTGATCATGCCTTTTGAATTGTTTTGGACATTCATAACTGTTACATTCTTTGAAGCAATTGCTACAAGTTTAGTGTCTTATTGGAGGATGTGTGACTTGTCAGAAAACCATTATGTCTGCCAGGTAGCCATTTTAGAAATCCTTTTGCCAGGACAGTTTCTGTGATTTTTTTATGATGTTTCGTCCCTTTTTGAGGATGTTTGTTGTTCAATTTCTGACCTGTCAGAAATCCAATATGGCCACCAGGACGCCATCTTAAAATTCCTTTAGAACATATTATCTCAAGAACTATTGAAGTGAATGCAGTGGGATGTATATTAATGTAATCTTGCATTGGGTCAAAGATTTCTTAATAAATATGACCATCATGTATGAAAGCTCAGTACAGTTGGCTTGTATTGAATAAAAATTAATATGGAAGCACCCGTTTCACAATAATTCTTGCATGGATTTCCTTGATCTTTTGCTATATTTTGATCTTATATGTGGCCTGTGTGGTATTCCTTTTGAGACTGACAGGTATCGAGCAGGATTAGTTCCTGATAGCTCAACAACCATACATTTTACCTCAGACCATCATTCACTATGTTTAACCAGACATATATGATAAGAATTTATGGCAATGTAGAAAGTTTAAACAAAACTGGCATATAGGTTCTGCATCAATTTTACCAGAAGTTGTGAATTGCAGTCCATGATGTCGCAGGTCATGCTTGGCAGCTGAGCGTCATGACCCATGGGTCCCTTGTTATAATCACTGATGCTAAAAAATGCTTAACAGAAGTGATGGAGTCTTTTCCGACAGGTGGGTGAAATTTAAATATAAAAAGCACAGGAGCATTTTCAGTCTGATTTTTTTCAGGTTTCAGTATTTATTTTTTGCCTTGGCAAATAACATTAAATTTTGGTTTTTATTATCTGAAAGGGGCAAGGAAGATACAGGTATTTGATTATTTTATTTATTTATATTGCCATCTACACAGTAACATATCTATATATATTTTTTATCAACATTTTGTGTGAAAATGTGCTGTAGAACAGGATGGAATAAAATTAAAATATTTGGTAGACTACCAGTTTTACAGATTTGTACATTAACATATTTCGTGTTTTTTTGTCAGTCTGCCAGAAGACCCTTGAGTGTAATAATTCAGAATTTAATTTAAGCTCAAGTAACTTGTTTTAGTCACTAATTTTATAATGTTATCATTAAATATTAAGATTATACATTTTAAGATATACATTATTATGAAACAATCAGCATGATTAAACCAAATAATTAAATGAAGCAGATTTAAATGTAGGATTTTAATATGGTCTAGGTGAAATCAGAATTTCAATCTCGCCTAGGAAGATTTATAATGCGCCTAGGCGAGATTGAAATCCCACATATACTCATAACAGGATTTCAATCTCACCTAGGTGGAATCAAAATTTCAATCTCACCTAGACAGATTTTAAATCCATGATTAGCATAATTTAAAAAAAAAAATCAATGTTATCATAAAATATTAAGATCATACTTTTTAAGATAAGCATTATTATGAAACAATCAGCAAGATTAAACCAAAAAATTGAATGAAGCAGATTAATAGCTAGGATTTTTAATATGGCCTTGGCGAAATCAAAATTTCAATCTTGCTAGGCAAATTTTAAATCCGCCTAGGCGAGATTGAAATCCTACATATAATCATAACAGGATTTTAATCTTGCCTAGGCGGAATCAAAATTTCAATCTCGCCTAGGCAGATTTTAAATCCGCCTAGGCGAGATTGAAATTTTAATCTCGCCTAGGCAAAATCAAAATTTCAATCTCGCCTAGGAGGATTTTAAATCCGCCTGGATTCTAATTTTGCCTGTGACATATATATATGCATGTGCAGAAGTGGTGTTCCAATTAATTTATTATATTGATGATTGGTTGTTTTCTGTCATAATTGATTTAAATCGGTAGAATTCTTTGCAAAATCAGTCACAAACGATTATGTATCTACATTCAAAGAAATCATAATATCCTGATAAAATAATTCTAATTCTGTCAGAGATATTAGAAAGATAAGGCACTAAACAGGGAACAGGATTAAAACTTAACCTTGTGCAACGAATAAGTGTCAACCTGGCCATTACCTTGACCCATCAGGGTAATGTACAAGTTAGACTGAATTTACTTGTTCAAATTTTGGTAGAATTCTATACAGCAGATTTTATATTAATATAGATGGTACATAAAATAATAGATTAATAATCCATCATTAGGTCCTTTTTCATCTTTCAATCATCAGATATGATTTTACAACTAATGTTTTGTTTTTTTCTGACTAGATGTGTAACTTTTGAAGTGTCGGACATTTCTGCTTTAAAATATTACACTCAGTCCTCATTGATAATTTCCCAGATCCAGAAATCAGATTCTGTCATATACAGGGTGAAAAACAACCCATTTAAATCATAGTACACTCTTAATCCCCAGTTGGCAGCAAGGCAAAGGTGTGCAGTCCGTGATCTTGTATTTTATTTGAAATATTCATTCTGAGTCACTAATAAGGAATAAAAAATTTTAATGGAATTAATTTGTAATGATTCTGTTATGAAATTATTCTTCATTCGGTCACACTGGAGACAGCAATGTTGGAAAAATTTCTAGGAATTTTGGAAATTTTCCTTTTAAAATATTCTGAATTTTCAACTTTATGGCATTTTCAAAACTTTTCTAGATTATTCAAATATTAAACAAAAGAAGAACAAATTTAATCAAATAAATTGTTAATGGTAACTACAAGTATGAATGCAGTTTAATTTTAGATTTTATTAGTTTCAATTTCTTTTAGTGTATGTGGAACTGTGATGAAATTTCTGGTGGGGGGTAAGGGTAACACCCAAGGAACAGTCTTTTAAAATTCAGATGTATCTGAAGGGCCATAATTACATGCTATTTATAAGTATTCGTTACCTTTGTGAGATAGGTGCTGAGGTTGTATGTGTTAACTGGTATTAGAGGCTGCCTTTCTTTATCAATATTAAGTTTTAAATGAATATATAGTGACAAATAAAGAAAACACACATACACCAATAGGTTTTAAAATTTTATTCCTAAAAGTAGCAAAAGTTAAACACAGCAGACAGCAATGGAACCAATCCAAGCTATGCCAAATCCCAAATGGTAACACTTGGCCATGCCATGTTACTTAGTTAATAAGTTGTACCTAAATACTTGCTGTACCTTTGTTTTGTCAACAACACTTGTGAGTTTATTATGCTTAAATTTCTGGTTCCTACAGACTATTTTGTGCTTGTAATAAAATGTTTCATATATATACCTTGAAAAATACCTTTGACTCAAAACTTTCATGGCCCTGGTATTAGTGAATGCAAGACAAGGCACTTGTACAATGATTAATAAAGATAGTGTTCACCTGTATTATGCAAGCCTATCATACACAATACAAGTATCAGAAATGGTTTTATGAAATATTTAACACATAATAAAAAGTGTACCTCAGGTAATATTGAAGAATTACCATTCATTTGTAAATTTGTAGATGCAAGCATGTAGGTTGGACATGATAAAATGTTTAGAATATTGATATATACTTTACTTAGTTCAATGGTTTACCAACAGGTGCCAGTGTTATGCAGTAGTTATTCAAAAGTCATCATGTTAGGCACTGTAAATGAATTGTGCATAGGTTCATTTTACTACTTGTATCATAATATCTGTTATGAAATTACATGTATTGTAAGGGCTTTTTGCCAGAGATGCTACCATAAGAACCAAAGCATCAAACCAAAGCTTCAGAAAAATGTAGAGAATATATCACAAATAAAAAAGAAAACAGTTGAGAAAAAAAACATAGAAACAATATACAACTTATTTAGATTTACTTATCCCTGATGCCTCTATAGCAACCCTGCTTCCATTGGAAGTAATTCTCTAAATTGTGATATATTGTTATCATTGTCTATAGGCCAGTTTACATGATGATTTTCCAGGCGACTGTAGCATGCGACAGTTGTATGTGACAAAATTGCACCGAGTAAACTGACCGTAGGACATAATTTTCAGTCGCATGCAACTGCTCTATTTCATACAATTTGTTCATGTGATTTTGGCAAGCGAACCAATAAGAAAGTGAATATAGGTCACATGCTTATTCTTGACACCAATCTGAATTTCCCAAAGCAACAGATGGATGGAGTCGCATGCGACACAGATTGCACCCTGTATACCGACAGTCGCATGCAATTTTTGCCGTAAGGAAAAATTGCATCATGTAAACTGACCTTTGTATAACTGATTGTTATCACAGTCTCTGATGTCTAAATAACTGATATCATTATGCTGGATAAATATACTGTCAGACATACAGAATGCAGTAGTATTCCAGTTTTATCTAATGTATGCTAAAATAAAAAAAACATGTACTGCTAACACTGCATTACACTCAGTCTTGCTGTGTGCTTCAAATAAGAATATAAAGGCATTAATAATTGAATTTATCAGTTAAATAGAAAATACATAATCAACATGATTAACAAGGCACTTAGTGATAGGTGTTACAATACAAGGTTAACACAGATTATGTGAGGATACATAAAAGGGATGATCTAATATATGAGCATTCTTTTGTAAAATGTGCTTTTATACAGTCATTTATATGCATGGTGAAGTGCTGATTGATTGAATGCAGTTTGTCCCCAAAAAATGTTGATAAAAATAACTAAAACTGGAAATTAAAACCATTTATCAGGAAATAAGATACTTTCTTTTGAAAATGTATCATCATTAAAATTGTTTAAAGTACTGTCGATATTAAATATGATTAATGAAACCACTGTGATTATGAGACCCCATTGTTGAAAGCAATTGAAATAATAAAAGATTGACATGATAAATTATAGAGGATCTTTTGAATTATCTGGCTTAATGAACAATATTTCCAATGATTTGTGTTATTAAATACAGTTAATTCATACAATAATAGATATATAATGGAGTTTTTGAGACCTAGGGTGAGAAAGGAAAACAGAACCCTCAATAAAAGTAAATATTGCAACATTTTGTTACTCCTGAAAATGAAGCCACCCACAATATATTAATAACCAATATATAACCAACCCACACTAAGTACATAATGGCAAAACAGAGCTGTAGGTCATCACAGTGTTCATTTTGATTATAAAAGAACACTTCGTGCTCGTTTTGCAATAATTAGAGCTGTTTTGATCTGTATAAGTGAGGGTAAAACTTGACCATCAAGTCTAATGAGCTTAATAATGGTACTAATATGAATATCACTGAAATTTTTATGCAGAATATTATTTATTTAGAAAAAAGCAAAATTTCTGGATGTCCTCGGATAATAAGAATTCTACTTCAGTGTTGTGAGGAGCATTGTAATGTGTATACACCTAAAAACTGTATGAATGCTTTGAATAAAAATATCTATTATAGGAGTCTAACAGTTTTAACAGTGTAAACTAAAAATAAAGCTTAGTGTGAGCTTGTTCTGTTTAAATCCATTTATTCATTTTTCACCTTATGGCTTGAAGGGCAGCACAGTCGGCAAAGAACAGATATTAAAGCAGAAATTACTAATGTAACCATGAGTAAGGCTGCGATAATCACACAAAACAGGTCGACCATCCAATACTGGTACCAAGGCATGGTAACCCCGACAGACATTAAATGTTCGTTTCCAAATTCTAATATATGTTCCAACCAGTAGACAGCACGTTCAAGAGGCCTCTGGTGCCTGCTGCGATAAATTTTCGAAGCATGCTGTATTGCATTTGCATATTTCTCATTTTTTATGACTTCAGTGACAGTTTCTAAAAGGTCATTGGATGTCATTGTTTTAAAATCCAGGACTTCGCCATATGTATGATACCGTGCACGAGCTGCATTGTATTTCTGATCTCCGAAAAATGGGATCCCAACCATTGGGACTGCATGATACAAGGCCTCAAATTGTCCATTATTTCCACAGTGGGTAATGAAAAGTTTTGTGTTTTTGTGACCCAAGAGATCATTTTGTGGAATCCATTCTCTAGTAAGAATGTGATCGGGGAGATCTTTAATGACTTGGCCAGTGTATTTCCATATTATATGGTATGGCATTTTCTTGAATGCCTCAAGCAACTTTTTGGTGAGTTCATCTGAGAACAGATCCATTATGGTTCCAAATGACACGATGATAACGCCATGTTTTGCAGATGAGACAAAGTCCTCTAAATCTTTCGGAAGAGGTTTAGGATCACTTGCAAATATTCCACCCACGTTGATGACATGCGGCAGCGCAGGTTTAGCATAATCAATTAAAACGTCATTATTAATAAACCACAACTGTGAACGCCGAACTAGTTCATAGATGGAAACAAATGGTTTCTCTGGGACATATTTATGAACTAGTTCATCATCTTCTGTTGCTAGTCTTGGCCATGCAAACCAGTCAACAAAATAATAGAAATTCATCAGCCTCTCTTTGAAAGTCATCTTTTCCGTAAAACTGCTTAAGAAAAACGGAACAAATGACGGTAGCTCAGGACTGCGTGACAACCAGGGTTCATAAAATGGCTGCACTGTCACATAAGGCACGTCCACCTTATACAAAAATGGATACATACATCTATTCCACACAAACCCATCAACGATTGCAAGTTTGAAATTCATTGACTTGATCTTCTTTGCAGTTTCCTCGTCAGCAAGTAGATTTCTGCATGTTGGAAGGGGCTCAGTTTTGGCGTAGGTGCGAAAATGTGTGACAGGATCCATTGTTATCAGGTTTTGTACTGATTCCTCAAGCTCTTCTTCTGGCATCATCCAATAATCTGGTTCACTATGCTTGTAATGTATAATCTCAATACCCATCTGACGAGCTTGCTGTAATATTTTTTCATATGGGAAAGTCTCTGTCAGCAACATGTAGACTTTATGCTGTTTAGAGATGAGACCTCTGCCGAATTCTGCCACATATCGCATGTGGCTTGCCTCTGGTGTTGGTAGGAGAAGAATGTTATGTGCGTCAGTCTGTATGCAGATCATCCCCAGTAATATGGGGACCACAGTATAAACCACAGCTTTCATTTTTATGTGGTTAACTTTAAGTAAGACTCTTGCATAAATGATTGTCTAATTAATGCAAAGAGTGATGATCAGTGCTCAAGAAGGGATTGTGCTCAATTATAGGTCACTGCCTAATTAGGGATCAGTGCTCCATATTGAGACCAGTGGTTAAGTAGAGATCAGTGCTCAGATTGGGATTAGTGCCCAAGAAGGGATCAGTGCCCAAATTGGGATCAGTGCTCAAATATCTTTTAAAATCCTAATCCAGCTAACTTTCTCAGCAATTATGCCTCCCTATTCAGATAATATTACTGCCTCAGTGCCTGTAGTCTTATTTGATTGGCTGTACTTCTTGTGTGTGTGCCTCTATAAATATGCCTTTGTTTTAAGCTTGTGGCTTCTGCTCCCTTAACTGTGCTGACCTCAGGACTGCTGTGTTGTGTTCTGTAGAGTGGAGTCTGTGACGACCATCTGAAAAAAAAGACAAAACTTCATTACTTGTCAGGAGAGACAAATTTATATTATCATAAATATTCACAAGCAGATTATTGCCAGACTTGTTTCCTTCACTACGGTAAACATGACTCTCCCTTTAGTGTTGTGGCAATTGCTGATATGGTGTGTAGGATACCCTACAGCAATGACTTGCAGCATGTCACATCCCACTGAGGTATCATCATCATCATCATCATCATCATCTTAAATATGCCAGATCAAGAGTCAAATTCAGTGTTGAAATCTATATAATTAAAATCCCTAACCAAAAAATATCTTATAAGTCCCTTGAGGCATTCAAAGTAATCTGCATCAATCCATCTGTTCATTGGTCCTGCCCCCTGTGTTACTTTATATCTCAGAAACCCCGAACCTACCAATGCCAATTTTTGCAGACATATTGTAGTCCCTAGTAGGTGGCACCACATGTTTTGAATTACTTTTTATGATCCAGATTGGTCTTTTCACTTTTCTCCAAATGTGTCAGATGACGTGTAAAAATTCCTTGGAGCAAAGGGAAGTTAATAAGCATGAATTATTTGCATGGTGTTTCATGACACTTCAGGTATGCTTTTCATGAACTTTTATGATAGCACAGGGTTACATACATACTTCAAAATCTGTTCCCAAATATTGCATATGAACCCTTGGACCCATTTTTACCAAAATTTTATATCCAAGCATGTTAATCATGTGATTGTCATACAATTTTCACGGTTGGTGGATGGTATTTCATATAAGTAAATGCTTTGAAAGGGAGCATTCTGCATACAAGAGAGCCCCCACTGTGGCACACTTTTAATGCACTGGCTGAATGCACAGAATGCACATGATTTCTATATGATATCATGGTCATAATTAAATGACACAACAATAAGCTTTAAATCTTAGTCACAGAGTGCAACCAAAAGTATAATTTGGCCATAATCACCTTCACAGTGGCTGATTCTGCGGAGTTCCACACATGTTATAGATTCCCCATACACTGAGTCAGTATTGAGCTTGTATCTAGGCCACTGCAGGCCTGGAGGGTTGGTACTGCACAGGCAGTTTCAGGGGGTGTACTTAGTGACCTTGCAACCTATGCAGTCAGCTATGTGATTGGTTGGGTAGTTGTGTGCAGTTCTTGACCTTAGCATGTTTGGCTCTGTGTACACATGTGTCACTCTGTCACCAAGGACTTATTTATAGTTTCATATTGACAGATCCAGATAATCTCACTCTGGTGCATCACCTGGCCTTACCTGTGTTCTAGATATTCCCAGATATTTGCTCTGCTCAGCTGTTATTGTGTACTGAGTTGTATGTATGCCATACTTCAGTAAATCAATAATGAATTAGTGTGTTTGTTAAAACCACTTGCCTAGGATTTTGGACAAGTCTGTCATAGGATAATAATAATAATAATAATAATAATAATAATAATAATAATAGTAAAAAATAGTAATAATTATAATAATTATAATAATAAAAGTAATTATTGTAATAATAACATTTATACTGGTAAAAAATAATAATAATATTAATATAAATATTTTAAATATTAAAAATATTATTATTAAAAATAGATGGATAAATAATATTATTTATAATTGTCATTGTTGATAATCATTATCTTTACTATTATTATAGTCTGTCAGAATAATACATACACTGAATGTTGATATTATGAGTTCCCATAATCTCCACAAAAGTTTAAGAATAAACAAAGAATATATTTAAATTAAAATTATATACGGATAAACCCTTTTACCATTTTAAAATTGTGCAGCAAATAAAATATAATGAATGTGGTGGGCAAATGTATTTTTTCTCATCAAGGTTGTGGGCACTTTACTTGTGGGCATTTGTCTTGTGGGCATTTCACTTGTGGGCATTTGTCTTGTGGGCATTTGTCTTGTGGGTATTTGACTAGTGGGCATTTGTCTTGTGGACATTTGACTTATGGGCATTTGTCTTGTAGGCATTTGACTTGTGGGCTTTTGTCTTGTAGGCATTTGTCTTTTGGGCATTTGAAATGTGGTCAATGAACCCACCCTCCGTCCATTAACTTTTTGTGATGCTGTGATAACTTACAGGGGCTTTGATGGATTTTCATGAAACTCACCATAACTGCTTACTAATAGATTGTCTCCCCTGAATTCAATTATGGGCAAAGCACATTTAATAAGGTCAGTGGTCAGAAGGCTACTTTGTGGTTTTGCTGTGATAACTCACAAGGAATATGATGTATTCTGATAAAACTCAACAAAAATATTAGTCAGTATAATATCTCACCTAAGTTTGATTTCCAGCAAAATCCATACATATTTAATGAGGTCAGAGGTCACCAGACTTTGGTGGCATCATGATGACTTACCGAAAATCTTATGGATTTTGATGATGGATTTTGATGAAACTCATTACATATATTTAAAAACAGAGTTTCTCACCTGAAGTACATTCCCACCAAAATTCACATATATTTAATGAGGGCAGTTGGGTCACCAGATATGCAACAGGCATACAGTACACCATTTGCAGTGTTCTTGTTTAAGCTCATCATTTCGAGGAGCTTAACTCTACAGCTTAGTGTGTTCCATTTCATATTTAAATTTACCTGAATGCAGCATGGGCATTGTATTCAGTTAGTTCTGCATAGGTCTTTAAATCACTGTGGGTGCTTTTTTTGCTTTTTGGATGGTTTCAAATTCGCAATATTTGTGAAATGGAAATTATCACGAAAATAAAACCTTTGTGAATGAGAGACAGGATCTTCGAAGGCAAGTAATAGATTGATATTATTGATAACAATATATATGTTTCTTGTATGTAATCTGTGCATTAAAGATTGCATTTATAAATAATATCAGATATTTCAAAATATTTGCCAGTAATGAACCATAACATGTATTTGTTTGATGTTCACTTTGTTCCCGATCCAGTTGTTTTCAGACTGATTTTGCACACATATTATTTAATATATCCAATTCATAAAAAAATGGACTCTTTGTGGGCTACTCTATGGTTGGGTGGAGAAAATGGAACCCTTGTGAAACACTGATAAAGTGTAAATCACATATTTTTAATCTCTCAAATATTAAGCCAACCACAGTAGATATTTTAAAAATCTTGATTGTCTCTCAATTAATCACACAGCTCCTTAATGTGAACATCCTCGAGAGCTTTCATTTTGCAGTCTGAGTGAGAGAGGTGTTTCACCAGTGTTGTTTAATGGTTTCTCAGACATTGATGTTTCAGCTGTGTTGTTTTATGCTTTCTCACAAGGGGGCAGCATGGTATTTGCAGTGAGTTGTCATCAAATGTTAGCAATGCTTGACATCATATAGTTAAATTTCATATCCTGTATGTATATGCAAGGGTGTTGTAACTTCCACCATCCCACTCCCCTACCCACTTAGTCCTTGCTCCTTGGCACTGTGAACAATAGTTCTATTGCTAGAGGATAAAATTTAATAATTAAAGAAAATATATACAGAGACACAGAGGTGTTGTAACTCCCATCATAACCCCCCCCCCCCCTTCCTCCCCCCATGAAGTCCTTCACCCTGTGGAGTGGGGATGTTATGGCAACTTTATACATAACATAAAATAGAAAAAAAGCTTTATTAAAAAATTGGATCTCTTTAGACAAATGTGTAAACTGTTGCACTGTTAACAGCTTATCAAAAAGATAACCAATGGAAACGCATGGTCAGATCTCAAAATTTTATTTTCAACAATTTCTTCAATCATATCAACCAACCATGGCCTAGGTTACCTCTTGCTCTCAGACTTCATCTAAATTTTATAATATTTTAGATTTTAACCTTCCAGGTTTATAAGTACTGTTGAATGCTCAGTTAGCCTCTCTTTTCTCTCCTTTCCTCTCTACATCCACCCTTCCTTGCTGCCCTCACTGTTCCCTTCTCCAAACCTCATCCCAATGTCAGCCCCAGTAAACAAGAACAAGATGAATCAGATGTATTCATATTTTTATATTTTGTATAACTATTCGTCCATAGGTACCTATGTACATGCCAGAAATTATTTCAATATTGTGTAATATGTAGACGTGGTGGGAATCAAATAATGAACCTTGTCAGTATTGAAGAGATATCATGTCACACAGTCACAAATTTATAAATCCCCTCATCAGCATAGTTCATCGTAACATTATATCTGTCAAATTGAAATCTTATCATCATTCTACCACTGCTTAGTATACTGTCATTGCATTCATATATGCTCAAATATATCGCTATTTTCAACCCCTCCCAAATAAATAAAAAGTAAACCACTATATATAACGCAATATTAATCCATCAGTCAGGTTATTTCATATATCATTTACTCACATATTACATTATATTCCTTTATAATAGCCTAACATGTCCATGATATTCATAAGCTTTATCGACTGGATATAGTATCACAATGGTGATACATTTATAGTCCAATCACAATCAGCTGAGCACCGTGACCCATGGATCCCTTGTTATATCAGTTGATGTTCTAACTGGTTTGCTTTATATATCTGCAGGCAAAAGTCCAGAAGGTGTTCATCGATGGCCTGGGCCGCACGAAAGATGATATTGTCATGAAACAAGTCAAGAATGTATTCAACGCTACTAACTTTGAAGAGGTAGGATTCTGTAGAATTATTTGTTTCCTTTTACTAGACAGTGCATAATCCATATTGGAATAGTCCATTCAGGTTGTTCAGGATTGTGGGGTGGTTGGCCAGTCAGATGCAGATTAACTGATTTCTTGCCAATGTTGATTTCCGCATAGACTTACTCTGATTTTGACTGTTATTAAAGGGGCCAAATCACCTATAAAGAATGTTGAATTAACACGAAAAATAGCTTCTTCCCTTTTTAAATGATTCTGTACCTGCCAAAATATTACCTTGAAAGCACTTGTTTACTTTTTTAAATGAGTGTTAAAAACAGTGGACCTGGCGCAATCACAGGTGTCAACATAAACACTGTGGGTGGGGCTGTGTGCTTTCGTAACCACAAAACATGTCAAACATAAGAGATCCCCTGACTGACTTGGCCAGAAAAATGTAATACATGCTCCCACTGGCTGAAACACCACGCATTGCTGCTCTCCCGTCATGCAGCCTTGTTCAGGTAAACCAACACGTGCATACTGTATTTACCAACATGCAGAGCTTTAACAAGGTGTTAAACAGCGGTATGCGAGGTACTGAGACTGTGTGCTGAGATGGTTTTCCTAGGAAATTGTGTATAAAGCAAAACTGAACTGATAGTGTGAAAGAACAGGCATGATATTTTCTCCTGATTATGTCCCTTTTAATGCCAGATACTGATAGTTAAATGTCATATATTGTCATTTTTATATTGGGACAACTGACAATACTGACATGATTTTTTACTTGGCATCATGATGTAAAAGTGCACCAGTGAATTATTACAGTGGTAGTATTAGTCAACCTTGTTTTAATTTGACACTGATGTAACAATTATACTTGTGTTTTGTTTACAGATGGTGTTTGAGGCACAACATGCTAAATCCAGGATGGAGCAGCTGGGGTTATTCAAGAACATCCGCATCATCATAGATGTCAGTAAAGGTATGTTCATCATCATAGACGTCAGTAATGGTATGTTCATCATCATAGACGTCAGTAAAGGTATGTTCATCATCATAGATGTCAGTAAAGGTATTTTAATCATCATAGACATCAGTAAAGGTATGTTCATCATCATAGATGTCAGTAAAGGTATGTTCATCATCATAAATGTCAGTAAAGGTATGTTCATCATCATAGACGTCAGTAAAGGTATGTTCATCATCATAGATGTCAGTAAAGGTATGTTCATCATCATAGATGTCAGTAAAGGTATGTTCATAAACATAGATGTCAGTAAAGGTATGTTCATCATCATAGATGTCAGTAAAGGTATGTTCATCATCATAGATGTCAGTAAAGGTATGTTCATCATCATAGATGTCAGTAAAGGTATGTTCATCAACATAGATGTCATTAAAGGTTTGTTCATCATCATAGATGTCAGTAAAGGTATGTTCATCATCATAGATGTCAGTAGAGGTATGTTTATCATCATAGATGTCAGTAAAGGCATGTTCATCATCATAGATGTCAGTAGAGGTATGTTTATCATCATAGACGTCAGTAGAGGTATGTTAATCATCATAGACACAAGCAGAGGTATGTTCATCATCATAGACGTCAGTAAAGGTATGTTCATCATCATAGCTGTCAGTAAAGGTATGTTCATCATCATAGATGTCAGTAAAGGTATGTTTATCATCATAGACACAAGTAGAGGTATGTTCATCATCATAGATGTCAGTAAAGGTATGTTCATCATCATAGATGTCAGTAGAGGTATGTTTATCATCATAGATGTCAGTAAAGGCATGTTCATCATCATAGATGTCAGTAGAGGTATGTTTATCATCATAGACGTCAGTAGAGGTATGTTAATCATCATAGACACAAGCAGAGGTATGTTCATCATCATAGACGTCAGTAAAGGTATGTTCATCATCATAGCTGTCAGTAAAGGTATGTTCATCATCATAGATGTCAGTAAAGGTATGTTTATCATCATAGACACAAGTAGAGGTATGTTCATCATCATAGATGTCAGTAAAGGTATGTTTATCATTATAGACACAAGTAGAGGTATGTTCATCATCATAGATGTCAGTAAAGGTATGTTCATCATCATAGATTTCAGTAGAGGTATGTTTATCATCATAGACATCAGTTAAGGTATGTTCATCATCATGGATGTCAGTAAAGGTATGTTCATCATCATAGATGTTAGTAGAGGTATGTTTATCATCATAGACATCAGTAGAAGTATTTTCATAATCATAGAAATAAGTAGAGGTATGTTAATCATAATAGACATCAGTAAAGGTATGTTCATCATCAGAGTGTCAGTAGAGGTTTGTTCATTATAATAGACATCAGCAAAGTTACGTTCATAATCATAGACATCAGTAGAGGTATGTTCATCATCAAATATATCGGTAAAGGTATGTTCATCATCATAGTGTCAGTAAAGGTATGTTCATCATTATAGATGTCAGTAGAGGTATGTTCATCATCATCGACACAGATAGAGGTATGTTCATCATCATAGATGTCAGTAAAGGTATGTTCATCTCCATAGACACAAGTAGCGGTATGTCCATCATCATAGATACAAGTAGAGGTATGTTCATCATCATAGACACAAGTAGAGGTAGGTTCATCATCATAGACACAAGTAGAGGTATGTTCATCATCATAGAAATAAGTGGAGGTATGTTAATCATAATAGACATCAGTAAAGGTATGTTCATCATCAAACTGTCAGTAGAGGTTTGTTCATTATCATAGACATCAGCAAAGTTACTTTCATCATCATAGACATAAGTAGAGGTATGTTCATCATCAAAGACATCAGTAAAATTATGTGCATTATCATTGTGTAAGTAAAGGTATGTTCATCATCAAAGACATTGTTAAAGGTATGTTCATCATCATAGTGTCAGTAGAGGTATGTTCATCATCAAAGTCATCAGTAAAGGTATGTTCATCAACATAGTTGTCAGTTGAGGTATTTTCATCATCATAGACATAAGAAGCATCATAACAGACATCAGTAAATGTTTGCACACTAAAACCTCGCCTAATGACCATCTAGATTCAGTGACCACCTCAAAATAATGACCACTTTTTCACAGTCTGAATTCTTTTTTGCTCTGTATATCAAACCTTGTTTAGATGACCACCTCAAAAATGTGACCACTTTATCAAGGTCCTATTGGTGGTCAAAATTTCAGTGTACATATGGAATGAGCAAAAATCTTATTTAGGTAAGCGAACAGAATGAAATATGGAAGGCACTTAGTAGAGATAAATTATATTTACAAAGGCTGAACATCAGGCCTATTTAAAATAAATTGAACAAAAGAAAAATATTCTAAACAACCTTAATGTGCTGGGTTGGATCCTAGCTGCAGTCTAACAAATGTCTGTGCTGTCCAGCACAAACTGGCTAAATAAAAGGCCATTTTATTTATCACCATATACTTCTGTATACCAGCTGTCTGACAAACGGCTTGATTTCTTAGCCACGTCTGTAAGTGATGGTAAAGGTTTGAGAGAGGTTAAACACAAGGGGGGGAAAACATTAATCTGGTTTTCTGGTAACAGGACCTGTTTTCTTAGAAAGATTTATGGAATTTTATTCTCTATTCTTGGAGAACATTTGACACAGAGAAAATTATACTCTTTTCAGAGACATAACTCTCCTTCAGTAATCATGTGTGGTTTGATATATATGGGTGCAGTTTGATGAATTTAATGCCAGTTTAAACCATTGTGAAAAATTGCAGCTGGTGTATCCATACTTACGCATCTATATTCTGAATTTGTTATAAGGTGATGGTGCAAGGCCTGATGGGTATGAAGTGACATATAATGTGAAAGAGAGTCGCAGAGTGACCGGTGGAATCAGCACACTGGTCGGAACAAATGAAGGCAGTCTGGTGAGTGGCAAGTGGTGATTTATTGCAAACTCTCAGCTATAGAGAAAAATTAACAATAATTTACTTTTATTTACTTTTAAAGTTTTTATTAATATCACAAATATTGGATGGAGTATACAGTTTCATCTCAAGTTTTCAGTCATTTAATGTCTAGAAATCACTGGTGGTTATGTCACATGACCAGTGATGACTGGTGTGACAATGCAGTATGTCATATATCCTTCAAAGATCACTAAACCAGTCTTGGCTCAGTTTGTCTCACTGTGTGACATCTTTTAGCATCATGATATGTTTCTTTGATGCCTGCACAAGAACAGTCGTTTGATCAAATTTACAGATTTTTTTTTTTAATTTAATTTAATTTAATTTAATTTAATTTAAACATGTTTTGTAGCTATTCACCATGAAGTTACCAAACATGCTTGGCCGTGCTGAAAATATTACCACAGAGTACACTTATGGCACAAAAAATACTGTAGGGCTGAAAATACAGTACACCAAGCCACTGAATGGCAACCCTGATATCAGGTGAGTCTCTTTACAGTAAAGGATACCTTGATTGATTTTAGCTCCATCTGGTTTTCAGTTTATCAAATAAGTAACTCTAAACCCATTCCCTGTATCAGAAAGTCTGTTTAACATTCAGTATCTAAAGCCTGTAAATTGTTTCACTTTGGGAACATTTAGCAATTTAAATCTGATAAATTTTATTTTATTTGGCAGGTTTATCAGCTCAGTTTATCAGCAGAGTGGTGAATATCCATGGAGCTCATACAAACAGACTGACAGGGGAGGCAGTGCTGAAATTATGGTACGTACACACACACACAGACACAATCATAGAACATCTGTAGAACAACTGCAGACAGACAAATGAATCATTTGGAAACATGTACTGGAAAAAAAAAACAAAAAGAATATCATTGTAAGTTTAACTAATACACAACTGCAGGAAACCAGACCCCCACACAACTCAGGTACCTGACAACATGGTGTAGAAACATCTTGTCATTGGGCATTGAAATATCAGTAATACACACACTTACACACACACTCTCTCTTCAGTGACCCTTTTAAGTCTTGTCTTGGTGTCTCAATCACTCCCTCTCTCCCTCTCTCTCTCTCTCTCTCTCTCTCTCTCCTAAGTTCAAACCAGATTAAAGAGGATTCAATCAGGGTTACTGATTCAGTGATTTAATATAAACACAAGGTACTTGTAGAAGGTAAATAGCAAGCTGACATCCAAGCTCACATTTTAATTGTGTATACCTCCTGTTATATTATCATAAGAACTTCAGTTGGATGACTGACCAATGACAGGTGGGATGTTTAGTGTGATGGCTTTATATTAATAATTATTTTGTGTTTTCTGTTATTCCAGTTTCCCTCTGTACTTGGTAAGCACGATATCCGTTATGAAGGTGCCTGGAGAGAGCTGAACTGCTTGACCCGTACTACAGCGTTCGCTGTCAGGGAACAATCTGGTCACACATTCAAATCTTCAGTCAAGGTAAGCTCAGCTGTTTATACTCAAATACATTGGAGACCACAGTTGCCTTACCTTTACTTCAAGTTTTAATCTCTGTCAACATGACTGTTTACCCATAGAACATGGATCCCTTTAAATCTCATCTTCCTTCTCCATGTCTCTGTCTCCTTTATTTCATTCCATTCTAATCTCTGACAGACCTTGGAGCCAGAAATTTACAAGTTAATTGTCAGGGTAGAAGAAAAAAATGTGTGGAGCTTGCGACTAAGGAAACAATTAGTGACAATGGCTTGTAAAATAAATGGCTGCAGTTGGCGGTGGCCCACAGGTATAAACCCTGACTTAGAGGAGCATCTTTCACACAGATGATGCATTAGTGCCTATTGAATATTATGATATCATTAGTACATTTATCAATTGGAAAATTGAACAAGGGCACCGCAAAGCGGAGCATCCCCTCGCATGGGAGCATAATGATATGGGGTGTATTACGCAAGTGTTAAAATGAGGAGGGAAGGTGTGTGAGCTTGAGCTTTGACGTCAAACTCAATTAGTTGTGTGTGTACAGGTGGGTGAGGCATATGACCTTTGACACTGTAACTTCAAAATCAATAGGTTTCTTCATCCATGGGTGGGTGAGCCATATGTGCGAGATGAAAGGTTTAGGTCAAACGGTTTTGCTTAAAATGGATCCACAAGCTTTTTCAAGAAGTACCGTAAAATCTCCACTTAAAACCGCACTTCCGATTAAAACCGCACCCAGACTTCGCCGAAATTCTAGGTGAGACATCGCGAGGGGCTCAAATACTAATAACCCCCCTTTGAAACCGCACCAACTTTCCCTACGGAATGATTTGACAAAAGACACAATCAAGCTGTCATCTAGAAATGAACACGCGTAGGTTGCGACTCGGCCATTCCTGTCCACTTTAAAATTCCTTGGGCATTTTATTTAAACACATCGTAACACTTTTGCATGGTCACTCATGCATGAAGTTTGAGAAGACGCAAGGGCCGGTGAACCTCCGCCTGTTTATACAGATTTTATATTCCGTGTCGTATTTTTGTTTGCTACTGATTTGTCATTATATTTTGGAAAAAAAAATATTCTGCTGATCCATTTCAAGTCACTGTATATTTTAATTCTAAAAATTATATTTTGAAATCTTAACTTTTGATGAAAATTTCATTTTCTGGAATTACTATGAAGATTCAAATCATTTTCATACTGGTAACTTCGGTATTATCATCGTCACATGGTACGTTGACATCGCTCAATGCCACAATTTGCTGGCGCGTTTGAAAACATCGCTGGTCAACTTAACTAAATATCAAAGTAACTGAAGTTACCTTTTCGAGATACGCACGTATAGGAAACCAGACGCTTGATAACGAGTGATTTTAAGGTAAGATTAAAGAGGCCAGTCGGGGTAAGCAAGTTTTTTTCCTGAAGAAAGTTTCCGTGTGTGGAGCCATTTTGTCAAGGCAGTGTTCGCGCAAAGCACGCTGGGACGAAATAGGTGGCTGTTCTGTTTACCACCCACCGCGTACAGCCGTTCAAAATATTCTTAGCAGAATACCGGGGCGTTTCAGCTCATGGCGGCACTCAAACTTGAATTTAAAACGATCGTCTGCCATTGTGAGACTCCTTACGATGTCAGCTTTTTATTCATTTAACGTTTTAAACAAATAATCATTGCTAAATAATGCCGCAAATGGGTTTAAAGTAGGCTTTTATTTCAATTTTGCTTGACCATGCCCGACGAAGTGGGCCGCTGTGTGTTACAGCAGGGTTGTTGTTAGCCCTAGCGACCGTCCTCTCTTACTACGCTACGCTGTGCGAGAGCCCTAGAAGATGATTTGACGAAACTGGAGACATTCCACATGACAATTAAATTCTTATATTTCGTCGGAAAAAGTCGTATTCCTTAAGAAATAAAGATATTCTTATCAAATACGCATATAACATACCAATTAGACAGTGTTTGTCCACTTTAAATGTTGATTAGAAGAATATGTATTATCCTAATAAACGGTGATACACGGGGAACGATGTCTGCTCTGGGTTTATCCCCAGCCACGGCTGGCCGGCAGCCGCCTGTGTAACCAGCGGAAACGGGCCGTGTTGGCTCAACGAGCAAAGGTCACGCGGTTCATTGTTTCAGATTCTGAGACAGTTTCAAGCGCAAGGGTTGCAAAGTTTTAAAAGTGAGTCTTGTTTACATACTAAAACAATATTTAGCTGAATTTCTTGGTCATTCAATTTAAGTTCTATATCTCCCTTAGATTACTTAAAGTTTCCTTGTCATAAACGCACTATTTGATTTTACAAGATTTTTTTCCGACAAGGGTTTGAAGTTCGCCAGTTTACTCTGAACCTTTTTATGTGGTGGTATCCAGGTCCTGGATACCGCCGCATTTAATGCAGTTAGGTTGTTGTAAACGTATTATTTGGTGACAGTTACCAAGATTTTATCACAAGTTATATATCACACGAAAACTAATCAGCAATATTTAATTTATAAATAACAAATAATCGTTAATAATACATTTACACACGGCTCCCATGCATGCGAGACTGCTGCTAAGAACGGCCTTCGAAAGTTGCAATATTATCGCCCACTCGCCGGCCCAAAAACGATGTCTGTCAGGAAGATATTCAGGAAACCCTTCTAGTATAAACCGCACAGTGCTTTCAGGAAATCAACCTGATTTCAAGATTTTGAATTTCTTGATTAAACCACGGTTTTAAGTGGAGATTTTACGGTAGGTGCTGTGGTTATGACCTTTGACCCTGTTACCTCAAAATCGAAAGGTTTCTTTATCTATGGGTGGGTGAGCCATATGTGCGAGATGAAGTGTTTTGGTCAAATGGTTTGGCTTGAAATTGATCCACAAGCTTTTTCAAGAAGTGGATGCTGTGGCCGTGACCTTTGATCCTGTGACCTCAAAATCGATAGGTTACCTCATCCATGGGTGGGTGAGCCATATGTGCGAGATGAAAGGTTTAGGTCAAACGGTTTCGCTTTAAATGGGTCCACAAATTTTTTCAAGAAGTTGGTGCTGTGGCCGTGACCTTTGACCCCGTGACCTCAAAATTGATAGGTTTCTTCCTCAATGGGTAGGTGAGTCATATGTGCAAGATGAAAGGTTTAGGTCAAACTGTTTGGCTTAAAATCAATCCACAAGCTTATTCAAGAAGTGGGTGCTGTGGCCGTGACCTTTGACCCCGTGACCTCAAAATCGTTAGGTTTCTTCATCCATGGGTGTGTAAGCCATGTGTGTGAGATGAAAGGTTTTGGGCAAACGGTTTGGCTTGAAATTGATCCACAAGGCAATTTCGGACGGACAGATGGACAGACAGACGGTCACACGAACGGAGGCGTTACTATATCCCTATCGCAACTTAGTTGCGAGGGGATAATAAGAGAACTGCAACTTGAGCCTTCTGATAACAAACATTTTGATTATATAGATACTCTGATTTTCTTGTACATTTTGATGTGTACATAGTGAAGAATATAAGCATTGTGTATCAGATTTATTTATTGTGTTGAAGAGAATTTGAGAGATATATTTCAGTTATTTACTTTCTTTTAAACAGCATGTGTTTCTGAGGGATACGCGAGACAGTAATGTCTTCCCTTCGCAGGGGGCCATGATGAAAGTGAGCCAGGTCAGTTGATCACATGATAATCACAATGATCACATGGTTATATAATTCATAAATCAATGTAAGTCATGAATCAATATTTCAAGTATTGTTTGATTTTCAGTATCCAGCCACAGGTTTAGTCCTGTTGAACATGTTTATTTAATGTCATGTATTTAAATACCTAACACTAAATGAGAATGTTTTTCCACAAAATGTATTTATACATAAGTTTACAATTATGATGTATGGCACTTCCACTTATATAAAAGTTATTTGAACATCGTAGCCTAGAAATAACAATATAATTTTAAATGACTTAATCTCATTAAAAGTACTTGGATACAAAGTTGAAAGCAGAGTTTATTTTTTGCTCAGTGTTGTGGAATAGAAATGAAAATTAATATTACATATGTAATGAAAAATGATACAGAATGCATTCATGAAAATTTAATGCCATAAAACTTTCCTGTAACATGCAAACTCTGTAGAATAGCAGTCCTTGTTTGATTTTAATTGTGTCTGAAGTAAAATTATTCATATTTATTTACAGGAGTTTGCAGGTTTAGGAGGAGATGCACACTTTCACAAACATGACATAGAGATGCAAGTTAATAAGAAGCTGATACTGGACTCAGTAAGTCTGTGGCTTGACTTTGTCAGAGTAAATAATAATGTGGATGATTTACATAAGATGGATATTACATTTATATATCTTTAAATTTCCATTACAGTCGATGATTCTGTACAAAATTAAGTCAAAATATCCATCTCAGCTGTTCCTGTGTAATGATTTTTGGTCAGAGTCTGTTTTAAAATCATGTTCAATGTTGAAAGAAGAAAATGACTGATGATCAGTCATCATCAGTCATTTTATATTATCATGATATCTGCTGAATAGAATTATACCTCAAATACTGACTGAGTAAATCCAGTCTGAATTGTACAAAACACTGAAAGATAAAATTAAATGCGTGATGTTAACACTTGTTCTTGGCACAAAAGTCAGTTTTAATGTTATTCACTTCTTTTTGTCCTATCTTATCTATATCTCTGACAGAATTAGAATATTGTATTCTTGTTAATATTACCTCTATGAATGTGCATACATAATTGTTTAATATATAATTGACTGAATATGTAACAATGCAACTAGATTATTTGATTATGAAAGAAAGCGACCAATCATCAGTATAATTGATTAATTGTCACACCACTAGTAATGAATCTCACAAGCTGAGCCAAATTATAAATATGACATCAGTATTTGAAGAGTTTCTTATGACATATCAATAGAGGATTTGTCTTATATATAACATTTGAAAATTGGTTTCCATGAAAATTTGGTTGCTGTGAATCAGAACCTGCATCAGTTTCTCCTACAGAAGCACCATCCTGAGCAATTCACGCATATTGTAGTTCAGATTCAGATGAACATGTATCTACTCTCTGTGTATTGTAGTAATACACTGCAGTTGTTCTGTACCTCCTCAGCTGTAACCGCTGTATTGTATAGGAAGGTTTCCTGGTTCCTCATCAGGCTTGGCACAGAGCCAAGAATTGTAATCAAACCAATGAGAGAGGTTTGTCACTGGTTTAAAACTTGAGGTTGGATACAGAATGCTAAACCCTGTTCTTTTGGTTTGATTCCAACTGTTGGCCCTGTGCCAGCCCTGGTGGTGAAACATAAAAATCCTCATTGTACAAAGCAATAGCTGAAGCCAAGGAGACATAGAATGACCACAGTGTGTAACCGCTGTCTAAGGTGTGCAAGTAGCTTCCAGCTTAAGGGGCCCAGTCACCTATCTGATCTTAACAAACAAAAGGAAATCCCTTGGAGCTTTTATAAAAAAAAGGCCAGAAAACGTGATTATCACCTCACACAGGCTGCTTGTTTTGTGTATATCAACATGTTAATTATGGGGGGGGGGGGGGGGTGCCAAAACAAAACAAATTCAACAAGGGCATCTGGCAGCTAGTCAGATAAGACAGAGCTTTGCAAATTGCTTTTTCAACAACTGACCTTTCTACTTCTGCATATATGCAACTTACCACCTTAGGTTACGTTTTTCCAGTTTGTCAACTGTGTCTACAAACATGTTGTCGATAAACAAGTTTATATATCCTTCACAAAGGCCTTATAAGAACTTTTCACAACCAAAATTACCCTTAGGTCATTAATACATTCACAGAGGAAGCCAGAAATCACAAATTTTGTTTAAAAAGTAAGTGAATGGGCACCTTTAAGAGTTTATTTCAAATTGTACATAACAAGGAAAGGAAGATCACCTGAACCAGATGCAGACATACTGCAAACTATACTTTGTTTAAATTATGCCTACTTTGGTTTTCTGTTCAGGTCTTGCAGATATCTGTTGCTGGTGGCTGCGTGCGACCCCTAAGTCCGGAACGACCCCTCCACATATCTGACAGATTTTTCATTGGTGGACCATTGACACTGCGTGGGTTCAACTTGAATGGCTGTGGCCCCCATGAGGAAGGTAGGCCACCTTTCAGTGGATGTTGTTTTATTTGTTTAATTATGAAGCACATCATAACTGACCTGTTCTGTCTAAAACACAAAATTGATTAATAATAGGTACTGTGTGGCTACAGTAAAGGAAATAATATATTATCTGCTTTAAGGAGACTTGCAATCTCAGTAAAAAAAACATAGGGACTGTTGGCTGCAGAAATCTTAGATTGTATATAATGAGGAGCCTTACTTTTCTTGTCTATAAATGTCTTATGGTAAATGAAAGGCTTCTTTGGGGTGCATTTTATATTTAGATGAAGCATTCACAAAGGAGAAAGAGATGTTGTTTATAGAATTTGTTTAAATATCTATGCAAGGAGCCTGTATGTTGATCAAGTGCCATTATAATGAACCTGTATATTTATCATGTGAAATGAAGTTCTTGGTAAAGTCACATGATAATAAGCTGTTTATTTATCATGTGACATCTCGTGTTTGGTCATGTGACATTGTAATGAACATTGTTTATTGATCATGTGACAGGAAGTGCCCTGGGTGCCAATACTTACTGGCTGTGTGGACTTCACTTTTACACGCCGCTGCCTTTCCGCCCAGGACGAGGAGGGTTTGGGGAACTGTTCAGGACGCACTTCTTCATGAACATGGGAAACCTCATGAATATGGATTTCAGTGAGTGATGTATTAATTTAAAACCTTGGACATGCAAGAAAGTTTCACCGTGCATTGTTTCTGCTTAAATAAATTATTTACTTACTTGTGTTTAATATTACACCCCTGAATAAGCCATTCTTACATTGTGAAAACAAGCATGCTTTTATAAAGAAGAAGGTTTGCTCTTTTGAGAAATATTAATGTTGACTGTCATCTAAGATTCAGTGATTTTAATAATATAATGGCTGAGTATTAGATATAAAGTTTATTTTTAATGATGTGTACATTTCATGAGATTGTGGTTAAAATGTCAATAATTTTAAGGAAAATAAGATTCTGATATTATAAATAACTGCACATTTTAGGAAAAATATCCTCTGTTCAGCAGTATCAGAAGAACTAACAAAAGAAGTTTCAGCTGCATTGAAATTTCCTTGAAATGGCTTTGATAGACTCTAAAAACCTCTCTTATAATGTTTTCTGTGGGACACAGAATAATCTGATAACATGTCAGTTTTCTGTGTTAGTTAATGACAATAATATTTGTTGTTCTATCAATCGATTTGCCATAGAATTATAATCATTATTTATTATAGACATTGATAAACATATTACTCCTTTTGCATGATTAATACATCAATATTTGGGATTTCCTGGACTTTTCTAGCCAATGATCCAAGAGCCAACATGCACAAGCTGACAGACACCCTGCGTATGGCGTACGGAGCAGGAATTGTGTTTAAACTTGGAGGAATAGCGAGACTGGAACTCAACTACACAGTACCTGTAAAGGTTCAAAAAGGAGACAGGTAAAGCTCTTCTCAATTTTCAAAAAAATTTGTAAAATCAGGGAAAATTCAGGGAATCTGTTGCCAAAAATAGGCATATTCCACTGGTACTTTTTGAGTTGTAAATAAAAGCTCTGCCCACCTAGGCTGTTGGCAAAACGTAGTTCTCAGAAATGGACCCATTGAATGAAATCCAAGTAGTAAGTCCAGTAAAAATGACTGTCAGTGACACAAAAGTACCGATCATGTGACCAATTCCATTTCCTGCCTCAGGTACCAAAACCAATCTGTTTAATCCAATCAAGAGTTCTATTGACTTTAAGAGCTTATATTTCAAATGTTCTATTCAGATGTTCAATGGAAATATGAAAGATCAGTTTAACCTTATTATTAAACCTAGTGGATTAAGAGTCTCATTTTCAAACCCACCCTTAAACCTAAATCAAATCTCCATTTGTAAACTTGATTTTAAAAAGTTATAAATACTTCATATAAAGTGTTTGCATTCTTATATACATTTGTACAAATGTAGATTGCTCAACTTTTAAAAAACATTTTACCCCTGGGTCTCTTGTTTTAAATTTACCCCCAAACTGTTTAATCATTATTTATTTCAGCATAAATCCTGGTTTACAATTTGGTGTTGGTGTGTCGTTCTTGTAATCAGAAGATTCACTGCTACATGTCTGTGATATAGGAAATATTCAGCCACATAATCCGTCGAGTCAGCTGTAGCCAGGACACCTTCAAGACAACCAGCACAACTATATGTAACCAGGGACAACAGCTAGATTCTGTAACAGTCACCAGAGGGCACAGTGGAGTAAACTATCCTTGGTACACTGAACATTCAGGATAGACACATAGCCATAAGAAATGCTGTGTTCCAGTATTTTTGTTTCATTGTATATAAAGGATTACTACTGTATTTGATTGGCTAATGTTGGTACCATGATTGATACATCAGAACAGTCAACAGATATTGCAAAATATTTGACTAAAAATGTCCTGCAGTGTTTCAAAGTTGTTTTGAATATGATAACTGGTTAGAATCCAAGGCCTAGTTGGTACAGATGGGTGACTGTTAATGAACTGTCTCATCATGTCAGATAAGATATCTGCTGTTTTATACAGGTGGTTTAAAAGTTAAATGGCTGTTTGAGATGTAGTCAAGTTTCATGATAAAATGTTTAGCTGAGGGTACAAAATTAAAAAAAAATAAACAAGTACCATTATGATTTCAGATAGCATTATGTAAACACTATTTTGAGGGTTGCTTGTAGTACAATTAAGACTAAATTGTATTTGTTATGGGTTTGGTGGTTTCATGAAATAAGGTCAGTTATCCTGTTATATATTTATCAAGACTTTAAACATTTTCCTGTGAGAGTTGAAATGAAAGAACCTTCTAAAAGATCTTATTGTAGGACATGATGTATCTCATCAGTAACTGAAATTTTTAAAAATATTTTGAATATTTTTATTCCAGCAATTTAGCTATATTTTAAGCAGGTATTTGAATGATCATGGGTGAATGTTACCTTCACTCTCTGATATTAAAGGTATTGATATACTAGTTTTCTTGTGAGTATGTGTAGCAAATCCTGATACATGTATATCCATGTATATAACATCCTGTTTGAGGTAAATTCTGTAACTGTCAGTTACACTTGTTTTGTCCTTTGAGAAGAAAGGTCCCATAGTGTGATAACAAGATTACCAATCACTTGTTACTTTTCAATGTGTTATGAAAATTTCCAGCATCTGTTGCTGTGTTACAAGAAAGTTTTACAGAAATAGAATAAGGTTATCCTTGTTAATAATACAAGTAGTTACCAGTTAACCCTGTGATTACATAATAATATGTCTTTCCTTTGGGCAACCTTATCCATACTGTTGTAACAGAATCCAGGTGTCCTACGACAAAGTTTGTATATATATTGCATATATGAAAAGGACTTGATTGGTTGAATGCCTAAATCATGTTTTAAAGGGTTTGCAGTGAATATGTACAATATGTGTGAATAAATCATGTCAGAATTTATATGGAAATTGTTGATCCTTTGGAGTATAGATGGCTTTAAAAGACTTTTATGAATACCTGGCTTTCATTCCAGATGAATATAAAGGAGGCCTGGGGTGGAGTTAAAGATCTTTTGCTTTTGTATTAGTATATAATCTGAAAAAAAAACTGTGTTTGTATCTGTTTGCAAATCCATATAACTATGTAATAAAAACAAGCCAATTTTCAATTTACTGTTTATTTTCCGTAAAAAATTCTGCATGATCATGTTTACATGCAGTTTGCCAAACCTTTATAAATCATTTAATTAGTGCACCTGTAAACAGGGTCCTGACCAGTATCTTGAGTAAATTTTCTTTTAAATAAAATAAGGTGACTTTCAAAGACATTATAAACTCACCCTTTTACACTGACTTTTTTTTCTACTCATTTTCTTTTGTCAACCTGTTAAACCATTGAACTCTTTCTATATTTCTGTCATCTGCAAACATTTTTCAATCACTTTCCATGTCCAGACTATTAACCTCGCACTACTGCTTTAACAGTTTCTTTTATCAGATTTTGTTCTTTGGGGGCACATGTTGTACATCTCTCTTTTCCAAATATGAACATCCACATCTATACACACATGTATGTAAAAACATATAAATTTTATTGAGATCAAATAACCTGCAACCCTGGCTTTCAGTATTAAATATACATTAAATATACAGTGAAATCTTGCCTGATGATAACCCTGCCATGAACACTACCCCCCTGCTATAACCACCACCCCTGCTAAGACAACCACTTTTTGGTCTCTGACTAATGCAAAGTATCATAAAAACTTCCTCCTAACATGACCATCCCACCAGATGGTCACTGGCTGGTCCTGCAGGTGGTCATGTTAGTCAGATTTCACTGTATTGAGCTTTTTAACCAACATCACTGTCATCACTCAGAACAACACAATTTTTGGAGCTCCTTTTAGAGTTACTCGTTGATGTGGAGGGCTCACCAGACCACATATCGCTGAAATCAAATCCATCCTCGCTGTCACTTTCAATCACAATTTTCCGTCTTTTCACTTTGGTGCTACTATTTTCACTTTTCCTTTTATCTGCAGACTCTGAGACAGATTCATTTTCAGGGGATCCTATAGTTCCAACAGAATCTGTACTTGTTGACCCTGTAGACTTTTTGATAGATGGAAACGTGGGAGATTCAGTCCTCTGTCTGCTGAGGTCAGTCTTTAGAGATTCAGTATGCTGTGTGAACATGGATTTTTCTTTATTAATGAAGCATGGTTTAAACTTCTTATCCTTCTCTTTTGATGTTGAACTTTTGTCAGATTTTTTAGTCACCTTATTTTTACCCTTTTCTGTATTGTTAGCTGCACTGCTGGTAGTTGTTGTTTTTCTTGTAACCTTAATGTCCATGGTCACCTCTTTACCTGATGATAATGGTCGTGCCTTGGGTCCTGTAAAAACATTAACAATTCTATAGTTCATATATACTGCTGGTAATTTTTTACTTTACAACATTATGTTATAAACAGCTATGTAACTTATAGAACTACAAGTACCAAAAATAAGCTGAAATGTAAAAAATAATAAGTAAATGTATGTAGCGCCACCTATGAAAGAGTATTGAGTCCAGTCACTGAGACGCATGCAAAATTACTAAAGTTACATTGTTCAGTAAAGCTACTAATGGCTGATACTAAACAGACATTAGATCATGATGGCTGTACAAGAGAGATCAGCAGAGTATGATAAGTATTCCTATGGCTTGTCTCAAATTTAACAGTAATGCATTGGAACTTCAAAGATCAAAACACTGGTAAACCAATATTTCCTTAAGAAAATAAACGTAATGAGATTTAATTTTTCGTTTAAGTGTTATCTGTTTCTCCTTTATCAAATTGATTGTCCAATCATATTAGTTGTTTCCTCAAATGATTGGAATATAAAGGCTCTACTGTGGTATTAAGTTTTAAAAAGATGATGCTTGGCAGTAATACTGTAGTTCACTCTTAACTGTCCAGATGGCAGCATGGTGAGGGTCTGTAGTCTCTTGACTGTGTGATACTAAATTTGATGTGTTAAGCTGCAGTAAAGTTAAATGCTATCTTCCGCATATATTATAATCAATATATTTTAAGAGTTCTGTTCTCTCACCTTTCACGAGATAGCTGATGGTGCTGTAAGGTGTGAAGTGAAAGTCCTCCTTCAGGTAGCCCTGTAACAGCATGAGAGCTATCAGCCGCTCACAGTCCTCACGGGGAAGCTGCGGGGTCTTCAAGTGTGACAGTCGCAGTGCTGTACTGCCCTTCCCCAGCCACGCATCCACCAGCTTCAGTGCTGTCATCCTCGTCTTGGTCTTGGAAGCGTGCTCCAGCAGAGTGATGATGTCAATACAGTATGTGTTGACAGTTTTGATGACAGTATCTGGATCCAGAATATAATAAAAAAAAATATGAACATCAAATTTAAACAAAACTTTTATAATACACTTTTACATATTTTAGCACCTCAGAAATGAAAAAAAATTGCCCTTTTCATGATTACTGAAAACTATTGCCCTGATTTCCTTTTATATTTAGGTTCACCTCTGTGCCACATACAGTGAAACCTGAACCAAGCGACCACTGCTGCCAGCGACCGTCTGTGACTTATGACCAAAAAATGAATGCACGGAGCTTAATCACTCTTAAATGCCCCTGTGTTGAGCGACTGTTTGTGGTACGCGACCACCGACCGCTCAAATGTGACCGGTCGCTGGTCTTTACCTCCGTTAAGCGACCGCCTGGTGAAGCGGTAGTGGCACCTGGCGTCCTAAGTTAAGACTAAAACGACCGTGCCATTGACCGTCTCGTGAATGTGCAGGTGGCAATGGTGACCTACTTTTCCCGCGGTGAATTGGACATCAATTCAGAATACCCCCTCCAGGTGTCAATGGCCCAGGGCCCGCGTGGTTTTAATCTTTCTCGAAAAATGAAAGTTCCGCGAATATTGCGAGGGAACATGTAAAACGACGCAATTCTTTAATTCTGTGTACCATTACTTTTTTTAGCACAGCCTATCTTTGAACACATCGTATTTGTTTAACGATTGTCTAAAACATCTTTACGGTAAACAGGTAAGGATCACTTGCTCTAAGGGAAATCCCTCATAAATATTCATCGAATAGAACTCCCGTTGTATTTCTGACATGCTGCGGTCGTTGACCAGTTGACCGGAGTTCATAGCTAGTCTTAGCGATGTGTAAATAACATTTGCGCGGATTTAATTTAAAAAAAAGTGAGTCATGCAAGTAAGTTTGTCATTGCTTAATTTAACTTGACAACATGTCAGTTCGTGACGACGACAAACTGACGACCTGCTTCGATAACATCAATAGAATATTCATCAATAAGGCAATAGGACTCAATGCTTACTACCATAGTACCAATATAGAGAGACAGTTTGATAATGTGAGCAGTCACCTGTAATCTAATGATCGATCCCTTCATACCTGCTTTGAAGTTTATTGAGATTTTAATGGGGTCTGCTTCTAATTACGGTGAGCACAAGTCAGTGATCAACAAAGTGACTCAGTGTGTACTCATGGTACATCATTAATTAGCGGTTTGTGTTTGTGCAATATGACAAACAAGCTATTCAAAGCCTTTGACAAAGGCTTGTTTAATAAAGTTATAAAAGGACCAGTTTTCTTCGATAATTATAAATAAGATTCTCTTTGTTAAGCAGAACAAGATTGATTCAATGTTTTAAGTAAATATTGTTGTGAATATCTTGATTATATATATATATATATATATATATATATATCCAGTATGTATTTTTTATAATAAATAAATAATTGTTTACGTAGACATATATGCCTTTATATTCTTTGTTCGCTTCATGCTGAGACTTAGACCACTTGAGACTTAAGACCACCTGTGACTTAAGACCGCTTTTGGTGTGGCACATCAGGTGGTCTTAACTCTCAGGTTTTACTGTATAAGCTGCTTTTTCTAGAGCTGTTAAGTTACAATGTCCAAAATAAAGCAACCTGGGACAAACAAAACTGTAATAAATACATTGTTTTCTAATCCCAATATTGAATAAACACTGACTTGGCCCTTCCACAAAATTTCTTTGAATTTACAGAAAACCATCTACCCCAAAATTAAATAACCATTGCTTAATATACCCAAATTCACAGAAAATATATTGAGATATTGAGTGGACATGCATAAAAAAGTGGTAAATGACAAACTTTTTTGCTTATGTTCCTATAACACCAGTAACTGAAAACAAAACATCAAGATCAAATGTAAGAAAGCCAATGGATAACTGTTAAACTGTCACATGGCCAGCACGACTGACCTTGACCTCAGGTACTGACCTTGACCTGTGCTGTCATCACAGCTGTCACACATCTTGTTGCACTGTGTTGAGTCCCATGTCTCCCCAAAATACCTTGCAATTAATGTTCTGCGACACCTAATGAATATTCAAATAAATAGTAAATAAACTGAAGAAGTGCAACATAAACAAGTAAGTTTTTGTACATAAAAACAGAAAACAGTGTATCAGACATACATACATATACCAGTACACATTTTACAACAACACCTATAAATGTTGGGCTATCTTCCAGTATTATGCCAAATACCAAGATTATTAATTAATTATTTATGTACGTACCACCTTAATTACCATAAAATGTTGCATAGAATTATACCTTAAATGTTGACAAAGTAATTTCAGTCCAGCTTGTACATCACGCTGAAAGGTCAAGGTTATGGCAGGGTTGTTGATACTTATTCACTGTACAAGGATAAACTTTAATGTTGTTTGCTGTTTAATGCCCAATCTTTCATGTTTCTCTGAGAGATTTAAAATATTTTATCCTGAAAATATGATTTCTTTGGAGGTGCAGGCATCATTGTAATGTTTATGATGAATCATGTAAAAATGCAATTGATATGATTATAATGAAAGAAAATGAGCAATCACCCATATAACTGATTAACTGGCACACAGTTTGTAATTTTCTTTCAGCGTTTCACTATAATTCAGGAAAATAAGTTCAGCTTTGTTTCTAGAATATACCTAAAATATTAGTATAAAATTGTTGCTAATTTATGCTAAATACAGACCTAGAGGGTATAACTACACAAACTCAAATTTTGATCAAGACAGGTGAATTCTGTAATTTCATACAATTCGAATCTGATTGTCATTCGCCACCTATAGAGTCACTATATAAATATTTGTTACTTTGGGGAGGAAACCTGATTCCCCTGATGACCCCTCCTCCTCTAATGTTAAATACTCCAGGTTTGAATATGAAAATAATATTATACCATGATCAACAGTGACCAAAGTGAATTATGTTTCATAAAACTTACTTAGAATGGCTGATTGCGTAATCTATCATTCCGTAAAGTTTTTCGACCCCTGTCTGTTCCGTCATCACCATGGTGCTCTGACGGAACATGTCATTCAGGTGATAGTATAAGATACAGTATGACCTCTTATCATCCCGCCCTGGAAAAGTAAAGTACAATAAACCAGTACTCAAACAAAGTTACAACACTAACAGACCTAGGCTTATCATAACTCATAGTTAACATGACTAAGCTAAAAATTTTCTGGTGGCAAGTGAGAGAGGAAAGGTGAAATGTATATGATTGACCCATGTTTTACACCAAAGAGGAGCCTGGTGAGTCAGAACATAAATCTATCGCTTTTCACTTACTTTCAATTACATAAAGACCACTTGCAATGTTGTAATCTTTCATTAATGTATAAGTTTATTACTTATGAAATTCTACTTTGAACAACATTTTTGATAAATAACTCCCTTTCTTTTGATCTTCAATGATCTTTGGGTAATGTGTAGAGTTATGGATACACTGATATGTTATGTCCAAAGGGACTGTGTGTACTCACTGGTAATTTACAAGACTCGGCTCACAGCTCAGGACAGGTCACTGGGAGCAATTCTCATGAAATACAATAACAACTGTAGGGCTTGCAGTTGAGGAATGTGCATACACAATAATTAATTTTATGGGAAATGCCTTTTCATTAGAAAAGATAGAGAGCCAGAAGTCAGCCAACAGAGGGACTGATTTGACAGGTCATCAGCTAGTGGTGACACCTGGTGGCATTAATGTGAACTACAAAATAACTAAACCAAGATGCACATGGTGGCATTTTCTTGCTATCAATAAATAAAGCAGGAGACTAGCAACCAGGAACACACACTAGAGTTACCAGGATCTCAGTCTGTAAATGAGCAATATGCTGATATGTTACACATTACAAAGAGAAACTGAGTTCAATTCCCACCTGCTCTGCCACTCTCTTGGTAGTAGTTTTCCATGGACTTGCTGATAGAGTGATGGATGACAAACCTGACATCTGGTTTATCAATACCCATCCCAAAAGCTATAGTCGCAACCACAACCTGTAACAACAGCAAACTGAATATGTTATTACTGCAAGCAACAAGTAAATTTGTGGAATTCACGTCCCCTACTTCCACCTCTTGTTGTCATTCATGCTTGCCTTATCAATATTTTAGTTTTTATTTCTGCATGAGGATGTCTCCACATGTCACAGAGGCTGTTTTAGTTTTCATAGTGCTCTGAAGATGTCTCCACATGCAGTAATTTTGGTTGTGAAATAGGAATATAATTAAAATGTTTGGTTTTTGAGTTGGTGAGATTAAATTTTCAGACAGAAACTCCAAAGACCAGTCCCAACCAAGGTATGCATGAGAGCAATCAGTGACCAATATCTGAATGAAATCAAACAATATTTGGTAAAGTTATTGCAAGGAAATGAAAACCTGAAGGATGGACAGAGAGACAGACACTCCAAAATCAATGTCCCCCATTCCAATGAAGTAGGGGACAATATATTACTAATGCAATAAGACCAACTAATCACTCAAGTCAGTGAGCTCAAACTTGAATATATCTAAATGAACATATTCTTCCATAATTTCACCTATTATGTTCACAAATACAATATTTCTGCCACAAGCACATAACATATAGGGAGGGAGGGAAGGGAGATGATTTTTGAAGGATCTTGTACCATAAATTATTGTAAAATTTGCTATAAAATAATCCCTAAAATGATATCCTGTGAATTAACCTTTTTCTTGATTCCAAATTCCACAGAGGATGAAAATATTTAATCATTAAGAATGATGAGCTACAATCAAAATGAGGAATATTTCTAAACCTATTTGTTTCAATTTCAAGTTACTATTTCTAATTTACTGGCATTTGTCTGTTACAACTGGTAGAACTACCACTACCAACCTTTACTTCAATCATATGGTAATTAACATGACACCTGTAATTCACCTGTAATTGATTATTTGTCCATCTAGTATGTACTTGACTCCGATATTTGCAGTCCAGGTTGGCATGGTAACAGCAGGCTTTGATGCCTCTGGACTGAAGCCCCCTAGCTACCTCTTCTGAATCCTTCTGTGTCAAACAGTATATGATACCTGAAATGACATGACTGTCATTATGAACATAACAGTTAGCCTATAAAATATTAATTATTATTAACTACTAATTATTTTGGTGAATTTCAACAGGAAAACCATATTTAAAACAAGAGTGTCATGAGGTGCATAATACACCTGTCATATGTCTTGTGACTTCTGACCTCATTTAATATGCACTGGTTTTGCTGAGAATTTAATTTAGGTGAGAAACTCTATTGGTAAATATTTACCACTAATGAGTTTCAAGATGCATAAGACTTTTTTAAGCCATCATGATGCCACCAAAGTCTGGTGACCTCTTACCTCATTAAATATGCATGCATTTTACCTATAATTGAACTCAGGCTAGATAATCAATTTGTCCGTAGTCATTGCAAGCTTGTGAAAATCCATCAAACCCCTGAAAAGTTATTGCAGAGACCTAAAAGTTGACGAAAAACAGATGGATGGATTGTAGGTATATCCTAATATCCTATCATAGACAGGCATATAAAAAGCAAGACTTGTAACTTTTTTGTCAATCCAAGGCCTTCTTTTTAAGTAACTATTTGTAAAATCCACATAGTTTTGTCATATATCATAATGCTACAGAGATGGAATATATTAAGCATTTATTATGAAAGGAAAGGCAACTCTCCAACCACACTGTAACAAGATTCTGTATCAAATTTGATGGAGAACAGTGTCTTAATCTATTTGCTCTGTTCTTTTTTGTAGAATACATAAACTTTGTGAGAAATGCACAAACAAAGCCACTATAAATGCTGAAGCTACTTTACAAATCCATTCCACATGGCAATTATTCATTTCCAGAAAGAAAATATTTTTTTATAGAATTTTAAAACCAATGTAGCTATGGCCTAACCTAGGGGTCTCAAGAGAGAAAAAATCTGCATCTCCTTAAATAACAAACCTGATTATATAAGAGAGAGAGATTTTGAAGGACAGAACGACTGGTTTTTTTTTAGAGAGAGACAGTGAGAGAGAGAGAGAACAAGAGAGAGAGATTTTGAAGGGGAGTTATTAAGAGAGAGAATGAGAGAGAGAGAGATACTGAAGGGGAGTTATTAACAGAGAGAGAGAGAGAGAGAGAGAGAAGGCCTGGGATGCTTAACTAATATGCGATGGGGCTAGGCTTCAGCTAAGCACACTTAGTAAGCTCAGATTAAACGTTTGGTGTTTTCCATACACAGGACTTGACCATGATAGTGTAAACTCACCTGACTTTCCTTTGAATCTGGTGTCTATTAACTTCTGTGCATCATCCAGGAAATTCTGGATCGATGTTGGTTTGGCTCGTACCTGACAAGGAAAGATAAATATTAATCTACTATTCAAATTATCCCAATAGTACAAAATGTAAAATTTTGGGATCGAAACACCTTGTGTACATCATATAATATGCTTCATTCTAAATGTGTTTCATATCAGAAATAAAAGTGTAAAATAAATTTATGTAATATATTCCCTGAAAAACTTGATAATTATTTATATAAATATAAAAATATGAGCATATGTTTTTTAATGAAGATTGATGATACCGAATAAACTCAAATAAACCCCTATTTCACCTCCTTTTTTTATTAAAAAAAGTTTACATTTGACTTATTATCTTTGACAGAAAGTTATGAGTGTTTGCTACAACATAATATGCCACAAAAGATTTGAAGATAAATGACATATTCATATTTGGGACTCCTTTCTGACTTGAAAGATTGATTGAAAGGCCAGCTTTATTTCAGTTAGACCTACAGATATATTCCAATATGATGATTATGGTCGATGTGTTGCCTGTGATCAATGGTCTATGCATTAAAATGAGGTGCAAGCAGGGTCTTTCTCACATATACAATACTGTTGTTGGCTTCAAAGTGGCGAGGTAAAAAATTGGCAATTTTTTTATTTTCATTTGTTTCTAAGGGCTCCATTTTCAAGATATCACTGAACATTGACATAGAGTATATATATATCCATTATTTTATGATTTAATGATATTAGATAGTGTGTGAGCAAAATAGTAACAATTAGACAGGGTCCCCAATAAACATTGAACAAGTAGAAATTATTGTTCACTTCTGGCAGATAATTTGAAAAATCTGATACTCCCTTAAAAAAACATACACGATCTATTATTATTTATAACATTTATATTTCCTTTTGACATGCCTTTGACATTCACAAAGGTTTTATTGTCGCAATAATTTCTCTTTCACAATAATCAGGATTTGCAAACTGCCATGAACAAAAAGACAACCACTGTATCCTGTTTACTAACTAGACATTTCTTGGCACCGCAGGTGCCAGAGTATCCCCAGACATAGTAGGCCCCCCCCCTTTAAGAATAAGCCCTTATTTTTAGCAGCATATACTGACACTTGGCAAGCAATTATTGTTTTTTCCATCTATCAATCCACAATCTTTTTGAAGATGTTGGTCCTGTGACCTTTATCTTTTTAAAGATGTGTCCTGTGACCTTGACCTTTGACCTCATGACCCCAAAATCAATTTGGGTCTTGCTTTTCCAATGGGACATATACAAGTCAAGTTTGAAATCTATACATCAATAAAAGCAGGAATTATTATCCAGAAACTAATTTTTGGACAGATGGCTCCTGTGACCTTCACCTTTGACCTTGTGACCTCAAAATTGATAGGGTTCTTCTTCTCTTGGCAGGTGAACTATATGTGCAAGATGAAAGATCTCAGATGAATTGTTTGGCTGAAAAGGCATCCACAATCTTTTTAAAGATGTGTCCTGTGACCTTGACCTTTGACTTCATGACCCCAAAATCAATTCGGGTCTTGCTTTTCCAATGGGTCATATACAAGTCAAGTTTGAAATCCATACATCAATAAAAGCAGGAATTATCATCCAGAAACTAATTTTTGGACAGATGGCTCCTGTGACCTTCACCTTTGACTTTGTGACCTCAAAATTGATAGGGGTCTTCTTCTATTGGCAGATGAACTATATGTGCAAGATGAATGGTCTGAGATGAAATGTTTGGCTGAAAATGCATCCAATATCTTTTTAAAGATGTGTCCTGTGACCTTGACCTTTGATCTCATGACCCCAAAATCATTTAGAGTCTTGCTTTTTCAATGGGACATATATAAGTCAAGTTTGAAATCAATACATCAATAAAAGCAGGAATTATCATCCAGAAACTAATTTTTTGACAGATAGCTCCTGTAACCTTGACCTTTGACCTTGCGACCCCAAAACTGATATGGATCATCCACTATTGGCAAGTGAGCTATATATTAAAGATGGAAGACCTGGGATGAAAGTTTGGCTTAAAATGCATGGCTTAAAATGCTCCACAGTATCTTTTAAGATGCAAGTCCAGTGACCTTGACCTTTGACCTCATGACCCTAGAACCTCTAGGGTTCTTACTTTAGTGGTGGGCCATACATGAGTCACGTTTGAAATCCATATGGCTATCAACACTGGAGATATCATAAGAGGTGTGTGATTTTCACCAAATATGGACTCATTAAAGGTCAAGACACTCTCATGGTAAAGGTCATGACCTAAATGTAAATAGACCTTATCCCATAACCCATCTCTCTACAGGTGTATAATATGAAAGAAATCTGTCCATTAGTTTTTGACTTATAATGCTTACAGTACTGTTAAGTGGCAATTATGGGGGTATTAAAAGGCGCAAAAACAAGAAAAGGATAATAGGTGGCGCCACCAGTTTCCGGTATATCACAAGGCTATCCATGATCTTTGGTCACCTTGATTTTTGGACCAGTCCATGCAAGCTTACTTGAGATATTTAAGAATTTGTGTTATTTTCAGCAAAAATGGACCTATTCAAGGTCAAGGTCACTCTCCTTGCATAGGTCATGACCCCATTTTAAATAGGCTTTGTCCCCTTACCTATATCTACACAAATGTAAAGTTTGAAAAAGATCAGTGAAATATTTTTTGAGTTATCCCGCTCACAAGGTTTTTCTGCGGCGGCAGCGGCGTGACCGTCGTGAAACCATAGTATCCCGACTTTGTCTGGGGATACAATAATTATCAGGATGTTGTGCAGCTGCTGCTGAAAGATTGATGCATAAGTTTTCCTCTGCAGCTTCCTTTCTAAGATGAAATAGTTACTTTAAATATGTGACCCACAGGTCATGATGCTCAGCTGACCAGCCTGTGAAACTATAAGTTAACATTCACAACTGTCAGTCACATATTTGCTTAGCTAATACTGTAAAATGAATGATATTTTTCAGTCTGAAAATAAGCATTTAATATATAAAAATTACAGTGAATAAACCTAAGGTCAACATGCAATGCAGTTTCAAGGAAATTCATGTACTGATTATAGAAAAACTAGCATTTTTTAATGTGATTTTACTTATAATATAAACATTGCAAAGATATTTTCAACTGTTTGTCATATTTTCAGAGAACCAATTGGTCAATCCCTGCATGCTGACAGGGATACATAAGTTAAGGAGGTACATATTTTTAACTTGCAAAAAAAAGTGTTACTGTGACTGCTACCTAATTTTGGGTTTCCAAGGATATTTCATCTTACCCTATCTGGATTTTAAGCAATGTCTTTTTATATGTCTAGGGTCAGGATGCCTGAGAGTCATCTTGGTTAAAATATCAAGGAGACTTACATACAAATCTTTAAAATAAGAATTACACCGGTCACCTCATAAAATAAGTTTGGCCTGTTGAAGGAAGCCCGGAAAATGATGCAGTCTGGGATACCAAGGATCTTTTTCACGTCTTCCAGAACATTTGTAGTTGCTGTGGCTGTCAAGCCAAGTATTGGGACTCCCGGGAACTGTCTCCTCATGACACCCAAAAATTTATAGTCTGAAAATAATGATGCTTGCTTATTTAATGGCTCTAGACTGAAGTAGAAATCTGGAGTGAAACATAATTTCCCTGATCCAAGTTCTCTGGAAAATGACACCTATGACACTAACAGTTCATAAATTACTTTATATAAATTACTTGTATTAACCACAGCAATTTTAGGGTGTCTTTTAAAGAGACCAATATATGTATTAAAATCAGCTTTATCTTTAAATATTCTCATTAAGCATGATTAAAAATATTTAAATTTTTTACATGTAGCTTTTATATGTATTTTACACACACACATTACAATGACCCCCCCCCCCCCCCATATATTAAACTGACCCAATGGGTTATCCTGTCAAATATGTAATATAAGTATAATTTTTTTAAGGTCATTACAGCATTCTCACATACCTCGTATATTTAAGATTTCAAACTCAATGTCCTTTGACATTATTCTGTACACTTCAGGTTTTTAACATATCCTTTTGGTTGTCCAATGCCCCATGATTTTTTTCTCACTCTTTTTCTCTCTATATAGTAATTTACTATTTTTCTCATTTCTAATGACAGAGATTATTGTTCACAATTTAAAAGCATGCCTTTGCTACTCCTTAAAGATCTGCCAAAACCAGCCATTAAAGTGAAATTCCAGATGTTTTCATGAAAATTTTCAAAATGAGCTAAATTCAAGCACAAGTTGTGTGTTATTTTTAATAAAATTTTTAAAAATTGCTTTAATCCAGAATTACCTGGCCGAAAATCATGACCCCATTGTGAGCAGCAGTGGACCTCATCAATTGCCAGCCGACTGAAACGACCGGCTTCGTACATTTTCTCCAGCTTGTTCATGAAGCGCTTACTCTTTGCCAGTTTCTCTGGTGTGACATACAACAGTTTAAGGGGATTCCCCTTGGTTGTCATGGCGTCATGCACTGCTTTGACCTTCTCCTTGCTGCTGGATGCGTTCAGCATTTCCGCCTGGATGTCGTGTTTGTGAAGCGCCATGAGCTGATCCTCCATGAGAGAAACCAGCGGAGAAACTACCAGGGTCACACCTGATTTGTTAAAATTACAAAACATCTCATTGGATAAAATTGCATATATTTAGTTTAAGTAGTATTCAAAGTCAAAGGCTCTTAAATGTTAATAATTCAAGGAAAACATATATTGTTCTACATAAATCACTCATAAATTAACACGGCTTCTCTATCTGATTTATTATAATGTAACTGATTTGATAAGTGATTTGATAATTAATATTAATATTATGATTATTTTTATTATTATTATTATCAATATTAGTATTATTATAACTTTCTTTATTAAATACTCAGATCTATTACAAAAATATATACCAAACCTATGAAAAGAAGTTTTATAAATACACATAAAGCTGACATCCATTACACAATTGCTCTAGGGATGTACAAATTAAATTATCCTATCTGCAGTGAGGCTGAATCAATTAAATCTTTCTCCGAGATTACCATATCATCAACTCTGCAAATCCCCCCCTGTAGTCTCTCAAATGAATACATGTGAAACAATTTCCTATGACAGTTTTTTCTTCATTGCAGAAATAGTAACATTAACAAGATTTTACTATGAAATACAAAAGTTCTAAATTCCTGAACATTATAAAAATATTTGGGACTTTTAAAAGCTCAGTTATTGATAGGTAATTCTCTGTTCTCTAAATGTTTATAATATGATGTGAAAAGGCACAGATTGCAATCAGAAAATACTTGGATCACTCATTATATTGTTCCTTTTAATCTAATTGGACCATGGTCCTCAGAGGACCCTGCAGTGAGAAATGATGTATTTAGATGTTACTTGAAAACAGTAGTAAGAAAAGTTTATGAAGACCTGGTGTTGTTCAGGTGTGAAGAACAGACAAGGTCTCTACAAATTACCTGTTTTTTGGATTGGAAGGGTTTTAGTGATTTAGGGTTTAAGGAACAAATGTGAGGAATTTCAGGCGGAAAAGACGGAGGGACGTACAAAAAGACATGGATCATTAAAGTGGTCCCTAATTGGAATACCGACAGGTCTGTAATTCAATAAGTCTGGAGCCCTCATAGATACAAAAGAATCAGCCCTGTGAATTTGGGTAAGCTAAAGCATGTTGTTGTTGATTTATCAGGATGAAAGAAAATCAGCAATTGGGCTCTGGCGGCCATATTGGAATACTGACAGGTCTGTAATTCATAAGGTCTGGAGCCCTTGTATGTACCAATTATAACTGTGAATTTGGGAAAGCTTAAGTATGTTGTTGTTGAGTTATTGTGTGCAAAAGAAAGTGTCATTGACAGAAGGATGGATGTACGGAAGGACGGTCTGACACGATGATCACTATAGGGCATCGCTTGTCAAGAGGGATCTATTAAGACAAATATATTCAGTGATAGAAGCTTAGGAACTGTCAGTCAAAATTTTTCGAACATCCTGCCAGAAAATAACAAGACATCTGCCATCTTAAAACTTTTTATTTAAGTACTTTCTACTAACTTTTTTAGCTTTGTATATGTTCATCAGTTATATATATGTAAATGATACTGTGATCTTACTATGCTTTTATAAATGTTCTATATTAAACCATGCTCTGTACAACACCACTGAATATATATGTATAATAGTAGGCATTTATTCAAATAAAATGTATTGAGTTCATAATAATGTTATGTTATCTGTAAGTTCAGCATGTAAACTGCATACCAAAGCTCTACTTCTGTAGGCTTGTTTCAAGACCCTTTTTAACTGCTGACTGACAATCATGTAATACTTTTTAAAAAAAATATTCATACACATGACAAGACTGGTTCTCTGCTCAATAATCACTAATAAAGACAAGCTTTTTAACTGACATAAATAAGTCTTATCCATCTTGTGATGTTTCACTGCCCATCCTTAAAGTGCACAAAATATGGGGGGGGGGGGGGGGGAGCGGTCTTAGCTTGCCTTACCTTGTGATGCCAGAGCTGTGAGCTGGAAACAGAGACTTTTTCCACCCCCTGTAGGCATGATCAGGATGCAGTCTTTACCACCCATAGTTGCATTCATCGTCTGCTCCTGCAGCGGTCGGAATTTCGTAATCCCAAAGACTGAAGATTTGATCTCATTCAGCTTGGCAGACCACTTAAAATCTAAAAACACACAACAATGGATTAAGTGGGAGTGGATGTGTCATTATTTGAGTTGTGATGATACATGATCTCAAGATACAATAAGTATCACTATGTGTCATTCATCATTCGGAACAAAATATGATATACAAGTAGTATTAGAAATTCCAAGTCATAGCTCTCATTTGATCAAGTATACCAGGCTGTTGCCTCCATAGAACAGTCTGTTCAGTTGGTACAATCATACAGAAGCTAACCAATCAGATGCAGATTATCTATTACTAATCTGTTTCCTTACACACTGGACAAGTGATGGGCTGATGATCAATGATCAATCAGTTGGTGTAAAACTTCTGATCATCGATCTTGCAGTGCCATTATCAATTACAATGTTTTAAAAATAACATAGGCTTTGTGATGAGGAAATGTTGTTTTTTTTTAATTCATGTGAGCAAATTCTAGAAAAGTCTTATAACTTTGAACCCAAGATTAAAACACGCACATAAAGGCTTTAGAGTTATTACAAATATTAACAAACATGACATAGCATTGTATATCAATTGATACAATGTACAGTTCTGTATACGGTCCTAATTTTAATACTCCTAAACAACTGATGAATTCAAATTATTGGTTGGTAGAGGTCAATCAATTTTTACCGATGACTGATTATTAAATTACAACTGATTCCCAATAATACACTAGGCTGCTGACTATCATTAAATACACAATTACTTATATAGGTATTTATATTGGATAGATAGAATGTATTAAATGCACTTTTAACTTTTCAACATTACCTCGTACTATATCATTAAAAGTTTTTGTTGCAAAGTTGTAAATATTAAAACCTCTAACAAACTATGTTCACTTGTGAGTTGCACAAACAGGTCCACCCCTGACTTAACTGAGCAGCTATTTTAACCAGTCATTGAGTCGAGTTCACACCATTCAAGTCCGAGTGCAAGTGTGAGTCCAGGCTACTCAAAGTCTGAGTCAAAGTCCCAGTCCTTGAGATTAGAGTCCAAGTCCACCTTCTTTGAGTCAGAGTCATTTGAAACACAAGTCCAAGTCTGAGTCTGAGTCCATTACATATCTCCTTATTAAAAGATATTTAAAATGAAAAATTTAGATTATCATGTGTATTTTTCATAAGAAAATGTTTTTTACTTAAAAGTTTCATCATATCTAGTTCCTGATGCAGAGCTAGTAGTTTGTGTTTTACAGGTTGTGACAGAGTTTTCACTGGTCTCAAGATGGACTCAGATTAATAACTTCAGTTTTAACTCACAGTCTGAGTACAAATCTGAGTCCAGGACCCTTGAGTCCAAGTCACTAAAAAATTGGACTTGAGTCCGGAATCGAACCTATTTAATGATTCGAGTCTTATATCACTGTTTTTAAAGCCACCTGATTTAGACCAGTCCTGTGTGTCAGCGTGTCCTGTTGATGTCCCGGTGATGGCGGTGTGGGTGATGAGCTTCTCCAGGTACTCCTGTCTCTCCCTCAGCCGCTGTTGCTGGTCCAGCAGATCCTGGATCTGTATCTCTATCATCTCCAGCTGATCCCGAACGGCTAGCAGTTCATCTTTTGGGTCTACAATGAGAGTCTGTATTAATAATATGTACAGTTTGACATTATCTAGAGAGGTTGATTAACTGATACATCTCAATACAAAGTCAAACAATATATCGTTATCATCAGATGTGCTTGTATCATGTTGATTCCCATATATGATCATCCAATGAAAAGTGACATCCAACATTTGAAAATAGTCTCTCATGCAAATTTTGGGAATAAATGAGTTGATTGGCAACTGATTGGCTAGTAGTTTGTAAATCACTTTTATTCATAGTTTGGAAATATATTTTTAAGATTAAACTTATTTACATTTCCATATACATGGAAATATAAAGATTAGGATCTATACATATATATATGATAATATATCATATATGTATTGTATTATGAGTAAAGTGTCATATCGTATTGTGAGTTATATATCATTACTGCCCTAATAAAATCCTATGATTCCTGTGAAACCCTTATGTTTTAAAATGAGTGTTACAGTATACAACTGCTGAAAATACATATTTAAATATACTAATACAAAATAACATCAAGTGTAAATAGCTCTGTTTATACAGACTTTGATAACCTTACTGGCCTTAAAAACAAATTCCAATATACTCCACAGTCATACAAGAATAACAAATTTCTATATATTTTCATCAAATTGAACAATGAACATGCAGCCATTTATGTTTTCCTTGATTTGTGAAGCACAATCTTGGAGCATCTGGCAGTAGGCCCTTTGGACAAGTGGTACCTTGGAAACTCAAGCCAAATGTAACAGCTTGGTCTTCTCACCCTCCAGGTAGCAACGTTCCCAGAAAAACCTAGGTTCAGCTGAACAGACAAAGGTCTGGTGCTGACTGCTTACAGAAGAAATTAAAAGAAAGGCAACACAGACCTATGTCTGAGTGGCAAAATAAAGAACCCACAAATATTATTCTGTTCAAATTAGAGTAATTAAGAATGTATGGTAATTGATTGTAGTATGACATGATCTCCATGTCAAATCTCAGAAACTGACAACCCATAACTGGTGACCTATCTAACCAACTGCTAATTTTGACTGCAATCGTGGCTGATATAAAGATAACAAATTTCACAAATTCAACATATTTTCAATGATGCTTGTCTGAATGAAAATTTTGCATTGTTATACTAGGTAACCTAAAATAATTTCTGAGACAAGAGATGCGATTGGCAGGTTTTAATACTGTTGAACTTACCAAAGACAATATTGATTCATGAACAACAGGTGTGGACATTCCTTAAAACAAATGTTCTTTTCTCTTTTTTTTTTTTTTGGGGGGGGGGGAATAAAGTACATAACTTACCCATTATGCTTTGCACCTATCAGGTGATACAATTGTCACTCCTGAACAGTCAATACTGTGTTGCAGTACTGTAATTCTGTAAATATTGTTTTGTTGCTGTTTTAAACATCCACGGCAGAACTTATCACAAAATGTTTGAATAACAGGTCTTCCCACTCCCGACATCAGGAAGATGAATTTCTGAAATAAAAACATTTCAAGTATAAAACAATGCCTATGTACAATATATATGTCGAGGCCCAGATTAGAATCTGGCCCAATTTAAAACTGGGCCAGCCCAGATCAAAATTTTGATTTGGACCGGCCCAGATCAAAATTCTAATCTGGACCAGACAAGTTTTAAACTGGGCCAGCCCAGAATAACATTTTGATCTGGGCCGGTGCAGATTAAAATCATGTGGTGAAGACTTCAGGATTTAAATCTGGTCTGGACTGATTTTAAACTGGGCCAGCCAAGATTAGAATTTTGATCTGGGCCGGTCAAGTTAACAGTCCTGTGGTGGACTGATTTTAAACTGGACCAGCCCAGATCAGAATCCTAATCTACTCCTAGGCTGGCTTCAATTACACTATATTTATCTAGCTGGCCTTTAATCAATTAAAAGAATTTGTAAAACATTGCTAGTCAATAACAATTAATATTTTATGAATTTATTTCATATTCTATGAAGACATCATTGGTTGGACTCCTGTTATATTTTTTTTTGTAATTTTACCTCTTATGTGAAATGTCTAAAATATAATTATAAAATAATCATGTTAAACATTGGTATTTTACAGCTAAAAACCACAAATATAGCTTGCAGACATGTACATTCATTCAACAAACTAAAACAAAATTTTATCGCTAATTATTAATATATATGTTACACAATGTTAAGCTTGTGATCCAAGACCTGTAAATTCAAAATTTTATTTGTTATTAAAAGTTATTTATCATTTATCATAAGTTGGGGTTTTTGGTCTGTGATCTCCCCCGCCCCCCTCCCCACCAGTCACCCACTTAAAAATTTGCTCATATTGTAACATTGGACCTAGAACTAATAACATACTACATAATGAGGAAAGAAGGCCCTGAAACATCTATTAAAATACCTGAACTTAAGTCATTGAAATTAGGTGACTGAAATTTAGCAAACAGAAAAATTTGTCTCCAGTGTACATAAATTTGGTTTGATATTTGCTAATTTTTGTGAATTATTAACACGATCATAATGTATTTAGATAGAATAGTGGGAACAATATTCACCAACTCAGCATTTTAACTATTGAAGGTAGAGAATATATGTATTGCAGCATTTAACTATCTTCAATTTAGATTAGTTATTAGATTAGCTTTTTTTAAGTTATTAACTCCAAAGTGATACCTCTACCATGCTTGTAACCCTCTGAAATAAAATTCTAAATCCAATTTTCACGCATGTTCACCTCTATTTGAGACTGCCAAATGACAGCAATCATATCATTTTCTCAGCTGTGGATTTTCTGCTATTGAAAATTACAGTAATGGTATCACAGACTTCTACCTAGCCCCTTGTAAGGGCACAATGTCATGCTGCTCACCCAAATGTGCATCAAGACTGATCATCAAATTTTCTTTGTTCACTTATAAATGAGTAAAGCTGGTATTTAATTGTGCATGTGTATAGTTAATTTTACACATGTAATTTTGATATTTAGAACAGAAAATTATCTCAGTTAAGTTGAAAATTTTGATATTAAGTCAAGTAGATGTCTCAGAACTGACACATATTCTAAACTGTGATTAATTATGGTAGTTGGTTTAGGTGAAGTTCAAATGTGAACTTGCATGCTTGAAGAATAGATGAAACCAAAGAAGCACATAACATTTGTTCATTAGCTTTTTCCTCACTAAAATATTTTAAATGATCTTGTTCATTATGTGTTTTGTGCCCTTTAAAATGGTGTATCTGGAATAAATGTTTACTGTATTATCTGATTTAAGAAGATAAAAATCAAGCTAGCCTAAGATTTGATAAGGATTCTGATCTGGTTAGGCCCAGTTTAAAACAAGGGACCTATGGGTCACGACGCTCAGCTGTTATATATGATCAAAAAATATGATTTAGAAATGAGGCACATGCTGGTTTTGTGTGGTAATAAATATAAGCTGTATTATGAGTTGTTGTTGTTTAGCTTATGTATGATTTTGATAGTACCTTTGGAGACAGGGAAGAGGATTGATTTCATTTATTTTATTAACAAATGGAGTACTACTGTCACACAGATTTTGACTTGGCCATATAACTTATAAGCAGAACATATAATATAAGAGTTTAACTATTTATTAAAAAAAATTACAAATATTGTCCCAAATATAATTTTTATTAAAAATAATAAGAGAATCTTTTGATTTTTTAAAATGAAATATAACTGATATGATTATTAAAATATATTAAAGAATATATTCATGAATGCATTCATGAATACATTTTGAAAGTATTTGCACGAGTATTAATATACTTTCATTTTTACCTGAATTCCCATTCTTTATGCAAGAAATTTTATAATGGAGTACATAATCATATTCGTATTTAAATACAATTACAAAGTATTTGCACCATGTCTGGTATTTATTCAGTTTTCACCAAACAATGATGTTGAGAATCCAGAATATTCAAAATTCACACATTTAAATAATGATCATAAGTACCTGGTTTTATGGCTTTTATTTATATTAAAAAATAACTGTAAAAAATTCATTTTGGACTAATTTCACATCAATGTACACACTAGACACAGTAGGAATCTAGATTAATATTATCAACTGCATCTTTGTCTATCATTAATTTCCTTCATATAATCCGTAATGATTAGTAATGAATAATATGATTTACTTCTTTATCATTAACAAGTGACCCATGGGTCATGACGCTCAGCTGCCAAGCATGACCTGCGACATCATGGGCTGCGATTCACAACTAGTAAAATTGTTGCAGAACCTATATGCCAATTTTGTTTAAACTTTCTACATTGCCATAAATTCTTATCATGTATGTCTGGTTAAAACATAGCAAACTAGAGATTTTTTTTGGCACCGCAGGTGCCAGAGTATCCCCAGACACAGTAGGCCCCCCCCCCTTTAAGAATAGGCCCCCATTTTTAGCAGCATATACTGACACTTGGCAAGCAATTATTGTTTCTTCCATCTATCAATCCACAATCTTTTTGAAGATGTTGGTCCTGTGACCTTGACCTTTGACCTCATGACCCAAAAATCAATTGGGGTCTTGCTTTTTCAATGAGACATATATAAGTCAAGTTTGAAATCTATACATCAATAAAAGCAGGAATTATCATCCAGAAACTAATTTTTGGACAGATGGCTCGTGTGACTTTCACCTTTGACCTTGTGACCTCAAAATTGATAGGGGTCTTTCACTCTTGGCAGGTGATCTATATATGCAAGATGAAAGGTCTGAGATGAAATGTTTGGCTGAAAATGCATCCACTATCTTTTTAAAGATGTGTCCTGTGACCTTGACCTTTGACCTCATGACCCCAAAATCAATTGGAGTCTTGCTTTTTCAATGGGACATATATACGTCAAGTTTCAAATCAATACATCAATAAAAGCAGGAATTATCATCCAAAAACTATTTTTTTTACATTTAGCTCCTGTGGCCTTGACCTTTGTTCTTGTGACCCCAAAATTGATATGGATCATCCACTATTGGCAAGTGAGCTATATATTCAAGATGAAAGACCTTGAAAGTTTGGCTTAAAATGCATCCACAGTATCTTGTAAGATGCAAGTCCAGTGACCTTGACCTTAGACCTCATGACCCTAGAACCTATAGGGTTCTTACTTTAGTAGTGGGCCATACATAAGTCACGTTTGAAATCCATATGGCTATCAACACTGGAGATATCAAAAGAGGTGTGTGATTTTCACCAAATATGGACACATTAAAGGTCAAGGCCACTCTCATGGTAAAAGTCATGACCCAAATGTAAACAGACCTCATCCCATAGCCCATCTCTCTACATGTGCATAATATGAAAGAAATCTGTCCATTAGTTTTTGACTTATAATGCTTACAGTACTGTCAAGTGGCAATTAGGGGTATTAAAAGGCGTAAAAACAAGAAAAGGATAATAGGTGGCGCCACCAGTTTCAGGTATATCACAAGGCTATCCAAGATCTTCGGTCACCTTAATTTTTAGACCAGTCCATGCAAGCTTACTTGAGATATTTAAGAATTTGTATTATTTTCAGCAATAATGGACCTATTCAAGGTCAAGGTCATTCTCCTAGCATAGGTCATGACCCCATTTTAAATAGGCTTCGTCCCCTTACCTATATCTATACAAATGTAAAGTTTGAAAAACATCAGTGAAATATTTTTTGAGTTATCCCACTCACAAGGTTTTTCTGCGGCGGCAGCGGGGGGACCGTCATGAAACCATAGTATCCCCACTTTGTCTGGGGATACATTGATGGTCTGAGGCAAAATGTATGGTTGTTGAGCTATCAGGAACTAATCCCACAGCTTGCTCGATACCTGTCAGTCTCAAAAGGAATACCACACAGGCCACATTTAAGATCAAAATATAGCAAAAGATCAAGGAAATCCATGCAAGAATTATTGTGAAACGGGTGCTTCCATATTAATTTTTATTCAATACAAGCCAACTGTACTGAGCTTTCATAAATGATGGTCATATTTATTAAGAAATCTTTGACCCAATGCAATATAACATTAATGTACATCCCACTGCATTCACTTTAATAGTTCTTGAGATAATATGTTCTAAAGGAATTTAAAGATGGCTTCCTGGTGGCCATATTGGATTTCTGACAGGCCGGAAATTGAACAACAAACATCCTCTAAAAGGGACCAAACATCATAAAAAAATCACAGAAACTGCCCTGGCAAAAGGATTTCTAAAATGGCTACCTGGCAGACATAATGGTTTTCTGACAAGTCTGACATTTGATATCACACATCCTCCAATAAGACACTTAACTTGAAGCAATTGCTTCAAAGAATGTAACAGTTATGAATGTCTAAAACAATTCAAAAGGTATGATCAGGTTGGAGAGCTCTCATATCAGATTTATGAACATGCAAATGTAAAAAGTGCAAGTCCAATTTGATTTAATTATCAGCTTGCTATTCAATGGGGTCAGCAGGGTAGGTAAACTGCAAAACCTAAAAGAAAAGAAATGCAGAAAGCATCACTAAGAGTCTTGTAATCAAATAAAGCCATTCTAAATCCAGGTAAAGACCCACATATTATCAGAACAAACACTTGCTGGTATATCTGATGATTTGTATAATAATATTCAGATATCTAGAAAACTAAGTTTATTGCTATGATTCCATGAAATAAACTGCAAAATGTTCCCATCATTTTATAAATCAGTAGCTAAACCTTAACACTAAACTCTCTTGGTCTTAATGCCTGGCCAAAGCATTCCGGCAACAGTGTTTTTGTTATGCACTAATGATATATCCTTATCACTCCATGAGCTGATACAAAAGGGAGTCATATATCACAAGTGTCACTGACAATTATGAGCACATATAGTGAGATGTACCAGTTGTGAGTGCCATGGTTATATATACACGAAAACAAGAAAAATAGAGATGGTCTACAAAATAAGTTATTGTGAACATCCCTGACCTATGACCTTGGCCTTTTGCCCACATATCAACTGGATTCTTTCTAAATGATGGGTAACTACTTACCACTTTCATCTGGCCGGGTGTAATTACTTGGCAACCAATGAGTGAATAACTTAGACCTGCAACCTTTAACCTCCTGACCAGCTGACCTCAAAATCAATTAATTATTTCTTCATGCAAAAATACCCATAAATATGAAGTTTGAATCAAATTCAGTGATGCATAGATGTGGCATATGTGAAAAACTGAAGGTTTGGGTTGAACAGTTTCACTTGAAATATGTTCACAAGCATTTAGAACAATATTGTGACCTTGACCTTTGGAACTCAACATCAATAGGCTTCTTCTCCTATTGGTAGGCAAGCCATATATGATAGATGGAAAGTATAGATTGAAAAGTTTGCCTTAAAATGACTCCACGCAAGAAGAGGGTGCTGTGAACTTGACCTTTGACCTCAAAATCAACAGGTCTTTTCCCCTGTTGGCAGAGAAGCGATATCAGTGCTGAAAGGTTTGGAATGAAAGGTCTAGCTTGAAATGTGTCCACAACCTTTTCAAAGAAGTGGATCCTGTGACCCTGACATTTGACCTTGTGACCTCAACATCTATCGGATTCTTCTCCCACTTAGTAGGTGAGCTTAATGTGAAAGATCAAAGAATTGGGATGAAAGGTTTGGCTTAAAATGCATCCTGAGGTTTTTCAAAGAAGTTGGTTCTGTGACCTTGACCTTTGACCTCAAAATAATTATGGTTCTTCCCCTGTTGGTAGGTGAGCTGTATGTGAAAAATGGAAGGTTTGGGATGAAAATTTTGGCTAAAAGAATTATTTCTGGGGGGTGCAAACACACCCCATAACTTCGAGAATATAGGTCGCAGTGACCTAATTTCAGGTTTGCAAGGAGATCTTTTTAGAACCTCTAAGACTGCATAGGGTTCATGGCCCTAGCCCCTACGGTTACGATTTTTGCCCTGCTAACGGACGGACGGCCGGCCGGATGGCCGGACGGCCGGCCGGACGGACAGACGGAAGGACGCCGGACAAAGACCCATCGCTATAGCCCAGCATGACTGAAAGTCAGCTGAGCTAAAAAGTCCACCACAGGATTCTAATCTTGACTAGCCCAGATTAAATTTTGATCTGGGCTGGTCCAGTTTAAAATCAGTCCACCACAGGACTGTTAACTTGACCGACCCAGATCAAAATTCTAATCTGGGCTGGCCCAGTTTAAAATCAGTCCAGACCAGATTTAAATCCTGAAGTCTTCACCACATGATTTTAATCTGGACCGGCCCAGATCAAAATTTTAATCTGGTCTGGCCCAGTTTAAAACTGGTCTGGCCCAGATTAGAATTTTGATCTGGGCCGGTCCAAATCAAAATTTTGATCTGGGCTGGCCCAGTTTTAAATTGGGCCAGATTCTAATCTGGGCCTCGACATATACATAAGGGCAGGAGGAAGAGCTGTCAGCATCCAATTCTGGATTAAAGTAAATTGTGCATTTTATTTGTACTGCATGTTATTTTACAACTATAGAAAATATATTAAATGGGGGATACAGGTGGAATGCAATATCAGTATCACTATTAACAGTCTATAGTGTACATTTCTCAGACTCAGCCATTGTTCAGAATTGGGTCTACATGTTAGCTTTGTCAAAACGGGTCTTGCATAAATTGTTGTTTCCTTACAAAGGCCACTTAATCATATTTTCATAAGAAATTCCTGTATATGATTTTGGTCATACAAGGAGTTCATCATATCACAGCATGAGGGGTTCTGGGAACCTGGGTCCTCTGCCTAAGCAGGGGTGTGGGGTCAGCAGCCCCGACCTTCCGCCAAATTAAGCTGTTCAAATAAAAGATGGTGCATTGTGTGGTAATGGTAAAGATGCTGGACTTGTGATCAGCAGTCATGGGTTTGAATCCCATAGCCTCTCACTTCATCGTTAAGACCCTTAAGCAAGGTCTCAGCCACAAGTGTGCTTATGTCTTCCCAGCATTACAAATGGGTACTGGATTAAGTGCCATCAAGGTATGGCGGGTTCTGGCAACCTCAAAAACCATGTGCGGGCTCTGTTGTGTGTCCCTAAGGAATTACCACTGGGAAGTAATTGTAAAGTCTTATGTGTAAGTTACTGGGAAGGGGACTTAAAACCTACAACTTTTAATTTTTTAAACTTTAAAATGGTTCCTGATTTATATGATAGATGGCACTTCATTCAAAGTACCCCACTGGTATTTCGTCTGCACAGTCGAGTTGGTAGCGTATAGCCTAAAGGTCTTCTCATCTTGAGATTGAATAGATTTGATTCAAACTCGGCCACTTCTATTCTTATATTCACTTGTAGTTCATGCTAGAATGGGTGAAATGAGTGTAGGGAATCTGCAGGAATACTTTGTTAGGAGGTAAAAATTAGTTTATTTAATTTTTATGTTCCAGAATGTAGTCTTTTGTAGACCCAATTCTAAATATGCTCCTGTTTCTCTCTGTTGATTGTTGACATTGTAACTTGCAAGTTCACAATCACAGAACTGGTTGATGCTCAGTTGTTTTCATGTTGTGTCTGAAATTCTGTGACCTTGCTGATTCTCAGTTTACACTGTCAACTGCTGTGAAGTATTATTCTGAGTCAATCATTATCTCCTCTGACACTGCAGGAGGGGCGACTTGTACTTGAAATGTTTACATTATACATACACTTACTTCTATCTAATCCTGCTGCACCTGGCGCCACAGGGCGCAGACATGTTGACTTTTTCACTTCACTCGGCAAACTTGGATCGTAAACACAGGTAATAAGGAAATAAAACAACATAAACAAAGTGAATGATTTTGCTTTACTTCTTGGGCATTGTGGGAAGTGTGAAATGGAACAGCCGTGACGTAAAATTTCCGGATCTGTGTAACGACGAGTATGTTCTCGTGTTTAAATTCGCTCTCACAGATGATTTTTAATGACCTCAGATGACCCCCTATATCCATGCTATTTTTTTCTTGAACCGTTTGAAGAAGCAACATTTCCTTAAAAAATGTCTCAGCGTCTCTTAGCTGTGAGCACATAAATCAACTCTAGATTACCATGTTCTAATTCTTTCTAATTTAAATGAAAACAAAATGTTAAAATTACTTCAAGTTTAAGAAATCTGACAAATTGGAAAAGCATTACTGAAAGTTACGAAAATGAATAATTCACTCTGTCGTTTTCGGGCATTTCAAAACAATTTTTAAGTAATAACCAGTGCAAGAGTGGGGAGCAATTCGGAAACCATGGCAGATCCAGAAATTAGGAAGGGGAGTTGGTAAGGGGGTCCAAAATTGGTTGATGATGAGGAGCGAAGCTACCAAGCGGAGTATGGTTGGGCGTAGAGCTGACCCCTTCCCAGAATTCTTTAATGACGGACTCCCCATGTTGAAAAAATCCGAAACAATATAAGCTTATAAGTTTACAACAATATATAGCATTTGAAGATGTTTGTCGAATATATTGACTATTATACATGTACTTGTAATTAATTATACTTGTCATTAGCCTTGGTGGGGGGGGGGGGGACTTTTTAAGGACGGGAGACAAATTACCTTTAGTCTTCCTCATTCTTTCGGGCATAAAACAGTACACAATTTAAGCATTTTACCTTGAGATCAATTCTAGAAGTAATCCTTAAATTGTGCATATTCATATTAAAATAATTTATAAGGATATGGCATGCGTCAACTGCCACAGAAATGTCATAAATGAAGCCTTTCGTGTGCTGCTGAATGTTATAATCAAATATATTTTAAGAATAACACGGTGTTAAGAACTGAGCCAAATTTTATTTGCAAAACGAAAACTTATATATTCCTCAGTACGTGGCGGAGAGAACAAAATTATGATATTCTTGGAGAGGTCTTTCGTCCTAAGTTTATAATAAGTGAGAAGTTAACCAGAGGAGACTCTGACCGGATGTCCTTATTTCAGGGGGGGGGGGGGGGCTTCACATATTGCCGAAGTAACAAAATACAAAATATACAGACAAAATAGGTAATATTTTAGCTCTGATCAATTTTGACTGTTTCCACCATGTCATTTTTAATATGCCATTTATAACTAGTATACTAAAGGAATTAAATTATGCTATTTGCTACTGTAAAATTAGTATATTTTTAATAATTCTTATAACACTATATTTTAATGTAAACTTGATTTTCATCATGCAATTATATTACATATTTAATAAGTGCTGGTGCATTTTTTATAGACAGGGATCGAAATTACCAGAAATGCCGGCAGTGTTCGTGGAGGTAAAATCTGTTTAGAACCGGGGCTCCTGGGCAGGCAAAATATTAATGACTTTTTTTTTGTCTTTGCAATAAATTATGGATAAATCTTATTTCACACATGACTATAAGTTTCATAATTTAATCGCTTCCCTTGATTTCACTTGAGAAAATATTTGGGTCTCGCTTTTCAAGGAGCAGTATTTTTATACCCACCAATATCGAAAGACACCTGTTGCAAGCATGCATAATTGCAGAAAATTCAGTGGTAACAGTGGATTTTTTTTTATTATAAATAAGTAAAATATATCCGAGTTCGAGATAGGTGTCTGATAAGCACATTAGCGGTAATACTGAAACTTATTATATATAGGCTGCTGTGACACCGCAAGTATTTGGTCTCAGGTTGTGATTCTCGCCCACTCAGAAAGTTGGTTAGAATCAGGTGTCCAGATAGAAATTCATTTTCTCATTTTCATTTGCCATTTTCTAAAAAAAAATAAATAAATGCTAACACGGTTGGTGTCCCCTCGGATGGATAAAAACACTGGCAAACCGCCATCTGAGTAGCTTATACTGGTGTGAAAAGTTCTACGGGAACACGTATTGGTATAGTTAAGTATGATTATACAAATAGTAAACTTGGTACAAAGCCATGTAAAACATGCGTGATGATATATTCAATGAAATTGTGAAAAAAATACATCCTAGAAATAACAAAGTTTCGGTAAGATATACTTGGAGGGCCAGTGAAGTGTTTGCCATGCCAGCCATATTGTTCGGACAATATTCTTTATTTATAAGTATAAGTCCTGTTACCTTGACCTTTGACCCCATGCCCCAAAAATCAAAAGAGTACTAACAATATTGGTGGGTCATAAATTAGTCAAGATTTAAATAAATATGTCAATCCAAACTTGAGTTATCAACCGGAATTAAATATGTGGACAGATGGTTCCTGTGACTTTGACCTTACGACCCCAAAATCAATCAGGATCTTCCCCTGATGGCAAGTCAGCTATATTCGCAAGATGGCAGATTAAAAAAAAAAGTTAGGCTTAAAATGCATCCACATCTTTCTTAATAAGTGAGACCTGTTACCTTGACCTTTGACCGCATGACCCCAAAATCAATAGAGTTCTTGCGTTAGAGGTGGGCCATATATAAGTCAAGTTTGAAATCCATATGTCAATCCAAACTGGAGTTAATATCAGGAAACAAATTTGACGGACATGCAGATAGACGAACAGACGGACAGGGTGATTAATGTAGGGCATTTGCTTATTCATGCGGGGCCCTAATAAACACACAAGGTTTCAGGATACAGATAACCACAGTTGCGAATCTGATAGTGTCAATATAATTTAGCCGTCTCTAAACAAAGAAAACAAATGCATTTAAATAGAATAAATGCAGGTGGTGCGAAATTCTTCAGGAACTGAAGAAACCAATCAAAATCAATATACACACTGGGTTTCAGGACAGTGGATGAAACCACAGCTGGAAAACTGACATAACTACTGTCATTTGATGGTCACAATGATAAAATCGTAAAAAAATACAGATGGCGCCAACAGATTAAGGAACTGACAACACTAGCCATGGTCAATATTCAAGGCTTCATTCATTGCAATCCATGCATTAATTATCAAGATAACCGCGGTTTTGGATCAATTTTTTAATCAATCTTGGGGGTATTTACAATCCCTATATAGCTCACAGGATATAGGTCGCACTGGCCTAATTTTAGTTTTTCAAGGATATTTTTATGGACCTCTCTGCATGCTCACATAGAAGGTTGTAGGTCCAGCGGTTACGATTTGTGCCCTGCTAACGGACGGCCGGACGACGGACAAAGCGCCATTCCTATACCTTATTTGTCTTTCAGTCAGTTGAGCGAAAAGATTATAAAAACAAAATAATTACAGTCAATATGAACCACAGTACGGAATATATCTGATTAAGTTCTGTAGCAGTATTATGCCTATTCTTTCACACAATTAGTTTAGTTTTGCTCTATACAAAAGTTTTCCTAGCAAAACCATCCCACCACACAGTCTCAGTACCTAGCACATGTCTGTTTAACACCTTGTTATGGCTCTGTGTGTTGATAAACAAAGCCCACGTGTGTCTTTTTTACCATTGTAAGACATCAGGCCTACTACCCCTCAGCTATCAGTATTTGGACTGACCCATTAATAGGCCATCCCTATTGTAAAGTAGGCTGGCCTACAGCCGGGAATTTTCAGGCCACACCACTCTTCTATTTGCCCTTGAACGAGGCAGACGTGGGCCACTACGTCTGATCAGCACTAGGTTTAGTCATTTAGACGTGTTTAGGGGCTAAAGGATAATCGACATAAGGGGAAGCTCAGTAGCCTGCCGCAACCCTTCTAGCTCTCAGTCTATCACGTTTCTCTATAAGACTTGCAGTATAATGTTAAGGACAGTTCTTTCGGCAATTTTGGTAATTTAAAACTTAAATTTCTGTGTTGTTTTCTATTATCTGTGGGAAAACTCCTACACCGTGACAAGGTCGCCTGACCGGAGGTCCCATTTCGAGCCGCAACACGCGGTGTTTCAGCCAGCAGGAACATGCTTTTCATTTCTGGGGCCAAGTCAGTCAGGGCATCTCCTGATTGACACGTGATGTGGTTTCACGATACTCATGGCCCCACGTGCTGCGTTTATGTTGACACCTGTGATCGCGCCCAGTCTACTGTTTTTAACACTCGTTTAAAAGAGTAAGCAAACGGTTTCAAGGCAATATTATGTCAGGTACAGATTTATTTTAAAGGGAAGGAGCTATTTTTCGTGTTATTTCAAAATCCTTAATAGGTGATTAGGCCCCTTTAAGTTATCATAACCTTGGTATTCCGCAAGAGCTATAATTTATACACCCATAATTTCCAAATAAATACTTTAAAACGCGAACAACATACGAATATACAGTCAAATCCGTATGCGCGTATATTGCGCATGCGCACTGATTGGTGGCCACTTTTGACAACAGAAACAAACTTGACCTGCACAGAAACCACACACTCCCTCTCCACGCATGAACACACACGCACGAATCACTCAGCGGGATGTATTTTGAGACATAAACAACTTTATTCAGCAGGCGTTGTGCATAAAAACAAGGATATAAAAGTGTTTTCGAAGAGCTAAGAACAGTGAGAAGATTCCCTCGGGGGTATTATCGCAGATCGGATCGTACGCCTTGACCCAGATTTCGTAAGTTCAAGGGGCACAGAGAAAGAGAAGACAGCGGAATAGAAGTGGGCCAAGTGATCGTGAGAGAAAAAAATCTGATCTGTTTGTTGTATGCCAGTCTGACAACACTTTTATAAGATGCCTTAGTTTCATCAGCAGACATTATGGATGTTACAACAAGTGAAGACCAAGCACTGCAAGAAGTGCTCAGTAAGTAATCGATTGTCAATATGAAATGCCATAGAGAAACCGGTGTATGTATGTCTGACTGTGTTTACTGTCGGATTTCATAACCTTGTGTTCAGCCAAGACCCCCACCCCCTCCCCTCCCCCATATACCCCCTCCCCACAAACAATTTCATGAATTTGATGGCCATCCAGTCACGTTTTTGAGTCATGAAACAAGCTAAATACCTGTTGTATAGGTAGTATGTTTATAATATATGGCCGTCAGGTTTGTTTCAGTGTGCAGTGTCAACTAGGTGCAGGGACTGGTCCGCTATCCAAACAAACATTCATAAGCATATTTAACTTTCATTCAACCTAAACCAATTGCTCAGGGGAGCTCCACTTTGACATTTACACTGACACTGTCTGTCTTTATTATTCTGTTCCACAGCCTGTAATTGTCAAGAATTTTACAACAGTTTCTGAAAGGTGATATATAATGTTTTTTAAATTCATACTGTGTTAACAACATCTGGACGGACTGAACTAATATCAAATTAATGAATTGAATATGGAATGAAAAAATGTCTCATATTGGTATGTAGTGCTGCAAAGATGATTCCCTGGAATGATGGATACTGTAACCTTCATTGTTCAGGACTTGGAATTATTTTCAGTGATAAATTGATAATGTATCTTTGCAGAGCATGTTCATTATATGGTCAATATCATTCAGTAACTGCCTCCATGACATCATGATTCATGCCCTGCATATGGCTTTATGGTCACATGTATTCAGGTGGTAAACAGTGCTGCCAGAACCCTAAAACTGCACATTTAGGGATATTTACATCGGATTAATGACAAACTTTTTATACTATAATATATTTGTAATCCTGACCTGGGGATCAGATTAAAAAAAAATATTCATGAAAGTCTTCTTCAGATATTTCATGTGGACAGTCAGACCCACACATACAGGATCAACTTGGAAGAGCTCAATTAACTTTTCATATGATCTGATATCAGTTGATAAATTATTATCTGTTCAGTACATCTATGCAATGCTTAATGATAATCATATAAATTTAAACAAGTATTTTGTGTTGCAGTTGATTCAGTGGCAAACAAAACAACCTTTAAGAACTGATTAATTCTAGCAATGAGGCTACCCTCAGGTGGTGTAAGTCACTATCAAGCTTATCACTGGTCTGGTGTACAAAAGTCAAAACACTCAAGTTTTATTTTACAAAGTTTTGCCACAAAACTGCGTTGTTATTCTCAACAAACAAAAATTTATCAATCAGTGTCAGTGTTTGGCTTGAAGTTTGAAGTTAAATGAGTGTTTTGTGGTGTTTCATCACAGGTATATAAAACACTGGAGTTTTGGGTATGTGGAAGGACCCCTAACGCCCTCTACTAAGTGCTGGGTTAATTAATGAAAATAACTTGGCAAGTTTGATCAGATTCATGAAATTCACCAATGAAGGATGTACATGAAGAGATATTTGTTGATATGTTTTTTTACCACTGTTTGTGAAACTAACCTCAGTGACACCAGATTGCCCATGGTAACACCTGTCATCTCTAGTAGAGCTGTGTGCACACTGCCAATGAATGACATCACAGTTAATCGTGTGAGACTGTGTTCTGCATCTTGAGTGTATATACATAAGTTAGGTTTTAAGTTGTCACACAAAAATAATTAAATATGGGGATTAAGAACTCATGACAAACAGGGTTGGGTTTTAGGCTGCCCAAAACCTGTTTTCGGCAGGGCAGAGCCTAAAACCTGCCTTTAACTGCCTAAAATCGGTTATAACCTGCCTTTAACTGACTAAAACCTTACTTAACCTCACCTATGACTTGCAGTTTAACTATGTTTAATTGTTACACAGCTAAATGCATTAAAGAAATATGCTAAACTAATTAAAAGTGGAGAACACTATTCAAACTAAACAAATAAACCATGATACAAAAAAGCAACAAATGTATACAACACTACTTCAGGTTTTCCAATGACAGTTTTAGCTTGTATCCTAAAATCATGTTCTGAGGTCTCCCATCTCCATTACTGCCAATTTATAAATGAATGCTCATACTGTAAGTTTATAACCAGATTCTTTGATCGGCTTTTGATCTCAAGGGATTAAATTTTGTGATATATGCAAAAGAAGGTTTTCCCAAATTCAAAAAGTTGTTCCATTTACACCGATGAATAGTCCTTTATACTGTAGTCCCACTAACATAACATCTATGTTTTGTATGCCTGTATCTTCAAATGGCAAAAAGCAAAAGATTGATTTTATTAATAAATTTGATAAAATAGATAATTTATGCAAGCCATAAACTAAAAATATGATAATATCTTTTACATTATCTGACAATGAACAAGATTTCCACTAGTTGTTTATTTCCTTAGCTAGGTCTTCCTTTGTCAAATTTTGAGATTTTGTGCACATACTTATTGTCTATATAATGATGGAAATGCTCTGTTAACTGTATGATAAGATTGTGAAAATGAACCCTCATGAAACACTATAATTAGTATAAAACTGAAAATTGCAAAAAAATATATTGCAGTGAATATGTTGCAAAACACAGAATATTCATAATCACTTTTGGCCCATGTTCAACCTAAAGGCCTGTGAAACCCACATGTCATGGTCAGGGGCCCTGACTGCATCATTCAGTAAAAAGTTTGACTCAAGAACAATTTTCAGGGCAAGGGCTTTGATTGCATCATCCTAGTCATGTATGAAAGTTCACATGAACATCTTCTATTACACAGTTGTAGGACTTATGACCATTGGGTCTTTATACCCCATCACCCTGATAAATAGTAATCAACTGGTCCTGTCAAGCATGCCTCCCCCCCCCCCCATCTGATACCCTGCCTTACACTAAGTTACAGGAGGCATACTGGAGGCTCTATTACATCATTCCAGGTAGCAGGGCACTCATTAGCTAACCCAAAGTTTCCTGATAATGACTTTACATTTGCCAATGAAACTATGTGCCACACAAACATGGTCTCATGAAACCTATACAGGCTCTTTGAAGACTACATGATGCCAGTCAACAGGAAATCATGCATTACTAGTAATACCTGAAACCTTCCAGAAGCCCAGCAAAGCCTTGTGACTGCATCATCCCAGCCAGTTTGGTAGTTTTATAGATCTTTAAGTCAAAAATTTAAACAAAAATAGGTTTTAGGCACTTTTGGTGCCTAAAACCTGCCCAAAACCTGTTTTAGGCGGGGCAGTTTTAACCAGGTTAAAACCTATGGTTAAAACCTTCCTGCCTAAAACTTGCCAACCCTGATGACAAAGATTAAGATGCCCCTTTTTGGATAATGATTGCTGTTCAGCAGCATTTGTTGTGCAAAGAATGCATGATTCATGACAGTAAAAACACTAACAAATCCTCAAAATGTGCCTGAAATTTGTCCCTTGTGTTTCATGATAAAATGTATGATAAAAGCTCTAAATATTAGTCTGTTAATGTTTGGATGAATTTTCATAAAACACTGTTGGTTGATATGACATCTGATTACATATTTCCTAGATCTTGATCATGATCCTGCTTATGAATTATAAAGAATGGCATGTCTTGCACATCATGTTTATCATATATTGTTATCTGATCATTGTGATGGTACTAATGTATTTTCCTCTGACAGATGGAGTCAGAAACAAAGAGACAGTAATAAATGTTGTTTGAATTTAATTATTTTGAATTTGTGCAGTCTGGACTGTATCCAGAGCTATAACTATAATTAATTACACACAGAAAATATCTTAGAAGTCATGGATAAAGATTCTTGTTGCCCATATGCTTTACCTGCAGTGTCATTCAACTCAGGAAAGAGAATCATTGTTATGGAGTTATTTGGCTTAATATCCCATTCTCTGAGTAACCAATGACACTTCCATTCCAATAAGTGTGACACTGAATACTACAGTCTGAACTCAGTGACAACAAATTTTATTCTAGGCCAAAGATGAGTTAGCCTATCAATACAACCATTCGTGAGAATATGGGATATCGCTTATACCGATACTCTTGTGTGTGGAGGCAGTAAATGACTGCCTGCTTAAACTGCAGGCAAACAAATAGTACCCCCTAGCGTCCAGCCAGACCAGCCCATTTATTCAACACAGCAGTGTGGGCACTGAATATAGTTTCTTTAATTGCCAATCATCCAGATACTTATTATTTATCATATTTATTATGCTGTGTTAAAACATGACAGTAATGTGAAAAGACGTCAGGACTTGCTGCATTCAGCACAGTTTGCATTAGAATTCGATCATGAATCAACTGGCTTGTAGGATGATATAAAGGAAATGTACACAGGGTCTTCCAGTCGCTGACAAACATCAAATTTTGCAAGTTTCCTTGAAATTTGTCGGTTATATTCTGGTACCAAACAGTTGTAACCTCGTATTTATTCAGTGATCATATTAATAAATTAGAGTCTATAGTGCATATAAGCTAACAAAGTGGGGATTGTCACTTTCGTCAGTGCTAATGAGTGTGCAGCTGAATCATGCTTGCCTGCACAAATGGGCTTTCTGCTGCCCCGGTCAGTCATTTTTCTCCTCCATCGACATGAGAAGCTGCAATAGGGATATCCCGTATTAATCCATTTTAAACATTCACTCAATAGGCTCCCTCTATCATACATAAATAAGTTATGACAAAAGAACATTTTCAGTTGTTAAACAGTAACAGAAGGAAACGACTATAAGAATTATACATAAATTTGAATTAAATAAATTTTTATGTTTATTCATTTTAATTTTAACATGTTTCACATACTCACTTGGTTATGGAAATGCATTGTTAATGTGATTTGTGAATCATGTTTTATCTGAATAAAGCCCAACCCTGAATAATGTATAATGTATATTACTAATGAGGTCATAGCTCTGCGTGGAGAGAAATAATATGGTTAGGTGTAAAAGGAAAGATGTAGAGAAGCATAAACCACAGCGAGTGGTAACATGTCTTGATTCAGTTAAATGAAACTTTCATTTTGATACAGTTTTATAAATTATGAGAAATGAAGGGATATACTGGATTAAGGCTGAACCAACTAAATTTTTGGAGTCGACTAGTTGAGGCACATAGTCGACTTGATGTTGACTAGTGGCATGTTATCTTTTATGTGATATGCTTAACGTTTTGCCACCATTAAAACCAACACAGGTCATTTTCCACAGACCCTTGTGAGAGGTTATAAAACATTTATGATATATAGCAAATGCATTGTCCTCCTCTGTCCCTGGGCTTATAATATAATCAGATGGCTTGAAATCAGGAAGACAAATTCTGTTTGAACGTTTTCCCAAATGGTAGTGAATGGCTTAATCAGTCCTGTTTAGTTTTAATGAGTTTTGCTGGGTCGCATTTCAACTACATTAGTTTGGAGTATTAGCATTGGTTTGTTTCTTCGCCTGAGGGCCTGCTTTATTCGTAATGATTTATGAGTGTGTAATGACAAGAACAATGCTACTTCTTAAACTTGTTGAGATGTCTGTCAGCTGTTGAAACTGATGTCTTACTAGTAGACTACCAAAATATACAGTCAACTACACCAAATCTCCAATTGTTGATTTGGAGTCGACTAGTCCACAAATCGTTTCAGCCCTGCACTGGGTTGGTCCATGTGCCTTTATGGCATAATCTTGATTGGATCATAATAAATGCTGATAGGATCATATTGCCGTTGTGGTCAGTAGGTAATTGCTGATTGGATCAAATGTCTCTGTGCTTACTTTTTAAAAGAAAAACAGATTGTATCATTACTTAGTGATTAATAAGGGTAATGATTTTTGGTTTAGAAAACTTCATGTCTTTGTGGGTAAAAGAGTAAACAGTGATTGGTTCCTCTGCTTTCATCGATACTAAGGGAAATGGTGATTGGATCAGACAAGGCAGGTTTCACTCTAGTTACTAAGTTAGTAACATAGTATTGCAGTTTATTTGTACTTAAAATTTGATTGGTTCATATATTAATATTATAATGGCTGTCATCAGTTAGCATGGGAAATGCTTATGGGTGGAAATATCTTACTGGTTGGTAGTGTCAGGAATCAGTTGTAATTTCGTGAATGGTCATCAGGGGAAAATCAGTTAACCACTGCCGACAGATAATCGGAAATATTCAGGAGTAAATCATCTCATCTGATATCTATATAGCCCTAAATGTTGGCTAATATATATGATATAACTCTGTAACCTACATGTGTATATAGTTAAGTTAGGCATGAATCTATTAGTGAACACAGAATTTTCTCCAAGTTTACTAACATGAATTATATGAAAGCACCCGTTTTCCTCATTACAGAGCCTAAGTCATGTGTGCAACTTTGGCATTGATTATAGCAATGCAGATCCTTTGCGGTAATCCAACTGATCTTTGATTAAAACTGATCAATGGCCCATCACTATATGGTTGGATTAATTTTAATTCCTCTGTGCAGCTATTTATGCTGAGAAGTGTATCAGATTACCATCTATCACATGATAGGACTGACATGTACAAGAAATTGACAAATTCACAAGATTAAGAGATAAGGTTGTGTCTCGGAACTTGTTCACATTGCTGTATTTATTTGTATTGTGACAGGAGGAGGGACCACCGTGGGTTATGGACTGTTTATATAAGCAGAAAGAATGCTGTGGATCGACTTCAGCAGTTGTTGATGAAACAAAGGTTTCCATGACAATCACATCCCACCTGAGGTCAAAATGAGTGTAATGTGATATGAAATAAAAGAGTCAGGGGTTCAAAGCTCAGCCTAACAGGAGGCTGCATTGTAATCATTGCCTGTTTTGCTAGCTTGAAGGCAGGACTCACTGTTTACATTTTTTCGACAGCAAGTGCGTGGTTTTCACGCCGTAAATTACTTAATTTTCACATGGTAGTCATTGGATTCCTGCTGAGAAAAGTCATGGTTAAAGATATCATGCAGGGTTTAAAAATCCATAGATTATAGTTAACATGTAATGAGTCATCTGTGACTCATGCAGTACCAGAAGTATGTATAGTCTCTTATTCATTATCTCTCTCCCTTCCACCCCCCCCCCCCCCCCCCGCCCAACCCACCACTGGGACACACTGTTTTCAGTCTTGTTATCTGTGACATTATCGTACACATAATCACTTTTGAAGCACAACATATTAATTCTTTAATTATAATTTTAAAGAATTAATTTAACCAAATCTCTGATGAGTTTGAAAACATGTGATCTTGATCTTCAAGGTAAAATCAGCCAAAATTCAGGATAATTTTGAACTATAAAACTATTGAGGTATTGCATGTTTTTCCTCAACTGTGAGAAATAATTTATCTTAATCAGTTTCTCAGAGAATTTTGAAAATTTGTGACTTTGACCTTCAAGATCAAATCTGTATAAATTATAAAGGATTTTTATAACAAAGTAACACATGGAGTCTACATTATTTTTCTCAAATTTTGGGATGGGTGGAGCCAGCAAAAACAAAGCCATTCTAGTATTATTGCCAGCACATTTTCAGTTAGTAAAGTGTGTATATAATTATTTAGGTACCCCTACTGAAGGTAAAGATGTTCTGACAACCAGGTGGCAGTACCAGTAATCTGTCAAAAGCTTCAATGATAAACCAAGTTTTGTTCTCAGGAAAAACATATCATGTGTGTTTACAGTCAAGGTGTGTGTGTGTTTACAAAACACATTTCCAGCTGTCATCAAATGGTTAATATGGAAAGAAAGAGTGAGGTTTTTAAGAAAGCATAAATATATTCACAGTGTACTTTATCATGAAAGAGAAGGGAATAAAAATTTTGACAGATGTAAACTAATCACAGAGTAATACACAGATATCTGAGTTATATCCTGTATGTGTGTGATAAAGAAACCATATATAACATATAAGTTATTACATTAATAAATGAGTTTATATCCCAGTCTGCGGGAGATAAGAATCCAAACCTGGTACGGGTATGTGTCCAACATGGAGTACCTTTGATTTAAGCTTTCACGTGGACTTACATGTGTGACAGCCAATAGCAGCGTAGACCATGCGCTTATCAATGCTTACGTGAAACACTGCTAAGTGCAAGTGACAGCCTGTTTTAACAGGCTGCTGTTCGTTTATTATTTTTCCGCGATCGATACAGGGTGTATCTGACAACCAAGGAGGAAGCCATTATGAGTTCTGATTATTTATATCTCAGTGTTCTTCTCTTAGACTTGTGTTTTAAAGGAAACAAAGCTGTATTAAGATTTCCTATATAACATCAACTAAAAAAGAGAGTTTCATGAATCTTTTTGGAAAGATTTTGCAACTATATTATGATAAAATCTTTTATTAAACTTTTTAGTTAACAAAATATGATTTCAGTATGCCGAACGATAGAAAAACATGAAATAAACTATAAATCTGAATTCTTAGAAATGCAATCATTCACAAGATGGGGGGGGGGTCCCTATTGTGGGATACTCCCCAAAACTGTGTTTGTATCCACCTATTCGGCCCATATTTCCAGCTTAATTTATGCATAAGTGACTGTACATTTGTGAATATTGTGAAAATACACGAACGGGGATGAATACATACCCTCCTGGTGGACGCCGTAATATCGGCATTCAGTGTGGTACCTTAATATCAGCCAACTCTAACTAGCTTACTTGTAGAAAAAAAAATCTTAAAAAAACCATGTGGTCACAGATTGTGGAATAAACCATATCCTTGTATAAAAAGCATGTTGTACATTATGATATTGTTTTGATAAAGACTGTTTAGTCTCTAATCATCTGCGGTTTCCCATTGGGACCACAGGCTTCCCCTGCCATCACTATCAGTTAGCATTCCTTGAATCTGTGGCTTGTTTTACGTTTTATTTGCACTAAGTTTGTTTCAAGTGCGAGATCATTAAGGGTGGGGTCTAGCTCAGTGGTTAAGACACTGGACGTGATGGAGGCAGTACTTACGATAAACAAAGTTATTTCGTTAGCAGAGAAAATTCATTCCTGTAGTCATGCTTGGAAGCAAATACATATTTGCATTTGAAAATGTTGGAGTTGCATTTAATACTGAGTTACTGCATACTCTTCATTTGTGTTTGCATTGTGGTATGAAACAAGCAGAGCATTGTTTGCCAGTCTTTCTCACCATTACAGTCGAAAAGGCCCAAGAGGCTTCCAGCAGATTGGCGTTGCTCTCATAGGTCGGCTTTGATAAACAGTCCCAGGATGATGTTCAGAAGCTGCTCGTGTCATTTCAACTGTCATGGAGAGGAAGACTGGCAAACAGTGCTCTGCTGAGCCTAATTAAACAGCTAATTATACACTGCTAGAAATTGTAACACAAGTTAGTTCTGTGTCAGAGGAAACCATTTGGGTCAGTTTTATTTGCATGTGAAGAGATAAGTTAGTGCCACTCTGTGGGTCAGTTGGAAATGGATAGTTTATACTGCAGGTCACTTGGGGTCCTCTGTCAGTCTTTCCTTACCTTGTGTCTTTATGTTACTATGGCTAGTATATGGCTTTATAGGGGCCAATTTATACATGATTTAATGATTATTTCATGGGCCTGTGCAAATGCTTGAAATGTACCTCACAAAGTTCATTATTATACTATAGACCATTATTTCCAAAAGCATAAATTCTAATGCAAATGAAGCTCTTAAAGTCAATCAAAAATTCTATTACACAAAAACAAATGTTGTTGATATACTCTCACTTCAGTTTAATATTAATTATTTATCATGTACCGGCTTCTGTGGCTCAGGGGTAGACTGCAGGACTCAAAGCCGGGAGATTGTGGGTTCGAATCTCAGCCGGGGCGGTGAGGTTTTTCACGGTCGGCCCCCACCCAGGGTGAGCGCTCTGCAGGCTTAATGGGAAGGCTGTTCCCCACAGCCGTGTATCACCCACATACAAGTGTGTCTTTGGGGGGTTCCTTGGTGTTATGACCGAGCAATGGGGATGATTACACACCCAGGACCCGCAGGTGGGGTAGACACCGGGCCTGGGTGACACCAGGATATAAAAATGATAGGAAGTGGGTACTACCACCCTGTCAAGTAGTCCCAAACCGAAACGGAAACTCTGCAGATATACATACATAGGTTAAGAATTAGATAAGTCAGCATTAAAAAATGGAGGCGGTAACCTCCACAAAAAAAAATAAAAAAAAAAATATATTTATCATGTTGTTAAATATAATAAGTTCAGGTATACAAACTATTTTTCTGTCTTATTTAACAAAATAATAGTGTAATTGTCATAATTTCATGTTCAGTCATCAGTAAAATTGTTCTGCTGACCAATAATTGGTTGTTTAGGATTATGAAATTCCTTACTGTATATGAGCTTGTGCATCAACTGATATATATATATATATATATGTCTGTATGTATGTATATATATTATGTTTACATTTAGACTAATAGGTGCGATGGTTCTATAACTGTTCGCCTAGTTGTATATAATAAACCTAGGTATGACGTTTAGTAAACAGACTTTTTTAAAGTTTGCAAACATAAATTATATGAAAGCACACATTTCCTTATCACAAAGACTTGGAAATGTGCGAAAGATTTTATTTTGTTATGGCACTTGATCATCAGACCAGTCAACAGATGGTTTTTACCAACCAGCCAGTTGTCAAATGTAATCAGTCATTCACCTATCACTAATTAGGTGACACATTATAATACATATGAAGTGTTACATTATGGGCTGACCTTTAAAGTTTATTGGATCATGTTTTTTTCACATCAGTGGTACCTGTGGACCACAGTGCTAACTTTAAATCTCATGGAGTAGTTTGATAAATAATATGTTATATAGATGATTAATCATGGTTTGATCCAGTGACACTGTTTGCTGAGGCATGTTATCTCGGTCCGTGCCTGTATTTTAGGTATTTATTGAATGTCAGAATATTAATCGTAGCTGTTACCAAATCAGCGCAATCACATGTCTTTATTTGATCTGCCTTTAATAAAAACAGCTGATTTTATTGTATGTGTTGTGTTGGTGACCCACTGGGTCATGGTCTTCGTAAAATCACTATCACTGGTACTAAAACCTGGTAATAAAAGCTAGGTGAGAATTATCTGAGGGTAATATCAGTTTATGTTTCATCACTGTGCAGTAGGTGTAGAAGTTGTCACAGTTCATGTATGGTCAGTTGGGTTACAACTTGAAAAAGAAAACTTGGTTAACAGAGTATGTCCAAGTGTATAGTTTTTTAGCTCAGCTGACTGTAAGTCAACTTAGGTATAGGAATGGAGCTTTGTCTGTCTTCCCTCCGGTCGTCCGGCCGTCTGGCCATCCGTTAGCAGGGCACAAATCGTAACTGCTGCTCCTAGAAACTTCTAAGTGAATATCCAAGGAGGTCAATAAAAAATCTCTGTGGAAACTGGAAATTAGGTCACTGTGACCTACATCCTCCGAGCTATGGGGCTTGAAAATACCCCCCAGAATAATAAAAAATATAATACATAACCTCCAATCTTTTGATAATTAATGCATGGATTGTCATGAATCTTGCCTTGAAAATATTGACTATGTCTAGTTTTGTCAGTTCCCGAAAAGTGGTGGTGCCACCTGTATTTTTTGTTATTTTAAGAATATTTAAAAAAATTTTTTTTACTATAAAATGACAACAATCATGTCAGTTTCTCAGCTGTAATTACATCTGGTGTCCCAAAACCGTGTGTGTTTATTGATCACAAGTGGATGCCATATAGTAATCACCCTGTCTCTGTCTGTTTGTCTGTCTAGCTGTCCGTCAGTCCATCCACACAAATTTGTTTCCAGATAGTAACTCGAGGTTGTATTGACACATGGATATCAAACTTGACTTACGTATGGCCCACCACTAAAGCAAGAACCCAAATGATTTTGGGGTCACCAGGTCAAAGGTCATGGTCACAGGACTCACTTATTTAAAAAGATTATGGCTGACTTGCCAGTGTGGGGAGAGCATAAATGAATTTGGGGTCACATGGTCAAAGTTTAATAGCACAGGGGCCATCTGTTCACAAATTAGTTTCCAGATGATAACGCCGGTGTAGTTTGATATAGTGGTTTTAAACTTAACTTATATATGGCTCACCACTTAAGTAGGAACTGTGTCGATTTTGGGGTCCAAAGGTCAAGGTCACAGGACTCATTTCTTTTAAAAGAATGCATACGCATTTGAAGCCAAACTTTTCATCGCAAAACTTCCATCTTAAAGATATTGCTAACCTGCCAATAGGGGAAGGATCTGTTCAGTTTTGGGGTCATGAGGTCAAAGGTCAAGGTCACAGTACCCACTTATTTAGAAAGATTGTGGATGCATTTAAAGCTAAACTTTTCATCCCAAATATTCCATCTTGCACATATAGCTGAGCTGCCAATAGGGGAAGAAACTGATTGATTTGGGGGTCACAAGGTCAAAGGTCATGGTCACAGGGGCCCCATCTGTCCACATATTTGTTTCTGGATGATAACTCCAGTTTGGATTATACATATTGGTTTCAATTTTGAATTATATATGACCCACCAATAATGTAACAACCCTTTTGATTTTTGGGTCATACGGCCAAAGGTCAAGGTCAAAGGACCCACTTTTTTAAAAAGATTGTGGATGTATTTTTAGCCAAACTTTCTGTCCAAAACCTTCTATCTTCCAGATGTTGCTCACCTGCCAACAGTGGAAGTAACTTATGAAATCCATAAGGTCAGAGGTCAAGGTCATGGGGGCCATCTACCCACATATTAGTTTACAGATGATAACACCAGTTTTGTTTGAAATATTGGTTTCAAACTTTGAAATATATATGGCCCACCACTAAAGTAAGAACTGTTGATTCTGGGGTCATGAGATCTTAAGGTCAAGATCCACTACTTTAGAAAGATTGTGGAAGCATTTTAAGCCAAACTTTTCATCTCAATCATTCCATCATCGACATATGGTGCACCTGCCAATAGGGGAAGTTTCCTTTTGATTTTGGGGTCACTAGGTCAAAGGTTAAGGTCACAGGGCCTTTCCATTCACAGATTAGTTTATGGATGATAAATCCAGTTTGGGAAGACAGGTTGGCTTCAAACTGATCACAGGACCAGTATTTTGGAACACCTCATAAACATATATCCTTATAGACAAATGCAGCTGAGCGTCAAGACCAATGGGTCCTTAGTTTAGGCCTTGGACATTGAAGCTGAAGGTTGAATCCCTGCTGTAGCCTCACAGGAAAATGGTGAAGTCTTATTGAAACTCGGAGGTTCTTTATTATGTTTTAGCTGTTCATGACTTCTGGAGTATTCCTAGTCCTGTGTATGTAAATCCTGAAGGTAACCAACAACATATTTTTCACACTAGGTACTGTAGACAGTGCCTCGCACAGGCCTTAATAATATATAAAGGTTTTCTTAATAGTCTGACATCACAGACAATATCAGTCTTTTGAGACTTTACACTTTGCGTTCCTGGTCTTTCAGCCCTGACTCGTGTAGATTTTCTGGGCTCCCATGACCAATACCCATTCACAGTGTTCACTCCCAGGTGTAGATGGTGCTCACTTCAGACTACCAGGAGTACCTCCATAGAAGGCAGCCTGGACAGGATTTGAACCCACTACCATGCAGTAAAAATTCTGTACTATGTTCAATAATTGAAATTTGGAAATGATTCTGTCATACAAAAAATGTTATAACTAAGTATGAAATTAAGGTTGACGAGGGACCAAGACACCAATATGAGATGTAAAACTGAAAGAAAAGAACCAGCATTTCTATGTTACAACTTCCTTGGTTCTTACATGTTACTACACTCTTTCTGTTTAAAGGGTTATATTTGTGTTTCACATTTTGTGAAACTCCTGTGGGGGTAATAAAATAACAAATGATATTGTTGATTATCTGTCTTTGTTTGTAGACCTGGCCTATAATTAAGCAGGCCTATCTGTAACTTATAAAAGATAAAATATAATCAAGACTAGGTCGGCTTATATCAGCTGTAACTGAAAACAACTCTTCAGACCTGTTTGTCTTTAGTAGGACATGTTATTTGGAAACATGTTACTAATTAACCCAGATTGATATAATTGATAATAGAACTGAGACAAGATCTGTTAGTTTTTATAAAGCCTCAACGTTGGTAGTTGTGACATTAACAAGAGTTAGAATTTCCATGTTGGAGGACAAGCATTCATCATGAACTATTCTTCAAAACAGCCAGATTGACGTCCACAACAGATACACAGTAAAACCTGTGTAATAAGACGACCTGTTGGATGGGTAAAAAGTGGTCTTAATTCACAGGTGGTCTTAATAGACAGGTCATTTATAACTAATGTGAGTGCTTTGGGTTCATTCAAGGGTGCATGATCTTAATAGAAAGGTGGTCTTATTGGACAGTTGGTCTTTCAGACAGGTTCTGCTTTATATATATGTCATATATATTTGCATATGCACAAAACGATAATAATTTCCTGTGCAGCATATTCAGATTGAAGAAAAAATACCACTAAACAACTGATCATGACCACACAAGGTCTGATAGACACATACAGAACATACCATGGGGTTCCTTGTTATTGTATCCCCAGACAAAGTCGGGGGATACTATGTTTTCATACCGGTGCCGCCGCCGCCGCATATAAATCTTGTTGGCGCGATAACCCAAAAAATATTTCACGGAACTTTACCAAACTTGGTATATGTATAGATATGGGTAAGAGGACGACGCCTATTTAAAATGAGGTCATGACCTTTACTAGGAGAGTGTCCTTGACCTTGAATAGGTCCAATTTTGGGGAAAATCACACAAATTCTTTTATATCTCAAGAAATCTTGCATGGATTTATCCCAAAATCAAGTTGATGGAAGATCATGGATAGGGTTATCATATTCCAGAAACTGGTGGTGCCACCTATTATTCTTTACTTGTTTTCGTGCCGTTTAATACCCCCAAAATTGCCACCTTACAGTACTGTGAGCATTATAAGTCAAAAACTAATGGACAGATTTCTTTTATATTATGCATATACATAGGTATGGGTTATGGGATGATGTTTATTTAAATTGGGGTCATGACCTTTCCTATGATAGTGGCCTTGACCTTGAATATTGCCATATATGGTGAAAATCACACACCTCTTATGATATCTCCAGTGTTGATAGCCATATGGGTTTCAAACATGACTTATGTATGGCCCACCATTAAAGTAAGAACCCTATAGGTTCTAGGGTCATGAGGTCAAAGGTCAAGGTCACTGGACTGGCATTTTAAAAGATTCTGTGGATGCATTTTAAGCAAAACTTTCATCCTAGGTCTTCCATCTTGAATATATAGCTCACTTGCCAATAGTGGATGATCCATATAAATTTTGGGGTCACAAGGTCAAAGGTCAAGGCCACAGGAGCTATCTGTCCAAAAATTAGTTTCTGGATGGTAATTCCTGCTTTTATTGATGTATGGATTTCAAACTTGACTTATATATGTCCTATTGAAAAAGCAAGACTCCAATTGATTTTGGGGTCATGAGGTCAAAGGTCAAGGTCACAGGACACATCTTTAAAAAGATTGTGGATGCATTTTCAGCCAAACATTTCGTCTCAGACCTTTCATCTTGCACATATAAGTCATCTGCCAATAGAGGAAGTCCCCTATCAGTTTTGAGGTCACAAGGTCAAAGGTGAAGGTCACAGGAGCCATCTGTCCAAAAGTTAGTTCCTGGATGATAATTCCTGCTTTTATTGATGTATGGATTTCAAACTTGACTTGTATATGTCCCATTTGAAAAGTAAGACCCAAATTGATTTTGGGGTCTTGAGGTCAAAGGTCAAGGTCACAGGACACATCTTTAAAAAAATTGTGGATGCATTTTTAGCCAAATATTTCATCTCAGATCTTTCATCCTGCACATATAGTTCACCTGCCAAGAGAGGAAGAACCCTATAAATGTTGAGGTCACAAGGTCAAAGGTGACGGTCACAGGAGCCATCTGTCCAAAAATTAGTTTCTGGATGATAATTCCTACTTTTATTGATGTATGGATTTCAAACTTGACTTGTATTTTAAAGTTCACCTGCCAAGAGTGGAAGACCCCTATCAATTTTTGAGGTCACAAGGTCAAAGGTGAAGATCACAGGAGCCATCTGTCCAAAAATTAGTTTCTGGATGATAATATCTTCTTTTATTGATGTATGGATTTCAAACTTGACTTGTTTATGTCTCATTGGAAAAGCAAGACCAAAATTGATTTTGGGGTCATGAGGTCAAAGGTCAAGGTCACAGGACACATCTCTAAAAAGATTGTGGATGCATTTTCAGCCAAACATTTCATCTCAGATCTTTCATCTTGCACATATAGTTCACCTGCCAAGAGAGGAAGAACCCTATAAATTTTGAGGTCACAAGGTCAAAGGTGAAGGTCACAGGAGCCATCTGTCCAAAAATTAGTTTCTGGATGATAATATCTTCTTTTATTAATGTATGGATTTCAAACTTGACTTGTATATGTCCTATTGGAAAAGCAAGACCAAAATTGATTCTGGGGTCATTAGGTCAAAGGTCAAGGTCACAGGAAACCTCTTTAAAAAGATTGTGGATGCATTTTCAGCCAAACAATTCATCTCAGATCTTTCATCTTGCATAGAAAGTTCACCTGCCAAGAGTGGAAGACCCCTTTCAATTTTTGAGGTCACAAGGTCAAAGATGAAGGTCACAGGAGCCATCTGTCCAAAAATTAGTTTCTGGATGATAATTCCTACTTTTATTGATGTATGGATTTCAAACTTGACTTGTATATGTCCTATTGGAAAAGCAAGACCAATATTGATTTTGGGGTCAAAGGTCAAGGTCACAGGACACATCTTTAAAAAGATGTGGATGCATTTTCAACCAAACATTTCATCTCAGATCTTTCATCTTGCACATATAGTTCTCCTGCCAAGAGAGGAAGAACACTATCAATTGTGAGGTCACAAGGTCAAAGGTGAAGGTCACAGGAGCCATCTGTCCAAAAATTAGTTTCTGGATGATAATTCCTGCTTTATTGATGTATAGATTTCAACCCTGACTTGCATATGTCCCATTGGAAAAGCAAGATCCAAATTGATTTTGGGGTCATGAGGTCAAAGGTCAAGGTCACAGGACACATCTTTAAAAAGATCAAGGTCACAGGACCAACATCTTCAACAAGATTGTTGATTGTTAGATGGAAGAAACAATAAATATGCCAAGTGTCAGTATATGCTGCTAAAAATGGGGGTCTATTCTTGAAGGGGGGGGGGGGGGCTATTATGTCTGGGGATACTCTGGCACCTGCGGTGCCAAGAAATGTCTAGTTTACATCTGGGATTATGTCATATTAAGGTCAAACAAAGGTGATCAGTGATGTCAAATACAGCCACCATGCGTGTTAGTACACTAGCTATATATGCTGTTTATATTATAATGGTTTACGTAGACAGGTTGGCCTGCTGACACACATCGTGAAACGACCGTGTGAGTTTGTTAATAACTAACAGTAACAGGGCTTGCCGTTACTAGTTGCCTTTTTGCGATTAGATTCACCCAGAGTCAGTAAAATGCTGGAAGCAATTCATGCCTGCATATACATAAATTCATTAGTTTTGTGTATTACCACTGGTGGCAATAAATTAACAATTAATGCAGCCAGAACATGTGGCATGCTATACTTTAGGAATTTTATATTTTATGACCTCCAATTTTATTACTTATCCAGTTCCAACACTTATGACTCACTCATTTTTATAAACCTAACAGGATCAGACTAGTTAAGAAACACATAATGTATTAAATTTATCAGTTTATTATATAACGAGTAACAAAGTAAATTGAAAGATTTTCTATTTTTTGTTAGGACAAATGAATTTGATGCATAGCTTGGATTTGTGGCCAGCATTACATTCTGTTAATGTCAAATGGTTTTAAAAGGTTCAGATTCATTTCATATCCTTTAAATTTGTTTATGTATTTTCAAGCTCTTAAATATACTTTAACTTACCTCATATTGGCAAATTCACTTGAAATAATGGCAAAAAAAATTCTCTTGTTCTCTTTGTTCTTGGAAAAACATTGAAAATGCTTTTTAAAATTTAATTTTAAAAGTGTTGGAACTCTGACTAAATACTTTGAAGGACCAGTGAATTTTTGGCTTATCTGTTCTTATTGGTCTCTGTTGATCTGTGTCAATTTCAAGCTCTAGCTAAGTTGTCCATGGGTTCCTAATAGTTCAGCAGTGTGATGCTGAACATGAAAGCTGCTCTTTATTCCAATTAAGTTGTTTATGTCACCGGCATAATTTGTCGTCCTCGAGCACAATGCTAAAATTATATCATTTATGCAGAAGTGATTTTTGTCACCATGATGACAGAGCACCTACATTTATCGATGGTAATCAGGTCAATTTATGAATAGATTACACCTCGTTAAGTGGTTCATTTCAAGTTCATTTCATGGTCTCCCGGGGTCGGCTTCCCGGCTGGTACTGGCTCGATGTAGTTACTGATAGCACTGAATCGTCATCAGGCTAACACTCACAAAACCACGATAGTGATTTTTTTTTGTCATTTTCATGCAGATCATATTTTAGCCAATCTATAAAAAAATCGGAAACATACAGGAAATAATCTGCTGGGGTATTTGGCTGGATGGCTGGTAGAGTCATAATAAAGACAGACCATTGTATTACTGTTATGGGGATCAGGTTATCAGAGTGACATGCATCCTGTATCCGGATAATAATCATGTTCCGGGATAGTTTGCACACTACTGATTTGTACTCTGTGATTGTGTTATTGCTGATAGGGAGACTTTTTATTTGTCTAGTTTGTACGCTACTTGTATGTAGTTTATGATTGTTATATTAATGATAGAGTGAATATTTATTTATCTTAATTTCAAAGTGTATGAGATTGAATCAAGTAAAAATTTTTCAGCATGTTAAAGTAAGATTAATGTTCATTTAAGGAGAAGTTTTGGGGCCTGGCAATATCTCTTATGTAGCTTGTTGAAAGTCATTTTTACTATCATTTGCCTCATGGGTTGGAAGGTTAAATAAAAAAAAAAATGGAATATTTGTAATTTACATACTTTTGTGTGCTTATTGTTGAAAATTGCCAAAAGTTATTCAAGGAAAATTTGTTTTTAAAACGCTAAATTCAAGTTTAATTGAATTTAAATCCTGCTTTTGAAACTGAGTAAGAATTTGTGAACTTTTGTTTACGTTATAATGATATAAGTAATATATATATATATATATATATATATAAAAGACATTTTTTAATGCTAGTGCAGCGCTTAGGTTTGTACAATATTTAAGCTATATATTTTTAAAAATATGGTATATACATAGTCAGGAGAGAACAATATTTTCCTAGTGTTTGTTTGATATATGAATTAATAATTATCTGTTGTTATTTCTAGATAATGGTACAAGTGTAAACACAAAGTGTGCTTTATATATGTTAATAGCTTTGTTTGGAAACATTATTCTTTAGAATTTTTGAGTAGTCCCAATTAGTACTGATGTAGCTAATTACAAGTATATTTATTGTAATGTCATTATGCCATTAATGATATTGTAATTACAAATAATACAGTTGGTGTAGTCCCAGATGATATATGACTATTTTATGACCTGAATAGGTTCAAAAATAGAGGGCATTGATTATAGAGCAATATCTCCCTCAAAGCATAAACGGGCCTGTCACATACCAGGTATGCTAAAATATAAAACATTTTGCTTTTATCTTAAATATTTGATAGGGTTTCAAGCAATATTTTGTTCCAATGCCGTCTGCTTACTCCTGTACAGTTATGACATTAAGCTTTCACTGGGCACAATCAGTGGTACAAAACAAAGAGAGTACACAAGCCTCTTGGGGGCTGTACCAGGCAACTTGACAAATCAAGATTTATCAAGCTTCAAAATTGGTGTTTTCTTGAATGTTTCTTCTGTCCTATTTCTTCTCCTTGTTAAGGAGTTGCCATGGAAGCACATGAGCAGACCTCCGGTCAAGCTTTCTTGTTAAATACTAACTAGACACATGGAACGCTGTTATAAAACTCTGCTATATCAGTATTTATAATATGTTTTGGAGTTTTGTTTTCTGCTGGAATCGAAAGGGACATGGTCTGAGTCTTTAATTTGAGTCTGAGTCTGAATCCCTGAAAAAGTGGACTTAAGTCAATAATTGAGACCAAGTGGAGACTGGAGTCCTACATCACTGGGTCATTTAGGGCTGTAGGGGGACCACCTGCAGTTAATGGCAGTAAACATCAAAATTCATAATGTCAAAAACCAGGAAATGAGCCAACTATAAAATCGGACTGTTTGCTACTTTTTGTGTATTTCTGTGAATCAATAAAGAAAGAGTGAACAAAATTGTTAATTTTTTTATGTGAGGCACACAGGCCTTCTGGTTGTCATTTTCTCGAACCACTGATTTCGGTCAGACTCTTCTACTGGATCAGTTTAATTGAAAGCATAAACTTGTGTAATGTGAAGTGTTTATCAAGGATGCAGGAACTGCAGGTCCCGTTCTCAGAGTTCTCTACAGGGAGAGGGTAACCCAGTCTCAGCAAACAAGAAAATAAGCACCGCAAATGGCAATGATTAAATCAAGGAGATTTACAAAAATATGTGCGATCTTGTTATGGAAACATTTCTGTAGGTTTTTATGTAACTTGAGACGGACACTATGTCATGGTAGATGATTTTGCGGTGGAAGCTACATGCCAAGGTCATGTGACATTCCATATATGGGCGTTGTCTATTTTTATGGCACCACAGGTGAATAATTGAATCTTACAACTGCGTAGCAGAGGAAAAGTAGCTTGGTAAAATAATTTACGGGACACCCTTGTGGGTCATTCATTGTTTGTCATGTTCCGTGTACAGAAAAAGAAGAATGGTACTTTGTGTTCCTGTTAAAATAATCAACTCAGCTTAATAAAAAAGGTTAGCTGAAGCAGGGTTGAAAATGTAAAGGGTCCTGGGGGTTCAAGGTCTGTATTTAATGGCTCAGGACTAGTATTTTATTTAGAAGCAGGTCCAGCTGGCCATTGAAATCAACCACTGATATATAGCATTCTTTTTGTCTCATGATCCCCTATTCTTGATCCGAGTAATTTACCATAGAATTTTTAATTTAATCACCAAGACATAATTCATACTTAGTTCAGAGCGTTACAATACTTAACAAGCAAATCTACATTTTATGCCATTGATCAAATAAATTTCAAACTCTCTGAATAGGCTTGAAAATGTACATTTAACTGTATAAGCCATATTGGTTACCCACAGGTGGACTTAATAAAATAAAAATCCCAAACTTGGCTGGTTCAGACCTGCAGCTGTCTCTGTACTGATTCTCAATTTTTCTGTCAGAGAGATGACTACTTTAACTTATGGTTCTTTTTCTTTACTGCCAAGCCTAGTACTTATGGGTTCAGTGTACCAAATGCCCCTGCAAGACTGTTGTCTCTTACTTCTAAAAATTGCACCAGCTTTGGTAAATGATAAACAATCCCACTGCACCAGATCTGCTTAAAGGCAACTATACACCTACCATCTATTGTACAATTTATGGATTTCTAGCTTACTCTGTGTGTACATATTAAAGAACTGTAGGTAATTTCTGTTAAGAAAAGTTCTTATAATGCCTCTGTGGTGGGTGTATGAGAAATTAGTAAACATTGTACATACACTACAGCAATGTTGACAAACAGAAGGAAAAAAAATGTAACTTAAGGTAGGTGGTTACATAAGTGCAGAAGGTGAAAGGTCACTTATTTGCAAAATGCACTTTACAAAATTGCTGCTAGATTTCCTAGTTTTCTGTGCTTGGATAATTTCAGCGGGATCCCCACATGTTATAAACATGTAGATATAGGCAAACAAACAGCCTGTGTGCATTGAGGTCAGCATTTTCTAGCTACTTTTAATAAAAGGTTAACTTGAGTACCTTTAGTGAATTAATGTCAGATATTGGAATAAATGAAACTAAAATTTGTCAGAGATATATCCCATGGTACTTGATTTGGCAGATTATTATTTCCCTGTCTTTAATAATCAGTGCTTACAAATAAAAATTAATAATAACATATTTTGAAATCCTGTGTTCACCAAGCAAACAAACAACACCTGATGGTTGTTAGTGCGGCTGTACTTGTATTTTTTAGGTCTGTGCGGACACAACCATCCAACCCATCTCAAATGAAGGTGCAAGGGCACAACAAAACAGGGTTCACATTTCAACGTAAACTGTAGACAAGCTTGAATGTTTCATTCAGTGCCTGTTGTTTTTACCAAGCTACTGTACAAGGAAAAAAACTAAGTTTTACCTGGTATATTGTCTTGGCATTTCTATACACCATATTTTATCTGATTATTTCTGCTTCTGGCTGAGTATCTGTAATAAGTGGTAAAACAATGGCTATTGTGAATGTAAATTTACTAAATTAGAAAATCTCTGTAACAACTTTACATGCAGGTCCTCAATATGAAATGCAGCTAACATGAAAACCTAAAAACTATACTTTAGAAATCCTTCCATTATATGCAGATACCCCTGGTAATATCTTGAAAGTTGTAAAATTATTTGTAGTGTTGTGTGTATTAATCAGATATGTGGTCCCCGGCAGGGGTGATGAAATACCTCACTGTGCCTTGGTAGAGGTGTTGAAAATAAACTTGGCTGACTTTTTTCCAAATTCCTCAGTAAAACAATCACATGGGGCCAGTGATGTAGGTATCAAGACATGTCGTGGTCTTGAGATCAATATAGGTCCTGGTCTCAGTCTTGAAGTAAAAGGGTTTAGGTCTTGATTATGGTCTTTTTATCTAGACCTTGTGGAATTCAGGCTTTATAAAGTGTATACAATTAAATGTATACCAGTGTGATTGGTCACATTTTTGGTCATTATCAGAAGAGTTTATATATGTACACTGCTGGCTTGGTTGATTTTAGGTTTGGTTTCAGCATAACACCAGCTTATGTTGGGTTCACTGATATTTAGGGGAGTGCTTATTGTAATATTAGGGAGAAGATGACAGTTGGGTCCTGGTCTCATTTCCCTTGATTTTGGTCTTTGTCTCAGATCAAATGGTCATGGTTTCGCTTTTGGATCCCATATTCTCAGTCTTGGTTGTGGTCTGTGTCTTTGATTGGCTGGTCTCCACTACATAACCGCTAAAGGCCTAAACTCTGAAAATAGTAATATGATTTATTCATTTGATAAGCTTTTCACAGGTATCTCTCATCAAATTATATATTTTAACTAAAAATAAACAATAAATTTCCTTCAGTAGTTATGTGTAGACACACTACACGCTGGTATTTGTATCCAGGACAGTTGTCAGAAAATAATATATCAGTGACTCATAACCCTTAGAGCACCTTTAAAGATACTTCAAGAGATGTCCCTTAAAATCATCTCCCCACCTCAGATAGTGTTATTGTGTGAAGGTCACTGGCATAGATCTGTTTAGTTATATCCATTAATACATATAAATATGATTATCTCCTCTTTGACTGTCTGGTAAGTCATAATAATACATATGATACTGTGACCCGTGTATTTAATTCTATAGATACTGGTGTAAATACAAATGTAGATGAGGAAATTGTCATAAAGTGAATACATTATATGATTTCACCAAAAATCGACCAGGCGCTATTTATAGTCATGCTCTGTGAGCCACGGACTGTTGCATCCTTGCATGAAGTTCGGGAGAGTGTGGACCATGCATGGCTGGTTCTGTACTTAAGGGGAAGAAGTTAATATGAAACGGAGCATGAGAGTCTTATAGTTTTTGTACCTGGTACAGCGGGGACGTGATTGTGCCTCCGATATGCCTCACTATTACTTACATATTAAAGCTAATTTGTCTGACGTCATCAGAGACCCTATTTGGTGTTATGCCATGCACGATATCTCAGAATAGCAAAATGGAGTTCTTTTCTTTCTGAAACATCTTGTGCTGACTAAAGTGGGAATTATTCTGCACATGGTCAACCTTTTGTATTAAAGTAGATTTGTATCATATAGAAATTTTAATTGCGATCTTCTCACTCATTCAAATGATTTTGATCTGATAATTAGGGCAGCTGACTCACCTTATAGGTATTATATACTGGGCGATACTTTTCTTTACTTTGTGTACTTAATGCCATTTTCATATAGACATTTGATAAATAGAGTTTTGCATTTGTATCCATTAAAACATCATACATGAACAGAGCCACAGTGTTATACAAAGCCAGATGATAAAAATTTTAAAAGTAGATATCTATTTAACCTCCTTGAGTGTTATCATAAATTCTTATGTGTATATATGTATTGTTGTTGTATGATAAGGTTAAAGAGTGCAGGTGGGTTTACAATGAGAGAAAGAGATTGGGGAAATTAATAATGTTTGTATTTTTATAAGAGAGAGAGATAGAGAGAGAGAGAGAAAGAGCACATACATTTATAAATGTGAATTCCCTGTGATGGTACTGTTTAAAAGTAATTAGGGTTCCCACAGGCCTTAAAAAGTCTTATTTTTGATTTTGCATTTTTAGCTCAGCTGACTATAAGTCATCTGAGCTATAGTCGTGGTCCATTGTCCGTCGTCCGTCCGTCTGTCCGTCCGTCCGTCCGTCCGTCCGTAGATGTGGCACGTTTTGAAACCGTAAGACCTAGGAATCCAAAATTTGGCATAATGTTAGATGTCCCCAAGATCTCCTACCAAGCCGAAAACTGGGTCTTTGCAACTTCGTTCCTTTGAGAAATTAAGGAAAAACCTCAATTTTTTATTAAAAACCTATTTTCACACTTCAGGACTGCCTAATATCAAAACCACTCATTTGTTTTTCCTCATATTTACCATAAATATTCCTCTATATAGTTCCTATGTACATGCCAGAAATTATGTCTGTATTATTTAATTTAAAAAAGTTATGGGCCCAAACATAATGCATTTTGTAAAAAATCAGGAAAGATATTTGATCACTTAACACAAAAAATGTTAAAGCTATTGACCTTTTTTCCAGTAATATAACTTTAATTAATCAAAATTAAATTGTATACCCAAAATTAGATGAAAATCTTTTAAATTTTCTAAAATATTAATAAAAATAGAAAATTGGTACCTTAAATTTTGCCCAACTTTGACCATGGCACGTTTTTTTCCTGTAAGTACTGTGGATTTAATTTTCACAGCATGTTTTTGTTAGTATTTCAACTGTTAACACCAAAAATTTGAAACCAGTTGATCAAAAACTGTAGATTTTAATAAGTTTTCAAGCACCATGTAACATATTTGTTTACATCAAGCTAGTGTTATGCAGTTTGCAAGAGCTCAGCTCCCCAGCTTCAGCTCTTAGTTCCTTAAATTCGGCATACAGTTAGATGTCTCCAAAATCCCCTACCATGCCAAGAATTTGGTCACTAGGACTTAATACCTTCGAGATATTAATGAAAAACTTCATTTTTCCATTAAAAACCCATTGTTACACTTCAAGACTGCCTAATATCAAAACCACTGATCTGACTTTAATCATAAATAATATACATATTTTTATTCTCTATGCACATGCCAGAATGATGTCAGTATTGCGTAATTGTTTTAAGTTATGGGCCCAAACATAATGCACTTTGTAAAAAATCAAGAAATATATTTACTCCCTTAACAAGGGCATTGCTGAAGCTAGAGATTTTTTTGTCAGGGATGTAACATTATTTAATCAAGATTCAATTGAATACCCAAAATTAGTTCTGAATTTTTCAAATTTTATAAGTTATTAGTATAAATATAAAATTAGTACCTTAAATTTTGCCCAACTGTGACCATGGCACGTTTGTGTCCTGTGAGCACTGTTGATATAATTTTCATATCATGCACACATTAGGATTTCAGCTTTTTAGTTTAGAAAGCTGAAAGAAATTGGCCAAACTATGTAGCTTTTATTAATGTTTTTTATGAGACCCTGTCAGACTTTGGCTCTCTCCAGCCCCTCTTGAGTCACCTGTATGTTGACCTTGTTGACCTTTCATCAAATTATGCACGCTTGAGGCGAGGCATACAGGAATCCAGGCAGCTTATGGCCAGCCACAGTTGATCCAGGTGTCCAACCCAACTCATCTAGTAGTTTTAACCAACAACATAACAATAAACAATAAATTAATAAATTTTTATTGGTTTTTAATAACAAATTAAAGAAAAATAGAAAAGGAATTTGTTAGTTTATAATAACAGGAAATTAACTTGCAGTTACTGATGATATAAGAATCTTGTATCGATGGGTAGAATGTCACATATTCCAAATAACACCATGCAGTCACCTATGGCATTTTTCAGTTCAATTTTAATGATAAAGAAGTAAATCATATTATTCATTACTAATCATTAGGGATCATATGAAAGAAATTAATGATAGACAAAGATGCAGTTGATAATATTAATCTAGATTCCTACTGTGTCTAGTTTGTACATTGATGTGAAATTAGTCATAAATGAATTTTTTACAGTTATTTTTTAATATAAATAAAAGCCATAAAACCAGGTACTTATGATCATTATTTAAATGTGTGAATTTTGTATATTCTGGATTCTCAACATCATTGGTTGGTGAAACTGAATAAATACCAGACATGGTGCGAATACTTTGTAATTGTATTTAAATACGAATATGATTATGTACTCCATTATAAAATTTCTTGCATAAAGAATAGGAATTCAGGTAAAAATGAAAGTATATGAATACACGTGCAAATACTTTCAAAATGTATTCATGAATGCATTCATGAATATATTCTTTAATATTATTTTAATAATCAAATCAGTTATATTTCATTTAAAAAATCATATGATTCTCTTATTATTTTTTATAAAAATTATATTTGGGACAATATTTGTAATTTTTTTTAATAAATAGTTAAACTCTTATATTATATGTTCTGCTTATAAGTTATATGGCCAAGTCAAAATCTGTGTGACAATAGTACTCCATTTGTTAATAAAATAAATGAAATCAATCCTCTTCCCTGTCTCCAAAGGTACTATCAAAATCATACATAAGCTAAACAACAACTGATAATACAGCTTATATTTATTACCACACAAAACCAGCATGTGCCTCATTTCTAAATAATATTTTTTTTATCATATATAACAGCTGAGCGTCGTGACCCATAGGTCCCTTGTTAAAGCCTTGAAAAGGTCTTAAAAATACCAGGAATCCTGACATAAGTCTTAAAAAGGTCTTAAATTTAATTTTACCCATCCTGATATAATGAATGTGCACAAACAGTTTGTAGATCAAACGTAAGCTTGAGACAGTTTAGGAGAAGTTGCCGTGGTTACTTGTCGAAGAAAAATCTCCGTAGATTCTCAGGACAGACTGCCATGAGACCAGTCCCAACGTGTAGTGACCACCATTTGGGATCTTCAGTGGTTTTTAAGCACAGTAGGGCCATTAAAGAATTCTATATTAATAAAAGGCCGGGTCTTAAATTTTCTGTCAGCTCGTCTTAAAAAGTCGGAAAAAGGTCTCTAATGTGCTTTGCAAAAAAGGTACAGGAATTTGGGGATTGCAGTTAATGTTGTTTGCAGTTGCACTAAGTTGCAGAATCACATAATGTTTATATAAATCTAGTATTATATTCACATAAGACATTGAATGTAATTTCCAGACATTAGATTCACATTCTGAGACAGATTTGTGTACAGAAAATTTCTTATCAAGTGCAGTTGGATGTTGGACTGTGATTCACACATTCTGTGTTATTAACATGATCTTCAGGAAATAACACATATATGTACACTTTAACTCTGACGTACTGGTATCTTCAATAAGGACAGTAAAGCTACAATTCAGAGTTGCATTATGTGTAAAAAAACACATATATCATGATATATATCAAGATATATTGTTTGATAATTGATATATATGTCATGATAATATAACATATGACCTAAATATGTCTGCATATGTTGCATTATCAACAAAATTTGCCATAAATGTCATAGTTTTGAGTGATGAGAAATTCTTACATGTTTATGTTGTTTGCTTACATGGAAAGATAAATAATCAGCACTTGCCTTGAGCAACTGAATTTCAATTGTTAGTAAATAAACAAAAAAGATCCAGGCTTGTTTCAATATTTTCCTTGAAAATATTTTCAGTCTAGATGACTGTTCAGAATTTTTACCTCACGCTTAGAGTCAGATGTTCACCTACCTTTTCCATTTAATATTTGTCCAATTTCTTGCTTATTTTGCGTATACTTATCAATAAACTCTAGGTGATCCCTGAAAAAAAAAGTGTTGATAAGGCCTCTGTGTTGGACGTATGAGCTTGTTTCTGTACTAACTGTCAGTAAACACAGCAATGTTTACAATCAGAAAAACCTTGTAACCTAATTCAAATGGCTGCACAAAATTTACCAAACTCTGTTAATAACTTTTTGACTTAACTTGCTGACAAGTGACAGACAAACCCGTGCTAGCAAAAACATAGGACACCTCAAAGCAGACATTAAAAATTGTCTATTCTGTCACAGTCCTTAATGGAGTCCCTCATTTTTATGGTCCATTCTAGGTTATAATAACCTGTCCTATTATTATTTGCTGATGTATTTTTATGCCCCTGCCACAAAGTGGCCGGGGCATATAGTTTTTCCCATGTCCGTCATTCCGTCATTCTGTCATTCCGAAATCAAACAGTTGTACGGATTTTTCTTCGCAATGCCTGCAGATATTGGCCTGAATTTTGGTGTGTGGACAGATAATGACCATTTACAGATGGAGTTTGCGTTTCGTTGCAGTTGACCTACTTTTGACCGTTTTACGGCTCCTAAACTTAGAAAATTTCATGAAAAAAGAAATTTTCATGACAAATACACATGTACGGACTTTTTTTCGCAATGCCTGCAGATATTGGCCTGATTTTTGGTGTGTAGGCAGATAATGACCAGTTACAGATCGAGTTTGCGTTTTGTGGCAGTTGACCTACTTTTGACCGTTTTACGGCTCCTAAACTTAGAAAATTTCATGAAAAAATAGAAATTTTCATGACAAATACACATGTACAGACTTTTTTTCGCAATGCCTGCAGATATTGGCCTGATTTTTGGTGTGTGGGCAGATAATGACCAGTTACATATCGAGTTTACGTTTCGTGGCAGTTGACCTACTTTTAACCGTTTTAGGTCTCCTAAACTTAGAAAATTTCATGAAATATAGAAATTTTCATGAGAAATACACATGTACAGACTTTTTTTCGCAATGCCTGCAGATATTGGCCTGATTTTTGGTGTGTGGGCAGATAATGACCAGTTACAGATCGAGTTCGCGTTTCTTCCCAGTTGACCTACTTTTGACCATTTAACGGCTCCTATTTTTGACCATATGACAGATCCTGAACATAGAAAATTTCATGAAAGACAGAATTTTTTATGTAAAATGCACATCTATGGACTTTTTTCACAATGCCTGCAGATAATGGCCTGATTTTTGGTATGTTGCTTGATAATGACCCTTTACAAATCGAGTTTGTATTTTGCCCTTGTTGACCTACTTTTGACCATACGACATCTCCTGAACTTAAAAAATTTTACAAAATTTAACAAATGTTTCTTATTTGCCCCGAGGCGGGGGCATTCGTGTCATTCGGACACATCTAGTTTATTGACTGTCAATCATGTGGAAAAAATTGCTATTTATTCTTTCTTTGTGGATTTGTTCAGTGTTCGCAGGTTGATTTTAGAGTCCAGCATCATCCTATTGCAGGATACAGATGTACTTTCTCCTTGTTATTTGAAGTAATATTAAAATATATACTTTACAACATCAATAAATAAACAATTTCAAGCCATTTCAAGCTGTCCAACCCTTGGTTAAGTCAAGCAGTGAAAGTTGGTTAAGTTTTCTCCCAGAAAGCCGCTATTGTGTTGCTTACGTGGCTCTGCATGTGCGCTATTTCTGTGGTTGACTTCATTATCCTACATTGTGATTAATCATACTAATATTAGTTACTGATGTATTTTCTCCCCATAGCTGCAGCTCAGTTGTCTTTTCAGGGGTTGATTATAGAATCCAACATTGAGGTTAATCGTATTGCTTGTGGTTACCTGTAAGTGTGAGTTTTGATAAATGAGCTCAGTAAGACTCTGAGTACTGTATAGAGTCTGGTGCTTGGCAGAGACCTTTGAGAGGTTCATGTCATGGGTGTTCATTAATAACCCAACCTTTATAATAAATACTGTGGAAAAGTAAGTAACTGTTAACAACAGAACATGTGTGCTTCATATCTTGTCATAGATCTATGACACACCTTGCTGCTGATGTTAAATATATTATTTCTTATTTTGGATTTATTATTTTTTGACTGGATATATACAGTATTGATGTCTTTTATATATATGTCAAGGTTGATTGTAATTTGCCATTGTGAATTTGTTATTGTGGTTTTACAGAGAAGTCATGAATTAGTGTAGGTGGGAGTAAGCTGGTGATCTCTTCTGAGTGACATTATGAATTTAAATAAGCTTGGCTTTCGATTGCAGTTATTACAGTGTCATCAATTAATTATATTTAAATTTTTACAAGGAAATAATGCAGTACACTGGTAATGCAATAATATATATAATACAATATGATACAATATAATCCTTTAGTCAAATACCCCATGTGTGTCAAAGTTTCATGTTCATTCAACCTTGATTATTTACAGTAATTAAATCATTTTATTACCAAATGAAACTTTGCTTTTGTCAGACCTTGGATAATTCATACTTCTTTCAATTGTAACTCAGTCAGTTTGCATTGTACATTGTACATTTAAATATAATATAATGTAATATACTATTATATAATATAATTTAATTTAATATAATATAATATTATAAATAATATAATATAATACAAGATTATGTAATTACGGTAGTATATAATAGTATAGAAAATCATACTATAATTCATATAATAATTTTAAGGAATATATCATATTTAAATATGCAAATTTGAAATAATACATATATGAATATAAATGAAGAATTGAAACAGACAAATTATTGAATAAAAGTATCATGAATGCACTCAGCATACATTAATATTACTGAGCCACAGTGACATTCTCAATCCACCACAGTAGATTGTTGTGTCCCTCCATTTAATGTTCAAGATCATAAAGTTAAATGCAGTATACCCCACAGTCATTGAGCTAGACAAGGATGTCATGCAAATGAGCTGTCACGTTGAATTAAGTTTCCTTTTGTGTAAGAGAGAGGGCGCCAGCAGTTGCATCCTGAATGCCAAACCACAACTATGTTTCCCTGCAGGGTATCAGTGGGGGGAAACAAGGTACATTCTCAAGTGGTAAACAACTAAACATCCTTAAACATAACAAAAAAAATACAAATCCTTGACTGTTAGTTTCATTGACAGGCTGTTAAAGCTGTCATTGCCATTGATTAATTCATATAGCAGGATCCCAGAGGTTGAAGGTCCTGGGCCACACTGGGGTTTATTCCGTCAGTGGTCATGGATGAAAATTACAACCATTGGGCCCAATAAGGGACACAGACTTGGGGTCAGGGGATAACTAGGTCAGGGACTGCTATCGTAGTTAATCTGATGTGTACTACATGTGATGCAGACAACTATAGTTGATGCTGATAGTGGGTTCTGTGGATGTTGAGTACCTTGACCTTGCTCCCTGACCTCTGACCTCTGTCCATTCTCTCTCTGATTGTATTGTGTACAATATAAAATTATAAGTGCAGAAGTTATTGAAAATTTTATGATTGACTTTATGCCAATGTCACAGACAGGCATTCATGTTAGAGAGCATGCACTCACTTTACTGTGGTTTAAAGAGGTTCTCACTCAGATATATGTACCACTACCACTTTAATCCCTGTTGGTATAAATATTGGCTTAAACAGATTTCAGTCAACTGATAAACAATCTGTACAAACAGAATGATATGCAACCTTTGGATTTGGTTCTCTTAATTGTGCTGGGTACCAGTCCATATATGATATGAAGATGGCGACCTATAGTTTTTATACAGACAAGTTACTGACCAGCATTATTCACTGGTTTAGTGCTTAAAAATGTTGGGGGGGGGGGGGGTATTGTTTATATAGTTGACTGAAATCTGTTTAAGTCAATATTTGTACCAACAGGGATTCAAGCACCTGTGGTTGTACACTTAATTGAAGCACTCAATTTACTGAAGCTTAGAGAGGTGCTCACCTAGAGAGGTGTATCCTTTATTAAAGCTCCCACTTTTCTGAAGTTTAGAGAGGTGCTTACTTAGAGAGGTGTATCCTTTATTAAAGCATTCATTTTACTTATGTTTAAAGGGGTGCTCACTTAGAGAGGTGTATCCTTTATTAAAGCATTCACTTTACTGATGTTTAAAGGGGTGCTCACTTAGAGAGGTGTATCCTTTATTAAAGCATTCACTTTACTGATGTTTAAAGGGATGCTCACTTAGAGAGGTGTATCCTTTATTGAAACACTCACTTTACTGATGTTTAGAAAGGTACTCACTTTGTGAGGTGCACCCTTTATTGAAGAACTTACTTTACTGAGGTTAAGAAAGGAACTCATTTAGAGAGGTGTAACCTTTATTGAAGCACTCACTTTACTGATGTTTAAAGGGGTGCTCACTTAGAGAGGTGTATCCTTTATTAAAGCATTCATTTTACTGATGTTTAAAGGGGTGCTCACTTAGAGAGGTGTATCCTTTATTGAAACACTCACTTTACTGAGGTTTAGAAAGGTACTCACTTTGAGAGGTGCACCCTTTATTGAAGAACTTTCTTTACTGAGGTTAAGAAAGGAACTCATTTAGAGAGGTGTAACCTTTATTGAAGCACTCACTTTACTGATGTTTAAAGGGGTGCTCACTTAGAGAGGTGTATCCTTTATTAAAGCATTCATTTTACTGATGTTTAAAGGGGTGCTCACTTAGAGAGGTATATCCTTTATTGAAACACTCACTTTACTGATGTTTAGAAAGGTACTCACTTTGAGAGGTGCACCCTTTATTGAAGAACTTACTTTACTGAGGTTAAGAAAGGAACTCATTTAGAGAGGTGTAACCTTTATTGAAGCACTCACTTTACTGATGTTTAAAGGGGTGCTCACTTAGAGAGGTGTATCCTTTATTAAAGCACTCAATTTACTGAGGTTTAGAGGGGTGCTCACTTAGAGAGGTGTATCCTTTATTAAAGCATTCATTTTACTGATGTTTAAAGGGGTGCTCACTTAGAGAGTGTATCCTTTATTGAAACACTCACTTTACTGATGTTTAGAAAGGTACTCACTTTGAGAGGTGCACCCTTTATTGAAGAACTTACTTTACTGAGGTTAAGAAAGGAACTCATTTAGAGAGGTGTAACCTTTATTGAAGCACTCACTTTACTGATGTTTAAAGGGGTGCTCACTTAGAGAGGTGTTTCCTTTATTAAAGCACTCAATTTACTGAGGTTTAGAGGGGTGCTCACTTAGAGAGGTGTATCCTTTATTAAAGTATTCACTTTACTGAGGTTAAGAGGGGTGCTCACTTAGAGAGGTGTATCCTTTATTAAAGCATTCATTTTACTGATGTTTAAAGGGGTGCTCACTTAGAGAGGTGTATCCTTTATTGAAACACTCACTTTACTGAGATTTAGAAAGGTACTCACTTTGAGAGGTGCACCCTTTATTGAAGAACTTACTTTACTGAGGTGAAGAAAAGAACTCATTTAGAGAGGTGTAACCTTTATTGAAGCACTCACTAGGTTTAGAGAGGTGCTCATTTAGAAAGCTGTACCCTTTATTGAAGCACTCACTTTACTGATGTTTAAAGAGGTGTATCTTTTATTGAAGCACTTACTTAACTGATGTTTAAAGAGGTGCTCACTTAGAGAGGTGTATCCTTTATTGATTTTGAAGCACTTTACTGATGTTTAAAGATGTTTTCATTTAGAGAGGTGTAACCTTTATTGAAGCACTCACTTTACTGATGTTTAAAGAGGTGCTCACTTAGAGAGGTGTATCCTGTATTGATTTTGAAGCACTTTACTGATGTTTAAAGATGTTTTCATTTAGAGAGGTGTATCCTTTATTGAAGCACTCACTAGGTTTAGAGAGGTGCTCATTTAGAAAGCTGTACCCTTTATTGAAGCACTCACTTTACTGATGTTTAAAGAGGTACTCCCTTTGAGAGGTGTATCTTTTATTGAAGCACTTACTTAACTGATGTTTAAAGAGGTGCTCACTTAGAGAGGTGCATCCTTTATTGAAGCACTCACTTAACTGAGGTGTAGAGAGGTGCTGTGTTAGAGAAATGTACTCTTTATGGGCACTTCTTTTTCCGAGGTGCAAGTGACATGAGACATGAGAGGTGTCAGCTTTTGAGAGGTTGCCTGTAAGGACCCTTTTAGTTGTAATGGAGTGTTATATCTTGCTGCGGGTGATTTTATTGAGGTGTTTATTTGTTGAGATGTGTACACTTCAGAGATGAACCTTCCACAGCCGGCTTTTCCCCTGTGCTGTGAGTTAGCACCCCAGAGAAGAATTCATTATCAAGAGGTTTTTTGCAGTGGAGATTTTTGCAATGGAGATATGTGAAACAGGGTTTCATATGAAGCTAACATCAATTTATAAGCTGCAAACATTGATCTGATTTTAAACATGGTATGTCAGTTGGATGTTATATTTATAATATCATATTTTATACATATTTTTTATCATATATTTTTAATAATTTTATTTGATGCATCGTTAGACCCCCAACATAAAGTATATTTGTGTTAAGTTTCTTCATTGAACAGCAAAATCATCTGGATGCACATTAATATGTATATGTATAATCTGATTGACAGTTATAATGTACAAACCAGGGATGATATATTCATGTAAAGTCTGGTTTTAACATTAACACAGGGATCCCACCCAATGTATGGTGTGTCTTTTAAATGCAGTGGAGCCAGTGTGTTTATCTGTTGAGTGGAAGGCATTGTACACAATGTCAGTGACCCCACCTGGTGTGTTTATAGTACTATAGTCAACCCAGGTGGTAAGGAGATAGTATGTGGCTTTTAAATACAGACGTTGGTTGTTAGTCTGTAATTGTGATTCAAACTCAAGTGTTTCTACAACAAGTGGCCATGTTTATTCATGAAGTGATAAGTTGTTTTCCAGTTTCAAATGAAGTTTTTTTGTCATTGGTTGGTTACACGGTTGGTTCGACTGGTAGTAACGTTACTCAAAAGTTGCACACAGATTATGATGAAATTTTCTGTAGGGTTAGGGCAACACCCAAGAAACAATCCAATTAATTTTTGAGGTAACCTCGATCACCATAATATGTTTTTATATGCCCATTATATGTCAGGAGTATTATGGTGTACCCACTGTCCGTCTGTCTGTCCATTACCTTTTAGTGTCCCCACAATAACATGCCAGGGCTTTGATCACTAATCTCACCATAACTACTTTCTAACAGATTATCTCGCCCAAGTTTGATTATGGGCAAAATCCACGCATATTTAATAAGGTCACGGGTCACTAGTCTACTCTGTGGTGTCGCCGCGGTAACTTATGAAGAATATGCAGGATTTTGATAAAATTCATCAGAAATGTAAATCAATAAAATATCTCACCTAAGTTTGGTTTCCAGCAAAATCCATGCATATTTAATGAGGTCAGAGGTCATCTCACTTTGGAGGCACTGTGGTGACTTAACAAAAATCCTGTGGATTTTCATGAAACTCATTGTACATTTTTACCAATAAAGTTTTTCACCTTAATTAAATTCCTCAGCAGATTTCATGTATATTTAATGAGGTCAGAGGTCACAAGACATAATACGGGCATATATGCATGTTTGGGGTGCTCTTGTTAAGTAAAAGGAATCTTTACCATTGTAGGTAGGGCAGTATGTTAACCCGTGTACCAGGATATTAAGTTGCTGTATCAGTATGAGGATACAAAGGATTTTACCCCAGACCATTTATAAAATATAAAATGATTTATGAGATTATCTAATTAATAAGGGGTAGAACATGGCCAGGTGCTGAAGATGTTGAATGTCAGAGCTGGAGGGCCTGGGTTCAAAACCCACCAGTGTGGGCAAATAGGTGAAATATTGATAAAACTTTGAGTATAGGCTCTGATGTCTAGATTTGACAGGCAAAAAACAACTTTCTATTGTAGAAGTGTAACAACACATAGTGTGCATATGTACACTCAAGTGTTAAAAATTCCTTAAAATATCATCAGATTTCATCAATAATTTTTTAAGATAATATATTCTTAATTAATTCAAAAAAGACTTAAATAATTACTGTTGTCAAAATTAAATTAAAACAATAAGTAGTAAATCAGTAAATAGTCTTTTTCTGTAGCTGGGACTCGCCTTGGATCTGCCAGATTTGTTAACTGGGTGGTAACACCAGAAGTTTAGTATATCTACCTTAAGTTATATGTCAGTGTACTTGGTCATGTATCTGTGAATAACATTTCTGTGGAACTTTAAGTACTCCTTAAATACAAGATTAAAAATGAAGAATTAATCTGTTCATACTGTGGAAGCTGGATTACTTCACAGTTAGTAGAGGAAAGCACCAAATCCTGGTTGGTGATTAATACTTTGAGGAAATTTAATCCTATTGTGGATATTATATGTCAGTGTTGTCTTCATCCATACTTTTTTAATCCTTTGAATATATTCATTGATGTAGTTCTTTGCTGCTGGCACCACACATCACCTTAACAGTGGATTTGGTGCGTCCATTGATTCACTGTATTAGTTGACAGTTTGAGCCTCTTAATTCACAGAAAATAAGCAAACAACAAGGTTTTGGACAATACATAAATGACTCATTGTCAGTGTCTGTGTATCATAAAGTTTTTGAGTATGTTTAAATACTATTTTATGGAAATCCATTGATAAAATCTATTTTTAGAAATCTTTCAAACAAACTGACTAGCAGACAGGGATGTGCATACATAAAATAAATCCTGTCCAGTGAACATTAGTAGAGGGCTTGTTAAACATGGGGCTTGTGAGTGAGGCCATATCAACATTTGCTGTGAATGTGTTTACAGTGCTCTTGAAAAGTCAACTTCATGAGAGCAGGAACAGCCAAGTCACCAGAGATAGATGTGGCTGTCCTTCTTATCAGCTTATCTGCCCGTTGTTTATAGTGGTGGTCATGGAAACCAGGAAAACAACATTTATGTACAAGCTTTGGTCATGCACAGTGCTGACATCTTCTGACAATAAAACTAAACTTCAACCTCAAAAGAATTAACTAGCCTTAACACAAAATTTTCAAGACTGAATGAAACTTATGAGACGTAAAGTAATGTTGTAAATTTAAAATTGTCCAAGATTTTATTGTTGTATTATTATTTTCATGTTTTATTTAATTAATTTATTATTATTATTTCTTTATAAAGTTTCTTTTATTTTGTTTCATTTGCTTTCAAATTTAAAATAAAAATTATGTTAATTTAGTTTAATGTTACTTGATCTTATGTTATTTGTTTACAGGTATTTTGATTTGTTTAATGAGACAAAAATCATCAGTTAGAAATGCTGTTCCTCAGGAAGATAGCTGTAAAGACTACATCTTGTTAAAAAGTGTTGTGTTCATTAATTCTTTTCATCATCAACTGATCTATATTCATGACTTTCTATTGATTTGATCCAAAGATTTTGATATACTGACATATTAAGAATGATATATTTTACATTTATCTTATAAAGTCCAGAATGCCATGCAATAATCCATTATCCCCACTTTCCAAATGTAAAACATTTGCAGTTTTTACATAAAAAAAAAATCATCAAAGGAAATCTGATACCACATGTCACTTGCATTGGAATTGTTCAATTGTGTGGTTTGTAAAGTAGTACCCTATTTTGCCACTTGGGGCAGCACCTACTTTACCATGCACAACACCAGTTGTTCTGACCCTAAAATCATAACTTGCTTTAAAAAGTATGGTGAATATGATACAGATATTTAAGTTAATAAGAATATAAATAAGTTAAAAATTGACAATTTTTGTTGTCAGTAAAATTATCCACATGTATATCCATAAATTGTTGTATGTTTGTATTTTGAGAGAATTCGGGGGTTTGCTTATTTGCCAGTGAAAAATATTCAAACATATATATTGAAATGTGTTTGTGTAGACATTGGTATCACACCCTTCCATTGTTTAAAGCTGAGATAGACTAGATGCATGTGATAAGCAATATACACACTCCGTTATAGGGAGTGCCATATACCCTGGCACTGTGTGATATAAATCAATTAAACCCGTTATGGAGAAAGGAGTGTTGACCTCGCTCATGGGGGAAACGTTGAGTCACACTGTGGCTTGGATTAGTGGTATCGTTAAACCGCTTGTGATAGCACCTTGCTTTTCTCCAGGATGTAAACGCTTCCTGGGAAGGTACAACACTGGCACTGCATATGAGTGTCTTCATTATTATGAATCAGGTGATATATAATAAAGTGATAGGCTTTTCTTCAGCTGCAAACAATATTATTATACATGAAATAATATATTAATAAAAAACTGGTAATAACCATAAGTAGTAATCGGATGTAAAATAATGTTCGATGACTTAAGGAAAACGACAGATGATCAATTATCAATCAGTTATTTTCTGTACCTTCTGTACTACCATAAAATCAACTGTATAGGATAATACCTAAAATACTGACTGAGTAAATTAAGTGTGACCTTATAGGATGATCAACTGTATAGGATAATACCTAAAATACTGACTGAGTAAATTAAGTGTGACTTTATAGGATAATCAACTGTATAGGATAATACCTAAAATACTGACTGAGTAAATTAAGTATGACTTTATAGGATAATCAACTGTATAGGATAATACCTAAAATACTGACTGAGTAAATTAAGTATGACTTTATAGGATAATCAACTGTATAGGATAATACCTAAAATACTGACTGAGTAAATTAAGTATGACTTTATAGGATAATCAACTGTATAGGATAATACCTAAAATACTGACTGAGTAAATTAAGTATGACTTTATAGGATAATCAACTGTATAGGATAATACCTAAAATACTGACTGAGTAAATTAAGTATGACTTTATAGGATAATCAACTGTATAGGATAATACCTATAATACTGACTGAGTAAATTAAGTATGACTTTATAGGATAATCAACTGTATAGGATAATACCTATAATACTGACTGAGTAAATTAAGTATGACTTTATAGGATAATCAACTGTATAGGATAATACCTAAAATACTGACTGAGTAAATTAAGTATGACTTTATAGGATAATCAACTGTATAGGATAATACCTAAAATACTGACTGAGTAAATTAAGTATGACTTTATAGGATAATCAACTGTATCGGATAATACCTATAATACTGACTGAGTAAATTAAGTATGACTTTATAGGATAATCAACTGTATAGGATAATACCTAAAATACTGACTGAGTAAATTAAGTATGACTTTATAGGATAATCAACTGTATAGGATAATACCTAAAATACTGACTGAGTAAATTAAGTATGACTTTATAGGATAATCAACTGTATAGGATAATACCTAAAATACTGACTGAGTAAATTAAGTATGACTTTATAGGATAATCAACTGTATAGGATAATACCTAAAATACTGACTGAGTAAATTAAGTATGACTTTATAGGATAATCAACTGTATAGGATAATACCTAAAATACTGACTGAGAAAATTAAGTATGACTTTATAGGATAATCAACTGTATCGGATAATACCTATAATACTGACTGAGTAAATTAAGTATGACTTTATAGGATAATCAACTGTATAGGATAATACCTAAAATACTGACTGAGTAAATTAAGTATGACTTTATAGGATAATCAGCTGTATGGGATAATACCTAAAATACTGACTGAGTAAATTAAGTATGACTTTATAGGATTATCAACTGTATAGGATAATACCTAAAATACTGACTGAGTAAATTAAGTATGACTTTATAGGATAATCAACTGTATAGGATAATACCTAAAATACTGACTGAGAAATTAAGTATGACTTTATAGGATAATCAACTGTATAGGATAATACCTAAAATACTGACTGAGTAAATTAAGTATGACTTTATAGGATTATCAACTGTATAGGATAATACCTAAAATACTGACTGAGTAAATTAAGTATGACTTTATAGGATAATCAACTGTATAGGATAATACCTAAAATACTGACTGAGTAAATTAAGTATGACTTTATAGGATAATCAACTGTATAGGATAATACCTAAAATACTGACTGAGTAAATTAAGTATGACTTTATAGGATTATCAACTGTATAGGATAATACCTAAAATACTGACTGAGTAAATTAAGTATGACTTTATAGGATAATCAGCTGTATAGGATAATACCTAAAATACTGACTGAGTAAATTAAGTATGACTTTATAGGATAATCAGCTGTATAGGATAATACCTAAAATACTGACTGAGTAAATTAAGTATGACTTTATAGGATAATCAACTGTATAGGATAATACCTAAAATACTGACTGAGTAAATTAAGTATGACTTTATAGGATAATCAACTGTATAGGATAATACCTAAAATACTGACTGAGTAAATTAAGTATGACTTTATAGGATTATCAACTGTATAGGATAATACCTAAAATACTGACTGAGTAAATTAAGTATGACTTTATAGGATAATCAACTGTATAGGATAATACCTAAAATACTGACTGAGTAAATTAAGTATGACTTTATAGGATAATCAACTGTATAGGATAATACCTAAAATACTGACTGAGTAAATTAAGTATGACTTTATAGGATAATCAACTGTATAGGATAATACCTAAAATACTGACTTAGTAAATTAAGTATGACTTTATAGGATAATCAACTGTATAGGATAATACCTAAAATACTGACTGAGTAAATTAAGTATGACTTTATAGGATAATCAACTGTATAGGATAATACCTAAAATACTGACTGAGTAAATTAAGTATGACTTTATAGGATTATCAACTGTATAGGATAATACCTAAAATACTGACTGAGTAAATTAAGTATGACTTTATAGGATAATCAACTGTATAGGATAATACCTAAAATACTGACTGAGAAATTAAGTATGACTTTATAGGATAATCAACTGTATAGGATAATACCTAAAATACTGACTGAGTAAATTAAGTATGACTTTATAGGATAATCAACTGTATAGGATAATACCTAAAATACTGACTGAGTAAATTAAGTATGACTTTATAGGATTATCAACTGTATAGGATAATACCTAAAATACTGACTGAGTAAATTAAGTATGACTTTATAGGATAATCAACTGTATAGGATAATACCTAAAATACTGACTGAGTAAATTAAGTATGACTTTATAGGATAATCAACTGTATAGGATAATACCTAAAATACTGACTGAGTAAATTAAGTATGACTTTATAGGATAATCAACTGTATCGGATAATACCTAAAATACTGACTGAGTAAATTAAGTATGACTTTATAGGATAATCAACTTTATAGGATAATACCTAAAATACTGACTGAGTAAATTAAGTATGACTTTATAGGATAATCAACTGTATAGGATAATACCTAAAATACTGACTGAGTAAATTAAGTATGACTTTATAGGATAATCAACTGTATAGGATAATACCTAAAATACTGACTGAGTAAATTAAGTATGACTTTATAGGATAATCAACTGTATAGGATAATACCTAAAATACTGACTGAGTAAATTAAGTATGACTTTATAGGATAATCAGCTGTATAGGATAATACCTAAAATACTGACTGAGAAATTAAGTATGACTTTATAGGATAATCAACTGTATAGGATAATACCTAAAATACTGACTGAGTAAATTAAGTATGACTTTATAGGATAATCAACTGTATAGGATAATACCTATAATACTGACTGAGTAAATTAAGTATGACTTTATAGGATAATCAACTGTATAGGATAATACCTAAAATACTGACTGAGTAAATTAAGTATGACTTTATAGGATAATCAACTGTATAGGATAATACCTAAAATACTGACTGAGTAAATTAAGTATGACTTTATAGGATAATCAACTGTATAGGATAATACCTAAAATACTGACTGAGTAAATTAAGTATGACTTTATAGGATTATCAACTGTATAGGATAATACCTATAATACTGACTGAGTAAATTAAGTATGACTTTATAGGATAATCAACTGTATCGGATAATACCTAAAATACTGACTGAGTAAATTAAGTATGACTTTATAGGATAATCAACTGTATAGGATAATACCTATAATACTGACTGAGTAAATTAAGTATGACTTTATAGGATAATCAACTGTATAGGATAATACCTAAAATACTGACTGAGTAAATTAAGTATGACTTTATAGGATAATCAACTGTATAGGATAATACCTAAAATACTGACTGAGTAAATTAAGTATGACTTTATAGGATAATCAACTGTATCGGATAATACCTATAATACTGACTGAGTAAATTAAGTATGACTTTATAGGATAATCAACTGTATAGGATAATACCTAAAATACTGACTGAGTAAATTAAGTATGACTTTATAGGATAATCAACTGTATAGGATAATACCTAAAATACTGACTTAGTAAATTAAGTATGACTTTATAGGATAATCAACTGTATAGGATAATACCTAAAATACTGACTTAGTAAATTAAGTATGACTTTATAGGATAATCAACTGTATAGGATAATACCTAAAATACTGACTGAGTAAATTAAGAATGACTTTATAGGATAATCAACTGTATAGGATAATACCTAAAATACTGACTGAGTAAATTAAGTATGACTTTATAGGATAATCAACTGTATATGATAATACCTAAAATACTGACTGAGTAAATTAAGTATGACTTTATAGGATAATCAACTGTATAGGATAATACCTAAAATACTGACTTAGTAAATTAAGTATGACTTTATAGGATAATCAACTGTATAGGATAATACCTAAAATACTGACTGAGTAAATTAAGAATGACTTTATAGGATAATCAACTGTATAGGATAATACCTAAAATACTGACTGAGTAAATTAAGAATGACTTTATAGGATAATCAACTGTATAGGATAATACCTAAAATACTGACTGAGTAAATTAAGTGTGACTTTATAGGATAATCAACTGTATAGGATAATACCTATAATACTGACTGAGTAAATTAAGTATGACTTTATAGGATAATCAACTGTATAGGATAATACCTAAAATACTGACTGAGTAAATTAAGTATGACTTTATAGGATAATCAACTGTATAGGATAATACCTAAAATACTGACTTAGTAAATTAAGTATGACTTTATAGGATAATCAACTGTATAGGATAATACCTAAAATACTGACTGAGTAAATTAAGTATGACTTTATAGGATAATCAACTGTATAGGATAATACCTAAAATACTGACTGAGTAAATTAAGTATGACTTTATAGGATAATCAACTGTATAGGATAATACCTAAAATACTGACTGAGTAAATTAAGTATGACTTTTACATCAAGCTGAAGGGTCAAGGTAAGGACTGGGTTGTTGACACCTGTTCACTGCATAAGGTTAAGTTTTATTGCTGTTTGTTACTTTGTTTCTGGTGTTTCTTATTTCTCTTAAATGATATTAAATGATTTAGTTAGGGCTTTTTTCCCTCCATGTCCAAACATAATTGTTTGCAATTTGATTATGCAGTAATGCAACCAGTCAAATTACGAAAAAAAAAGACCAATCATCAATTTAATCAAATAACTTGTAATATTGTTTAAAAAATGCATGCATTTTCATACCAGATTCAGGAAAATTACTGATATTGTACACTTGTCATAGCAAAAATTTAACCCCATACTCCTTAAAGGGTCCCAGTTACTTATAAAGCATGTTTAATTTACATATAAAATTAGCTTCTTCCCTTTAAAATAAATCTGTGCCTGCCAAAATATTGCCTTGAAACCATTTGCTTACTCTTGTAAATGGGTGTGAGAAACAGCGGACTGGGTGCAATCACAGGTGTCATCATAATCAGCATGGGACGTGATGTGCATCGTGGAGCTACTACACTTGTCAATCAGGACATGCCCTGACTGACTTTGCTCAGGAAATGTAATACATATTCTTGCTGGCTGAAACACTGCATGTTGTGGCTCAAAATGGGAACTCTGGTCACGCAGCCTTGTCATGGTAAACAGACGCACAAGGACTGTGTTTACCAACAAGCAGAGCCATAACAAGGTATAATACAGCCTTATGCAAAGTACTGAGACTGTGTGCTCGAATGGTTTTGCTTGGGTACTTTTGTATGTTAAAGTAACTGTTAGTGTGAAACCGGCTTTTGTGGCTCAGGGGTAGAGCGCAGGACTCAAAGCCAGGAGATTGTGAGTTTAAATCTCAGCCGAGGCAGTGAGATTTTTCACAGTTGGCCCAAACCCAGGGTCAGGCTTAATGGGAAGCCTGTGTCTAAGGCCATGTTTCACTCACAAAAGAGTGCGCCTTTCAGGGATTTGGGTGGTATGACCCAGCAATGGGGACAATTACACACCCAGTGCCCCCAGGTCAAGTGGTCACCGGGCCTGGTTAACGCCAGGATATAAAATGAGAGAAAGCGTGTGTTACTGCCCTCTCACATGGTCCGATACCGGAATGGAATTCTGCAGATGTACAGATATGTAGTTAAGTAAGCATTAAAAAATGGAGGCTGTTACCTCCACCAAAAAAAATTATAACTGATGGTGTAAAAGAATAGGCATAAAATTGCTCCTGATTATGTCCCTTTAAGATATTTTTGTTATTTAATTGTATCCGCCAAAACGAAGTTTTGCCAAAACTATGTTTTTGACTGGGTTCCGCGGCCGCCCCCGCGTTCTCCTCTGAGACTACTGGACGGATTTTTCCAAAAAGTACACAAATTATCGGGTCACATGTGAACTGGCGCCTAACCAAGTGACCTTGACCTCTGACCTTTCCTCTCTGCCCAGCGTCCATTTGTGCGTCTGTTTCCACACATAAACCCACATATCTCAGGAACTGTTTGACCGATCAGGAAAAAAATTTTACACAAAGTAGGCCTGGGATAGCTTTTATAACATACACAAAAAAGATGGCGCCACCTGCAACCATGTTTGCACAGTGTCCATCTGTTCATCTGCCTTGGGTTAAAATCACTCATATCTCTGCAGTGATGTGACTAATTCACCTAAAATTCGGCATGCTTATACATCCTAGTTAGCTTTCTTGATTTTATGACAGGTGGCGCCACCTACATTCACGTTAACGCTGCAGACATGCAAGCTCATATCTCGGGAACCTGTCCGATCAGGAAAAATTTTTTTACACAAATGTAGCCCTTGGATAGCTTTATAACATACACAAAAATGGTGGCGCCACCTGCAGCCATTTTTGCACAGCGTCCATCTGTTTGTCTGCCCTGGGTTAAAATCACTCATATCTCTGCAGTGGTTTGACTAATTCACCTGAAATATGGCAAGTGTATACATCCTAGATACTTTTCTTTATTTTATGACAGGTGGCGCCACCTACCTCCACGTTCAGGCTGCAGACATCCAAGCTCATATCTCAGGAACCGTTCGACCAATCAGGAAAATAATTTTACACAAATGTAGCCCTTGGATAGCTTTATAACATACACAAAAATGGTGGCCCCACCTGCAGCAATTTTCGCACAGCGTCCATCTGTTTGTCTGCCTCGGGTTAAAATCACTCATATCTCTGCAGTGGTTCGACCAAATTACCTGAAATTCGGCATGCTTATACATCCCACATAGCTTTCTTGATTTTATGACAGGTGGCGCGACCTACATTCACGTTCACACTGCAGACATTAATGCTTATATCTCCAGACTCGTTTGACCAATCAGGAAAAAAAATTTACACAAATGTAGCCCTTGGATATCTTTATAACGTACACAAAAATGGTGGTGCCACCTGCAGCCATTTTTGCACAGCGTCCATCTGTTTGTCTGCTGTGGGATAAAATCACCCATATCTCTGCAATGGTTTTACTTTCACATGAAATTTTGCATGTGTATACATCTGGGATAGTTTCTCGTTCAAATAACAGGTGGCACCACCTACAGTCATGTTTTTCTGTTGCTTTCCATGCACCCATGTCAGAGTTGATTTGCTGACATCAGTTTTCAATCAGCCAAAGATAAAAACAAACCAATACCGACAAGGGTGAATGAAAAGCGACACACCAACTACATGACCGAACGAATACCGAAACCATACTGCAGTGAGCGAACTAAAAACTAAATTTTTCCAGTTGAGCAACTCAAAAGCAACATTCTTGCCTTGTTGGAATAATTTTGCTTTTGTTTCGGGCAATTTAGCAAAAGAAAACCGAAGTCGGCAAATCAATTCTGACATGGGCGCACGGAAAGGGACAGAAACACGGATTTAAGCTATTGATCCGCTTTTCATTCACTTTCCCGGTGTGATAGATGCTTTAAAAGCTTCATCAAGATGGTGAATCTCTCCAGCTCACATTGACCATAGCTGATCACAAGTTTTGGGTACTGTTTGGAAAATGTGATGGACAGTAGTTAAATGAAGAGTTTTAGCACTAATTTTAGCAAATTTATGCCAAAAAAGTTATGAACAGATTTTGTTGATATTTTGTGGAGGGTCAGGAAAACACCTAAGGAAAAAATCCACCAAATTTTGGAGTTAATCATTATCACTATAAAAAATGTTCAGACTGTTACAACATTGGTATCGACAATACAGACTGTTACAACAGCAGTATCAACAATGAATTCTTGTTATTTACATTTACAGACTGTTACAACATCAGCATCTACTATGGGTTCTTGTTATTTATATTTTCAGACTGTTACAACATCAGCATCTACTATGAGTTCTTGTTATTTACATTTACAGACTGTTACAACATCAGCATCTACTATGAGTTCTCGTTATTTACATTTACAGACTGTTACAACATCAGCATCTACTATGAGTTCTTGTTATTTACATTTTCAGACTGTTACAACATCAGCATCTACTATGAGTTCTTGTTATTTACATTTACAGACTGTTACAACATCAGCATCTACTATTGAGTTCTTGTTATTTATATTTTCAGACATTTATAACATTAACATCCACAATGAATTCTCGTTATTTATATTTTCAGACTGTTACAACATTAACATCCACAATGAATTCTTGTTATTTATATTTCCAGACTGTTACAACATTAACAACCACAATGAATTCTCGTTATTTACATTTTCAGACTGTTACAAAATTAACATCCACAATGAATTCTCGTTATTTATATTTTCAGACTGTTACAACATGAACATCCACAATGAATTCTCGTTATTTATATTTTCAGACTGTTACAACATTAACATCGACAATGAATTCTCGTTATTTATATTTTCAGACTGTTACAACATTGGCATCCACAATGAGTTCTTGTTATTTATATTTTCAGACTGTTACAACATGAACATCCATAATGAATTCTTGTTATTTATATTTTCAGACAGTTACAACATTAACATCCACAATGAATTCTCGTTATTTATATTTTCAGACTGTTACAACATTAACATCCACAATGAATTCTCGTTATTTATATTTCAGACTGTTACAACATTGGCATCCACAATGAGTTCTCGTTATTTATATTTCAGACTGTTACAACATTGGCATCCACAATGAATTCTCGTTATTTACATTTTCAGACTGTTACAGCATTAACATCCACAATGAATTCTCGTTATTTATATTTTCAGACTGTTACAACATTGGCATCCACAATGAATTCTCGTTATTTACATTTTCAGACTGTTACAACATTAACATCCACAATGAATTCTCGTTATTTATATTTTCAGACTGTTACAACATTGGCATCCACAATGAGTTCTCGTTATTTATATTTCAGACTGTTACAACATTGGCATCCACAATGAGTTCTCGTTATTTATATTTTCAGACTGTTACAACATTGGCATCCACAATGAATTCTTGTTATTTATATTTTCAGACTGTTACAACATTAACATCCACAATGAATTCTCGTTATTTATATTTTCAGACTGTTACAACATAGGAGTTGACAATGATGGCTTGGAAATGGACATCCAGCAGCTGGAGGAGTATATCACAGGGAAGAACAATGCAATGTGAGTAAATGATTACTACATCATCATCACACAGCAGTTCCTCACATTGTTAAACAGTACCAGCCAGACAACACATACCTCAGTCAGCATCACTCAATTTTAATCAACTCTTCATTTAGCCAAGACTCACTTGTCTGAGTAGTACCACATTTCACCACCAGATGTCAACACCTGTGTCAGTGTCAACTTGTTTTTAGGTCATGTCCAAAATATAAGCACACTTTAAACTTTCCATGTGTTGTGACATTTGAGGATTTTGGTAGTGGGTCCAAATGCAACTTGATGTTGGTACTACCCCTTTAACTATGGTCCCTTCCCTGTTATACAGTGTAGATCCATTCTTATTATAAAAGGTAGAGAGAAGTAATGGAACCAAGCTAATTATACCTTGATTCTCCACCAAACATGGAAATTTCCATTCTAAAATAATAACATTTTGCATTCAAGAGAAATGATTTTGAAAACATAAAATAATTTAACCTATTTTTTCCCAGAAGTACTTTAAAAGTATATTGCATCTGTGAAAAAAAACACGACACAGTTATAATGCTATTAAGATGTAGCCCCCTCCCTTTTTCCATCCATGTTTAGGAAATTTGTGTTTACTGTTACAGCTAAACCATTATTACAGTGATGTTATTTCTGAAGAGCATATCAATGTTATGTACATGAAACAACCCAATACCAGCTCTTTAGAAAAACTGGCAAAACATAAGATGGTTGAGAAATACATTCACTGCTCATTATACTACAAACTATCATATCTGGAATGTGGTAATTTGAGATAGAATATGACTACAGTCAGAAATATGACCATAGTCTCAACCTGGCACCAGGTTTCTGTTCATTTGCTCTCATAATAGTTTCATGATTACCCACCAGATGGCAGAGTAGTTGTATTAGTAGTTTAGTAGGTGGCCACCAGGTGGCAGTATGGCATGCTGTCATATGTGTATTCCAGAGTTTGATGTGCCAAACAGGTGTTCTCAATTTGATTGGTACAACAGATATTTCAACATGTTGTTGTTCTTGTTGTGTTCTGTATGCAGGACCCCTACATTAATTTGGATCATATCTCAGTGTATTTAGGCACTTCATTATATCACAAGAACACGCCAGTCACTCAACCTTCATACACAATACTGAGCAGGCCACATATCCCTTTCAAAATAGTGTCTGTTGTGGCCTTCAAGGTCGAATTCCTAAGAAATATTCAGTGTATTTTCACGCTGATTAGCATGGTTGTAATCTGAATAAACAATAGCCCTTTTTTATGGGTGAATGAGATTTTTTTGTTTATGATTGACATTTGGGATATTTTAAAAGATTTTGAAATTAAGTTTTTTTTAAATACAGTCATTAATGTGTGTAGAAAAGCATCCTATTCTGAAAATACCTTGTTTGGGGAAATTGTATTTCAGTCACTGGAAGTTAAAATGCCTCTAGAATGTCAACTTGTTCCCCCTTACTCAAAGCAGATTTTCTGGTATCTGTCTCCATCTGGTGGCATAATAAAGAATTAAAAGGACTTTTCAATCAGACACAGTTGCTTAGGTTTTTTAGCACAGCTGACTGCAACTGAGGTATAGGAATGGGGCTTTGTCCGTCATCCGTCCAGCCGTCCGGCTGTCTGGTCATCCGTTAGCAGGGCGCAAATTGTAACTGCTGGCCCTAGAAACTTCTAAATCAACATCCAGGGAGGTCAATAAAAAATCTCCTTGGAAACCTAAAATTAGGTCACTGCGACCTATATTCTTTGAGCTATTGGGCTTGTAAATACACCCTAGAATAATAAAAAATTTGATACAAAACCTCCAGTTTCTTGATAATTAATGCATGGATTGTCAGGAAACTTGCCTTTAATATTGACCATGACTAGTTTTGTCAGTTCCCGAAAAGTGGTGGCGCCATCCGTATTTTTTCTTATTTGAATGAATATTTTTCTATTTTTTTTACTATAAAATGACAACAATCATGTCAGTTTCTAAGCTATGATTCCATCTAGTTTCCCAAAACTTGGTGTGTTTATTGATCACAAGTGGATGCCCTATAGTTATCACTCTGTCTGTCTGTTTGTTCATCTGTCTGTCTGTCTGTCTGTCTGTCCATCCACACAAATTTGTTTTCAGATGATAACTCCAGGTTTGATTGACATATGGATTTCAGACATGACTTACACATTGCCCACCACTAAAGAAAGAACCTGTATGATTTTTGGGTGATGAGGTCAGATGTCAAGGTCACAAGACTTATTTAAAAAGATAATGGCTGCATTTTAAGCCAAGCTATTCATCCCAAACTTTCCATCTTGCACATTTAGCTGACTTGTCATTGTAGGGAGAGCATAATTGAATTTGGGGTCATAAGGTCAAGGTCACAGGGGCCATCTGTTCACAAATTAGTTTCCAAATGATAACGCCAGTTTAGTCTGACATATTGGTTTCAAACTTAAATTATATATGGCTCACCACTGAAGTAAGAACCTTGTCAATTTTAGGGTCCAAAGGTCAAAGTTCAAGGTCACAGGACTCATTTCTTTAAAAAGAATGTATATGCATTTGAAGCCAACCTTTAAATCACAAACCTTCCATCTTAGAAGATATAACTCACCTGCCAAATGGGGAAAGATTCTTTTTGATTTGGGGTCATAGGGTCAAAGGTCAAGGTCACAGGGCCCATCCATTCACAAACTAGTTTAAAGATGATAATTCTGCTTTGGCTAGACAGATTGGCTTTCAACTTGATTTATTAATGACCAACCACTTAAGTAAAAACATTTTGATTTTCAGGGTCCAGAGGTCAAAGGTGAAGGTCACAGGAGCAATATCTTTAAAATGATTGTGGATGCAATGTAAATCAAACTTTTCATCCCTAACTTTTCATCTTTCACTCATGGCTTACTTGCCCAAAGTGGAAGAAATCTGTAGATTTTGAGGTTACCTGGTCAGAGGTCAAGGTCACAGGACCCGCATTTTTTAGAAGATTGTTACAATAATTTTAATGCTGCAAGTTCAAGGAAAATAAGTTCTCAGATTTTTTGGTCACAAGGTCATTGGTTAAGGTCACAAGACCATCATTCATAAAAATTTCTTTAAAAATATCCTTATAGACAAATACAGCTGAGCGTCGAGACCCATGGGTCCCTAGTTTCACTATAGACTGTTTGGTTTAAACAATATTTCACCATAGAAGGACAAGTAGGTTTTCAAGATAGATCTTTTCAGCATTTGTCTTTAATCAAAGTTAGCCACTAAATTGTATGAATTATTGGTCTGATGAGATTGAAAGATGCTTTTTAGCAGAGCTGACTGAAAGTTATCTGAGCTATAGCGATCACCCTATGTCTGGCATCAGTCTGTCCGTCTGTCCTTCAATTAACCAGGCAAAAAACGTAACTGCTGGACCTGGAATCTGCCAACTTGACATCCAGGGAGGTCCATTAAAAATCTCCTTTGAAACCTGAAATTAATTCTCTGTTACCCATATCCGACGAGCTATTGGGCTTAGAAGTACCCCCCTCCCCCCCCCCCCCCCCCCCCCGAATAATTAAAAATTTGTTCAGGGTTCGTACGTCCTTAAAAAGTCATGATTTTTGAGATTTTAAAAATCAGTACTTAAAAAGTCATGATTTTTTAGAAAATTATCAAAAGTCGTGAAAAAGTCATGAATTTTCATTTTCTGGCTGTTTAAAAATATTTTGTATCAACTTTATTATCATGAAAACCACCTTAACCAGACTACACCTTGGCATTTCTCCCCTTATAGTGCCGTTCCAACTTAGGTTGGCATCCACTCTTCCCTGTCTGGGTGGTCAACCTCCATTGCCGTCATGCCATTCTTATGAATACTTTCATTAAAAAAAAAGCCAGGGCAGTCTTCATTCAGCTAAACGTGTTCAAGATACACAATTTCAAGAATTGAGTGTTGTTCGTAGGTTACCAAGCAAACCAAATTCTATGCTTTTCTGTAGTGGAGTGATCACGGCAGTGGCGTTTTGTGCAAATATAGTTTGACATCACAGGGGAGAAGCTAAAATGGTATGTAGGCCTATATGAGACAAATAAAATGGTAGGTATTTCACTGTCGTTTGCAATAAAAAATAATCACTTAAACCTATGAGTTCAAGTTGTTAAAACTTTAAAAAAAATTCTTTTTTAGATAATTTTCAGTGATGAAAGACTGTTGTGTATTGAAAATTGCAATTTAAAAAATGAGTTTTTATAATGAAAGAAAAGAATAATATGCTGCGATTTTCAGAAAGGTATAAATAACAGAATGTTGCCTTTATAGTCATTACCACGGCATAAGTGTTATCCAGTTAGAGATTCCAACACTCCCGTTTTCTGGGAGTCTATCGAGTTTTAATGCCTAATCCCTGCCATCCCAGGCCTTCTGTTGCATAGGGAATTTATGATGCCCATACCCCAAGCATTTGTGTGTCCCTTTAAGTTAATAACTAAACAAAAACGGATTAATATATTATATATACTGTCTTGTGAGAAAGTCTTATTCAAAATGCCAATGAGGCCTCGTGTATGCAAGTGTAGCATTTCATAGCCTGTGCATTCCAGATGGTTTGGCGGGAAACCGTTGCCGCCTACACTTTTATTCACTGATTCGGCCCGTACTCCTGTTGGTAGAACTGACGGGACGTTACTAATACACATACCGGTCTGATAAAAAAAAGTTGCAAAAACGAAGAGTTAAAATAAAATATTTAAGGTTTAAAGATAAAAAAAATGGAAGATTGACAAAGATATTGTCCAGACATGTAGGAGATAAAGAACCACGGTCTATTTCAATGGAATGAGTAAACGACACCATTGGCGCCTAAGTTTTCCCGCCTTAATACTCCCCGGTAACTTTGATGGTGTTTTCCGGTGCAAAAAATTGTTGTATGCTTCTCAATAATATGTATTATTTAAATAGCTTAAATTTGCGTGGTGGTTAAAAAAAACTGTAATATCTTCCTACAACTAAATGAAATAAATCTTCCTACAACTGGTCTTATTTCAATGCCATGTCCTGAACACAGCATGTTAATGTGCACGCGGTGCAACCGTGCATGCCTCATGGCTGATGGCAAGGAATAATATGACAGGACTTGACCGCTTTGGAACCAGCCAAACACTTATATAGGTGTATTTTTACTTATTTTTATGAAACGCTAATTAAGAACATATTATATTCCATGATTATGTAGATAGGAACATGATAATTCAAAACATTTCTTTGGTACTCGGAAGCGTTATATGAGTGATAATAGGGGAATTAAATGCTGACGTGAGCTCAGATTAAAGTGACAGGTTCACAATCATACAGTAGCTAATGTCACTGGACCTCTTTAAGGAAGTTGAATTAATTACCTTAATCAAGATCTTTCTTTTTCTTCCATATACAAACTGATGACATTACATAGATTAATTTAAAATAAAAATACATCAAAGTAAATGGTGCAGTTCTTGCTAACCCAAATTAAACAGTGTTTTTTCTCTGATACCATATACCACCCTGATTGATTCTTTGGTTGTTACATCTCTGTGTTTGAAAGTAATTTAATTGACAGTTTGAAAGCTTTTCAGGTGTAATATTTCATACTCAATATTAAAAAGTTTTTATTAAAACATGAATCTTGAAATAAAAAAATTGCAAGACTGAACTGTTAAACCAGATTGTTTTTACTTAATCATTCTATGTGTTCAGTTAAATGGTTTAATATCCTAATGCCCATGCAAATATATGTTTTAACGATGAGAAGGAAAAAAAACCCCACATTTTTTAAATAATGACTCTTAAATATATTTAACTATATATGTTTTCTTTACGCTATATTCTTCTTATCTTAATGAGCAAGGATGATCTGTATCAAGTTTTCTTAGTAACATTTACGTGTCAAAGTGACGAGGAAAAGGTCATAATTTTTTTGTCACAGGTCCTGAAAAAGTCATGCAAATTTGATCTGCTGGAAGTGTATGAACCCTGTTGTTACAAAAGCTCCAGTTTCTGAACAGCTAATGCTTGATCACCATGATTCTTTGAATGCATATTCATCATGGAGTGTTTCATCAGATCCTGCAGACTGGTGGTGCCATCTGGATTTTTTATCAATTTTTCATGCATTTTCTTTGGACCTTCAAACATGTGGTTGTTGGTTAACAGGGCACAAATTGTAATAATCAATCTAGAATCTTCTTATTAAATATGCAGGGAGATCTATGAAAAAATCTTGGAAAACCTGAAATTAGGTCTCTGTTACCATATCCCTTAAGCTATAGAGCTTGTAATTACCCTTCATTATAATTAAAAATTTGAAACAAAATCTCCAGTTTCTGAAGAAATCATGCATTTTTCAACATGATTCTTTGCATCCACATTCATCATGAAGCGTTTCATCAGTTCCTGCAGACTGGTGGCACAACCTGGATTTATTCAAATTTTTAAGCATTTTCTTTAAATTTTTATTTTTGAGACCGTCAGAGATGTGGTTGCCTGTTAACAGGGCACAATCATTACCATTTGCACCTAGAATCTTTTAACTTAACATCCAGGGAGGTCCATGAAAAATCTTCTGGGAGACCAGAAATTAGCTCTCTGTTACCCATATCTTCCATGCTGTGCTTCAGTTGAATTGGGATACCACTTAGGCATTCAGATGATAAAATTCCTTTTGTGAATGTCTTCTACTCAGCTGAGCATCATGACCCCTGGGTCACTTGTATTATCATAGATTGTTATTTTAAATAATTTGAATTAATAGAACAACTCTGTTGACCATATCAACTGGTGGTCTGTGTTGACTAGAACAACAGATGTGACAGAATGACCAGATCAGCTAATGGTCTTTGTTGACTAGACCAACAGATATGATAGAATGACCAGATCAGCAGATGGTCTTTGTCAACTAGACCAACAGATGTGACAGAATGACCAGTTCAGCTAATGGTCTTCGTAGACTAGACCAACAGATGTGACAGAATGACCAGTTCAGCTAATGGTCTTTGTAGACTAGACCAACAGATGTGACAGAATGACCAGTTCAGCTAATGGTCTTCGTAGACTAGACCAACAGATGTGACAGAATGACCAGTTCAGCTAATGGTCTTTGTAGACTAGACCAACAGGTGTGACAGAATGACCAGATCAGCTAATGGTCTTCGTAGACTAGACCAACAGGTGTGACAGAATGCCCAGATCAGGCTAATGGTCTTTGTTGACCAGACCAACAGGTGTGACAGAATGACCAGATCAGCTAATGGTCTATGTTGACTAGACCAACAGGTGTGACAGAATGACCAGATCAGCTGGTTGTCTTTGTTGACTGGACCAACAGATGTGACAGAATGACAAGTTCAGGTAATGTTCTCGTAGACTAGACCAACAGGTGTGACAGAATGACCAGATCAGCTAATGGTCTTCCTAGAATAGACCAACAGGTGTGACAGAATGACCAGATCAGCTAATGGTCTATGTAGACTAGACCAACAGGTGTGACAGAATGAGCAGATCAGCTAATGGTCTATGTTGACTAGACTAACAGGTGTGACAGAATGACCAGATCAGGTAATGGTCTTTGTAGACTAGACCAACAAGTGTGACAGAATGACCAGATCAGCTAATGGTCTTTGTAGACTAGACCAACAGGTGTGACAGAATGACCAGATCAGCTGGATGTCTTTGTTGACTGGACCAACAGATGTGACAGAATGACAAGTTCAGGTAATGTTCTTCGTAGACTAGACCAACAGGTGTGACAGAATGACCAGATCAGCTAATGGTCTTCGTAGACTAGACCAACAGGTGTGACTGAATGACCAGATCAGCTAATGGTCTTCGTAGACTAGACCAACAGGTGTGACAGAATGACCAGATCAGCTAATGGTCTTTGTAGACTAGACCAACAGGTGTGACAGAATGACCAGATCAGCTAATGGTCTATGTTGACTAGACCAACAGATGTGACAGAATAACCAGATCAGCTAATGTTCTTCGTTGACTAGACCAACAGGTGTGACAGAATGACAAGATCAGCTAATGGTCTTCGTAGACTAGACCAACAGGTGTGACAGAATGACCAGATCAGGTAATGGTCTTCGTAGACTAGACCAACAGGTGTGACAGAATGACTAGATCAGCTAATGGTCTTCATAGACTAGACCAACAGGTGTGACAGAATGACCAGATAAGCTAATGGTCTCCGTAGACTAGACCAACAGGCGTGACAGAATGACCAGATCAGCTAATGTTCTTTGTAGACTAGACCAAAAGGTGTGACAGAATGACCAGATCAGCTAATGGTCTTTGTAGACTAGACCAAAAGGTGTGACAGAATGACCAGATAAGCTAATGGTCTTTGTTGACCAGACCAACAGGTGTGACAGAATGACCAGATCAGCTAATGGTCTATGTTGACTAGACCAACAGGTGTGACAGAATGACCAGATCAGCTGGTTGTCTTTGTTGACTGGACCAACAGATGTGACAGAATGACCAGATCAGCAGATGGCCTTTGTTGACTTGACCAACAGATGTGACAGAATGACCAGATAGCTAATGGTCTTCATAGACTAGACCAACAGGTGTGACAGAATGACCAGATCAGCTAATGGTCTTTGTAGACTAGACCAAAAGGTGTAACAGAATGACCAGATCAGCTGGTTGTCTTTGTTGACTGGACCAACAGATGTGACAGAATGACCAGATCAGCTGATGGTCTATGTTGACTAGACCAACAGGTGTGACAAAATGACCAGATCAGCAGATGGTCTGTGTTGACAAGACCAACAGATTTGACAGAATGAGCAGATCAGCTAATGGTCTTTGTTGACAAGTCCAACAGGCGTGACAGAATACTAGACCAGCTGGTTTCCTGTTTTGACCAGACCAACAGTTAAGACAGGTTGACCAGGTCTATTTTGACAAGTCTTATCAGTGATTCAGGATGACTAGGTTAAGTTTACAGATGTTCTCCTGTGACAAGCTCAGTATGTGGCTGGATTACTGGAGCAGTGGGTGGTCTGCAGTGACTGGCCCAGCAGCTGAGACAGTCATTAATTAATGCATTATGAGCTGATGGTTTCACTTTGCTTGTTTTTATCCTCACTTTTTTAATATTTTTTCTGGCCTGGGAAATTAGTCACATTCAGCTTCTTCTTCCAATAATGCTGTAGTTTTTTTAAAGTTTAACAAGAGCTAGTACCCAGGGTTCAGACTTATTGAGGTATAATTTTGCATTTTATTTCACATGATTTGACCTGGAACATAGTGGTTAAATGGTCATGTTTCTGGACTTGTGACTATGAGTGTGTATGTTTGTATCCCGTGCAATAAATGTTTCCTTCGCCTTGTCCCCCTGGTCAAGGTCTTAGCCACAAGAGTGAGTCCTTCCCCCCTTTGAGTTAATTAGCAGAGGAAATTGGTGCAGGCTTTTAGTTGTTGCCCACCTATTATGGGTACCAAGATGGATAACTCTCTATTTATATATTAAAAGCAACAAAACTCACACAGCTGAAAGGCCAGGAAGTGAATGAATAAAATAAGGGACTGACATCATAGATAATACCGGGCCTAAATCTGTTACCTGTAAATGGCAGATAAGATTATGAGTCACATTCAGTTCAGTCAGTTTAGCTGATAGATGTCTATAACCGTTTGTATACCTTCCCAGGTGAAAATAGTAAGTATTTACTATATATGAGTAACTCAGTATATCAGATTAGATTAAAAATGTTATACATTAACCAGATCAGCAGATAATATAAATTAACAAGATAAGATAATAATTGAATAATAAAACTGACCTTCTGTAAAAGGTGTTAATACTGGGTAGTTTCCCTGGTGTGTGTGTGTGTGTGTGGTGGGGGGGGGGGGGTGCGGAGGTGGGGGGGGGGGGGTTAGGGTTGAGGAAGGGAGGGCTTTAAGCAAAGTTTTGAACTGCTTTGTGATTTGTTGATATTTAACTGCTTATCAGTCACTTAAATAACAATATCTTTTCTATATTTACCAGAACTGAGGAAATACTCTGCTGTGTATATTGATGCACTTTCATGTAAACCATTTCAACAGATCTGCAGCTTTACTATTTTCAATAGGTTCATTATATTTTATCGAAATGCCTATAGCTCAAATTTTGAAATAAAGTTTGTAGAAACAATTTTCAATTTAAATTTTCTGTTTAATTTGTTGAAACATTCAGATGGTCCCGTAACACATACGGCATGTACTAGCTGAAGGGATGTATTGAATTAAACATGGCGCGCATTATCAACATGGCTGTTATTCATATTAACGAAATGATCATGCGACTTGTGATGAATATTTCAGTCACATGACTGGCGATCTTATCAAGCCCATGCAATCAGTGTATTGGACAAAGGTCATTAAAAAAACATGGCAGCAGTGGAACTACCTGTTGTTTTACAGAGGTAACCAGCCGTCCCTGTGAGCAAGGTCCAGGAGGCGGGTTCGTTAGTGCGATTCGTTAACTTCACGTCAAATTAACCAGTTATAAATGACAGTTGTTTCTGTGTTTAGGCAGGATGTGAACAGTATCTCTGATAGCTGAAACCAAGAGAAAGCCCGATAATTAATCAATCTTATCATTTCCACACTTTGACCATCGTGATAAGCCCACAAGGGAAGCTTGCTGTACAGTAAAGCAAGCAGCTGCAACATCAGTGTTCACAGCCTGACCACCAGCGGATACTGCTGCTTGAGGTTAGGGACGGTTCTGTAATAACTTTCTCAGGATAGTACAAGATTCACAGGTTGGTCCCACTGTGCCTGGTCCAAGTCAGGGAGATCCAAACACCAGTGTTTGGCCGTGTCAGTGTGTGCCTGTCACCTTAATTGCCTCATAGTGGGTCTTGGTAGTGGCAGGCTGGAGTGCAGGATTTAACTGACAATGCTGCCCCTACGCATGGTCGTGAATAGAGTAAGTATCAATGTTTGCCACACTTCCATCACACAAAGTATGGGTATACGGTGATGGTTACATCCTCATGTTAGTCCAGGTCGCTTGAACACATGTACACCCTATCACAGGCGAGGGGGCCACGGTTCACTTGTGTTGAGACCATGTGTTTGTATACAGGACTCACTGGTACCTGTACCCAGCGATATCCAGTACAACAAAGATAAGCTGTCCAAGCTCTCAGCTCCTCCCTGTACAGACTACCCCCTTTCCTTGTAGGGGTCTCGGAATAGTTCCTCCAGAATTAGTGACAGTTGTCTCAGTGTCTCGGGATTTATCATCCTCTGGTCTTTTTACCATCTTTATTTGGTGACCAGCAGTGGGGCTTCGTTTCCATGGCAGCCGTGGATGCTTACGCCCTCAACATGGTTTATTTTCCCAGTTATTTACGGTAGGTGATGACTTCAAATTGATCCTGCCCCTTATGTCATAAAATATAAGGTTACATTACAGTTCATTTTATATTCAATTATTTATTAAAATTATAATCCTTCTTTTCATTCAAATGCTTAAAAGTTGACTCACATCCTCTTGTTACGTGATTCCTAGGAATAATAGAGCATGTTTTCTTCTGTATTTTCTTCTTATTCTATTAGTAAGTACAGAATACTTCACCTTCTAATGTCAGAATTGTGGGTCAATTTTTATTTAAACTTAATTAAAATGAGAGTACATAAGCAGTATAAAATTACAGTGACTTGCTGAATTGTGATCAAAATGATAGATTTTTTTTTTTAATTTTTATTTTTTAATCAATATTAACAAAATAAATGAAATTTATGATTGACAGATTCATATATCAATAAAACTGCATTTTAAAACAGGATGCAAAAGCAGAAAAAGACATTTGCAAATAATCTATTAAACCATTTTAATGTATGAATTCATGATTAAAAAAGGAAATGTATATCATTGGGTATGCAAATATTTGTGATGAATAGTGATGGTGTAAGCACTATTGATTCAAAATCTGTCATTGTCCAACTGCTCACATCATATAGTGATTCCTGATCAGTCAGTTGACAATCACATCACTCATTTGGAAAATAAGTCCTCTACTGTACACCATGTGATATTGAATCAAAGCCTGTCATTTATCAGATCAGGAATGAGAAAATTATTGAATTAATTATGCGTTAGCCAGGGTTTTCAGGCTAAGTGTCTGTGTTGCTTAAAATCTCTCATGGATGCTTCTTGGGGCCCAAGTATCTAATCAGACAAGTGAATTTTTGGCTGTAGATGGACAGAGTCAAAGCTGACTCCAGAAGCAGTCACTGACCATTGCCGACCACCTCAAATTACATACCAGTCTGTTGTGCCAACACTTTGCTGACAACTGACCCTCTCACTTAATAGTAATCAAATAATCATATAATGACCCAATATCTAATCATTATAATGTTGTGATAATGGAGTAAAATCAAAATGTTAAATTAAATAAATGATCCAATTTTACGTAACTCTTAAAAAATTTGTCATGGATCCCTTGTCCTTGGGATGTTATGAATCCCATGTGACTCTTCAAAATTTTGGCCTAAGCATCACACACTTTTCATTACATAAGTGTTGAAATCCCTGATTAAATATAATACAGTCATTTACTTACCTTTTTAACTCAGGAATAAGTTATACTGTTACGCATTCCCATTCTATTATATGAATGGTCAGGAAAATTCAGTTATTGTATCCCCAGACAAAGTCGGGGGATACTATGTTTTCATACTGGTCCCGCCGCCGCCGCCGCATATAAATCTTGTTGGCGCGATAACCCAAAAAATATTTTACGGAACTTTACCAAACTTGGTATATGTATAGATATGGGTGAGAGGACAACGCCTATTTAAAATGAGGTCATGATCTTTACTAGGAGAGTGTCCTTGACCTTGAATAGGTCCAATTTTTGGGAAAATCACACAAATTCTTTAATATCTCAAGAAATCTTGCATGGATTTATCCCAAAATCAAATTGATGGAAGATCATGGATAGGGTTGTCATGTTCCAGAAACTGGTGGCGCCACCTATTGTTCTTTACTTGTTTTCGTGCTGTTTAATACCCCCAAAATTGCCACCTTACAGTACTGTGAGCATTATAAGTCAAAAACTAATGGACAGATTTCTTTTATATTATGAATATACATAGGTATGGGTTATGGGATGATGTTTATTTAAATTGGGGTCATGAGCTTTCCTATGATAGTGGCCTTGACCTTAAATATTGCCATATATGGTGAAAATCACACACCTCTTATGATATCTCCAGTGTTGATAGCCATATGGATTTCAAACATGACTTATGTATGGCCCACCACTAAAGTAAGAACCCTAAAGGTTCTAGGGTCATGAGGTCAAAGGTCAAGGTCACTGGACTGGCATTTTAAAAGATACTGTGGATGCATTTTAAGCCAAACTTTCATCCCAGGTCTTCCATCTTGAATATATAGCTCACTTGCCAATAATGGATGATCCATATAAATTTTGGGGTCACAAGGTCAAAGGTCAAGGCCACAGGAGCTATCTGTCCAAAAATTAGTTTCTGGATGATAATTCCTGCTTTTATTGATGTAATGATTTCAAAATTGACTTATATATGTCCCATTGAAAAAGCAAGACCCAAATTGATTTTGGGGTCATGAGGTCAAAGGTCAAGGTCACAGGACACATCTTTAAAAAGATTGTGGATGCATTTTCAGCCAAACATTTCATCTCAGATCTTTCATCTTGCACATATAGTTCACCTGCCAAGAGAGGAAGACCCCTATCAGTTTTGAGGTCACAAGGTCCAAGGTGAAGGTCACAGGAGCCATCTGTCCAAAAATTAGTTTCTGGATGATAATTCCTTCTTTTATTGATGTATGGATTTCAAACTTGACTTGTATTTGACCCATTAAAAAAGCAAGACTCCAATTGATTTTGGGGTCATGAGGTCAAAGGTCAAGGTCACATGACACATTTTTAAAAAGATTGTGGATGCAATTTTAGCCAAACATTTCATCTCAGATCTTTCATCTTGCACATATAGTTCACCTGCCAAGGGTGGAAGACCCCTATCAATTTTGAGGTCACAAGGTCAAAGGTGAAGGTCACAGGAGCCATCTGTCCAAAAATTAGTTTCTGGATGATAATTCCTGCTTTTATTGATGTATGGATTTTAAACTTGACTTGTATATGTCCCATTGGAAAAGCCAGACCAAAATTGATTTTGGGGTCATGAGGTCAAAGGTCAAGGTCACAGGACACATCTTTAAAAAGTTGTGGATGCATTTTCAGCCAAACATTTCATCTCAGATCTTACATCTTGCACATATAGTTCTCCTGCCAAGAGAGGAAGAACACTATCAATTTTGAGGTCACAAGGTCAAAGGTGAAGGTCACAGGAGCCATCTGTCCAAAAAAATTAGTTTCCGGATGATAATTCCTGCTTTATTGATGTATAGATTTCAAACTTGACTTGCATATGTCCCATTGGAAAAGCAAGACCCAAACTGATTTTGGGGTCATGAGGTCAAAGGTCAAGGTCACAGGACACATCTTTAAAAAGACCAAGGTCCCAGGACCAACATCTTCAACAAGATTGTGGATTGTTAGATGGAAGAAACAATAAATATGCCAAGTGTCGGTATATGCTGCTAAAAATGGGGGTCTATTCTGAAAGGGGGGGGGGGGGGGGCCCTACTATGTCTGGGGAAACTCTGGCACCTGGGGTACCAAGAAATGTCTAGTTAACTCATGGGGATAAAGGTGGTCTTCAGTTTGTGACCAGAACAAAACTCTGAATTTTAGAACTACACAAATTCAAAATGACAAATGTAGATTTTCCATTTCTATAGCTACACAAATAGGTGTCAATTGCTCGTTGAAATATACCCTGATGAGTTGCTTGCTCAGCAATGCATTAGAATGATTTAATTATTGCTTAGTCTATAGATGTATTAATGCAATCACTCCTATGATGTTAGAATTTGGTATGTCCTATTTTTATACACATACAAAGATATATATACTGCATACATAATGCATTCAACATTTGATGATCTGAGTGTATAATCAGTACCATTAAATAAATGGCACTAATCAAATGTGTGTGTTTATTGATTCTGAATATTGATATTATGTTTATTGATACAATTAGTCAAGTGTGATTTAAGTAAAATGGATTTATATTGTCTGTACTTCTGGGTCAATTAACCACTATACTAAATAGATGCAGCCACCCACAGAAAACATTTTCTTTTGTATACTTAAGAAATAATTGAATTCTTTGAGATTTTACATGTACTTAGATATGAGTAAGAAGCCTGTTGAAATTATGGCCGTCACATGCGAGTGATCTGTACCTTTATTTGATGAATGTGATGAAAATTATGCAATTTATACAAAAGAAAATTTCTCAAAAATTGCCTTAGTGATTGTCAGTAAATTTATATATATTATTGTGGAAAGGCTCAATGGATTGTTATGAAATGTGGTGTGCCTATTGATCTCCATTTGCAGTATCCATTGCTTGACATCTATGATGCCATCTGTAATTTCATATTGATTTTAAGCATGTACATGAATAAATTATAAAATCTAATTACATTCATTTGCATTTTGTTTCATTCAGTTAAAGATAAGTTAAAGAGGATACATTACATATTGAAAGATTTATTTATTTCATAACTATTTAGAATCCATTATCATAATTAATGAATAAATCATATTTTAATTATTTAATTGGAAGCTTTTCTTTTATCTTTTATGCATTATGATACAGAAAGTAATAATTCCATTCAGAAGTATGCCATGATAAATTATTTGCAGCATATGAGTCAGACCCTTACTGATTTTGCCAAATTCTTACTTTGCTGTTTCTCTGCTGATTTTAATGCAGCAAATATGACAAGCGAACAGACAACTTATATATTTATGGTCGTCAGTTTGCCGCTAAGAGCCATGTTTCGTTTGGGGATGGGGTGTGTTGGCACGGGTATGCCAAGAATAATAAAACTACAATAAGGTGTATGGGTGAACCCCAGGGGTTTAATAATACTTGAGTTTCCTGCAGGGGGCCCTGTGATAATATAAACCACATTGCGACTAAACTTTTCTAAAGGCTAGTCTATATTTATTTAATTTTTTCCAGCAACAGAGGTAAGAAATGTATTCAGTATTTACCATTAAAGTAAGCTCTTTGAAGGAATAACAAATAAACACAGGGTTTGTTTGAGTGGCAGAAGGTCTCCCTGTGGCAGGTTGTCGTGTAATAATGGCAGGTTTTCACGTAATAATATCTTCATCACAAGGGTTCTTTTCATTATATAGAAGGGGGTTAAGTGCTGAATACTATTGTCAAGAAAAACTTCTTGTTATTCCATAATTATGTTGTCTTAAGATGTAAATGCCTTTGGTCTTGCATAAAAAATCTTAAAAAAATAAATTGCTCCTCCCTGGGACCTAAATTTTTTGGAGTTAAAGGGGCAAGTTTTTCTTTTTAAAAATATGTGAAATAGACATTTTTTCAACCGGAAGGAAGGATGCAGAATTTTCTGCAATCTAGGAACATCAACCGCATTTTGGTGGTAACTATACAGCAACAACATTGGAATAACCTCCTCAGTGGAAAAAATTATTTAATTTAAACATCAGTTTATTCTTTACAACTTTCTTGAAGCTTCTTCTTGAAGTACTGGTCAGTATCATTAAGGTGATGATTGATGCTGTCTGAGACGGGTCGTATTATTTAGGGTCCCTGTGATAACATATCAGAGGTTTGATGGATTTTCATGGAATTCCCTATAATTACTTACAAATAGATTATCTCAACTGAGTTAGATTTTAGGCAAAATCTATGCATATTCAATGAGGTCTGATAACTTACTAGGAATATGATTGATTTTAATTAGCTCAGCTGACTATCAGTCATCTGAGTTATAGTCGTGGTCCATTGTCCATCGTCCCTCTGTCTGTCCTGCCGTCCACCTGTAAGACAGGCACGTTTCGACACCCTTGGACCTATGAATCCGAAATTGGGCATACAGTAAGATGTCCCTATGTTCTCCTAACAAACCCGAAACTGGGTGTCTTTGACTTTGTTTCTTCGAGAAATTTAGGAAAAACAATTCAGGACTGCCTAATATCAGAACCACTCATGTTTTTCTTCATATTTACCATAAATATTCTTGTATATAGTTCCTATGTCCTTCTCAGAAATTAGGTCAGTAATACATAATTAGTAAAAGTAATGGGCCCAAACATAATGCACTTTGTAAAAAATGAGGAAAGATATTTAATCACCAAAGTAAATGTAAAATTTGTAAAATGTAAAAACCGGCTTCTGTGGCTCAGGGGTAGAGCACAGGACTCAAAGCCGGGAGATCGTGGGTTCGAATCTCAGCCGAGGCGGTGAGGTTTTTCATGGTCGGCCCCCACCCAGGGTGAGCGCTCTGCAGCCTTAATGGGAAGGCTGTGCCCCACAGCCGTGTATCACTCACATACGAGTGCGTCTTTGGGGGGGTTCCTCGGTGTTATGACCCAGCAATAGGGATGATCGCACACCCAGGACCCGCAGGTGCGGTAGACACTGGGCCTGGGTGACACCAGGATACAAAATAAAAATGATAGGAAGCGATTGTTACCGCCCTGTTAAGTAGTCCCAAACCGAAATGGAAACTCTGCAGATGTACATACTTAGTTTAAGAATTAGATAAGTGAGCATTAAAAAATGGAGGCAGTTACCTCCACCAAAAAAATCTTAAAAAAAAAATAAAACCAAAAAAAGTAAATATAAAAGCTGGGGGCTTGTTTCAGGGATATAACGTTAATTAATCAAAATTCAATTCCATACCCAAAATTAGATCAGAATCTTGAAAATTTTTTAAGATAATAGCATAAATATAAAATTGGAAGCTTAAATTTTGCCGAATTTTGACCATGGCATGTTTGTTTCTTGTACATTTGATTTAAGTTTTTACTGTAGGTACACATATGGATGTAATCTGTTAACCTTTGAAATTTGATAATTAAAGCTAAAAAATTAGGCTAGTTATTGGAGTTTTTCAGAGGCTCTAATGTATTTACATTTTGAAGAACCAGACCACCCTCTTCTCGTCACTTCAGCCTTGCCTAGGTAACTGTATTAGTGATGCAACACTGGTGGAGCATTCCTGCTGTCACAGATGTAGAAATATTTTTATGTTACCTCCCCTCCCACCCCAAACTCTCCCTCAGCTGACACACCCACCAGATATGTTGCAAAACTTATTGTTATTGTAATTTTCTAATTGGAAAGCTGTTTCTGATCCAATGTACACAGTTTTTGTGAATTTGGAATAAAGTGTTATTTCAGATATTTATTGTTTTGCAAATTGAAAAAAATGTTTTATAAATAATAAATACATCTGTGTACGTAATGTGATGTTGCCTGACCAAATTAACTGTAAGTGTTGAATCTGTTGATGCAATATGCAACACTTGCAGAGCACCCTTCTGTCTAAGGGGTACACTTAGTCTCATGTGCCCTTACCCCCCCCCCCCCCCCTTTGGCCACAATTATACGTATAAAGGACTATTCAGTCCAAAAATATCACCTCATCAGTAGACAAGGCATTAATACACATATACACTTCCTCAGTAATTAAGTTCAATGTACTTATTCCATCTTTAGAGCAGTTAATTCTGAGATTAGTTCTATGTTTAGAGACCTTGGTACCTTTTTTAGGGACTCTTTAAGGTATCAAGATCTACAGTATCACACCACATTCCATATTTATCAAAATGACTTTAAAGATATCTGAGATTATTTCCAAGTACACCAACAGATGTATACTTAGCTCTTTAAAGAACCATTCAGTATTATTCACAACAGCATACAGAGTACAAAAACAATTGATAAACTTACAGTGATTATATCTATCAGGGAAGAAAACCTTTCAATACCATAAACAATACTCCTGTCCAAGTTATATGCAAAATCCCAAAATTTGACACCAGACCTTGTTATAAGATGTATATTGCCTTCATTTTAACTCAGATAAATCACTATGTTATACCCCTCCATAATTAATCAGTATTAATACACTACATCTTACTCCAAATTAACCCTTCATTCAGCTTAATCCATGAAACTTTGACACATATATTACACTTTTTCAGACCCAACTATAGCCATGATGCTTGTAAGTTAATTGATTCAAAATTGTACCACAATGGTGATGCAATTATATCTGTCACAATCTGCTGAGCGCAGTGACCCATGGGTCCCAAACAACAGACAGAAATATTTTCCAATATAGTATCTCACCCGAGTTTAATTCTCACCAACATTTTTCATATTTAATAAGGTCACCAGACGTAATAGTGGTATTGTTGTGATTGATAACTGAGAATTCCCATTCTTCTCCAGAAAAAAAAATCATTTTCTTCCCAGGATAAATGAGAATTCCAGTCTCTCCCAGGGAGATTGAGTATTCCCATTTTTCCATGGAGAGACTGGAATTCAGTTTTGAAATTAAAACCTGGGAAAACAGAGAATTCTCATTTATTCAGGAAGAAACCAAAGTCATTTCATGCAAGCTGTTAACTCTTATTCTTACCATTAAACCATTTTACCATTGATGTTATCTTTAATTAAAGATTAAAAAAAGTTTTTGCTGTCACATGTTTATTCTGTTTATGAAATAAGAGGTATACTATGGCAGGATGGGATATCATATAATCAAATTCCGTTTTTTTTTTTCATTGATTTTTTTGCCACATCATTTTGATATTGGCAAATACAGGTACTTGCCACAGAATAAAAATAGAATTACATTCCATTTGAAAGCTCAGGAATGGTTACACCTGATGCTACAAACAGTGTTTTGATGTGCTGTTTAGGTGTTACGGTAATTCACAAACCTTCCTTACCTACAAAAAGATATCATTTTACAATCAGTTTAGTTCTGGGAAAAAAATGAGAATTTCTGTTGTTTCCCTGAAAACCCCAAATTCCCATTTATCCTGCAAAAAATGAGAATCAAGAGATATTATGAATTGATCTATTTTTCTCAGGAAGAATGAGAATTAATCATTTGTCCTGGAAAGAATGAGAATTCTAATTTTTCCCATGAAAACTGGAATTCTCATTCTTCCCCCAACATATCTTTGAATAATTATTTAGATTGTGTAAAACCAAGCAATTAACTGTTCTTTATTGCCTGTAAACCATTCCATATTTTAAAATTCACTTAGAAATGTATTTTTAACTAATTACTGTTATTTAAGTTTATCAAATGTATAAGCAGGTAATGCATAGGTATATGCATTTTGGTGCTTTACGTTTGCACAAAGAGATTTGTAAAAAAAATCTGGTTATTTTATTATACAATATTCATGTCAGCTATTGCAAAACATGTTGTTTATACCTAATTGTTGATGTGTTCCATTATATAGTTGGACTTTGTTTTATAAAATTTGTGTTGTATGACTGGCTTAAAATTGTTTTTATTTGTGTGTGAACTTCTGTTAATCATTTCTTCTAATGAATTTGTGCAAATTTATGTATCTTTAAATCTTAAATTCCCATGGTATGTTTTAACTTCCTGTTAAAATCTTACTAGTTTTATCCAGTTTATGATATCTTGAGTAAGCTTTTAACTTTTGTTATATTGTTATTTTAGAATTTTCTGTTATAATTCATATGGAATTTCTTATTAAACCAATTTTGTATATCATTTGGCAGCTTTTACCAGTAAGTATTTTTTTCTTATACACAAATTTCCTTTAAACTATTTACTTTTAACTCTTTGTTTTCACTCAGTCTTGTGGACAAGAAAGATAAAACTAATGTCCATGCTTGGCATGTTCTTTGGCTTCTTTAAGTTATAAAATATTTGCATGATGCAATGTTGTAAAAGATCCTGTTTCTCTTTTATTCAGTTTAAATTCCAGAAGGAATTTGATACATAATTTATTTTTGTTTTAATGCTAGTCAGCTGCCATATAATACTGTTTTAGATTAGAAATAAGAAGAGAGTAAAGCTTGTGTGTCCTTATGAAAAAGAGGGTGAAAAGTAACAAATGAAACAAATTAAATGTGTACAAAGGGCATCTATTTAAAAAATTGCAAAGTAATATATGATTTAATATTAAAGCATTAAGTTATTATTTCTGTTGTAACACTTTCATAAAATTTAAATTACATGCATATCTATCTTTTTACATGTCTTAATTATTTGCAAATCCCAGGCAGGAAAGGGAAAGTACACAAAAGAATGTTGTCCAGTGCTATTGTAGTTTTATTTTGCACTTCATTGTTTATGCGCAGGCACTTGATAAAAGATCCCTAAATTTAAAGATTATTATAAGACTTTGGCGTTGTATCTCTCTGACTCAAGCCATGCTGTAGCTAACAGGGAAAATGGTCAGATTTGAACAGAGCCTTGCATTTTATTATGAAGCCTGAAAAAAACCTTTTATGTTATGTTGAGTTGTTCCCTTCTTGAATATGGAAGACCTCAACTCCAGAATATTTATTTGAGCCTCATGGACCTCATATCATTACCTTTAGCTTGATTCACTGGACAGTACCTATTAAAGGAACCATTTGTTTTCTTAAATTATATACATTAATAAAGGTGAAGATATAAGACTCAGACCATGTCAGCCTTTAAGGGGAAGCTAGACTATAATAATTTTATCTTCTCACTGCTTCCTTATTTGGCTTGTGTACTGTGAAACCTGTGTAATAAGACCTTCCATTGGATTAACTTAGAGTGGTCTTAATTTATTAGACTTAATAGACAGGTGGTGTTTAAGACAGGTTTCACTGTATTACATTATATGGACTTAATTTTCATGTACTAATAATATAGGTGTTAATATAACAATACACAGCAGCAACATAAAGGGTTTTATAAGCATGAAAATCTCTGTTCACATGTGTCTGTTTTTATATCTTTTACTCATCACTCTTTAATTATATCATTATTATTTCATGAAGAGTTTAATTTCCCGTTTGTGAATGGTTGTTATGCAGTAAGATTACTATGGCTTTATGATGTCTTGTGTATGGTTTTGCACTTTTTACCATTCACCATTTATGTCATGTCTGTAAAATGATATTTTATACATTTTGTTGGATGATATATTATATACAAATGACATTGAGATTAATGAAAGCATAGGGTTTCAGCACAAATGTTTACATGATTACTGTTTTATAAGGAAATTATATCGGAGACCTTGATTATAAATGACATTGAATGCAGGAAATAATGAACATATGTTTTCTGAAATCCTTAAATAACAGTTATTACTTAACCCTTAGCTGCGTAGATAAATTTAAATTTCAGACAATTTTTGATAGTCTTTATAATTAATTTATAAATATATTTAATAAATAACAGTTAATTTCTTGCTCAGTTTTCATTGTGTCATTACTTATGTAAAATTGTTCAACATTTACCACTCTTTATAATTACATTACAGTTATTTTATTACTCAGTTATCATTGTTTCCTTACCAAGTGTTAAACTTTAACCACTCTGTATAATTACATTACAGTTAATTTCATGCTCATTTACCATTGTTTCATTACCAAATGTTCAACATTTACTGCTATTTATAATTACATTACAGTTAATTTCAAGCTAAGTTACCATTGTGTCATTACCAAATTTTCAACATTTAGTGCTCTTTATGAATACAATACAGTTATTTTATTACTCAGTTATCATTATGTCATAAACAAATGTTCAACATATACCACATTTAACAATTACATTACAGTTAATCTTTTACTCAGTTATCATTATTTCCTTACCAAATGTTCAACATTTACCACTCTTTATAATTACATTTCTGTTGATTTCATGCTTATTTACCATTGTGTCATTTTTAAATGTTCATCTTTTACTGCTCTTTATAATTACATTACCGTTAATTTCATGCTCAGTTACCCGTACAATTGTGTTATTACCAAATTTTCAACACTTACCTCAGAGACTGTAGCTCTTGGTTAATGGAATTCTGTAGAACTGAAAATTTATATGCAAACATGAGTCTCAAATGGGCCTGAGAGGGCCTCTTAACAGTGAAATCGTTTAAATTATTGTTACGTTCATATTTACTTTGCATCAGTTGAATTTTATTAAGTATGATCTCACTTGTATAATCTTGTAGTTGATATACATGGGGTAGTTTTTACTTAAGTTATTAATCATTGATCTGGTTTTATAAGGATCCTGTAAAGGAAACATTGTGCAGTTAAAGTTGCACCAAAAGTCTACACACCAAGTGTTTACGGCCAGCTATATCTCCCGGTACAAGTCTGTACCATCCCCCTGTCTTTGTTGCCACTATTAGTCAATGACCAGCGAGGTCCGTGTGATTTGCTGGAGTACAACTTGGGTCTTCCTGGTGGTTTCTGACTCTTTTATGGTCTCAGTTGGACTTTTTATTGGTCACACCCATGATGTCGTTTTGTCGTCAGGATTCCTGTGGTCGTTATTGGATTTCATTTCCTGATCTCATTGTGTTTCATGAAAGATTTAGTTAAACAGTCATTTAGACTCCAGTACCTTTGATGTCTCTCTTTAGGAACAGGTTATAACCAACTATAATAGTTCTAATAAATATTATACATGTACAATAATATGCTAATAATATATACTTATAATGACAATAGTTATGATTATGGTTGTAATGATAATTATTTGCATAGATGTATATTACTCTAGAAATGACTAATCTTTACTGGTGCCCTTCTGTTTCCCTTTTCAGTGAAAAACCACTTATTACTATAATAATAATTATAAAAGTTAATAATAAAAATAACACTTATAATTATATAAATAATAATTATATTAAGTTAATAATAATTATAGCATCTATAAATTTTTTTACCAGATTTACAGGATAATTTTTAGAAAGTCGTATCTTTGCCTGTTTAATTTTATTGTTCATTGAGGACCCATGATAATAATATTTGTAATGTTAATTATAAATCATAATTATGATAATAATTGCTAGCAATTTAAGTGGTAGATTAACATATTATCTATATATAGATTACTATTATTTTATAACAATACCATGAAATGCCTTCTGTTCTGTTTGTCATTCCTCATGTTATCTTGGTTGATTCCAGGTGATATTTCAGGGAAAATGCTCCATTATTTGTAATTTGTAGGTTTATAGTTTGTTTGAATATTGCTGCATTAGATTATCCTCTGTGCATCAGTCCTGTTTTCTTCTATGTTCTGGTCATTAATATATGAATGCTTCCTTATCTGCTGGCATCATCTGTCAAATTACAGTAACAAGGACAGGTCAGATGTCTAGATTTCCCACTTTCAACAAATTACACTGCTATTCACCTTTGAACAAATCAAACATCTTCCTACAGCTGAAGAATATTAAACCTTGAGATAATTTATTTATTTGAGTTCAAGAAATAGCAGGTTCCTTTCTTTTGGAAAGCTGAAGTTCTCAGTATGAGATTGGTTTGATCCTATATCCACTTCTAGCTTGATTGTCTTATGGTTACTTTCAAACATTTACCACAAGTAATAAATTAGTTGTAACACCTCTGTCATAGAATCTTTATTAAAGGTGCATTAAGGCTTTTTTATAAAAATTTAATTTCATCTAATACTTACATTTGTATTATATTTTATATAATATATTTATGTATAATTAAAACAAACACAATGTTATATAATGTAAAGGTTGCTTATATTTGGTGAGATTGAATATAAGTACAAGAACAATATTGGTAGCAAGATGTGCATAGTTCTTATATTAAATGGTTGATAATTTATACAAAGATTATCATAAAATATAAATACTTATAATTTAATAGCAGTGAATCATTTGCCTACTTTTCAACTATTTTTACAAAAATGGGATTAGATATCTTAACAAAAACTTATGAACTATATTATGGTCATTCATTTAACATTACATTATAATGATAGTATTTGGATGAAATATCTAAAACAAATCCTTGGATCAATTATCTAAAATAAATGTAATCACCACCAGTGTTTGCAGTACTTAAGGGTAATTAAATGTTTATAACAGACTTTTACCTGATTTATGTATGTATGTATGTTGTGACATCATATTTTGGTAGTTGGTGCATCGGAAAGTATAGTAGAATACCATTGTTCGGCACCCCAAGGAATAATTACTAAAACAGACCAGAACATTGGTAAGGTTTCTTTTTGTTTGCTGTCCAGTTAAATGCACAGCTGTTGAACCTGACATGCTGTTTTTCCATTCAAGCTGATGAGTTCTGCCTGAGGGTAGATATGTCATTTGGATATTGCGTTTCCATTATTAGCTCAATAAGCTGAGAGAAGCCAAAACTAGCATCCAATAGGTTGCCCGACTCAACTCAGCAGCCTTTGACATGTAAATCATATACTTCATTAACTTACAGGAAAAATTTGCATGAAATTTTATTAGAATTATGTGTGTAAATAATTGAGAATATGTAAGAAATCTAATGATAGGTTAAATTTATTGTGAAAAATTTAATTTATTTATGAATATAGAAATTATATGCATGAGAACACATGATTTTATAAGAAAAGGGGAATTATGAAGGAAAAGCTGAAATGTATGAGAAAATACAAATTGTGGGGGGAAAAAATTATTTATGAACAAGAATAAGAAGTGGAAATTATTTTTTAAAAATAGAATTATATGAGAAAATGTAAGAAATAGAATGAAAAATGGAATTGTATAAGAAAATGGAAATCATATATGAAAAATGGGAACTTTATAAGAAAGTACAAGAGAATAAAGACATATTAAAAATTAAAAATTCCAATGAAATGGAAAAATGCCAAACAAATATTTCTTAATAATATAACTCTTTTTTAAGATTTTATTTTTTACATACATGGCCTATGTCAACTGTATACACAAATTTAAGTGTACTACAGATATATAAAATTAAAGGACAGTTATGCATAAAAGTAAACACAAAAAAATACTGATATTTGATAAATCCAGCATTTTGGATTTGTTTTCCAGGATTTTATTTGGCAAAAATAGTAGTCAGGAACTGTATTTTAAACACAAGTCTTTACAAGCTGAGGCATTTTAAGGGTCTTATCATTATTACATTGCAGGAATTTTATATTTTTAGCCAGGAACAAACAGCTTTGTACAAGAAGTGAGTAGTTAGTTGGAACTGAACACACAAACGTTAAGTAAAAATGGGGGCAGTGAAAAGTTCACTTGTATCGCAGGAGATTAGAAAGGTGAAGGGGGAGAGAAGGGAGAGAGGTGTTTATTGATATAAGGGTGCATAGTTCCTTACACTCAATGGTACAGGAGAACCGTCTTCCAAACTGGGTCGTGGTTCCATCCGTCTGTACCTCTCACCGCAAAGAGCTTCACTTTACATCTTCCTCTCACTTCTAATGGGAATATCCCATAATGCAATATAGGTTGAATCAGCAAATATGGACTATATCTAACACTTTTTTTTTTTTGCCAGTTTAGCAGGTACTAGTTTCATGATTGTTATATAGAAAATATAGCTGTTTACTTAAAGTTAAACATGAAGTCTTAGGGTTTGACAACTATATAATAAAAGTTGTCAAAGTTGTTAATATAAATATTACTCACAATAAGAATGAAAGTATGTATATGAAATATGTGAAATTTTTTTTATAGAAATATTGATTATATGTGGTCACTGTTATTGATCATTTGCTAAATGTATTGCAGGATACATGTTTAAGAGTAAATCATCTTGAGAATTGAAGAGTTTTGCCAGTACTTAAAACACACAGTATCCATATTGCTGAGGACTCAAAAGAAAGATCAGCTCAGAAGTAGGAGCTATTATACTGGTTGGCTTTTTGTTTGCGGTGTTTTCAAATTTGCGATGTTATGGAAAAAGTAATTACAGTGGAATAAATACGTTTATGAATAAGATGCCTACCACAGGTGAACATTTATATGGTACAGCCTCATCAACTGACATCTTATGCAAGTTACCTGTTTCTTTGATGCTGCAGATTAATAATTTAAATAATAACAATAGATTTTTATTAGCTGTAAATCAAAGACTTATATGATAGATAATATCAGACATTTATTTTATCTACCAGTAATAAAGGAGGAATTCCAACTCATTAGGTCCCCTTGGGTTTTTGTCAGACAACTATATATAATTATGAATATTAGTGTACACTGAATATAGTGTTAATTATTGTATGGTGAAATCATGAACTAGAAAACCTCATTAAATATTAGAAAAGTGAAATCACGAAAAATTTAACCTCACAAATATGAAATCATATGATTTTGAAAGCAGGAGTTGAACCTCCTTGGTTAATTCACCACTGAAGCCGGTCTCAAAGACAGAAAAATAATGGATCAACTGAGTCTTAGGGATTTATTATTTAGCCTAGTCTTATCCACTAATGGTACTCAATAAAATTTGGCCAGATATTTTAAATCATCAAAAAAATTTCAGGAATTAAGCTGCCTGAACAAATGAGTCATGGGCTAATAACTGCAGTGAAATGAGAAACCATGTACAAATTGTTTCAGAAATGCAGTAAAGTTTGTATCTGGAAAAAGTTTGCTTTTCATGACATTTCAAGCCTATTGCTTTTATCAATATTATTATTCATATGCACAAAGATCCAAAAAGCTAATTGGTTCTTGATATCATAAATATTCTAAAAATGAAAGAACCTATGTGTACTTGATGACTCCTGGCTAAAAGACAGAAGAATCCAGGAAACTGTAAATTTAATATAATAATATGTTCTTTTCATGAAGTTTTTCATTCCATAAATTCTCATTTAGTTGACCATCACACTTTCTGGTTTTGCTAATTTTAGTAGATTTATCTTCAAATTTCAATGTGTACCCCTGGTTGAACAAACTCAAACAATCCTGATGGCAGGTTATTAATTATTCTATTACTCTCTCCATTAAAAAACCTAAATCCAGCAAGCTTGATAATAGCATATTGTCCTTTTTATGTATTTATAATCTTCAAACTTCTTCAGTTTACAGTAATCATAAGATTGTCAACAGGCTTTACTGTTTGCTCTCTACTTGAAAAGAAAAAAAAAATGTTAAGGAAAATACCAGGTTAGAAAAAAATTATGAATTCATTCTGTTGATAAATAGTAATGAATCAAAATATGCTGCTTTCAGCAAGGACGTAAACATGTTTTTTCATGGCAGATGGAAAATAATTATTTTTGCAGAAGAGTACCAGTCTCTTCACTTCCTGTGCCAGGATCTACCAAGTATTTTTATCACCGGAGCTCACACAGGGTGACGATATAGTGACCTTGGTATTCCCTCTTAGTCCTCAACCCTTTTTTTTATTGTATAGGTACAAGGGTTGTAGATAGTTTGTAACAAACATGACAGCGTATTGGGGGTATTTTGTGATAGGGTGTACCATTCTACACCCCACTCAGGATGCTCCCAATCTATTGCCTAACACCAGGCCCCAGAGGCCAAGATCGCGTAGCTGCAGTGTACTGTACTGGTCTTTGTTTTCTTATGTATTGTTTATGGTAGTACTGATGTTTTTTATGTTACACTCATGTTGAAGGCGACAGTCCCATTCTTATGAAATGTCTGGTTTTAAGAGTAAAACACTAAACTTTGTTTGGTAGTACAGCAGGGATAGGTGTGAAACGGAACATTCTAGTTTACACTCTGTATAGATATTTTATCACTTTTCTCTTTTAGCCAGTTTTATCCCAGAATTTGGCTCATTAGCATGTTTTATCCTCAAAGTGATAAGGCACAAAAATTTGATGATTTACTTACAGGTAATTAATAGACCTTTTCCACCACACTAGTGACATCTGTTGGCCATGATTGACATTAACAGTTCGGGTCCAATTTATCCACAAAAAAAGAGACTAATTGCTGTATCTCAAATTTTGAAAGCAAAAGAATCCTGCTCACCACCAGTTATGTCACAATTGAACGGTCTCCTTGTGAGTGATGTCACAATGGAATAGTTTATTTGGGAATGATGTCATAATTAATGGTCTGCTAATATGAGATTTCACTATTCTACCCTCTTAAAGAAGAGTTATTAACTAAAATACAAAGAATGTTACTGTATATTAAAAAAAATTAAAGACTGAAAAACAGTATGGGTGAAGCTAGTAATTTTGAGCTTTTCTAATAAGTAAAACCAAAAGAAAAACACAGAAAATTCAGATCTAAAGTAAAATATGGGGGGGGGGAGATACAGACACAATTATCAAATAATGGCACCTGTGTTCCAGTCAGAAGACAACTGGTTATAAAATGAATATTAACAAAAAGACAAAGAAATTATCCTATATTAAAAAATTGAAGACTGAAAAAACATCATTGTTTTGCTTTAAAAAGCAGTATGGGTGAAGCTAATAATTTTGAGCTTTTCTAATAAGTAAAACCAAAAGAAAAACAGAAAATTCGGATCTAAAGTAAAATATGGGGGGGGGGGGGGTACAGACTAAATGATCAAATAATAGCACCTGTGTTCCAGTCACAAGACAACTGGTCATAAAATGAATATTAACAAAAAGACAAAGAAATTATCCTATATTAAAAAATTGAAGACTGAAAAAACATCATTGTTTTGGTTTAAAAAGCAGTACGGTTGAAATGAAAAAAATAAATTTGATTTATTTTAAGTCATATTATCTTAATGACGAGATATATCCTGAATATCATCTGCCAACTGAATTAATACAAATGAAATATCACCATAAAATAAAGTTTACAGGAGTTATTTATTATGCAAAAACTTGGTTTTAATATTGTAATCATGTTAACGACTTCATTGAGAAAACTGTGTCAACAAAAATCAGCAATTATATTTCTCTCAGTATGAAACAAAATGATTCCCTATGTATTTTTAATGACAATTTTTTTTTAACAAAGGACATTTTACAAGGCAAAAACACAATTAAGTATTGCATTTACCTATAACAGTTAAACAAATGACTTTGCAAAAACTGTGTATATATTTTGACTATATATTTTAGTAAATTTAGTCAATGTATAAAATATTCAAAAGTTTTAAATACAACCAATAACTGCCAATAGATTTAGAGAAATTAATGAATATTCTAGGTAACTTAAAGCTTTAAATGCTGGATACAAAAAGTGCAGTTAAAGAAAAGATAAAATATAGTATAATTGCTTTGATCTTCCTGATTGTAATTTGTATATAAGAGCATTTTCTTTGACTTCTGATACAACCAGCCCTTTGCATTTTGTCCATGGACATTATGTGACAACATTTATGCATAAGTAGAGATAGTCCTTGACAAGTTTGATGAGCCGTAATCAGGGTACACTACTTATAAGGTAGTAGTGGCATTAACAGATCAGCATGTCATTAGTGTAAAGATTACCATGTGTTACAGACAATGTACACTCGACCAGGCACTTGTTCTAACTTATCCAACATTACAACAAGGCCAAGACGACCAGTCAAGTGGGCCTAATTTGCATGAACAGATAACTTGAGAAGTGATTAAAGCCACCATACCCAGGGTTGGGCCTGTGTTATGAGAATGCCAAGTTAACTTGTCAAGCTATGTACAAGTGCCTACCATTAATTTGTGTGAAATTAGGCCTGGGTGGCTGGCACATGCTTTGAATACTGATAGAGATATTTGAGGTTTTTATGATCTTAGCCCGGGCAGGCCACTGGCAGTGTTTTGCGTTACAGTGAGTGATCTAGGGAGGAAGCTCAAGCTTTGCTGGAGCAGGTATCTAAATACTGCTGGCTGGGGCTGCTGAAAAAGCCCAACAACTTTTGCAGTTCGCGGCCATATGCAAGAAGCTTACTGTGACTGAGGCCCCTGCATTAATCGGGCGTCTTTAAATCAGTGCTCAGAGTGGGTATACCCCCCTGTTATGTTTCACAGGGGCAGCCCGTGCCAAGACGTGCTAGCCTATGGATTATGTTATACTGTGTACTAGTGTGATCTCCAGTCAGCCCGGCAAAGTCAAGCTAAACAACCAAGTAAGAAGCTGGGAGCATGTATCCAAGATGGCCGCCACCGGACCCTGTGGTTGATCTTGCACCTCAGCAGTGCGAGGGCTGGTCAGTTGTCTCAGGGAGGCAGCCCTGTCACTGGCAGTCCAGTTCCGCAGCCTGTTTATACCATCCCACCCAAAACCCATTGTCAAGGTAAACGTGTTATCATATTCTGGTGATAAACTCATTGTAGAAAAGTTAGGGCATTCAGTGCTGAAGCCAAGGATGAAGAGCTGCTGCGATGCTGGAGCATGGTACTGCTAGCTGCCAGCAGGAGATGGCCATCGTCATTAGACCAGCCTTTGTTAGAGATCATATATTCTGTAACTGCCTTGAGACTGGTACTGCAGCCCTGCTACAGTCTGATATAGGTTCACCTGCTGTGTTTTGCAGTCCTTAAACTCACTTACAAAGCACATACACTCTGTGGCCTTTTCACCAGACCTGATAACTTCCGTTTGTAAGTCCATTGTTTTTGGTTCATTCAGCATTTTGTTGACAAGGTCACCCAGTCAAAAGTGATGTATATGTTTGGGGGGGGGGATGTTAGTAATGGTCCCAGTTTATACACAGTGGTCCTAAAAGAGTGTTGTTTGTGTTGGCTGTGCTGTAAACATGAATCATTTTAATCAGCTGTAGTATTCAGCTCATACCAAACACTGGTATACTTGAAAATGTTATTGCTTAACACCCTACCCTTGCAGTACACAGTAGGAACATACCCTTTCCTAGTATCTTCATTCAGGTGACCCACTTGATTTTGAGATATTGCTTAATTTTCAAATTTCATTAGGGTGTAAACAATATCTTTAACTTGTTCCCTCTGATCTCCTTTCACCTTCCCACCCCCCCCATTCAACCATTTCTACCCCCTTTACTATTCATGATATACCCCCTCCCCCCTCCCATGTCCTCTTCTCAATCCCACATGTGAATGTGAGTACATACTACCCCACCCCCTGCACAGGAATGGTTCAGATGACTGAATTCCCCTCACCCCTTTAATAACAATCTGGACAATGACACTCCACCTCCTTGCCCCCCCCCCCCCCCAACCCCACTTCACCTTACTTCCTAGGACAAAAATATTCCTACCCATCCTGCAACAAGTGTAATGGATAAAAAAAATTGCATTTTGTACGAAATATTCATAATTACAATATAAACCTTCAGCAAAATTTAAATTCAGTGAAATATGATTTCAATAATTTTCATAAGGCTTTTTATATGTATTAGGCAAATGTCTCACAAAATGAATTATGCTTCAGTTCATCTACTCTAGTAGATGCTTGCAAACAAATACATTAGTATTTGTTATTTGGATAAACCATTCATGGTCTTTGAATTTACTGGATGCCTGAGATTTTATCCCCAAACATGTTTGTCTCATTGAATCTATCCATCCCTTCATTCATTCATTCATTCATTCATTCGTTCATTCATTCAGAGGAAGAAAGTATATTGGTCCAGGAGTGTTTATATAAATTATAATCAAAACTGATGTTTCCTGTTTTGTAAATATGTTATTATCTTTTATTGAATTTTATCAATATTAAAAATAAAGTTAGTGAGATGGTAAAGTATCACACATGGCAATGCAGACCAGGCTTTAAATTACTTCCATGAAATTGGCATCTAAAACTGAAAAATACATCGCCAGAATATACTGTTTGCATTTAGTTTGATTTGAAAAATTTCATGTACCTTGGCCTTGAGTCACTTAGTCCAGATATGTATATTGTTCAAGGTCTTAGGTATTCAGTATTCAGAAGTAAATATTGTTTTATATGGGCCTTTTTATTCCTAGGTTCACTGTGGATTGTGCTGATTCTGTTCTCTTTATTTCCTTGGATTTCTCTGTATTTTAGATTCCCAGGTAAGTTCAGGATTTATACAAGTGACTCATTCACTGTTGCACTTCAGTGACCTTACAAGTGACCTTTAGCCTCTGCTGTTGCACCCCAGTGACCCTACAAAAATAAACTCTGAAGAATTAGTTAAATCTCTGTAGCCATTGACACAAAAACACAGATGTTGAATTTACCACTGTTCCTGAGCTAGTACACAGAGTACCACAGCTAGGAGCTGCCTGGTGTCAACGGCAGATTGATGGTTACCATGGCAACAGTAATGATATCCAGAAGGGAGGACATATCAGGGGGGGAGGGGTAGAGGCATCGCGGCCATTCATGCTTGCAGCACATGTCAGTTGCTGATTCAGCACTGGCCAGCAGTGCCAGCATCAGCCATCCCGGCCAGACCTTGAGAGTAGGTGATGCTGCACTGATGAAACTGATGACTGTTCCAGCTTGTCAAGTGCTGAAGCCATTAAGAGCATAGATTAATATCTACCAGCACTGCATGGCATCTGGATGCTGCCTTGAAAAGCAATACATCAAACAATGCACCTTATCTCTTCCTCTGCTTCTTCATCTTCAGTCTCATCCTCTCTGTTGATGGACAGTCAGTTATCTTTAGTTCAGCCAAAGAAACACTGGATCTTATCTCTAGCTTGTTAGTGCAAGGCTTGTAAAAAGGAACAATACAGAATAGGGATAGTTGGCAGGGTTTAAGATCAGAAGAAATGTATCACTAGCCCAGTTGACTAAAATAGCCAAACAGTCACTAGTCCTCATGGTTGTTTTAATGTGAAGCCCTAGTTTGTATTTCCAAATCTCTGCAAAATCCAGCTCTCTGTCGTTTTAGATGTTTAAAGATAAGCTAAATTTCAAAACTTAAATGGACACATGCGGTTAGACAGTGTAGTTCTCATGAATATTCATGATTTGTATTAATGCTATTTACCTTATCTAATGACTATATTAGTCAAAGTCATATTCAGAATAATTCAATGGTCGAATTTGCCTCACTTCTTTTTAGTTAATTGAAAATTAATATTAAACCATGTTATACATAGGAGTGTATATGCAAAATTTTCATAAAATGTTCATTTGACATATTTTTTAACCCTGTTATACTCATAACTAAGAATTGACAGCTTGTAAGTGAAACATGTCTAACTCTGTTGGAATATGGGGCCAGTGCCCCATGGAGCTGAAATGTGATAGGTTGACCTGTCCACATCTATTATCTTCTATACAGAAGCCAAATGGTTCCCACTAACATCCAGTGTATAAAAAAAACTGAAGCCTTGCACTCGCTGTTACCGTCATTGTCTCTGCCTGCTCAGAATCAGTGATGAGTAGCTGATGGTAGACATGTGTAGATAAAGTTAGGACAAAGTAATTTTGACAAATATTACCTTCCTTGTGGCTAATTGGTTCCTTTTTTGATAGCTCCATGATTCAGTGAATCAGTGTTATTCTGGTGTGTATAGCATATATTAACGAGGAGACTTGTGGGAGAATTTTGAATAATACATGAAGAGCCTGTTGTGTTCATAGATCTAGGACAAAATGTTACATGACAAAATGCCACAGGACAAAATATCAATAAAAAATTCCATGGATCATAGTGCTTGTTTACAAAATACCACAGGGCAATAAATGTTATATAACAAACTGTCAGTTTACATAATCCTGTAGAGTTTGGTGCCTTTGGAGAATATACCACAGAGCTAAACATTATATGACAAAATTTCCATGTTTTTAATGATGTTAATAATGGTACAGGGCAAAATGTCACACAACAAAATGTCCATGAATAAAATCCCATACAACATAATGCCAGTGCAGGAAATGCCATAGAGCAAATTTTCACTTTACAAATTGTCTATTAACGAAATGCCAATAGATCTGAATGCCCATGGACAAAATTCCTCTGAGCAAAAGATGTCACACAACAAAATGTCAATGGACAAAATGCCACAGAACATGATGCCTATGGACAAAAGTTCCACAGAGGAAAAGGTCACACGACAAAACATTCATTGACTAAATTTCACTGGACATAATGTCATTTGACAAAATTCCATAATATATGAAGCTCATTAACAATTACCACAGGGCAAAATTGTTTGGGACCAAACATCCATGTAAAAATGCCTAAGGCCAACTCGCCCATAGAAAAATACCAGAGGAGTCAGGACACACTGTTCATAGATAAATCATGATTTTGTTGCCTGACGTTTTGTTCAAATGCTAAAGGTGTCACTGTAGCTTTTGTGGTTCTAATCTCTTTAGCTGTTTCCTTGCAAAAGATGTTGTAACCTGGTCTTGTCATTTCAATGGAAAGGCACAGGAATGATGCAAAATGATGGATGTGGGGATCAGCTTTGCAGGTGATCCTTGATTTATTGATATTTACACTGCAAGCTATAAAACAGGGAAAAGGAAGCATACTAAGGGCTAAAAATTCCAGGCTGACAGCTAACCCATGGTTTGATTAATTAGCCATTGTTTTCTGTGAAAGACCACAAGAAAGAGAGGAGCTAGCTAGCAATTCAGGGTGTCATTCTCTTGGAGGAGAAGTATCCAGCTTTTTACCATGATTATGTGTATTTTAGTAGCATGTGGTTTCTCCTAAAACATCTGTCAGATGTCCTGATTGGTCCTGGGGCAGCAGCATCAGTGTGCCAACAACACTTTGTTTTCAAATACAAATGTTACCCTTCCCGATGTACAGAATGCCAGAAATACCTCACGCGGTCTGTCAATCAGACCGGGTTAGAAACCAATCTGTAGCAGCGCACTGCCTCAGCTGCCTGCTGTAATTGAAAATGGGAATTCTTCCAGCATGTGCAGTAGCCACAGCCTTAGCAGCAGGATATCATCAGCCCCCTACCCCCTTCTGGCTTGTAAGTTTACATTGGGAACCATAACGTCCATGCCAGGCTGGTTTTGATACAGTTTATTACATAATCCTATCCTCCTGTGTTTATTTATACAGTTTGCTGTACCATAAAGATCCCAAATGATACACCATTTTTGTACCATAAAGATACTGAGTGATACACCATGTTTATACAGTAAAGATGCTAAGTGATACACCAGTTTTGTACCATAAATTATTGAAGAGTTTTTGTACCATAAATATCCAAGAATTATTCACCATCTTTATTTTATATCCTCAACAGGACAGTTTTTAACAATCATACAGCCAAAGAAGATAAAAAATATGGTCATTATATTTTAAGCTTCAGGACTCTATGGTCCAGTATTTGAAATATTACTCAAAATTTGGGTAGGAATAATATTTGAAAAAGGAATAATGGCAGGAAATTTAAATTCAAGATTTGTATATTCACGAAAAAGATTTTGAAAATGATATAAACACACATTCCATTAATTTCAAAATAGTACATAGAAGGTTACTCTCAGACCTGACCCTGTGTCACATGTGAAAAAGTATGAATTTTTTTTACTGTATGTGATAGGCTATGTGTTTGATAGTTTCCCAGAGGGAGGATATGTATTTTTGTTTGACCATTCTTTTAGAAGGTTCACATATCTCTCATTCACTTACAAGTCTTTGGGTCATATAAATAAATAACTTTTTTGATGATTTAAAACTTAGTTTCAGATAATACTTTAGTTCACAACTGACCTATTCACCACAGCCCATATGCTCCGCCCATTTAACCTAGTTATTATAATGAGCCCCTAAAATGCTCCTACACAGAAGGTCTTCAATTTCAATTGTTGCAACACCTATTTATAAGACAATAATGATGTCACAAAGGTCAATGACGCTTGATGTCATATTGACTGACGTCATCAACTGGAATCGCTGTTCTCCATTGTTGAATATATCACAGTCATTGTGAACTGTCTTGCCATATTTTGGATTATTTGTCTCATACAAATTCTGTGCCAGGTAAGATATTATTATTCACTTGGTAATCTGAGGAAGGACCTTTAGCCTAGAACTTTTTATACTGTCTCCTTTGTATAAAAAAAATCCTGAAAACATGCCAACATGGGTACTGGTAAAGACTTCATGTGTTCTGTTTGGCAGAGCTTGGCCAAATTATGTAAATTTTGTGCTTGTCAGTTGATTGCCGGTTTACAATGCCACCAGTCACCTGATAGGTTGCTATTAAGTTCAGTGCTTATGATTATTTATTAAATGAATATGTGATTAAGGTCATATAAAGGTTCATGGATAGGTCATTCTACTTCACATATTGAAGTTTTACTCTTCTGCATTCCATTTAGAGCTCTTCATCGACTTTTCAGAGTTTATTCTCTGAAACTCAAATATTGTCACTGTTTGACACTAGGTGGATAAGGGTCTATAGGCCAAATGTGAGTTGCAAAAATTTATATTTGACATCCTTTTGGATTCATTTGGTCTTGTGTTAGGGTGTTATGGTTTCTCCCATGGGTTTCCAACAGTAAATGTAGCCTGACTTTATTATATTCTTTAGAATATTTTTGAAACCTGACAACCAATCAAGTTTTGAAATGCATTCCTTAGTGCAAGTGACACATGGCATTGACGTATTATCAACTAGATTAGGATGTAGTGAAAAACAGTTTAATGCACATTTATTTAATATAATAATAAGCAGGGGTAATAAGAGCTAAAATATGTGTAAAATACTTTTGTATCTTTAATATTTTATGTAGTTCTTTAGTGATATATAGATCTGTATCAGTGTGTTAATGAATTGACTTTTTCCCTACAATTGATATAACATTCAAACCATCAGAACGTATTGCTATATAAGATTTTTCAAAGATGAGGTTTTACTGTGTGTGGAAAACAAGTGAAAAAGGTTAAAGCATGTCATGAAAAAAAAATGTGTCAGGAACTAAAAATGTATTTAAGTATGTTTTTAATATGATAGAAACTCCATTTTTACTGAAATTAAACATAAACAAAGGAAACATGGTTCTGTAGACATGCAGTTTAGGATTTATACTTTTTTAGGCATGGGTTTCAACCCTAAATCCCATTTGGTTATATATAAACAGTTTATGGATAAATAAATTTTTTTAGGTGATTTTACTGACATTTTAAACTGGAATTCACAGTAAATTAGCTTTTTATGAAGGGCAGTTAGAGAAAATTCAAGAAAATACTACTTTTTAACCTCCCATTGTCATATCTTTGAAGATTTATAAAAACATCCAGAATTTTTTCTATGATAGATATGCCTTTTAATTGCACATCAGATTTATGATTGGTGCCTGATTCAGTTTAGTGACTGTGTACTAAAATTTATCTCTCAATATATGCTGCATTGATACAGTTCTTAATATACTGAACATGCTATGTTGTCTTTATACAAAAATCTGTATTAAAAACATATGCATTTGCATGGGGGATATATTGATTTTAAAAATTCCACTGAGAATTTATCTGTTTTTACAAAAGGTAATGTCCTTGAATCAGGATATCTAATTTCAGACAGAATTTCAACAAGATATGTAATAGGGTCTTTGGTTTGTAATAGGAGATTCTTCAATCAAAAATCTATCCCACCATGATATTGTCATTATTTACTAAATATGTCAGCTAAGGTAACTAACTTCCCGCAGGAATACAAGTGGTAAAATGCTGAGGCCTTTGGTTTTCCTTCCTGCCCTGTCAGGAATCAGGGACACAGAATAATGAGAAAGCATGGGTACAACAATTCAACGAACGTAGCGGAGCGGGCCCAGGTGCTGGAATGCTGAAAAAACGGGAAACGCTCAGTACCGGTAGGTCAACGTGCCATCCCTCACAGGTTATTAAAGACCTCACAGGACTGGTGGCAGAAACGGGCTACCGAAAAACTGGTGTTTTTTATCAGGGTTTTATAATACGGACTAGAGCAGCTGTGGAGATCAGTTGCGTACCTCTGATCCAGCTGATCAAGCTCTGCTGCGAGGGCCAGGTAAATATACAAACCATCTATCTGTTCCTCCACTAACCCCACTGACAAAGTTCATAAAATTTGTACATTTGTTGCACTTGCTACCTTGGCCCTGCTTTGATGCCACAGGTAGAACAATGCTCCGCTGCCAAGTCTCAGTAGGTCAAGTTCAAAGGGCAGGGGAACCAATGCTCAGCTGACCCTGTTCCAGGCATTGCTATTATTTTGTCTGCATATGCGTCATGCTAGAAGGGGTTTTAAATTGCAGCCCACTCATGTTCAGAGTGAGATGTAAATAATAAGAAATTTTATATTAAAGCTCAGGTTATCAGTTCCATTTGACATTGCTGCTTGCTGCTCAGAAACCTCAAGTTATCAGGTCCAGATGACTTTGCTACTCGCTGCTCAGTTGGTCAGTTACTCAGGATATCATTGTTAATCATTCAGGATATCAGATGCTCATTGGTAAGCTAAGTGGTAGGACCAGTAAATATTTGCCCATTATATGACTTGTCATTTGCTCAGGACATTGCACCATACAGCTCAACTGAGCAGTTGCATATGACATAGTTACTCATTGCACAACTGACTAGTTGACAGTGGATAGGTCAGTTGCTGCTTAATGCTCAAATTATCAGTCCTTCAGCACATTATCTTTCAGTGCTCAGTGAACCATTGTCTTCAGATATGACTGCCCCATGTTCAAACTACCTTTTGCCTTGGAAAATTTACTCACTGTCAAGTTTTAAAAGACTGGTCCACTGCTACTCACTGCCCAACAGTCTGACATTATTTGTAGATGACTGTGGTGATGTTTGATCTGAAGGCATGGATAAAGAAGTTCATGCTACATTCCAACTATAGTTATTGCTTTTTCTTTTGGAAACATTATTCAGGAATATTCTGCACAATTTTAAAAAATAATTTCCCAGGGGAACTCTAACAACAGTTATAAAATTGATAAAATATGTTGATCAAGGTGCCATACATTATTCCTCATTTAACTTTAGTTTATTTTACTTAAGCTTACTTAAGCTAATTATTACTTATAGGAATAAACAAATATTTATTAGCTGTCCATTGGCAGCACAGTCAGTTGGCAACACCTTTGGTTTGTTAAGCTTGATTAAATGTGAATAGTTGTGACCCTGCAAGTGGAGCATATAGTCATTGGCATGTTGTTGAAGTTTACACTTAATTGAAATATAAGTAGGTAACTAGAGTCTGACCAGGTTATATGTTTGAAAGAATCAGTGATGCAGGGGTGATAGATGAACCCTGGAAGAACTTCCAGACCTAGGTGATTAGGCAGGGGCCATTGCTTTGATTATGGCATGAGCCATCCTGACCACCTGTTGCTGTGAAGGGTACAACATTACCCTTACCCTACAAACTGGCCATGAATGGTTGTTAACTTGAACACTTGGCCATGAGAAGAGAAATGATATTCAACTTTCCAGGGGTTTATCTGGCTTGTATTAATTTATAAAATGACCATGCTCTGTATGAAATAACACATGCAGACATTACAGATACATCTACAGGTTGCCGTGGAATAAGTCAATTCTGATAATCATTGGAATTTATATTTATAAAATGAACTTCAAAATCTCCCAGAGTGTTTATTCATGTGAAAGAAGTGCATTTTTTTTGCTGTTCACCTGTCATCCATCATGTGTCGTCTCATTTCCATTTTTATAAACATCTTTCTGATGTTATATTCTTTTGCCAGTCTGTCTCTTTATTCTTCTTCTTTCTCATCTTTGTATCTCTTCTTCATAAACCCAAGTCCGCTTGTTTTAAAGGTGCTGTATGTTTCTCATGCTACAGAATGATAAAGGATGCAGATGGTTGTGTAAGTATTTCAGGGCAGCAGCATCATAACATGCAGGGTTTGAGTTTTAAGTTGCAGTTCAAAACCGGCTTCTGTGGCTCAGGGGTAAAGCACAGGACTCAAAGCCGGGAGGTAGTGAGTTCAAATCTCAGCTGAGATGGTGAGATTTTGCAAGGTTGGCCCCCACCCAGGGTATTAGCACTCAGCAGCCTTAATGGGAAGGCTGGGCCCCACAGCCAAGGTTCATTCACAAATGACTGTGTCTTTGGGAGGGGGTGTTCCTCGATGTTATGACCCAGCGAAAAATCTTTAAGAAAAAAAGATGCAGTTCCATTGATTGTATTGCTGAATACATATTGCTGCGTGCATCTCTGTTTTATTTGTCATTTTCTGTAACTTTTTTATATCCTGTCTTTAGCTTTGTCATTTTCTTGGCCTTATGGTTCCCCCAGGATCTAAATATTAATGATTATTCTAATTATGCAAAGATTAACTCAACTGTCCATTCTTCCTGCTATATCTGCATTAAATTGCACTCGGTTACCTGGTTCAGTATAGGATGCCAGCTTAACATATAGGATGTTCATGCTTTTCCATTATAAATATAAATCATAGTTATAATGAATATAGCACTTCAGTAACATAAATTCAGTCTGCTGCATGGAGTACAGGGATCTGCATACATGCAGCCACCTCAGAAATACATAAAACAGGCCTGCTAGCTGCAGTAACCTGGTGTTATACTCTCAGTATATATAGGTGAATGGTGAAGGTTCTCCTCTAGGTAGTTCAAGGGTACAGCTATAGATCTTGCCAACTTCATATTATTGTCATTTTTTTTGTAACATGCTGCAAACCAGCAGCATCCACATGAATATGCATGACCTGTATACTTATAAACATATAAAGTTCCTGGCTTATAAACATGTAAAATTCCTGACTGACTTTGACAATACTGAAATACTGTTATTATTTTTATATTAAATTCAGTTTGACAAAGGTAATGTTTTCACCTATGCACATCTGATCTCTCTGATGTTTTATCTGTTAGTAAGCATCTGTGTTTGTTTTGTCAGGGTTTCTCATGAACAGCCTGGTATGCATGACCATTTGTTCTTTCATCAGCACATCACCAAACTTTGTCTGTGGATGACAACTTGATCAAGTTTTGACTGATTAATTTAAATAATTTCAAACCTTGCATAAATGCAACCCATCAAAAAAGAATTACCTTGTCAGCTGTGAGGTCAGAAGATCAGGCTCTCAAAAAGTTATTTACATTTTGGTTTTCTGAGAAGCATCTCATGTTTGGATTAATTCAGGTCAAAGTTCACATTTATTTGACTCATAACTTAATTGGTTTTGAGGTTGAAAGGTCATGTGTCACAGGTCAAATTAATTCACTTATAGGTTTCCTAATGGATATATGGATATAGTATTTGAAAGAGTTGCCATAGATACTAAAAATACATGGGCTATTGATCCATGCAGTATGAAAAAGTACTGCCATGAATACTAAACATGGGCTTCTATATGAATATGCATGATTCTTATACTCATGAATATTAATATGTTGTATCTGGTTCACAGGAGGAGGGTGGATATAGACAGTGATAAGTTTTCACATGGCATTAGAGTGGGACAGAGATTGTTTAAGTGTGACCTGTGTCCTTAATTTGACTAGTTACACTCATAATCACAAAAAAAATCTAGTCTTATTAGAGTGGGACAGAGATTGTTTAAGTGTGACCTGTGTCCTTAATTTGACTAGTTACACTCATAATCACAAAAAAATCTAGTCCTATTAGAGTGGGACAGAGATTGTTTAAGTGTGACCTGTGCCCTAAGTTTTACTAGTTACACTCATAATCACAAAAAAATCTAGTCTGAAGGGTATCGGTGCTAATGCTTAATAGACTTGAGGATTTTATATGATAAGAAGGATGGTAATTGGTTATTTTTAGCTAGAAGATGTTTACTTTCTTAAGCAATATTTACAAACTATTGGTATAAACTTTGCCTGTTCCTGAGAAAAGTATAATCTTATACACATAATCTGAAAAGCTTTTCATACATTTGCATTGAAAATTATGCATTTGAAAATGATAGGCTGAGTGGTATTTAACTCAGCCCTTGTACACAGTAAGAACATATATAAGGTAAAGTTAATCTAGACTTGTTTACCAAGATTGGTGGGTTTTATTACCAAGGATTTTATTACACAAGAAATTTCCTTGTAAGACATCAACAGTTACTCAGGTTTAATTAACAGCCAGTAAATTAACAGGTAACCATTAGGTGTCACCTTATAATTCACACAGCATTTTGAGGTGGTGACTGGCAATAATCGGGAGTATGTGTACAGTAGGTTATGATTGACCTTGAAGAGATAACAGATCTACTGAAGGGCTAGTATATAGGGCAGTTGTGACACCCAAGGATACTTCATAACAGAACGGACAATCAGTCGGGGATTATCGCTGCCTTATTTGGGTTATGACTTAGGTGTAGCAGATTTTATATACTGCACTGTTTTTGTCACGTAAAATATCTCACAACAGATTTTGTATACTGTATTTTTTTGTATACAGTTATTTTAATAATCGTTTACTGTGGTTTGATAAAATACTTTCAAAACTGATTAACTCAGGACTATATATTTTAATTGTTGTGTATACTGTATATATTATTATTTGAAAATAGAACTTTAATAATGCAACAAATAATGGATGCATTCAATTGCAGATTCGTTTGATTTTTATTTTTTCACAAATACGACCCCATTGGATTTTGACTGAGCATGCCAGTTCACCATTCTCCAGTGGCCTGCTTTGCTCACAGTGAAACAAATAAACAGAGGAAGAGCTACATTGTTCTTTGCTTGCTAAAATTAACTAACATCCATTGTGATGAAATATTATTCTAATAGAGGTTGTTTACTCGTGGACCATTTTACTCAACCGTTAAACTGTGTACGCAGGACAGTATGATTAGGATCCTGGCGAAGGGATCCATGTAGGCTTCAACTACAGCTCTATAGTTTTCTTTATTTTTCTCTTGACTGAGAGATCAGAGTCTGTGTCTGTCTTGAATTCTATCTGTTAAGACAAACATCAGGTTTAACTCAGCACTTAGGTTTGGGACTGTCTTAATTTGAATATTTTGGTCCTTTTTGCTCAGATGATCAGTTTCAAATACCTTAACTTTATTGTGCACTTGAGCTAAAAAGATAATCCATCTGTCTGCCCCTCACACTTTTAAGTGCTGTCTTGTTTAAAATATCATTTATTCTTATGTGTGGTATAGCTCTAAAGATCCTACTCTTTAATCTGGATGCTTGGTTTATGAAATTTCTTGACTGTTTGATACAGTGAAACCTGTGTTATGAGACCATTCATGGGACTAGCCACAAGTGGTCTTAATTCACAAGTGGTCTTATAAGACAGGTCAGTTATAATCAAAGAGAATGCTTTCAGTTCACATAGGGTTGTCTTTATAGACAGGTTGTCTATCCCTCAGGTTCCTCTATAAAAATTATGACCTCAGGGACCTGTTGATTATTCCAATTTCTGTTTCATGTATTTATATAAAACTTACATATATTTGCAGATGTTTTCCTGATGATACTATGTCCCAGGGCTCGTACAACAATGATCGCCCAGCAGACGCCAATACTGTGAAGACATCAGCCATACCGACACAACCCTCAACATGCACAGGCCCAGGCCCCATCACATATCAGAACACACATGCCACAGGCCTGAACCCTAACGCCGGATACATTAGTGGGTAAGTCACTGATTACAGATTTAGTTTCTCAGGACACTATTTCTGTTGAACTCACTGAAGTCAATATATCCATATTGTGTCAAAGTCCTGAGGTTATGGCTCTTTAAAAAGATTATTTATCAATGTTTTAATTATTTTAAATTTCTTATTTCATATCATTATATAAAGATTTAATTATTATTAAAATTTTCTGGCAGCCCTCAAACTTTGATTTATTAGAGTACATTACATTTGTTCGAGAAAGTGAGGAAAATCTTGGTATATCTAGAAATTATAACAGGACTTCTAATGACACCTATATATTCCAATGAAAATATTGTCTCCAGTTTTTTCCTATATTTTCCAGCTTTTAGACCATAATTTCCTAAATTTTCCTAAAGTTTTTCACTGCACAGCTGTGTTCTGATTTAATTGTTATAATTGGATAATGATTGTTATAAAGACCTGTTTTTATTTAAATCATTCACCTCTGTTGTAGAACAGTAGATGTAAGAGTTGTAGTCATACAAATACAGCCGTACAAACCAAGTAAAAGATGTAAGAGTTGTAGTCATACAAATACAGCCGTACAAACCAAGTAAAGAGATGTAAGAGTTGTAGTCATACAAATACAGCCGTACAAACCAAGTAAAGAGATGTAAGAGTTATAGTCATACAAATACAGCCATACAAACCAAGAAAACAGATGTAAGAGTTGTAGTCATACAAATACAGCTGTACAAACCAAGTAAACTGATGTAAGAGTTGTAGTCATACAAATACGGCAGTACAAACCAAGTAAACTGATGTAAGAGTAGTAGTCATACAAATACAGCGGTACAAACCAAGTAAACTGATGTAAGAGTTGTAGTCATACAAATACAGCCGTACAAACCAAGTAAAGAGATGTAAGAGTTATAGTCATACAAATACAGCCATACAAACTAAGTAAACAGATGTAGGAGTTGTAGTCATACAAATACAGCCGTACAAACCAAAGAAACAGATGTAAGAGTTGTAGTCATACAAATACAGCTGTACAAACCAAGTAAACTGATGTAAGAGTTGTAGTCATACAAATACAGCTGTACAAACCAAGTAAAGAGATGTAAGAGTTGTAGTCATACAAATACAGCCGTACAAACCAAGTAAAGAGATGTAAGAGTTATAGTCATACAAATACAGCCATACAAACTAAGTAAACAGATGTAGGAGTTGTAGTCATACAAATACAGCCGTACAAACCAAAGAAACAGATGTAAGAGTTGTAGTCATACAAATACAGCCGTACAAACCAAGTAAACAGATGTAAGAGTTGTAGTCATACAAATACAGCTGTACAAACCAAGTAAAGAGATGTAAGAGTTATAGTCATACAAATACAGCCGTACAAACCAAGTAAAGAGATGTAAGAGTTATAGTCATACAAATACAGCCATACAAACTAAGTAAACAGATGTAGGAGTTGTAGTCATACAAATACAGCCGTACAAACCAAAGAAACAGATGTAAGAGTTGTAGTCATACAAATACAGCCGTACAAACCAAGTAAACTGATGTAAGAGTTGTAGTCATACAAATACAGCTGTACAAACCAAGTAAAGAGATGTAAGAGTTGTAGTCATACAAATACAGCCGTACAAACCAAGTAAAGAGATGTAAGAGTTATAGTCATACAAATACAGCCGTACAAACCCAGTAAACTGATGTAAGAGTTGTAGTCATACAAATACAGCCGTACAAACCAAGTAAACAGATGTAAGAGTTGTAGTCATACAAATACAGCCGTACAAACCAAGTAAACTGATGTAAGAGTTGTAGTCATACAAATACGGCAGTACAAACCAAGTAAACTGATGTAAGAGTTGTAGTCATACAAATACAGCCGTACAAACCAAGTAAACTGATGTAAGAGTTGTAGTCATACAAATACCTCAGTACAAACCAAGTAAACTGATGTAAGAGTTGTAGTCATACAAGAACAGCAGTACAAACCAAGTAAACAGAGCTGTAGACACTATTTGTAGAATTATTGGTGACAGGATATAACTGTAAAAAAACACACATTTGTGCAATGGAACCTATATTCGTCCTATATTTTTGGCTAAAATTTACTATATTTTCCTATATATTTATCTCAAGTGCTCCTATGAAATTCCTATATTTCTCTAAGAGCAGAATCAGAGCCTTGTTATGAATACAGTAGCATCTTTCCAGGTGAACCAACCGTGACAGACCACCCTGTTACCACAACCACTGTTTTTGCCTCAGTTAAACACAGATCACATTAAAAGTGTCTGACACAGTCACCATTGCTTACATATGCTTCTTTTTGTGGTCCCAATTGTGGTCATGTTACTGGGTAAAATTTTTTATGGTTTTTGCCCAGAAAGATATTACTCAAAATTTGTCTGTGAAGTATTAGCAGATTTGGCCACAAAAAAGACCCACTATAAGCTTGACATGTTTATAAACTGTCCATGAGTGTTACCAGATGTTTTAGAGAACCAGTGTACATCTTTGATGCACAGTCACCAGTATACATCTGTATACATTCATGTTTGTGGGTAGTAGCAAAGTTCTGGCAGGTGCATTGCTACTACGAAAGTGTATAGCTCATGCACACTGTTTCAGCTTGTTCTTGTAATCACAGGTATATATTTTTATCTATGGTAACCTCTTATTTTGGGACCACCCCAGTGGAACAACCACCCAGCCACTAAGACCAATGGAATATAGTTCCAGCAACATGATTCATTGATATAAAAAATTGGTTATCGTGAATATTGAATACTTTAAAATACTAATAGGTTCCAGAAATAAATAATAAGTAATTTAGGAAAATGCAGGAGATCTTACTGATTTCATTGGGTTATTGATAATACTTGTATATTAGCTTTTGTGTTGTTGTCATTGAAGCTGTTTCCATATGCATGTACTTGTGTATATGCTTAAAAATCACTCATATGATTTTATAACTGTGGTGTTTCCATGTGCCCATCAGCATATATGCATGTGTATGTGTGTGGAAATTACTACAGGACAGATTTTTACGCAAAGGGTTTGTTTGAACTCATAGATTGCCTGTAAAATTACATCACTTCAGCATCTGTATTGGCAAGAACTGCCAGATCAACTGTACTGTTTTATGCCTCTACTGGTTCAGTCATATACACATATACATCCACACAGAAGCATAGCAATTATTTCATGCATATACACATATATATGTGCTCATCGAAATACAGCTAAAGACTTTTTATACGTTATAGCCAGTAAGACTCCCTTTGAATGGTCTTCTAGTATGTTATTGCCACTAAGATTCACATGAACATATCTGTGTTATTATTAATAAGAAGTTTATTTTACTTCAGACCTTTACCAGACAGTCCACCAGATTCAGGTTCCGAACCTTATTCACCGCCAGAAGGAAACCAAGGTGAGGATGGAGGAGTCACGTGCATAAATTAGTTTAAAAAATCATGATGTTTCAGAAAATCTTCAAAAAGTCAGAAACGTCATAAAATTTGTGTGACAGTTTGAAACATGATTGTTGAGTTAAAATGTAAAACATATAAAATGACATGCATAATAAGGAAATTAGAACCAGATGAACAATATACAGCATAACGTATCAGATGAAATTCTTTTATTTTTATTTGTTAAGAAAATGATAACATCAGTCCATGCCTAAAATTAAAAAATGGGATATAAGAATCTCCGGAGGATCAATTTAATTTGTCACCAAATGAGCCAAATTGACCAGTGACTTTGTGGTGAAAGAAAAGAATTGATATTTCAGATATTCACTGACACATGCCTTTTGGCATCATACATGTATCTTATGTACCTTTGTTACATTTGACTCTTCACAATAAAATAAAGTTTATCTGTTTATTCTTTCTTCAGACATGAAAAACAGTGCACTCAGCAGCAGCAGTGGTATCGGCAGCAGTTTGTCAGCCACAAACGTGCCAAGCATATCAGCTCAGGTGTTTATGATGACCCCGAACGCGCCGCCGTCCACTCATGCCCCAGCCCAGCCTCCCCCGCCCCCCATCACGTCCGCCCCGGGGCCATCCCCACACGCACACAAAATCTATCAGCAGCCACCTCAGCCGTATGGGGCCGGTGAGCCCCCGAAGCTCAATCACCCACCAGTGATGTCATCACAAGCCCCCGCATCGTTATTGTCACATCCACAAATACTCCCAACACAGTTCACAAGGTGAGACTTTTATATGTTTGTATACTTAATAAAGAAGTAATAATACTGTAGTTAGTTAAATATTTGTGTTGGTTTCAAATTTGTTATTTTTGAATTTCAACAAAATTACAAAAATTGAAACTGTTGGAAAATGTGCCTTGCATTAAATATAGATAGCTCCCATGTTACATGCAAAACATAATCTTCACTGGAACTGATGGTTCTTGTGATTACACCTCTGTGGTGCTTATGTTTTGTTATCTTTCACCAGTATGATGTGATACTAAGTCAGTATAATATCAGTATTGTCAGATTTCCCTGTACGATAAGTTGACAAAAGCTGGTTGTCAAGTGGAAAGCGTGTGTGTGTATCATATCGTGTATTGTAGTATCACGATACGTATTGCCTCATGAGATAATGTATCATTACACCCATAGTAATTTTGTCCCTATCTACTGAGGTGTCTGTTGTGTATCATCTGCTCTGTGTATGTTGTAGTATGAACAACACTGCGAACCATACCAACAAGAAGAGGAAATACTCCGACTCGCCACAGAATACTGTCACGCCAGGGATAATGGGCAGCATGGGCCCCATGTTCCCGATAAAACAGGAACCGTCTGATGTCAATGGTATGTTGTCTTGTCATTATGACACGAGTGATATGTCAGCTCAGCTCAATGTCAGTGGTGTGTCAGCTCATTGGAATAATGTTGATGGTATGTCTGCTCATTATGATGTTAGTGGTGTGTCAGCTCATCTTAATGATGTCAGTGGTGTGTCAGCTCAATATCGTGATGTCAGTCATGTGTTTGCTCATCATGAAATCAGTGGTGTGTCCACTCACAATGTCAGTGGTGTGTCAGTTCATAATAATGGTGTCAGTTGCTGTCATTTCATAAAGGTATTGATAATATGTAAGTCCATTGTAATTAAGTCAATGATGTGTCATCTCACAAAAAATATAGTGGTGGTGTGTCATAATGATGAAAATGGTATGTTATCTTAATGAATAATATCAGTACAAATAATATCAGAATGAAGTCATTGTGGTGTCTTCTTATCATACTAGTAAAATGTAAGGAGTTGCAGAAAAAATATTTATGAAGGTTTACTATTTTTACTATTATGTTCATGTATACTTATACAGTTTAGTAGAACCAGAGCAGCTAATCATGTTACTGTGAATGTTCCAGGCATGTTGCCAGATTGCAGTGAGGACGATTATTCTTACGGCCTTCCAGGTGACTCCAGTTCCATGTTCATGGACGGAGCGTACCAAGTTATTAAGTGGCAGGCGTACCAGCCCACAAAGTGGACCACGCTATATGATGAAAATATGAAAGAACTGTGAGTATAATCAACAAATTCAGTTCTCATTGTTTTGTGCTACAGAACAGATAAAGATTACCTGAATACACATGGCTGATGGCAACATGGTAACAGGGATGTAATCTTTTAGAGTAACATATGTATATATGTATGTTTCTCTTATCTCTCCATTCCTGTTACCTCCCATTCATTTTCTCTCTCTCTCTTTCTGTTCTCTCTCTTTCTTTCTCTCTCTCTTGCTCTCTCTTTCTCTCTCGCAAATAGATCTCTTGATCTCTCTCCCTAAATTTAAATCTCTTCTGAATTTTTCCAGGAATGTGTAGGGACAACCCAACCTGAGACATTTGATTTGTCAGTTTAATTGGTGCATTCCAGATTTAGTAAATTAATATAAAGTAACATTTTAATCTTCCTGATGAATGCCTTGCCTTGTTTTGCACCTACCCCTTCAGATGAATTACTGTCATAATCTTATTAATATTCATATTTTGTCATTTAATCTTATAAATATTCATAATTTTACAATCATAATCTTAAGAATAGTCATTATTTTGAATCATAACCTTTTGTATATTCATTATTTGTAATCATAATCTTATGAATATTCATAATTTGTAATCAAAATCTTATGAATATTCATAATTTGTAATCATAATCTTATGAATATTAATAATTTGTAACTATAATATTGATATCTTATTCTGATCCTTTTCAGGCCAGCACCCAGTTACAGAGTAGACGCAGACAAAGGTTTCACATTCTCAGTCCCAGACGATGCGTTTGTCTGTCAGAAAAAGAATCACTTCCAAGTGACGGTACACATAGGTGTACCGGGGCAGTCCAAATACGTCAAATCTCCTGATGGCGTCAAGCCCATTGACAGCTTCTACCTGCATTTCCATGGCATAAAGGTAAGTTCAACTACCCAAGATGGTTTATTAAAAGGACTAGAGAGTACAGAGAGAGCACATACCTCTGCCAAAACCTGGATCCACATCCAGATTTATCCAAACTTTAACCACATTTTATTCATACCTTCCCAGCTCCATGATGTACTTTCCACAAATCATCTTGAGATATTAAGTGGGCAGTCAGGGGTTACACACTACCTCTCATAAATACCAGCAATTTTATAATCTGATCTGTACTACTGATACTTAACACTATTGCTATTTTATAATACAAAAAAAAAGATAAAAAATAAACTAAAATTGTATCACTCTCAGAAAATCACCCAGAGCTATTGTACTTGGAATCTTTGTATCCACTGAACTAATCAGCTTAAATCTTGGACACCTGAGATACACACACATCCACAGAAGGATAAACATTTAACCCAACTTCCTGTTGCTGAGTGGTAATAAATATGAATAGGAAGTGAAATGTGCATGGAATAACATATCTGAACAGTGTAATGGTTAAAGCAGTAATGGAAACATCAAATGTGAGGTGACTCCTGCCCTCTTGTGGCAAAATGATAAACTATTTTGCTGGAGCTTTTAAAAAGTGTGTATGGTGTGATTTGTAAATATATATTGTTTAACATCATAGTTTGACTCAAAGCAATAGCCTGAGTTGATAATTGAAATAATCACAGTTTTTCTTAAGTAATAAAAATGTTCCAAGTCCAGAGATGTATGACCCTTTTCATTTCACTTGAAAATACAAAATCACCTGTCAGTAATGCAAATGGACATATCTTAATTTAGTCTTTGATTTGAATTCCCCTTCCATAATGCCTGTACCAGTATGGCTTGTAATAATCTACATATGTTGATTATCACATTCCTTGGAACTTGTAATTTTCAAAGGGTGCTTGTGCTGGGCCAGGTTTTACAGAGAGGGCTCTCTTGTGAGTATGGGCAGTTGTGTTATTCTGATGAAAGTGTTTGCCACACAGGAGAACAGTCTTTAAATTTTAATATTAATCCACAGCATGTTACTTTTTTTACCACCAGATGGAGTCACCTACTCAGGTTATTAAGGTGGAACAGAGTCAGTCTGACCGCAGCAAAAGGCCGTTCAACCCTGTCAAGTAAGTATGCATTCAGCACTTAATATTCTCACCTGTTAATCAACAGAACAAATGTACACTGGATGACTTCTTTAGATGTCTGCTGGTATGATGGTAGATTTGTGTTTTCTTGACATGAGAAAGAATTCATGCATCACATCAATACTTAATTCATTATTGCATCATGATTTGTAAAGATTGTTAATTCACTGATTGTTTATGATTGGATAAAATGTGTGGCAGTGTTTACATAAATATATCAGGACAAAATAAATAGCTGAGGTTTAATTGGACAAATATGTGCAAGTGTTCTTTGAACTAGATCAGGAGTTATGATTGATTGAGATATGTGATAGGGGTCATACACTGAATAAAACCTTATTTACTTCAGAATTAGGGTTTGTGACAATATCTGATGTGCCAGTTTTTTTAAATAAATCAGGAGTTAATTAACTGTTTAAATGTGAGTAATTTAAATAAATGTTGCACTCAGAACTGTTAGGACTGAATTGACTACTGTAATAAGATTAAATAAATTTTAATGATTACAAAGATGAATCTGCAGTAAATTCAGTGCTCAATAATGACTGGTTCAGATATGACATTAAACACAAAATTCATCATAAGCATTGAATTCACTGATAAAGTGTTATTTTTTTTTTTCAAATAAAAAAAATGATCAGCTGTGAATTATTTGCTGAGTTTTGATTGGTTAATATTTTTATGATTTTCTTCAGAGTGGATTTACCACCAGATCAGGTGACAAAGGTCACGGTGGGAAGGTTACACTTCAGTGAAACCACCACGAATAACATGAGGAAAAAAGGCAAGCCCAATCCCGACCAGCGCTACTTCTTGTTAGTGGTGGCGCTACAGGTCCATAGTGGCGATGATCAATTCCTTGTGGCAGCTCACGTGTCAGAGAGGATTATTGTTAGGGTAAGACAGCTTTAAGGGAGTGTCTACAAAATCAAAGCCTGTCCTTTGTTACCTTTTAAAAGAGATTTTTTAATGTTTTCTGGAAAAACTTCTTTAATGCTTGATCCAAGAGTAAGAACATATTATTGTCCTTATTTATCTTCAAAATGTAATTTATGTTTCTTCACAGATATACTTAGTAATTGGTGAGACTGAGGTAAATGCTGGTTCACTGTTTATTTATTTTGTTTATTGGAAAATGTTTCACTATTCTTTCACTAGTTACAGCCCAGATGTGCAAAAGCGTGGCCTTCTAAACCATTATCATTCATGGCACTGTAATACAATAGAAGAATATTATTTTTCATAATCTTAATACATTTAGTGAAATCATACTTGTATCCATATGTAATGAGGTCAATTCTTAGCCACCATAATAGCAAATTTTGACAGTCTAGCTCACTTATATGGTTCCTATACCAGGAGTTAATTGATTTTGCAGGCGTCAAATCCTGGCCAGTTTGAAAGTGACATGGACATTCTATGGCAAAAGGGGCACACACCAGAGAGTGTCTATCATGCTGTAAGTTCATAGGGCTTAGTCTCAACACTGTATTTAATCTTCATGCACTATACTTAATTTTCAGACAATATACTTAATAATCATACTGGCTGTCTGCTTACTTTTAACACAGTGATGCTGCAAGTACAGTGCTTAATCTCAAAACTGTACTAAATATTTATGGAGTGTACTTAGGTTTCAACCGGTATACTTAATCTTCACACAGTATACTTAGTCATCATATTCACTCTTTACTTACTCTTAACACAGTAATGCTCTGAGTATAAAGTGCTTAATCTCGATACTGTACTTAATCTGCATGCAGTGTACTTAAGTTTCAAGCAGTGTACTTAATCTTCACACAGAATACTTAATAATCACACTCATTGTTTACTTACACTTAAAAAAGTGTATTTGAATTTGAAACAGTGTACTTGATTTTCAAGCAGTGCGCTTAATCTTTGGACTACTCATTCTACAGACAGTAAACCTAATCTTTATTTAGTGTATTTAATCTTTGAACAATGTATTTAATCTTACTTGGTAGCCTTGTTTTTCATTTAATCAGGGTCGAGTTGGGATCAACACAGATCGTCCTGATGAAGCGTTAACGATACATGGCAACATCCGACTGACGGGTCATTTAGTGCAGCAGTCAGATGAACGAGCCAAACAAAACTTCCAGGAGGTGAGGACAGTACTTCAAAATAAAGGGCAGGTTCTTAGTGTGAGATCTAATGTCAAAAGTAGAAATCAAGAGTTTAAAGAAATTTAAAATCCAGAAAATAAACTTAAAATCTTACAAGTCATGTAATTTCAGAAAGGATAAACAGACAAGAACATGGATTTTGGGTGTTAAATATCCTAACAGTTTTAATAAGTCATAAATGTCCATTCTTCATAAATACTTAAAGACTGGATGCACAACATTTCTTGCTGTTGGACCAACAGAATAAAAGTTTTCCCTTGTAGTAGTCACTGACCATTGCTGATTACCTCAAAAACACCAGTCCATTGTGTAAACACTGTGCTGACAGCTTTCCATCATATTTTACTCTAGTCAAATAATCATGCAGTGACACAATATCCAATCATATATTGATACAAAAATGAGTTAAATAAAAAAAGATTAAATTTTACATAATTTTTAAAAAATTGACACTGATCAACATTCATTGAGATGCTTCAAATTCTCATGTGTTTTGCCAAAATTTTTGTTGGAGCGTCCCGGATTCTTCAGATTTTCATCCTATTGAAAGGCTTGAGGCTAATAATATGATGTATTTTCTCTTATCATAGCTGGATCCTAAAGAACAGCTGAAGAATGTATCACAACTAAAAGTGTACAAGTATGAGTACAACAAAGAGTACGCCAATCAGGCAGGGATATCTGATGATGAACTGGAAGACACGGGAGTTATCGCACAAGAAGTTCGGCAGGTTATCCCAGATGCTGTAAAAGAAGCAGGGGACTTTGAGCTGGCTGATGGAAATGCAATCACCAACTTCCTTGTGGTCAATAAGGTAAGAAAAACATGGATTGGTATGTAAATTAATAAGTTAAAAACAACCTATTCACAATATTTAACAGATTAGGTATGTTGTATATACATGTAAAAAACAGTGTTTTCCCCTTAAAATTTTATGGTAGCTGTCATCCACTTTGTTAGGATTCTTTATTATTAAGTTTTCTGCATATCTATTTTTTTAGTCATTTTAACTTTAAATGTAATATTTGTCTCTAAAATTTGTTTTGAATCATCTTAATGCATCTTACTGTGTACAGTGCCTTAGAGCTATTGTATTTCAATGCAGTAAATTTGGCACTTTAATATACTTAGATAACAACAATAATAATAATAAAGGAAATCTTAATGTGTTTTAGGACCGAATATACATGGAGAATGTTGGTGCTGTGAAAGAGTTGTGTAAGTTGACAGATAATTTAGAAAATCGCATCGACGAGCTGGAGAAGATGAACCGCAAGTTACGCAAGGTGAAGCGTATCGACAGTACAAAGTCCACAGCCAGCATGAGATCGCAAGCATCAAGTTGCGGCTCAGTCCGGTGAGTTCATGACTGCTCATGTCTAATGACAGATTGGATGACAGTTGGATCACAGATCAGTTCTATAATGAAGGTTGTCCCTTATATCAGTGAATGGTCCTATATTCTGTTTAACCACCTGCTGTCCACATGTTTTTTGTTGATGAATTTCTTAAAGATTTATATTTTTCAATAATTTCCAAGAAAATAACATATGGCAATTAAGAAATTTACAATAAATCCCCCGTTTATGTTCCACAACATTTTAGTCTCTTCACCATGATCTGGCTCATATGATGTGTATCTCCATAAGTAGCCATCTTTGTTTTAGCTGGATATTTTCTTTAGAGTGTTTACATGAGATCATCCAATCAGCAGCTTTCAGTTGAGGCTGTTTTTGCATGGGACCGATGACCTTGACTGCCATAAATGGGCCTGATATGTTGTAAAATGTAGACTGATTTCTCAGTCATATTTTCAAATAATACTGTTTCTTAGATAAGGTGTAAGGTAGGTATTTATTTACCTTGTTGAAAATTAGGTCCTTTAATCCTCTACTCTCACTATAATTGTTTCTCTTGAAATGTAACTAATAAAAATTTCATAACAAAAAACAGGTGGACATGAGGTGATGAAATGGACTATAGCCTTTGTCTAGGCTAAGAACAAAACAATTTGCTATGTCTTACAATCCTTGAAATTAAAAACATATTTGGGTGCTCAGACACTGCTGATTTTTGTTGTTTCAGGGTCCGCCCTCAGGGTTACAAGTAAAGATTTCTAACCAGATTTAACCCTTAATCATACTTGTCGAGCATAAAATTTTAGTTTATATGAAAATTAATTTTAGTATATTAATGAATGACTTTAGTGTCTGTTAAACATCAATCAAGTTGTACTTACTCAATCAAGCTCACATATATGCTGAGCTTGTAAGTTCGTGTGAAATCATGTAGATATTTTATGAAACCTATTATAAGTTCAGGTTTTTTTGTTCAGGTCAAATGGCTCACCACCGTCCAAAAACAAGGGCATCCTGCCATCCTCGAAAACGAAGCGATGCAGCACGCCCCCTGGTGACCAAGACACAGGATTATGTAGTAATCGTTTCATACAGATCACCGTCATCATTCTGGTGTTAGTCATGGCCTTTTGGTAAGTTCTCATGTATATTTGCATGTTAGTATGTGGCTGTATTTGGATATTTCCAGTTTATCTCTTTGATTTGTCAGATATTAAGATAAGTGGTCAGTGTATTTAGCTAGTGGCAACGCTAGTATGTGTGTATAGATGCATATGTCAACGAGGCACATGTTGTAACCTTTCAGATTTTACAAAATTGTAATTTTGTGTTAAGAAACCTTTAGGTAAGTTCCCTTTCCAAACCTGAGACCATCTGTTGTTTTCATTGATAAGGATACTGAAGCCTTTGATAATTTAAAGTTGCTTGTTCTTTCTTTCCATGTAAATGTCGGTGTTTTTGGTAAAAACTGTGTAATATTATTATTTAAAGTCTGTGAGATAAATATATGTTTCTGTGCGTGTTAAGCTTGATACATATTTTAGGTAAAACTTTGTTATGTCCAATAGACATAAATTGATTCCCTTCTTGTGAAGATGCTATAAATCAGTGCATAATTTAGCTGTATTACTTTATTAATTAACCAGCCTGTGTCAAAGCACTCCTGTTTGATCCTTGTGCTTTAAAAAAATATTTTCTTGCACTGTGTGTATTTGCTCCTTTCATATTATAATTAAACAATTATATTTGGACATTTCATCCAGTGCGGTTGTATGTTTGTCTTTATGTTGATATTAATCTTAATCTTAGTGTGATTGCCATTACGACCTTGTTCGTCCTTGAGAAAAACCAGAATCTGCGCTACAGAGAACAGCTGGCTGCAAGGCCCCCGACGAACACAACCACGTCTAAGGAGTAAGATGGGATAAATAAATGTTGGCTTTTCATAACAAAATGTACACAATCATGAGCACAGGATTGCTGTAATTAATAAAGAAATCCATGGATTCACCATTGATATGTTTTCTCCCATTAAAGAAATAATAATCACCAAAAGTACTTCACCTTGCAATATGTGCCAAAAACATAATTTGATTTGAGCCCACATTAAATCATATAAAAGATTAAATTGTTGGCCTTATGATGTTATAGAGGTCAAGATTTGGTTTTTCTGTTCAGCATCCAACATTTCCCAAAATTTTCAAGGTTACTTGTTCAAGGTCAAGGTCATTTCAGAGAAGAAGAAAAATTGGAAATTACAACTGATTATTATCATGTCTGCCTGCCCTGGATTGGACAGTTAAACCGTAGGTCATGAGATTTACCTATGATCTGTATACTTACTTACAGCTGATTAATCCTGTAGCCAATAGGAGATCTTGTTACCACATGGTAATCCAACAGCATTAACTACAGCATCCTTGCTCAGTTGTGTTTTCTAGAAATTACTAACAAATGAACTCTTCTCACTTCAGACTTGGTGAAGGCAGTTTAGTGGAGGGTATCTGTGTAGTGCATTGAATGATATAATATGTGGCGATCTTAATGCATCGGCTTGATCCTTAACACATCTGTTTTTTCCAATAGCCTTGTTTCCATAACAACACTGTACATATATGAGAAACAGAAATCATCACCAAGGCCAGGCCCCCCAGGTGTTGTCAAGTAAGTATTAACAATGGTGGAAGGGTACCAGTCTAAAAATAGGGTTGTAGCAATACAGCGCTGTGCTGATAAATTGTTATGCAAAGTATGGTCAGATGTCTGTGTGGAAAAATTGATGGTATTTGATCACTTGATGGACAAGGATAGCCAACATTTAGTAAGTCTCTCAGCATTACGTTTGCTGTGTTAGGTGAAATCTTATTGGACAGAAACAAGTAGAAAGACAGCTGATTGGCCAAAATGTGCTAACCTGACCCTGTGGTCTCTTGTTCAAATCTGTTTAGTGTACAGTTGCATCACCATCACTCCCAGATGAAAACAGGATTGTCTAGATACCTAAATTGCTAATCATGCATTTTCTGTTCAAATCCAATTCTTATTTTGCATGCATTTAGAATTTAAGAGGGGTTCCTTACCAAGGTTTTGGAAAATTATGGCATCTCTGATGCCACACTTTCCTAGCATTACGTATGGCAGGTGGCTGTTTGTGCCTCCAGGCCTTTGTTTATGGTTTGAAAATCCATTTGATGAGAGGAAGAATTCCTATCTTCCTGCACAGGCCAAAGGAGGAGACCATAGGAGTGGAATCTTAACTTTAATGTACTTAATACGCATTGTATGGTATATTGGACAGTGAGCGAAATATCATGATATGCATCATATGGTGACATCATGTATTGTAACAGCACTACTCAAGGTTTTGACTTTGCAGCCAGCCCTTGCCCTAATACACTACCAAGTCTATGGCAGCTATGCTTTCACAGACCTTGATTCAGCGAGCCACTCTGGCGTCAATTTCATGAAAAGTGTACAATCTTGCAAATGTTCAGACTGAAATCAAAACTGCCAATCAAATCCTGTGAACAAAATGTAAACAATACCTTGTTCACATGCAGTATGTTTAAGACTTAAGCAGATTCACCAGAAATTTGACAGGTTTATAAGGTTTTATTTGATTGGTCAAATTCTCAGTTCACTGCTAGTAATGCTAAACTTTTGGTCTAGAGCTAGCACTAGATGTGCTCTGGGAGCCACATAAACAAGTTTACACAAGTCATTTGATTGGTTGATTTTCCTGGTTCATTATACATGAAATTGATGCCAGATGGCTTGCAGATTCAAGGTCTCTGTAAGTAAAACAGCCACAGATTTGGTAGAATGAAGATCACCTCTCTGACGTTATATGAAGTCTGCAGTAATTAACAGTGTTTGCACACCGAGTGCATACCTCCGTAAAAGCTCATTTCTACACATCTTTCACATAGATCCAGCACTGCTTTTATGCATTTGTATTGGTGAGGAAGATCTCTAACTCATAGCAAATGTACAGAGATTAGCAAAGATATATGATGTTGATATCCCAGATTTTCATGAATTTAATATAAGATCTTGTTTTATTTATGGAAAATGTAACAAACAGGTTGGTGCCAAGGTTTAGTTTCGGCTAGCTTAATTAATGTGTGTCTGTCTGTATCTGATAATGTCTGGTATGGCAGTAATGGTTGACTCTAGTGCAGTCTCGTGCAAATATATTCTTCAGAATGATCATTTATCAGAACAAATACCTACCCCCCCCCCCCTTAACTGTTCAGGTAAATGGCACTCTACTGTATATAAAAAAAATTTAGCCATTTATATCTGTCTTTGCTTCCATTAACTGTTCTGTTGTATTTGTTAGAAACTTATAAAAATCCTCCTTTTTCAGCACTGTGAGTCCAAATCGTTCTACACTGCGACCAGGGGTGACAGATGTGTTGGGTGAGTGCATTTGTGACATATATAAATAATAATAATATGGAAGAATTTAACAATAAGAATATTAATTACCTATGATAATGATAACAATATTATTTACTTTGGTTATTATTACTGCATGAATAATTCTTTCTCTATTTCTTATAAGCGAACCTGTGAGCTTATGCGATGGTGTGGCGTCGTCCGGCGTCCGTCGGCCGTCGTCCTTCGTCTGTACGTTAACCTATACTATCTTGAAAACGGCAAGAATTAGCATCATCAAATTTTATGCATAAAATTAGTCATCTAAAAAACTCTATCGGATTTTGCTTATTTTTTGGCTAACTGCATTTTCTTAGATTTTATAGGGAAAAAGCTAAAAAAGCTTAAAAAATCTTCTTCTCCGAATCTGTTCAGCCAAATTGTCCAATATTTTACAGAAATGATTTCTGGAACAATCTCTCTCAAGTTTGTTTGAATGGTTTAAGTTCGGTGATTTTTGGCCGAGTTACAGGAAGTTGAACTTAGTCATCTGTCCAAAAAAGCATACTAAAATTACAATCTCAGAAATGACTTGAGCTATCATCACCATATTTTATGCCAATGTTGGTCACATGAGTCATATCTGAAATTGAGGTATTGGTGGCGCCACCTGCATTGTACGGGGGTCATCAGTGCCCGTATCAAACTGAAGTCTACAAATAACTTCTTCTCTGAAACGATATGGCCAAATTGTTTAATATCGCACAGAAATGATCCTAGGGTAGTGCTTTCTGAAGTTTGTCTAAATGATCTCAGTTCATTGACTTTTGGCTAAGTTATGGGAAGCTGAATTTAGTCATATGACATAGCAGCCCATTTTAGCTAAGTGGCTAAAAAAATCTTCTTCTCAAAAACCACTGGGCCAAATTCTTAAATCTCACACATTAATTATCCTTAGATGTTGATAATTCAAGTTTGTTCAAATGGTCTCAGTTCAGTGAATTTTGCCTAAGTTATGGGAAGCTGAACTTTACCATTTTGCTGTATTTTCCCATATGAGTTATAAACCTACAAAACGTTTTTTGACTGATGATACTGAGGCCAGTTTGTTTAATATTTTGCAAGAATAATTCCCTGAATAATTCTTATAATAATTGTCTTTTATGGTTCCAAAGAATGAATTTTGGCTGATTTATAAAGATTGAATTGAGTCATTTTACCATACATGTTAGCTGTGTGAAGCAGATACATCTAGCCTAGCACCAGTTTATCAGCATCCATTACATCATGCCTTTAGACATTTAGATTTCAGGTTATCTATGGAAAATATTGACAAGAATTTTTTTAAAAGCTTTTAAAAATGTAGATTTATGATATTAGATATCATCTGTACAACTAACTCATAATTTCTCAGGAATAGCAGGAGCTACCATCCCCAAATTTTATGCAATTATCTGTCACAAAATAAATGTTGATGGATTCAGCTTATTTTTTCTATCTGTATTTACTTAGATTTTACAGGGAAAAAGCTGAAAAAAACTTTAAAAGTCTTATTCTTCTAAACGGTCAGAAATTTACATAAATGATCCCAGAGGCGAGCCCTCTCAAGTTTGTTCAAATGGTTTGTGTTTGATAAATATTAGCAGAGTTACATAACAGGCCAAGATTGTGTATGTTTCTTGAATAGGTTGAGAAACTGCCAACTGTTTCAGATTTGGCAACAGATCAAGAGTTCATTCAGTGCAGCCAAATATAGGTCAACAGTTCAATCAGTGCAGCCAAGCACAAAGCATGTGGTCACCTCATGGGTGTCATGTGAGCACCTCATGGGCAGCATGTGATCATCTCAGTGGTAGCATGTGATCACATCATGAGTATCATGTGATCACCACATGGGTGTCATGCCCCTCAGGGCTGCATATGGAGCCAATCTGTGAGCTTATGCAATTGTGTGGCTACTATTTCAGATTTGGCAACAGGCAAAAGGTCAGTCTGGATTTATTTATAGTTTTGGCAGACTGCCAACTGTGTCAGATTATGCAACAGGTCAAGAATTCACTCAGTGCAGCCAGGTACAGGTCAGAAGTTCACTCAGTCTACCCAGGTGCAGGTCAAGAGTTCACTCAGTGCAGTAGCCTGAGCCAGTAATTTGTCACAGTACACTCGGGGCAACAGCCTTTCTCACCTAAGCCTGGTCAGCCCCATGCATCAGACTCAAGGTAAGTTTGATGTATTGGCCTGTTACTCTGACCTGTCTATGTGTCTTTAATGGCTTTCTCGTTCACAAGACAGGTGTCGCCATCTGCAATGACTTTTGCAAAGTGTATGTGCCTGCTTAATTCTACGGAGGAATTTGATATATCAGCCTGAAATTGGGCATATTTATACATGTCAAATAGCTTTGTTGTATACAAGACTGGTGGTGCCACCTACAATAATTTTTGTGTTGTGTGCACCCATGCGAGAATTTCAGCAGTGATGTTTGTGTATTGTTTCTTGTTCAGATGTTTAGTACTTGCATTGTTCATATATATGAAAAGTAGTGGTTCAGCATTGAAGCGTTATACCTGGTGTATATCCATATGCACAGGTTTGCATTAGGCCTGTAGGCCTTGTTTACTAAAATTTTAATACATCCTACTTGAATTATTTCATATGTATAATCATGTTTTGTACAGTAGCCTTAAACAAGTTTTGTATATGTTTTGTATACATAATATTGCAAAGGCTTTTTACAAACTTATACTAAAGAAGAGTTCTCCCTATCTTTCAGTTTAAAGAACATTGTTCATATCAAAACCTTCACCTCTTTGCCACTGTGGCAGTTAGATGTGCAGTGTCTTATTTTTTAAAAAATTTTAAAAAATTGAACCGTAATAACCAGCACAAGGTTAAAATAATCCACACAAAGGATATAAATATAAATTTGTCCATGTCTTTTAGATAATAGAACAACAGCTGTATTAACACCTCCACCTTTAAGACATCCACGGTGTTTCAACGAGACATGTGCCACGTTTTGCTGTCCACCCCCTTCAGCCACCACAAGAGCAGGTATGTTTCTTGTTTGAGAATGCATGTGTACCAAAATGCTTACTGGTGTGTTTATTATTTTGTTGGTTGTTATTTTTATAATAATAATGTGGCAGAATGTCATGAAAATCTGTTATAAACCTTAAGGGTAATGTTGCTGATAAACAAACTCAGGTAAAAACATGACAACCTTAAATGAGATAACACTGGTATAGATTGTACACTTGATTCATTGTATGAATAATATGATGTTGCAGTATCTCAAGGCCCCCATCAAATTTTGTTAATGTAACATTAAATTAATTATCTTTAAAAAAGACGGTTTGCATTGAAACAAGTCAGTGAACCATTTTAACATGTATCTTTTTAGAAGCATGCCATTGAATCATATGCATCGTTAATAAATGTGCAGGTATGTGCATTTGTTATGTGCAGATACTGATACGATCAGTACAATTTTCAGCCATCATACCAGTTTAAAGTAAAAGTAGTGATATAAGTATCATACACTAATCATATTTGTCTGTGTTTCAGTCTCAACAGAAGGTCCACAGGGTCGTAATGCTGATCCAAACCAGCATATGAAGCATCACGGGGGTCAGTGAATAAATATATTAATATACTAGGGCTGTAACAATACATTATTGATATGATCTGATACATATTGCGATACTGCATTCATAATCTGATACATGATTTGATACAAATAAGTATTTTGATATCATAGAGTTAAGACTAATGTTATTGCCTTTCTTAGTATTAAGTTTCCCATGTTGCTGCATCGACACTTCAGGTATTAACGCCAGTGATATTTGCCTTACACTCGCTAAGCCAGTGATATTTGCCTTACACTCTCTAGGCCAGTGATATTTGCCTTACACTCTAGGCCAGTAATATTTGCCTTACACTCTAGGCCAGTGATATTTGCCTTACACTCTCTAGGCCAGTGATATTTCCCTTATACTCTCTAGGCCAGTGATATTTGCCTTACACTCTCTAGGCCAGTGATATTTGCCTTACACTCTCTAGGCCAGTGATATTTGCCTTACACTCTCTAGGCCCCTGACTCTTACTAAATAGTCAGCGTCAGAGAATGCAAATTAAATGTCAGACCTTCTGTTGGAGGGTCATATATTGTCAGTATATCTATCCTCTTCTGCTACAATATTCTACTTTGTTATATGCTCATCTATGACAGGACATTATGGTATTTCCCTTGGTCCATCTGTCTTTTTGTCCTTCTGTCCCGTTAACTTTTTCATCGCAACAACTTGCCAGGGCTTTAATGGATTTTCACAAAATTCACCATGACTACTAACATATAGATTATCTCACCAAGTTCGAATAATGGCAGAATCCACCAATATTTAATATGGTTAGAGGTCACTAGGCTTCTTTGTGGTGTTGCCGCAATTACCCACCAAGAAAATGATGGATATTAATAAAAAAATTTTTAAAAAATTAACCAATATATTATCTTACCTAATTTCAATTTCTGGCAAAAATCTGTGCATATTTAATGAGGTCAAAGGTCACCGGATTTAGGTGGGCTGTGATGACTTACAAAAATCTTATTGATATTCATGAACCTAATTATGAATATTAACCAATAAAGTTTCCCACCTGCCTTACATTCTTGACAAAATTTGTCCATATTTAAAGAGGTCAGAGGTCACAAGACATGCAACAAGCATATTATGCACCATTTGTGGTGCTCTTGAATCACGAGGTATCAGTACACAGGTAAATGGTTACAGCTTTATAGTATACCACAATGCATTTCATGTTCTGGAGTCATGTTTTCATCAAATGATTTCCATAACTAGTTTCACAAGAGACTTTTGTTTAAAGGTTAGTAAATCTAAGCCTTGTGAATATGAAGCAAACCAAAGTAATCCAATGGATCAGATACAGCAGCTGGCATAAATTGAGTTTCCTGTTTGTATTGTAACTTCAGAAGGCCCAGATGGTCCACGCGGGCATCCAGGTTACCCCAGAGGTAGGCATGAACCAGTGGAAGTAGATGACCACCATCACATCAATGTAAGTCACTAGGTGGCAGCACAGTATACATTCTTTAAACAGTATTTCAGTATTTCATTAGACTGGTAACTGCACTTTAATCAGCCCTAAAGCAGATTGGTACCTCCACATGTACAATTTGCCAAGAAGACTAGCATCTTTGCCTCTCCAGAATAGAAAGTAGGGTAGAAACTTTACCTAAAGTGCGAGAGAAGATTGCAGAGAATATAATAGAGAGTCCACATAAATACACTATTGGTTTCCACGTCTTCCAATAATATTTTCTGATACATCAGTAATACAGATTTACTGACAATGTAAAGCGGAGGCCAAGATCCTGATAATATTTATATATAAATGAGTCACATGTATATATATGTCAGAGACGAGATTGAAATCCAGGCGGATTTTAAATTCGCCTAGACGAGATTGCAATTGTGATCTCGCCTAGGCGAGATTGCAATTGTGATCTCGGCTAGACTGATTTTAAACTCGCCTAGACGAGATCACAATCGCAATCTCGCCTAGGCGAGATTAAAATCCATCATGGAGCAGGCCAGGATTTTAATCTCGCCTAGGCGAGTTTAAAATCTGTCTGGTGTCATCCAGGCGAGTTGAAAATCTGCCTGATATCACTTGGGCGAGTTTAAAATCTGCCTAGGCGAGATTAAAATAGTGATCCAATAAAGTATGCATTGTAATTGACTTATGAAAGATGTTTTCAGTCAGATTTTCAATATTTTAACAATGAATGGTTATGTATAGTTCACAAGTAATATATTTATTAATATTTACAGAATATTATATTATTAAAGTAATAATTAACATTAATTTTGGAAATAGAATATTTTATATTATATATTTTTTATTAATATGGTAATGTATAGTTCACAAGTAATATAATTGTATAATTCTGTATTTACAGAATATTATAATATTTATGTAGTAATTAACATAATTTTTTTATTTTATATTTTTATTTATAAACTAGGTAATAAGAAACTTACATTGGTATTGTATGTGGCATATTCAAATGATATATGATGTGGGCTGCTGCTGATTATTTACATAATAATTTTGTTGTCAATATTAATTTGAAGGGAAACTGTTATTAGTATAATAGTAATGTAGTATTTTAAAAAGACAAAAGGAACATAGCTAATTTATTTTTTATCAATATAATTCAATGCATGTTCACATACATAAATAATCTATTACTCTATGAATCTAGAAATCATATTTTTTCTGATATGATATAATACTGTCCAAAAAAAGGCAGTTATCTTAATTGTAACACAGTCTACATAAATATTGAAGCTTCACAAAATGCCTCACAAAACATTAAAAAAAAAGATCAGAAGAATATTATATACATTATAAGAAAAGACTAAATAAGACAAAGAAATATTCACATGCATACATCTGTGTATCAACTTTTACCTTTTCTCATATGATGTTTAATTACCAAAAAAAAAGGATGGTGTATCAAAGTCCATCATAAATACTGATACCCTGCATATTTTGTACCATAAGTGTACATGTTTTGACTGTTGAGTGTTGAATACCTGGGTAAAAAGAAACATTTGAACTAGATCAACCAACTAATTTGTTCTGTTTGTCCTGTAAGAATTATCAAATAGGATGATTGTTTATGTTAATGTGTAATATACTCATTAAATAGTGAAGTAATAGCTATCTAGACTAATCTATCTATCTGTCTATCTATCTATTTATGATTGATTCAATATGCAAGTGGATGACTTTTTCCCCCAGATTTGCTCTTCATAATATCTCATAAGTGTGCTTCAATATACCTCTTGTTACTCTCTAATTGCCATATATTTAAATACAATTACAAATTATTTTTTTGTAAAAATTATTAGTGATATTTACAATCACAAGGTTGTTAAGAAAACTGGAGAAAAAAAATAAAGATTAATTAATGTTAAGCAAATAATTGGTATGATAAGGATGCTGTAGACCACATGAAACACATCAAAGGTGCAAATAATAATCAAATATCTATTTCATAATTCTGTTTCCAAAATTAATGTTAATTATCACATGAATAATTATTACATTACTGTAAAAAGTTAATTATAACATTAATACTATAATATTCTGTAAATATTAATAAATATATTACCTTTTAACTATATATAACCATTCAGTGTTAAAATATTGAAAATTTGACTGAAAACATCTTTCATATATTAATTACAATGCTTTATATATTAGGAAATTAGATCAGATCACTATTTTAATCTTGCCTAGGCAGATTTTAAACTCGCCTAAGTAATATCAGGCAGATTTTAAACTCGCCTGGATGACACCAGACAGATTTTAAACTCGCCTAGGCAAGATTAAAATCCTTGCCTGCTCCATGATGGATTTTAATATCGCCTAGGCGAGATTGCGATTGTGATCTCGTCTAGGCGAGTTTAAAATCTGTCTAGCCGAGATCACAATTGCAATCTCGCCTAGGCGAGATCACAATCGCAATCTCGTCTAGGCGAATTTAAAATCCGCCTGGATTTCAATCTCATCTCTGACATATATATATATATATATATATATATATATATCAGTATATATATAAGATATATCTGAACATGTGTATGTCTATGTTTTATTATTGTATCCGCAGACAAAGTCGGGATACTATGGTTTCACGACGGTCCCGCCGCCGCAGAAAAACCTTGTGAGTGGGATAACTCAAAAAATGTTTCACTGATCTTTTTCAAACTTTACATTTGTATAGATATAGGTAAGGGGACGAAGCCTATTCAAAATGGGGTCATGACCTATGCTAGGAGAGTGACCTTGACCTTGAATAGGTCCATTTTTGCTGAAATAACACAAATTCTTAAATATCTCAAGTAAGCTTTCATGGACTGGTCCAAAAATCAAGGTGACCGAAGATCTTGGATAGCCTTGTGATATACCAGAAACTGGTGGTGCCACCATTTATCCTTTTCTTGTTTTTACACCTTTTAATACCCCCATAATTGCCACTTGACAGTACTGTAAGCATTATAAGTCAAAAACTAATGGACAGATTTCTTTCATATTATGCACATGTAGAGAGATGGGTTATGGGATGAGGTCTATTTACATTTGTGTCATAACCTTTACCATGAGAGTGGCCTTGACCTTTAATGTGTCCATATTTGGTGGAAATCACACACCTCATATGATATCTCCAGTGTTGATTGCCATATTGATTTCAAACGTGACTTATGTATAGCCCACCACTAAAGTAAGAACCTTATAGGTTCTAGGGTCATGAGGTCAAAGGTCAAGGTCACAGGACACATCTTTCAAAAGATTGTGGGTGCATTTTCAGCCAACTAATTCATCTCAGATCTTTCATCTTGCACATATAGTTCACCTGCCAAGAGTGGAAGACCCCTAACAATTTTGAGGTCACAAGGTCAAAGGTGAAGGTCACAGGAGCCATCTGTCCAAAAATTAGTTTCTGGATGATAATTCCTGCCTTTATTGATGTATGGATTTCAAACTTGACTTGTATATGTCCCATTGGAAAAGCAAGACCTGAATTGATTTTGGGGTCATGAGGTCAAAGGTCAAGGTCACAGGACACATCTTTAAAAAGATGTGGATGCATTTTCAGCCAAACATTTCATCTAAGATCTTTCATCTTGCACATATAGTTCACCTGCCAAGAGAGGAAGAACACTATCAGTTGTGAGGTCACAAGGTCAAAGGTGAAGGTCACAGGAGCCATCTGTCCAATAATTAGTTTCTGGATGATAATTCCTGCTTTAATTGATGTATAGATTTCAAACTTGACTTGTATATGTCCCATTGGAAAAGCAAGAGCCAAATTGATTTTGGGGTCATGAGGTCAAAGGTCAAGGTCATAGGACATCTTTAAAGAGACTGTGGATGCATTTTCAGCCAAATATTTCATCTCAGACATTTCATCTTGCACATACAGTTCCCCTGCCAATAGAGGAAGACGCCTGTCAATTGTGAGGTCAAAAGGTCAAAGGTGAAGGTCACAGGAGCCATCTGTTCAAAAATTAGTTCCCGAGATGATAATTCAAGCTTGGATTAATATATGGATTTCAAACCTGACTTATATATGGCCCATTAATAAATCTAGACCTCTATTGATTTACATATAAAAGTTGATGAACAATATCAATTTTAGGGTCACAAGGTCAAAGGTCAAGGCCACAGGAGCCATCTGTCCAATAATTAGTTTCTGGATGATAATTCCTGCCTTTATTGATGTATGGATTTCAAACTTGACTTGTATATGTCCCATTGGAAAAGCAAGACCCAAATTGATTTTGGGGTCATGAGGTCAAAGGTCAAGGTCATAGGACACATCTTTAAAAAGACTGTGGATGCATTTTCAGCCAAACATTTCATCTCAGACATTTCATCTTGCACATACAGTTCCCCTGCCAATAGAGGAAGACGCCTGTCAATTGTGAGGTCAAAAGGTCAAAGGTGAAGGTCACAGGAGCCATCTGTCCAAAAATTAGTTCCCGAGATGATAATTCAAGCTTGGATTAATATATGGATTTCAAACCTGACTTATATATGGCCCATCAATAAATCTAGACCTCTATTGATTTATATATAAAAGTTGATGAACAATATCAATTTTAGGGTCACAAGGTCAAAGGTCAAGGCCACAGGAGCCATCTGTCAAAAAATTAGTTTCTGGATGATAATTCCTGCTTTCATTAATGTATAGATTTCAAACTTGACTTATATATGTCCCATTGAAAAAGCAAGACCCAAATTGATTTTGGGGTCGTGAGGTCAAAGGTCAAGGTCACAGAACCAACAACTTCAAAAAGATTGTGGATTGATAGATGGAAGAAACAATAATTGCTTGCCAAGTGTCAGTATATGCTGCTAAAAACGGGGCCCTATTCTTAAAGGGGGCGTACTATGTCTGGGAATACTCTGGCACCTGTGGTGCCAAGAAATGTCTAGTTTCTATGTTTTATATATAAATATGTGTCACATTTATTTGTCCTACAGGAACCACGGTATGAACTGATAACAGTAGATCCAAGGGTTGACACAGAGCCCCAGGAAGTAATCCATTATGGTGGTTCTGACGGAACCGTTGGTCGCAAAAAGAGAGATGTCAAGGCCACTGGTATGTAACCGTATAGCTTAGGAATCAACTGACATTGCAGTGAGCTGACCATATCGTAGTGTCCCCTTGATAAACTACTCAGTCTGCAAACCGGGACTTGTTCTAAATACACAAAATAAATACAGTGTATCAATTATATAGATGACCACCTTACTCATAAAAAATTGGATGCTTTGTAAAATTTTCAAATGAATATGAAAGACCTTTGAAACCAGTTACCGTAATTGCTAATTCAAGTCTGACTACAATAGTCTTCTTATTACTAAATTTAATCAACCGCTTTCATAGCAAGCCATAATTATGCATCTAAAATTATTTAAGGTTGTGCCTCAAAAACTGTGTGAGTGAATATAATAAATCAGGCACCTGTAGCTCACCTGTAAACTATTGCTATGGCATCCATCCATCTGTCGTCTTCTGTCTGTTAGCAGCTTATCCTAGTTACAGATGGACAGTTTTTCACAAGATACATTGGAAACTTAAAAAAAGAAAACATCTGAAAATGCTGCCCTTGTCTCATGGACAGTAGTAAGGCATCCCACAAAAATGCAAAGAAATGATTTCATATACTTGCAATTTATAAATTAGTGACATTATTATTTTTATTTTTATTATTATTATTATTATTGTTATACACATTAGTAACATTATTATACACATGTAAATTTAAGACCAAATTTCACCATATCCAAAATGTTCACAGGTGAACATGGTCCCTTGGAACCTTGTTTATTTACTTTGCCTGTTTTCTCTTGATAGAACTAAGCAATTTTTATTCCAGAGTCAACTGCGCCCCCTCTCCTACCACTAAGGATTACACTGGCTGAAACTAAAATGAATGTGGGCAAGCCGTATTGTGCAAATGAGGGATGCAGAAATGGTGTTGGAGGCAACTACTCCTACGTAATTCCAGTGGATGCCACCATGCCACTTTTTAGTCTGCATATTCAGATGTCGTAAGTACAATTTCATTACACTCTTTATGACTGTTCTGTTCTCTCGTTAATTTTCCTTCCTGATTTATACAGTGAAATCTCGCTAACACAAGCACCTGCTAGACCTGCCAGAGTGGTCATATTAGCAGGAGGTTTTCATGGTTATTTACCTTAGTCAGGGACCCAAAAAAGTGATTTTCTTAGCTGGGGTGGTCGTTGTAGTGGGATGGTCGTTTTATACAGTAAAATCTCACTAACATGGTGACCTGCCACACCAGCAAAAGTGGTCATGTGATCAGGTAGATCATGTTAGTAGGAGTCTTTTATGGTGATGTACATTAGTCCAAGATAACAAAAAAAAAGTAGACATCTTAACGGGGGAGTCGTCAGGCAAGATTTCACTGTATTTTACTTTGACAGACACTTTGGATGATTATTTATTGATTGAAGCTGCCAGCTGCGTAATTTGAATATGGATTCAAGTAAAACAATTATGTATATTTTATCAGTTTAAGTGAATTTCTTGTAATGTGGTTGTAGAAATCTAAGTTGGCAAATGATGCCCATATAACCTGTTGTGATTTTTCTCTTGATTGCATAAAGTGTGATTATAAATGCCATATGATCATCATTCAGTACTGACATGTGATGATTCAGTCCCTACTTCCTAAAATTAAGATTAAGCTACAGTAGAAAGCCACTTACCCATACAACAAGAGGTGTATATGCCCTTAGAAATCATTACAAAGTCATGAAATCAGGAAAACAAAATTTAAAGTTAACAAAAATGCTTGAAAATTTCACGGGTAGTTAAAGATCCTGAAATACTCATCAGTTATTTTTTTTTTTATATGAAAATTTTCCTGGATATAATTGTTTATTTCTACTGTAAAAAATGTGATTATAGCATCTAGGTTGTAAAGCAAGGTCCTTAATATAAATGTCAAAAAGGTCATTGAAAAGTCGCAGAAAAATGATAAATTTTAATCTTCAGGAAATGTATGAACCCTGTTAAGCATGTTTTGAAATATATGGTCAGCTGTTTTGCTTATTTGCATAAAAATATAGTCATCCCTCCTTGCTGATTTCGGAAATGTTGACTCATCACAGTCAGGATAAACAATTACTTTGCCTAATTGATTCTGTAATGTGTTAATTGAAATGTTGTTTTATAGCAATGAGTGCAAAGTACTGTCCTGTTAAGTTCAGATGATTACTGCTATAATTGAACATTTTTATTTGCCAATCACGCTTACAATATGAAGGGTCTAAGGGTAAGTCTGATGTACAATTATTCCGTCTTGTTGATTTATGTGTCCCCTTATGAGGGCTGATACATTACACATTGTCATAATGTTTGATTTAGCTCTAGCTCTGGTGCTGCCAAAGGAGCACTGTTAAGTGACCAAATACCTCTACCATAGGAGGGGTTTTATACGCCCCGATAAGAGAAATGGGAAATGATAGACAGGTCAGGTTGTAATTTTATACTCGCCTCTTTTGTTAATTAAACGTAAAGAAGGGGATTGTACACCAACTGTAGGGAACAAATTACCATTTACTTTTCATATTACTACCAGTTACAAGCTTAAATCAATTTCCTTTTACATTAAAACAATCTTATATTTATCTGCGAGGTATTGAAGAGCTTCAGTCTGGAAGCAATAAATGACAATCAGTCAATCAGTCATGTACCTGGCTACATCATTTAGGGCAAAGGATGACTGACAAACATGATCCAAGTGACCAACATGATCCATGTGACCAACATGATTCATGCCTCCATGGGAGAAAATATCTTTATACTATAAAGGCTCTGGTAGCTATGCTTTCAGCGACCTTGCTTTATTGAGACATATGTGGTGTCTTTTAGATTAATAATGAACAAGCTCCATTTGTTTGGACCAAATTCGTCCTGTGTTAACCAACACAATAGCCAAACTGTTCTCAAAACTTCTGTTTGAATAAGAAAACTTGCTCTAAACATTGCATTGGTTTACAAACCTTTATTCAGTTGGTCTGGTTCTTGATGCCATTCTAGAAGTGGCAAATGTTTGATCTAAAAAGAGGAACTAATGTGTGTCAGCTACTGTGTAGAGGAAGTGTCATTTAATTGGTTCAATTGTCTTGTTCATTATTCATGAAATAGAAGGAAAAGTGGCTCAGTGAAGCAAGGTGACACCATTACTGCCAGAGCCATGATAGTAGGGAAATAGGAGAAAAGACTGGTGTTCCATTATGTAAACCATGGTTGCTATCCCACGGGAGGGTAACAGTGGGTATACACTTCTGATAATGAAATATTTAAATGGAATCCTGGAGTCTACAGAAAGCACAGTGCTATTTAAGACACTTTATCATAGGGATTGTTGCTTCTGAAAAAAAGATATTTAATTATAGGAAATTTTGAATAGCATTGCTTTGTGATATGCTGCATTTCCTTTTTATGACTGTTTGTAATGTTACAGCCCTCCATACTTATTATGTGATAGAGACATTGGCTATTGTGATGTACAGTAATATACTGTGTGCAGTCAATTTACAGTGTGTTTTCCTTTTTACAATATCTGTGTGAACATTTGCTTTGTGTGTAGTACAAAGGCCATCACCAATGACTTTATTCTTTGTGCATGTTGCCTGGCATAATGATTTTGTATTTTACCTACATCTTTCAAGGGTTTGTATTCAAGGGTTTACATTGAGTTTACAGTGGGTTAACCTTCAGTGGTTTATATTGGGTTTACATTGATAACCAAGCCCCAGTCTTGTAGCTCCAGGAAAGTGACCAGCATTATAAAAAAATATTCGCAGAAAGGTCTTGATTAATGAAAATGACATACATATAAAAGTTCTGGTCAGAGGCCATTTTTGTAACACTGAAAGTTATCTATAAAGAGTATAGTTTGTAGTGCTTGTATGTCATTATGCTAATGTTTACCTCTGCTTCAACTTGGCAAATGGCTTATCTCCAGGATAACCAGCTCCAGGGTCTTTGTCTCATATTGAAATTGTAATAGGTTAAAAGCTAATATTTATAGATCTTTCATAGCCCTCTGCATTGCTTGATTCTATTTCAAGTAAGGTGTACACACACCTCTTTTGCCAAGTGAATCCAGATATTTTATTAAATTTTGAAATTTTATGAAGAAAGGTACTTTGAATGAGTGATGCAGTAAATGATGCTCTCTCTGTTGATTGGCTGCATTGATGAGTGGGTGTTGCAGTAAATAATGCTCACTTTGTTGATTGGCTGCATTGGTTTTACTTTTCTCTTCAGATGTGAGTCACAGGTCCTGATCATACTTTGTGACAAGGAAGAGACACAAAGCTGTACGCAAACAGAGCCTCACTCTGAAGATATCGGACACTTTACACAGGTAAACCTCTTAATTTGTTCATATTTAATGAGATCAGAGGTTGTAAGACTAACAAGAGGGTATTATTCATGTGGTGCTCTTGAAATGTTTGTTATTTCGTGACTTGCTTTTCACCAATGACTGTCATGAAGTATAGGTACCAGTTAAATTTATTTTGCAATATTAAGCTTTAATATTTTCCATTAAGTGTCTTTCCAGAAAATGAAGTAAAGTTGGTTCATTTGTTTTGTAGGTATTGCGTTTTATGTTTCTGGCATGCAGAATAAATTAATTTTTAGTCCAGTTATTGATATATACCTTTGTTTATTGTCAATGTAGTCAGTTATATACTGTAAGAAACACATGGTCACTAAGTTTGGTTTATAAGATCATTCACTGTTTCAGGGCAAGATGCATGACTGGCACATGCCAGCAACATATTTCTTTGAAGCCAGGTACAGGTTCAGGATGTCACATCTTAATCATAAGGTAAGTAGGAAGTCTTACAATTTCCTGAGCATGCACATTGATAAAGAGAGTACATATGTACTGTAAAATCTTGCATATACTGTAAATAGACCACTTATGTAAGAAATGTGGGATATCTGAATGGAGAATACTCTGAAAATAAGTTTGTTGCGTTACTGAGACTGTATACCTGTATGGATACAAATTGCAAGTATGTATTCTGATTTGTTATTTATTCAAGGTTTGTTTCTCTTCTTTCAGAATGTGGACCATGTTTGTACAATGTCCAGTTCACAGGTCGGGACTGAGTTTGCAGAATACAGCTTGACTTTCAAGAGATCCTGTCCAAACTAAGCACCACATGAAAATCTATTGATTCAATGCAATTTGTCACAATGTGACCAGGAGCAGCTAGGGCATTCACGTTATGGATTAAAAGCCCCTTAATGCAATTGAAAATCTGGACTTTATGAAGTCCATGAACAGTTGCAATTATACTGTAAAGTCCTCAGAATTGAGGGACAGAGTGATCTCGCGAAATCCATGGACAGATAGGAGACTGGACTTATTTCAGAGCTTTATTGGCAAATAAATGGTCTCCCAAAAATGGATTTCACGAAATAAATAGCAGCAAATTGAGAAGATGGAACTGTCTGCGTGTGCTGTAAAGACATCAGCTGAGAGTGTGAATTGTAACAGTAGTGACTGTCGTTAATAAAAGCCCTATTGAAGTGTTGCAGTTCTGTATCCCAAGCTCATGATTTTGAGCAACGTTTTACAAAGTGAGGAATATATGTTTGGGGCCTAATAAATGGTGAATATAAAACAGGGATTCAAAACTATGGTTCTTGTCTCTACATGGATTTATACCATACGCATCTTCTTCATAAGCACAAGCTGTACTGCACATGCTGTTATATTGTGGGTAAACTAGGCCAGGATATGCAGAACATACCCAGAAGACGTTCCATTGCAACAATGAAAAATAATGATCTAAAACTGTATGGTATCTTTGGTGCGCAGTGAAGTATTACAAATTCATATTATAATTAAGAATAACAAGTTTAATCAAATTTTGGACTATGAGTCGAGTTTGCAGCTTTTGGAAGGTGTGACTGTTTGCCAACAGGAAGTTTGAAGCTCTTATGTAATGGAGGTGAAATTCAACTTATGTCTGCTGTTCTTTTGTGATTGAGGTGAAATGAAACCCTTGGCTTCTGATGGAATTGGATTGTCTCATGGCGGTATAATTATTTCTTCTCTCTTTTTCAATTTATATGACACATATATATCTTATATCATTTATTATGAGGCAGACCATGTATATTTTTTTTTTTTTGTGGATCATACTTGTATATTATTGCTTGAAATTATAGTCTTATTTTTGAAATGCTTTTGGCATATTTCCTTCTCTACATCTTCTGTACACTGATATATGATTGACTGGTACCGAGGCAGGACCAGTAGTCTATGCAGTGATAAAGTGTAGTTGCTGCAATCAGATTTTTGTGAAAGTTGAAATGAATGCTTCTTGTTTAAACAAAATTAATCAGTCAGTTGCCAACCAATGCTCTCTATGCAAGTATATTTAAAAGGCAATTGTCACTTTTGAAAAGCAGTCTTTGGGCAGAACAAATGATAATAACAGTTCATAGATTAAGGTCTTAAAGAATCAACTCGCCCAATAGATATTATATGTGTGGTGTGATGGTATGGATAGTACCAGTGCTGCAACTTTTTTATGTACTGTAAATGCTGCCACTTCTTGTGTGTACATAGTACAAAGTGTGAATTTTTAATTTGTGGAAATTGAAGGATAATGAAATCTACTCAGGTTGAGCCTTTGATATTCGAAAATTGTATTGCTTTCTTCAAACATTTAAATATCTTAAAATATTGGACTACTATGAGCCAGGTATGATATTATTCATTGGAACTAATGGGAAACTGTTCAAACTTTGGAAGTATTCCATCTTTTAGATTACTATGTCAGCATCATCTGTTTTCTATAATATCATACACATTGTTATATGGTGCTTAAATTTGTAATATGAATCAGTTGGTTTATACCTAATTCATTGAGTTATTAAGTATTCATGACTTGAAGAGAGGTGGTATGCTCAGAATTCCAGGAACATAATAACACATATAATTCTGTACAGTATACCCTGGCAGAGATGACTGTCAACCATATACAAACTTTAAGTCTTTATAATGTAACTCATGTGGATTTGACTAGAGTCATTGTATCCTCCAGAACTTAAGACCAGAATCAGTGTTGCATCTGTATCAGAGCATATGTGGTGACATTTAGAGATGGCTAAAGCTGGGAGCCAGGATAACTGAAAGAGTCATCCCCAAGATGATAGTTAAGGTGACAAGGGTCTGCATTTGCTCTTGATCATCGTAGAGCCCACTACAGTCAGAGAACAGAAGAGTTTATCAACCTCTGTTCAGTTTGCATGAGCGAAGAGGTGGTCAGAGTCTCGTCCGTTAAAGGAATAGGTGGTCTGAGTCTTTGTTCAGTTTGCGTCAGAGCGAGGCTGCCAGAGTCTCTGTCCAGGTCAGAGAAAAGATGGCCTGAGTCTCTGTTCAGGTCAGAGAAAAGATGGCCTGAGTCTCTGTTCAGGTCAGAGAAAAGATGGCCTGAGTCTCTGTTCAGGTCAGAGAAAAGATGGCCTGAATCTCTGTTCAGGTCAGAGAACAGGTGGCCAGTCTCTGTTCAGTTTGGGTCAAAGTCGGTTTCCTTTGGCTTGTAACTGTAAGGGAAAACGATCAGAATATGCTTTTAGGTCAGAGGAGAGGTGTCGAGAGTTTGATGCTGGTTTCAGGTTATGGTGTCTTAGAAAGGAAAATAAGCAAAAAACCTATTCATTATTTTTGTTGTTAGATGAGTGGCCAGGGTATCTTTAAACTTAAAATGTTATTATTTCCCATATTTTGGATAAGCTTATTATTTTCACATCAGTGGGAGTAAACGTTCTTTTTTTCACTGCAATGAATGGCGCAGGAAATTGGAGTAAAATATTGTCAAAACAGACAGAGGGTCAAGTTATTAATATAAACAGACATCAAGAGATTGTTGATTACTTCCTTCTAAATATACTGACAACTCTGAGCAGGTCAATCAGTCACTGCACAGACGCAAAAATGGTCCACATGCATATCAAATAGTGGCTTTTTGTTGCACATTTGTGTACATAAAGCAGAGTTTGTTTTCTGCTCTTGCCATATAGTAAGCACCACTCTATAATCATGTGTCATGCTGGCAGTGCCAGAACACTCGGTTATTATTCTTGATGGTTTCATGTTGTTCGATGTACTTGGGTATCTTTTCGGAAGATTTCCTGAGTCTCAAGGTGAAACAGGGTCAGATATGGAAAAAAAACGCTTAAACTTTGCACATGTACGCATGATGTATATTCCATAATGATATTATATATGCTTGTACATACATATTATATTTGCTGCTCACATTATGCACTGATAGCATCTTAATCCGCAGAATTATGGGAAAGAGGCGGCCCGTATATTGAGTAGAATTGGCACACAAGCCAATTTGGATAATGATAAGTATCTGGCATGATGTAAATAATAAAGAAAATTCTTATTTTATCTACAGTAATACCTCATTTGCCTATCAGGGCCATCTGTTGTTCATGTTTGAAACTAAAAAGAATTCCTCTTTAGGCTAACATGGTGTTGATTTCTTATTTGCTTGTTATAGTGGGATATATTCTTGCCATATACATCTTTACTACGAAGAGTTCAAGTTTTGCACATCTCCCTAAGAATTTCATTTTGTGACCAGTAGATGGCGCTGATAGGCAGTGAAGATACTACAAAAATGAGGTTTTACCGTAATTAATGATGAAGGCGGTTTTGAAGTAATCTGCATGTAATCACATAGGGCAGCATATTTTACCCAGGAATTCGTGCCTTTTATTATGACCTTGTTATTGTTTGTGAAGCTGATTTTGTATTTTTTGCTTTCAAATCTGTTGTATATATTTCCTCTTCATATGATGCCTTCGTGTAAACTCACGTGATGTTTTGGTCTTTGCGATTTACTTGCAGTCGCGGCCAGCCAACGGGCTGGGGTTCCAGGGTTCTTGTTATTGGGTTTGGGTGGGGTTGGCCACCCGTTCGTTGGGATATAATGGTGAGCCGAAAAGGTGCTTGTGAAAATATCAGAAAAATATACATTTGGCAATTACTGATATTTTGAAAGCCATCAGAACATGCAATCAGGAATGCAAGGACATATTTTTTCCATTATTATAAAACGCTAACGTACTTAATTAGTTCATTTACTTAGAGGGGCCTAAAAAGAATTAGGTTCCGTACAGCGAGTAATGTTCATATTGCAGGCATAGTGTTAAATATTGTTCATATGAAATGTAGGTGACCTTTGACGTTTAATATTTGAATACACCCCATGCACTTTGACCTTAAATTGCCAAGCATAAGATTAAAAGATAAATCTGTGAGCACTCCCAACTATGAAAAAAATACGTATATTTCCTTAAGCTATTGGAAACATTAACATAAATACCTATAACATATTTATGGAGCCTACCATAAATACATTCAAATTAACCAATCCGTTGTAGTTCTAGACCGTATCCAGCTCCATGGCAGCCTGTAAAACTTTTTATTGGCCATATGGGGTAATATTTGAGCAAGGCATCAGTCTTGACCGCTTCACAAAACTAATGGACTGCTGGACTGCGATCGGCCTTTTTGCACATTAATGGTTAACATTGGTGCATACACTATTGAGCAGATCCTATTTATAGGATTGTTTGGACGTTTTTGCTTGTTATTCCAGAATTGAAAGAACATGTATCATAGTAAACATTGTCATACCCATTGTAAATATGCACATACATTTGTCATTTGTTTTCCATAGTGTTCATGAATATTCATGCGGTCACATGCAAAGTCTCATTTACATGAAGTGAGTATGTGTATTAGTGTTTTGTTAACTTGTTGTTAGAGGTGTTTTGACATGCTTATTAGACTGATAATGGACCATGATTGTTGTATTTTCTTATCTCGCAGCCGTTCTGGTCAGAAGGTGCTTCATTTTGTTGTTATTTTTGCACATGCGCATTGAAGGTTATGATGGTATAATGCATCCGTAGTGCTAGTCTTATGAATATTAATGAAACGCCCATGTCCTGGGAATGTTGTATATATTTTCGATACCGTAAAGAATCACCATAACGAATTGAACCGTTTCACAAAAATGCATATCTGTCTTTGTTGCATGTGGGTTTTTTCCACGGTCAGGTGATTAAACTGCATATATCTGCATATGTAGTAAAAGAAATATCTAAATGGTGCTTTGTTAAAACAGTCATAAGTTTGCATGTCTTTGATGTAGAATAAAGGGTAGTTCGTGTAGCGATGCAATTTACATATAATTTACATATGTTCAAATATTCACGTGTATATTTAATGTAACCTAATATATTTGTAGAATATGGTGCAATGTAAATGAGAAGAGACTTGACCAATCAAAGTTCAATATGCAAATGATATGCAAATTATATATTAACTGCCAGGACACTTGTACATAGGAATTTTTGCCTGAAATTTACCATTGAGGGTCTAGATCCATGTACAATTATTTTGCATTGATTTATCATGGATATATGTGTATGTGTATTTAAATAAAGTGTGATACATAAACCAATATTTCATTTGTGTTTTTTGCCAATTGAATGTGATTCTGGTGTTTGACTGTTAAAAAAGAACCAGAAATGGGTCACGATTGTGCGCTTTAAATTTTCTTAAAGGTGCCAATTAAACTACCTTTTGAAAAAAATTTGTGATTCTGGTTTCTCTGTGTAAATATTAATGATCTCTGGGAAATTCTGGTTATGAACAGTTCTTATAACGCCTCCGTTAAGAATGTATGGACTTGTTTATCAACAACCTGTTCGTAAACACAGCAATGTTGACAAACGGGGAAAAACATGTAACCTAAAGTGTAAGGTTGCATTTATGCGGAGGCAGAAAGGTCACTTCTTGCAAAACGCCATTTGCAAGGCACTTGCTTATCTGACTTGCCGCTGAATGCCTTTGTTGAATTTGTTTTATTTTGACGGGCCCCTATATATAATAAACACGTTGATATAAACAAAACAAGCAGCCTGTGTGCGGTGATGCCCATGTTATCTGGACTATTTTTATTTTGAAAAAAAGCAAGGGGTTACCTTTAGTTTATAAAGGTCATATAGGTGATTGGTTCCCTTTAAGACCTGGGCCGCATATAGTTTGCCTTCAGCATAATTAAAAAAAAGTAATTTTACGCCTCTATAAACATAACTTATTCCGGAACTACTGTCTGGCTCATATTGAAAAGAGAACTGCATTAGTTATATAATTTGCCACCAGATGGCAGCACCCGTCCGGGGGGAGGGGTTGCAAAATAGTGACAGTACCTATTACCGACTGGTTCGGTCTACCTGCAATTTCGTAAATTATCTGCCAAAAATACCCCATAGTTAGCTGACTAAAAATTGGCAGTATACTGATGTATACTTCATAGTCGCGAGAATACATTTCGCGATTTTCACCTTTTTCATTGTATTCAAAGGGTTTCATTTTCGCGTTCTCACCAATCAGTAAAGTATGCACAGTATACTTACTATTTGAATAATTTAATAGGATCACAGTCAAACAATTTGACGAGAACCAAAAGGTTCAATAACTCGTCATTATTCATAACAAATATATAATCAATCTTTAGCCATCGATGCTACAAGAATGGATAACGTTCAAAAGATGCAAATGAGGCGCTCTGCACTGATTTTCGCAATTTTTTCACTTAAGCGAATTTAAAACTCTCGCAAACAAAATTCAAGTGTCCTTGATGTATTTTGTAAGTATGGTTGATGAAAGTCACGTGCGGTGTATCTCAGTCCGTCGCGGCCAACTCTAGTAACTGGCACAAATCTTGATCGTATAACGTTGAAGACACGATGGAGACGCCTTAGGGCAATTTACAAACCTTAATTAAGGTCATGGTTACCTTTATGTTCCGTTAGATACGGAGTAAAAAGATGAATTTGAGCAACCTGGCAGTCAAACTTAATCAGTATTTTGTGTTCTGAAAAGTAAATAATGATTCCTCATTTTTACCATCAAGACCATGAACAAACAACCTGTGAAAAAAAATCACCGATCCTGTTCCTCAGATTTGTCACCTTTAAATTGTTAAATTCCCTGCAATAAGTTCATTTTTAGCAGAACTTTACACGAAAGCTCCAATACCGCAATACATCACACAAGGATTTCGTAAAATTTGACATGTATTCAGTTCAGGGACAACTCTGTTAACGATATGAGATTATTTAGTGCTAACCCCTAAATCTCGGCTGTTGGACATTTTTCCAATGTTTGAGTACTCTATGTTTGGAATTTCATATACTTATGAATCACTTAAACGGTAAATGTCATCAACCCTTATGACTTGTGATTCAGCAAAACTGAAGGATTGGCCCCAGGACAAGTACGCCTTTTATTCGATAGGTTGCGCAAAGCTGTTAACTTTTTCGTGAAGTAGGACCGAATGCTGTTGTTATTTCATGAAACAGCACTTACCAGTGGAATGCGTTTGTCCCTTAACATGAGTCTTAGAAAGGCCGACACATTAAAAGAGTTTTAAAATGCTAACGTGCTCTGATTTTCTTGCATATCGGAATATAATATAGCGGTCATTAATAACCTCTTCGTTATTCAATCAAATTAAATCATGAACTTCCCAAAACAGTGTGAAAAGTGATCTATCTACAACAAAATGAACGGACAAGCACAAAGAATATCATGTATATCAGGCAGCTGGATCCACCAGCGACATATGAAACCGGACTTCCGTTTGTGACGTCATCGCATTCCTTGACCTCTGACCTTGGAGTGTGTGGCACGGGACACAACTCCGGCTCACCTTCAACACCCCAGCTTCCACACTTATGAAAATTCTTTGGAGTTTTACCCATGTCCTAGACGTCACCAACTTTGAAAACGAGGCCCTGACCTTGCGTCTGGTGCATGGTTTTCTATGTGACAGTGAAACAGCCAGAACCCTGGGAAGAGATATTAAACAATTGGAGTTCCACTATATGAGTGACCTTTTTTGAAAATTGTGGAAGTAAAATAATTTTTGACAATATTACAGAATGTTTAATTATCAAAATATACAATAAATTAGCAAATGTAATGAATGTTGAATGGAGAGATTTTCTTTATTTAAACCAAAACTTAGGAATTATAGGCTTTACAAACAGTCAATCAGTACTAGTAGTTAGGCCTATATATATATATATATATATATATATATATATATATATATATATATATATATATATATATGAAATTCAAACTTTCTTCAAAAGAAAGATTTTTTTATGTTCAGTTTAGAATGGATGTACTACTTTTGGCAATTGGGACAGGTAAATTTCGTTGCTTAAATATTGAACAAAGAGTCTTTTTTAAATGAAATGAATGTATTGAAAACAAGGTTCTAATTCATGCTATGAAGTGATTAATAGGTCCAAGGGGGCGCGTGCACTAATATGTATATTTAATTAATTATATGTATCTAAATGTTCTTGTTACTCTTGTTACTATAAAGAATACTACTGTTAACACAAAATTGATCCCCATGAGCATCAATGTAGACAGATAAAGTTCTACTGTCCACCTGTTTTAATGTACTCTGGTTTGCTCAACAAAAGCAATGATAAAAAATCGTAATTATAAAAATTGATATTATTACTTCTATTACTATTACAACCTGTAATAACAATAATAAATAATGATAGTAATAATAACTAAAATCATCCTCCTCCCCCAACATTAGTGTAAAAAAAGGGATAGGGTAAAAAATCAAGATCAGATGCAAATCTGATTCACTACGCTTCGGCCTTTTGAAATCAGTTCGGGAAAGTCAAAACAAAAAGTTATTTTGACTTTGCCGAACTGATTTCAAAAGGCCGAAGCGTAGTGAATGATGCAAATCTGTGAGCTAGGACTGATATGAGCACAAATTTTAGCTTTTGAAAATCAGCCATATTGTACGCTCCCGTGGCAGCGTAAATCTTGCGCTTCTAAAGAAGCAACTGATTTTACGCTGCCTGCTTTGACCGTTTATGATACATTTTGACACCAGATGGCGGTTCGTTGTCCGCTGAAAAAAACGTGCGTATGATGTGACAAGCAGCCAACCAGATGCCAATAAACAAACACTCGACAGGCATCCTGACTCCGCCCATGGCTGCGCTTCAAGCGCCGCTTGATGACAGTTTATGGTCGAATTTTAATTGCTCCATCTGCATTCTCGCATCATCGACCGATTCGATTATGACATTATGTTTGTGTTAGTGGAGCCATGTATCTGTTGTCTGCAGAACCTTAAACCAGCCAGCGAGGTGTGCACGCAGACTTTGTGCCCAAGGCCCTAAGCAAACTACGTCTGGGCCCATTCTCTCTGAGCCTGTGGCCTGTTCAGACGGTTACCGGGGCGATGAGCTGTCACTCAAAACGAAATGAACAACATTGGCTCCGTGTAATCCTCGCTTGGCTGTGTCTTCCAGCACAAGGTCTCATCTGATTGGACAAAAAAGAAGTGCTCCCCTCTGATGTAGCAATTCAGGATACGAGGTCATAATGTTATGGAGTAGAAAAGTGCATATTTGTGACTTAACACATATTTCAAGGAATATTTCACATTTCATATTTCACAAATTTAAGCTCAGTTTCAGGCATGTCAGACTGAACAATTAATGACTTCTCATAATTGATGACACCCGACAACCAGTCATCCGGTCACACACATATAGGCTTCTCTCCCAGTTTAATCAGAGAACAGTACACCAAACCATTAAGGTCTATTTTAAGTCTGTACAAACAGAAATAGTGTCACAGGATGACTTATGTGTTAAGTCTTTATCAGGGAATGGTAGAACACAATTAAAACATGTTATTTTATGAGACTCCGCATGTGTATATAAGCACTGTCCTCCAAATAGGACTTGTAGGTCAGACAATAACTGGATGTATGTCAGGTCAGACTTGGGATTTTCCATAGGACTTTTGTCCAATCAGATCTCACGAAAGGTAGGAGGAACACTTACAACTCTGATGTAATTGTGACCTACTTTGGGTCATCCAATAAGGTTTAGCTTTTATGACGAAATGCAGAAATATGGATATGTATGTCTCATATGTCACGTGAAAGCTCTGTAACAAAACTATCTGTAGTGCGCACTGAGAGTCAGAGTGAGTCAGGGAGGCTGGGCGGCTCTCTCAGAGAGAGAGAGAGACTGTCCCAGACCGCTTGCTATTGAATAAAGACTTCTGTCATCAAACTGGTCTTGGAACATTGTCTGCCACGCGCATCAGCAACTGCATGTGATACAGGTGGGGACATCCCCGAACCCCCACATTGTATCATTATGGTGGATGAACCAGGATTCATATCCAGCACATCAGCACCAGAAAAACCGACAATGCTGCCAGCTGAGGTGAAGACAGATTCCCCCCCCCCCCCCCCACAGCCACAGGTGCCATTGACTGGTCTACCAACCCATGCATTGGAACTTCAACCCAGGTACCGGATCACAGCCTAACATCAAGAATGTCATCTCTGCTGCTGAAGGTATCAAACTTTGCTAAGAACTCTCTCTTCAAACTTTAACTTTGGCTGCAGTTTTTCAGTGCTCTGCTTGAGAAGATCAAAGACTCTCTCTGTATCTTTAAACCAAAAGGACACTGTAAATCAGCATATTGCTTTAACCGTGACTTCAAGTTGCAAAAATGACATTTTTCGCTAAAAAAAAGTGCTGTGAAATCTCAATCTGAGATCATCATTGTTCCTGACCAGCCACATCAAAAAATCAATATCAGGACAAGCCAGCTTCGGGCCTATGTCAACAATACTACTGGCAATACCACGTGCACTGTGTTTTGTGTGACAACAAGTCCTCGCTATGTTCCTGCAACTGCTAGGTGCAGACTCGCTGTTATGTCGCTATCTTCTGCATCACCTTCCCTACCAAGACTCCAGGAAAAAATGAAGCCAAGTCAGCAGAGAAGACAACAGAAGACCCAAAGAAGACAAGATTCCTGAGGTAATGAAAAACAAAACCAGAGACTCTGAATTTTAAATACCCAATGTAAAATTTGGGGCATTTCAGAATATTTTGCATGTATATGTTGTAATACAAAAAATATATATATATATATGTATGTTGTCATCTATAACTTTCTCTTATTGATGTGTCATAATTGTAAAATGATATTATTTATAGTGTGTCTATCTTATTGATATGGTTAGGAATAAGTTTACAAGACCACAGCAAAAGGTGTAGAACTGACAATGTTAGGTTTGATACAGTAATGTCTATCTAAGACATTAATATGCAATGTCGCAAATGACTGTATTGATTTAAATACAATAATTGCTAGAGTACTAGAGCACAATGCAACATCAACCGCATGATAGCATTCATTTATATTGAGATTTTCTCATGTGTTGATCCATACCAAATCATCAGGTATCGAAATGCTCTCTTGGCTATAAATTTAATGGAATGGTAGCACATTGTGTCACCAAAGCACAATGCGATGCTTATTTTCAATTGTCACAGTTTGGTCCTCAAACACGGGTTCATGGGAAGCCCCCCAATATACAGGGAATTGGACAAACTGGGGAGTTTGATGACTCCAAAAGTCAATAATGCACTGACCTGTGGTCACATTATTGCCTCAACAAGGGTTTGTTATGTATAACCTCATTAATAGCTGGAAATGCCAGGCAAGATATGTAGGTTAGCACAGGAATTCTTCTCATAGGAATTTCACATTCACGTGTACTATGACAGACATGTTCATGAGCAAAGGCATTCTGGTCGCTGCATTCATGATACTGTTAACCCATAAACCAAAATGTGGAGTGACAAGGATTTCGATCATTAACATTATTCATTTTATTTATATCATCACTCTACAGATGTATGTTTGATCTTACATAATTACGTGCACTCAGTTACCATCAAAATCCATATATGGTTAGATCGATACATGCACCTGTCAGGGAATTATTTCATTATCATCACATTTTCACACATTTCGCCTTGTTCATGCACAAAAATGGGTAATAAATGGGAATATATGTACACATTCTTCTGTCGTTAGGAATGACATAATGTCTGTCATGTACTTATCCGCTGGTAAGGTACACCAGTTGTGTTATGCTAAAGGAATAGCAAAACAACCTTCCATTATCACAAGTCAACTTGTATCAATGGCAAGTATGAAAGCCAAGATGTATTTTGAATCATTGGTACTGATCAACATATTGTTACCAAATCACTTGTCATTTTTTTAAATGCACATTGCTGTTCAACAGAACATCTTTATGTAACATCACTTACTCTATGTTCAAAGGGTTCACATACTTTGACTTATTCCATTGCTTATACTGTAGGCATTGTACTTGTATTATCTGTGTATGATGTTATACTCATATCCCTTAAGATTCTATTTAGATGCTGTCATACTTATATAATCTGATGTTGTAATCTTCAGATGTCAAATAATGTCATCATAGTTGCGATGTTGTTCCTGATTCCTTATACATCAGCATTTTATCTTCTAGATATTGTTTAGGATTGTCCATTCACAAAAAAAAGAATTTCTGTGTTAGTTAGCATATATGTGTAGCTATATATATCTCCTTTCTCAGCTTATTAAGCTTTAGCTTAGGCGTTGTTGTACTGCTACATAATTTTAAAAAAGGCACTTCCTCATTCCTTACACTGTTACATCTGGCACTGTGACATGTTAATGTCTTCCACATCTATATTGATCTGTGTAATTCCATCACAACCCACATCAGTGATGTCTTACTTTACTATCTACAGACATATATCCATCACATTTTGTATTTCTGTCATCTACATTCCGATTATCCTTCTTGAAATAACTAAATTTTCTCCGACTTAGCCCATGAGGCCGGAGCCTCATTCTGAATGCCAGAGGGATATGTTATGGAGTAGGAAAGTGCATATTGGTGACTTAACACATATTTCAAGGAATATTTCACATTTCATATTTCACAAATTTAAGCTCAGTTTCAGGCATGTCAGACTGAACAATTAATGACTTCTCATAATTGATGACACCCGACAACCAGTCATCCGGTCACACACATATAGGCTTCTCTCCCAGTTTAATCAGAGAACAGTACACCAAACCATTAAGGTCTATTTTAAGTCTGTACAAACAGAAATAGTGTCACAGAATGACTTATGTGTTAAGTCTTTATCAGGGAATGGTAGAACACAATTAAAACATGTTATTTTATGAGACTCCGCATGTGTATATAAGTACTGTCCTCCAAATAGGACTTGTAGGTCAGACAATAACTGGATGTATGTCAGGTCAGACTTGGGATTTTCCATAGAACTTTTGTCCAATCAGATCTCACGAAAGGTAGGAGGAACACTTACAACTCTGATGTAATTGTGACCTACTTTGGGTCATCCAATAAGGTTTAGCTTTTATGACGAAATGCAGAAATATGGATATGTATGTCTCATATGTCACGTGAAAGCTCTGTAACAAAACTATCTGTAGTGCGCACTGAGAGTCAGAGTGAGTCAGGGAGGCTGGGCGGCTCTCTCAGAGAGAGAGAGAGACTGTCCCAGACCGCTTGCTATTGAATAAAGACTTCTGTCATCAAACTGGTCTTGGAACATTGTCTGCCACGCGCATCAGCAACTGCATGTGATACAGGTGGGGACATCCCCGAACCCCACCTCTGTATCAATAACAAACAGCGCTTACGATATAGGTAGTAGGCCTATAGGTAAAGCGGTGTGTAAAGAGCGTAACCATATTGGAGATCTAACAGAAAACAGAAAATGGCGGAAGAAAAAAAGAAATTTTAAATCGATGGGTTTGCACTTTGGACCTAAATAGGAAAACCCACCAATAATTTTTACCCAAAAATAAGCCTATACAACCCCCCCCCCCCCCGTGTCCTACGGGGAAAGGCTTAATTATGATAACAAATTAATCTGTACTAGTAATAGTGGTTAGGAATATAATTTTTAGCTCATCTGACTGAAAGTCATCTGAGCTATCGCGATCACTCTTTATCCGTCGTCCGTCTGTCTGTCTAGCTGTCCCTCAGTCCGTTAACCAGGCACAAATCGTAACCACTGGACCTGGAATCTTCTAACTTGACATCCGGGAGGTCCATGAAAAATCTCCGAATTTTAAACGAAATATTTACGTATTTTTTCTCTATTTTTGAGACCTCTTAAGATGCGTTTATCTGTTAACAGGGCACAAATTGTAACGACTGGACCTAGAATCTTCCAACTCGACAAGCAGGGAGGCCCATGATAAGTCTCTTCGGAAACCTGAAATTAGGTCTCTGTTACCCATAACCTCTGAGCTATGGGGCTCCGATTTCCCCCCCCCCTAGAATAATGGAAATTTTGATACAATAGCTCAAGTATCTGAACAATTATGCATTGATTACCATGATTCTCTGCATGGATATTGAACATGAAATGTTTCATCACTTCCTGCAGACTGGTAGCACCACCTCTGATTTTTTTAAATTTTACGCATTATCTCCAGACCTTCAAAGTTGTGGTGGCACAAATTGTAACCATTGCACCTAGAATCTTCAAACTTGACATCCGGGGAGGTCCACGAAAAATCTCCTTGGAAACCTGGAATTAGGTCTCTGTTACCCATACGTTATGAGCTATGCTAAAGTTGAATTGGGATACCACCTACAAAATTTGGCATTAATAAAATTCCTTTTGTGAATGTTTTCCTAGTCAGTTGAGCGTCATGACCCCTGGGTTACTTGTTCATAATAAAATACTACTACTACTTCAACCAATTATTATAATTACAATTATTTTAATTATTATTATTATTATTATTATTATTATTATATAGACCCACCCGGATTGTCCGTGACGAACCGGATAATGACGTACCCACCGTCTACTACTTCCACGGTATCGCGATATATGGGGTTCTTATACTGGTACTGGATTTGTCCATTCAACAAAAGCTCCTCAACTGCAGCTGCCGTCGTCTCCTCGCCAAGCTGTGAGGAACACAATGTACTGAAGATGAGCTGTAACTAGATGTGTCGGAACGACACGAATGCCCCCGCTTGGAGCAAATTAGATATATTCGTTAAAGCTTATAAAATTTTATATGTTCAGGAGCCGTCATACAGTCAAAGGTAGGTCGATCAGGACAAAATAAGAACTCGATCTGTAATGCGTCATGATCAGGCCACACACCAAAAATCAGGCTAATATCTGCAGGCATTGCGAAAAAAAAGTCCGCATATATGCATTTATCATGAAAATTTCTATATTTCATGAAATTTTCTATGTGCAGGAGCTGTCATACGGTCAAAAGAAAGTCAACTGTGATGAAACGCAAACTTCGATCATTAACTGGTCATGATCTGGCAATGCACCAAAAATCAGGTCAGTATAGATCTGCAAGCATTGCGTATAAAAGTCTGTACATGAGCAATGGAGTGTCTTTGTCAATGTTGGTCCGACGGCCTTATATATTTCAGCAGGAATAGCATCAGAGCCAGGAGCTTTACCACATGAGAGCAGTTTGATGGCTTTCTCCACTTCTTGGGCAGAGGGTATGTTATCCAGCACGTGCATCAGAAGACTGATGTCCATACACAGCTTTGAGAACGTCATAGAATCTCTTAGAATCATGCATGCCACGTATCTCTGGATCTCTGCTAATTTGTCTCTGAGCCAGTCTTGCATGTTGCGCAGTTTAGTCTGGATCACCCGGGGGATGTTTGTAAAGGCCGCTTCCTTTAAGGTTGAGGTGGGGTTCTGTTGGTACACAAGATGAAGCTTGTGTTCCTCTAGAGGAGCTCTTGTATCTGATAATCATTCTTATCAAACCAATCTTGGTGCCTCAAAGGACATCCAGTGAGGTGGAGTGAACTACATCTCTGAAAGGACAACCCTCAGGTCAACCATCATTCTTGACCTGCTATTTGCTTATGACCGTGCCCTGAATGTATCTTCGGAATAAGACATGCAGCACATGTCCCAGTTCTCCCTTGCATGTGACAACTTTGGGGTTACATCAGCATACAGGACACTGAAGTGATGCACCAATCGGCACCAGTAAAGCAATATGATGAACCCTTGATCATGGGGCATAAATAAAATCTGAAGGTGGTGGACAAATTTACATCCCTGAGGAGCACTTTGTCAAAGACAGTAAACACAGATGATCAAGTCAATAGCAGAGTAGACTCCGCTCCAACATCTGGGAGCGTAGAATCACCCATCTTAAAAAAAAAAGATCCAGGTCTACAAGGCAGTTATCATCACTACTCTGCTGTGTGGCTGCGACACAGGGACTGTCTATACAAGACATGCAAAAACAAATTTTATCACTTTCTATATGACCTGCCTCCATCGACGGATGAACATTAGGTGACAAGATAAAAGTTCCAGACAACTGAGATCCTAACAAGTGCTAATCTCCTGTCAATCTACACGATCGTGCATCGATCCCAGGTTCGCATGGCAGCACACGTTTGCCACAAAGCAACTTTTGTATGGAGAACTGGTATCTAGTAAAAGATCCATCAATGGTCAGCGTAGGCGCTACAATGATAGTCTCGAAACATCTCCAAAAAACTATCCATCAACATAGATACCAGGGGTAATTTAGCGCAGGATCGAACAGTGTTGCATGAAGCAACACAGAGGGACAGAAGACGTTGAGATAGCACAATTGGCGGAATCCAGAAGTAAACGTGAGACCGCAAGGCGGGGATGGCAGCTACCTCAACAGCAACCACCGATCACATATGTCAAACATTTGGGAGATTCTTGTCCGGATTGGCCTAACAAGTCATCTGTGGACACAAACATTGATCAACTACAAAACCTTGATCGTCGAGGTCAGCCTCACATGCGATGGACTAACATCAAGTAAACATAATCCACGGGTGCCGGTTTACCATTACAAATCTACATGATCAGAGGTCCGATCTTGCGCATGCGCGACAACTCCTTAATGAGCTTCATGACCTGTGTAACTGACACACATCACCACTGGTCAAAAGTAACCTCTCAAGGCCAAAACTTAGTCCATTCATTCACTTTATCTTAAAGTACATCTTTTTCCAAATATCTGATTCATATTTTACAGATGTTTCAACAGAACATAATCTAAAGTTTTCAGCTGAAATTATGTGTCATTTCTATTTGTTATTTATATATTATGTGACGTCTCCCTATGATAAATGATCTTGTCACAGGGGTTGACCAGGGTAATCCAGCCTATACCCCGAGTCAGTGCTGTTTACTCCGGGAATAGGGACCATCACAAAATTAATTCACTTGGATGGAAACTTCACATAACAGGGCCAACCAAGTGGAAAACTTGATCTAAATTACTTCAAAGATATAATGAATTGTTACTGGGGTTTTGTTCTCAACTTCCATAATATTTTATCAACATCCGTTTTATACAATTTTTTAGCAAATTCGCAACAGCCAACCCCAACCAAATAACGGAGGTCAATACATGTGACCTAATGGCGAAGATAAAATAAATTAAAAGCATTTGAAACTTTACAATTCTCACTGAAGGCAGCATAGTATATGGCGATGTTAAAGTACTGTGTAAATAATGTGGGACAAAGTTTATTCTTTTCTTGGGCTCACGCAAGCCGGGTAACACTTAACAAAGTCCATAAAATATGCGACACTTTGACGACAGTGTTACCAGCAATGGTGTACAATTTACGGCATAGTAATATGGCCTTGGGTTACAATACACGGTCAAGACGATGAAATATCAGCCCACATAAAAAAAAAGATATTAATAAGATGTAACATTTTAAAGGATGAATCGTTTAAATTAAGGTGCTCTGATGGTTTTTAGTGTGAGCTAACAACGTGAGATAATACACATTATGTTAATGTACCTTTATAAATCTAAAAACAAAAACCAGACTGGAAAATTATTTCAAAATGATCAACCTGAGTATCATGATCTAATTAAAAAAGTGCAATCATAAATAAAGGTTTACATATAGTAGTAATGACATGGTGGTTAATGAAATATAACGATATTTACCGTGAAATTAGGGTTCCTTTGAAAGGTTGCGGGATAGTCAGGCAACTCTTGTGGGCCCCCTTGTAGCATAAGACGGCCAACAAATTCACATTAAACCAGCCCCCGTTATCCAATAATTTCCTATTATTTGGTTTGCGTCAATAATTATGTCATAACGTTCGCCTGTAATGAAAAAGACATTGCACAGTGAGAATCATAAATTCTTCAGACATTTTTACTTTGGTACCTTCAAATGAAATTGCCTAGATTTTCGTAAACCATTGAAACGGTAAATATTTAATTGCATGTTGGCTCTTAATATCCAAACATTATTCGTTTGAAGCTTTTAACTTACCAGGACTCTTTCAATTTCAGCTCATTGGACACTTTATAGCCATTTATAGTTAGTGATCCGATGTGATCAGTGTATCTGCAGACTAATTGAAGCTACCGTATTTGAAGGTACATGTAATGTACCATAGTTAACCGTTTATTGCATAGCATTCAGTCATATACACGTTAGACTTAAGCTGTTTGTATATCGATTGGAATTCAAAAATTTTTTTTCGATTCAAACATTTTTTTTTCAGAGGCGAAGTTTCAATATGAATATTGACTTTTGTCTTTCAGATCATCATAACACCGTACCTGGACTGATTGTAATCTGGTCCGCCACAACGGGTTTAAACGGTTTTCCATCCCCTGTAATGACCTGGATTCTGTGCTTGTCAAAGGTCAGACGGAAGTAGCAGCTCTCACCAGCAGCAGAAATCAGCCGAAAACGATGGGGCCTGCCCGGTTCTACCTCGAACACTTCAGGTGGGGTCATTTTGCCACCCTTTTCTTTTTCTGTGACGTTGTAGCGCATATTTTTGCCGTTTATCACAGCAGATATACGGAAATTGTGCGTATAAGGTCGTTCTATCTGTAATAGATAATGGGATATTGCCGGACTAGGTAACCAGTCGGTCACCAAGAAGACATGACCAGAAAGGTCAAGGTCATATAGGTCCTGGTCGGGGTCATGATTACGTGACTGCCTGACGATCAGGGCTCCATGGACGCCATCTTCCCGCATCATGCCGGAATGCGCGTGATACCAGTGGGTTCCTGGAGGGGCCGCTTTGAACTCATATCTTCGGAAAAAACAGAGCCCATAAAAACAGAACATTTAACAGAACATGAAATTTGTATATACTAATTAAGACAGCTAAAACAGGTACCCTTAAATTAGGATCATATTATGTGTGTGCACCAGGAGGATACCGGATCTTAAAGTGGGACCTAATCACGTACAAAGCATGTTGAATTAACACGAAAAATAGCTTATTCTACTGTACACGAGTCTTAAAAACAGAGGACCAGGTGCGATCACACGAGCCAACATAGCGCGAACACCACCTGTGTTTTCCGTTTCTGTTCAGGCTTAGAACCGGTGTTTCACAACCGTACACGTTCATGTTTGGACTACTGCTTATCTGGCATCTGTCGAGCATCAGCAAAATCGGACCCCCGGTTACACGGCCTTGTTGTAAACAATAAACACTTGGACCGTAGAACCATAACACGCAGAACCATAACAAGGTTTTAAGCAGCTGAAGGGGAGAAACTGAGACCGAATGCTGAGATGGATTTGCTTGAAAACTTTTGTATAAAGCAAATCTGAACTGATAGTGTGAAATAATTGGCATATAATTGCTCCTGACTATGTTCCTTTAATTGGAAAAGTTGTGTTCAGCACACTCGCACAAATAAAAACGTTTGCTGAGAGCGCTACTGGTACTGGTATACTTTGTACAAAACTCTCGCATGCAGAAATTTATGAAGAAACGTGGATAGACGCAAATCCAGTTTTTCCGACTTATTGAGAGGGGGCATCCTCACTCAAAATTAATCCGTCTATGCGCGTTTTTGCGGAACTTCATGGGGCTAAGCAGCTATTTTGTTCTTAAAATGATAAAATAAATATATATTTACGCCTTTTTTAGGATCTGAAGTACACTTAACATAAGATTTAAAATTTCTCATACTGGAAAAAAATCTTAATTGGATTCTAGAGAAACAGCCGCCAATCGGATACATAGCTAATGGTTAAAACATTATTGTTTTATACTTATATTTTTCAGATCTTATTAGGTATAAAGATTTTTTTTGCAATTGACCTTGTGAATGCGCAGTGCACGAACCGTTCGTCTGAAGTTTTCGGGTCGCTTAACCAAGAAGCGCTGATTTTTTCAAGTGAATTTGATACAGGTCATGGTTCCGAAATGTCCTTTGTGGTTTAAAAGATAGACTTTTGACTATTGCTCCTGAATAAATCAATAAATGTGATTTTACTTTTGCCATTCACCTAACCCGATTGCCTTATGTGAATGATCGGGCGCAGGTGGCGCTAGTCAGGTGGGGAATGGACCCTTTTTATAAGCATTTCTTTTTGTCAGTATTCAAATACAGCGTTTAAACTCATGAGATTTTCAGGTCCGACTTGTTACCCATACATACAGAAAGACAAGAATGTGGATGAGAGATATTTAGCAAACACCAACATCCCTTACCCTACGGTTATACATTAAATAGTCGTTCTAGAACTTCTTTGCTTTAGCCGCTGTTTTGTAAAGCAAACTCTTCGGGGTTTCTTCTCCAGGACTGGCACGTGGCCAAACTTGTGATCAATTCGATGAGATCGTGATATCGAATTGTGTATTAAACTTATTGGAGCGGGGTGTCGCCGGTTTGAAACTTGGAGTTGGATGCACAATGCATTACCACGTTTTCATTGGTCTGATTAAAATCCTCGCCCTATCTTTCCCTGGTGGTGAAAATTCAGATAATCTTGACATAATAAGGGCTAGTTAAAGCGAACGAGACATAGAACGACTGCATTGTATAACCGCTGCATATGAAACATATAAGACACCTGCCTTATAACTTGTCAGTTCTGTGTGTTTATAATAAAAGTTACCTGAATCCATTCATCGTGATGATCGGGCATAGGGTTATCATACTTGTCCCGTCCATGTGTTGCGTCCCGTGCATGTGCATACCGTGCCCGTGTATGGTCAATATATATGCTTCCCCAATCTCCAACCGGTTGTACACGTTAACGACCACTGTATCACCCTCGCATACCTGAAAATTATATTACTAGGGTATTCATCTGCATAAACGTCACAGTATCAGGATTCCTACTATTTCAAGACAGATATAATTCCCTTTTTTTCTCAGGAGTATTAAAAATCCTAGGATAATTTCTTTTTTTTTTTTGGGGGGGGGGGGGGGGGAGGTAAGACTCTGACAACCAACCAAAGCGATTCATCTACTAGGTCTGTATTATGGATAAGAGAGAAAATATAAAAAAAAACGTATATTTTTTCTTCAGCACCAGTGAATAGAATGATTTGTTTACCTGATCTGAGGCATTTTTTCTCATATTCTCTGACCTTCCAAGACTTGGCAAAAGAAAAATTTAATGTCTAAATTTTTTTTTATTTCTAGGAAGGATGGAGCCTCTTTGATGTTTTTCTGCTATAGGGGATCAGAACATAAGGCTAAGATAGAGTTGATCTTTTTGTTTGAACAGACCATTAATAACCTGACTAGAATACTTGCTTATCCAACTAAACTATAGATATATGCTGACTGCTGTACCATATGTCCCATCTATCCTTCCGTACGATATTTTGGCGGTGAGCAATTCCTACATAACGTATTAAAAGAAATATATTATCACTGGTGAATACTATTGGTTAAGACCACAAAGCTTTGCCAGCAGCTGAAAATGCATTTAATGCACTAAGAATCCCATATATAGGACCATGGAGATAGACCCTGTATATACGGCACTGCTTAAAACCCTGATTTTGATCTTAAGTACTCGAGTACTCATAAAAAGCAGGGTACCAGTCTACACACGCATTACCTCAATCTTGGGCCCTGGAAGTGGCTTATTTATGGAAATGAATGCTCTCGGGTTATTACCGTCAGCGGAAACACAATGCGGCCAACTGCAGTCACTTTCGTTGAATGGACAAACCCAACATTCCTGTATGAAAACAAAATAGAAACAATATTCTAGCCTTTGACTTTCCTTCTGTTTGTTTTAATAATCTTTACATATTTCTTTTTGGCTTACAAGATCAGATTAACACTTGGATATTCATATCTTGATACAAAGTTTCTTGGAACAAGCGAAATCAGTTTAATATGTATTGAGCTGATCAAGGATTGTTTTCAAACTGGGGCTTTAACAGAACGACATATTTGACGCTTTCTTGTGCTTATTTACTTGATACAATGTCTGTTATCAAATTTAACAGGAAAGGCTTCAGCTAGCAGAACAACATGCCACAGGAACATTGATCATGTAACTGCTATGTAATTATAAACTGTAGGTGGCGCCATCTAATGTTTACCTACAGGCCAAGGCGTTTCTTGAAATCATGGCAGACATTTCGTTTAGGTTTACCAGTAATTTTATTGTAAACGTAATTCCCCGCGTTCGTCACTTGAATTCAGTGAGAACCAGAACTATAGAACGCAATAAATTTGTACCAATTGCTGAGCTGATATCACGACCAATCGTAAGGTCGTGCCACAGGTTAGCCGGGACATCCCAGTAGGCAATCGCATAATTGGGCTGGTAAGTTTACTCGAGTCGTGATACCAGTAATATCGAGGAATGTATCGCAGTGGTCTTGCGTCAGGTTGCATTCATATGGTGGTAAACGGTCGATTATCTCAATATTATGCTAAGAATGATTAATTTACACAACCCAAACTGAAACACCGTCTCCGCGGACACAGGTCATTTCCTGTGTCGCCTGCAAGCTTCCTTCGTCCTGTAACCCGTGCGAGCCTTGCTTGTGTTCGTGCGGTCATAAATTCAACAAACATGAGTTTACCAATGTGCTGGGTAAAACGGAATTTTTCTCGCTCATGCTTGGTATTATTAAAAAAAAACGCACAAAAAAATGCAAACGATTGGTCTGGTTTATGACAATTGACAAGGCACCTGTAGGCCATGAAGCGTGTCAGAAATGACGAAAATATTTGCATCTTCATAAGGCCTTATAATGCGTTCCTCAGACTTAGATGTATTGACACTCTGGCGACAGTAATCTGGTCGTAATGCCAGAGGGACGATATGACGCTAGCCACAGGTCGGAAGGAGTTGTGACAAATCGCATTGCTGTTATAAGGTCGTACCACAAGTGGCCCCACCCATCGTCAGGTGGCACGAGCATTTGCATGAGGAATCGTGCGACAAATCCATTGTCGTACGATCATGCACGACTGGTTGTGCGATGACCAAAGACTGGAGGTACAATCTCCTTGCGAGCTCCAACGACCTCAGATTTTTAAAATCAGTCGCAACTGGTTTTTGAACATGTTTAAAAGACACCCACGACCAATATTCATCCAGAGTTTTGCGGATACTATGTTTTCAGTCGGCCGCGCCGTCGCCGCTGCATAGGTTTCCGGAGAACTCCTCTGTTACCACTTCGCGAATTTTTTTAAAATTCGGGATTATGATTGAGGCACAGGTGAACTGCATTTGTACGTTTGTTTTCACACATAAACCCACATATCTCGGGAACCGTTTGACCGATCAGGCTAAAAATTTACGGAACCCACTGTCACAATTTACGTTATTCATTCGGCCTGAATAAAAATAATTTTTACATATTTAATATATATATATATATATATATATATATATATATATACAGTAAAACCTCGTTGTGTCGAAGTCGAAGGGACCATCAGAAAACCTCGACACATCCGAGGTTCGACACAATTGGTTATTTTGACACGATTGGTTTCATTTGGTTATTACATAACTAGAGTTGTCCGGAATATCGAGTCATTAACTTCGACATAAGCGGGGTATTCGACTTAAGCGAGTTCGACACAACGAGGTTTCACTGTATATATATATATATATATGCAATGTAAAAGCCGGACTGAAACCCGATCGGGGATGGTCTCAGGTATTGGTACAAACTTGTCGCCGACTGGGCCAGACCAAATTCTTGCTTTCAGTCCGCCATAAACCCCAGACAAGAACAGTTCCCGATCGAGATTTAGGCCGGACTGAATCAGAATGTATATAGTCTGGATCCTATATACCTTTTAGCGTGTGACATGATATTCCAAGGTGAAGTTGTACTCGCACTTTTTAGGCTCCTCGTTGCTACGGCATTCACGAAGGCATTCGTGGCTCTCAAAACTGTCTGCGTAAAGACAAATACGCATTAATTATGAACAACGCCTACATTCCATTAAGGACCAAACAAATATTTTTTGGTTGTATGCAGATTGGTAAATTGAACTTATGTACACGATTTCTAGCATTTATAATCTTATGTCCGTCTATTAGGTCGGTGATTAGATATAATATTTATTTGTACAATCCTTGTTTTATAAATAAGTATATATATATATATATATATATATATATATATATATATATATATATATATATATATTCGGGAGATATAGTGGTTTTAAATGTAATGTAACAGTAAAAATCTTGTATTTGCAAAAATTTCCAGGGGGGGGGGGGCTGCGTAATCTAGGCTAAACCTCATTTTATCAACATTGAAACAAGAGACAACGATCTGCAAACAGAGATGTCTGTACTAGAAATCTGTGCATTTAAAGCGAAATATGTTTGTTTTAAATCATAAATAAAGTCTATCATGGCATCTGATTTAATATCAATTAATTATATATTTTTTACTTTAAAGATATAATACATATAACAAAGTACATTGTACATCATGACAGTATGTATATATATAGTAGCCCTGTCAGGGCTTTAGTAATTATGTTTGTTGCATGCTAAAATGCGTATAATAAAGAAACAATTAACAATAGGTGCGACACCAGTATTAAGATCAAACAAGAACGCCTGGCGGCTAAAACTGATGATTAATAATGTTAATAGGTTCTCTTTTATCTTATGTGATACATATTATTGCTAGTATACTTGTTTTATTTTTCTCTAGTCTCGCCCTTTATGTATATATATATATATATATATATATATATATATATATATATATATATATATATATATATATATATATATATATATTTATATTTATATAGACAGTTTATTGAACCATAATGTCACACCTTTTGTAAAATCGCTCCAAAATAAAACGTGATTCCATTTATCGATAGAGAGCCGTAAAGTAGTAAATTAATTTGACACAGCAAGCGCAATTAAGTTTGTAGGCTCTGTCAGCAGGAGAAATTGAGTCTAAGCCATTGCATCGACTTGGCCAGTCTGAGTTTACAGGACAGAATTAAAACTTATTGCATGAGAATAATGTAACGATCTTAAAATTAGTGTATGCACTTATTAAGATATTAAAGAATTGAAGATGATATGGGGTATATGATGTGTATATTCCATTTAAAGACTCAATTATATATGTAAACGATTAAAAACATACAATAAACCACCTACCTATACACATGTGATGTAAAACAGTGCAAAAATCAACGAAAGCAGGAATGGTACTGAAACAGATTTTGCTGACAACTTCCACATGGTTAAGGCGAAATCATGCAAAGTTTTATTTCAGACAACTCAAAATAACGTCTCGTCCACCCTTCACCATGCACCATAGTAATGTGTACCACATGTAGCCTTTTTGTTAATACGTTGATATATACACATAAAAAGGTGCCTGCTTTTTTATATTTACTTCAGGTGAATTTTTTATATTAACTTTGAACTTCAAAATTGAAATAAATTCAGTCACATTGCAGCAGCTTAATTAAGCATGAATTTTATAATATTAATGGGGCTGGATTGAGTGAATTAATTAAGAGTGATTAACCGATAACTGAAAAAGTTTCTGACTGAATAGGATTTTTAGTGATTCTTTATATCAAATATTTTTTTATTTCCAATAATGCAAGTTACAATATATATATATATATATATATATATATATATATATATATATATATATATATTTTAATCTTATTGCACAAGTGGCAAGGATAATTGAAGGATTTTATGGTCTGTTTTTGTATTGTGTATATATATATATATATATATATATATATATATAATCTGCAGTGGCATGTACTAACTTGCAGGGACGCAATTCCTATTTGCAATATGGGGAGGGGGCAAATCACAAAATGTGTGTGGGTGTGGGTATAACATGGTCCCCTGGCTGTTAAAGTGGATGGCCGGGGAACATGTCGCTCCTGTCCCCTACCAAATCGCGCCTATGGTAATAAGTTTGTTTATTTATAATATAGCCCTTTTATTTGAGGTTTATTCCAGATAAGTGTAGCATGTTGAACATAAATGTTCTCAACACAACATTTGTATATAATCAAAAGGCACGCTGACCAACGCTTCACTTTTTAAGATTAAGATCAAGTCCAAAATTTAATCATGTAGGTCCCCTTGCTTCCAGACAAAACAGACAACCAAAAAGGCAGGCAAAAGTAAAATACAGTGAAAACTATTTAATAACACCAGCCGTGGGACTGGCCAAAAGTGGACTTATTCCACAGGTGGTCTTATTGGACAGGTCAGTTACAACCAATGTGAATGCCTTCGGCTCATTCTATGGTGGTCTAATCTTCCAGACAGGTTTTACTGTATAACCTTTGATCAACCACCTTTGCAGGTATAATTATCTTGTATGTATACATATATTTGCCGTCAGTTACTTCATGAATATTCAAACATGAATCTTGGTATTCATTAGGACTGCATGGGATAATTACTAGTATCTGACAATGAATTTATAAGATGCACCCCCCCCCCCCCCCCGATTAGTATGCAGGTAACAAGTTTATCCCAGTCGACGCCGGTCCGACGAAATTTGGGGATAGCCCAGAGCAGACATTTTTTTTATTACAAGAACAAAAACACATGTAATAATGCCATAACGTACAAAGAGGAGACAAATACGAAGCCATTTACAAAACAATCAATCTGTGAGTATTTAACCGCAAAGAATATTGAACGCATTTACATATTCATTTAAACGGTAAAATTCTTATTGATAAGTGCTTGACAATATATTAAGAGATAAAAAGAGACAAAAATAATAACTTTTCCACAGAATTAACTAAAATTTCAAATAACATATGCATTCTCAATCTGTCTTAAATAGTGTGATGCCTAGATATTAACAACTACTCAATAGGAAAAGATAATTAAAACTGATAGAAAAGCCCCTTCCATTTTTATACGCCCATCTATATGTGACGGGACGTATTATAGTATACCCACTGTCCGTCCGTCTTTCCGTCCGTCTGTCGGTTCGTCCGTCCGTTAACTTTTAGTGTCGCCGAGATAACTTTCTAGGGCGTTGATGAATTTTCACGAAACTCACCATAGCTACCTACCAAAAGATTATCTCGTCTTTTATAAGTTCAATCCCAGCAAAATCCATGCATATTAAATGAGGGCAGAGGTCACCAGACTTTGATGGCGTTGAAATGACTTACCGAAAATCTTATGGGTATTCATGAAACTCACTATAAATATTAAGTCTTACTTGCTTCAAATGTAGTTGTTAAACGTGTTAAGATTATTTTTGTCGGTCCCCATATGTTATAAACACTACTTGGATATAAACAAAACAAGCAGTCTGCATGTGTTTGGGACTTTCTGTCATATTAAAAAAAATAGTTCAATGGATTATCTTTAGTTAAAGGGACATAATCAGGAGCACTATAATGCCGGTTATTCCACACTATCACAGTCCACGTGTGCCTGTTTACCATTACAAGCCTGCGTGACCGGAGGTCAGATTTTGAGCCGCACCACGCGATATTTCAGCCAGCGGAAACATGTATTACATTTTTGGGCCAGTTCAGTCAGGGCATCTCCTGATTGGCACGTGTTGTGGCCTGGGCAATGCACGCGCTGTGTATATGTTGACACCTGAGAATGCGCCCGGTCCACTGTATTTAACACTCGTTTACTGGAGTAAGTAAACGGTTTTAGGACAAGAAACAAATTTAGTGTAAAGGGAAGCAATTTTTCGTGTTAATTCAATATGCTTTATAGGTGATTAGGCCCCTTCATATACGTCAGATATCGGAATGGATCTCTTACTGTAGGATGCCTTTAGTTTTATCAAAGGATCTTCTGGGCCCGCTCTCGCAATGCGAAGTGTAGGGAGATGGCATGGGAGCCAGGGCCAGCGTGCGGTAACGACATCTGGTGGCGATAGCACCTACTAGCATCTAAAGATGGCCTTCGGTGCCTGTCCGAAAGTTTTATGCAGGGTACCAGTCTAATAAAGAAAAAAAACTGTAGATCTCGTGAACTACGTTAAAATATGTTACATTTATTTTTATTATTATAAAATACGATAATCATTTACCTTATGCATACATTTCCCATTAAATAACCAAAACCTGAGATCAATTTTTAATATAATTTTTTTGGATAATTCATACCCGGTACACAGTCAAGGACATTATGGCCACCATAAACATACTACGGCTTTCGGGCGGTGAGTAATTTATGATTAGTGAATCATTTAATCATTAACAACACAAAGTTTGATTTCATATTTTAGAGAGGAATAAGTTTTTTAACCTGGTGTCTTTGAATTGACTTTTACTATTTACGATAAATGAGAAAAGGGCGATCAAACGTGACCTTGAGTGAGACGTCATTCATTTCTCGGGCCGGTGTCAGTCACGGACAGCCAGTTATTCTGCTTATAATTTATATCACGATTTTACCTGATTACATTCAGGGCTGTTTCTGGCTCATATTCAAAGAACACAAAGAATCAATGCAATATCCTATATGAATGACTATGAGTTGTAAATCAGAGTTCATAAACGTCGTACCGGTGCCGTTGTGAAATTGGCACCACTGCAGGACACTGTGAAACGCAATGTCTGTAAAAGAGGTCTCCACCCACCCACATCAATAATCAAAAGATCAAGCTCACATTTGCTCATCCACTCAAAATTAAATATTAGTGAATTGTGTGTAGAAAAAACAGTAAAAATTAAAATCTGTCTACTTTTGACAGTTTTGCCAGTTTCAGATTAAATCTGACCAGCCATAAACCTTCAGTCAGAGCTGGTTCACCAAGAAGGACCCAGTTGCTCACTGCAAAGAATTAAAAAAATTGAATTCCCCGACTGAATCTGTTTAATTGGGGGAGGGGGGGGGGGGGGGAGGCACCCTATATTTTCATATATGAAATAGTACTTGGTCTATAGATCACAAGGTCTGTTCCAAGCCTTACAGCTATAACATACATTTTACTAAACATACATATATAAAGAATTGTTATCAAGACAAGGAATTTGGAAGATCACAGGTTTCAAGCTGGATGCACAATGTGACACCTGCTTCTCATTAGTTGATATAATTCATGGCCCTGTGCCAGACCTGGTGATAAAACCCTTCAGGATTATTGTTAGGTAAAGGGTACCTAGGTACTCTGCTAAAGACTACCTGTACCTGGATATCATGAGTAGCAAGTACCTTTACCTGGAACTTAAGTACCTGTACCTTAATAGTCCCAAGTACATATACAGTGAAAACTGGTCTAACGGACACCTCACTTAGGCGGACAACTGGCTATAACGGACAAGATAGTTAAGTCCCTTCAAAATTCCCTATATGCTATGTATAAGCGGAACCTCTGTAAGGGGGACACCTCACTACTGCGGACAACGGACAACAGATTTCAACTCAAATCAACATCCAAAGAGTAAATGAACCTGACAAATGCAGATGCGATACGCCACCTTCGGCGGACACTGATCACTCGCCCCTGTCAACATCAAAGACCACCGGTACTGTTGTTCCTGGGACTGGAACACAAAGGATTATGCAATCCCCAGTTGTTACCTTAATGCGTGTCCGTGCTCATGTCACAGTGTGATGTGCTTCTGCGTTAAACACGGCAAATATGAAGCGGAAAACATTGTGTCACTTTATTTCACTGTTGATCATTCACATGTTGCAAAGGTGCATATTTTTCGCTCGATCGTTGGGTCATTGAATTGATTAAAGGGCTACCGATTACCCATGCATCCCTGATCTCACCATGCAATATCTAACTGTAAATTTAGCCACTTTAATTTAGCAGGCTGTTTGATATTAATTTATCGGGTTTGCTCAGTATATCTCAAACTGATCTGCTCAGTGTCAAACATCTGCACGCTCCGTAGCTGTTTGTACCGTGCTGCCATGCACAAGCTCCTTGGGGTCCATTTAATTTCGGTGCCTTCAACATTCAAGCAAATCAAACCAAACAACCATCATCAAAAAAAGGTTTTTTATGCTAAAGCTACATTTACCCATAAAAACGAATGTTCCCAGGTTCGTAGCCATTACAATCTTCGCATTTTCAACATCGTCATTATCTTTGAGATTATTGCATTTGGCCAGCTAAACAAGGAGAGTTTTAGGCAATGCCACCAGGTGGCACCACAGGTACATCTGGGCAGGAGATTATGCTATCTGAGAAAGTCAAGCTTATTCGACTGAGTGAATCAGCGAAAAAGAGCGTACGCGAGTATATGAACATTATTTTTATGGATGTCTTCATAGACTTTTCTCCTTATATTGTTCACTACTTGATATAAGTAAAAATAATCAGTTTGTGTATGAATATTGAATGCATGATGTGTGCATAAATATGGTGTACATATACTTGAAATCTGATATAATACAGTAAACACTTTCTTGCAGCTGTTCGTTGTCTTTATTTATAATCCCCCAGTTATCAACCTAGGTCAACCTGTCTGATAAGGACACCTCACTATTAAGGATAAAATGATTGAGTCCCTTGACTGTCTGCTTTAGACAGGTTTCACTGTAATTATATGACAGTGGAAATTGATCTCAGGCTATGGTCAGTTACAGGTACAAAGCTGTCACCCCTATCAGCACAGTTACCTTACCCAGGCAGGGGTAATTACCAAGCTTTCCACTCTGCAGCCTTTGAAGTTGCGTGGGCTAGCAGGGCTGGTAGCAAGCTAGGGAACCTCCAGTCTCCAAACAGGAAGTTCATTGTGGGATTATTAGCACAAAGTAAAGGGCAACCAGCAAAATATATGAACACCATAGTGTTGTTCACATGCCCATGTAGACACTTGTCTAGTTTACATGGAACACTGGTGAAGACTGAATGAATAAGCAAAGAATATAAATATTGTATGATTAATATCAGTATCAGCAAATAAAAAAACAAACTTTCCATTTTGCAGAAAATGGTCCCCTGATCAATCATTAAATTCATTTGCTCTTGATTCTAAAAAAAAAAACATCCCATTGTGACTTTCTGCAATTAACATGCTTGTTTTTCTAATATAGACATAAGATTGATGATATTTGAGTATATGAATAGAAGGTTTAGATTTCTGTATTAATCTATAGTTTATCAACATTGTATATTTAATTGCTTTAACTTAGGTGGTCCAGTATATTTGTAAGGGCCTACATTTTTCCTGAAGATGTAGGGAGTGATCATTTAATACTTATATTTAATAATAATATTAATATATACTGCCGATTTACTACAACCTATTATCACATATCTAGATGAATTTTTTATGTTATCATCAGTTCACATCTTTGAAAAGAACCTGAAAGATATAATGTAGCAAAATAGCAAATGTTCATTGCAAATGTTTAAATAGAATCAATTTACCCTTTGATTTAATTATTAAATGGGAACAGACAAATATGTCACAATTTATAGGTTTCAAAGGGTAAATGTTTGGCCATATTATCAGTGATCTTGTGAACATAGAACCAGATTCTGACATCATTCATCATAAGTGACTTTGTATTCCTTTCAGGGCGCTGTTTGTCCCGGGCTCTGGGTACAAAGTTTCTCCAGCCCACAGCCCCTGGAGCACGTGCCCTCATCCCAAAACAGACTCTGATGCTGACATCTGCAGCACAAGCGAGAGAATATGGACCAGGTATGTATGAGGATTATAATGATGCACCAATACTAGATGACACAACGATAAATATATTATATTGGTATCAAGTTTGGTCCCTGTATTGGAACTAATGGTAGGAATTGGTTTTAAAATCATAATCAATGATAGAAAGATAAAGACAACTGATCGATTATTGATCTATTATTTTATGTACTTTCTTTATAACCTTGAAATCTGCTGCATACTAGTGCCTAAAACATTGTTATTCATAATGAAACCATCAACCCACTCTCACCTAATGCCGACTTGCCGTCAAATGATTGTTGGCTGCACAAGGTTCCGTTTTGATGCTGTTCATTAATTTGTGTTTGTATATCTCTGATATGTTCTTTAGATTCTTTGCATACATAATCGTTTTTAATCAATTATGCAAAAATGCAGTCATTTTAATTGATTTCGAAAGAAAACTACCAATCACTGTTTAATCAATTAATGGGCACACCACTAATTGGTACTTTGGCGATATTTTTAATAAAGGTATAGAAAACACACCTGGCATATACAGCTTCTGAGTGCAATACAAGAGATATGTTATGGGACATATTATTGGCCAGAAACAAGTTAAACAACATTTGATTGGTTAATCAAGAAGAGAAAACTTCTGTTCAAGGTTCTGCAATGAACTCTGTTGGAATAAGTTTGGTAGTTTTCTCTGATGGAGAAAGATCACTTGTAATGTTGTATGGAATATCAACTACAATACCTAATATACATGGTATTGTGTTGTGTATCATGACTTCATGAGTGAAGTATCCTGATACATATTGTGTGATAATGTATTGTTAAATTACAGGGTCAGTAGGTGTTGACAGGATAAATGTGAAATAAGCTTTGTAAACAAGTGTAAATAATAATGGATGATTGAAAAATATATTTGAGTTTACTTGGACATAAATGCACTAAGTGAAATTATTTAGACATCTTGATTCCATTCATAGGTCCATTAGACAGGCAAAAACTTCACTCATGTAGAGGTTTAAACAGGAATATGAATCAACTTATATTTCTGTCTGAGAATGTTTCAGTTGTTTTTGTTACAATTTAACAAGACATACATACATTTCCCTTATCCCCAAATTAAAAGTATATTTTTTTTTTCTCTTTAAAATTTCTGTTTATTATGTGTGGGTTTTTTTCATGAAATGTATTCTAAATTAGGTACTTTCCATTTAAAGGTTTACAGTGATTTCAATATCAGTAAAAGAGCAGTACAGGTGACCTGCTTAATACAGCCTTTCTTACTGATAGTATGTCCTTATTTTTCTGTAACCACATGAAGCTTTCTAGATGATTGTAACAACATGAACACATTTTTATCAGATTCACATAAAAATAAGACAATATGAAAATTTATTCAAAGGAAATATTAAGTAAGAGTACTGCCAGTTTGCGGCAGGTCACCGGTATTGCATTTTTACCGCAATATTCTGTACAGTTTGGTTATAGTAACTATTCTATGAAAATATATATAATGATTGAACTTTTAATAATGTGAAAATAGAGAAAATATGTCATTGAAAATTTGCTTTTATTCATGCTTACCCTGGTTGTCCATCCTTCAGTTAATTTCTGCTATCTATGTTTAAGAAATCTGATGTTATTAAATGTTTAATATCAGCCCATAATGTCATATGTCATGCTTTGTATCTGAGCATCATGACCCATGGATCACTTGTTTAATTTTACAGTACAAGGATTACCCTCTAAGACAACTCACTGGAAGCAGGAGCGTGTAGTGGCTGTCGGTTTACTGGCAGTGATACCAGTGGGCCTGGCATTCCCCCACCCAGTTCTCAACTACTTCCTCGCCGCAGGACTGGTGTTACACTCACACTGGTAAGGAATTTTACATGAAAAGAATCATCACATGCATGACATTGATTATATACAGCCCAGGGTTTAGTTCTTTAGGCCACACCAGAAAAAAATACTGTTTTTCAGTCTGGGACCAAAAGTTGAGCAAGTGTGTATATTCAAATTTTTCTCCATCCATGACATAATACGTGAAATTTTGCCAACTTGTTTTACAGTAAAGAATATGATTTTAATGGTGACTTTTTGAATGAAATTTTGCATTTCAACACATTTTATGGTTTCTGTGAGTTAAGAGCATCAATGCGCAACATTTATACCTAGAACATGGAGCTCGTACACAGAAAACGATTGATCCAGGTAAAGTTATGCTCCTCACGCAGGTGTGATACTGCTGTCGTCCCAGACATCTTATCGTGTAACCAGTTCTTTGTATGTGACACCTGCTCTCATTGGTCTGATAACATCTGTTCTGAAATAGGGCCAAGAACCAGACCAATGAGATCTTGTGTCCGGGTGTAATCAAACCATCAAGAGCGGGTGTTGCATGTTTATTTAAAATTTCGGGCTGGATGCACAATGTAATTCCACACTCTCATTGGTCTGATTAAATTCTGTGCTCTGTGCGCCCCCTGGTGTTCCAGCCTATAGAACCTTGTCATACAAAGCAGCAGTTAAACGAAAGGATGTCTAGGACAACTGCAAGCATAATGGCTGCCTAAGGAGCGTATGTAAATTAAGGAGCTGTAATTTGGTAGAACAAATACATTGTTGGCATGGGTGTGATGATAGCTCAGGAAAAAATTTGTTAGAAACTATTGGTGATGACTGGTTTAAATCTGTACTTTAACAGGGATGTAATGTTCCTTCATTCTCTGTAAAGCTAGCATTGCTGTAAATTGAATGAATGTAATAATACAGTGAAGGATGACATTATCATATTATTGTATCCCTGGACTTCTGGGATCTAATTTTCATTATTTTAGTGTGGCAGCTACCAATACCACAGATAATAATTCCCAAGGGAAGCGACTAGAAAAATATAATTCATGGTCTTCAATTACTTTATCTGTTGTACAAGGCTTATTGTGCCACCAGTTTAATGAAATTGAGATCTACATCTCACAGAATTGGCCCCATGGATTATTCTCAATTTGGTCCTGAGGGGATCATTTCCCAAAATTTCCTCTAAATTTCAAAGACTTTGACATTGTTTTGATAAGAATCAGTTATAGTGCCATAAATCAGAAATGGTGCCAGTGAATTTGGCCCTTAGGAAATCTAACCAACACAAAATAGGCCAAAGTGCCACTCCCTCCAACCTGTCAAATTCAAAGAGGGTAATATCCCAGCATGGGGAATTAATTTTTTTTTTTAAGCTGAACTGAAAAAATACACTTCTATATGTATTTAGACTTTAGGCGTCTTTTATTTTCAGGGGCTTGCATGGCGTGATATCAGACTACATGCACGGACCAACGCTACCAAGAGTGATGCATGGTCTGCTGTACGTGCTGTCCATCGCGGCTTTTGCAGGGCTGTGCAATCTCAACTACAATGACATAGGATTTGGAGAGGCTGTCAGGCTGCTGTTCACTAAACTGTAAACAGATCACATGAATATTAATGAACCGATGAATATGTATGGACTCATGAATATGTATGAACTTATCTGATGACTGCACTGTATCACTGGCCACTGCTCAGGCACAGTTTAGATGGAAAGCTGAATATTGAAAATATTCACATAATGAGTTCATGAGTCTGTCATACATAATAAAAATATATTTATTTTAAATGGCAATATATATCTGTTCAGAGGAAGCTATGCTTTTCATGTTATTGCATTAAGGAGAATGATAAAACCTTAACATTAAGTTCCTTGTAAAATATTGAAATATTGTCATAACAAAAGCTGAATAACACCTTTACACAGATATACAGGTCCTCAAGATTAGCATCCATGCCATATTTCAGACATGACATATCACATACAAAAATGTGTCAACATTAAAAAATCATGGTAACTTATTATTACAAAATTCATGAGTGGTTTAATGAAATGAAGTGTTACCAAAGATAACTGGAGTAAATTGTTGTAAAGATGCTTAAGACTTCAAACTTATTGCAAGTTTTCTACAAATATATTCCTTTATTACACTGTCCAAGATCTGTTATCATGCATAAAATTATTTGTGTATGGTATTTATCAGGGTATGTTTGTGCAAGGTCAACCTATCATCTCGTAGATAAAAAGTGGTGGCTTTTTAATCAACTGTATAGTGAGATTAATCTCCGACTGTGGTCAATTAAACATTGTCTGTGTTATATTCATGTGTTATCTGTTATGTGAAAGCTGTTTTTAAAAGGCAGATGGAAAAATCATTAATGTTAAAACTGATATCTTCATTAGCTGAATTATGACCCTCAACCTCTTTGTATGTTTAAATTAATGTATGTGCAACCATTGTCCACCCTTCCGCCAGAGGTCGTTTCTACTCAAACGAATCTCTTCTGTTTGGGCACTGTGGGAAGGACCGAACTATTTGACAAGTGTAGCCTGGTACCAAATTCTCTTAACACGGAATAAACGGACGGACTAACCATAACTACAGCACATATATACCAGGTTACTTATCAGCTAATAGTCAGACGTCAGCTGAGCTAAAATTTTAGGTTTCCTTAACTTGCCGAAGCCCGAAGTTCAGCCCTGTATATATTATGCACCTATATAGTACATCCCAGTACCCGTGTCAACAAAGTTTTCTGGGATAATTTTCATACGTGTAAAGCAGTGTAAACCTTTCTTGTCCAAAGGTTGCAGGAGCTATTCCGCCGACTACCTGCGTAAAATTAATGCCTTACCTTGTTTTGATTTTGTATGAGACAATCTAAAATATGACAAAACAGATCACAGCGTTTACGAATTATTCCTTGTCTGAGAACTGATAATGAAAAAGCCAGTCAAACTTATGACGTCAGTCAATTGAAGGTGACGTGCGACCGAACATTGTGACATCTTTGTGACGTCACTGTTCTCTAACGAACACAAAACGCAGCCATAACCACGGAAAGTGTACCATGGAGGAATGTACTGTCCAGCAGTGCCGATAAGACGCCATCCATGGTATTTCAGCATAAATAAGGAAAAAGAGTCGCAAAGTTAATTCGTTTTACATGATATATTACTACTTTACACAAAATACAACGCATTTTAACGGACTACATTGGCTCCTGTTCACCACTTGTATATTTCCGCCGTCAGTGTACATGTTGATGCCGCACATGTTCATGCCGCGCGGTGCATTATTGGAGTCAGATTTTGACTCCAACAATCCCTAGACAGCAGTGTCGTACTCTTGATAGGCCGAGTCTGCGCAGTGTGACCATTGTCATGACATATAGAAGTAGCTCATAACTATAACACATTTGTACTTGAAAATTTTACAAAAATTAGGTCTCTGTTGTTCTCTAAGCTGATACAGATCACAATTTCAGAGTCTATAATTTACAGTTAAAATTGATGTATATTAACAAATAGTTCACGCTTCACTCCCCAGATGGCAGCAGGGCAAGGGTCTGCAGTCAGTGAATCTTTTTTTTTTTTTTTAAGCCCACATCTATGGAAAGGCATTTTCCTAGTGGTTAAGGTGCAGGCACTTCAGTGTCCCCCTTTTAACCATACATGAACTAAAATCTTTGCTGCCATGCTTCCTATCTTGAAAATAAATTAGTTTGTGTCAAAATGTGTTGTTTTAATGAACAAGGGACCCATGGGTAACCTCGCTCAGCTGAATTTTGGAAAATTTTAGCAAATGCAAAATATACTTAGGTGTGTGTGTGTATATATATATATAGATATATATATATATATATTAGTATTTGAAAAGCTAAGAGGAAATGGCCCTGCCAACTAGTGATAATCACATATTGATTATAAATTTGCCGAACAATTACTGTGCACTTTTATGGACTATATCAAAGATGCAGGAGTCCGCATGATCAAATATTTCTATCACCTGTCAGTTATAGAATAAAGAAGAAAATGGATATAAGCTGAAGTATAATAATGCAAATTTATTACCTGAAATAAAATGCTGTAAAAAACAAAATTCATTTTCAAATGAGCATAAACTATATCTGATAAATATATATTTCACTGTGTAAAACATGAAAATTGCGGCCTGAAATCATTTGAATGCAATAAGGAAAAAAAAATTTGTTCCAATGAGTTATATGAAAGGATGCATTTGACCTACAAAAAATGTATTAAATGTGTTTATAAGTCTGGATGGAGAGAGAGCGAGAAAGAAAGAGAGAGAGGGGGAGAATTCAACAGTGCTTATAGGAAAAATGTTTGTTCATAATTATTATATATTTAATGATAAACATAGATGGACAGACAGAGCTGATCACTTTATGTCCCATTCTGTTGAGGCATTAATATATGTTCCAGTGAGAACCTATGTTAAGCGAACCTGTGAGCTTATGCAATGGTGTGGCATTATCTGTTGGCCTTCATCCATACATTTACCCATACATTCTCAAAATTGGCAGGAGCTATCATCACCAAATTTTATGCAAAAATTAAGTTATCTAAAAACTTAATCAGATTTTGCTAATTTTTTTTTGCTATCTGCATTTACTTAAATTTTATAGGGAAAAAGGCGAAAAAACTTTTAAAATCATCTCCAAAACTGTCCGGCCAAATTGTTCAATATTTCACAGGAATAATCTCTGAAACAATCTCCCAAGTTTGTTCAAATGGTTCCATTTTGGTGAATTTTGGCTGAGTTACAGGAAGCTGAACTTAGTCACTTGGCCAGAAAAGGATACTAAAATTCCAGCCATCTTCACCAAATTTTATGCAAATTTTGGTCACAGGACTCATATGAATTTGAGGTATTGCTGGCGCCACCTGCATAAACTTTTTCTGTACGAGGGTCATCAGTCATTAGCACATTAAGCCATAATTTCTCAGAAATAGCATGAGCTAGTGTCCCCAAAATTTATGCAAACATCTGTCACATATCAAATGTGGGATTGAGTGTTTTGTGGCTCCACCTGCATTAACTTACATTTTATGGAGAAAAAACTGAAAATCATCTTCTCTGTAATCATTCAGCTAAATGGTTAAATATTTAACAGAAATTATCCAAGAGATAAGCTCTCTCAAGTTTTTTCAAATGGTTTAGGTTTGATTTATTTTGGGTGGAGTTACAGCAATTTAAATTTAGTCATTTGGCCAATTAAGCATACTGACATAATCACAGAATCAACAGGAAATAGCAACGCCAAGTTTTGTGGAAATGTTGGTCACATGACTCATTTGAAATTGCAATTTTGTGGTGCCCCAAATTTTTTTTTGGTATAGACATAGAAAGCTGCATGAAATTGGTCATGTGGCTATTAGTGAGCCTATTTTACAAATTGAGAACTGACCTAGTCTTCTTCTGCAAAACTGTTGTTTCAACTTCTGTAACATCGCACAAAAATAATTTTTAGGCTTTGTTCAAGTTTGCTTAAATGATTGTTGGCAGAATTATTGGACCTTTAACAATGAAAGGACTACATCTTTTATTATTCTAAACATTTTGATAAAAAATCTTATGGATCTCAGCTTGAAAAAAAGAATGTAGCCAAAGTTTTCAGTATGTGTAAACAGATTTACCAACAGGCCAAGATTGTGTCTGTATCTATAAAAAGCTTTGCAGACGGCTAACTATTTCAGATTTGGCAACAGGCCACAGGTCAATCTGGATCTAGTTACAGCTTTGGCAGACTCCTAACTGTACAGATTATGTCAACAGGTCAAAAAATCACTCAGTGCAGCCGGGTACAGGTCAAGAGTTCACTCAGTGCAGCCGGGTGCAGGTCAAGAGTTCACTCAGTGCAGTAGCTGCAGAGAGCAATTCGCTCTGGTTCACTCGGGGCAACTGCCTTCCTCACAGCCCAATGCACCTAAATCAAGAGAAGTTTGATATATTGGCATGATATTTTGACCAGTCCATGCATCTTTGATGGCTTTCTGGTTCACAAGATGCCACCTACAATGACTTTTGCACAGTGTATGTGCCTGCTTATTTTTTCAGGAGGGATCTGATATGTAAGCCTGAAATTGCACATATTTACACATATTGGAAAGCTTTGTCATATACAAGGCAGTGGCGCCACGTACAATAATTTTTGTAAAGTGTATGTCCCTGCTTATTTCTTGAGATGGGTTTGATATATCAGCCTGAAATTGGGAATATGTATACATCTTGATAGCTACATTGTATACAAGACTGATGGCACCACCTACAATTATTTTTGTGTTGTGTGCCCCATGCAAGTATTTCAGGAATGATTTTTTTGTAATTGGTTCTTGTACAAAATGTGTAGTACTTGCATTGTTCATATAAATGTTACACATGCATAGACCAACTTGAAATTTAATGGTCCAGCATTGAAGCATTATACCTGGTGTATAAACCATTGCACAGATTTGCTTGAGGCCTGTAGGCCTTGATTTATAATATATTATTAAATAATATAACTAATGTCCCAAGTCCACAGGTGCAAGGACTCCATGGTGTGTGTGTGTTTGGTGGGGGGGGGGGGGAGTTGGGGCCTATGGAATGTTTGGAGTTACAACATCTCTGTATATACATACAGGATAATCATTAAATTCAACAGTGATTACAGGATAAAAATGTTCATTCCCAGGTACTGAATATTTAAAAATGGATAACAGACTGGTAGACAAACAAAGCTGATCTCCCATTCTGCTGAGAAAGAAAAATGATTAATAAATGTTTGCATTTAATAGATCCTCATTTTTTTTATTAGTTTTAGCTCAGCTGACTGTAAGTCAACTGAGGTATAGGTATGGGAGGTCCATAAACAAGGGACCCATGGGTCACGGTGCTCAGCTGTTATATATGATCACAAAATATGATTTGGAAGAGGAGGTAGGCAAAGGCTGGTTTTGTGAGGTAATATAAGCTCTATTATGAGTTGATGGTGTTTAACTCAAGTTATGTAGGATATTGATAATATCCTTGGAGACAGGGAAGAGGACTGATGTCATTAAAATTATTTACAGTTGGAAATGGTGTGCTTTTATCACATAGGTTTTGACTTCGCCATAACCTACATTGCAGCAGAATTATTTGAAAAGTTAAAACTATTTATTTAAAATTGATAACAAATCTTGTGTCAAATATATATATATATATAACTATAATATTCACTTTGGACCACCTTCACATCAATCTACACACTAGACATAGCAAAAGTCTTATGACAATTATCAACATAACAGAAATCATAATGAGAACTTGTCTAAGATCTGACTTTTTTTCATATTCAAATAATTTTCATTTAAACAAAAAATTTTTTCAGAAAAAAATTTGAAGTATCTCAGCTATGAAACCATTATATGTGTAAAAAATAACCCAAGGATAAGAATACCCTATAAATAATACAAGGAGAAAACTAGAGATGGGCAAGTTTAATTTTATAAATTGAAATATAGGAACCAGTAATATAAATTTTGATTATTTACATAGTCTTGTGACAGCTGTTACAGCCACATGTCTGAGTGTCATAAGTGAAACAAACTGTCATCTTTAATCAGTACTTGTCCAAGTAAAATTTAAATATTTTTACATATATTAACTTTTTTTAAAATTTGAAATAAATATAAATTAACAAGCTGAAACACTTGGAAAAGACCTGGGAATTTTGATTTATATTATCAACTGCAATTTTGTCAATCATTAATTTCCTTCATATAATCCCTAATAGTATAGAACAATATAATTTAATTATTTTTTTTTTCATTATTAAAATTGAAAAGAAAAATACCATAGGTGACTCAATGGTGTTACTTGGAATACATTTTCATCCATCCATACAAAATCCATAAAACATCAGTAACTGCAAGGTAATTCCCTGTAAGTGTTACTCGTCAACTGTCAAATTCCTTTTCTATTGATTATTTTTAAAGTTGTTATTATAGACCTATAAAAATTTATTTATTGTTTATTGTTATGCTGTTGGTCTAACTAATAAATGAGCTGGGTTGGACACCTGGATCAGCTGTGGCCAGCAATAAGCTGCCCAGCTGCAAGTATATGCCCCGAGTCAAGCGTGCATAATTGGCCTAAAAGGTCAACTTGAGGACATACAGGTGACTGAAGGGGGGCTGGCTAGAGCCTGGGTCTGACATGGTCTCATAAAAGCTTTAATAAAAGCTACAGTTTTTGGACAATTTCTTTCAACTTTCAAAAATAACTAGCTTAAATCCTTATTTCTGCATGATATGAATATTATATCAACAGTGCTAACAGGAAACAAACATGCCATGATCAAAATAAGGCAAAATTTAAGGTACTGATTTTATATTTATGCTAAAAACTGATAAAATTTTTTAAAAATCAGATCTAATTTTGGGTATACAATTGAATCTTGACTAAATATAGTTATACACCTGAAAGAAAGTCTCTAGCTTCAGCAATTCTCAAGTTAAGGAAGTAACTATATTTCCTGAATATTTACAAAGTGCATTATGTTTGGGCCCATTACTTCAAGAATTTAAAAAACATTGAACTAATTTCTGGTATGTACATAGGAAATATATAGAGGAATTAATTTATTAAAAATGGTCAATATCAGGTCAATGGTTTTGATATTAGGCAGTCTTGAAGTGTAACAATTGGTTTTTAATGGAAAACAGAGGTTTTTCCTTACTAATTTGAAGGAAAGAAGTCCTAGTGACCCAATTTTCAGTATGGTAGGAGATTTTGGGGACATCTAAAGGTATGCTGAATTTCAGATTCGTAGGTCCAACGGTTTCAAAATGTGCCAGTTTAACGGACGGACGGACAAAGGGCCATGACTATAGCTCAGATGACTTATAGTCAGCTGAGCTAAAAAATATCCTTGGGAACCTGAAATTAGGTCAGTGCGCCTAAATCCTCTGAGCTATGGGGCTTGTAAGTACCCCCGAGAATAATCAATATTTGATAAAAAATCTCCAATATCTTAATAATTAATGCATGGATTGTCGTGAATCTTGCCTTGAATATTGACCATGACTAGTTTTGTCAGTTCCTGAAAAGTGGTTGCCCCACCTGTATTGTTCTTAGTTTTACAATTTTTTTTTTTTTTTACTATAAAATGAGAATCATGTCAGTTTCTCAGCTGTGATTCCATGTAGTGTCCAAAACCTGGTGTGTTTATTGATCACAAATGGATGCCCTATAGTAATCACCATGTCTGTCTGTCTGTTCATCTCTCCATCTGTCCACCCATCAATCCAAACAAATTTGTATCCAGATCATAACTCCAAGTTTGATTGACACATGGATTTCAAACTTGACTTACACATGGCCCACCACTAAAAAAAGAACCTGTATGATTTTTGGGTCATGAGGACAAGAGTCAAGGTCACAAGACTCACTTATTTAAAAAGATTATGGCTGCATTTTGAGCCAAGCTTTTCATCCCAAACTTTCCATCTTGCACATTTAGCTGACTTGTCACTATAGGGAGAGCATAAATGAATTTGGGGTCACAAGGTCAAAGTCACAGGGGCCATCTGTTCACAGCTTAGCTATCAGATGATCACTCAAGTTTAGTTTGACATATTGGTTTTAAACTTATTACATATATGGTTCACCATTAAAGTAAGAACCCTTTCGATTTTGGGGTCCAAAGGTCAAAGGACAAGGTCACAGGGCCCATTTCTTTAAAAGGAATGTGTTTGCATTTCAAGCCAAACTTTTCATCACAAACCTTCCATCTGCAAGATATAACTCGCATGCCAATAGGGAAAGATTCTTTAGGGGCAAAGGTCGAGGTCACAGGGCCCATCCATTCACAAATTAGTTTATGGATGATAATTCTGCTTTGGCTAGACAGATTGGTTTCAAACTTGATTTATTAATGACCCACCACCTTAGAAACATTTTGATTTTCAAGATTCCAGAGGTCAAAGGTGAAGGTCACAGGAGCCACATCTTAAAATGATTGTGGATGCACTGTAAATCAAACTTTTCATCCCAAACTTTCCATCTTTCACACATGGCTTACTTGCCCAAAGTGAAAGAAATCTGTTGATTTTGAGGTTACCTAGTCAGAGGTCAATGTCACTGGACCCACTTTTTTAAAAGATTGTTACAATAATCCAAATGCAGCAAGTTCAAGGATAATAAGTTCTCAGATTTTTTGGTCACAAGGTCATTGCTTAGTGTGACAGGACCATCATTCTGAAAAATTTTCTTTTAAAAATATTATTGACAAATTCAGCTGAGCGTCGAGACCCCTGGGTCCCTTATTTTTTTTTCAAGTTTGTAATCTTATACATTCCCAATATAACATATATATCTGATTATAAAAGTTGATTTATAATTGAAATTGCATCATCATAGATCTCAATTTGTTCAATAACAACACATTATGGATATAAATGTATTTATTTTTTACCACAAAATATATCTTTTAATTTGCAAAACAATAAATATCTGGAAATAATAAATTGATTCAGAATTCACAATTTTAAATTGTGCCTTAATTAATACATAATTTGGCTCATATATTATCAATTTTGCATACTGATGGGTTAAGTTATATTTTAATTTGCTAAAATTATTTTCAACAGAAAACTGATTTCTTTAAAAATGCTTGTCTACCACATTGCATCTTCTGGATTACTCCTTGAATAACTGTATTAGTTCGAGTTACAGGTACTCAGCAATAAATATTTCAGCTGCCTCACTGTTCAAAATGTACATGGCAAAACGTTGATAAATAAATGGACAGGTCTTTTATGAAATTGTGACAGAACATGTCTCACAGTCTCCCAAAGTAGAAGGAAACTGAAAAGTCTGCAATCACCATTCTGAACAAGATGGAGAAAAAAGTATTTCAAATCATTAACACTTGAAAGTAGTCTGAAAAAAATATAAGGTGGTCATTTCAGGAATATGTAAGAGATATAAAGCGATGACTGAGATAGATGTAAATAATATCATACACTAATAACTATGAATGCCTGTCTGACTAATATGATTGCTCAAAGAAGAAAGAACCCTTTTGATTTTGGGGTCAGAAGGGGAACAAATAGGTGTACAGATTGGAACTCCCATCAGGAAATTATCAGCCGAGTTCAAACTTAACATCATTCAAGAAAGACATAAATTGACCATGGATGTGATCTGTTGAAAATTCTCCAGACATTGCAATAGGATTACTGTTTGCAAATATATATTAAAAGTATTACTACACTGTTGATACAACATTCATTTTGTTCTCAATAAGCATCAAATCAACAATTAATTAAAAATATACAAAACACATTTTTATTATAATAGAGTATGAGAGTTGTTACCCAATAGGACTATTATATATATATATATATATATATATATATATATATATATATATATATATATATATATAAACTTACCTATCCAATAAGACCACCTGCAAATATAGACCACTTTTGGCCAGTCACATTGATGGTCTTATTACATAGGTTTCATTATATATTTATATACACACATATGTATATGATTTTTCTGTTTCTGAGCTTTATTCCTCATCAGTATATACTTTTTTCTTGGTGAATGCTAAATACATTAACATACCCAAGCTAATGCATAAATTATCAGCCAACAACCGGATTTGCATCCAATAGTCCAAGCCACGCTTTTTGCTCCAGTAACTTACATCCCCATCGACCAGTAGAACCACAGCCGTGTACACGAAGATTAACAAATAGGTGATGTCATTAATGAAAAACCCAGGGAGGTAACACAATGCAGAAGCAGCCATCAAAATCGCGTAAATATACAGTGATGTCGTTGAGCCAGGAATGTGAAATATGAAAGCGTTTTTATCCTCCAAGCTCTCCATTGTTGTGTAAAGTTGCGCAACCAGAAATATCCCCATTATTGTCTCCCCCATGCGGAGCATCTGGGATGATCTTTGCGATGGACGAACGGTGAAAAAACTGTACATTAAGAACACAGCTGCAACTCCTACACATCGAGCACTTGTACGAATCTGAAGGTAAAAACATGTCTTACTTTATAATATGAATATTTCTAGTCAATATAAATGTTTGTGGTCTGTATCAAAAATAGCTTTGTCAATTTCAATACCATTATCCCATTGATCTGAAACTTGTTTATTTGAAATGTAAAAAGAATCAAATAGGACCATGTTCAACAGAAACATGTTGAAGTGTTTTAGCTTCAAGTTTTCCACGGTACTAAATGTTCCATACATGTATGTATTCAAACTAAAAAATTAGTTATATAAACACAAGTTTTAAAATATATTGTTCTTTCTGCTCACGCCATTGGTTCTTGTCACACAGCTGTCCATATACACTCATTGGTCTAATTGAAAAATGATGAATTAACTAATACTTCATATCAGGATTGGTGGTAGGCCCTAACAGGAATAAACTGCAGCAGGAATTACATGTGTGTGTGATGTTGTGCGTGTATACAACCTACCCTGAGCCAATGAGAGTACTTGAGCCTGGGGCTTGAATATAAAGTGTAAGCGAGCCAGAGTAGCTGTCCCACATGAACCAGGGCTGCCTCCTTCCTCTTATAATCAAACGTCATACACAGACCACACACCACGAACAGTCCCATGTTGATGTAGATACGCATTGGCTCTATAGGTGGATACCTGAAATATATATACATAAATATACAAAGCTTTGACTCTGCACCCGGAGCTAAATGTTATTAAACATTCAAGAAAAAGTATGAGTAAACTTAATGTAAAAAATACTTTGAAATTTTAAAAATTCAATTTTAAAAATTCAACTTTAATTCATTTCATTAGGAGATATTTATTGGACTATTACTTTTTACTCTGAACTTTACCAGATGAGTTTAACTCAAAGAAGGTGGGCTTGGACTTGAAACTCATGAAGAGGTTGGACCTGAGTGGACGGGACTTGCACTCATACTTGGATGGTGTGGACTGGCCTTCATCACAGAGTCAGATATTGTATCAGTATCATCAGATATAGATCTGTGTATCAATACCATTACAAAATTTTGTCAAATGAATAAAGCATACTCCTACATTTAAAAAATAGTATAAAAAATTGGAACATTTTATCTAGATATTATTACATCTTTAGATGTTCATACATAATCTTATGCAATTGATTATGCAAAACTGAAACTGATTTAATCGATTATTAAAGAATTTGACCAATCATTAATTATACTGATTAACTGATAAACTAGTTCACACAATCAAGGGCGCATTGTGCTGAGGGCTTGTTTCAAAGTAAAAAATTTAGATTAATTCAACTAGAGTCCACACAGTCCAGGGGGTGGAATGTGGTTTGTACAGTCTTAGTGGAGTAATACAAATCAAACAAACTAAATTCCAGGGGTGTTTTGTACAGTAGGGTTTGCCTAAAGCTGAGTAATTTAAATCAAATTAAAAAAAAATACTTTAAATTAGCTGGATTAAGAAGATGAATACATTGTTTGGGAATCTAACCTGCCCATAAACACTTGGGTCTTCCCTTAATGTGTATTCTGGAAATGTCTACACTTAATTTTGCCCAAAACATCCACTACAGAAAATGACCAGAATCATAAATCAACAGATGTCTACAGATATCCATAACTAATCAATTACTTATTAATTTCATTTTTAAAAGTCATCATTTAAGATCAAAGGCTATTCACACGTTAGCCTTCTTTGGTAAAGACTATGGTATCTAATTTAGCATTTTGAATACATAGGAGACCTTTCAATTCTGGAAGATTATCAAAGTTCAAGGTTGTTGAGTAGCTTAGTTGACTTTTTTCTTAAAGTAACTGGTGAATTCATTACTGGCAATAACTAGTAGTAAGACAAATATTGTTTCATCTGTTAACTAATTTTAAAATAACTAACTAGCAAGAAAACTATCAAAATATATACCCCCAAAAAATTTTTTTTGTGAATTGATTTTGCTTTTATATTTATTATATATACCTATGAATTTCATGAAGGTTTAGTATTGTATGAAACAACTGGTTATCACCCTATTACCCTGATTACTGGTAGACCAAATCCAATCAACAATTATTTATTGGACAGATCATAAATCGTTGAGTTGACGTTTTGGGAGGAGCTATCAGTTTTGGCATGAATCCAAAATACTGATGGAACTGATCTTTCTCAGTCTTAATAGTGAGGCATACTGTGTCTTTGCCACTGTACTCAATTTATTTATTTTTCTAAATTCTATGAAATTTCAGTCCAATTCAATGTGTAAATAATGAATAATAACATGTAAATTATGAATAATTGAAACAAATGTACATTATTCACTGATTCTTTGTTGTGTATGTTTATACTTTTAATATAGGTCTAATTGTGTCAAATGTCAATAGTTTCTTCCCCAACTTTCTTAATTTTCTTCCTGGAAACTTCCCTGTTTGCGTGTAAGGAATGCTTGTTTCCACTCCCATTGAAAGTCAGAATAGTTACATTACAAGTATCAGCAGTATCAGCCCTATATGTGATAGCATGGATGGCTGAATTTGATAAAGAAAAATGAAGGTAAGTGGCCCATATATATATATACATATATATATATATATATATATATATATATATATATATATATATATATATATATATATATGACCCTTTCATGCTTCACTGTTTATCTTAACCTACAGACTAAAACGGCTATACCACTAATATTTATATATATATATATACATAAATAAATATATATATATATATATATATATATATATATATATATATATACATATATATATTTATATAGAAGGTAGTGTTACCCTCCGATGTAAAGTGCTCTATGGCCTACAGACTAGGCCAGAGCGGTATAACTCTGAAGAAAAACAACACTGTTAATTCACAACAGTCTGTTTCACGGGATGCGACCCGATCATCAGGGGAATGTGGTTAGAATGAAGCTAACGGCGTGGTTTGAAAAGCCGAGACTTTACGAGATTATGCTTTGTGCGATTCGGGTCGGGGGGGGGGGGGGGGGGGGGCATGTGGAAGACTGACACTGATCCTATTGTCCTCGGGTGCACAATAGGATTGGTCGGGGTACACATGTGATACTGGAATATAACAGGGCAGGGCAAATAGGTTATTTATTGTTGTAAATTTATACCAGGATGCTCAATTAGCATATTGAACTGATTTCTAATAGGGTTTTGGAAGCAGTGAACATAACAGTAGTATACATATGGTAAAAATACACATATACTATGAAAATACACAATATACAAGGCAAATATACAATATAAAAGGCAAATATACTATACTATACTCATACCAAATGCAATCCACTCTGTAAACTCACCATGATGTAGTGGTTACGCCATGTCCCTCATCACTGCAAAGCAGTGAGAGAACAATTACCTGAACAGGTAGGTCTGCCCAGCGGATCCTTGTTTGGGAGGGGGGGGGGGTTAGCCGGTTCCCTTAACCTAGCAGACCGCATCGAAGTCATGGCCGAGCGCAATGCTTACATTACTTTGAAAGACCACAAGGATAATTTTGAACAAAACTTCAAGTGCAGATTGATAAATCCAGCAAAATCTGAAATAGGTATCATTAGCAAAAAGCACTTGGAAAAAATTAATAGCCAACTGAGACTGAAAACCAAACTCAACCAGTGGCAAAATACCGCACAGGTAATATCTTGGTTCAAGAAATTGAAGCTGAAACAAAAATCTAAGTTCATAAAGTTTTATATTGTTGACTTTTACCCCTCGATCACAGAAGATCTTCTCATGAAAGCCCTCAAATTTGCCAAAACCATGGTCTCCATTCCAGAGGATGTTATCAAAACCATCCTGCACAGCAGGAAAAGCTTACTGTTAAGCAACGGTAACACCTGGGTGAAAAAAGATCATACTAGTTTTGACGTCACCATGGGCAGTTTTGATGGCCCTGAAGTATGCGAAATTGTTGGTTTATACATCCTTGATATGTTGAAAAAGGAATTTGGTGAAAATGCTCTAGGCCTGTATCGTGATGACGGTTTAGGTTGTTTCCCCAACATGTCTTGACCCAAAGCAGACAGCACCCGTAAGAAAATGATCAACCTCTTTTCCAATGTTTGGTTAAAGATAACCATTGAAACTAACCTGACCTGCACAGATTTCTTAGACGTAACATTTGACCTCCAAAATGACATCTTCTTCCCTTACAGAAAACCGAACAATGACCCGCTCTATATCCACGCACAATCCAATCACCCCCCAGCTATCATTAGGCAGATACCTATGATGATCAGCAAACGTGTATCTGACAACTCCTGCAATAAAGAGCTATTTATGAAAGCCAAACACATGTATGACAAAGCTTTAGCGAAAAGCGGGTTCTCAGAAAGCTTAAAATATGTTGAACCCAAAGTGAAAAGCAAAAGAAACAGGAAAAGGAAAATAATATGGTTTAATCCACCCTACAGCCGTCATGTAAAAACCAACATTGGCAGACAATTCATGAAACTAGTTGAAAAACACTTCCCTCAACATCACAGATACCACAGGTTATTCAACAGGAACAATTTGAAAATTAGCTATAGCTGTCTACCCAACATGTCTAACCTGATCAGCAAACATAATATGAAGGTTTTAAATACTGACAATGCTGTGAATGTACCTAAAAAACAATGTAACTGCCGTAAAAAAGATGAATGTCCTATGAATGGTCAATGTCAGCTGAAATGCATTGTCTATAAGGCAACAGTTAGAACAGACAATGACGTAGGGTGTACTGAAGGTGATTTCAAGACAAGATACAATAACCACAAGCAATCCTTTCGGAACAGATCCCACGCTAAAAATACTGAACTGTCTAAACACATTTGGTCACTAAAAGACAACAATATCAATTACAAGCTCTCCTGGGAAATATCTGCCAAGGCAGCACCTTACTTCTATGGGACTAGGAAGTGTGATCTCTGCTTGTCTGAAAAGCTACTTATAGCAACGGCCCCCCCTGGATCATTGTTGAACTCAAGAGCTGAAATTCTCTCCAAGTGCCGCCATCAAAACAAATTCACCCTGAAATATTTTAAAACCTAGCATTTGTACTAATATTCAGCGTGCCCCCTAAACCTCCCCCCCCCCCCCCCCCCCAACGAGGATCCGCTGGGCAGACCTACCATAGGCAGACCTATCTATATATATATATATATATAGATAGATAGATAGATAGATAGATAGATAGATAGATAGACTGTATGTAACGGGACAGATTGGTCAGAAATGGAATCATACTTGATACTAAGTATTAGGTCTATGAATAAAGTATACCTAGGCTATGTAGGTGATTGCAGTTCCAGCTATAGCCCACACGCGTGGAGAGGTAATCTTAATTATATAATATTTCATCATCTTACGGTTCTCTGCTGGCCCTTTCTCCCAGCAGGAGTAGCAGGGTGACACCGTTGAGGAAGGGGTACCGCCCCACCAGCCCCGCTGTCAGCCTCCGCAGCCTGTCCCTCCACACACCCATCTTGAGCTGGCTGCTCCTGTCAAAGCTGCAAGCCGGGGAATGCCGGAGGTCAGTGTATCCGCGGACAGGAACCAGTCTACTTTACTGAGTGTACCGTGAAATTACTCCCATATAAAAAAGAACGTCACGCCCCTGGTAGCGGGACCTGGCGTCATTTCATATCACCAATGTGGGTTACTATTATTTATGGGTCTGCCTTTTTAGTTTTAGCATGTGGCTGAGGGAGATAGGCAGGGCAATAAAGGCTCTAGCTCAGTTTGCATTCGCATTCACTCAGTAAAACAACACTCCCGTCTTGTGGGAAAAATTTTGGACCGCCTCTTGGCTGTCCCCAAAGACCTTTTATTCTGATACCAAAAGAAGAATGCAAAGATGGGGAAACCAAAACGGCCCCATCAAACAACATCAACAAATATATAGTAAGCCATTACATTTTGAACGATCATGTCATAGCAATGTCCTCTATATGAGGCTCATACGAGTCCATAGAAATGTATGCAAGACTGTTTTACCATTGTGAATAAAATGCGCCTCAAAATTGTCCTCTTATTTTTGGCATTGTTGTTAAAAGTCCATACATATATGCCTATCATTTCTTGTGGCAGTTTAAATGTTAGCACTTCGCCATGCGTCACTCGACATATACAGCCCGCTAGACAGCAAGTACCAGAATAGAAGACCTTATACCTGACATGCACTGTATCACCTTCTGTACCAGAAAAACCGTTAACCAACTGTAACCAATTACCACAGCTCTGGAGGATAGCAGGGGATGGAGGTGGGAATATCCAAACGTAAACTTGTTGTCAATCAGCAGTTGTGGAAAAAATGTTGCCGTCCCACCCGGCCTCCCCCTATTTATTGTTATGCATCACGGCGGTACTGCGACCGCGGAAGAAAAGTAGTACCAGAGCGTGATTGGCCCAGACGGCTGACAGTAGCAACAGGATACATCATAGGTAACCGGACTACTTCAAGCGGATAATTTGAACAATTATCCGCTGGAGTATGGACTACCAGTCGACCCATAAAAAGCTTATTGACCTCTGTTCAATAATTGTAACTATGGGTCTGCCTTTTTAGTTTTAGCATGTGGCTGAGGGAGATAGGCAGGGCAATAAAGGCTCTAGCTCAGTTTGCATTCGCATTCACTCAGTAAAACAACACTCCCGTCTTGTGGGAAAAATTTTGGACCGCCTCTTGGCTGTCCCCAAAGACCTTTTATTCTGATACCAAAAGAAGAATGCAAAGATGGGGAAACCAAAACGGCCACCGATCGTCAAAATACTTTTTGTTTTGGCGATCTCCCCCCATCCTAGAGCCTTTATTGGCCTGCCTGGCTTCACTTTATTATTGTCCTGTGTATTACAAGTATTATATAAAGCATAGACAAGCCATAATGTCATTATATGAACACATATAATATGATAAAGTGGTGAGGAAACAATCATAGACCAGGTGTTTTTAAGATGTCTTTTAATATGGTACCCATTCTTACTGAGCTTAAGACAATGCTGGAATAATGTGTTACCCGATTCTATCGTTCTACTTTAACTGATGCAAGTATCCACTCTCGGGTACACTTGCCTAGCTACCTGGGATAGACAAATGCACTAAGCTGCCCAACAACTAAATGTTTATTCATCTGGGCTATTTACATGTACACTTTGCAAGTGCCCACTCTCGGGTGCACCTGGTGTTATCGTTCTACTTAAACTGATGGCAGTGATGCAAGTATCCACTCTCGGGTACACTTGCCTAGCTACCTTGGATAGAAAAATGCACTAAGCTGCCCAAACTAAATGTTTATTCATCTGCGCTATTTACATGTACACTTTGCAAGTGCCCGCTCTCGGGTGCACCTGGTGTTATCGTTCTACTTAAACTGATGGCAGTGATGCAAGTATCCACTCTCGGGTACACTTGCCTAGCTACCTGGGATAGGAAAATGCACTTAGCTGCCCAACAACTAAATGTTTATTAATCTGAGCTATTTACGTGTATACTTTGCAAGTGCCCGCTCTCGGGTGCACCTGTCTAGCCACCTGGGACTGAAGAATACCCTGTTAAAGCTACCAACAAGCACCATGCCTGGCCACCTGAGACTGAAGGGATACCTGAAGCTACTAATAAGTAACGTGTTGAGACACTGTTAAGCTCTGTTAAATATGTAAACTCTTTAATACACTGCATACTGTGCAAATGTCCACTCTCAGTTACACCTGCTTAGCAATGCAACATCGGACTATGCTACTTCCTATCTTACACATTTGGCTATGATTTTATTCAGATAAAGCTAAGGGATCATAACTCACTTACTGTAAGGAATGCGTTCTTATGTAGGCGCGGAAAGCGTTTGAACGCCATCTACCCATGTCTCTGATCTGAGAGTCAGATAGCCCGTTTGCTGCAGCCTCTGTTGCTGCTCCAATTCGAAATGAATGACCTGAGTAACAACCATGCAACCCTGCTTGTGTCACGGCTGTTTTTAATGAACTATCAAATTTTGACCTTAAAAATGGCGTTCCGCCTGGGTAGCTAAATAATGGACCTGGACTGCTGCCCCGAAGCTTAAGGAATTCAGTTATAGCTCTTACTGGACACATCTTGTCGCGCTTTCGAAGACTTACTTTATCTAGGCTACCAGCCTGTAAATTTTTTGCACACCTAATGAGAATTTCTATAACGTATACCCTAGCTGATTTTCCCAAACACTTTACATCCCTCAACTGCACCACGGTTAACTTACTGTCCTTTGATCGTGCAACAAGCTCCCCAACCCTGAAAAACCCATGAAAACAGACTATAAATAAGGCCTGCAGCATTGTTCTATCATAGTAGGAATGTCCTTGTAGGGAGTTACATAACCGATTGAGAATGTTGGCTGTAATTGGGAGCCTAATGTCTTTTGATGGACGGCACTTCTTAGCGCCTAGTAACAGTCTTTTAACTGCAAGGGACTCTGTCGGGTCAGGCAATGAACGGATCTTGTGGACATATGCTATCGCCGAAGAATAGGTTAAAAGTGAGCTTCCCAGGACTCCTTTTGTAGTGAAGAGGCTGGTTAGAAACAAAAAGACTGTTGCAGGGTTGACAGGTGGCGAAGCTTTTTCAGGTTTGCCTATTTCATTGCAAAATGTTCTAAGTTTTTTCCACACACTGGCATAAGCGCCTTCAGTGGATTTAGCCAAGCTCTGTTTTACTAGGTGTGTGCCAGCTGCCCTCAGGTTAGAGATGGTGGCAATGGAGGATACGGAGTGGGGGAAGCTTCCATATTCTGACTTTCTCGTCGGAATTTGTCCACCTGGAAACGAGAAAGACAGTCTGCTAGCAAGTTTTTTGATCCAGCAATATGTTCGGCTCTGAAGAAAATGTTGTGTTTTAGGCAAGTTAATACCATCCGTCTAACCAGAATCATTGTTTTCTTGTCCTTCGATGTTTGTTTATTAAGGATGTGAACGAGGGCCATGTTATCGGTGTGCAAGCAGATTTGTTTGTTTGCTAACTGTGGACCCCACACTTCCATAGCCAGCACAATAGGTAGCAGTTCCAAGACCACTATATTATACGTCTTCCATTCTTGGGGCCAAGGGCCATAGAACCAGCTAGGACCCAGGATGGCTGCAAAGCCAAACTGCTGTGCAGCATCAGTGAACAGGTTCAAATGTTTTGAACTGAGAACATAGCCTGTACGGAAAAAACTTTTCCCATTATATTTTTCGAGGAATGTTAGCCACATTTTGAGATCATTTTTTGCCTCTCTTGCCAGTTTTACTTTATGGAAGGGTTTTCTTAGGCCCATGGTCAGGTCTATAAGCCTGCGTAGAAATGGTCTACCCGGAACGACGCTGGTAGCGAAATTTAAAACACCAATTAGGGATTGAAGGGACTTTAAGGTTGCTTTTTTCTTGGCTAGTAGAGAAACAATAATGTCCCTGCATTTTGCTAACTTGTCCTGTGGAAGCCGGGCCACTTGTTGCACTGTATCTAGCTCTATGCCTAAAAAGGACAGTGTGCTGGTGGGCCCCATAGTCTTTTCTCTAGCAATAGGCACACCTAGTGAGGCACAAACTTTCAGAAATTCGTCCAGAGCATGTTGACATTGTTCTTTGGATTTGCCCATGAAAAGGAAGTCATCAAGTACATGAAGGACTTCTAAACCAGTGTTTTTTCGTACAATAAATTCCAGGGCGCTGGAAAATTCTTCAAAAATCCTACAGCTTGCCGAACAGCCCATTGGCAGGCATCTGTCGAAAAAATAGAACCCGTCCCAATGGAATCCTAGTAAAAATTGCTCCTTTGGATGAACGGGTATCAGCCTAAAAGCTGATTCCACGTCTGATTTTGCCAAATATGTACCTTTGCCTAATTGTTTAATTGTATCAATGGCTTGTGTAATGTTGGCATATTGAACCGTAGAGTAGGCTCTGGGGATCCCATCATTTACCGAGCTACCTTCGGGGAAAGACAGGTGATGTATCAGCCTGTAATCTCCTGGGTTTTTTTTCGGACATACGCCTAAGGGAGAACAATCTAGTTTATCTATCGGTGGTTGTGGAAAAGGGCCGGCCACTCTTCCGGCCTCTATCTCTTTGTTCAATTTTTTCCACACAATACAAGGATGGTCATAGGCAGATTTTAAGTTCTTTTGGGTCTTTCCCTCAGGTGGAGCCAAGCAATGCAAGCTGAAACCTTTACTGAACCCTTCTGACAAATATTTTATTTTCTTAGTATTGTACCCTACACTAGTAAGTTTGTTTTCGAGTAGCTGGGCGTTTACTGGGGTTTGCACGAAAGGGCCGGTTGCTTTGGGTATTGGCTACCAGATAAGGACAGTCCTTCACAGAGTGGGACCCCTTACACTTAGAGCACATGTGTTGATAACTACAGCCCCCACAGAACTGTCCCCTATTGTACTTCCAACAGACAGAGTCCTGTTTGCCTTGAAAGGCCGGGGTTCTAGTTCCTTGACCCTTACTATATGAGGTGTGAACCTGTGGTTCAGAGAACGAACGCCTAGAGAATTTATGGTCTATGTGTTTTGGTTGTCTTGAGGCAAAGTTACCCTGTCTGGAGTTTATGCTGGCCATACGGGCTTCTTGGTATAGCTCTGAATGCACACAATCCCAGTCTAACTTAAATTCTGCCCTCCTTTTCCGGAATTCTTTATCGTAGTACGCCCAGTCCCCTCCCTTGGCTGCAATTTTGCGCACCGTTGACATGTGCTTCATAAGCCTAGGACCCTCTGATGGTTGTTTTTCGGTGTATATGGCTACAAATATGATGAACGCATCCGTCCACTGATTAATTGAACTAATAGGGATAGATTTCTTTTTAGCCCACCTAATTGTTACTGCATCCCCATCGACTTCAGAACCCCCACATTCCAAGTAATAATTGTCCTGTTGTTCTGAGCTAATCAGTGATCTAAGATCGATAAATTTATCTGCCCAAATATCCTCTCTTACGGACCGAGCTACAGAGGAACTAAGAGAAACATGATCCCCTTCCCTGCTATTGCAACTAGCCTGTACACCTGGTCTGATTGTTTCCTCACCTGTCACTCCGCGAACAGCATCATGTGTGATCTCTTCTAGGAGGTCATTGTCACTGTCATCCACCCCACTTTCAGCTGAGGAAGCTCTATCGTCGCGTCTGTAATTTGCCTGATCGCGGTCGGCCCTCAGTGCTGCGACCTCTTTTTGAAGGTCAGACACCGAGGTCATCAGCTGAGACAACACCTCAGCGGGGGCACCATTGGTAGCTGTAGATTGATCCTGTGGACATTCTCGCCGATTTTGACCAGAAGATAAAGAGGGTGTCCTCACTGGCGTTCTGAGTGCTTGTCCAGACAAGCGGGTCCTCTTGGCCGGTTGCGCATGCGCATCTGCGAAGCGAGCCGGCAACCTCTTTGCTCGTCTACCTCTGCCAGACATCCTGTAAAATTGAGATTAAGGGCGCAGTGATGTAAGATAGTGTTAGTAACCTGTTGCTAAGTTAACAACGCATTCACTGACCAGTGTCTGAGAATGCTCTCCCTGCGAATTTTTTAATCATGCCAGCAGGATGAAATTTTAAGTGGCCAATCAACAGGCATCTTTTTTTTTTTTTTTTTTTTTTGTATATATTTATATATATATATATATATATATATATATATCCACACATATGACTGGCTGTCCAAGCATCTTTTTGTCAGTAGTAGCCTGTAATTGCATGCCACTGAATGCTCTCCCTGCATATTTTGGTATCATCCTGGCAGGAAAAAATTTAAATTGGCAAATCAACCATATTTTTTTTTTTTTTTTTTTTTTTGTTTTTTGTTTTTTTTTTGTAAAAATATATCTTCTTATATATCCATATGTATATGACTGGCTATCCAGCATCTTTTTGTCAGTAGTAGCTTGAAAGTGTTCACACTTAATTGGCCGACAAAGCATCTTTTAGACCATACTATATACAAGTGATGGCTCTACAATGTTTTTTTTTTTTTTTTTTTTTTTTTTAAATTGAATTATAACATATATACAAGTGCATGAAATACATATGTGCAAAAACCATCCCAATACATGAACATACAGTGGCGTGTTGTAACATGTTTATAAAAGTGGTGGATTATGACATAATCAAGGCTGTTGAAGCATCTTTTAGTCTCTACATTATTTCTGTATATGCTAGCAATATGAATTTATGTTTATATACTTATCCCTGTGTGTATAATACAAGTGCCCAAGAAAAACTCAATACCATTTACGTAAACACCAGGTGGTCCCATTCTAACCACTCATCTGTATTATAAGCCTTGATTACTACCCATGTTTTTGGAGGGAATCACTATGTGATCCTGGCTGCTCCAGCATCTTTTTGCACATAACAAGGACAATCATTTGCATGATCATGGTACTCTATGTATCAATATACTGCTACAGTTGATTCCTAAAGGCTTGAACAAGGCAACCTCTTAAACTTTTGTACCAACATTTGGTGCCAGTCCAGTTAAAATGAACACCATCTGGGCCATACAAGTGAGGGCCCCATTTAAAATGCTTCGAGTTATCCCAGAAAGTGGTGTATGAGGCGTCCCCTAGCACGACATCCAGGTAATTATTTGGAATATCCACCCTGTGTTGATAATTGGAGGGGTAATCCCTGCCGCAAAATGGAGGAAAACGTGGCCCGAAGGAAGAAACTACTACTTTTGAAACGTCTAATTCCTGGTGAAGATATTCGGCCAAAACAGACAAGTTGTAACCCACGACCTCTGGCCTGCCCCGGTAACCTTCCAACGAAAGGTCGTTCCCTCCCACTGCTAATATAACAACATCCGGTCGGATTTCGTGTACTATCCATAAATCGTGCTTGCGTATATCTGACGCTAGCCGGCCCCCCGTACCATGAACGTGTATTTTGACGGTATCCTCGTCGAAACCAAAATTTTGTTTGAGGGGGGGTTTAGGATCCTTTAACAACTGCTCGTTAAGCCTACGGGACTCTGAGGCTCCCAAAATGAGGGCGCTACTATAAACAAACGCCGCCATCTTGATAAGCGTCCGATCGTCCTGATCGACGGTATCTGAGCTCATTTTCTTAGTAACTTACGATCCCTTAGACGACGTGAGGGGTTTAAGCTATAGGTTGATAAATTGAAGGCAATTGATTACTGTACCTTATAGTTAAGTCGGATCTATGCTTTGTTGGATAGTGTGATGGTGCTGAGCCAGTTGTGTTGTCGTCGGGGCCCGATCCAAGCGGCGGGAATATCAGGGCGTCTCGCGTCCTTCGTTGTATGATAGCAGGCCAAATGAGGTCGTTTCTTGGCAGTTGTAGTAGCGATGTCGTAAATATCCAAACGTAAACTTGTTGTCAATCAGCAGTTGTGGAAAAAATGTTGCCGTCCCACCCGGCCTCCCCCTATTTATTGTTATGCATCACGGCGGTACTGCGACCGCGGAAGAAAAGTAGTACCAGAGCGTGATTGGCCCAGACGGCTGACAGTAGCAACAGGATACATCATAGGTAACCGGACTACTTCAAGCGGATAATTTGAACAATTATCCGCTGGAGTATGGACTACCAGTCGACCCATAAAAAGCTTATTGACCTCTGTTCAATAATTGTAATAAAGAAAGTTTTCATGTATATGCTTGGTATGAGATTTATTGACAATGGCCTGTTTAAATGTCAGTTTTATTAATTAATTGCTCTTTCAAAACATATGTTAACAAGTGACCCAGGGGTCATGACGCCCATCTGAGCAGGAAGACATTCACAAAAGGAATTCTATTATCTAAATGCCAAATTTTGTAGGTGGTATCCCCATTCAAGAAAACCATAGCTCGGAGGTTATGGGTAACAGAGACCTCATTTCAGGTTTCCACGGAGATATTTCTTCGACCTCCCTGCATGTCAAGTTAGAAGATTCCAGGTCCAGCGGTTACATTTTGTGCCTGGTTAACGGACGGACAGAAGGACGGACGGACGACTGACAAAGAGTGATCGCTAACTTATTAAAAATGGATGATTGTAATTACATAATCTGTGTAGTCATCTATATATATATATATATATATATATATATATATACCTGAAGAGTGAGCCGGCTGGTCAGCTGTACTCACGAAACATCTGGAGTACATGAATTAAACTAACTGTATACGATACATTATATATATATATATATATATATTTATATCATATATATATATATATACACACACGTATATATATATGAGAGAGAGAGAGAGAGAGAGAGAGAGAGAGAGAGAGAGCGCTTCACAAAAGCATTTGCATTTTAATTTAAAATTATGTTATGTTCATGAAACAATTTTTTTCACAGATAACATTGAAATGTGTCATCTTATAAATTGTTCAGTCTGGTATTGCCTTTTCCTGTGAACCTGTACTGTGACAGTTTGCTGGAACCTGTGTTTTATTATGTTATACTTATTATTAATGGTCGGTTGATATTCTGCCGCAGATTCGTTATCCAAGCAGAGTATGCGGTGGACACAAGCCCTTTAAATATCTTGATAAGAGAGGTGTGTGTGTGTGTGTGGGGGGGGGGGGGGGGAGACATATATTGTTTGAACACAAACGGGCTCTTGATTTTGGAAACCCTCCTTTGCCATGCATTCCTCGAGATATTTGACATAAAACCCCCAACCCTTTTGGTTAAACAAAAAAAAGTTATACTGTTAGAGGATAAGGAATTTTTAAAATCAATTCAAATATTTACATATATGTAATTAACAACATCAGAGAATCAGGAACTTTACATTTTACTTACATTAATGCAATGCTGAAAAACGATTTCATTTATTCCAAAATAATAAACATATAGCCTACTTCACACAAAAGTAATCATGATTTTAACATTTGAGAAATTTTAATTTATTTCCAGATCAACTCCTCGTTAAAAGGTATATGTTGTTAGATTACATTAATTCTATTTTTCAAAGATGTAAACAAAAATAATCCCTCTTAATCCCCTTAAAGCATAACACGGACCTTGACTTGAGTAAAATGAACGCTAATTCTCTTCAATTCAGAACAGGGATAAGTACTGACATGGTTTGGAAGGACCACTTGAGGGAATGAGTCAACTTGAAATTCTGTCAACGATACATTAACATATATTATTAAATGATGTATTCCATAATGAAAAGAGAGATGAAACGAGGATAAAAGTATCTCCCATAACATATTCTTATTCTTTTAAAACTGACTTTTTCTCGAGGTGAACATTTAACTTTGGTTTAACGGACTGGGATTGGTAACGGAAGCAGAGGCGTCAGAATAAGGGGATGGAGGTATATACCCACCTCCCCCCCCCCCCTTATTTTTTAGCAAGTAATCACCCTCCCCTTACCTCATCAGAAAAAAAGATTTATATCTAGGAAATAAATTATATTAATAATTTGTATGATATACTTTTGTTATATTTCTTTCTCTCTACTTGATGGACCAGCATTAACAGATTGGTTAAAATCCACTCACCATCCACATAAACATTGTACGGAAGTAATTGTAGTTCCCATTTTCTGGACACGTCCTGACTGGGAATGACGTCATTTATTTTTGTACCATGGCCTCGACAGCCTCGACGAGGATTGTTTGGCATGGATTCTGAAGGACTAATGTAATGCTTTTTGCTGCCAGAACTAAATGCACATGGGGGAACACTTGCTTGACCTAGTTTCACAGGGTATTTTCCCACGCCAAACACACGTTCTGGTCTTTCGGTTTAAAGTAGGTAGACTTTGTAAATCGATATCGTATCATTAAATTTGACTGCCGTGTTGTTATGATAAATCGTGAGGACTGGTTTACTGAATGATATTCAGATACTGGTATATAAGGACGGCAGTATGGATCGTATTTAAGATCTTAACAATACAATAGTCCAATGGCAGACAGCCATAAGCGAACTCGGCAATATGGTACCAGGAATCTTTTTATATGTAATGCGTATTTTTTTGCATTTGTATACGTAAGTATAGATAAAAATATGCATTATGAAATGAAATATTGTTAAGACAAGCCCGACACTTGTGATTTTTATATATACACTGGGACACGGTATATTTTAAGGGAATTTTAGAACTGCTACATTTGTAATTAATATTCTTCATTCAGCATAAAATTAGGCTTACCGGACTCAACTATGAAGCAGCTTAGCTATATGAATATCACTGAATTATGAATGCAAATATGACAATTTATATATAATTATTTCAGAATATATCAAATTCATAGAGTCAAACTCCTAATCGAGTGATAAAGTGATCGATAAACTTATTTTTTTTACTCGTTACCAGAACAAAACTGAGAATTTTAGAACTGCACAAATTCAGAATGACAAATGAGAATTTTAGAACTGCACAAATTCAGAATGACAAATGTACTTCTCGATATATAACTACAAATAAAGAGAGAAAAACTGCACGTTAAGATATACCCCGTACTAGAAGACATGGGATGTGTTTTTATATTTAACTAGCGGACCTTACCCATGCAGCATACATGTGTCATGTGTGACGTCTAACCCGTGTTGTATATGTGTTTTGGGACCTCTGTTTTCCATAGCAAACTAAGATGTTAAAGCAATTACTTTAGTAATATCTTGTTGTCCAGTGTGGTATATACATGTTTAGAATGGGGAGACGGACAATTGAGAGACATAATCAATGAACCAGGGATGTTGGCGCTGTATTTGAACTGGACCGATCAGGTATACGGTAGATTTAAATTTGTAGGTGCTGACATTCTGCGTCCCATTTAGACTCTCTGCTTTGACTTCGACACCTGCCTTGTACAGTCTGCCAGGGGACCTGGTGTGCCTTCAACAGTACACAAAGCTGGCTACTTTCTGTCAGCTGTGAAGCTGGTAAATGATCCTGCGTTTACAGCCTTCGGGGAACTCTCGGGTTTTATTTTAAAATGGCAGGACCTGAATGCAACTTGGGAGGAAAATTCCAATCCGGGTTCGAGGGTGTGACCTGCGAGAGACCTGAAGAAATGCCCGATGCAAAAATCTATCTGCTGACAGATTGTCGGGACCAAATGGGTAGTTACTGCCGGAGGAATGAGATTCCACGACTACGCCCTAAACGGTGAATTATAATAGGGTGTGGATTTGTGCATCGAATTACATTCAGCAAAGTAAAAAGATAGACGACAGTGGAAGTGTATATTTTTATTCATTTTAGATCAGTATTCGTGGAGGAAGCACGTGGTCTCTATAGCGAATTCTCGCATAACCAAAGTTCGTTCATTTGGTAGAAAAAATTAACACAAACTACCGAGGAAACAGGGGTCCATCCATGTAAAATCTCTGCTTGCTGTTTGACGGGGCGTTACTCTCAAAGGTAAAGAGGGTTTACATACAGTTCAACCTGCTGAGTCTATATTCCAATTTTAGGACCAAATGTTCTATACCTAACAATAATTGTATAAGTTCTGTTGTATTTAATGTAGCTCTCTCATAGTCTAAACACTCGAGGATAAATATATGCATCATTTAGCGGAACATACAGAAATTTCTATATAAAATCATAGAATGTATACCGTAATAAGATACAGTAAAACAGAAATTTGGGTACGTTCTTATGGAATATAATGTACGATTCATACATATCCATACATATCCATGCTAATGTGAAATCATATTAAGATATAAAGTCACGTGCCGCTTCAATTTTATATATCATCGTCTTGACACAGATGATTCTTAACACCTGAACATAAAATGATGTTGAAACCACAGAGGGTACATAAAAGAAGCAGGATGAACAGAAATTAATGTGAGAACAGGAGCAAAAGAAGAAAGAAGTATTAAAGCTTTCACAAACAGCTTTCCATTGCATTAAGCGATTCCTGCACTCTGTCGTATATGTCTCGTTCAAGCGTTCAACTGTTAAGCTGTCAGAAACGAGTGTAGCATCCTGTATTAAGGGTTTTTGGCAAAACTGCATCGAAGAAAGTATGTCAAGCAAAAAAATTTTCTGGAAAGTGGGAGCAACTGGTGTCACCTGGAAGCGAATGACAAAATCTACCAAAGGTCATTCCGCTACATATTTTCGCGTCAGTTATGTGTCCACCTCTAGTTTGGCTGCGTCTTAAGAAAACAAGTGGCCCATGGGCCATGACGCTCAGCTGAATTTGACATGCAGGCGATGCAAGTATTAATGGTTAATGTTATGATCTTAAGAAAACATTTATTAAGGAACCTTGAACGATAGATAGAATTACTTTAGAGAGTGCTCAAAATCGGGCGTTTTTTCCACAGGATACAGCAACCTTTTAAGGAGTTCCAAGAAAATTATACAAAGAACTCCTTAGATGCTAAGTTCTCTGTCCAACTGTTATGATTTGCTTCCATCTAACTTATATGGTGCTAAATGCTCACAGAATATGGGCTACAGTGACCTTATTTTGGTTGACCAAGGTTGACTAGGTATAACGATTACGATTTTTGCCCTGTTAACGGACTGACGGCCGGACGGCCAAAGGACAAAGGGTGATCGCTATAGCTCAAATAACTAACAGTTAGTTGAGCTAAAATTTACACTCCATACTAGAGCTTGCGTTTGCAAAGGTGGTTTGGCAAACCTTGTTTTACGGTAGACATACTTAACATACTATTACTGTTGGGGGTCGCCTCAGGTCGTAAAATTCTAAACATTTGTTGAAGTGACTGTATCAAAATCACTGACACTGGTGGTTGACGATGCGGTATTGTTTGAAACAGCAAAGGGAGTAACTCTGCCAAAAACACAAGTAGAGGCAGATGTGGAGGTTGTGCTTATTGGAGCACCTGATGAGATAGGTTGACCAAAATAACTGACACTGGTGGCCATGGAGGTCGTGGTATTTGGTACAGCTGTTGAGATGGGTTGACCAAAAAGACTGACACTGGTGACTGTGGAGGTGCTTTTTGTAACGGCTGTTGAGTGTGGTTACCAAAACGACTGGCATCGATGACTTGGGAGGTCGTGCTTTCTGGAAAAAAAGTTTGAGTAGGGGCACCAAACACACTTGAACCAGAACCGATAACTGAGAAGGTGCTTTTTTGAAGAGCCACTGCAGAAGGTGTTCCAACACGATTGACATTGGCGACTGGGCAGGCCGCTTCTTTTAGAGTAGCTTTCGAAGTTGGAGTACCATTGGACCACAAAATGTTCGCATTCGAGTTCGTGCTTTTTGAAACAGCAATTGAAGCATGTGTGTCATAAACCCCAGCACTGGGGGATGGAGAGGATTTGCCGAAAAAGGTGTACCAAAAATGTTAGGATTGGTACCTGGTGTTGAAAAAGTGTTCTCCTTATTCACGTTGGAACTTTTAAAACCAGCAAGTTGAGTTTTGGGCAGTGTTCCTGTCTTAGGTGTTCTATCAGAATGGGTTGGCTCCGTGAAATGGAAAATATTCCCATAGTATTGACTTCCTCTCCAGAAGAGATCACATATCCTAAACAATCCTAATATGTACTTGCGAAGTTCAGGAACCCTGTATTCGTATTTCGCTGAATCGTTCAGCTGTTCCTCAAGTTGATCAGTCAGTCGTTTTAAGGTGTTGATTTGGTCAGACGTCTGCTTCACTGTCATATCAGAAGATGTTGTTTTGAGGATATCCTGTAACTTTTCTTTGGCATCTGTTGCTCTTACGTACCCACTTTTTAGTAAAGCTCCTCTCTAATATTATTTGCTTGCTTATCAATTTCACTTTTTATTTGTTCCACATGTGCTGAAATATCCTGCTCAACACGCTGGTACTCTTTCAGAAACTCTTCTATCTGCCCAAGTTTGGTTTTAACTGAACCCTTCAGATCCTCAAATTTGCCATGCTGCTTGATGATTTCATCACTTAATTTGACGATATTCACATGATCTGTTTTTCCATGGTTCAGCACACATACAGTACACGTGTAAGTACACGGCTCGCACTGCAGGCAGGTATAAAGTACGGGTTTCTTGTGGCTGGTGCATCCAACGGAACCATCCTCAGTCCGTGATAACTTTTTACGCGGTGATGACGAAACATTTTAATGTCATAATGACGTTGTCTGCACGGATCACATAACCAAACTGCACATGTGTGACACACAGCGCCAGCAGGTTTGTCTCCACTGCAGCTTGAACACAAGGGAACGGGCTTTTTCTGAGGCAGGAATTCAGCAATAGACAATATAGGGAAGTCCACCGGAAGTTCTTTAGCGCTCCCTGGTGGTTTTGCCGTTACGTCGCTGCAGGTTGGGCAGACAATCCCTGAACCACCATGAATGTCCATTAATCTGTCAAGACACGGAGTTCACACTGTATGGTGACAGTTCAGGTACCGTGGTTCATTTGATGACAGATCTTCCAAACATTCGGGACACTCAAGTAGGGACTTACAGCTTGACCCACTATCAGCCATTTCCTCTTACTACCCTCACCTTTTCTCCTACCGAGAATCAGGTTCTCGGCCGGGGACCCCTCTCCTCTTTTGTAATTTGCACCATTACAAAGAGTTAACATTCATGAGTTAACATGAAACCATAAGCCTGTTGCAGGCTAGGGGCTTCCGCAAGCTCGCCACTGCAGGTGAGGAGCGCCACTGTCTAGCTGCTTGCTAAAGCCGTCCGTCTTCCCATCGACCGGAACAATCGGTACGATCGGCAGATGTGAGGGTGATTTATTTGTTAAATCCGGCAGGGAAAATCGGCAGCAAAAATCATTGACAATATCAACGTTCGGTAGACGTGATGACGGAGCCCAAAATATCAGCTGATTTACAAACTACATTTCCTTCTTGTTATCATTTCAGACGCCAAAAATCATCCTTTAAATTGAGACGAAATAAAAGTGACCAACATTACCGGAGAAATCTGGTGATCTGTAGGAAAATTCGGCAGGTGTGCCTGCACTTACTTGCAGATTTTCCCGACCGGTAAAAAAAAATCGACCGGCAAAAAAAAAAAAAATATCGGTAGATGTATTTTTTATTGCTGGCCGATCTTGTTTTATCGCTGAAGTATCTCCGGCGCATACCGATTTAGTATTCACAATTCAAGGGGTGACCGGCCATTTTTTTCACTTATGGTTTCGTCTCCTGGATTGTTATTGTCATCATGAATGATAAAATAAGTAAATAAATCACCACATCAAGCATATTTTCCGGCCAATTAAAAAATTCAATGTCAAGTTTTTTTTCCCTGCTGGATTAAAAAATACCCGACCTCCTGCACCCTAACATCTATATACTAATTCTTCCTATTTTTCCTTCCGGCGGAGAAAAAGCCAGTAAAACTCGGAATATGGAGGACCGGCTTTAGAGACTAGTTACAGCCCTCCCCCCCCCCCCCCCAATGCCTCTTGGAAACAGTCACAGAATTGGTTCTAAACGAGGATATATTGTAGGGAAATTCAGAACTGCACCAACTATAGTGTGATTAGACGTAATCCTGTCAGCATAAAATGTGGCCTCTAGGGCTCAACTATCGAAATTTAAAGTTTAATAAGCGTACACATATTTCTTTGTAATACAAAAACTAAAATTAAAGTCGATGTTATATTTTCAATGAAAATTTATCATATGACAAATTATAGAAAAAAATATATTTCAGAAATATGACTTGAGTGATCAATGAAATTAGAGTATAGGACTGCAAAGATACAGGGTTTCAGCAGCACCGTCTCCATTAACGACTGCCCAGATAGGATTTAGCATCAGGTCAGAAACATGAATCATGCGAACTTTTGTTGATTTGGGACCAGCGGAACTGACAGGCAGACTAGTAAATATATAGTGTCAATATACATATAAGTGAGGACAAATGGACTGAGGGGAAATGGACTGACAATATACGTATACATATACTTCACTCTTCTATATACCGAGATATCTGGTGGCTTGTCAACATTTCAGCAAAAAGACTTTCGGGGACTGTCCTTCGGAAATGTTACAGAATAACTACGGCATTTTCCGAGACCGCAACCAGGCTATACCATTTAGAATAAAATAATTCTGAAGTGCGGCACTGAACAAAATGCAAGTAATCGTCACTATATCACACTATATTTCATTTGTCATTTGCTTCTATCAGGAATACATTTTATCTATGGATTTGTCTTGGACTGCGGTTGTTAACGTCATGATGATTGTCTTATGCACCACCAGATGGCAGCAAACGACGACTTGAAACCTTCAGTCAACCTTCTCCGGATCACATGATCGACGCGCCAACGTGATATCGGAATGTCAGTTCTAAGCTCAGTCCGCCCTCACCGTATACATACACAAAGATTCGCCGGCGCTTCACGCTGCCAACCAACCCCGTTTCTCAGTGAAGCACGCGCTTGCCCCTCCAGGCAAGCCCAGGAAACACTGATAGATAGGCTCACAGCCTTCTCTGTAGGATTACTGAAAAAAGTACCTGAATATGCCTCCGCATGACAGTATTCAGTGTCACTATAGTCCCGCCTGTATATGTATCGTCTTGGCCTGTTACTGGATACAATCACGGTATACATACATTGCCGGATGACCAGTCCGTCGGCAATTGCGATATCCACCCTAAAGTATGTTACAGAGGTATCTACGCAGCCGTCCTCATACACTGACGTTTTAACGCTCAGGAACATCGTCTCTCAGCTGTACAGACACAAACACGGAACTGCTTCTTGACCGCAGACAACCGCCAGACTACACCCAACAGGTGCGCTGACTTAAGCGATTGTAACGAGATCCTCTTCTCCATGGCCTGTATACGCCCGCTGACGTCACAAGTCCCGACCGTCTTCTGACTACTCATCTCAAAGAAATATACGGTTTGTCATTAACAGTATGAATACTAAAATAAATAGAATTTATATGATTTTTGGCTTCTTGTGTGTAAATATTATTGATCTAAGGGTAATTCTTGTTATTCTTATATTGCCTCCGGGCAGGAGGAATGAACTTGTTTATTAACGTGTTTGTAAACACAGGAATGTTGACAACGGGAAAAACATGTAACCTTAGGTGGTAGGTTGCATATATGCGAAGGTAGAAAAGTCACTTGTTGTAAAAACGCCATTTGCAAAGCTCTGGCTTATCTGACTTGCCGCCAGATGCCTTTGTTGAATTTGTTTAGATTATTTATGCGGGCCCAAACATACAATAAACATGTTGATATAAACAAAACAAGTAGCCTGTGTGCGGAGATATCCGAATTTTCTGGCCTACTTTTTTTAGCTCCTAGGAATTGCCTTTAGTTTATATCATCCTATATCGTATTCTATTTCTTTCAAAGCAGTCTTTTTCTCGTGGTATATATTTAACTCTGGTTAATTTATACAACTCTGTAATTATTTACAAAGTAACACCTTTTGTTGTCAGATCTGAATGCTCATGGGAGAACACTTGACCTCGTTTTACAGGGTATTTTCCCACGCTTTTCACATGTAATTTGTCGATCTAAACTAGGTAGACTTCTTCGAAAGGATGTACTTCATTGGTTATATAGTGGCTATATAATATTTTTATTTTCTAACATGCTGATATCTGAATGTACATACTCGATGAATGCACAGTGAATTCCAAGACTGCCGTGTTGTGATGACAATGGGCAAGTACTAGTTTATCGAATGATACTCAGGTGCTGGAATATAAAAATTGCAGTAAGGATTGTATCTAAGCTCTTCATAATATAAAAGACTACTGGGAGACAGCTATGAGTAAACTCGTTAAAATGATGCAAGGGAGGTTTTTATATTTAATACGGACTTGTGCATTATAGTAAGTATGGATATAAACATGCATTATTTAAATGTTATTGAGTTAAGACAAACCTGACGCTTGTGACATATATAAACACTGGGACAGGTTATACTTTCAAGAAATTTTAGAACTGCACAAACTTGTGATTTACATTCCCCAGTCAGCATCAAATGAGACCTTAAGGACTGATCTGGCGGCTACATACATATTACTGAATAATGAATGAAAATATGACAAATTATAAAAAAAAAGTAATTAAGGAATATAACAGAATGTAAACCAACTCCAACTAATATAATGACCGATAAAACACATTTATTTACTGGTTGGCATAAAATTGGTTTTCCTTCTGTGATCTTAACCTTCAAGGCACATAATCAGACGCAATGTTATGCAAATTCTTTCACATTATCAGTTCAGGTTTGCTTTATACAAAAGTTTCCCATCAAAACCATCCCAGCACACAGTCTCAGTACCTCACAAATGGTTGTTTAACGCCTTGTTATGGCTCTGTGTGACGGTAAACACAGTCCATGTGTGTCTGATTACCATAACAAGGCCGTGTGACCGGGAGTCAGATGGTGAGCCTTAACACGCGGTGTTTCAGCCAGCGGGAACATGTATTACATTTTTGGGGCAAGTCAGTCGGGGCTCTCCTGATTGACGTGTTGTGGCTCCGCGATGCACACGGTCCCACGCGCTGTTTATGTTGACACCTGTGAACGCGCCCGGTCCAGTTTTAAACGTTCGTTTATAGGAATAAGCATATGGTATATTTTTGGTAGGTACAGATTATTTTAAAGGTAAGAAGGTATTTTTCATATTTTATTCAACATGCTTTAAAAGTGCAGCTGGCCACTTGCTATTTACAGTTAAGTCTTTATCAATCAGCTTTATCAATCTGACCTTTCATAAATATAAACTAAAGGTTATCCCTTGGGCTTTCATAAAAAATAGGCCAGAAAACATGGGTATCACCGCACACAGGCAGCTTTTTTGGTTTATATCAATATTATTATTATATGTGGGGGCCTGCAAAAATAAAACTAATTCAAGGCCATCTAGCAGCAGGTCAGATAAGCCAGAGCTTTTCAAATGGCGTTTTGCAACAAGTGACCTTCTGCCTCCGCATATATGCAACCTACCACCTGAGGTTACATGTAATTCCCGCTTGTCAACATTGCTATGTTTACAGACATGATATTCACACATCCTTTACAAAGGCCTTGTCAGAACTTTTCACAACCAAAATTATCCTTAGATCATTAATATAAACACAAAGGAAGCTAGAAATCACATTAATTCTTTTTCAAAAGGTAGGTGACTGGTCACCTTTCATGATCCTGCATGCACAGTCTGGGGGGAACTCTCGTTTTTATTAGAAAGTGGGAGGCCCTGGATGCCTTGGGGAGGAAAAAACAATCAGGGTTCGAAAATGGCACGGGAGTCTGACTTTAGAGTAGTGCAAGGACATGTCCAAAGCGAAAATCTGTCTGTTGGCAGAGTTTAGGATTATTCCCGGAGGAACGAATTATAGAAAGTTGTGGACCGGTGCATCATATCACATTCAGCAGAGTCAAAATCATATATAGGCGACAATGGAAGTGTATATTTTTATTAATCATAAATCAGTATTCGCGGAGGAAGCACTCCGTCTCTATAGCATTTACTTGTATAACCAAAATTCGTTCATTTAGAAACAAGAAAAAAATGTGAAATCTCTCTAAGCTGCATGACGCAGCGTAACTTTAGAAGAAAAAGAGAGTTCAAATACAGTTCAACCTGCAAATTCTATATTCCTTTTGCAGGACCAAACGTTCTAAACTCAAACGGTGATTGAGTAAGTTCTGTTTTGTTTAATGTGATCCTCTTAGTCTAATTAATTGTGCATAAACATGTTTATCATCAAGTGGAACATGCATGATTTACGATATCAAATTTTAGACTGATTGCCATAAAAGATACGGTTAAACAGAAATGCAGTATGAAGCAGGTTAATAAAGAATTAATGAGATTATAGATGCAAAAGCAAATACAATAAAACATGGTAGCAAGTAATAAAGCTTTTCATTAAGTGATTCTCCACTTTGATCATAAGCGGAAGTGTGCGTTTGATCTTCAATCTGTCAATCTGACAGAAGCAAGTTAATCCCTCCTGTATAAAGGGCTGTTGGGAAAACTCTCAAAAACTGAGTACTGAGTACACGGCTTCTTGGCCCGCTAGTCAAAGCAATGTTCGTTTGAATTCTGAGCACTTTTTTTTACTGGATCTGTCCAAACTAAACACAAAGTTGTAGTCACATTTCATCAACCAGCTTCCTCTGTGCAACTGGCCAAGTGTCCATTCATTGGCTTTTGAATTCAGCTCTAGTGTTTGAAGTTGATTATTATCAAACACATAGACGGTCAAACGGTACTATCTTCCAGAGGAACCATGTACATTTTTTAGAAGCAGACGGTCTGTCCCGTTAAACCACGCGTCATATGCAGGTTCTCTTCTTTGTTCCTAACCACTCTACCATTTTTTCTCTGTGGTAGGTCAGGTCATGTTTTGGTAATTCAAAAGGAGAACGAGGCGATGCAAAATCTGGTGAAATGAAGAAGTTCTCTGTCATACCCCTAACGGAAAATCAGATTATATTGCATCTAGGTTAGATCAAATATTAACAAAGACAAAAGAAACACAATTCTTTATATGCATAGAGGTGATTTTTAGCGTCAACTGAAAGACAATGCATGTAAGCCCGTTGGTTTGGTTGGCACATTTTACACTCAGTTCTGCAGTTGCATATGTGATTTGATTGGTGGCTTTTCAAACCTACTATAGCTGTTTAATTAATATGCTAAGTTTTAAACTCCTTGAAATAGTTTTGTTCAGATATACTTAACATACTGGTATTGCTGGTGTGGAGGTCGGAGACTTTTGTTGTGTCGTTGCAGTAGATGTGTCGAAAATACTGATATTGGTGGTAGTCGATGCCGTGTTGTATGGAACAGCGATTGCAGCTACTCTCCTAAAACACTGGTTGAAGCAGATTAGTTGAAGGTTGTGCTTTATGGAAAAGCTTTTGTGGTAAACGATTTGCTGAAGATTATGTTAGTGGCAGCCGAAGAGGTCTCGGTTTTTGGAACAGCTTTTGAAGTGGCTGTACCAAAAGAATCAGAACTAACGACTGAAGAGGTATTGTTTCTTGGATCAGCAGCTGAAGAAGGGGCACTAAAAAGACTGAAACTATCATGGTTGCCGGAACTGATACCTGAGGATGTAGTGCTTTTTGAAGAGGTCTCGGTTTTTGGAACAGCTTTTGAAGTGGCTGTACCAAAAGAATCAGAACTAACGACTGAAGAGGTATTGTTTCTTGGATCAGCAGCTGAAGAAGGGGCACTAAAAAGACTGAAACTATCATGGTTGCCGGAACTGATACCTGAGGATGTAGTGCTTTTTGGAACGGCACTAAAAAGACCTGTACAACCAAGAGGATCGGTGTCGATAACTCTGGAGGTCTTGCTTACTGGAACAGTTGTGGAGGTGGGTTGACGTAAGGGACTGGTACTGGTGACTGTGGTGCTATTTGGAACAGCTGTTGAGATTGTTTGACCAAAAGGACTTACACTGATAACCTTTGAGGTCGTGGTTTTTGGAACAGCTGTTGAGATGGGTTGACCGAGAAAACTGACACTGGTGGCCTGGGAGGTCGTGGTTTTTTGAACAGCTGTTGAGATGGGTTGATCAAAAGGGCTGAAACTGGTGCTCTTGGAGGTCGTGCTTTTTGGAACAGAAATTGAAGCAGGTGTGGCTAAAAAACCGGCAGGAGGGGATAGAGAGGATAGGTTTTTCGGCGACGATTTTGTGTAAGAGGGTGCACCAAAAATGTTAGGATTGGAAGCTGCTGTTGAAAATGTGTTCTCCTTATTCCTGTCAGAAGTTTTAAAACCAGCAATTTTAGTTTTGCGCAGTGTTCCTGTCTTAGGTGTTTCATCAGAATGGGTTGGCTTCGTGAACTGGAATACATTCCCAGAATCTTGACTTCCTTTCCAGAAGAGATTAAATATCCTAAAAATTCCTAACATGTACTTATTAAGTTCAGGAACCCTGTATTCGTATTTCGCTGAATCGTTCAGCTGTTCCTCAAGTTGATCAGTCAGTCGTTTTAAGGTGTTGATTTGGTCAGACGTCTGCTTCACTGGTATATCAGAATGTGTTGTTTTGAGAATATCCTGTAACTTTTCCTTGGCATCTGTTGCTTTTATGTAACCGCTTTTTGAGGAAAGCTCCCCTCTAATATTATTTGCTTGCTTATCAATTTCACTTTTTATTTGTTCCACATGTGCTGAAATATCCTGCTCAACACGCTGGTACTTATTCAGAAACTCCTCTATCTGCTCAAGTTTGGTTTTAACTGAACCCTTCAGATCCTCAAATTTGGTATGCTGCTTGATGATTTCATCACTTAATTTGACGATATTTACATGATCTGTTTTTCCATGGTTCAGCACACATACAGTACACATGTCAGTACACGGCTCGCACTGCAGGCAGGTATACAGTACTGGTTTCTTGTGGATGGTACATCCTACGGAATCATCCTCAGTCTGTGATAATATTTCTACGCGGTGATCATGAAACATTTTGATGTCATCGTGACGTTGTCTGCACGGACCACATAACCACACTGCACATGTGTGGCACACAGCGCCAGCAAGTCTGTCTCCACTGCAGCTTGAACACAAGGGAACGGGCTGTTTCTGAGACAGGAATTCAGCAATAGACAATATACGGAAGTCTACCGGAAGTTCTTTAGCGCCCCCTGGTGGTTTTGGCGTTACTTTCCTGCAAGTTGGACAGGCGATCTCTGACCCACCATGATTGTCTATTAAACTGTCAAGACAAGGAGTGCACACTGTATGGTGACAGTTCAGGTACCGTGGTTCATTTGATGACAGATCTTCCAAACATACGGGACACTCAAGTAGGGACTTGCAGCTTGACCCTCTATGAGCCATTTTTTTCTTCAATGTCTCTTTTATAATTTGGAATAATCCCTTACTACCCTCTCCTTTGTTCTCTTGTAGTTCTTCAGAAGTAAAAAAGTAACTTCGGTAGAATGGATTTCTTCTTCCGATATTGTTGAGACAACACAGAAAGTTCTCGAACGCCCGAAAACCTGAAAATGATAACAAGAAAAAGATAACTTTACTGATCATTTTGTGATGCGCTGTATCTGTTATATATTTCTGCTTTTAAATATGCGGCTTTCATGATCTTGGTTTTAAAGTATTCTCGAGAAGTTGGAGTATTCTAGGAAATGTATAAATTCTGCAAACGCCTTCGGTTCTTACGCAGTCCTAAACCTCTATTTAATTGCTTTATTATTATTATTATATAAAAAACATACAAAACAAAACGTAACACTATATCATTATAATTATTTAATCAGGTAATGCACACACAGCAAATTAAAACATGAAAGGGAATTCTTTGACCTAAGTTTATCTAGTTGGCACTAGTTTTTGACGACCTACGATTTTATAGTTCTGAAAGATAAAAGCTGGCTGTTTTCAAATGTAAACTGTATAGTGAGGGGGCCGTACATGATAAAATAACCATTTTTATTTAAAATTGATGCAAATGTTAACTTTTGGTATCAATTTAAAGCTTAGGTTCCAATTGGCAACTTTAGTCCGAGTGGACAACGATCAGTCCACTAGGTTGCGCTTAGGGTATATTGATGAACATGAACCCTCACTGATTACTTAAATAAAAAAGACTTGTCGGTTAAAATCGTATGACCTGATGATCCAGTTTGCTTATATTTAGTAATTATAGATTCAATTTAGTCATACTTGTATAATAGACCAGATGGAACTGGACGTTTAAATCCAGTGTTGCCGCCACTTTTTTATATTAATAAAATCACTAGCAATTACCCGTGCTACGCACGGTTTTGGGCGAGCATTTAGTTCTGATGTCAAATAGTCTGTCATAGTTGCATGTCTTGGGTGTACAATGTTACTGTCTCTTTGAATCCGACATTTGGTATAAGTGTTCTGTCTCTGAGTTAACCTTGTGTCGGAGTGTCAGAGGAGACATGTAAATTCACACAAATCGCGTAACGCTATTAAAATATAGATCAATTATATGCATGGTGTTATGCATAAAACTCTAATTGTAGCCGAGAGGATGACCGGAGAATTTTCGAAGAAGTTGTGTTAAATAAAATGGAGAAATATGTTAAATTAAATCATTTTTATATGAAAATATATATTATGCTGAACATCGCCATTTAAAGTTGCCCTCCGAGCCCGTGAATCCGCCAGTTAAGGAACCTGTTATCTTGCATTGTAGTACAGTACAGCGCTGAGACGTGATCTCGATAATTGCATTCCGGTTATAAAGCACAAAAACTGAGCATTAACATGGTCGGGCAATCCCGTTTCGCAAAAGTTCGTGGAAGCATTATATTATGTGGTACATTTTATGGCTGTCTACATTTTTAAATATCACGCACTCCTTTCTGTTTGAAAGCTGAGCCAATATGTTTTCCAGTGAGACAGTCACTGCGTTCAGGCAGTGTGTTAAACCCGGATCCCACTCCGGATCTCTGACCCCAAGAAAAATTTGTAATTCTTAAGCTCTCATGGTAATTTGTCCAAATATCTAAAGACATATTTTATATCATGTTTGGTTAAAACATAAAAAATAGTCTGTTTTGCAACAAAAATTGATAAAAAAAAAACACTTACGGACCCTGGCGCACGGACCTCACATCATTTCACATCACGTTTAGCCATAACACCCTTGTAATTTATTATTGTGTTTGTATCTGTTTTTTTTTTTTAATTTCTGTCTCAGTTTTTATTCATAATTTTATATTTGCTATTTATTTCATTTGTGTCGCGTTTTAAAAAGTATAATAATTAAAAACATTTAAAAAATCATTATTTTGGAACCTGTAGTTGCTTGAATTGCAAGTAATCAACAATTCCTTTCGGTATTTATATTATTGCCAACTTTAAATTGCATATAGCCTATTGTTATGAACGGAGCACGAAACCTGATGTTATGTGGAAGTGCTCTGTTATATCAGTCTCAGGTCCGCTCAACTGTTAGTGCACTTCAATTAAATCTCCCCAACTGTGTCAGCACTATTATATTTTCATTTAAAATAACAAATATTATATTTAGTGTGTGACATGAGTGCTATTTTTTTTCCTCTTTTAGTCATAAATAAAAATATGAGCGGTGGTTACTGGGGTCCGTCAAAATTGAACAGTCGGCAAATTCAAGTAAATGAGGTCCGTCTTCATCGAAATATTTTTGTAATTATAAATCTTTCAGTGAAGTAGTCATTTACAAATGTGCAACATTTAGGGACTTTGCTCTGTTCTTACATCAACAATAGTGGTGTTTTTATCGGTATAAATAATGGAAAATGAGGAAATAGGTTTATGGGATCCGGGGACCGTGGGGTTCGGGTTTTACACACTACCCTGCATTCACTACTGCTCGGAAAATTTTCATTCTTTGAAAGATCCCCCTTTTGAGCATTTTCCTCACGCGAGATCTCCTTGTGCACAATAGACCTTTTCGCTGCGCGGAGGTTGCTTTTGAGAAGGGATCACCAATTGGGATTATTTCGGGCCGGTCACCGCAAATTTAAGAAAAGCCCTGATAGGGCCCCCGGAGAAAAACTCTGTCCCGCCATCAAGCACTCTGTGGCCATTGTGTTACCAGGCCCGAAGACACAAAGAAAAGAGGCGCCCGCGGGGGAGAAAATATTAAAATTATTAATTATGCACGTAATACGCATATATATTTCAAATAAAAGTGGGTGGAATCTCTTCAGACAAATCCTGAGCATATGTATGTCAGAAATCATGGCAAACCGTACGGTAGTATCAGAGGAGATACGGAAAATTATAAAAATCGCCTTACGCTATTAATATATAGATTGAAGATCAAATGCTGATACAAGTAACATTATGCATTGTTTTATGGCATTCTTATTAGGCCACTTTTTGAGATAAAATGACATTACCCGCCTTAATTTCGAAATTGTTTTATTAACCTTCAATTTTTTTTTTTAAATTTGATTCATATTTTATTTCTATCCTGTATTAATTTTCGTAAAAGCAAATGACCATCAGGTTCAATTTAGTTTAGAAGTAATTTTTTCATGTTGACGGCAGAGAAGGGCTTTGAACTGTATTTTTTGTATGAGTTGTTTTTCTTTCAATTAATATTTTCAGCCATCCGATTATATATGTTTTGTATACTATATATCTTGGGGGGCTCAAATTTTTGTTTGACCCATCAAATGTTCAACACTACTGTTAACATTTACAAAATAAGCAGAAGCTTGGATGTAATGAGAGTTTTTGTAGATTTATGGTTTTGTTCAAGCCGACTGCTTCAAAGGTTTGACTTTTAACCATGATATTTCAGTACCTCAAATATAGTCCAAGGTAGTATTGTCAAGCTGTGATATAGATTTTGTATATAGGAATCTATCCCTTAATGACAAGGTAAAAGACACAAAAGTACAAAGAGGACACAGGGTACAAGAGATAACTGTTAGCTGTTCTCGAGCCAGTTTAGCAGTTTAATACAAAGGAGAAAGTGAGTAAAAAGAATGAAAGAAGAAATATATTTATTGATAGAACAGTCAGTAATGACAAGAACAAAAGCCTTTTTTTGTGATGGTAATCTGTTTCAGGTTTTCCCATCCAGTACTTCCCACAAAACATGCATCTCCGCAGCGCATTCCAATGCTTCATAGCTTTGTTTGCACAAAATGGCCCAGAACAGTCTCTGCATCCAGAATTTCTTTTTCATACGATTGATACGTTAATCACACAATGATGCCCCCATTCGAATGAAAAAAGGAAACTTATGAATACTAACCCTTCATATTTATATATGTTTAAGGAATAAGAACTCTAATAACTTCATTTACATGTAGATGTAAATATAACGTGAAATACCTTGAAGCCCATCAAACAAACCTGAGAACAAGTAAAACACAAGGGACCTATGGGTCACGGCCCTCCGCTGAAACTGATAGTGAGAACATTTTTATAACACCAAGACCCTATCCCATATCAGGAACTGGACCAGTCAAAACCCTGACCACGATGTGGTCCAGCCAAAATCCTGATTTAGACTGTAATTTGACATAAAACTTAATAGAGCCTTCATCCCTGTGACCTTGACCTTTGACCTCATGACTCCAAAATAAAAAGGTTTTATACTTTATTGGTGGGCCATTTATAAATCAAGTTTGAAACCAATATGTTAAATCCAAAGAATAGAGTGATCACTCAGAAACAAATAAATGGACAGATGGCAAATCTGAACTTGACCTTTGACCCAGCGACCCCAAAATCAACCAGGTTCATCTCCTAATTGTAGGTCACCTATATGTGTTAGATGGTAGGTTAGGGATGAAAATGGCTTAAAATGCATCCACAATCTTTTATGTCTATATATATTTATCACAGGGAAAAAAATTACCAGTGTACAGAGACGAACAGACGGATGGACAGACACACATACAGGGCGATTACTAAAGGGCATCCGCTTACTCAAGCGGGGCCCTAATAACATACAAGGTTTCAGGACATAGATGAAACCACAGTTTTCCCTCTTGCTCCAAGACTACCTCAGTGAGTAATTTTACCAAGTTATTTAACTGTTTTACCATAATTCGGTTATTTATTATTATAAAAATGAAACGATATATAATACAAAAATCAGAATTCACAGCATACATAAAGCATTAAATTGAGAAACTGCATTCCGATTTTAACAATATAACCACATATTTCAAGCCAAAACACTTCTAGTCAATATTGTCTGTACAGGCCTTAAATTTTGTCTACCAACTCCTTCTGTAAACAAGTGACCCATGGGTCTAACGCTCAGCCGACTGACATGTTGACAATATGTCCTTGCACATGAAACTAATTAAGATGATATATGTGGCATCATCATTCATGCATATTAGCTTAAGTTCATCAAGACCCATTAGCACACTAAATTTGATGACAATCCAACCAGCCTTTCCTGAGGAACCTGGCAATTTATGTGTATTTTTCATTACTTCTGGGATACCCCAAAACTCTGAGAATATAGGTCAAAGTGACCCAATTTCAGGTTTTTAGGGGAGAACTTTTGAGGAATTCTCAGGATGCCAACTGAGAAGATTCTTGGTCCAATGGTTATTATTTGTGCTCTACTTTGGTCTCAAATTTTAAAATATTTTGGGGTGTGCTTATAAGCCCCATTGCTAAAAGATTATTTTCCTTATTTCATGTTTCCAAGGAGACTTTTCATGGACCTCCCTGGATTTGAAGTTAGAAGATTCTAGGTCCAATGGTTATAATTTGTGCCCTGCTTTGGTATGAAATTTTCAATTATGCTAGGTGTTCTAGTAAGTCTCATAGCTCAGAGAATATGGGTAACAGAGACCTAATTTCAGGTTTCCAAGGATTTTTTTTTATTGACCTCCCTGCCCTGATAACAGACGGCCGCATATTTGAAGGTCTCAAAAATAGAGAGAAAATGCATAATAATTGCAAAAAAATCAAGGTGACGCAACCATTCTGCAAGAACTGATGAAACACTCCATGATGAAAATGCATGCAAAGAATCATGGCAATATATGCACAATTTGTTTAGATACTAGAGCTCTTGTATCAAATTCTTTGGGGTCTACTGAGTCCCATAGCTCAGAGGATATGGGTAATAAAGACCTAATTACAGGTTTCCTCAGAGATATTTTCATGGGTATCCCAGAATGTCAAGATTGAAGATTCTAGGTCCAGTGATTACTATTTGTGCCCTGTTAACAGATAACTCGCATCTTTTAAGGTATCAAAAATAGAAAAAAAAATCATAAAAAATCGAAAAAATACAGGTGGAACCACCAGTCAGCAGGAATAGATCAAACACTCCATGATGAATATGCATGCAAAGAATCATGGCAATCAATGAACTATTTGTTGAGATACTAGAACTTTTGTATCAAATTTTTAGTTGTTCTTGGGTGTACTTCAAAGCCCTATAGCTCAGAGGTTATGGGTAACAGAGACCTAAATCCAGGTTTCCAAGGAGACTTTGAATGGGCCTCCCTGCATGCCATGACAGAAGATTCTAGGTCCAGTGGTTACGATTTGTGCCCTGTTAACATATGACCACATCTTTTCAGGTCTCAAAAACAGAGAAAAAAATTTGTAAAAATAAAAAATTCAGGTGGCGCTACCAAGTTGGAGAAACTGATGAAACATTCCATGACCAATATCCATGCAAAAAATCATGGTTATCAATGCATTAGTTGTTCAGATACTTGACTTTTTGTATCAAATTTTCCATTATTCAGGGGGGTTCTTCAGAGCCCCACAGCTAGACGAATATGGGTAACAGAGACCTTTTTCCTGGTTTCCACAGAGACATTTCATGGGCCTCCCTGGATGTCAAGAGAGAGGATTCTAGGTCCAGTCCTTAGGATTTGTGTCCTGTTAACAGGTGACCGCATCTTAAGATGTCTCAAAATAGAGAAAAAAATTCGTAAAAATCGAAAAAAATACAGGTGGCGCCACCGGTCTGCAGAAACTGATGAACATTCCATAAATAATATCCATGCAAAAAATCATGGTTATCAATGCATTAGTTGTTCAGAAACTTGAGCTTTTGTATCAAATTTTTCCATTAATCTGGGGGGGGGGGGGGGGTACTTCGGAGCCCCATAGTTCGAAGAATATGGGTAACAGAGACCTAATTTTAGGTTTCCAAGGAAACTTTTCATGGGCGTCCCTGCATGTCAAGAGAGAGGATTCTAGGTCCAGTTGTTATGATTTGTGCCCTGTTTACACATGACCGCATCTTTAAAGGTCTCAAAAATTGAGAATAAAATCGTCAAAAATAAAAAAAAAATACAGGTAGCGCCACCAGTCTGCAGAAACTGATAAAACACTCCATGATCAATATCTATGCAAAGAATCAAGGTGATCAGTGCATTAGTTGTTCAGATACTTGAGCTTTTGTATCAAATTGTCCATTATTCTGGGGGGGGGGGGGGGGTTACTTCAGAGCCCTAAAGCTAGACGAATATGGGTAACAGAGACCTAATTCCAGGTTTCCACAGAGACATTTCATGGACCTCCCTGGATGTCAAGTTAGAAGATTCCAGGTCCAGTGGTTACGATTTGTGCCCTGTTAACGGACAGACGGCCGGATGGACGACGGACAAAGGGTGATCGCTATAGCTCAGATGACTTACAGTCATCTGAGCTAAAAAAAAATGACATGGGCCCAGTTTCAAGGGGTCACTTTCTAGGAGGGGCAAAATACCTCCTCCCTCCTTTTTTAACATGTTTAACATGGGGAATTAAACATGTTTGAACAAACAAAGTTTCTTTACATTTTCCTTCATACTTCCTGCTGATATCTTTAAACTATATAAACGTAAATGAGAATTGGTCTAGTGGCCGTGGGCTGACCATAGACGATCTGAACTCATATTTGTAAGCAAATATGACTAAACACATTAAAACTATGCCATCAATTCATACGATATAAACCGTTAAATCGTTTAATTTGAATCATCAGAGTGTGTTCAAATTCATAAAGACCCCAAGCGCATCTTATTAGACTTACTCGCACTAAAATTGTCGATTGGAACCAAAGCTTGAATTTGATACCAAAAAATAATTTTTCATCAGTTTGAAGTGACTGGTTGCCGGGGCACCCCACTAGGAGATACCTAAAATAACTTATATAAATAGCTAAAATTCTCTTGTATTTAAACATTTATTATGACCGTATAAATACACGTGCAACTCACTCTGCCCCTTTATCTCAACAATAGAGGTTTGTTAACATATTTTCCACCAGGGGTCTCTCTGCTTCTCTGCTCAAACGGGGGCGGGGGGGGGGGGGGGGGGATTTTTTCATGTCCTTCCCTTTTGGCTTTAGTTAGGACGATATCAACATTTTGAATTATCAGAGTTTGTCACTGTGAACAGTTCTGACAAGTTTACGTCTTTGACCTCGCCCTTACCTTGATGTTGAGGCACCTTCTGTGTCACTATTGTTAACTGCATATATCCGGCGTAGATATCCAGTACCCGAGCTCAGCACAGGGAGAGAGCCAACCTCCGCACAGGTTCAAGATCTTTGGAGACAGATTATATCCTTGAATCTTGAAAGTCATAAATAGACATTCTGTGTGAAGAATTGGAGACAGCAAGGGATCGAGCTGTGGCTTATATGCATGCATGTGCACGTGCATTAAAGTTGAACAGTTGACATCATATAACCAACTCGTAGTACTATCAACTGTGTTCAAGCAGGAAGTTTATGATGCGAGAAACAGAAATAAATAATTAGGAGACCTTCTGTGCTTACCTCGATCTACACTTTGATCAGTGATCTGTTGTCTCAACTTGTCTGGTCTCGCTAACTGAATTCCCAACAAGCTTATTCTGGGAAACCCCCAAATTTTGTTGTACGTAATAGGACTAGTAGTCACACAATTATGTAATACGGTGACAGTTTGCCACGTGATCGAACAGAACGTTTACTGGATCCTGGATACGTACGCCGCATATACTGTGCTGGCTTCATATTCACGGGGTTGAAATTTTTCGATTTCTACTTTTTCAGTGATTCCCTGGCTTTTCGTTTTCTCGATCTCACAGTACAAAAGCAATACATTTCATTTTTGTCACTTTTGGATTGATCTCATGGATTGCTGTTGTCTTCATGAATGGTAATAAGTCAATTAGCTGATTTTAACGCCCCCCCCCCCCCTCGTTCGTGTATTGACGCCCCAGATATAAGCAATTTAATTATTCGATTTTGTCAACCTCTGAGTTACGTCCATCCGTTTCCGATGATTCTTAGGTGCATATGCTTGGCCTTTGTGCAAGTTTACTATAAAAATGAATTTCGGCTGAATTATTGGACCTTTAACATTGAATGAACTGTGAGGTAAACGAAGCTGGTAGATTAAATGTAGGAACAGACTGAGCTATGTTGGTATTTAAGCAGAGCCTACTGCACAAATCCATAATTTCCATTTACAACTGCCAAATAAGATCCAACTGCACGTTAGAAACTAGACGTCTACTATTTTAAGAAAAATGAGTCTTATGGACGGAACTGAAATAAGTGCAAATAAGTATATAATATGACACTATATAGTTTAGTTATCATTTGCCTCTTACCTGATCACTTGGATTTGTCTTGTTCTCGTCATAATGAATTGTCTCATGCACGACCAGATGGCAGCAAAAGACGAAGGAAACCTTCAGTGAGGACCGGAGAACAGCGTCTGGTATGAGTAAGTAGGTCAGTTCAGATTGCGCCACCTATTTCTCCATCGCGAAACGCAAAATACCTGGATTTAAGCAATGCAATTGATTCAACAACAATGGGTGATCCAGAGCGATGGACCATATGATGTTTAATGTTAGGCTCTGATAACAGCGCATCCGTCAATGAAGTATTTAAATTCAAATAAAAATGTTCAAGCTTTATAATAACACGTCAACAAAGTTTCTGACTCAGTGATACCTTTCGAGGTTTGTTACAGTTTACTGCGGTTTATTCTGTATGTTTAAGCCCCGTTCCTACTTCCAAGAATTTATAGCCGAAACGCCACTATTCTCAATTCTTGGCGATTCGTTGCCAATCGGCCTGTCGAGTGAAAAACGAGGACGATGTTGCACGAGGGGAATACGATGCTAGTTGGGCTACGACCGTGACCCGATGCCAGCACGATATGGCATGAAACTCTTTAAACATTTGTCCACGACTTTAAAAAAAGGGCTACGACTTACGTGACGACTATTCGCGAATTATCTTACGACTGTTAATCCTGCGACACAGAAGCGGATCCACAGGGTAGGATCCAGCGGCACGGAAGCGGATCCACAGGGTAGGATCCAGCGGGTCCGTGCCCCCCCCCCCCCCCCACCTTTTTCAGCCGCCCCAACATTTTTTCATGTTTTTTGCGGTCTTTTTTTGCGGACCCTTCATTTTCCTAAATCCTGGATCCGTCCCCGCTACGCCATGGTCGATATAGAATTGACAGGTCTGTCGAATATTATATTGATTTAAGAACATGCACAACTCCCAAATTTTTCTATAGCTCAATCCCCAGTGACTGTCAAATATACAAAGTAAGCATGAATTCACTGATACTGAGAAAAATAAATAATTACCAGCCGGTAAAACAGGTAAACACGAGCCAAGTTGTCAAGTGCATGGTGCTTTGTAAAGAGCTGAGAGTATATAACGCATATATCCTTTCTTCGGCTGTCAAACGGAAAATGATCCCTTCCATTAACACGAACACCTCAACATGTTTACCAGTTTAGAAAAAAAAGTGGATTGTATGTGTTACGCCGATCTTTGACAACACATAAGCATATACATACTTACAAACAGACACATAGTCTATTATGGAGATATGTGTAGACAGAAAAAGTCTATACAACGATTTTCTTAGTGGGAGTAACTACAAGTTGTTCAAACCTTTCTCGAGAAACATTACAAACGCATTTAATTACTATTATCATCCGAAAGCTTAGATGGAAATCAAATCTACTAAATTCTAAGGCCATCTTAGGGGATAAGCCAGCGTTTACCTGGCAGCGAATAATTTCGGTAATAGATGAAAAAGTAGTCCGAGACCCCATGTGCACCTCCACCAAAAAGCCTCATCATGAGTGTCTGATCAGTATCTGTTCATGTCTATTTGTGTAAAATTGAAAACAGACAGTTAATTAACCAACATAATTAACAGCCATAAAAATATAACACCTCTTGGCAGAGGTATAAAAGCAAGAGACCCATGGGCCAAGGCACGCAGCTTCATTTTACATAAGCAATCGGTGCACTAATATTTGTATATTAGTGTATGTCAGAAATTTATTTTACTCAAAATGGGATATTTGTGGTGAAATATCTATCAGGTTTATTGACATTTTATATAATTCTGGTCCGCCATATTTTGTTAAACGCTACATTCAAATGTTTGTCACTCGTTTTTCAATTTTATGATCTAATGCTCTTCTTTCTCCTGAGAGGCTCCACATGTGATGAACGTTCCTGCTCCACACGTTCACCAGTGGAAGATACGGGGTCTTAGAAAAGAGGGGAGCAGAAGCGAATCCGGGGGGGGGGGTCTCAGACAAAATTTGGCGGACCTGGGAACCCTTTTTTTAGGTTGTTCATTAGTCCTCCAGGGTTGGCCCCCCCCCCCAACCTTCCTAAATCCTAGGTCCGCCCCTGGGGACTGAGCACCCTGTTACGGGTAAAAAGATGTGCCAGAAGTGATAGTATGCAGAAGTTTAGGAAAGAAAAAAGAAAAAAGCAACGCACGCTTTTGGGTACTTAGCATATATATATATATATATATATATATATATATATATATATATATATATATATATCTTTGCGCCCCCCTCTTAATCGACCCCTATTGATGGTCGTGAGGATACAATCAGAGATCATGCCTTAAGGTGTTAAGTCTTAAGTATTCCCTTATACACAACTTTGCACTAATGTGAGGTATAAACCAGGTTTGAATTTGTACAATAAACCATTATATATTCCCTTTAAATGAACCCCTGAACTATTATTTAAGAGTCGAGATGAGTGTTGCAGTACACCGGGATATTTATGTCGCACCCATCTTTGACCACGTCTAGTGTAACACACACAGACATGGCGAGAAAAGAAACAAATTAACAGAGATAAATGGATAAAAATACTGCCTAGACAATTTTAAATATATTTATTTCTAAAGATGTATCACTTCATTATTACCATTGAATACAACAAGAGCACTACTTCATGGAGCATAACAGAAATATAGGATACACTTTATGTACCAAACCAAAGAGACGATCTTTTCTTCAAACCAAAGATGAAAAATGAATATTCTGCTACTTTTGGTGCATTCTATAAAATGTAAACTAGCGGTCAACTGCTGATTACAAACACAAAATATATAGACCATGCTCAAAATATAAATTAAATTTTAAATTAAGTTTACATTTATCCGTTCACATACTACATATATAAACTACCTCTAGGAAGAACAATGTACGAGTCTGTATTAATCTTAAAGGTAACAGGCATGGCATTGACACTAATGCAACGGTAAATAATAAGTCGACCAAACAAGTCAAGCTTTTCTGTTAAAAATTGATCCAGTTCATTCCCTCTTAAAACATTTCTTAAACAATACGAACAACTCGTCCATGTCAAAATTAGGTCCTGGCTTCAGTCTGTTTGACGGTAACTGTTAATTTACAAATAAAACTGTATAACTGATATTGGCAGAAATAGGTTGTTAAATCGTATTCGATGACTGAAAGATGAAAAAACGACGATGATCGATTATCAATCTATTTTTATGTACCTTCAACATTACTATGAAATCTATAGAATGTTACCTTATATATTGACCCAGTAAATTAACCACGACATGTACACAACACTGAAAAGTTAACATGAAGAAAAATGTTGCTGTTGAATTTATTGTAAACGATCTGGAACTCAGATTTAATTTGCATATATAATGTGATTTTGCATATATTACATGGATCTTCATATATCATGTAATTTTGAATATATCATGAAGCAGGTAATGGTTGTAGTTATGATATTAAACAGCATATTTAATTCCGTACTAATCAGATTCGATGACACATTCTACGGAGACACCTATCCCAATCTAAACTATTTACTGTCATGTCTCCCACTGTCAATCAAGAGGTGTAGCAGTTGAAGCAGAAGAGCTGGTCCCACTAGCAACGTAGGTTGTGTTAGTTGGAAGACCGGTTGCGAAAAAAGGTGTTGCAGTTGAAGCGGAAGAGCTGGTCCCACTAGCAACGCAGGTTGTGTTAGTTGGAAGACCTGTTGCAAAAAGAGGTGTTGCAGTTGAAGCTGAAGAGCTGGTACCACTAGCAACGCAGGTTGTGTTAGTTGGAATAGATGCTCCGAAAAGAGGTGGTGCAGTTGAAGCAAAAGAGCTGATTCCACTAGCAACAAAGGCTGTGGTAGTTGGAAGAGGTGCTCCGAAAAGAGGTGGTGCGGTTGAAGCAAAAGCGCTGGTTCCACTAGCAACAAAGGCTAAGGTAGTTTGAAGAGGGGTTCCGAAAAGAAGTGTTGCGGTTGAAGCAGAAGAGCTGGTTCCACCAGCAACAAAGTCTGTGGTAGTTGGAACAGGTGCTCCGAAAAGAGGTGGTGCGGTTGGTGCAAAAGAGCTGGTTCTACTAGCAACAAAGGTTGTGGTAGTTTGAAGAGGTGCTCCGAAAAGAGGTGGTGCGGTTGAAGCAGAAGGGCTGGTTCCGCTAGCAACAAAGGTTGTGGTAGTTTGAAGAGGTGCTCCGAAAAGAGGTGGTGTGGTTGAAGCAGAAGGGCTGGTTCCACTAGCAACAAAGGTTGTGGTAGTTGGAACAGGTGCTCCGAAAAAAGGTGGTACGGTTGAAGCAGAAGAGCTGGTTCCACTAGCAACAGAGGCTGTTGTAGTTGGAACAGGTGCTCCGAAAAGAGGTGATGCGGTTGGTGCAAAAGAGCTGGTTCCACTAGCAACAAAGGTTGTGGTAGTTTGAAGAGGTGCTCCGAAAAGAGGTGGTGCGGTTGAAGCAGAAGGGCTGGTTCCGCTAGCAACAAAGGTTGTGGTAGTTTGAAGAGGTGCTCCGAAAAGAGGTGGTGTGGTTGAAGCAGAAGGGCTGGTTCCACTAGCAACAAAGGCTGTGATAGTTGGAACAGGTGCTCTGAAAAGAGGTGGTACGGTTGAAGCAGAAGAGCTGGTTCTACTAGCAACAAAGGCTGTGGTCGTTTGAAGAGGTGCTCCGAAAAGAGGTGGTGCGGTTGAAGCAGAAGAGCTGGTTACACTGGCAACCCTGGCTGTAGTATTTGAAAAAGTGGTTGTAGTCTTGGTTCCGAAAACAATGTAATTGTTTGCACAAAATTTTCCAAATGAACCTTCCCTACATGCAACCGAGGTTGTCGTATTTGAAACAGTTGTCGCTGTGGGTGTTCCTAATACACTAGTATTCAGAGGTGTACCAAATAGTGCGTTGGTGTTGGGTTCCCCCCAAAAAGAATCGGTTTTCTTTGTAGTAGCTGTATCAAAAACACCAATATTGTGTCTAACAGTTGGAACAGGTGTTTTAGCAAATGCACCAAAAGCATTTGTTTTACTTGTAGAAGTTGTACCAGTATTACTTGTTTTGCAAGCAAACATGGCTGTGGTATTCCGCACACCTGTTGGGGGAGATACACCTATCATACTTTTATTTGTGGCCGAGGAGAGTGTGAAGACTAATGCTTCTGTTTTTGAGTTAGCGGACCCAAACTGAAATGATGGCGCCATTTGTGTTGTACCCATGCACACAGGAGCTTGCCCAGAAGAAAAAATCGAAGTGCTTTTGTCATCCACATCAGAAGTTTACCAACGATATAATCCAGATTTGAATCCACTTTCTTCTCGAGGTTTATCACGGGAAAATAAACCAGGCGAAAGGAAATTGTTTTCTCTCCAGGAGAGATTATATATCTTGATAGGATTTGTCATTTTAAGAATTGGAACCTTGTACTTTTGTTTTCCAATTTCATTCAACTGTTCTTCAAGTTGATCACTTAACCGTTTTAAGGTGATGATTTGATCAGAAGTATGTGTCGTTGGTATTTCAAAGGATGTTGTTTTGATGATATCTTTTAACTGCTCTTTGGCATCTTGTGCTGTTTTGTACCAACCTTTTGAGTTAATTTTTTTCATAATATCCCTTGTTTGTTTGTCTATATCAAGTTTCAATTGTATCACATGAGCTGAAAGGTCTTGCTCCACAATTTCATATTTTTTCAGAAATGTCTCTATCTGCCCAAGTTTGGTTGTAGCAGAATCCTTTATTTTCTTAACTTTAGCATATTGTTTAATGATTTCATCATCAAATGTGACAATGTCAGCATGGTGTGACTCTCTATGGTTCAACACACATATTGTACACATATTAGTACATGGCTTGCACTGCAGGCAGGTATATAATACTGGCTTCTTGTGGATGGCGCATCCAACGGAAACCTTCTCAGTTTGCGAAATCTCTTCTACCAGATGACCATGAAATATTTTGACTTCATCGTGGCGTTGCTTGCAATGAACACAAAACCACACAGCACATGTGTGACACACAGCCACAGCAAGTCTGTCACTACTGCAGACTGTACACAAGGAAAGGGGTTGTTTCTGAGACAAATGTTCAACAATGGATGATATGCGAAAGTCGACCGGAAGTTCTTTAGCGCCCCCTGGTGGTCTTGGCGTTACGTCCCTGCAGGTTGGGCAGGCAATCCCTGAACCACCATGAATGTCCATTAATCTGTCAAGACAGGGAGTGCACACTGTATGGTGACAGTTCAGGTACCGTGGTTCATTTGATGACAGATCTTCCAAACAGACAGGGCACTCGAGGAGGATTTTCGAACTTGAACCCCCGTAAGCCATAATTTTTCCTTTTGGTTTAATGCACAGGATGTCGGTCTCGCGCGGTTCACGCTTCCTTTCCGTCCTCTCGATGTGTTCTAACCAGTAGAGTAATGTCTTAGTGGAAATCTCCTTATCATCGTAGCACGACCGAAGAGAGGTCAGGCTGAAAGTGGATTTAAACAAGACTGAGTTTTTTTTTTGTGATGGCAAAAACAGATATATATCTCACCCTCCCTACGGGTCCCTATTACAAAATTTGAGGAAAAATATATAGACTTCAAAGTGTTTGGTTCACAAAAATCCTAAGATTTTTCAAAATCATCTGAGATTTCAGTGGAAACAATTCATGTATCAAAATTCATGAATAAAATTTGAGTGTTAACAAAAATTATATTTCACTTTGAACGTGAAGGTAAAATTCACCGGTTATCGAATTCCTTAGAATTTTTGGAAAAAACAACTCGCATATCAAATTTCATGAAAAAATACTGAGTGGTTCAAAAGTTCACAGTGTTCACAAAACTATTAAATTCAGCTCATTTGACCATGAATATAAAATTCACCAGTTTTCCATCTTTCTGGGGAAATTGGTCAAAACAACTTGTGTATCAATTTTAAGGAAAGATTATATGAATTGATTCAAAACCATGTTCACGGGAATCTTAGAGTCAATGAGCAAAAGTTCCGCTGATGCGACCTTGATGATCCAGTTTAAGGCCATCAGTTTTCAAACTGATCAGACTGAACAACCCGTGTTCAAAATTCATGAAAAAAAAAAATATGCAATACTTATGATTATGGGGTTCACATTTTTTTTTTTTGTTTCGGCTAATTTGACTTTGAGATTGAAGTTTAGGTCACCGGTTTTCGAACTCCTCCGAGATATTGATAAAATCAATTCAAATTTCAAATTTCATGAAGAAATAATGAGTGGTTCAAAAGTTGTCGCGTTCAAAAAGAAAATAATGACGACGATGACAACGCCGACGATAGACCAGACACTGTATGTTTCCTCCATGGGATGGCAGATATAAATAATTAATAATATAGATACTTTAGATATATGGAATCTTATGGTGTCTTTTACAGTTTCTATTAAACATAATGAATGTCCTCACATTTTATCAGTGTTAGATTAAAATTGAGTAACAGCTTCAGGTAATAATGATAATGTGAGTCGATCTTTTGTTTATTTTCAATTAATCGGAATCTCTTTTTTATCTCCCACTGATAAGTGAACAAAATAAAAAAAAAGAATTGTCTCATGGTTATTACAATACTTAGAATTAGGGTAATTTAAGCAATGGATACTGTGAAAATTTGGTTTGGCTCATGATGGTCAGTGACCTATTCTGGAGTTTGCAAAGAGACCTGGCGAGAGCTTGTGCTCATATTACGTTTGAACATCTCAGGTCTGATGGTTATGATTTGTGCCCTGCTATACATCACTCTGATAGCTGTGAAGTCTGTCATTATCAACAAGAGACTCCAAGGCCTTACATTTATTCTGTGTAGAACTGTAGAAAAACAATTAGAAAAATAAAGATGATGGCAAATTATTTGCACACTAATGGACCTGCATTCTTAATAAACAAATATGCTCATTCATGTTTTGATGTTTAGGAAGGCAGAGAATATCATTTTTCTATAGTTTCACGTAATGTAAATTGCGTGATTTGTGGTGCTTGTTTGTGGGATCGATAAAAAGACTCTTGTTTATCAAAAACTTGTACATTTGATTTTCATCTATTCTTAGAAATGAAGATATCTCCTCTGACCCCACAGGGCAGGTTCTCAAACGCCTTGCCAAACTAAGAGAATGGATTCTTGTTGTTACCAAGTCTTTTCAGGGCCGGCTCAGGGCCATTTATGCACTGTGATATAATGCATCATACCATTCAAAAATGCAAATTTCGATTTTAAGGAAATCCCCGAAAGCACAAAACTGCGAAATTATTAAATTTATTTCAAAACTGCAAGGTCAAGTGATAATCATATGATATCTTTGGTATATACAAATTAAGTATTTTTTTACACAAACAATTTCGAACCTATGGGCGCTCGTTTTGATTCATATATCCGCCACTACCATTTCTGCCCATTTTTCATTCCTATGATTAAGCTCTCGTCAAATTTATAGGCTCACATTTTGATCTTAACCTTTCTTTATATTTCTCAAATATATTCCCCCATTTGTACTACAACATACTTAACACCATGGGGCAGGATTTTAATCAATCTCTTCTGTGTCCATCATAGGTACTATAGATGAGCTCTGTAGGCTAGCAGAAAGGCGGCCCCTCAATACCAATAAATGGCTCTGGCCTCCGGCCAGGATATACATATTGTCCTGTCTGGTTATATTATAATATCATTTAAAAGCATATAAAATGGTGATCCATATTACTCCAAAATGTTAATTGATTATTCCTTTGGTGTCCAAACATGATTATCAAACTACATTCATAATCTTGAATAGTAAAGTTTCTAACAGACAAACCGACTAACCAAATATCAAACGACGATAACATAGTACTTCCTGGCGGAGTAATACACGACAATAGAGTTTTCTCTCTGAGACCAAGATCTATCAATTGATAGGAATTCTGAAAACAAGAATACGGGTTTAAAATTTTCACCAAGGTCTATATTTAAAGGTGAGTGCTTTGTCCTTCAGAAGCATACCTGGCCTAAAATTGGTGTGACCCTGTTTGTTTGTTCTGAACATTGTCCCACGTTCACATGTGTTCCACTTGTACTCGCAGTCAAGAGCTGTGATATCTGTGTTGTCACTTTTTTGCCCGTGTAAACATTGGTTCATTCATGAATATGCCATTTTGCACTCGCAATGTCTACGTTGGATCAAGAATTAAGTGAGGTATGATTATGAGACAGATGTGATATTATGAAAGTTCAAACACATGGAAATATTAACCTCTTGTTCTTACCGTAATCCTGTCTGCCAGCGATCAGTACCAATCTGGAAAACACTGACTTCTCCGCGAAGCCCTTCTGGGAAGTATAAACGTGCCTGACCCGTGTCGCTGACTGGTGGTTTGATTAAAAACTAAAACGGACAAGCCGCTGCTTGTTGGGACTCGTGTCGAGAGCGGATATCCAATACCATTGATACACTGATAAAATACTAATATATATATATTCTGCTGCTGGGGCCGGTGCCGGTCCAGATATCTGTCTTGTAACGTTTTTGCCCGTGTAAACATTGGTCCATTCATATGCCGGTTTGTACTCGCCATGTATACGTCGGATCAAGAATTAAGTGAGGTATGTATATGACACAGATCTAAAGTACATACACATGGAAATATTAATCTCTTGTTCTTACTTTTATTCTGTTTGCCAGCGGTCAGTACCAATCTGAAAAATCAATGAATTCTCCGCGAAGCCCTTCTGGGAAGTATAAACGTGCCTGACCTGTGTCGCCGACTAGTGGTTTGATTCAAAACTAAATCGGACAAGCCGCTCCTTGTTGGGACTCATGTGGAGAGCGGATATTAAAAACCATTGATATAATTATATTTATCTATTTTTTTTTTTTATTTACTGCACTCTATGGTAACCGTACTGTTGATATGAAGCCTTAAGCTTTAAGGTTTTAGAAACGCTCCAAGGCCCAGATATTCAAGACCTGTGTGGCCGTAAATAAGTATATTTGCCACAAAAATATGTAAAATAAAACAATTCTGTACCGCGATAGACTTAACTGCATCAGGAACGCCTTAACCGGTTGATTCTACGTAAGTGCCATAAAATGTATCTTTTAATGGTAACCAGTAAATTTACAGTGGCGGATCCAGAAATTCGAGAACAGGGGGCGCTAACAGTGAAATGGCACTTGAAGGGTTTTATGAAAACTAAGTTCTTAAATTTTTGTTTTGTAAATTCAACATATATATATATATATATATATATATATATATATATATATAATACATATATATATGCGTGTGTGTGTGTGTTATTACGTAATATATTTCACCTGATGGAAAATATGAAAAGCCAGCGCCATGCTTTTATTAAAGTTAATTATATTTACATCGGGCAGGGTGGTGTACCCCTCCAATATTGGAAAAATTGTTAAAATATGCAATGTAAAGAGGACATTTTGAGGCACCTTTAACAAAAGATTTTGTGTATTTTCTTATTTTAAACTACTATTCTTTTACATGTTTTTGCATAATGTATTTAAACTTTAGGGTTTGGGGTTAACGTGTGGCAGGCTTTTATATTTAAATGTCTTATCAATGAAGGTATAACCTGGAATGTCCAAACATTCAATAGTTCGTTACATGTTGATGTCATAGGTGAAATGCGCATCTACATTTATAACTTGAAAAATATCATCTTTAAATGTAGTGCTCGTGGTAAGCAAACAAATACAGAGGATGTGTTGAGTATCAGCCGAGGAGCCGTGAGATCACCTTCGATCCCAGCCCAAGCTGAGCTCTGTAGGCTGATGGGAAGGTCGTGCGTCACTCACACGCGAATGCGATTTGGGGGTGGGGGGTGGGGGGATTCCTTGGTGCTTTGCAGAGTGTGTTATACTAGTATCTATATTTGTATGTTATCTCAATAGAGTAAATCACAAAGCTGTTCATTAATATCCTCACCTTATGTATTGGAAAGGTGCTCTGCACAGTCTGCAGAGTGTGTTAACAGAAAGACTCCCTCTCTCATTATACTAGTGTCTATATTTGTATGCTATCTCAATAGAGTCAATCACAAAGCTGTTCAGTAATGTCCTCACCTTATGTATTGGAAAGTGATAAACATAATAATCTTACTGCTAGAAAATATAAAGGTAATCTGAAAAATTAAAACTGATTAAGAATAAACGGGAAAAGAACTCGATTGAATGAGATATGTTACATGTTACATCTGAAGGGGGGGGGGGGGGGGTAAACTCACCGCGCCTCCCTCTAGATCCGCCACTGTCGATAACGTTTATTGTTTGCTCATGATAAATGTATGATAGCCCAGAGATACGGCAGAGGCTAAAACACTGAGCTGTGGTTTTTATTTGTAGAATATTAGACGGGTCTTGACATATTACCTTACGGGCAGATGTGTACTCAAAACGTATATAATTTTTGTTGTTAATGCAGCAGACCCGTTACTTTCAAATTTAATAGATGTCTGGCTTTTGTGGCCCGTGGGTAGAGCACAGAACTCAAAGCTGGGGGATCGTGAGTTCGAATTTCAGCCGAGGAGGTGCGATTTATTATATGATCGGCCCCGACGCAGACTGAGCGCTCTGTAGGCTTAATGGGACGGTCGTGCCCCACGGCCTTGTTGCAATAACAAACGAGTGACCTTTTTCGGTTGTTCCCCGGTTACGTGATCCTGAATTCGGGATGATTAAGTACCCTTGGCCCCTGGCGCAGTAGCCACTCGGCCTGCCCACCAGGACCGGAATATAAAATGAGAGGAACCATGTGCTACTGCTTTGTTTTGTAGTATGGACAAGGAACATAATTCTGCGGATCTACATACTTTGTGCAGCTAGCATTAAAAATGGGGGTGTTAACTATAACAAAAAAAATTGTTAAAACAGAGCGCACAAGGCCATATCCTTGATTCCTTTAAAGGGGGTTGCTGGTGACTAGTCCATCACAAGGCCCACAAAACATGCTGTGAAAAGAAAATTGTATAGATTTCAGATAATTTGTATTTTGAGTGAATAATGTACCTATTGATAATATAGTAACGGTTTTTACAACTAGGAGGAATGTGAATATTTATATACACATCAAAATTCACACTTTTTGCAACATATATGCATGCATGCTGTTAATTTCACACAGAAAGGCCATTTATATAGGCTGTGGAATGATTATAGTTTTACATAAGGTGTAATCCACATCCGATATGCTGCATAATAAACGCAAGCAACAGAGCACGAATATGTTTAAGGTTTGTAAATGGGGATTGTGATTCACCGGCCCATAAAACCTCCGGGATAAGGCCCTGGTAGCAGTTTTGAAGACTAAAGAAAAGAAGTGATATGATACGTATTGCTTGAGAAGTACCTGAAAATATTTACAATACACGGGTTTCAACATAAAAAAAACCTCGTGCCGTTCCCTGTCAAGCAAAAATATATTATCAATGGGTCAAGGTTTGTAACTTGAAAACTAGAGCATGTGTACTGTAATTCCTAAAAACTTCTGACCCAATCACCTACACTCCCCTGATTAGCTGCGGGGTGCGTTCCACGATCCCTATCTACTTAGTTTAAGTGACGAGGTTCTCAGTGAAATCACTTGGGGCGGAGGGGGTCATGAGGTGTAAATTATGGCTACTCAGCCCATGGGGTCGGGGAAACGGCACCGTGCTTAAGCGTATGTTATTTGCTTATATACCATTTGCCGAGATACAGTAGTATGTGTAAAGCTATTAAAGAGTGCGGAGATGTATCACCGTGATGTACAATATTGATTTATTTATTATTACTGTGGTGTTATCTTGGATTAAGTTGCAATTATACACAAGGTATACGTTTCCTGCTGGAAATTACTATTCCACCACATATGCTCATTTCCTTTACAAAATTATAAGATACATAATGTTTAATAAAAGGACTGGACGATGACTTGCTCTGTATCTGATTTCTTTAAAAAACCTACTACAGTTACTTTCTCCACAGAGTAACATAAAACCAGCCTGTATACCTTAGAGACATGCTTATTGGTGTCGTAGAGTAGTGCGTAAAAACTGAGACCAGTAATATTTTGATGGTATCATATGTTTGATATATTTCGATAAATACAGACTTTTGTCAATGAAAAAATCATGGTAGATTGGTGTTTTGAGATGGTCCTCATATTATACACTAATTTCCGCTTGAAAGATGTGTGTGTGTGTGTCTGTGTGTGTGTGTGTTCACAACATAACTTATGCAATCATGAACGGAATTTGATGAAATTTTCAGCGTATTTCGGGAATTGGCCACTGACTGAAAACTGTATCAGATTTTATGTATGGATCCAGCACATGATCCGGATTCAGGACCTTCATCAACGAATTTGAACAAATGTATAGTCACTTTTCCACGAAATAACCCGGGAAATTTGTGTCGAATACGAGTTTGAGAGCATTCTACAATAAGGACTCTCACATAGCATAGGCTTTCATTTCTTAGAATGCAGATTTCTAGTTAATTATCATAAACGATCACTCTTCCATATAACATATTACATTATTGTATCCGCCAAAACAGAGTATTGTCGATACTTTGTTTTTAGCCGAGTTCCTGACAGAAGCTTTTAAACGTCGAATGCATATACATGCGCATCCTTAGATCTAAATCAATATGTATGTATTACTCTGTAGAGAATCTGGCTTTCACACAACAAAACATTAAGGTAAACTAGAACTCTGAACGGGAACACTAGACTGAAACGTGTTGACTCTGTAATCACACCATGGGGAGAAGGTCGCTTTCAGCTGAATTTTTTTTTGTTTCCGAGTGTTGAGGCATGGTGGGACTATAACACTGAATGTACCCGAAAGAAATATGCTAAAGCAAAAGTATGCATGGAACTGATCAGTTTTAGAGACAGTACAAGCGAGATATAATTGACATTTCAGGACTGCAATGTTTTACTTCTGGACATATATGTATGCACATATATTACGTCTATCTCCACATAGAAAAAGTGTGCAATGTCAATAGTACCTAAATGGCATTTTTTCCAGCTGAACTGAATAAATTTTTATTATTTTTTGCACTGAAAAGCATATTGTACAACTCCTTGATTTTTATGAATTAGCATTAGTATTAATGTTGTGGAGGAGATGCAGAAACACATGACCATGATATATTAGGATCTGTTTATGTTTTTGTCGGTGACCATGTCAATGAATATAGAGGCAGATAGGAATAAACCAAGATCCGTTGGACATAAGACGGAGGAAGATAAAGTAAATAATGATTGTTTTCTTCCTACTTCCTGCAATCAGCAACATTTCTCATGTATATCAAAATTATCATTCTTTCCTTCTTTCTGACTATATAAACAATATTTGAGTTAATAAGCAGCTACAAATATTACAATCTATGACCGATTTGAAAATAAAAGAAAACTATTAAATCAAAAGTAAGATATACCCAAATCTTTGAAATGTCTTAAATATGTCATACTTCCTTGTAAAAGGAAATCAATGGCCAGGCACAGCCGCTGAAGATGTTTTGGGATGAAGAGAAGGGAATATCGGCCGAAACTTGGAGCAAGAAAAATGCCAACCACGGACGTATACTTGCGATACAGGAGCAGATCAGTAAATATTACCGGCACAGCAAAACCCAGATCTTGTACACCTTCCTTGGCGTTTTGCTTGTCCTGTACGCCGGCTACTTCGTCTTCGCCATGAGATATCGGTTCGGAGACGAGGGCTCCATTAGACTACTCTGGGTCACTTGTGTGGTGTTGTTGTTCTTCTTGCTGGCTGTAATACACAGGTTGTGTGGTGGTAAGACTGGTTCATGCATGGCGCCATGTCTGAAAGCAGCTTCCGAACACTCAGTCAGAATATCCTGGTAAGCAGATTCAGTTTACCATATCAACGCTCGCACTCACACCTACACATGGAAAAGTCTACCGAATTCTAAAACTTCTGTTAGATTATTTAAATATTTTTTTTATACGGGTTGCTAATTTCTCGGTCTAATTTTCGAACACTTACATAATTGAACTTCATGTGGGTATAAAACACAGATTGATATAAAAAATATATAGTGTAAAACTTCCCTCATGAGATTCTCCGTGTTATTTTAAGACCACCTATGTAATGGGGCATTGACAGCTGAGTGGTAAAACGCTCCGCCTTCTCCGCTGGCGACCATGTCTGAATGAGAGAGGGTTGTAGCGGCCCGTCCAAGGTCGGTAGTTTTCTCCGGGTCCTCCGGTTTCCTCCACCAATACCGACTCCCGAGCGCCAACATCCGAGCCATGGAGAGTGCCTCGTATTAGTTATCATAACTAGACTAAAACTAGTTGTACAATCCATGGAAAATAAAGTTTATATCAGTGATATATTCTTACACATGTATACATCTTTCCAGAGAGGATTTACCCCTGTAACTGTAACAAATGTGTTTCCTTTCTTCTTGAACAGGGCCGTGGTTGCAGTCCTTTTTCTGTTCATCATCATCTTTGTGACTTGGGATGTGGTCAATCGGAACGTCCCCTACAACTTGGTGTCTGCCTCCGGTCTACTGATCTACGTGCTACTCCTCTTCATATTTTCCCAAAACCCCGCCAAGGTAAGGTCATTAAGTTCTTTTTCTTAAATTTAATTTATTACGGTGAAAATCAGTACTTTAAGTATAAAGAGTCGGGAGCAGAGAATTTCATTTAATTGAAATAGAATGTCAACCCCCCCCCCCCCCCCCCCCACGTATGTTGATCGTCTTTGCTACCGTAGGTGGCCAATTGACATTGGCCGTTGGTTTTTAAATGTAAGAAAAGTGCACGTAGGATCTGGTTGTGGCCATCATCCATTTGTAAGGATGGGATTTAACTTAACCAGGATACTTAGTTTCATAGAAGTATGAAGGTTTTGTATTATCTGCATTCAGTCATGTTAATCATGAAAATTACTAATTTTCCTCAGCTACACTAATCTGTCTTTTCCAAAAAGATACGGGGTCTTTGTCACTTGTTTCACTCTGCGATCCAGACCGTTGTCTTCATTTTGTGTGTAATTTTCCATATTCCATGCTTTGGGCCCGCAGGAGCCCGGTGGTCTGCGGTCCAGGTACCTTTTATATCTTCACATTTTTTCGCTCTCGGTATAGGTACCCTGTGGTACCAGTGCTTAGATTTCTATGATTTTCTCTGTTTTTCGTCATAGGTACGCTAGCGCAGGTGGAGTTGGGTCCTATAATTCGAAAAATATCACCTGTTCTCCGTTCTAGGTACGCTGGCGCCCAGTGGTCTGGGGTCTGGGTCTCCAGTTTATCTTCGCTCTACTCATCCTCCGTACATCGTGGGGTCGTGAGGCCTTCAGCTGGCTGGGAGCCAGGGTGTCCGAGTTCTTGGCTCACACAGACAAAGGGTCAAAGTTCGTATTCGGTGCTGCCTATATGGAGCACTTTTTTGCCTTCAAGGTAGGCATATTAAAATATAACTGGTTCTAAAAAATATCATTGTGTTAACCCCCAGAAAAGAATGAGAAAAAAAAGCATGATTACAATTATTTTTTTCCAGGCGGGATTACATGCGTGCTAAATGCATCACCGGTGCCAATATTGTTAGCGTTGTTGCAACTTAAACGTTATATATATGCTTATTCTTTTTACTTAATCAACCTGTTCAAATTTGTTAGAATAATTAGAATTAGAATCTGAGCCATCAAATCATGTCATTTATGTAATTTCAAACATTATATGTAAATATTACTTCCCAGTAATCTTATTGTCTAAATGTTTATTTATTCAATTTATTTTGATTTACCCGGAATGCCGCTGTTTTGTTTATGAGCAAGCAGCTAGTTATGTAAACTGTTGAATTCTATACAACTGTTAAATAGTGCTACACCGCTTATCCCGGTTTTATGTAAAAACTATTACCTATTACACAATCTTGGTTATCGGGTATTGTCCTAAATTTAATTTAAATTATTCTTAACCTCTTCCCAGGTTCTCCCCATAATCGTGTTCTTCAGCACTGTGATCTCTATACTTTACTATCTTGGCGTCATGCAATGGCTTATCCTCAAAATGGCGGGCGTCATGCAACGCGCCATGGGAACGTCAGCCGGGGAATCGCTCAGCGCTGCCGGAAATATCTTTCTTGGGCAGGTATGAACTCACCAAAGTGCACCTAGTGCCTGCACTACTGTAGTAGTCATAACAAAAAAATGTCGTAAAATGTACTTTGTCGTAAGTCGGAAAACGAAAAGTATTTAATATATTATGTCCCTGGATATGCTTTCATTTGAACGTAGACTCAATGTCACCATTCAACAATCCACCAAACCACTCCAATCAAAAGAGTGTCAGTGTAATAAAAACAGAATACATTTCAGATTAATAAATATAAGAATATTGAAAACGTTTAGTAACAACCGGATGCACTTCGTAGGCAGTATGATATTATACTAAACAAAAGCCTTAACAAACTGAAAACAGGGGAGGTGAAATAATTAAGGAAAACTGCCATCAGCAAATGTATAGAATTGATAATTTATAAACATTGACCCATATGGGGCATTTTACCCAGCATTAGATTTGTACTAATGAAAGGGACATTGGTTTCAATGTATACTTCATTGTTCAATGTTTCCATGTTCTTGGGTTCATATATTCCGGTAAACAGGTTCTAAATGTGTGTTTTCAGATTGAGTCGCCGATGCTGGTCCGTCCTCTCTTGAATAAAATGACGAAGTCTGAGCTTCATGCCATAATGACAGGCGGATTCTCCACCATCGCGGGCAGTGTACTCGGGGCCTTCATAAGCATGGGTGTAAGGAAATACGGTATACGATATATTTGTCAGCGATCAAAACTATACCAGATAATGGGAGTGCAAGCAATAATAGTTTGACAGTAGAAAAGTAAAATAAGAAGCTTCCCGTTGGTCTTGTTTTCTTATTTTCGCTGTACCTCAAAAAGAGCAGACAAACCGGTTGGAAATGAAGAAGGGTGATCAGTCCATGCATAAAATGATTAAACGCCTTTCCAAATATTTTCCAAAACAACTTTGTTCGGCCTAAGGAAACACCTTAGAAATTGCATGTCCGCATATGTATCGTTGCAAAGATATTTCACGATGGATTTATAAAATAAACGCTTTGATGAGAATAAGCAAACAATTTGATGAAGTGAATAAATTGCCTTTAATATATTAAACAATGCATATACATATTATATAAAAATATATTTATGTTCCCCTGCAGATCCCTGCTGACCACCTGTTATCAGCGTCTGTCATGTCGGCTCCTGCTGCACTGGCGATTGCCAAGCTCAGTTACCCAGAAACAGAGAAATCCGAGACCGAAACGTCGGAACATATAGAACTAGAAAAGAGGTCAGTGTTATATCTTTTTATGAATACATTTAACCCCATTTCAGGTTTACTATAAACTGGAAAGTTTCTAAAGCCATGACGGTTTACCGAAATGGCCACTTCGATAAATTGCAGTACATTGAATAATGGAACGTTTCTTGGACCCATATAAAACTGAATATTTATTTAATTAAGAAAAGCTTTCAAACGACTGCATGCATTGTTTGTCATTATTTAGTCCGGAAAGAAACATTATAGAAGCGGCTTCATCCGGCGCGTCAACATCTATTAAACTTGTAGCCAATCTCGCCGCTAATGTCATCGCATTCATCGCCATACTCGCCTTCATCAACGCCACCTTGACCTGGTTAGGGGCCAGGGTCGGTCTGGAACCACCGGAATACCCTCATCTTACGTTTGAGGTGAGTTGTGTTGGCTTTCTAGTAATTTTTATTCAGATTTTAGCAGATTTCGTTTCCTCTGTTTTATATTTTTTGTCAGACTGACAAATAGTTTTAGATATATGTTCTCGGTAATGATATTTGATCTCGGTAAATAGCAATTTCTTAACAAAGCGTTTAATGGACATTTCCGAATCTGAAAGATCAGTCTTTTCGCCGATCAAAAATGTGTTCCTGTCTCTGCGTCAGGAATGATGCTGCATTCGTTATCTTTGGGATTCATAGAGATCAGCAGTTGTCAAATTGTCAATCACTGCAAACGACTTGCATATTCTTACCCAATTACGGAATAAAAGCCTTAGTGACCGGATGTCTTGTTGCAAAAGTAAGCCAGCAGGAAATGATTCGTAATATATGTTTGATGTCACATTTGTTCAACACATGTTTGACACAAAAAAAACTATTATTTTCACAAGTAAAATCTTAGTCTTATTATTTACTCTCTGGATGCCGTCATTGCCGTAGATTAAGGTGAAGGTAGCCAAGTGGGACACACGGGGTTACTCTAACAAGCTGGACAGTTCTGGGACCACGTGTTGATAGCTACTTTCCACTTGTCAGATCGTATTTACAATACGATTAACCAGGGGTAACGAATGCAGCATTATAATAATGAATATTCATGACAAAATCCAGTAATACCCTTTATGACTGGGCACATTTTGTTTTAATGTTAGTAACCTTATTTCCAGCTCATCTGCTCGTATGTGCTTTGGCCCCTTGCTCTGGTGATGGGGGTTGATTTAATAGACTGCCGTAAGGTGGCGCAGCTTATCGGAGTAAAGACTTTCCTAAACGAGTTCATTGCGTACGAACGACTCAGCGTATACGTCAGTAATAGTGACATTTACAGAAGTTACAACGGCACCGTAGATATAGTAGGAGACGACCTGTACCTAGTCAACACAAACACTACACTTGTCGGTGGAGTTTTGGAAGTAAGAATTTGTTTTCCTTGATGAGGGAATTTTACTGAAGTTCAACTCTCAGTGCCGGGTGTACTATGAGTTTCAAGCAGTTTAATTTTTACATAACCATAATATACCTTGACAAAAAGTAAAATATCATATGGGAAGAGCCCAGATACGATGTTATGTCATTGGAGATTCTTCATGGACAAGTTTGAGGTTTCCCCCAATCGTTGTCAAACTGGTGATGTTACTTATTTAGGTTATATGCAAAAGCATCATCTAACCCATGCCTGTAATTCACGTGTTTATTCCACTGTACGGTGTCCTTGGCATTATCTCTATATACCACATATCATAAGAATATTCTTTTTTTAAATTTTTTTACAAAATGAATCTGGCATGTTTTTTATGTTCTACTTTTTTAAAAGGTATGCGAGAAACTCTCTCTTCCATTACAATTCTTATGTTTATTAAGATGAATTGTACTCTATAAATTACATAAAACATTGTTGTGGGTATAATTTTTTCAAAGAGGCGTTTCAGTTTATTTTGTTAGTAGGTTGATGTATATAGCACCTGGCCTCACTATTTATTGGCAGATACAGATTATTTTAGCCGAAACGTAGCCTTTCTTCTGTAGCTTTGTAAATAGGAAACGTACTCGAAAATTTTTAAATGTCCGGAGAAATTAAAACTTTTGTAGTTGTGAAAATGGGTATATTTTCTAGGAGGTTTCTCTATTAAATACTTAAATTGTGGTGGCCACTCTGTAGAGTTACACACTAAATAAAACCGTTTTTAAAGAGCAGGACAAAAATTCATGTGTATTTATGAAGTCTAGATTATTAATTATGTGCCTTTTGCCAGTCGCCAGTTAGAAAAAGGATAAACCTTGAATGGATACCTTTAAGGGCTTGAACGAAAATATCTCTAAAGTTCCCTCATTTTTTTTCACAAACAAAAAAGAACGAGTGAGACCTCATTTCAATTGAGAAATATTCTCAACATACCATCAAAAACGAGAAAGTTATCATTTTATGTTTGGTATAGATATGAAAGGTTGCGACTTCTAATGAAAATAAATATAAAGAACTTCTAAAAGGTTAAATGTTATTCCTGGACGAAATAAAATAGCTCTTGTCCGTGCTCTAAAATTTGACAATAAAAGGAATAAATTATCAAATATTGTATACATGCATGTGAATGTTCATGTTTCTTGCACTTTATATGTTAAAACCTACAATAATTCGCAGGTTCACATTGATTTCGTTATTGAACATTTCAGCCCCGGTCCGTAGTTATAGCCACGTATGCGCTGTGCGGATTCGCCAACCTCAGCGCTATCGGTATTCAGCTGGGCGGGATTGGAGCCATGGCCCCTGAAAGGAAAGGAGACATCGCAAAGCTAGTATTTAGAGCCATGATAGCAGGAAACGTTGCTTGTTTTATGACGGCATGCATTGCTGGTAAGTAAAATGTCAGTCACTGGTGTTTACTGATAAATTGTAGTGTTAGGAGTAAGTTGTGTTAATGCATTGTAGTACGATTAAGTGAACGGTCTCCTGTCTCTGTATTGTTGCAACAGTTGAATAATGGTGGAGTCTCCCTAGCATCTCAGGGATTCGCTCTGATGTTTTATCGACAGGTTATGACTGTTGCGTTATTAATAGCAACGTGTAAATAACATTTTAAGGAGAGGTTTAATAATAATATATTCTTAGCAGGTGGTCATGATCTCATTCGATATACAGTGTAATCACTAGGCCATCGACGTAACCTTATAACACCTGTAATACAAACCTAATACACAAGCACGCTCAGACCAAAATATATGACCGTTAAGGCATTCCACTTGACGAATTAACCGCGAAAAGTAACTATGTTAAGATATGTATGACTATGGTTAAATTGATAAAGCATAATTGCATATTGTTTTATATTTTTTTAGGTTTATTTTTCACCGAGTAAAATTCCTTCAAAGGAAACACTTGGCGATGTGTACACAGTAAACCGAAAGAAACGTAACAAAATGACAAACACTGGATGCATTGAAAAAGATAACAACACGGACTATTTTGTGTGGAAAAAGTGTCGAAGGAACATGATATGGACGATTACCGGACGGTTGCTGCACGATCACCCACTGCCTTCATCTCGATCTCTGATTTTAGCTAAAAATTGTTAATCTGACCGTAGTTCGCAAGGACAAGAGAGAACATTAATGAATCGATAGTCTTATACTTAAATATTAAATTAAATTAATGAAATTAAATATAAATTAGGGCAGCGCCTTCGACGACAGTGCAACTTCACTTATCAAATCTAAGTCCATTAACTTTTACCATGTTAGCGGGATATCTTAAAAAGAATTAAACATAGGTGCTTCTTTTCTTCGGAGCAGAAACATATCAACTTAATCTAGTTAGAATTTTGGTTACCTTAGGCCTTTATATGCTTACTTGCATAAAGTTCACTCAGCACATCAGCTGGTAATACGATTTATTTATTATCATTCATTCCCACCAAGGGATCATTTCTTAAATCATGTGTGGGGAGCATTCATTATGTATCCCCTAACACCTGATACGGAGGAGGGGATTCAGGGATGTCCCCACCTGTATCACATACGGTTGCTGATGTTGGTGGCTGACAATGTTCCAAGACCAGTTTGATGACAGAAGCCTTTATTCAATAGCAAGCGGTCTGGGACAGTCTCTCTCTCTGAGAGAGCCGCCCAGCCTCCCTGAATCTCTGACTCTCAGTGCGCACTACAGATAGTTTTGTTACAGAGCGATGTCCCCACCTGTATCACATACGGTTGATGATGTTGGTGGCTGCGATGTTCCAAGACCAGTTTGATGACAGAAGCCTTTATTCAATAGCAAGCGGTCTGGGACAGTCTCTCTCTCTATGAGAGCCGCCCAGCCTCCCTGAATCTCTGACTCTCAGTGCGCACTACAGATAGTTTTGTTACAGAGCTTTCACGTGACATATGAGACGTACATATCCATATTTCTGCATTTCGTCATAAAAGCTAAACCTTATTGGATGACCCAAAGTAGGTCACAATTACATCAGAGTTATAAGTGTTCCTCCTAACTTTTGTGAGATCTGATTGGACAAAAGTTCTATGGAAAATCCCAAGTCTGACCTGACATACATCCAGTTATAGACTGACCTACAGTGCTATTTGGAGGACAGTGCTTATATACACATGTGGAGTCTCATAAAATAACATTTTTTAATTGTGTTCTACCATTCCCTCATAAAGACTAAACACATAAGTCATTCTGTGACACTATTTCTGTTTGTACAGACTTAAAATAGACCTTAATGGTTTGGTATACTGTTCTCTGATTAAACTGGGAGAGAAGCCTATATGTGTGTGACAGGATGACTGGTTGTCGGGTGTCATCAATTATGAGAAGTCATTCATTGTTTAGTCTGACATGCCTGAAACTGAGCTTAAATTTGTGAAATATGAAATATTCCTTGAAATATGTGTTAAGTCACAAATATGCACTTTCCTACTCCATAACACACCTATCTCTCTTTATAAAATAAAACAGATCAAATAAATAAAAAAAAGTCTCGTTATGCAGATTGGTAGAAACTTTGGCAGCTTGAATAAATGTTTGAGTTATGCACATGTATATGAAGAATTATGCAACCAACAATAATGCATTAAAGTCCAGCGAAATCAAATATATCTAAATAAAAATAGAAAAGATCTTAAGCAATCTTAATCTCTTAAGCAAGCAGAAGTCGAAGTAAGGCTATCATTGGGCTAGACTACCATCAAGCCTGTTCGGGGTTTTATTCTGACCCCGTCTCAAAGTTCCATTCGCTGCACTGGTACTGGTTTGATAGTTCTCCCACACCTGGTAACGGTTGGTGTTGTGGTGGTACTGGTATCATATGGTCTTGGTTCGTATTGGGTTTCTACTGTTTCAGAAGATGCGTTTTGAGGCATGGGAGAGGATTCTGTAGCTTCAGGCAGTGGGTTGTCAGCAGCCTCCAGCGCTGGACTGGTTAATTGTGGCTCATGTTTGGTTTTGCTGATGTAACCCAGGATTTTGAGGCAAGTGCTTCCACAGGTAGCGGAGCGGCTGATCTAACATGGCCCCGATTTCTCCTTGTTTTGCCTGCTTTGTCTGTTTTGCAAGACTTGGGACGTGGTATGTCTGTGATATGTTATATCTGATATCGCTCACAAAGACCCTCATATTCAGATCATATAAACTGTGGTCCTTTGTCTGTGAGCAACACATTAAAAGCGCCGTACCTTGCTATATGGGCTTCAGTTTTGGTTGCTACTGTACTGGAGAGGGTGTTATCCAGTTCATCAACTTCTATGAAGTCAGTTTAATGGCCGACAGTGATGTGGTAGTTACCTGATTCAAAGCTAGCCAAATCTTGGCTGACAAATTGTCAAGGTCTCTTTGGTATTAAATGGCTCTGCATGGGCTCCTTAGGATTGACTTGGTTTGCATTGTGCTCACTCGCTTCAGGACAGATAAGTTTCTTTATATCTGCCTTCATGCCAGGCCAGAACGTTCTTACATATTATATTAGATTCAGAGCCAAAATTGGCTACTTGTATCTGCTTAACAATTTTGGTCTCATGGAGGATGGCACAACAATGTGGGTACCTTTGTAGACGATGCCATCGTGAATAGCGATTTCGTCTCTAAATGTCGAGTAAGGCGACAAGTCTGCACATAGTTGAGATTTTAATTCAGGCCTTCCACTGGTAATTACATGAATGAGGTTGGTAAGCACTGGGTCCTATGAGGTTGCCACTTTCCTGCATGGTTTCAGAAGTGATGCCAGTATGTTCTGTCATTTCTCGTTCCATATTCAGCAGAAATACCTCAAAGTTTGTCTTCTTACTGTCATTTATGGTGTTCAGGAGCTCTCGAGTGTGCATCTGCTAGCACCAATGATGAGCGTTTCTTTTGTATATGACTTTAAGGTTGTGTCGCTGTAGACGCATCATCATTTTCTGCAGACGTCGAGGGGCTGCCTTGAGGTTTTTTATGAATATTGCTACCGGTGGCTGGTGATCTGTGTAAAAATTAATGGTAATGCCATAGATACATAAGTCCCATGTATCACAGGCAGATACGATAGCTAAACATTCCTTTTCAATTTGGACCCAGTTTTCTTCATAAGGCCTTAGCCTGGATGATGTGAATGACACTGGTTGTAATTTTCCGTCTTCATTTGGTTGCAGCAATGCTACGCCCAGTCCATCCTGAGATGCATCTATTTGTAATGTTACAGGTTTCGCAGAGTCAAAGTATGCCAGGCAAGGGGCTGTTGTGATTAATTTCTTGGCCATCTCAAAATTTCCTGTTGTATGGAAGACCATAAAAATTCATAATCTTGTTTTTTAATTGCTTGTGAGAGTTGTGGATAGAAGCTACTTAGATGGTCTGTCATACAACAAAAACCGTGCTACATCTCCTTTGATGTTTGGAGTGGGCATGTCCTTTATTGCTCTCACCTTCTCTGGGTCTCGTAAAATGCCCTATTCAGAATAGATGCTGCCCATAAATGCAATTTTAGGTAGCTTGAACTGAACTTTTTGACAATTCCACTTCAGATTCCGTTCTTGTGATCTGTTCATAAGGCCAATCACATGACGATTATGGTGAACATTGGCTTCTTCTTGAGTGTCACCTTGCCCTACCACAAGCACATCATCAGCGATGCTGATGACTTCTATCTTCAAGTCCTTCTGTAACTTCATGCATACGCATGTGGAACTCATCTGGTGCACAGCTGACACCATATTGTAGACGGTGCTACCTGTACCTTCCCCATGGTGTGTGCATTGTTGTGAGATCTTTAAATTCTTCATCCAATCCTATCTAGTGCATCATAGATAGAGAAGACTTTGTGCTTCATACCAGTCAGCTGTGGATGGAATCTGGTAATTGGGAAATATTTAGCTTTGTTGGTAGTACGACTAGGGTCCAAGCAGATTCTCACTTTAGAAATGCCATCTGATCTCACTTTTTCACGGAATGTCATGTTGCTGCACCAGTTAGTTGGCATTTCATTTTTTTTCTATCTTTCCTTCCTGAACCATCTCATCCAACTTATCTTTCACCATATATAACTTAGATACTGGTATCCTATGGATGCTTGCATGACAAGGGGTAACATTAGGGTCCATTGTTGAACAGGTTTTACTATGTTGCCAAGACCTCAAAATTCTCTTTGAAGGCATTGGCCAGGTCTTGTTTGGTAATGTTACCCGGGATCAGTTTCGTAGAGCTCATTTCAAACTCCCCTGCACTGCGTGTGGTAACTAGTATGCTATGTACATGGTGGCTTTATGTCGAATGTCACAGAGGCAAACACTCTATCTTTGTGGAACATTTTTAGGCCTAGTATCTGGTTTTCCTTCTTCTGGGAAGCGCTGGTTTACCAGGGATTTCTTTTTACTCTATTATCTCAAAATCTAATATCTCAAATAAGTGAACTACTTCACATACAAAGGTCTATTTGTCCTTTGGACAGATTGTACTGCCTTAATATGGTATGATTCTGGTCTTTGAGCGTCGCAGACATGACTAACCAGGAAGTTTTTCGTATACAAGAGAAGAATCTGTCAGGTGTGTCAGTCTTCGTGGTTGTGTTGAGGCCATAAGCAAATGAGTGAACCACAAGGTCATCATCTACCTCCTCTAGGGAGAGGTCTTGCACTGCATTGGCTTGTTTGTACTGATGTTGTCTTCTGTATATGGATGATTTAGGTGTAGGGTTTCTGCACATTTTTGTGAAATGATTTTCCCTCATATGGCATTTGGTACAAACTATTCCAGGCTTGGTAGCAGGACATTCCTTACGAGGATGGAGAGGGCCAACACACCATCCACTTCTACTCTGGAATTGTTGTTAAGTTGGTTTTGTTTGACGTTAAACTGCATTTACTACTTCTGCAGTTGTAGAGGCTTGGGTTATTAAAGCATTTGTTTTATGGGCTGCTTCCCAGGCCTTTGCTAAAGTTAATTGTTCTTCAAATGTGAATTGGGTTATTCCATCATCTTTGAAATTACGAAGCAGTAGCTAACGAAAGACTGTGTTTTCTACCCCTGTACATAATCTGTTTCTCATTAATTCTTGCAGTGGATCTGTCATTTCATCAAATCTTGTTTTCTTTGCAATCGATCTAATGCGGGATTCATAGTCAGTAACTGACTCACCTGATTTTTTAGTGCAGTGGAAGAAAGCCAGTCTCTGGGGCATTACATTGTTTTGACCTTGATAGTAGGCCGTTCTTGAAAGCCCCATGGTTTTTTTTTTCTGCAAATGATATTCTGTCGCATAATGTCAGGGCAAATACGGTTAACATTTCATCAGGCAAGGCTAGATTGAACGCAGGTATTTCCTGTTGGTATTTATCAGTGATCCAATGTGCAGGATCACTTGTGTCTTTAGAAGGATCCCGCCAGCATTTTTGTAGCATACACCATGCATTAAGCCTTTTTACGCCAAATGCTGACACTTTCTTGCTTATCTACAATGAGCGTAAGAACTGGGGGTTTTCCTTCATACATTTTCTGTGGTGGTTCAGCTTCAGATCCCGTCTTACACCAAGTTTATATGCTTAATGCATAAAGTCCACTCAACACATCAGCTGGTAAAACAACTTATTTATTTTCGCTGACTCCCGCCCAGGGATTATTTTTTAGATTATGTGTGGGGAGCATTTATTATGTACTCCCTAACAAGTAGAAGTGGGACACTAGCAAATGTTTGAAAGTAATGTATATTTAAGGCGTTTTTGGGTACATGGGCACTCAAAGTTTGGAAATATAGTTTAAGGTTGAGGTCAAAACGACAGTTGGGGGAGGGGTCTTGCAGTACTTATTATATCCCCCCCCCCCCACCACACACACACACATTGTGACAAGTGCCTGTGGTTTCATTGTGGAAGAATCGTCGAATATCTTTCTCTTAATTGTTTAGTTTTTTCCAGATTGATTTCTGGTTACTGAAAACATATTTGGTATGTCGTTTAAATGTAGAACTGACCGAAGAATGTACCATGATATACATTATGCAACCAAAGGCTTGATGGATATAATTTGTTGAACATAAATGAGATAAGCAATTGGCTTAAAAAAGATATTCCCTTAAACATCGTCAGAGTCTGCCAGTCCACATGAAATAAGCCTTTCATTCAGAGTTATTCATATGAAGCCTAAAAGAATCACATAAAAAGTATACAAAAGGTAGATGGAGAGGTGGCTTTTAGACTCTCTATCGTACACTCATGCAGAGAAACAACATGGAAACACATTTTCTGTGCTGAACACATTTTATTGCACGTTTGAAAGCATGGTAACTTCATATTGCCTACGGGGGTGAACAGACCATCTTGCTATACACGCGGAAATATGTGACCTCCGTCTAACCGAGAAGGCTGAGATACAACCACACCCTCTCCGGGCTAATCAACGAACCACAAAAGCTAGGTGTACGCGCATGAGTTCCTAATGGTGAAAGGTCGTTCCCAGGCTACAACGGGTAACCATTTAGGTGTCGCGGACGGAGACGCTCCTAGAAAGTTTAATCGAAGTATGTTTACTTATTCTCTTTACATAATGGTTTTATGGTTTTTACCATAAGGCTACTATTCTCCACGACACCGTATAATCCGTTGCTTTTTGACTGGTTCCCTCTCATTTTTGTGCCACTTCTTCCTCGGAAAGAATGATTGATTTACAGAAAACATTTTCCTGCATTTTATCGCCCATTATTCTGTCATTTCGGTTACCATAAAAAGGGAATTATATGAAAATAAAATACCTGTACTGGACCGTAACCTCTTTGTAACCTTCAATAGAAACCATGATCAAATGGCCTATACTTTCCAGATTAGTTGGAAGTTTTATGTAAAAAATATTGATACCAGCTTTCAGTTTATATTGTGTCTACGAAGTCCAGATATCGTAAGGCATTTTACAGATGATTTTATGGGCTTTAGTAATATAAACACATGGTTACACTTGAAATAGATTTACACAAACGGACGTTTGTCACTGTTTCATCTTTACGGAAGGAAAGTCTGATTACCAAGCTTTATAAATTAGACATAGTTTCCATTCTAAATTAGCAATCTTTTAAATATTTCTGCATATTTGACCATGCGCGTAAAATCAGTATTTTGGTTCAATATTAAACTCTTGCGATACTTTTATTTCTTTTTTTTTTCGTATATTACATGAAACATCGTTTCACCTTTCTCTCCAAGAAGTGCCACCAAAGAAGGGTTGGAATATTCCTACCGTTTCTACAATTTGATACCTAGCGCCCTCTACTGGTTTCATCGTTATCAGCATATCAAACTAGACGGGCCTAAAATTTTCCGCGGGACTCCAAAAAAATGGTCAAACGTGATTTTCTGTGTCTGATTTTATCGTGATTTTATCCGTGGTCGCTTCGGTTAGGATATGATGTTCTTGCCGGTTGTTTTAACTGGTCCGTATATGATATATAATAGCAGTATGTATTGTTTGTATATAAATACAACAACTATGGTATATATATATATATATATATATATATATATATATATATATATATATATATATATATATATATATCAGCAGAAACGCGGTTGACTCGAGATTTAAAACGAACTTCGAAACTTGTTTATCTACTTTGTATAAAAAGTCAAATATGTCAGATATACACACGTTACTGAAGTGGTGCAGGATTCGGTTATGGTTAGAACCTGAGTTCTGGGGGATGGGATTCAAATGATATGCAGACAGTTATAGAGTTGAACGAAGCGACATGTGGTGGAGAAGATCTGAATGCCTTTTTTTATGGGTGTAAGAATTTGGTTCCATCTATTAACTATTAACTTTATTTACTATCCGAGTCATGGTTAATTCTCGAGAATACCGGTAGAGGGCGCTTGATAATTGCCGGCGCTATCACAAAATGCTACCACTACCCGCACTGCCGATAAAATACATAAATATCTATTTAAGAACACACATTATCAATCCAATACAATGACGTCACAGATTTTTAAAACTGGGAACAGCAGGAGATACCAAAGGCCTCAATGATATGCTTAGTGGGCGATAATAGATTCAAGGTAGGCCTTATTCACATATTAAGCGGAAATATATATGTCCAAGCATAGGGTACCCAAATTCGTTCCATCGAAGGGTGCCAATCGGTTGTTTTAAAATTTTGGGGGCACAGACTGCGTTAAATTGATTATTTTCATTTTGGAGGAACATCGCCAAACATTTTAACAAAAAAATATTTGTTTAGCCTTGAAAATATTCGACTGCTATCACGACATTTTACAAGAAGTGATTAGGTCAAGTACACTATTATAGACGTTTACTGGATGTAGGTTACAACTGGAACCGTGAATATCGTAAAATACATCATCAACTAAAGACGCTATGCAGCCCTATAACTTCATTCCAAAATGTCACTAGCATAAAATTCATATACTTTTAATCAACTATTTTATCTCCCTCTCCAGTGTGCTCATACTATACGATCATTGTCACACATTGAATATTTATAAGCACTTCATAACTCTCGATATAACTTATATACTGACCCGTGGCGGAGAGAAATATTATACAGTAAACCTGCGTATTAGGACCACCTGTGGGATTGTTTTCCAGGTTGCCTTATTCACAGGCGCTTGAATCGCTATTTGTGTTGATATTGGCTTAAATCGTGTTCAATTTACCTTAACAACAGTCCCCTACCGTTTAATGAGCTGTAAACCATGTTATATCGCTTGCCGGTACTTGTTTATATAATAGATACACAAGGCCGGCATCCAAGTCTGCGGTGGGTTGGCGTTAATACAAGAAATCAATTCAAATTCCCGAATATTTCAAAGATTTTCGAGGGAAGAAACTTACAGTCGTTAAATGGCCAGTTCTTCTTTCTATAAAAGCATTAACAATTCCAATACACACAGTGTACCACTTGTAATGAGCTCTTATTTGTAACTAGTCTGCATCCATTAAGCAGCTGTTACCCCAAACGAGGAAATCCCCATTTATCTTGGTCAGCAGTAAGGATTCCCCCTGGAACCTAATACCTGATTGGTTGATAACGATGGAAATAGTAATCTGGGTTAAATCTGTCTGCTCGTCGCTTAATGGATACAGACTCGTCCGCAGACTTGGATGCCGGCCTTGTGTATCTATTATATAAACAAGTACCGGCAAGCGATATAACATGGTTTACAGCTCATTGAACGTTAGGGGATTGTTGTTAAGGTAAATTGAACACGATTTAAGCCAATATCAACACAAATAGCGATTCAAGCGCCTGTGCCTTATTAGACGGGTCAGTTATGACTACTACCAGTGCTTTTGGTTCAATCCAGGTTGTCTCAATCGATAGGTGGTCTTATTAGACAGATGGTCATTAAGACGAGTTGCACTGTAGTTGATAAATAGCTAGGACTGCGTCATGTAAATGACAACCAGGAGGATTAGTACCCCGACAATAGAATACTAAATTTTCTTTATAACTGAATTATGGCAACACTGCGATTCTTTTAGCAAATGCATTTTCTTTAAAATATTTAGAATATACCCTGTATCAGTCATACTTAATGGTTTATGTGCGTGATCAAACGATGACCCCTAGACCGTTGCTGCAGTTCATATGTCGTGAAGTATACATTCCTTCTTTCATATAAAGCAACTCCTGTTTTATATAAGAAATATTGTTGTTTCCTATAAGTTTATTTAATTTGTTTTCGGTACTAGTTGTTTAGTTATGGTGTAACGATGTTATAACTTATTATACAACCACCAATTGGCACCAAATGTGGAACGGACTTTAACGCATACCATTTTTAGACAACATGATTCACAATAAATGTAGATTACTACTCTAACTGTTGTCATTTCACAGCACGTTTGTAAGCCAGAGTTGCAAATAATTCTTGAAAATCACGGCTTAATACTGGATTTAACCTAGCTCAAGACACATCAAGTATATACAATGCTGTTATGCTAAAATTGTCATGTCACATATAAAATCCCCGTTGTTTCTCTGATATATTTTAGCAAATTAGGGAAAACATATCTGCTGTTATCAAGATATCAAGACAGATATTGCTCAAGTTCCTAAAGTCATCATAACATCGTTTTATAATTATATCATGCATATAACATATTTTCTGCATTTTAAGGTTTACAATGCACCTGTCCCATATATAAGCCTGTCGCCAGCTATTACCTACTATTTATGTTGTACCATTCACAACCAGCGTAAGACTATAGTGGTCATAACCGGGCCACTGTTTGGCACAGTAATATTAGATTTTGCGACAATTTGTTAGTGTAATAAACAGCTAGTCTGTATACATGTCAGACCATTATTACTAGGGACTAAGGTTTGAAATTAATAAATACATGAGCTGTGGCGGACCAAGCACACAGGAATACATTTGGTTTTACTTAGTAGTGTTTTAGGCTGTATGCTTATATTGTAAAATATACTTTATAATAAATTGTTTATATTCTAAATTTAATGTCGCAAATGCCCTGATCACCGAGACATCGTGGATAAGCAAGTCTTTCAGCGAACATAATAGTTTTATAGCTGTCTCAGAACACAAATCTAGCGATCTTTAGACATGGTTATGATCAAATATATGAAGATAAATTTCTTTGCCTTTAAGAAATACTATTGTGCCACATGAATAGTTTTTAAATGATTGCTAGGAATGAATCAGGCGAGGTTTATAAGGGCACGGAATTACGATGCGAGGATTCTTGAGGAGAGTCTCAAGGCGGGACTCTGTCTGCGGAGCGTGTTTGATGACGATTGGACCCTTGTCGGCAGAGCAGAAGTCGAGATAACAACCTTATGCCTAAAATATTGCTCTTTCCTGTCTTCAATATACAGTGTTATTTTGGAATAAATGCGCGATAATCATAGCTTGCCATAGTATCTCTACATTTTTTAAATAATGGGTCATATTACACTTCCAATTACTATTATTTAATATGTGTATGGTATCCCATGCATGCGGTGACAAAATAATATTAGGCTGCAAGTGCGAAAGATAAAATTGTTGAGAACCATACTAGCAGACCATTCCCATTTTTGCAGGGAACAATATAGCTTGGTCGAAGTTTGGGTTTTGTGCTACTATTCGCAGTTAAGTGAGGTGAATCGGCCCTTACACTATTGAACGCTTTTCTGCATAATTTGTGCTATATCTACATTCAATGAAGTGTATAAATACACCTGGCCTTTTGAGACATGATAACAGTTTACAATTTACACTGAGGTAAAACAGCTTTGTGCGACAAACAGGAAATATTGTTTGGAGATTGTTGTACAACTTTCATGTGTTTGTTACTTTCTTGTATGAATCAATGGTCATGATCAAAAAAGTTTTTTTTTCACGTTTAATATTGAATTTTGTGAAGAAGTCTGCACTCATATTTAGAAATATGCATGGACATTTTGAGTATTATCTCAAAACAGCTTCACTCCAAAGTCTGTACCAGCAACGCTTTCACAGACTTTGATTCATCCTGGCGTCTGTTTCATGAATAATGATCAAACCTGTAAGTGTTCGGGCAGAAATCAAAATTGCCATTCAAATCCAACGAACAAATGTAAACAATTCACTGCTCACTCGCCATCTCAACATGTACACGTTTGCATAAAACCCGGGACAGGTTTATATGGCTTTCTTTGGTTGGTCAAATTCTCGATGCCCTCGATGCCTTTTGGTCTAGAACAAGCACCAGACTTGTTCCAGCAGCCGCGTAAAACAATTTTGCCCGAGTCATTTGATTAGCTGAATTGCCTGAGACTCGCGTGGCTGCCACAGACCTGATAGTATGAATCTGGGTAAAAATAATCCAGATAGGTTAATTACCAGCGCCATCTCGTTTTATGCCTGGAACCACTGGCATCACAATAATGTAAATATATTAAACTTTATACTTTGAACGGACGTGCCGATATGTATCACGAAACATTTACCGTAAATACATTTTACCATAAAAATACGATTTGCCAGAATCAAGGCGCTCGTGAGATCATAAGGATAGTGACTGTCACTGCGCTTGAAACCGATCTTAGGGAGGTTAGGACTATTTACTATTTTATCACATGCAAAGCTAAATAAATTTATTATTTAGGGGAGTATTGGGATGGAACATGAAGCTGCATTATATATTTCAAATCAGTACAAGCCATATCATATACAAATATCCCTCAGATTTTGGCACCATTAGCATTGATATACTTTAGTTTTATATTGTAAATATTAGACGAAATATGGTCATATATATGGTCCACAGTGTCAAATATGTGTACGAGATAAGGTTACCATACATAAATATCAATGAACGCTTGAGTATGTTTTATGCGATATTTTATGTTCTTGCACTGCATGGATCAGTGACCGGAAATGGTCCGAGGAACCACTTGATTGAATGGCACATTTTACATAGATTCCCAATATGTTATCACTTTTTCTAAATATTTTGTAATTTGTTAATACATATTCAATCTACAATGGTTTAAGTGACAAACACAAAACTAGTTTGCCCCCTGAGGCTAATTGACTTACCTCTAATTGTCAGTGCATTGGCTATTCCGGGCCTGTGCCCGCAACCGAACTTGTGAGCTATGACAGATAATACTTCAACTTATGCTAAAGATAAGGACGTGTAGAAATAAATATCCAATACGAGGAATGATGGATTGTATGTTATAACCTTCGCCGGTCTATTGAGTCCTTTACATATGATTGCAAGGGCAGACTTTATGGACTCAAGAACATACTTCGGGAGTACATGATGAAAACCAAACATGATCTGTGTGACATTTCCTATATAGTATAGCATTTAACAGCAGTGAATTTGTAATTCTAGACGAAAACACATATTGACAAAAAGCGGGATTGCTGTTGACCTTGGCGTGTAAAAATCGTCCAAGACCAACTCGATTTGTAAATCGTCTAGGACCAACTCGATTTCTAAATCGTCCAGGCCCAACTCGATTTATAAGTCGTCCGGGGCCAACTCGATTTGCCTTCGTCACAATTTGATTACCCTCCTTATATTTCACCTACTTCTCCTACTCTTTCCTCCTTCTCCTCCTATAACCCTCTTTCTCCTCCTCCTATAACCCTCTTTCTCCTCCTACTGTTTTGCTTCTTTGCTACCATTTTGCCCTCCTTTGGTCTTCCGTTCTCGCCGCCTGCTCCCACGCCTGGGTAGAATATTCCGTATTCTCAAAGTCACGTTTTCTCGAATTGGTAATGGTGAACTGGGTGTTTGAAGGTCGGGTTATCGAAGGACGTCTGTTTCTTGTGCACATTTCGATCATGGACTTGGTTTAGATCTATTTGTTCATAGTCTGCCAGTTTGTGAGCGGGGCCCCAATCTCGTCTCGATCGCAAGAGGTGTTTCATTTTCTGTTTGAGATAGAAACAATTAAAAATATATATATATAAATGTGAATCATATGCTAGCATGGGCTGATCTTAGGATGTGGGTTAGAGGATTTAACCCCACATCCACCCTCTCCCTAATGGGAAAAAAGGGTTCTTGCAGTTTTTCCCCTTTCGGAGTTTGGACTATGTATGGATTTTTAAGTTCATCAGATCCACCCTTTGTACATGTGAATGTGGTTCATAGTCAGGGATACCAAATCTTCCTGCTATGCAACCAAATAAAATTTGCGTGATAGAGCTAAGATATCTTTAAATCACATGATGGCTGCATTTTTGTTTTTTTCCTTTTTTTCTGGAGTCCTGCGCTGACATTACAACCGCTACTCCCCCAAAATGCGGTCCATAAACTCTGTCAGACTTTTGTACGGCACAGATGCAGCCTACCATCACTTATTGCTTCAAGAGAGGGAAATTTCAAAGATTTATATATACTTCTATCTCCTGCTTCAACAGAATCATGATATATAAAAGGAAAGGATTAATTTATAATTATAAAAGTAAATTGTTCTCAGAAACCAGTACATACTGGTGAATATATGGAAGACATAATTTCAATTTTCCATTTCGTTCTCACCTCTAAGCAGGTCAGTTCGGGCGGGGCGCAGAACCACTGATAAACCATGAGGATAGGTACTGCCGAGAGCGGGGCAGCCGCCAAGCACCAACCAACGACGTTCGCCCAGGGCGGGTAGACGTAGGTGCCCAGGGTCATCGGCTTGTACTGAACCCAGTTAAAGATCAACAGGAACTGTAACAAAAGAGTTATGTATCAATAATATGAATCCAACGTCATACTATAATAATAATAATAATAATAATAAAAAATAATAATAATAATAATAGTAATAATAATAATAATTTATTTTGTAAAGCGTATAACTAGAATACAATCAGCAATCATTATGCATGCTATGATGAGAATATGAAATGAAAGTCCATTGGCTAAAATGCCACATCCATTTGGTTAAAATATTAAATGAGACATCCATTAACCAATATTTCAAACACCTATTAAAGATATAAAAGTTTCATTAGATTGTTCAAACCTTTCGTTGTCAATATGTAAAAAAAATCATATAAAAATGACAATGCATAAAAAATATCCCACGAACCAAAAATTTAATATATGTTTTAGTTTACTTTCGTTCCACAGTTTTGGGCCAACAACATTGAATGCTCGATTTTATACACAGGACGACTTGGTTAAGGGCACGACAAGGTCTTAACTGCTTTCAGAGACCTTAATTCAACCAGCCCCTCTAGTGTCTATTTCATGAATTAGTAACAATGCAATTGAGCCAACCAAATGACTCGTGCACTTGTTTTATGCGAACGTCTGGTGCGATGTTTCGATCAAACGTTTAGCGTTACCTGGAGGGTATCGATACATATGCTTCACCTCACATGTTTTACTTCCAATTAGAAATATCAGTTGTACAAGATAGATATATAAAAAAAATCATACTTACAGGACAAACCTAATGAAATGTAGAATTATCAATAAACAATACATTGATTTATACTACATGTGCAATGCTTTTATGCTTTATGGAAATGCTTTATTGAAATTAGTCCCACATCTGCGGATACCAGTGACAGGAATTATATGATTGTGTTTTAGAAAATTTAATCAATTTTAGACTAACTGAAATTCCGGAAGGACGGGGAGTACTGGATACGCCCCTGTTGTTCAGACGGCGTGTGGACAGTTTATTGTTTACTTTTTGTTCGTTGGATTTGATCGGCAGGTTGGATTTTAGAGCCACACACTTACTAGTTTGTCATTCATGAAATAGACGCCAGAGGAGCCTTATTCAATCAAGTCTTGTGAAAATTATGTTAGCTGATAATATATGACAGGCAAGACTAGGAAGGCTTACACTGTGCGACATGCGGCGATTTTTTTTTATAAGAGTGATTAGTTTTCTTTGAGGGGAACCAGAAATAAAGAGACTGGATACGTGATCAGTCCAGTAGTATATCTGGAAGAATATTTCTGTTATATAAGAATATTCTGTAACATTTCATGATATTACCCCTATTGTAAAAAGTGTACTCAAAAGTCGGTTTACGACGAGGCATTTTCCACAAGAGATCTCAAGCTACGCCATCTTCACTTCTGCCGGAGTCGCCAGAAAGTTTCTTTGGATGCGGATGACAAAATGACGGTTACAGATAACATATATGTCATTTTCCGTATATAATTCAGTGTTTTTGATTAAGGGTGAGTTGTTTCCAGAAAATTGATGCACAGGTGTAACACCCTTCAAATATTCCGGCAGAAATTTAAAGAAACTTAATAATTCAATAAGGCATTGAGAGTTTTAGTTTTAGTGATTTCTTCCAGCAAGTTTAAAAAGAAAGATTAAATGACATGAAAGGAAGTATTGGAGAGAACTGAAACCGAAAAAAAAATGCAGGGCACTCTATTCTATAACTATAGTTCGGTCCGGCAGATGACACTGCTATCGTTCTTGACTGACCAGTAAAGTAGCCGGGCTGAGGACCTTCCAGAAGATCATGAACCACAAGTGCCAAATTGCCCCGCGAGGTCCAATCATCAACTCAATGTCCCGAAGGAAGCGATCAGCACCTGAAACATCATCAAATGTAATGAGCTGATCAGAGCATACATCTAACATTTATCTATAGGGTTTATCTATATAGTCGTTTACTTAACCTGGAAGGCGCCTCTAACGGTATGTAAGACCCTTATTCTTATTGCTGTCAAAGGAACACGGGTGAGTTGACATGTAGGTGAGAAAAGTGGAATCGGTAACTCAGCTGAGAAAGCGAAAGGAATTATGTTAAAATAATTTATCAAAATTAATAGGAGAAATATAACTAAATATCTGGTGAAAAATTTATCAATTACACATTGTGAAAACTGACACATTATGGTTTGCCACTCTCCATTATAAATGGTGAAATATAAAATAATTATTCAAATTCATGTAACAGCTACATTAAATACCCCTGAAACGGGTATTTGGGTAGGTTTTTCTACTGTATTAAGCATTTCTATAGTGAGTGAGAACCTGGTTCTAGTACCTGCCACAAAAGTGCCTAGTAAAAAGAATATGCATATTAAGTAAGACAACAACGAAATTTGAACTTTAAAATAAGTAATGAATATTGATGTCATCGTAAAGACTGTGCTAATATTGCCGTAAATATTTTGTTAGAACCTTCATCTTACCGTAAACCCACGCAATAAGGAGAGATTCTGATATGGCCAAGATGAAGACGGACCAGCTGGCGGCATATGTGTCCAGCAGCTGTAGTACGTACATGCCACCCTGCAATATAACACGAAAATGTCTAGGATTAATTTACGTGTCGGCGTACTGTAGTGCTGTCGTGCTGCCATCTACAGCCAAATTGTAAAACTATCCTCACCAAATCACACATGCCATTTTTAGACGAATATGTTCAATATTTACAGTAACGCTTTCGCTCTTTTGATTCTGGAGACCCGGAGTATTACTAATATCCGGGGATTGGTATATCTGTTTGAACTTGGTGAAGAGAGCTTTTGTAAATGTAAAGGAAATGATAATTTCCAACTAGATTAGAGACAAGTCATAAATATTATATTGCAGGGGAATAATTGTCTTTTTCTTATTAAAGGAAAGTCTGCTTTAGTTTATTTCTTAAAGGCCGTATCACCTTTTAGAAAGGCAGAACATTTCCCGGCAAACCGGAAGTTTCTCAGAAAGTGACGTCATAAGCTACACCAGCTAAATGCAGCGAAGTTTAATGGTACTGGAGCCATAAAGCGCGATATCATTAGATCCACTTATAAAAACACAATACCTTGACGCTTACAATGCTTACGTAGTAATATATTTTCTGCTATTAGCAGATCTAAAGATGTGACAGTTCAAGTATCCCATACCCTTAAATTGCATTCTTTTTAGGCAGACTGAGGGCGAGGCTGATGACGTCATTTTCTGAGTTATGCTGTCAAAAAAGCGTTCTTTCTTTTTCATAGACCTACACACATAGACAGTAGACTAATACGGCTTTAAATATATATATATATATATATTTATATATATATATATATATCTTTATATATTTATGGTTATTAATGGTGTAGCCATGTTAGTATGTAGTCGAGATGTAGGTAATGAGTAAAAGAGAGGCCTCTTAGAGAGTTAGTCTCTTAAAATGATTAAGTGTGTATAAGGATGATTGATACCGGGGACATATTACCCTTTACTACTATGTCACTGGTAAATATGATATTTTAATGTTGCTTTAAAACAGGACAATTTTGTACACACGTCAAATTTATTTTGACCAATCTAATCCTCTTAAACCTACCCTGGTACAGATGGACAGTCCTCCGCAGTAGCCCACCACGGACATGCTTAGGACCACCCAGGTTTTTCGGCTCCGCAGATTTGGGAAACGATCAAGCACTGCCGTAGTTACCGTCTCCAGCAGCGCAAACTGAAAGAAAATCATAGAGACTTATGCACTATTTACATCACAATATACATGCACGTTTTATTTAATTTTTTCTATACGTGAAAAACACAATTCTAACTCTATATTGCTTGTGGGAATAGTGCCATGTATTATATAAACTATTAATTACATATAAACTTTATTTATTTTACACTTATCATGCAAATAACTTATGTTACTAATAAGAGGCTCCATGGCTCAAATGGTCGATTTAATTACGTAGGTTAAACTGGTAATACATTATTTTGACGGTTAAAACAGGTTTCTTCCAATCCGCGAATTTTTAGTCAGGTATTCTCATTACCTCAAGACATTCAATTAAATGTTCAGTTTTTGGTGAAATCATTGGAAGAGTACAATTATATATTTTACCATACAGTCTTAGAGCTTGAAGCATTGAAAATGTAAGATGTAAAAAATATCTATAGAATGTAAAAAAATAAACTGCCCAAAGATATTTTTTCCACACGGTGACTAATTTGCCGTGGATCAACAGAATAAAACGAAAAAGTAATATAGTATTATGGTATAACAGTTTAAGAAGGGACGACATAATATATTATATTTTAGCAATTCCTGTCCAAAAGTAATCAGCTAATGCGTTTATAACGTTTTCTTCATCATGTGGTTGAACAAAAAGCAGACAAGCGTAAGACCACATGACATTTGTAATAAAGCAAAGTACTCTTTCACACACAAAAAATATTAAAAATAAGTGTTTAGGCATACGACTACTGCGAGATTGACCTCTGACCTGACTGTCCAATCCCAAGGTCAGGAGCATAAAGAAGAACAGGAATGACCACAAGGGGCTTATGGGAAGGCGGGTCACGACCTCTGGGTATACTATGAAGGCTAATCCGGCTCCTGCAAAACAAATTTATATAAAAAAATCTTTATATACATGAAAATGTTATTCAGTAGAACAACTTTAAATTTCAATTTTCTTGAACGTTTCTTGACTCTAAAGTTAAATAAAGTATGTATGTATGTACATCTTCCTTTATAATTATAAGTATTATTTTTATTTTTATTATAAGAAGTAGTATTATTAGTATTATTAGTATAATTATAACCATCTTTGTAGTAGTTATGGATACTTTTGTAGTTGTTGGTTATGTTGGACTAACAGTTGTAAGATTACATCTATTTCAATACGAGATTTTAAAAAGGGCAGAATAATACAGAAGAAGAATGATCAGAAAATTTATCCTTATTCCCGTAAAAATATATGCCGTATTATTCTTTTTCACGTATATATATATGTATATATTATAAATGCTATGTCTAGGCCAAGATCCCGATCTGGACCAATCGATTCGCATTTCGTTCTTGTTCAGCCCAAATCCCGATCGGGGTTTAAGCCGGACTGAATCCCGATCGGGATTTGGTCTGGACCAATCGTCGACTGATCCAGATCGGGACCTGGGACTTGGCACACACACACACACACACACACACATATATATATATATGAAATTATCATTGCGGACTGACCTTGGTCCACAACTTCACTGACGTCTTTGTCGAGTTCTTTCGCTAAATATCCGACAATGGAGAAAATGACGAACCCAGCGAAGATGGATGTACTGATGTTACTGATGCTCACTACCAGGGCGTCTCTGACAAAAAAAAATCCATATATGTATATTGAAAATTATTATGCCGCATTTACATAGAATCCGCCGTCTTACTCGAATGAGCGGGCAAACTTATTCTAAAAATATCCCGGCCGAGACAAAATATATTTTTTTTCAAGGAGGAAACGAAGGAAAGTCAGGGAACCCCCGCAGTAGGCGCTCCTTCAGCAACGATAAAGATGATATCTAAGTGAATGTTTAATTACTATATATTTACTATTAGGCCCAAAGATGAGGAGAAAATTAGAGGAGATAAAGATGAAAAACTAAGGTGTATAAATATTAAACTAGTTGCAAGGTAAGATCAAGCTGACTTGACAAGGCTGCTAGCTAAGTGGATGTGATGTTAGTCTCTTTCTACACAGGATGTGGTAAGATTATATGTCAAGAGGAGAAACGAATTTATTTTTGGCTATTGTACGCTTGCATAGTCATTTGTTAAGATTTGTATTGAGTTTATATGTTTTATTCTGTTTTATGTGTTGACGGATTGTTCTATCATGTAATCGTTAACAGTCGGTTTGTTTGAGCGTGCTCTTATAGTTCTGATGCTGTAGTGAACCTACTTAGTCTTAAGGCTGCTCTGAGGGCTTCATTTCGTTGAACTTCTAGTTTATATAAGTGTGTATTAGCTGCACTTAAGACATTTTAAATTCTCAACTAACAGTTTCAAGGGTTCAACATTTTTTTGGTATGTATGCCAAATTTGCGGGAAAGATACAAGCATGTGCAACTGTTCTTATAATGCTGCATATGAACAACACAAAAGTTTGTTGCATTTTCAGTGCTACCTCCATGGAAATTCGCATAATCAATGGGGGGGGGGGGGGGGGGGGGGGGGGGGAGTTGAGCGGAACTGATATTACTATTACCCAAAGTCGCCGTGATTCCAATAACAAATTTACCATCTACCATCTATTCATGCATACGTACCACACATATATACCTACATGTAGAGAGACATAATAACAATACTCTTGAACCCGAAAGGCCGAGATAAGCACGACGGAACGAGGCATGGAAACATGAACGGACGACAATGTCCGGACACAGCACCGATATCCTGTGACACAGAAATGCCGAATACAGTTCATTTCCGCGGAGATTCGTCTGCAGAGACCCAAACTATGTAAGGGTTTCAAGCTAAAACGTGCAGCAGTTTATCGTTTATGATTTTCAGATCGGGACAAAAGCACACAATTATACAGACACATGTACAAACAGGTAAACATAGACCCAATTTTAATTATTTCACCCGTTCCATGCATTAAACGTCGGTCAGCATTACCTTTATATTAAAAACAACCATACCATCTGTTATGAACAAAACAAGCAAATAAACGTGATTAAAAAATCCAATACTCCGTCGTCAGGCAAACTGATAAAGGTGAAAGCTTCACTTTCATCATAATCCGTCGGTCAGTATAGGACGTGTCTCTCAGAGCTAATCAGTACAGGCAAACAGCCAAGAAGACATATGATTCCATAACATACACGTAGTTCTGTCTGGGAGCGCCATTTGTCGGTCTGTTATTCTGTGAAAGACGATGATTTGATGAGTGAACGTGATTACCCAGATTGGCGCTGTGCTTGTGATCTACCGGAGAATGGTCTTTCACTATATACAGCTGCAGCGCCGAGATAAGAGACCCGAAAAGGCACAGCCTTTATATAGAGCTCTGTAGACTTCATTGTGTCCAATTTGTATATTCCTTTCTGGACTGGTTGAGTAAGTATATATATATATATACATGTATATATACATACACACACACACATATATATATATATATATATTAGTGGTGCGACGATAAATCGATTAAATCTTTTAAATTAAATAATTTTCTTTCAAAATCGATTAAAACCATTGCATTAGCATAATTGATTAAAAACGATTATGTATGCACATGCAAATAATCTAATCCTACCAGAGATATAGGAACACAAAGTAACGAACCGCATCTAAACGAAACTTTGCGCAGTCAACAATCGTCCGATGGCATATCGACCTTTCATGTGGATGGATTGATAGTTTTATTATGTAAACAGATGTACATGTCAGACTATATACTGGAGTCAATATTTTAGGTAACAGTATGCAGCAGAATTCAAGGTAATATAGAAAGTACATAAAATAATCGATTAATAATCGATCATCATATATATATAAAATATATATATATGAATATATGTATATATATATATATATATATATATATATAAAGGTTAAAAAAAGTTCTACAAGATATATACATATAACGTGCAAGTTCTTGCATGAAATCCTGACGAGTCTAAGACCGAGATGGATAAGGTGAAAGAAATTTTGTGTACATGTATAACCTACCTAGATTTGATTGTTCATAAACCTAATGAGATGCGGAAAGATGGTGATTATTATATATTCCTCATCCGTTAAACAAATTAAAGTCACAAATCAAATTTTGTTCTTATACATATCATTATCTGCTCAAATTAGGGCAAGTTTGAGGATACTTATTCTTATATGTTGCATCATGTTTCTTATCCTACAGTATAGTTAGAAATATTTAAATCTAGCAGAGATAATTCGAAGGGTACTCACTTGAAACAGTTGTTGTTGAATTTGTTGTAGCTAGCAAGAGTGATAAGCCCTCCCCATGCCGGACTCAGCGAGAAGAATATCTGTACAGCCGCATCACTCCATACCTGAAAAAAAACATCCGCGACAAAATATGACGGAGTGAACTTTTGTGGTCAAAACATGGCTCAGAAAAATAAAACTGCCTTGGTAAGAAAAGTTAAATTTTGTTTACGTTTTTAAAAATGTAACACGATATCTCGATGTAAGATTGCACATCTATGCATAGGAAGGTGAAAAACTTTTATACGATTAACATTTACTGCACCTTTGATGTAAAAAAAGTTGCTTTTCCTGCTTTGAAGTCATATCCCCAATTTTTATAAACATATATATCAATGCTAACAACAAAAAGAAGCAATCTTTAATATGTCTGTTACTTTCAATATGGGCGTTGAACCAAAAATATATCTTGTTGTTGTTATCACAAGATTGGGCAGGTTATGTTGTCGGAGTTTTTCTCCAGCCAAAAGTAACAACTTGCACAGCTTCGTTGCAAATACGAAAAGTCTTCCTTAACAAAAGTCAAGAAAATATGCTCGATATAAATTTTACATATATCGCTGCTATACAACTGTTATTTCTACTAATACCACTACAACTGCTTCTATTACTTTAAGTGATAAGCATTTATTACATTAGGAGCAGTAGTTGTGGTAGTAGTTTTTGTAGGTCTATTGTACAAACATTACATAATAATATTTACCTGGGCCTCCATTGATCAGAAGAACTAAAGAGCAGTTTTTTTAGTTTATCATACTTTACTTATGTATTTTTGCCGTCATTAATAAAGGATTGTGAACAGGGAATTTACACATACCTTGGCAGTTCTAAGTCTGTTAAAATCCGGAGTCAAGTAGAACCGAATTCCTTCGGCCGCCCCCGGCAGCGTCACTCCGCGGAAGAATAGGATTATGAGAACGACGTAGGGAAACAAGGCAGTAAAGTACACCACCTGGAACACGTATATATTTATATGAATATGAATAGTAGGCCATGAACCATGACTCTCATGCGGTATAGTTAGCTGGTCTTTCTTTTGCTTCAGGTAACCGCCTCATTGTTTATGCTGTCTTAAATAATTCTTAAACTAAGTATGTATATCTGCACAGTTCCATTTCAGTATTTGACTACGTGACAGGGCAGAAGCACTCGCTTCATATCATGTTATTTTGTATCTCGGTGTCTTCCTGGTGTCTACCACACCGGGTTGGGATGTGTAAATATAGGCACTTGAATCCCAATAACCTTGATAAATGTGGTTTGGCTGGACATTCATTATATATTAGGAAAAATTACGTTTTCTGACCGGACTTCAGACCTGCGGACGTAAATACGCCACCTTTTCTGAAAGACACCGGCATCACGTGAGTGAGAGAAAGCCTAGGAAATTATTTTCTTATTCTTAACTGTTCGATTTATATGTCTGCATATGAAGAGGAACACAGTATATTTGCTTAAGTTAAAAATTATATATTAATCATATTTTTTTATATTTTCAACCAATGATCAATCAGAAAAAAAGGCATCCTTCATTGCCAAGTTTGGCTACGTGCAAAGAAGATCATGATTAAGTCATGCTTCCAGTGAAAAATAGTTTAATTTTTGTCCACATCTGGTGGGCCTTTGTAGAGAAAGACTGATGTCATTAAATATAGGGTTTTTGGTCCTGAAAACACAAGTAAACTGGATTTTACGGACCGTAACGGTAGGTTCAGTATAATCACTCAAACGAAACTTTTTGGCTTAAAAATAAGCATTGTGCTGAGGTACCTACGCCTAGAAACTAACATGCGAAAAACTCAAGCTAGAAACAAATATTACCTAATCAGGGTAACGATGAGTTGTCAGATCATTTTAAATATGAGTATATATATAAAATGCACGGTTTGATCATACCATAAATTCCTTACTCGTGAATAAACTAGTAATTCTACACGGACAGTGTAATCATGTTAATTGCAGTTGCATATGTTGGATAGACCTTTGATGGAAATATCTATTCCTGTATCTTCTTAAGATATTAAGGTATGGTGTATGTCAGAGCTGTGGAAGTATTAATTGGGATTAGGATATATGAAACTTATTGCCTGTATTTTCCTGGTTTGGAATATTTCGTTATAGTTTCCTACAATCACGTATCACTAAGTAAGTATACGACAGTTTACTTCAGATACGCTGTCATATAATGAATATGCATGTGACCTTTCCTGACGATTTGACCCCACGGCTCAGGCACAAGAAGACGATAGTCCAGGCACACAGGAGACAGAGGGCGAGCTGCCAGCGGATCTCACCTAAGCTCTCTATCCCCTCAGACATGGCTAACACGTGGTTCCTGTTAAAAACACACACAATAAATGAATTTTTTATATATTTCACTTCTCTCAATAATATTCCTTTATTCTGAATAATATACAATTTCTTCTTCTTCTTCTTCTTCTAATAATAATAATAATAATAATAATAATAATAATAATAAAAATTACCATGAAAACATCTGTATATACTGCATTAGAGTTAATCAAATTACAATTAATGGTGCTATACGATAGAATATATGAATTGTAATGTACTCATTTCCAAAAGGAAGTTTGTCACACTTTTATATATAGTTGAAAACTTTAATTATATTCCATTCGTCTCTTGTAATATCCTTTTGGCTCTGGATTACCAGTTTGACTTTGGCTAACATATGTTTCACGTAACATGTGTAAAAATCATTAATAATTACATCAAGACTTTTGTCCGAAATGAATATAATGTTAAATTGAAAAACAACGATATTTAAATACTGTTTTCAATTTAGTAACACCAGATTTTACATAAACAGGGTAGAAAATAACAGAAGAATCATGATTTTCCCAAGCCAAGATGTATCAAATATCAGAAAACGACGAAAATGTGCTCTCGTTAACAATTTGATCACACCAGTATACTGACTCGAAATACTCCTCGGCGGGCGGTCTCTTTTTGCTGCTGCTGAGTTTGGCAGTGATGTTAAACAGTGCTGCCGCCGTGGTGTTGTAGCACGTTTTATGGTAGTAAACGCTGCCGTTCTGAGCATGGCAGGCGTCCGCCTCTTTATAAGAGTAACAATCTGTAACAGAGAAGACTTACCAATATGCTTTGGATGATCTGTTGTCGAAAAATATGGTAATGAAGATGTTATATTACATATAGTTAAACTTAATTAGAATATGTGCAGTATTTTGTATATTTCTATTTACATTATATTGCGTTTCATTGTAGTATATTAAAGTGTAACATGTCTTATTTTAAATATATTATAATATTGTAGGTTATGGTAAATTGTTGTATATTATAGTATAGTAGTGTAGTAGTGTAGAGTAGAGTATCGTAAAGTATAGAATCATATTATACAGTAGGCATTTAATATGATATTGCATAGGACAGCACGACAGTATTATACATTGTAATATAAAACACAGTATTCAGCCTGTTTTAAATGAGAGGATAGCAATGTATAGTGTAGTATAATCTATAGTCAGTTTCATCCCTTCCTGTCCACTTAATTTTTTTTTTTTTTTTTTTTTGCTATGAAAATTCTTATAAGTTACATTTCAAGTCAAACATTTCAATGTGGAGTAGAAGATTCAAGTGCATGATTTTCAACCTTATTTAAGAAACAGAATTATTTTAAAAATATGAGTAATCAGTCCAAAGTTTACAACATATCAGCCCCACTAATGGCGGTCAAGTTCATTTGTTACATGCAAAAAAAAGGACTCAGTTTACAACTGTTGATTGGGTGATGTCAGGTAAACATTCTAAAAAATATAGCCAGCTAAAACAAAGATGGCTACTCATGCAGGGAGAAATTTGATAGTAAAATAGTTGTGAAACACTAAATGGAGATCTATTGTAAAATTCCTAATTGCTATATTAGGCTGTCACTTCCATAAGCATTTTTTCTAACAAATTATTGAAAAATATAAACTTTTATGAAAATTATCTCCAAGAAAGAGGTGGACACAGGTTGGATGGAATGGAGTATAGTAAAGTTAGTACATGATAAAGGGTAGTATTATACAGCAGAATATAACACCAAAACTGCCGCTTTCATAACGCAAGTATATTATATAAGTATCACACCATATCTAATTACCACCTGATATTTCTATAAATTGCTCTGACACCAGTCTAAAGAATTGTTATAGGGGTTGGTTTTCGTGGTCTTTGAACACGTTCCTGTTCGTAAACACAAAAAGTGTAACCAAGAACGTGTCCTTGTTCCATCACGAAAACGCTAGTGCAATAATAAATAGTCTGTACAAGTAATATCCGGGCCCCGACGTAAAACAACAGCTCTTATTTTATTACATTGATTCTTGGTTATAATCAGATCCAGCTGTGACTCAATTGAAACATTTCATGTTTACAATGTTTACAACAGCGAGGTCTACACACTTGGAACAAACTTTTCATTGACCGGTCTAAGTGGTCTAATCAAAATGATACAGACTTATTACATAGTTTCTTTCATACGAAAGAAACCTAGAACCATTACAAATTTTAACAACATTTAATTATTCTGTGATTTCGATGAAAATGTTATATTCCTCTCCTCCATCTTAACCTCGTTTCAGTGCGCCCTCTATCGGCCGAACCTACTCCCAAGCGTGGTTCACTTTTCATAACCAAGGACCAGGAACGCATTCCAGGTACGTCACGAAAACGACTTCGCTTAGGAACAACCACTGGAACCGGAACATGTTCCGAGCACGAAAACACACCCCAGTTTAAGTTTTGTGAGGAAATAGACCATTGGAATAGATTATCCGAACCTGCATCTCTTTACGTTTCAAACGGTGGTATTGTATTTTTGTAGACTGGCTTGGTGCTATTGACCTTTTAGATAAATGTCACGCACAGAATCCCAATTAGGGGCTTTAACGTTCTGGCCTCTTCACCAATAATTAATTAGATTGTTACGAGCCACCAGGTTTAGGAATTTGCGCGACCCTATTTGCCTGTTAAAACTGGCCAGAATCTTGCATTCCTGTCATTTATATATCGATTAATAAGCTCTAATCATTATATTTATAGCATTTTCTACTCTTGAACTTTCAGTACTATTCAAATGATTGGCGCCATCGTCAATGTAGATTATATTCACACCTGTCCAACAAATGCCCATCTGATTTACGTGGAGTATCTTAAGCTACAATAATTTATACACAAGGTACAAGTCTACTCGTAAACTATTTTTCATTCCGTTTTATATTCTCTGTATCTTATATAAATTGTTTAGGAGACACGTTAAAGCAATGGGCTCAACCATGATGCCGGCTCCTAACCGGAGAACACCGTTTAAACATAATGAAAATGCGTCTTTTACCTTTGGAGCTCCACTCCTTGTGACATGTATCCCATGGAAGATCAGATGTACAGCTAGCGAACATGTAGAACACGGTCCAGGCGATGATCATGTTGTAGTACAGAGCCACGATACCGGACACCACACACATACCGTACCCAAGACCTTTACAAATTACAGACAGAGGAAAATACAAAATATTAAAGATATTAAAGACGATACCTGACACTATACACACATACTGTACCCCAGACACATACAAGTAACAGACAGAGGAATACTATAGAATATTTATATTGTAGTACAAAACAACGATGCCTGACACTACGCACATACCGTACCCAAGACGTGTACAAGTAACAGACAGGAATAATACAGAATACTGATACTGTAGTACCGAACAACGATACCGGACACTACACACCTGCGATACCCCAGACACGTACAAGTAACAGACAGCGGAATAATACAGAATACGGATATTGTAGTACAGAGCCAATATGCCTGACACACCCCACATACCGTACCCCAGACCTGTACAAGTAACAGAGGAATACTACAGAATATTGTTATTGAAGTACAACGTTGCTTGACACTACACACATACCGTCGCCCTGAACTTTAAAGTTACAGACAGAGGAATAATACAGAATATTGATATTGTAAAACAGAGCCACGATACCTGACACCTCACACATACCGTACCCAAGAACTGTACAAGTAACAGACAGAGGAATACTATTGTTATTGTTATTGAAGTACAACGATGCTTGACACTACACACATACCGTCGCCCTGACCTTTAAAGTTACAGACAGAGGAATAATACAGAATATTTATATTGTAAAACAGAGGCACGATACCTGACACCTCACACATACCATACCCAAGAACTGTACAAGTAAAAGACAGAGGAAAACTACAGATTATTGATATTTTAGTACCGAACAACGATGCCTGACACGCCATTCTTACCGTATTCCAAAACTGTACAAGTCACAGAAAAAGGAATACTACAGAATATTGATATTGTATAGGACCACACAACGATGCCTGACACTACACACACATCGTACCCCAGATCCGTACAAGCAACAGACAGAGGAATATCTTTAGAAAATATTTAAAGACTATGTAAACTTTCTCTAACGGCCTAGTTAACTTGACCTGAGGATTTTAAGTAAGAGTATACACAAAAGTTAATACACACAAGGGAGGGAGAGAAATTTGCCTTTGTGACAAAAAGTGTTAAATTTGGACAATCTGTATGAAGGGTACAAAAAATGAGAAATTTTTAAATGGTTCACATGTACAACTCAAACTGTAGTCATTTTTCTCTTACTTATCCAGAAAACAATATTTATAAGTAACACAACCCAGGGGATGGTGCTTAGGCACTAAAATATAATTATGATCTGCAAAACAAAAAACAAGATTGTCGATTTAAAAAAAAAACTCTATAGATACGTGTTTTTATTACCACGTTATGTACAAAGAATTGTCTCGCTATGACACAAGTACAATAGGTAAATACAATATTGTATATACAATGTAAATACAACCGAACTAAAATAAAATATAGGTTCCAGAATCTTTAATGTAGGATCTATCAATTAGCCTGTGGATCATCATGTTCACAGAAGCGGATCCAGAGAAATCTATCTGATCCGGACCCCCCCCCCCCCCTTTCAGCAGCAAGAACCCCCTTTTTTAAGAATTTCAAACCAGTTTTTGCGGTCTGCACCCCCCTTTTCCTGACGTAGGGACCTTGTTTTAGGTCTTGTCATTAGTCCTCCATGGATGGACCTTAATCTTCCTTAATCTGGATCTGCCCTTGCTTCAATTTAAAGATTTTGTGATACTGTGAACAAATGTGGGGATGATTTATCATTCCAAGCAAAACATTCATTTACTGAGCTTCAGTTGCTGTTTAGGATGCAAAAAGAACAATTTCTTTAAGCCGTAAGAGGACAAGGTCCTATCCAAATAGGTTATATTTTTAAAAATATTTATAGTTTATAATGTTATTATTAGGTCACAGTGATTGGGCATTTATTAAAGGTGCCCAATCACCTACCTTTTGAAAAAAAAAAGAATTTATGTGATTTCTGGCTTCCTCTCTGTATATATTAATAATCTAATAATTTTGGTTGTGAAAAGTTCTTATAAGGCCTTCGTGAAGGATGTATGAACTTGTTTATCAAAAACATGTTTGTAAACAAAGCAATGTTGACAAACAGGAAAAACATGTAACCTAAGATGGTAGGTTGCATATAGGCGGAGGCAGAAAGGTCACTTGTTGCAAAACGCCATTTGCAAAGCTCTGGCTTTCTGACTGGCTGCTAGAGGCCCTTGTTGAATTTATTTTGATTATTTTGCAGGCCCACACATATTATAAACACATTGATATAAACAAAACAATCAGCATGTGTGCGTTGATATCTACATTTTCTGGCCTTTTTTATAAAGGCTCTAAGGGATTACTTGTTGTTACAATGGTCAGATAGGTGATTGGGCCTCTTTAATTTCGTTAAAGTGATTTGGTACTTACCCTGGAAGAGCGGGCATATCCTCTCGAAGACGGCTATTGGTCCTAATGAGGCGAACTGACCGAACGCCAGCTCCATAAACATCAGGGGGAACCCGACGAGCAGTAACATGATGATGAAGGGAATCACGAACGCACCTGCAATCAACAGAGGTCAAAGGTTACTGCATGTAAATCAAGAAGACACCTTACATCATATAGGATCAAAGGTAACTGCATACTCACAAGAGTTCAAAGGTTATTGCATACATGTAAATCACAAAAACACCTGCAATAATTTGAAGTCACAGGTGTATAGCCACTAGTCGTAAAACTCGTATCTGGATGGATTTGTTGGTTAACCATAGTGTGTCATTTTTGGTAGTCAGAATTTATTACATTCATTGTATTGAACTGCATCATGCGTACTCTATTATTCGTTTATTTACTGTCTGTGTCTTTTTTTGTATGTATTCATTAATTATGAAGCTGTTTGCACACAAAAGCACGTCTCCATGCAAGCTGTATGTGTTTTGGTTTCTAAACCAATTTGACACTTTCCAGATTAGTTTTAGATATTTGACATCTAAAAATATTTTATATTTACTTATTAAGATAAAGTCAGATTTAAATTCATATTCCAAAATTTCAAAAATGACTACAGAGACTATAAAGTTTGGATTGTTAAGGATGGGAGTCTTCAGGCTAACCTCAGACAATCTGGCCAAATGAAGGAGTTCAACTACTCAGTCTCAAGTGCTCCTGGGTGGACCTCTGAGTAGCAAATGATTTAACCAGAAAATACATTTATATTCATGCATTTGGCTTTTATGTCCTTATTATGAAACATGCAAAAACCACCATATTTCAAAGCCAGTTCTGTAAGGCTATAAAATCTTTCCAATTTTATTCTGTAATTGAACACAAATATTTTCTAAAATCTTTCCGAAGTACACTGCACCTGGGGTATATAGGGCCATGCTTTCCGTCACAGCCTTTGATAAACAAGTATAGTTAAAGTAAAGGCGGCAAATCGCGATCACGTAACAATGTGGCCTCTCAGGTGACAACGCGGTCGATCATGTGACAATGTGGCCGATCGTGTGACAATGTGACCTATTCAGTTTAAGATGGAAATGGCAAAGTCATTTCATACGGAAAGACAAAAACAAACCACCGAGCAACAGTACTGACAGTGACATGCACAAGGGGAAAACAGGATATCGAAAAAAAATAGAGGCGAACCATTAAAATTAAATGGCAGGAGGGAATAAAGAGACCGCCATTACAGCAGAGAAATATACAGGAATGTCAGAAAATGTAGTATGGGCTAAATATTTGAACCAATATATCTGTGTGTCAGGACGTATGGTAAATGTACGTTTGAAATTAAACAAGTGGTAAAGTATGAGCTGAATGGTAAAAGCTACGGCTAAAGATTGAGAAGATATCGGTTTAGTGTTCTTATTTGAGGTCCGTGACTTTTGCTCCTTTTGGGCTTATTAAGCAACATTTAAAGAAAGTACAGTATATAATAAACTATTCATCAACAGTTAATAAAATTAACAGAAAATTATTCCGTGTAGGGTTGACTAGCCATAAAAAAAAACACATGACACAATCACTTAATATTCCGTGTAACGCTGTCTTGTAGAAACTCTTATACGTCTTAAGTAGAAAAAAATATGCCGCTAAGGTTTAATGAACGAAAGAGTTAATATACTATAAGTGATTTATTACACATCACGGTTATACACAGATCACGCAGTATCTACATATCGGTTTCTAACTTTATGCTGGCCACGAAGATGAGACAATAGGTATTTTGTTAAAGACAAGAAATCCCAACAATTGATCAGTATGAAAATGTTGACTAAACCAGAAGAAGTCTGCTTGGGTTTATATCAACAAAGGCCGGCTTTGTGTGGTGCATCCTTGTATAGCAAAAATGCTGACGTTTCTTTTTATATCCCTTTTCCTTTCACGTATCGTTTAAATATTTTTGTTTCTTTCATATGGGTCTTATTTAATTCCCCCTAAGTCCAGCATTTTTGCTTTTACATGTGTACTTGCTTCTTCACTGCACGTTTCCCGATTCCCACTGTTACGTAAATTGATATTTTGGCAATTTTATAACCAACCTCCGGGTATGTTTTACTTCGCAGCTGATAGACCTATTTAACAACGTGTTTGCAATCCTGAAACCACAACTTTTATTTCCACAACTGTTTCCGTGTCCGGAGGTAACTATCTATACTTTACGTAATTTAGCATGCCACGTAAAATTGTTAAGTTGCAACACGGGGATTTCTATAGGGCTAAGATACCATTCTGTTCTTCTACATGTTTCCTGGAAAAATTACGCCTCTTCTTTTCCGTAGGACGGGGGGGGGGGCTGATAGAAGTGGATGCGTTTCTTTATTAAAATTTGGATGACCTACTAACGCTTCCCTGAGTGCAAAACCATCGATTTCTATTTCTTTTCTTTTTTAGTTTTCCTTCTTCTGCAATAGATCTCCAATATGGTTGATTTTTAAAAGCTGGAATTTGGGCATAATATTGATCCAAGGTCAGAGATTTGCATCAATCTTTTATCTTGATCTTGTTCTCAAGGTCATATCCTCCAAAGATGAGTACTGCTCATTTACCGGGGGGGGGGGGGGGCGCTTCCAGTGTTCGCTTGTGAATTCAGTATATCTAGTTTATAATTTATTTTTATATAATTTTTTCAATTTAATTCTATATTTGACTTCGCTTGATCTTCTCATTCTGATGATCTGACACGTTGAATGTGTTCCTGGAGATCTTGTCCAGCCCCGCTGATAGAGATGGCGCTGTTGTTAGTCTCGTACCATCTCATGTTGGACACTATCGCCTGGACTTGATCGAAGTCATCTAAGTCGCTGTCTAGCGGTCATTTTTATGACAAATTTAAATCAGTTTAAACACAAATAAGGCCATAGCGGGAGCACCTGTAACTGGAATATGAAAGGAATTTCCAAAAGGGGACTTCAGGAAAGAGAATAAATAAATTTGACAGGAACACCATAAAGAATGTGATTCGAAAAATTTGATATTTTTCAAAAATCACGGTGAAGTGAGTGGAGTCTGTATTTAATTAGATAAAATTAGCGACAAAAATGTAAATAAACATCTCAGAACATATTTTTAACCTTCACTCAAAGAACGTTTCAGTGAATAGAAAACATTAAGTTGAAATCTTAAAATTACATATATTTACTATTTGTTGCTAGTTTGCTCTGGTTGGTTTGAGGTTCCGACCTATTGGCTACTCACCTCCGCCATTGCTGTATGCCAAGTAGGGAAATCTCCACACGTTACCCAGACCAACAGAGTAACCAAGAAGCGATAGCAGGAAGTCGAACTTGCCGGACCACTTCCCGCGGTCCATATTGTCGCTCGGCGTCTCACCAAAGTAGAACGAAGTATCCTCCGCCTCCGCTAGGGGGACAGTGCTGCTGGGCCGGTCAGTATCGTAGTATGGCGGGTTCTGCAAACAAGTTAATAATTATTAATGATAATAATAATAATATTTATAAAGCGGCAATTCTCCGACAGGCGGACTCACAGGGCTAAGACACATATACGTATAAGTACTCTTAACTACACAGAGTGAACCATATCTCGGAACCCTACTCCCTGAAACTCTCCCGAACTTCACTTTCTTTCTCACTTTTTCCTGCATGTTTATCCATTTCAATGCGCTTAAAAATAACGGGTAGAAGTTTTTAATTTGGTTTTAATTTAAATGATGTAAAAGTCGAATATTTTCTAAGGTTAGTAGGAAGAGAATTGCAGAATTGCGGGGCATGTGACACGTTGGTACTTTATAAATGCTCGATTATAAAATTAATTAATCAGCAGAATATTGCAGAACAAAAGGGCTGATCATGAATATGTTTATATGGTTTAATATGCATTTTGAGTAATTAAGTAAATTAATAAATAAAATAAAAGATACCATAATGCTACACAAATTCTGCTTACAGATAAACGAACAAACTATTGTTAAACCATTCATTTTCTTAATCCTTTGTAGATATATTCACTCGTCGAATGAAACAAGGTTTAAGAGGACATGGAATAAATGTATATGCATGCCAGAAGGTGAGTTAATAATTATTGTCGGGACGGAACAAAACTTTCGAACGTAAGCATCAAGGAAATTAAAATAAGGGTAACAGTCACAGAGACACTTCAAGAAAAGAGAAACTGAAAGAATGATTTATTCTGATATATCGATATCGAATAATGTTGACTAAGTGCGCAAAATGATATTACCAGCTGAGTATAAAATCAACTAAAAGAAACACATGACCAAACCAACAGCTGGAGCACTATTTCAAAACTGCAGTATGGACCACAAAAATGTATTATTGCTTGGCTGTAATGAATCTACAATTGATAGGTTGGGAAGACCTGTAGAGTGCATAAATATTATCTTGTTCATCCTATGATGCCGGATTTTCTATTGCTTTCGGTCTCCTCAAAAATGGACAAAATAGCTCTGTCACTTTTAACTTAACTGTTTGCACGACAAGGGGCTTGTGAATACTATGGAACAGATTCTCAGCTGTCTTCTGTCTCTCGGGTGCGTTCAAGGTTTAACGTAAGTGTTTCCCAAGGTTACTTTATCAGCTGATTTGATTAATTTCGAGTTTGTACAGCGAAACTGGGGATCTGTGACTGTGTATTCATAGTTACGGGCTTTCAGTTGACTAGGGGTGGGTTCAAATGAATCTCAATGCATTTAAATGCAATTGCTCCAAATGAAATGTTTCTAATAAATAAACTCTAAATGAAAATGCGGTTAAATATTATCAATTGCAGATGAGATTATATTCATCAAGTGTAAGTGCACTTATAAATGTATGTTGTCACCTGATCTCAAGATATTTGTATATGTGGTTATTAATATCTTGGTTATAGTGCTGCTAAAACTAGTTCTGGTCATATTTCCGGTATTTTTTCAGCACTGACAAGCTCACAGCAGATTCTGCATGGTCCAAAAGTACTAATGTACTTTCTTCTAAATGACAAAATTATTTGTACCGGTACTCGAGTACTTTGAAAGTACTCATAAGAAACGATTAATTAATGAGTACTTTTGAGTACTTTAAAAATGTTTATATTACGACTCTTCTTCATTCTATAAATAATAAAGTCAGGAGTAATAACTAACTCCGCTAATGAGAGGTGTTTGTTGTTACAAACATGGGAAAATGTAAGGAAAATTTATTGAAAAGCAGTCTTTCATGAAAATACTATAGAATAGCACCACTGGAAATGCGTCATGTTCAAGCAGACATTACGTCTACATATCATTTCACGTTTTGTTGCGTTTATGACAAGATTGAAGAAGACGTTTGTTGAACAATATTTCAACAGAAAATATTGCAATATTGCCACAACATAAAAAAGTCCTTTCCTGTGAATTCAGTCTGGAGTGAGTGAAAAACAAATCGGCGACTCCATTATTTTGTCGTTTGAAGAAAAATGGTGTTAATCCTCGCATTATCGAACACGCTTGGCTCCCTGCCTCAGCAGTCTATTTTTAGACGATACAAGACGATATTGGGTTAACACGGTGTGACTATGATGCATTTGCAAAGTGAGGTGTTATTGGCAAAACAAGCGCCAATGTTATGGGATTTGATTACCCTAACCCCAATAGGTCCCGGAGCCGTGTTCAGCGCCGCGGCCGTTGCACATAAATAAGCTATATTGTCACCCTCAGGGAAACTGCTAGGTCGGCCAGGAGCAAGCCAGGGGCGGATCCAAAATTAAGGAAAGTTGCGGGGGGGGGGGGGGGGGGAGGCTTCAAGGTGAAATATTTGGAAAGAACAAATGATGCACATGGGTATATATCCTACATATATTCTACATTTTTAAACAAGCATTTAACTTGCTCTCTTATTTATTTTACTTTACTTTCAAATTTATAATTTTTTATTGTGTGCTTGATACCAACTCTGTATAAGACTTTTCAAAATCATCTTAACTGTTTTATGCGTATGACTTTTACCCACTTTGTATTTATTGCATATTTTATGATTTAATGTGAATTATTATTACTTTATATTATGTGAATTGTGTCATCGCGACTGAACACTTATTTATTGTGCATATTGGTGGTTTATAAATATTCAAAAATTTAAAAGAAAAATAAAAAGTTCACATTGTCATTCTCATACTTACAAATTAAAGTGAAAATTACAGTGAAGGAACTACATTTTGAAGAAAAAAAAACATAATTCATAGATATATGTGGGTAGAAGGGATCATGCCCCCCCCCCCCCCCCTTCTCTCAGGGGGATATACCCCTGCTAAGGAAACTGCTCGACAGGCGAGGAATCGTTCGAGCCGCTGAACATGGTGACATTATTTCATAGGCTTAATGGGTAAACAAATCGGAGCGTCGGATGGCCCGTTTGGACAGTTGAATTGTCAACAACAGTCTCAGCAGATAAATTTGAGATGGCCGCCACACCCAGGGGACTGAATGTGTCACTCTCGTCAGTTAGAAGGATTATTAGAAAGTTCATTGCAATGACCTGATTGACAGCAAATTAACTGAAAATTGTTAAACATACGTGAAGTTCAATAAAATAATAAAACATTCTTTCCTTTTTCTTTAAAAGTTAATAGAAAAATTATGAAAAAAAGAAAGGTATTGGCAAGAAAACTCTACATTTGGTAAAAACAAGTCCATAAAATAATTATTAATTTTTAAAGTTCAAACGGTACAGCTGAGTGCTAAAGGTGTATCCGGTGCCAATATAAAAAGCAAGAAAAGTTTAAATTCAATCTCAGGAAACTAATTAGATGATTACATATGACTTTCTAGAAGATTTTATAAGACTGGATCACCTCTTTACAATTTCTTGAGGGGGATTTAACTGATAAAGGAATCCAAACAATTTTGCTAATGACATTAAGTCTGGGACCCTCTAAAAAGTGGGGCTTGTAGCATATGTTACTGTTTACTACTAGATAAATCCGGCATGTGGGCTCACGAACTCGTCCATTGAACTCGTCAGAGAAGGCACAAATATAATACGGTAGCAAACAATCAAATTTATTTTTTACTCCAGTTACGGAATACATCAGTCCGTTATAATTGATCAGCTTAAGCCTGCGGGATATTTATATCTGAGGTTTAAATATAACCCACTGATAAATTAATAGCGTTTGTGTCGGCTAATCCAACATAGCATATGTAACTGTCGCCAGTTCTGAGCCCTCTGGCTGAATCATTATCCCGGGTCCCTAGCCGCCAAGATTTGCGATTCCCAGTATAAGCCAACATTGATCTAAATCTCGAGAAGTTGATGGGTTTATTTCCATACCCAGTATTCGGATATCTTAAATCACAGATTTATAGTTTTGTGCTATATTACGGGGTTTCATTTGTCACAGCATGTGCTGACGGTCGAATTGTGTACGATATTAAAGAACAATCTTAACACATTTTATACTCGTACATTTATTTTTTTTAATATGTCCAGTATCTGGGCTCGGGAGTTGCTGCGTTGAGGCCGAGCGTCGTATTCATTCGTCAAAACGTATTTTGACCCGTGACGAAAAATTATTTCTGATTGTGTGAACACAGTGACGGGTCCCAAATATAACTTAGAGAGCGCTGAAAGACTGCATACATCCGCCAGAATTATTGATCCCAGATTCGGAAAATTACCTTTATCCTAAACTTTGATGTGTCGTACATAAGCGCAGAGAATATATTAAATCATGTCGACAGAAATGTGTGACGATTCAACGATTGCACAACTCTATGGTTGCATCACAGATTGTCCGCAAGATTAAAGGCGGCTAAAATTATGACACATCAGTGCGTGCCTATCCGAGATTGGACATTTACACTTAAAATTTTCCCTTATGATGAGTACTTTGTGAAAATAAAGTGACTCAACACGGTTGATTGTGTCTATAATATGTGTGGCAGTTTAATCAAAAATATTTTGATTCGGTTTGTTGAGTATTGCCTTCGTATTGGCCATCCTCAGTCCAATACGAAGGCAATAAGGAAGAAGCCGGTTAAGTATCGCAGAATAAATAATGCAATGGTAAAGAACCCTTTAGGTATCCTGATTATTTGATTATTTTTTTAATGTAACTTAAATATCCGTAAAAATTTATCAATATCTGTTCTTGTGTTTTTGAGACTAACTGAACAACCAACCTACTACCACAGAAACATGTTACATTCTGGCGGAGGAAAATAAAGTTATAGCTCTGGTCACGTGCTTGATATTCCAGGATTTCTATTCTACAAGTGCTGATCTACCCGTCTCAGGTTTGTTCCCCTATACTGTATATGTGATTTCCTACGTTCCCGAATGAATGCTTTCACTTAATGTCCTGAGACTGATATCGTTGTCAAATATATGCCTTTATAACCAAAGAAAATTAGTTCAAGTTCTTTGTACTATATTACGTACACACTAATTTGTAATATTATAAAACCAATTTCTCTTAAGGCCAATCATTTATAAGCATGCGCAACAGACACGTTAGCCATTCAGCAGGCGACGGATGGTAAACAGACCGAGACTGTTAGTAAACATAATCAGACGGAAAAAAACTTGTAGCGATAATTTTGTCCCATTTACACTGTCGTATTAAAGCAGCTTTAGGCTCTCGGTTGGAAAACCTTTGGTGGCTTAAATTAACACCCATTCGTCATTAGAGACAAAGTATCATTCCCTTCTCTATCTAATCAATGAAATAAATTATAAATACTGTTGAAATGTTAAGATGAAAAAAATGGAAGATGAAAAATTAATTCTCTCTGTGAGCTTTTTATAGGTTCTTCATAAGTGGAATGAGTGAGTAAATGTTAAAGGTTCCATCAAGAACCTTATACATGCAGTGTACCCCTGGAACCTTCCACAAGGTTCTGACCGGAAGTTTCCCTGCTTTTTAATTGTTACTAATTAAATGAAACTTTTATTTTTTTTTTCGTTGTTGAGAATGCAACCTCTGCTTATAAATGCAGAAACAGGTTAAAATACCAAATGTAGCATCGATGTTATCAATCAATTCATTAGACATATTTGTCTTTCCAGTTATTGTCTATAATTTGTTTTATTTCCTAGTCATGGTTTGAGAAAGGGGTTTTTAAGACACAAGGACAAGGTATAATTGTCAACACAATTGATATAAAGCTAGAAACTCCGGAATATTTTTTTTTTGCATGTCAGCGCTAGGATACAGACAGTGAGCCAACATATATAAATAATTAGATAATTAATGACGTCAATGGAATATCACATGGTGCAGGTTTACATCAATGCGAAGTCAGATAATTCTGAAAACACGTCTATCCCATCTCAGCCTGCACTAGGGCTTCTAAATATACCAAATACAGATATGTTAACCCATCATATATATGTTAAATGAGAATTGTTTCAAAGCAAATTACATGTACATGAATGTAGCATTTGCTGTAAGCAGGCGTATGTACAATATAAACAGAAAGCTTCCTCTTTGATTGATTGTTATAAATTTTGATTTCAAACTTTGGCAGTCAAGGCAGATCTTCCCTGACGTATCTAAATAGAAGAGGTTTGTGTAGAAATGACCTCTGACGGAATTTTGAAACCGTCTTGTGATATTCCATCTGATCATAATACCGAATCCTAGTTCTTTCTTGAGGTACTTATTTAAGTGGATCATCTTAAAATGTTAGGGCTGATAAAACCTATGTTATAGATTTTAACTTCAAAAGTTTTTATTTGAAAACGAAAAAGGACGCTCTGTGTTCCTTGTTTTGGATGAGAGCTTATATAAACAATATGATACATATATATTTATCACATCATACATGTATTTCAAGAATTTATCTTAGTTCGTACGTAATTAACTGCCCTCATGTGATTCTGCCAAGCATGCTCTGTGACAAGAAAAGGGTTTATTAAGTGTTTGGAAAGGGGTTTCCTGTTATCCCTTAGACTCATACAGAAAGCCTTAAAGAGTTCATTTTAAAAAGTACATTTTGCCCACTGGCAATAATAAACCCTTCCAAAGAGGTTTTGGTAGAAGAGTAACCCTTTAAGCAGTTTTTTTTTAACTTTTTCATTTATTCTCGTTCTTGATATATTTTGGTACCTTATACCTTTTAATGTCTTCAACGGTATAGTATGATTGTGTTAAAATATCGAATTTAGAATCAATTCAAAAACGGTAACCGATAATCAAATTAGACAGAAGACCCACCAGCAACAGACAGGCCAAATATCATATTAAATAAGAATATTCCAAAATATCGATTTTCTCAGAGCTGTTTGCATGGCAGTTTTCCGAGATTTGACAGACATGTCACTTTCGCATTGCATGAATGAATGGTTGATCGAAATATTCCAAATTGTAAACGAGTTGCCATGGCCGAAGATGAATTGAAATATTTCATTCTATGTGCGAATTTTACATGGCTTGAACTGAATTCTGTACGTTGAATGTCAAAGAACGGGCGTAGCCAACTTGGACACCACCTGAAACGCACGGTCATAACCGGTCATACAATGGTATCTTAGTTTAAGTCTCAAATATTATTATATGACTTTTTTGTTTATTATTCCATAATGCATGTCAGCTTTCAGTCTTTCCTAGTACATCTGCGTAACATGATTAACATATTCAATGATTGTATATATTTATCTCCTGGTGTACTTTCTAATGTATGAAACGTTTGTATTTACGTAATTATAAAAGTATATGCCAGGGCTAGGATTGAAAGGAGTTCTCGAGTCTGGGTAATAATTACAGATTACTCGGTCCTTGGTAGTTATTACAGAGTACTCAAGTCCGAGTAATAAATACAGAGTACTTGAGTCCGGGTAATTACGGAGTAATTGGGTCCAGGTAATAATTACAGAGTACACAAGTCCGTGTAATAATTACAGAGTAATCGAGTCAGGGTAATAAATATAGAGTACTTGAGTAAAAAAAATAGTGTACCCGTTTCAGCCCTATCCAGGACCTGTATATATATAAAATATCTTCTGGCTTTGGAGGTTTTATATGCAATAGGTAAGTAATAATCCAGAAGTCATTTCGTGAGGATATGTAACGGGAAAATGTAGGTTTTATTTGGATTTCCCTATTATGCCTTTGAGGCGCTGGGATCGAAGTTCAGCTCGGAAGACCAACGTCTTAACGTCCTGGTTCATCCCTGTCTTTCTGTCTTAACCTGAAATTTACCATATCCTGGTCCTTGATACTCTAAACTCTTGATCTGTAAATCTGCTACATATCCACCATGTATCTACCCTAAATATAATAAGCGTGTCCAGAGATCGCATTTTCCTCGTTTCTTACGGTTAACTCTTTTAAAATGGCAAAGGCGACAAATGTCGTCTACGCTTTTGCGAGTGTGGGACAAAAAAAAAGCAAGATGGCCGGTGAAATTACTCGCCTTTGTGTTTTCATGTAAATTTCTTTTTCCAGAATTAAGCTAAAAATCACAACTTTCACATGCCAGAATCACAACTTTAATTTATTTAGAATATATATGTAATTTATACTTACATGATTTAAACTGTGATTGGCATGCACTTTTAGAATTCACATAGTCATTTCAACCGTGGTGGGTAGCACCGACTCTATGTACGACAGTTTCTAAGGATAATAATGTAATTTTCCCACCTTCTCTCCCTGAATTTGTATTATTCTGTTTGTGTCCATGCAAGTTCCGAACGTTGCGGAAACAAGTTGGGATTCTCTCCATTGAGGGAGTGTGTCAGTTTTTATCAACTATATAGCGAAGGCACATAAGGAAATATAAAGACAACAACACTTTGTGAACGTTGATTAATGCGTTTGTGACCTCAAACTTGGATTATGTCAACTCGACGTTTTTCAATTTTGCAGAAAAGCAAATAAGCATATTGCAGCGATTTAAAAACCAACCGCTCGTCTTATTTTGGCTGAAAGGAAATTTGAAAGTGCAAAAGAGTGTCTAAAACTCTACACTAGCTACCCATACGTGAGCGAATAGATTTTAAAAGTGCTCTTTTCGTGTATAAAAACAAATCAGAAATGTTACCTTCATACCTAAGTAACCCAATAATCAGTAAAAAAAATTTTCGGTCGAAATTAGGGACCTGCTTTGCACTCCTTTGACAAACACCGAAACTTACGGTAAGCGTGCTTTTACGTATGCAGCACCAAATGTTTGAAATGGACTGCCCGAAGACATTAAGACATCTTACTCTATTGCCAATTTTAAAAAGAGGTTAAAAGCCTATTAATTTTGGAAAGTGTTAAGCTAATTTTATATGCATATTTTTTATTAGTCATTCTCTTTATAAACCCTGTGTGAATGTTTTTAAATGCCCTGTATCTTGCATGTAATGTGATAATTTTGTCATGTTTTAATGTTCTGTATGTAATTTTATCTATGTATTCTTGATTTGTAAACCGCTGTCGAGTATTGCATTATATGTATGGGCGGTCTAAATAATCTAATAAACTATGCAGTAAAATTAAGATTAATGTGGCAGCTGTGCTTGGTCACTGGCAGGGCGTTTCATTAGCCTGGCTACCCGCGCTGATTGACTTGTGACGTCATGCCAAAGAAGCTTGTACATATCAGTCAATTAAGCTCCGGGAGGTGGAATGCTGGACATGTATATTTCAAACATGTATATTTCACTTTAAACAGTTTCCAAAACAGTTTTACATGACTGCATAATGGAAGTGTCCCTCGCGTTTGTAACATATCTAGGCCGGGGAATAGTCATATATATTATGACGTAGCGTCTGATAACAGACGCACGTGCACCACGAGAAAACAAGCGCAAATATAAATGTTGATATTAATGATAACAAGAGTATGAAGAGACTACTTTCCCCGGGCGGGGCTATCCAGGATTTTTTTGTAAGAGGCGGGGGGTGGGGGGGTGGGGGTCAATGGTTGTGTAGATAAATAATTGGGTGATAATAAAGAGTAAACTACCTGTCATGGTTTAAAATTGGTCGAAACAATTATTGGTGATTGAGAGCTAGAGGGGGGGGGGGGGTCGACTTTAACTTTGACTGGCTCGCCACCATGTTGCTTTTTTTCACCAACACTGGTCAAAAGTCCGTGGCTAATGTAACCTCCTTTGCTTGAGGGCATGGATCTCCAGACACGAGTATTAGAAATTAACCACAAAGCTTATACCACCACCAACATGTGTTGTCTCATCTGCCGTACTCTTCCGTTATGACAACGTCACCATAACTTCACTCCGGTAACAGAACTTGGGGTTTCGACACCATGCTTGTCTATAAATTGTTGCAGGACAGAAGTAGCACGTTTTTTGCAGACAGACACACTTTTGGAAATGTTGCATGGGGATGCCAAAAGGAAACGTTTCGAACAAATTTCGGGTCCGTTCCATACCTGAATTTATCATAACCAAGCACTGCCAACATTAGGGCTTCAGTTTAAAACTGTTTAAAGTTTAAAGACATCATTTTCAGATATTGCTTGGACAAAAACTAATAAACCCACAAATCCACTGAGAAAGACTGCTGATTGCATTAACCTAAGTCACCCCTCTTGGCGGACATAATTATAATTATCCATATGTGGTGCATGTTAATCCGGCCCAAGGGCGCTGCCCCCAGTCTTGTGTTGATGAAGTACAGGCTACATAGCTTACAGAATGCTGTAATAATACAACAGACCGGGGACTGCAGTCAGACACACATGCCTGAGAGGACTGTCAATGTAATTAAGCCGTCCATGTCCCTGCTAGCACGAGTATAGATCCTGATTAGCACTGCCGCACCACCTGTCAGGTATATACAGGTAATCAGCTATTTCTGTTGACCTTCGGTCTGGCTTGACTGTCACGCAAACCAGAAACGGATCCCGGGGGGGGGGGGGGGGTCCAGGGGGGGCGGTGGTCAAGGCCCCCCCCCCCCCTAAATTTTTCAGCCACAGCAACCAATAATTGTTTCATACCAGTTTTGCGGCCGGGATCCCCCGCCCCTTTTCCGGACCTAGGAAACCATTTTTGGTTTTGTCATCAGTCCCTCCTGGTTGAACTTCTCCTTTTCCTAAATTCGAGGTCCGCCCCTGCATACTGAACTAGCTGTCCCTAGCAGGAGAACTGAACTAGCAGAAAGATGAATGCCAGCGTGATCGACGCCCAGCTGCCAAACCGTCAGATCTAATCATAAGTCTACCCTTAATTTCAAAGCTCCAGATTTTCTCAAATCTCTGTGTGTGTGCGAGTGGCTGTGTGTGCACCAAGTCTGCGCTATTAGTGTTGTACATTGTTTCTCTCACCTAAAGTCCGTATCTCACTGCATGGGCTGCGGCAAGTAGGTACAAATTTGCGAGAAAAAAAAAAATACGCGAATTAGAGCCAATTTTCACTTGGAGCACATTAAATTGGTACTAAACTCCAAATTTTTGCCAAAGTTTGCGTGAAGTTTCCATACATGTCGTGGACTGTTGTACGATATCGCGCGTAATTGCGATTTTTTTTTTTTTTTTTTTTTTTTGGCAAACAGTCACAATTAAGTTTCATAGTTCTCACTATCTGACTCACGGAAACTAAATCAAGAAGGGTTGAGACACCCGTGACTATTTTAAGAGAAAACGATTTTTTTAATATGTTCAAAATAGTCTCGACACCAGATCGAGGCCGAGCGACTCAGCGGAGGAAACTGACAACCAAACGAAATTTCAAAACATTTGGCTACTCCCTCGCTAATTTACCTAATGTCATTCACATGTAGAAATCATCACGTGTGATAATAATGTAAAATTTGAATACATTAAGATTTCCTTGAAATGGTTTTAACAGTGTGCTGTTTATAAGCATTATTTCAAGATTTGTTCTCGATGGGTATATTTTCAAAATAAAAGAAACATACCTTTGCCCGCTCAACATTTTGGTCCGAGAATGCGCAGAATTGACTTATTTTCAGGTGTGGCCTAAAGTCGGGCTTTACACAAAGTTGCGTGTGCGGTCCCTCTGCGAGCAACCCAATACACGTAACAGATACGTGTTTGGGGGTTATTTGTGAGTTACGCTGAGCGCACGTTTGTACTTTTTTGTTTGAACCGCTGGTCGTGAATTTTGGAAGGTCTTAACGTTTAAGTTGGCTTTAAAAACGTATCGTAATGGGGTACCTGAGAAAATGTCAGTAATACCGCGCCTGCATATCAGACTCGTGTTTCCATTAAATGAAACACATAACCTGTTAGAGAGAAGTTTATACTGGGTAATTCACCCCTCAAAGGTTTAGAGAAAAAAATAGACCCGAGCCATGTGTTTAACTAAGAAAGTGTGGCAACGGTGATACCCGTTTACAAAGCTTGGCAAGAACCCCTTTTAAAAATGAAAATACTTGCAAAATACAACTGGGTTTTAAACAGATATGCTTGATTAGCTTCTAGTAATCTAAATGACCCTGTTTGAACTTGGAGCAATGGAGGATATAATTTTTAAACTGAATAAATTTGAACAAGAGATACCGAGGGACAGGTTAACATTATATATGAAAGCATCTGAAATCGTAAACGTTTGTGATTATATATATATATATATATATATATATATATATATATATATATATATATATTATTCACTGAATTTGTTTGCTCCAACTAATTCTTGTCATAAGATGAGAAGGCAAAAGTGTTCTTATATACTGACTTATCTGATGGAAAGTGGAAGTCATGTGCCATGTAAGTTCGTAACATTTTGTGACGAAAGCAGCAAGGGTCATTTAGATATATTTGATAAAAGAATGGGGCGTGGAGGACGAAAGGAACTATACGGACGGACAGACTTGGACCATTTTAGTAGTCCGTCCTCCTCACGGCGGGGGGCTAATAAAAGAGGATGTCTTCCAAGCGCGGTTATTGGCATTTACACTGCAGTAAATGGATATATGATTCAAGTTGCTGTTAAGTGTAAATTCAAAAGATTATATATGTCTTTAAAGATTGGTAGATGGTGCTGAGAAACAAAGCCGGTATAATACCGTAATCAACAATAATCGTATGACAGTGTACCCTATTCCTCGTATACCTAAGACGCTAAGTCTCAGACATGACCCCAAAGATATATAAAAATGACAATTATCATTCAATAACCCACGTAAATTCTGGCTGGTGAACAAATATGTTTTATTCCTAACATAAAAATGTCTAATATTTATATACTTAAGTAGAGGTCAGAATAAATCACTAGTTTAAAATGAATCACTATAGACCGTTTTGTCAAAATGTGTATATGAATTTGTATAAAGAAACCGTAAAGTAAAAATATACAGAGATATTACGCACCTATTTGCTTGAATTGTGGCCATCGTTGGCAATAGAAGAAATCATTCAATTAAGAGTGAGAAAAAAATATATAACCCATACCCGAGGACAACCTACATTACCCTGGGCCTGTGTCCAATCTGATTGTTGGCACAAACAACGTTTTCCTTCCTTCAATAAAAATGATCGTCGTCTGTCTTACAATGACAGTCTCAACAATTCTGAGTAACAAATTCAGCCAGAGAGTGTTGTCTGTTTGTGATTGATAGGGTCAGAACATAAAAACTGATGACTATGGATATTAATTGTCTTGTTTTCTGATTTAAAGAATTAAGAAAAAAAACGTAAGAACATGTTTGGGTAATGGACCCACCCCTACCAGACCATCTATCTTCCAAAGAGGAGCTGTCGAAAAAAAAGGTGATCTGAAAGCTCTGCAGGGAATGAAATATTGCTGAACTAACTAATCTAAGCCAATATCCGCCAGGGGGTCTCTCCTTCAAGCCTGTCTCATTAGACGGATTTACTGTGCTTACTTCATATTCGCGTGGTTATATTTTCGCGATTGTTTTACATTTTGGTATTTCGCGAGGGTGCTATTTTCGCGGTCTCGTCGTCAGAAACTGTCTTCCGGGGTCAAGGACTAGGCATTCATCACTGTCAGATATTATGAAATGTAATATAAACTTCATTTATATAAAATGGGTTGTACAACTAGTTATAATAACTAATACGAGGCATTCTCCATGGCTCGGATTTTGGCGCTCGATAGTCGGTAAAGGTGGAGGTTACCCGGAGGACCCGGAGAAAACCGCCGGGCCTTGGACGGGCCACTACAACCAACACACATAGCCACGCCGGGAATCGAACCAGGGTCGCCAGAGGAGAAGGCCGAGCGTTTTACCACTCAGCTTTCCAGGCCCTATATATCTATTTCATTACAATTTCAATCTTTGATTTATCTTGTTAAATTTTATCATATCCCCTTTTAACTTTCAACTTTCAAAGCTTTATGCATGTATGACGTGTTGTCCGTGATATGCCCATGAGGGGTAGTACATATGACTGTTCATCCGTGTTGATGGGGCCGGGGAGTCTTATTCACGAAAGCGTCATATGCGAGATAATATTCCTTAAAAGAAACGGGAACATCGCGAATTTGAAACCATAACAAATATCACAGTATTAAGCTCTGTTAAGTTTTGGTCATTCTACGGTAAAACGATAGATGTTTGTCTGTCGTCGTTCCTTTCGATTGTCAGGCCGTCCATTAGCAGGGCAAAAATCCTTACTGCTAAACATGAACAGTTCTTGCTTTAATTTATAAAGATAATTGAAACATTAGAACAAATATGGCCAATTTAGTTCTTAAGAAATGTTCGTTTATGTTATAAAAGTCATTGCGATTGAGCAAAATTTATGCAAAATTTTTAAAAAATCCAAATAAATTAAAGTGCTTTGAAGTTTGCTGTGCTTGTTCATCTTTTAAAAAAATATTTTTTATACGAAATTAGTGGTGTCTCCAGATGTATACTACAAATTTAAATATTTTCCTCAACAATGAAATCATATATTTCTCAAAAACCTGGTATGATTATGAGAGATAAACTCGTTGAAAGACAGTGATGATGACACCTACATATTTATAATTTAACGGCCTCCTTACTTACCCAATCGCTTTATCTTAAATATTTAAATTGTAACATTGACGTAGATTCTTTGAATTTATTTTAATAGTTAGCCACGTTTTGTCCAAGCCAGCCACTACAGTGTGGCTCCAGGATCTACTACTGTCGTGTCACAGTATTAGACAATTTTCACTAAACAGTCATATGTTTTTGTCCTAGCCATCACGTTATTATGCTTAAACCAGGCAGAGAGACGGACATTAGTTCCATCACTGATTGTGATTGCCAGCACGGGCCAAGTACAAACCGTGCTGGGGATGATATCTACCTTTTTGAACTTTAATCAAACTAACGAGAGAGACAGAGAGAGAGAGAGAGAGACAGGGACAGAGAGAGAGAGAGAGAAAGACAGAGACAGAGACAGACATGGAGAGAGAGAGAGAGAGAGAGAGAGAGAGAGAGAGAGAGAGAGAGAGAGAGAGAGAGACAAACAGAGACAGGGACAGAGAGAGAGGGAGAGAAAGAGAGAGACAGACAGACAGAGAGAGAGACAGGGAGAGACAGACAGACAGACGGAGACAGGGACAGACAGAGACAGACAGACAGACAGGAACAGGGAGAGGGAGAGAAAGAAGAAGAAAGAAGAAGAAGATGGTGATGAAGAAGAAGAGTACATCGGTTCCAACACTGCCAGTGATAACAGCTGCTGTTACAGACTTTTCTTCAAACTAGATTAGTTTGTTTTGCTGTCGAAGTCACTGGTTTTCGAAATCATCCGGGATTTTTGTAGAGGCATTTCCTGTATCAAAAATATAAAGTTGTTGTAAAGGCCTAGCGTTGACAGAAAAAAATATTATTTTGGCTAATTTTACATCGAAGATGAAGGTCAAGGTCACCAGTTTCGAACTTTCTTTCGAGATATTGGTAGAAACAATTAAGATGTCAAATTTCTTGGAAAAATAATGTGTGGTTTAAAAGTTATCGCGTTCATAAGAAATGATGACGACGATGACAACTACGGACGACTCCAATGGAAGAGAGAGAGAGATAGAGAGAGAGAGAGAGAGAGAGAGAGAAAGATAAAGAGAGAAAGAGAGAGAGAGCGCGTCGGTGCCTTCACTTAATGCAATTGCCTTCACGGAGAGACAGAAAGAGAGATTATGAGAGAGTATCAGAGTATCAGAGAGAAAGAGTGTCGGTGCCTTCTCTTATTGCAAGTGTCATCACGGAGAGAGAGAGAGAGAGAGAGAGAGAGAGAGAGAGAGAGAGAGAGGCGTCGGTGCCCTTACTTATTGCAAGTGCCAACACGGTGTGGTCGTGAGAGAGAGAGAGAGAGAGAAAGAGAGGAATAGAGATAGAGAGAGAACGTCGGTGCCTTTACTTATTGCAAGTGCCAACACGGTGTGTGCGTGAGAGAGAGAGAGAAAGAGAGAGATAGAGAGAGAGAGAGAGCGTTGGTGCCTTCACTTATTGCAAGTGCCAACACGGTGAGAGAGAGACAGAGACAGAGACAGAGAAAGAGACAGATAGACAGAGTGAACATAAAGAGTAACGTGAGCGGGCCCACGTTCTATCACTGATTGTTATTGCCATCACGGGCCGGGGCCAACCCGTACCGTGGAATCTCGGCCTCTACCACAAACCCTTAATCAAATCAGCGAGAGTCGGACGTTCCTCTGCTTCGGTAAAAACCGTCCCTGTATGTTTTACTGAATAAATCGATTGCGATGCATATCTGGCCAGATAACCTAGTTTAAAGTGATGGAAGGCACGTCTACTGTGGGCAGAAATGACACAGCTCAGACTCTATAATTCCAACTGAACGACCGCATTACGTCTGAAGAAACGTGATTATGCCACTTTCTGTGGATTATACTTCTTCTAACAAATTTATTTTGAGAGATAGAAGCATATTAATGCTATGGTATTATCATTTTTCTACTATTTCGCTGGATGTGAGGATTGGTACTTACTTTTAAGAATAAAGGAATTACCTGTACAAGTATAGCGCCATTTCTCTCTCTCTCTCTCTCTCTCTCTCTCTCTCTCTCTATATATATATATATATATATATATATATATATATATATATATATATAAATGTATATATATATATATATATATATATATATATTATTTATGCCTTTACCGTAATAAGTATATAATTACCATTCATAGGATCGAATTCATGTGGTGTAAATCAAGGACTGAATAAGCAATTTGACTACCTCTCATGTAGTTCTTTGGAAATATTAATCTTAACCAAATTTAAATAATACATCGCAAATTCACACTTAATTATAAAACACAGTGACATATTTACCATGCATTGAATATTTTAATCATTTAAATTTATTTTCTTCATCATATGAAGTTTCATACTCCTATGCATTAATATATTTGGCTGACTTTTTCTCCATTTAAATTTAAAGGAATATCAGTATTAATGGAGGGGCTAGTTGCTTTGATACATAGACCGTAAATTTTCTTGCAAAGCCGACTTAAAATTCTTCAAATATTAAAATATGTTACTGAGTTCTCAGGCAATAGAAATCTAGGGAATAGAAACATTTTTACCTGTTTAAATGTGTTAAGATATAATCTAGTATAAAAGGAAACAAGTGCCAGTACATTTTGGCGTTCCCCTACCTAAACTCATTTTTGAGTGAGGATAAAAAACCTCTGAAGTTTGTATTTTATGGTCTTTTTCATCTTCTTGTGCCCGAGTATCAATTTATATAATGGTATAGATCACATATTTATATCATTTAGTCTTATATTATATAACATGCACTATGAGAACAATATCATAGGTTGTGTAACGGCCACATTTTAAGTGTAAACTGTTTTTACTTGACACCTACGCTTCCCTTGAACCTCTCGACTTACTACTAGAAACAACCAAATGTCTTGTTGGTCCATGTACTCGTAAGATTTAGCATTGTGTTGTGTTAAATACTACAATACTTTCCATTTTACCTTTCTGGCCTTTTCTAATAAAATTAGACTAATGCCTAATCATTTCACTGTATATAGTACTCTTTTCACTTATCAAGTGTCATTTACATTTGCGCATAATTTAATCTATTCATTTTAAGTTACATCTGCTTATGTTATCTGGGTGATATATTGATATATTAAATATAAATTCATATTGAATAAATATGTTATTAATATTATTAAAAAAAACATATTTTAAACACAACGATATATTACTCTGCTATACAGATAAGCCAAATGTTAATGAAATACCTCTCTGTGAAAGATACAATTTTTAATTATATCCTTTTATGTGAAAGGATAAATTGGAAGGATTGCTAACTTCACAGTTCGAGTGTAATATAATTTAAAACCCGGGTTTAGGTTGAGGTTAAGAAAAAAACTTATCAGAAGGCGCTCTGCAGTACAAAAAACTTTATTTTACCTATACTGAGAGGTTTTCTTTATATAGAGGTTGCCTATGTTAGGTGAATCAAAATATATATGGCCCGAGGACCGCGTAGACAGGAGTAGTTGCCATATACGTCAGCGGTTTGTCTAGTGTTAAGTACCGTTATATAAAAAGCAAGACTGAAACTGAGGTTATATGTCAGAAAACCAGCCGAGGAAGCCAATTGTATCCGAACCGAGCCAGCTCTATTTTTGTTCCAGACCACAAACTAGAAAATCCATACTCATCTTTGCCATTTTTACGAGCACCCGTTGTGCTTTATCAAGAATCTCTACACGTCCTCCGAACGTTAAGGGGTCGTATAGTCTGGCCCCACCGCCCGTAATTCCGTGTTTGTCCCTGGGTCGCCCACCTTTCCATCTATCAAAATAGTCTGGCCCCCGACTCCTGATGGTATTACAGTTAGTTCGTCTTTGCAAGCCTTTGACTGGACAGGTTCCTGTCAGCCATGATATTGGAAAGGCAAAATTGACCTGATGCCGGCATATGACATAACATAACAGCCAGAGAGAGTAATGTGAGCTGAAAACACCCGCTGGCAGCATTCAAATTGGTTTCTGCAGCAAATGGAATCTTTGCACGCTAGCCACTTAAGATCGAAATCAACAAGCAAATTCACTCCAGTGTTACCAGCATGAAGCAAAGAATGGCTTGGTTTATTTAATAACGAGTATCCGCTTACGTCAACAGTTTCTTTAACTGCTACAGCTCCGGCCACTGGGTGAATTATGTAAACTCCAAGAATGCATCACTGCGGTCTGCTCTACGAAAAATTTTGTCCTCAATGACCCATGAGAAAGTGACGTCAAGCAAAACTGATTTGGCCGTCTGCTCAATTCTTCCATCTGAGTGTTAAACACTTGAAAAGGAATAACTCTTCCTAACACATGGTCGGAAATCCTTTGGCAGTTGAGAATATTTGTCTTGCATTAATACGGCTCACATCCTACATTAATTCAGTCGTCTGTTATATATACATATATATTTATTATATTCTCCTAATATTTTCGGTATGTGAGTTTTTTCATTATAAAAAGACAATAAACAAGCCAATTCCAGCATTTATGTAAACGAAAAACATATTTAATTTTGGCAGAAAGAAGGTAATGAAGAATGGGTTAAGGTACAAAAGTGGATACTTTTGCGTACTGTAATTCAAATGTAATCTTGTATGATGTTTTAGGACGTGTTATAGGTTTATATATACCATTATATATACATTGTAACCCGAGTAATTATAGACGTAAGAAACACCGACAAGACCATACCTGAAGGTTACCTTTGGAAATAAATATTCATCAGACAAATATGAGTAATTAATAAGGATATCCTCCCAACTTTGGTGAAAAACACAGAAGAAAATTCACGATTACTGCACCAGAGGACGTAATCGATACAGTGTTTATCTTTCTAGACTTTATCAAAACTTCGACCTAATCGACCGAGTCCTTTTGTCAAGGATTATGTAAGGAGATTATTTACAGTTTTGTAAATGCAAAGGGTTGTATAAATACAGAATACTGAAGACAAAGTCGGGTGATACTAAGGTTTTATGAAGGTCCCGCCGCCGCAGATGTCTGCGCGATTTCTCAACAAATATTTCACCAAATCTTAACCAAACTTGACATGTGCATAGATAAGGACAAATTCTACTTAAAACGGGGTCATTACCTTTAATAGGAGGGTGACCTTGACAGTACTGTGAGCATTTAAGCCGAAACCTAATGGACACATTTCTTTCATATAATGCATATACATAATGCATATACATAGATATGGATTATGGGATGAGATGTATCTAAATTGGGGTCATGAACTTTTCTAGTATTAGAGTGGCCTTGATCTAGAATATTTTCATATTTGATGAAAATCACACGAAATCTTTATATCTCAATAAGGGGGCATGGATCAGTCAAAAAATCAAACTGACCAAAGATCCAGGATAGCTTTGTCTTCTGCGGGAGACAGGGGGCGCCACCTTTTATCCGTTTCTTGTTTTTGCGCCTTTTAATACCATATTTGGTGAAAATAACATAAAATCTGAAATATATCAATAAGGGGTGCACGGATTGGTCCAAAAAAAACAAATTTACCGATAAACTTAGATAGTTTTTCTTCTGCGGGAGACAGGTGGCGCCACCTTTTGTCTTTTTCTTGTTTTCGCACCCATTAATACCTCCATCGTTGCCATTTGACAGTACTGTAAGTATTATAAGTCTAACTCTAGTGGACACATTTCTTTCGTATTATGCATATACATAGATATGGGTTATAGGATGAGGTATAATTTAATTGGGGTCATGAGCTTTTCTTTTAGGGTGGCCTTGACCTTGAATATTTATATATTTCAGTGAAAAATATTGTTTCTCAAGTTGATAGATGTAGCTCCCTGAAAATGAAAATGAAATATGTTAGATGATAAGTTGTTGAAAGAGTTTGAAAACCATTGACCTTGACCTTCACCTTCAAGGTCAAATCTGCCGATTTATAGAATTTTTGTCAACATCATAATTTTTTTTATGAAGTACCCTTCTTTTTACTTCAAATGTCATGTGGCAACCAGTAGCCATAGCTCCAATTTACAGAATCAACAGTTGAATACCGTGGTGAGCTTTTCGCTTACGAAGGTTTAAAATTCGCGATATTCGCGAAGGGGAAATTATCGCGAAAGTAAAACCTTCGTCAATAAGACTTCCAATCTGCACAAGTGAACAGTAGTAAACTCTTTAGCTTCAATGGCGTCTCATGTATATTGTGCCGGTAGCGTGAATATTAACATACATTTATGTTACCAGTAATTCAAAGATTGATGATTTAAATTATATCAGTTCTTTTCACATCTGCCCCTTCCGGATTAAGAATTCCCACCTGTTCGATGTTTCTCCTCAGCTCCTCGTGCAGTTGTTTAGATTTTGAGAGCATATTAGATAGTTGATATATTGATGGTTATGCACATTGTGAAAATTCCTGTATGGTTAATCGCGAGGATTTCATTTTCACAGGAGATATGAAAATCGCGAATATTTAACTTAGCAAATATGAAGCAAACCACAGTATTCGCGGAAAATGGTAATACTGGGAGTTTATTCTGAGTATTTCAATCCCCCTCCGGTCAATCTGCCCAGCAAACATATATAGTCCATGGGCTAGGAGGGATCACCGTGCACCCCCTCTGGGATTTTATGACATAGGTATTTTTAGATCCCTATGTACGTCCAATTAATGAATTAAGATGTTAACATTGATTATTTTGGGATACACTACCCTTTTAGGCCATTAAAGACAACCGCGTCTTTACTCACGGACAGGTAGCCTTGATAAGGGGGTAGGGGTATGTAAATGCTTATAGCTCGCTTAATATTTGACATATTTACTTCAAATAAACTGCATTGTGTTCGCAAATAGTAGTGAAAAGTCACTAATAACAACAATCATATGAATTTGTTAAGTATTGTTGTTGATAAAGCAATTTATACTATACATATAAAATATCCAAAAGGAAATTTTAATGTAACATTTTTTTTTCTTTAATTTTTTCCCAACAGTAGTTTATTTTCGGGATGATGTTGCATTTAAAAAATTCTAGTGCATTAATACATTAGTACCTGACATTCTTACAAATTCTGTTGATAAAATTATGAATATTTGACCATATACACCTGCAATGAATGACCCATTGTTAATTCTATTTTTTGGTATCCCTTGTATATAAGACGGATGTGGTGTCCCATTTTCCTCTCCAGATGCATTGATTTGCACTGTGATGCATCATTGCTACTATGAATTGTTATTTGCCTAAACCTGTAGGTGTTTATTGGGTTTAAAAATAATAGAAACCCTTTCTTGAGCCATTTTTACATATAATAATTATACAAAATAATCTTATTTAGGCGATAAAATAGGAAAGGGTCACTGTGCACCCTTTCTTGAATTTTATGATATAGGTATTTTTAGATTCACAAATATATCCAATTAATGAATTAAGATGTTAAAATTGATTATTTTAGGATACATTATCTTTTATGGAACCGAGAGAGAGAGACAACCGCGTCATTACGCACAACAACCGTTGACAGGTAGGAAGTAGTTATTTAAATGCTTATAGCTCGCTTAATATTTGTCATATTTACTTCAAATAACTGTATTGTATTTGCAAACAATCGTAAAAAGTCACTGACAGATATAATCGTCTATATGTATTACATGTTTTTGGTGATTTTGGTGTTTTTCGAATAATTTTGGAATGAATTTGGAATTTTTTAATAAAACATCCTGAAGAAATTTCAGTTATTCAAACTTTTCGCTGTTGAAGATTTTTCAAAATAATGTTGACATTTCTGAAGTTCTATTTTATGAATACGTTAGCTCTTGTCAATCCTGAAATCATCTCTTTTTAAATAAAATTATTTAGACATCAATGAATGATATAGTATTCATTCTGTTTTGATCACCCTTTTTATAACATATATACGAGGTGTTCGGTGTTCCTCTCTCGATGTACCTCACCGTGACGCTTCCCTAATACCATAAATAGTTATTGTTTTGAAACTAAGGGTATAAACACTAGTAAACTCCAGATCATTTTGATTATATAAGTGTATAAGGATATTTAACTTTCTCCAAGCATAAGCACTAACCCGTGTAATGTTAACCCTTCCGAAATGTTGTGAGGTTTTTGTCCTCATGACCTTATATGTCCTTTATAACCAGATAATTCAATTACTTTAGGTTTCCTAAAATGTCTAGGCCCAGTGCACCAGGCCTGTAAAGTAAGTAATAAGGAAACGTATCGACCACAATTTTTCGGCAAGTTTCAAATAACACGCATACCTCGGCCATTAACAAGGATCACCAGTAATGGATCCTGGTCAAAATTTGATTTGTGGTCCGTTAAACAAGGAACTATATTAATTTTAGCTGAGAGTAATGGTTCACGTTTCACCAACTGGATGATTGCATTACAGTTGAGATCAGATAACCAGGAAATAAGCGGCTAATATAAGAAACAACTGTGCATGCGAGAGGGATAAACTTTCTCCATATTCAGAAATTTGCACTTTTCCCTTGACTGACGATGGTTTCCTTCCTAGGACAAAAATATTATCTCTTAATACAGGATATTCTTTAAACAAAATAATTTTATATTGATCACATTTAATATTTCTGGCGGACATCAAATAAAGACATATACTGGGCTTGTCACGATTAAGAGGGTGAATAACCACTTGTGAACAAACGTCATTCAAGTAAAATATGGTGATTCTCTAATGTTAAATACATTTAATATCATGGAAGACATAGACTACTGTGACACCTCGATTATGGTGCATGGATAGAGCTGAGACCTAATGTAACATTAAAGCTGCCAGTATTACAAAGTAGAAAGCCTATCTTAATATTTAGGAAAATTTCAATTCCCATTAAAAAATAAACCTAACTGAATGTTTCAGCCTGTTTGCATTGAAAAGAATATCCTGACCTGTTGGTAACATTTTACCGATAAGCCAAAGATGAATTACATCCCGACAGTGACCATTTATATTATTTGATTTAAGTAATTTTATCAGCACTGAATATTATTTTGAATGAAAAATTGTAAAAATTATTCAGGACAGGATCTAAATATATAGGACTTAGTACTCCCAAGAAGCCATTGTGTGCATGTTAGCGGATATTTATGCAGGGACTGTAAAGAAATATTGGCATTTTTTTGTATCTACTACAGCATAAACTAGGAAGCGGATTTACAACTATATCTCCTGATTATTGAATGGAATGCTTTAAGAATGTTAGGCTTTTAACTTCCTGCTTGTATACATAGCCTTGAATGATTGAGCATTGAGTTTTAGATTTGGAGTTAGATGACCTCGACCTCTCCCAGAGAAATAAGGGATCCACTTTTCATTAACCTGACGAAAGAATGTATGGTCGTTGAATTTTTATTATTCCAGAAGTAAGGACTGAAATCTAATTGATTCTTCATAAGAAAACGTATTTTGAGGACTGGCATAGGAAGGCGGGTGTACATGATTAATTGAGCAAAATTAATTTGTGTCAAGCTAACGCTTATTTGTACTTTTAAAGATAAGGATATTTTACCAAATTGTTTGCAGGAATTTTAATCTCGCTACATGATTTCAATGACAACTCCGCCATTCATGTTGAATAGTTCTGAGGTTACATAATCTGTCTTGAGTAAAAACGCGAATGACTGATTTTTCTTGATCTATCTTCTAAAGGCTATAAAATGTCCAAGTAAGCATTAAAATTGCAGAATGCCTCATCATAAATAACGAATTATTGAAGACTAAAATGCGTAGGAGCTAGAGTATGAATCCTCTCGAATTTTCATGGGGGAAATATATAAAACCTACTTCTTTTGAAAAGGTGCCATAAACAGGTGAAATCAAATGCCAATTCTATATGTCCACAACATCATTTTACAGAAGCTGAGTTGTACCGAAATCAAATATATTTGTCCATTTCTTTTTAAAACCCATAGCTTCTCTCAGTTTACTCCGTCAGTTTTCGTAATTTTTACAATCAGAAATCATACGTATGTTTTATTTTTTATTCAAAAGCACGGACATGATCCCCTTCCTGTATGGTACTGTCACTGTGAAACCTCCGCTCCTCTGCTTTCTCGCTGCTGTTAAAACATGTATTCCTGTGCCATGTCCTTCCATTACTTACAATCGCATTGAAAAGAAATAATAAAAAGTGTTCACTCTAATCCATCAATATATATTTAGATTAGAATCTGTGATTTGTTTACTATGTAAACTATCAAGTACGTTTCATTGTAAGAGAATCTAAAAGCGACATGGTAAGGCATTTAAATATATAACAAGGCAACTTATGACTCAGTCATAATATAATTGTAACAAAAATATGAAAATTAAATCAATAAATACATAAAAAATTAAGCAACCCCAAATAATGTTATTAAGCTGTATACGCATTAATTATTAATTTTGTATAATAATTGAAACTGTTGCACATGCCTTCCTGTTCTTTCTCCTTTTGACATGACTTTAAACCTTGTGTTGATATTGTGGTGCAAGACGCTACTTATACTGTATACAGGTCTAATGCACTAAGCTTTACAGTAAGTAAATTTGTCATATTTGGTTTTCCATTTTTTTTTTGACAAATTCATCACAATATTTCCGATGGATCAGCATAACGGATTGATTTTCTATCTATTAGAAATTTCACATAATTATTAATTGTGATTATTATGTGTTCATATTTTGTTCCAGAGAGGGCTCTTATTACTATTATTAAACTAATATACATCTTCAGTTTCAGGAAAATAACTACTTAGAGTATAAGGGAAGCATCACAATGAAAATCAAGTATGTCATCTTATATACAAGGGATACCATAAACCAGAATTAACAATGGGTCATTCATTGCAGGTGTTTATGGTCAAATATTCATAATTTTCTGTATGTATCTGTAAAGTGTCAAGAACTAATGTATTTATGTGCTAGAATGTAAGAAATGTCAACATCATCGCGAACAAAACTATTGTTGGGGGAAAAAACCTGTTCAATTCAATATTCATTCACGATATTAAAATAATATCGTTATAAATTGCTAAATCAACAAATATTTATATAAAACACTGATCAAATTATTTTCATCAGTGAATTTCCCAGATGCAATGCAGATGCAATGCAATTTACTTGAAGTGAATATGTCAAATATTAAGCGAGCTATAAGCCTATACATACCCCTACCCCTGAATCAAGGCTACCTGTCCGCGGGTGCCGTGCGTAATGACGCGGTTGTCTTTCACTGGCCTAAAAGTTTATCCCAAAATAATAAGTTTTAACATGTTAATTCATTTACTGGACATATTTTGGGATCTAAAAATAGTTTAAATACCTATGATATAAAATCCCAGAGAGGGTGCACAGTGACCCTTCTTATAGTATGGCTTAATATGGTTATTTTTGTATAATTATTATATGTAAAAATGGCTCAAGAAAGGGTTTCCATTATTTTTAAAACCAATAAACACATTCAGGCTTAGGAAAATAACAATTCATAGTATCAATGAAGCGTCACAGTGAAAATCAATGCATCTGGAGAGGAAAATGAGACACCACATCCGTCTTATATACAAAGGATACCATAAAATAGAATTAACAATGGGTCATTCATTGCAGGTGTATATGGTCAAATATTCATAATTTTATCAACTGAATTTGTAAGAATGTCAGGTACTAATGTATTAATGCACTAGAATTTTAGAAATGCAACATCATCTCGAAAATAAACTACTGTTATGAAAAATAAATGAAAAAAACTGTTAAATTAAATTTTCTTTTGGATATTTTTTATGTATAGTAATCAATAGCTTTATCAACCACAATACATAATAAATTCATATGATTATTGTTATTAGTGACTTTTCACTACTATTTGCAAACACAATACAGTTTATTTGAAGTAAATATGTCAAATATTAAGCGAGCTATAAGCATTTACATACCCCTACCCCCTTATCAAGGCTACCTGTCCGCGGGTGCCGTGAGTAAAGACGCGGTTGTCTTTAAATGGCCTAAAAGGGTAGTGTATCCCAAAATAATCAATGTTAACATCTTAATTCATTAATTGGACATACATAGGGATCTAAAAATACCTATGTCATAAAATCCCAGAGGGGGTGCACGGTGACCCCTCCTAGCCCATGGACTAATAACAGCTCACAGCTCGTGCCACTACGACGGCAGTTTGGAGACGGCTATATTCTCTTGAAAACCACCAAGGCCTCCTTAGCGCCACCTCAAACCTTTACTTACTTATAGAACACATATGACCGACCTGTTTTTCACAAGTCTGACTTGTGATTTAAAGGGCCTTTTGCCGAATCTTAAGGTCAGACGTTGTCTAAACCAATATATTACGTCCTTTATCATCCACAGTTTCACAGTTAATAAACAATGGTGGACACATAGTGGAAATTTAATGGGTAATTAGCTGAATTTGTGTTTACACAGAAACTGAGGAAAATAAATCCGTTCAAAACATATGAATATTTATCATTTCCCTGTCGATTGAGTATGGTCGTAAGCCGTTTAGCCATAGATTTTCGTTTATTTATAAATAATTTAATTACAGAAGGGTGTTGAACCCGGAACACCAGCTGGAAATTTATCGATTTCTAGAAATCAAACTTGAGATCAAGCCTGATAAAGGACATGGGCAGGGTTAAGAGGAACTTAAGTATTTAAAAGTATTTTACCCCTGGAAGAGGGGATGGAAATGTTTTTTTTTAATGGATCATCCTTAAGTTTCTAAATATGATAAATTAATTGAATATAATATCTATCAACATATTAACCATGGAATTTCAAGCACGTGAAAGTATATCTCACGGTACTCTTATATATGTGTTGTAATTATTTTGTATAGCAATCACAAGACATAGGTATTAAGCTGAGTGCATATTGCGCCGATTTGACGTATTGTGTGTTTTGTCGGGCTGAAGCCGTTATCCCACTTCCCGATTTTATTGAGTCGGCGGTCTTTCCTCTAGCGACCTCCAGAATTTCGGGCAGGGGAATGCGACTTCTGGTGAATCGGTGAAACCAACATATATCAGAGGAGTATGACATTGTCGTTTTGAGGGGCCAAATTCAACACTCCTTTCTTGTGGATTGCATTTTTCGGTTATGAAACCGCTCAGTGGGACTTCCATCCCATTCAGGTCATCCGCTTAAATGTCTGATCTAATTAAGTGTAAAAATGTATGATCATATATGCTCAGCTTCCAAATTTCAAAGGGCACCCACTAGTGAAAAAAAGACCATAGATGGCTGTCCGTAAAAGAAAATACTGGACAGACGATCAAAAGTCTGCAGAGAATATAAATTATTAGAATCAGAGCCATATGAATTAGATGGATGATTGTTCTTTGGCTTCCGTCAGACAGATAATTTTTCGGTCTGAGACAAATTACACATATATGAATGTTTCATTTGTTTGCTTATTCTTTGTTTTTTTATGTCACATACAAGTTTTAATGCTTCTTTCTTAAAGTAGCATCCTTAAAAAAAGTCTTCTCTTAATATCAATTAAAATTTGTTTTAAATTCATATGAGATCACATACAGAATACATTATGTTAAATATGTAAAGTGATTTCAAACATTGCTATATATTGTTGATATTTCTTTTAAAAATGTACTTAAATATTAATGATATTAACAATATCCTGAAGCTCTCTTTACTGTAGCTATCTCTTTCTTGTTTGAAAATTTATTTTAAGTTTCGCGAGAAAACTGGTCTTTTTGAAACCGGACATTCATTAAGTCTCTTATTGCAAATTTGAACAGTTTCTTCTCTGGAAATTATGTATTGTATCTGCAACAACAATCAACGGCACTTTTTTAATAATCTGCGACACGCTGTCAACCAGATTGATCGATTCAGGGGTGGGGGGCTGCACTTTCTTAAACATCTGCGACACGCTGTCAACCCAAATGAACCATTCAGGGAGTGGGGGGGGGGGGCAGCATTTTTTTTAAACATCTGCGACACACTGTCAACCAGACTGAGTCGTTCAGAAAGGGTGGGGGTGGGGGGATTACCATGAATTATTTTGACCGTTTTCACATTTTAGCGCCACCTGCCGGCGACGACTGACACTGATAGTTCGGGTTCAATATTTTCTTGAGGAGGAAGATCAGATTTGTTATAACATAAAATAAAAGTAAAAAAAAATCTTTCTAATCTTTACGGAGAAATTCCTGTCTGGCTTTGATCTTTTTTCATTTGAATAATCGGCTGATTTGACCGGAATATATCAGACGATCATTACGCTGAGTGCGCTGGCTCGAGGAAAGGTCAGATGGATGGGATAGGTGAGAATTCGGTGTGGAAGAATAACCTTTTTTTTTGACGAAGCGCGTAAGTCATAATTGCGAATACTTGCTGCTTGGAAAGATAATTCATTAAAACTGTATTTTACAAATAAAATCTACAGTAAACCATCTTGTATTAGTGCTAGAAATAACAACAAACATTAAAAAGAACAAATACACGTGTGCGTGTGGGTGTCATACATACATGTACAAATGCGCATATGTGCAGGCGTGTGCGTATAGACAGACAAACATGTGCTTGTACATGTGCGTGCATGCCATACCAGCGCAATTGTAGATCTATGGAATTCGTCGGTCAGCTCCGCTTCGTCCGCCATGATGTCGTGAGAATACACGTTCCTCGTGATATTCCCGGACATGCTTTCAGCCGCGGTAAGCCCTGCAGACACAAGCACAAGCCAGAAACAATCAGAATCCAAAGTCAAAATATGAATGCATAACACATGCTAAAGCTTAAAGACAACCGCTACATATATATCTATCCCACCAAGGGTCGCTCATCATTGTAGGAGATATTTATTTAGAATGTCAGTTTTATTTGGAACATAACTAGTTACTGACTGCACAAGGTAATCCGTTTATCATTTGAAAGGAAACTAAAACCACGTCTGGCAAGGAATTTGAGCGAAACATTAATATTATATCTGGGAAACAGTGAATTTTTTGTCAAGACATGCTGCCATGCTGACTGATGTATCATGATTACGGACACCTTTGGACAGACGCTGGTTGGATTAGAGCTGATACTTGGTACCATAAGTATCATAAAATACATAATTAACTAAGATAGTTAGAGGATGGGTAGAACTTGGTACCATACATAAAATAAAATAGGTCGTCGGCTGAAAGATGGGAGCGGTAAGAGAGTCGCGGGGTATATAAAATAAATAAGTTTTAATCAAATGGACCTTTCTCTATTGCCACAGTACTCATTCGGTTTTGTCACCTGCTGAACAGAATTATTACCAGTTCATGATAATCGCAAAGCGATGTGCGCGCCTTTGTGGGAGAGACAGGTTATAATAACTGTAGGCAAAATTAGGAACCATAGGCAATACGTTAAATGACAGAGTGGTACCACAATCATTTCTTATCTAGACTTGCCATTTTCTACTTTTTTACATGTTTCTACAAAACCACCGATTAGTGATATATCATTGGACCGGTAATTACACATTCTTCCAAAATGTAAATTTCTCCCCTTATAAATGTAAATTACCCATTTTTCTTGAAAATAGGGGAAGAGTTTTTATTTTCTCTGACCCATTCATTACAGTCAACAAATACTGTTTAAGGTCCAGGCCATGAACAGCGCTGTTGATTAAAATGTCCATTTGTTTGAAGTCACGCCAGCAGAAGATTGATGGTAGTGACACCAAGGGGAACAGTAAGCACGAGTCTTCGCAGCAAGAACACCATTTTTTCAAATAAATTACCTCAGCAACATCAGTGTTAATGATTGTAACAGAGGTGTACTACGCCATCGGTTTGAGAAGCATTAACATTGCAAGCTGATTAAAGAAATTTAACATGATGCTTAACTTTGATTTCAGGCAAGTCAAACAGTGATGCCAGTGACTAATGTGTTTGTAGCAATGTTTGCGGTCTCGGTATTTTCTCGTAGGTCCTGGTCTCGACGGTCCTGGTCTCAGTCTTGACCTCGTCGGTCCTGGTCTCGGTATTGGAAGTACTGGTCTCGGTCTCGTGGGCCCTGGTGTCGGTCTTGTTCTCGTCGGTCCTGGTCTCGGTCCCGGTCTTGGAGGCACTGGTCTCGGTCTTGTCGGCCCTTTTCTCGGTCTCGGTCTTGTCGGCTATGGTCTCGGTCTTCATCTCGTCGGCCCTGGTGTCGGTCTTGGTCTCGTCGGTCCTGGTGTCGGTCTTGGTTTCGTCGGTCCTGGTCTCGGTCTTGGTCTTGGAGGTGTTTGTCTGGGTCTTGGTCTTGATGGTGTTATTCTTGGTCTCGTCAGCCCTAGTGTCGTTCTCTTTCTCGGAAGTACTGATCTCGGTCTTAATCTCGTCGGTCCTCCTATCGGTCTTTGTCTTCGAGGTACTGATCTTGGTCTCGTCGGTCCTGGTCTCGGTTCTTTTCTTAGAGTTACTGGTCTTGGTCTTGTCTGCCCTGGTCTCGGTCTCGGTCTTGTCGGCCCTGGTCTCGGTCATGGTCTCGTCGGCCCTGGTGTCGGTCTTGAAGGTGTTGGTCTTGGTCTCATCGGCCCTGGCTTCGGTCTTGTTATCGTAGGTCCTGGTCTCGGTCTCGGCCTTGGAGGCACCGGTCTTGGTCTCGTCGGCCCTGATGTCGGTCTATGTCTCGTCGGTCCTGGTCTCGGTCTCGGTCTTGTCGGCACTGGTCTCGGTCTTGTCGGCCCTAGTGTCGGTCTTGGTCTCGTCGGTCCTGGTCTCGGTCTTATTCTCGGAAGTCCTGATCTCGGTCTTGGTCATGATTTTGAAGCAAAATGTTCTCTATATCAATTCTGGACATCGAAACTAGGCAGACATTTACAACACATGAAGTCCACACCATACAATTCATTTATGTATGATTTGCTGTCTGACTTTTAGTTTCTTCAACAAGAGTGTTCACATGTCCATACTGTTTCTTTGTCTGCAGGTCTGATTGGCAGTATTCGAGAGCAGCTGCTATGGATAAATATATGTTCTCGAAGTATAAGTCTATGTAAACCCACAGTCTACAACCGAAGTCAAGGCGGATCCGTCATGTCTTAAAGGGAGCTCTATCTGACGTCTTTTAACTAAAGATAATCCCTTGAACATTTTATAAAAAAAAATATGCCAAACCCACCCTTCATAGGCTGTTTGTTTTGTTTATATCTACATGTGTGGGCGGGGGGGGGGGCACACAAAATCCAAACACATTCAACAAGGATATCTGGCAGCAAGTCAGACGAAAAACATTTAGCAAAGGGCTTTCAGCATCCGCACATATATGCAACCGAACACATTAAGTTACTCGTTTTTTTCTGTTTGTCAAGATTATCACATGTATGTGTTTAAAAACAGCTTGTGGATAAACAATGAAATACATCCATCATAGAAGTGTTATAAGAACTTCTTTTATTAGAAATTACTTACATTCCATTAGTACGTACCCACAGGAAGCCATAAACAACATAAATCTACAGAAAGGTGACGTGAACAGCTAGCTTTAAAGGAGAATGGTACATGAAGTGGCAAATTTGCACTATTGGCGCTTAATAGAAAAATGAATATATGTAAGGTTTGTAATCCGATAACACCAGAAGCGTTTTAGGGGAGGGGTCCAGGGGGTCCTACCCCCCCCCCCCCCCGTCCTACCACCCCCCCCCCCCCCCCTTTCAGCCACCACTACCTTTATTAAGGGTTTCAGACAATATTTTGCGGCCTGCCTCCCCCCCCCCCCCCCCCCCGCCCTCCTTTCCGCACATTAGGACCTCTTGTCATTAGTCCTCCTAGGTTAAACCCCTTCTTTCCTAAATACTGGATCTTCCCCCAAACACCCCGACCCCCTCCCCCAATCTGTTCCTGGCCGTCAGTCACAATGAACATGTCACCAAAAACATAAACATTTATAACATATTGATAAATTGTATTCCCATGAACATGACACAAAAGTGAATGAAAGAATGATACATTCAGTTGTAACAAGACAGAAAGCATCAGTCGCGTTAGAATTGAATTCTCAGTAATTTGATCTATATATACGTTATCAAACTCATGAGAACTGACAATATCTAACATGTAAAATACAAATCAGCCATAAGCCACATAAATGACGTGCCCTTTTCCTTCACATAAAACCAAGTTTTACAATTGTGACAACTAACCCAGGACAAAAGAACGTAACATGAACACTTGTGCTAATTGTTCTTAGAAACTCATGCAAAAGCAAAAGAACAATACACAGACACGCCAGTATTTACATAATCAACACTGACATCACGAAGTTAAATTTAAAGTAACAGAAAAATCACTACAAAAACAAAGCATCCACTGCAACCGTAAAAGAATCAATATGAAATCAGGCCTATAGGATTAATAAGTGTGGCCTCAGTATAATATAACACCAACAGCAGTATATTACTACATCACAACAGTATAAGCAGATGAACGGGAACATGAACCAACGTCCATGACAGACAACCATTACGACTTCACAGCTACAAATGAAACAAATCTAAATTTTGTCAGATTAAAAGAAATGTGACGTCATCAGGGGCGTTCCTAGCGGCTGCCGTGGGGCAATTAATTATATAACAAAATCTATCCCGGGAACAGGACGTTGCTAATTTTGTCATTGGATATAAAGAATCACGCATCTTAAACTAAAGATTTATAAGTTGATTGTAATAATTGACACATTTTCATTCTTCCCCAATTTTCATTTATGCTGTGGCAACTGTTTCTCTTTTTTATCAAGTATAAACAATGTTTCAAGAATATAGAAATTCTATGCTCAATCGTTACGAAATTTCTTGGATTTCAGTCTTAGCTGTCTCATCAATTGTGTACACACATACATTCATATATACATTTAAATATTTATATATATATATATATATATATATATATATATATATATATATATCCTAGTGTTTTAGTAATAGTCGATTTAGCAAGTGCTCAATGCAGCTAAGCAGAGCATGTTGACTGAGTATTAAGCACGTTAAAGCATTCTGTTACAACTCTGAGGCCGCCACTCTTCAGATCAACGAACCGTGGTAAAAGAAATAACAGGAACAGCTTAGTGCCTGTGTTAGGCAACAGTTACCTGACGATCGCCGGAGTGTAAACATCACCTTAGGCGTGAAACTCAGAGATGTAACAGAATGCTTAACATGCTTAATATTATATATATATATATATATATATATATATATATATATATATATATATATATATATGCGCACGCGTGCGGACCATTCGCAAAGAGTATGCCTGCAGCTATTCCCCGCGGCCCCCCGGTCCACAACTTCTTGTAACAAATCATGGATTAACATTGGTATCAATCAAAGTCTAATAGTAAAACAGAAAAACATGAAAGTACCAATGACGTCAATAAGTAGCATTACTGACGTCAAATGACTGCAGCAGGATTAAACAAATGACGTCAACCAGCACCACCAGGCCGGAACAACAACAATAACTACAGGATCAGCCACACCAGGGAATAGACAAGTAATCAATGACGTAAAACAGGTGGAAGCATATCTTGATCAGACCTTCCTCTGGATAAAATAAAAGGACCATTAGAGGATTAATCAGTATTTATAAAAGAAGTGACCCATTGGTCATGACGCTCAGCAGACCAGCATGCCATTTTATCCTAACATGCACAAAAGGAATTTTATCATCTAAAAGCCATATTGAGATTAACTTCAGATGTGATCTTGACAGTTCCTCGCTTGATAACGGTCATTCTGACCTAATTTCACATTCCAAGGTGATTTGCCCTATACATTATTACATTAGAAGATTCAAGGGCAAACGGATACAATATGTTCCCTGTCTGACTGTAAGGGAGCTCAAAATCATGTTTTTGGCCAGTTTCTCGCAGGATATTTGTCATCATGACCTAGTCTCAGTTTTCCAAGTAAATCTACCCAAAACTTCCCTGGATGTTGCGTTACAAGATACTATGCCTAACAGATACAATTTGAGTTTCTGACTTTCTGGCTGCTCACATCTTTTTTTTTTTTTTTTCGTGCAGCTCGCACAATATGGGTCAGAGTGACAGAATTTCATCTTTCCAAGGACATTTAACCCAGGACCTCCTTTAATGTCACATTTGAAAATTCTTAGCCAAATGGATAAAAGTTGTGTCGCTTCTGACTCTGAGTGCTCAAAATCATGTTTTCGGCCAGAAGGGCACAGCATAGAGATCACCGTGACCTAATTCCTGGTTTCTGATGAGATTTGCCTAGGACCTTCCTGGGTGTACAGTTAGAAGTTTTTAAGTCTAACGGTTACGGATTGTACACTGTTTATCTCCGGACTGCTCCATTTGAAGGTCTAAAAAATAAAGAAAACTTTAGAATAAAATGCAGGTGGCGCCACCAGTCTTCAGGAACTGATGAACCTGCTATTGACCAATCTGCAAAGCAAGATAAATCGGATCCGTGCATTACATATTGTACGGTGGCTCGTATAGGACATGCACAAAATTATTTTTATCTCGTTCCCACGAGATAGTATCTCGTTCCCACGCGTTAGTATCTCGTGGCCACGCGATAATCATCTCGTTCCCACGCGTTAGTATCTCGTGGCCACCCGATAATTATCTCGTTCCCACGCGTTAGTATCTCGTTCCCACGCGTTAGTATCTCGTGGCCACGCGATAATTATCTCGTTCCCACGCGTTAGTATCTCGTGGCCACGCGATAATTATCGCATGGGAACGAGATAAATGTAGATAGACAATACAGTAAGGCCTACATCTTAAATCCTTGAGGCATGCTTCTATACACTGGATGAAGACTATGGTCAATTATTTGCATGATTTTAGAGCGGACTTAATATGCTGAGACCTGAAATGATACAACGGGCACTCATACAACACTCGTGGGCCATGTTTGTCTGGAGAATTATTGAGCGGGGAAAGGGGGGGGGGGCTAGTTCGGGTAAAATATTTTTCATAATAAATGTTCACAATATAAATCAACATTGGCGGCGAAACCAAATTTTCATTGGGGGCCCAAAAGTTTACCCAAATAGTGTATATATATATATATATGTGTGTGTGTGTGTGTGTGTGTGAATGTATATATATAATATATATATTATATATATATATATACTGGTGTATATATTATATAAATATATTATATATACATATATGCTGAGCCCCCCCCCCCCCCCAAAAAAAAAAAAAAATTCCGCCCAATCATAATGGAGTGGCATGGCTGAGACCTTTTGTTGTAAGCTTCTCCCTTGAGACATAACACAAACCGACATGTTGTTTACCCTGTTCGGTATACCCGAAATTAAATAACCCCAACCCTAGTCCTAAAAAAATAAGATTTTCTGGGAAGGTAAAATACAAACAAGTGTTTCAGTTTAATTCATGTTTGGTACACAAGGGTTTATATCACCCTCACCCTAAAACAAACTCAATACAGTTTTCCATGAACAAATTAAAATGGGCTTGTTGAACCAACGCAATGAAATGGTGAACCAACGCAATGAAAACTGTTGAAATTTACCTCAAAGCATTCGGCGCAAACACACATACAACGAAATACATACAAACAATTTAAGCTGCATCGACGCTCGATATAAAACAGACCACAGACATTCTTGTCCAAATGAGGGCTAAAGCTATAGCATGGCATACTAACGCGTGGCCACGCGATACTAACGCGTGGGAACGAGATAATTATCGCGTGGGAACGAGATACTTTCGCGTGGGAACGAGATAATTATCGCGTGGGAACGAGATACTATCTCGTGGGAACGAGATAATTATCGCGTGGCCACGAGATACTATCGCGTGGGAACGAGATAAAAAATAATTTTGTGCATGTCCTATACGAGCCACCGTAATATTGAGATATTGAAGCAAATTTTAAATTATTCTCGGGTGTACTTACTTGCCCCATAGCTCATAGGATATAGGTCATAGTTTCCTAATTTTAGGTTTACAAGGAGATTTTTTAACCTACGTGGATGTTCACTAGAAGTTTCTTAATTAGGTCAGCGGTCACGATTTGTGCTCTGTTAACGGACAGACGGACGGGTAATCGCTAAAACCCAGATGACTTTCTGTCAGCTGACCGGAAAAGGAAATTGTTAAATTATTATTTTTCTTAAAATACATGTATAACTAATTCACTCTTAGCTTATAGCATGCAAATAAAAATACAAGGTTGCGGTGAGTAGAGATGGGAGGGATACAAAAATGTGCTTAATTTCTTGAAATGCTCCATATGAACGTTAACAACTAAACATTGAATCAATTTTCAAAGCTACCTTAATGCATGGCAATTTACATTTTTTTTGTACATTATCAATTATTTCTATAAATAGACAAAGTGTGGCAAGACTGGCGTCAGTAGTTGCCAGAATATTACTGAGCTGAAATTATTTGCTAGTATGTCCTGGAGCTGAAATAATTTTCCCTTGATAAAGATTTTCATAATCCTATTCCTGACTGAAGCTTCAGCTCTATGTAGATATTTTTTTGTGACTGGGTTCAATCGGGTGAATCCGGAGACATGTTTATAACGTTCTCGGAACGGAAATGACAACACGGAAACTAGATGGCACGAAGGGGAAGGCGAACGGGGGCTGGTAAAAACTCCTAAGTCTGAGGTTCCAGACCGTATTTTGTGCCTGATTGTGCCCAACCTTCATTTCGATATTTGCTCAGAATGGTCAACACCTCTGCTTGTGAACGAAAGGGCTTAGTTATATTTGTTTCATTGTGAAATTGCTTTCTTACAGATTGGTCCGTTCTGTTTTACGTGTATCAAGAGCTACTGCGTCATTAGGCTTATGTGTTCCTGTATTCGTGCTCATTCCAGAACAATCTTGTCGCAGACAGTATATCTTTGCTTACTTAACCTGTGTACTGAGAATTTATCTGCAGGTATACATATGTTTATTGTTGATCCCAGGCATGCAGAGTGTGTCTTTTAAATTCTTAGGTTTATATATGTATAACATTGGAATGTCCTTGCCAAGTCATGAAACGTTGATCATAGCGGTACCGGATTATTTTTTTTTTTTTTGGTATTACTTAATACCACTCTGACAGGCATTTAAGCTGGAGATTGAATGTTGCAATGAAGTATGTTTGTCATCCATGTTATACTATCAACTGCCCATGATAATGGTTCCTTTGATATAAAGAAGCAGGAAAGAGGTTATGTTCAGAATGATGTTTGTTCATTGAAGGAGGTTATGTTCAGAATGATGTTTGTTCATGAAAGGAGGTTATGTTTAGACTAATGTTTGTTTGATATAAATATATATAATGGGGCAAGCTTTACCAACACCTAAATACACAGTCGGATATTCTGCAGTATTTGTTTTATCATTGTTTGTTATTTTTGTGATGGAAGACTATCAGTGTGCTAGCTGATGACCAAGGGGTAGTAGTAAACTCTGTTTTGACATGAGCCACTGATGTTTTGGGTCAATGCTGCAATAAAAAATACAAGTCATAGGTCTAATTTCTCGGTGAAATTCCTATGGTAATTCCTAGCAGTTAGCAGTAGGGATCTGATCAGTTCCTACTCCATGAGCTTTCTGTTTGGGTATATGTTACAGAGAATTTCCCTTGTTCGGTTTGTAGGTCACACTGACATATGTACTTGTGTTGCTTATCCTGGATGTGTATTACCCATGGAGGAGCCCAGCATTTAGAACCCGTTACTACGGTTTGTGTTTGTAACATCAAACAGTACACTGTAACATTTCTACAAACATGTTAAGTGTGGTTATTGTAAATTTGCTCATTGTCATGTAAGACCTTTATGTGTAGTAGAATTTAAGATTATTATTTCTGTTAAACTGTCAGATGGATACTATAATGGACCTACATTTTACTCATATGGCACCTAATCCGAAAAAGTGCACTGAACTATTATTTCTCACTTTAACTTTGTAATATTAGGGTCCAAATGATTCGCTTTAGTCTTATCAACACTGTATAAAGCTTGTATATGTCAGTAATTTAAGTCATCTGCACCACAATCAATGCAACAGTATGCAGCAGATTAAACGCGCTGACGGAACAAGGCTCGACAAGGCAAGACAATAATGGATGATAACTAATTAAGTGACTTAAAGACGCTAAATACAATTGTCTTCCCATAAACATAATAAAACAAACCAATCATTAACTAAGTACTATGTCATGTAAACAAGGATATTCATTTTGAGCAGTAATGCTCTGGCACTGTTTATTAAGGGATAATATTTGTATGCTTTAGGGTTTTCTAGTGCGGGAATAAAACTCTGATACATCCTTGATGGGTTGTCGTCATTGTCGAACCTGATCCTCCCATATAAGGCAATGTAAAAGTCAGCAACATTGATAAAATTGACAGCGGCGAAAAAAAAAACAATTACTGTTTTCTGTGGTCTAAGCTTGTCCTGGCTGATACACAGGCATGTCACTGGTTTCCAACAGCTAAGGACCAGTGGAAATTTTCACAATGTCTGATTCTTAGTGATGCCTCGTGCTTGGCGAAAATTGGGCAAGTCCAGTACCATAGAATTAAGTTATATCATCATTTGCTTATTTTTGTTAAGACCGCAAACCAACCCCCCCCCCCCCCCTCCGCACCCCCTTCTCCCCTTCCCTCTCCACCCCACCCCACCCACAATCCCCGTGATCCAGGTGAACAGGTGTATATCAATGTCCTTACATCCTATTTACGACAGTCCTATGAAAGCATGTCTGTGTCATCTCATCGGAAGGTGGCAAAAGTACTCCGAGTCTAAAGAGTTTCCTTACTAGAAATAGCACGTAGATTCATCAGGTGTAAATGGTATTTTTACGAGAGTCGTATGGGGGGAGTGACGCCTAAACCGGAAGGTCGTAAAAGTATCTGTTTCTTTATTGAGAATAACAGGTACATACAGAGGGTTTAAATGATAATTAAACGATGGTCCTATGAAGCTTGTAACCCACACCGGAAGGTCGTAAAAGTATGCCGAGTTAAAGAGACTTCCTCTCTAAGAATAGCAAGTGCCGGTGAATATTGAGAAAACCAGTTATGTCGTTGTCATGGGGATCTATACACAATGGCACCGGTGAAAGATTATAGTCAGTGGAGATGACGTTCCTTTGCATGAAGAGAGGCGACGTACAATCTGACCTTTGACCTCGCTTCGACACCTGAGTAGGATCAGAGGCGAGGCAGTAGGGAAATGCTATCAATATGGAGTGAGTGATAAGTCTGGACGACCGGAAGCCGCCGTCTCAGCGTTCAATACTTTCCTTTTCTAGCATTCCACCGTGTCCACCACTGATCGTCTGCCAAACAAGCCTTCCTGACCCAGGTGTTGCTAGGGCTTTCAACGAAAAATACGAAAACAATTTCGGATCCCGAAAAAAATGTCTCCCTTGTCTTGGTATTGTTAAATGTGGAAGGTTTACTAACCGAGATATCAATACGAATTTAAATAAATTAATAAAAGAAAAAATAATGACCACTACGTCAATTTAAAATAGTAAGAGATCCATACTTTGGTCACTTTTACAGTCTTAACGAGAATATTATTAGAAAGCAAAAGTACAATTAAAAAATACAATTACTTTGACATCTTATCCTGTTTAAGGACCTATATCTCATCACATGTGTTGTTACAACGCAAAAACTTGTTGAATTCGCATTTACGCCATTTTTCGGGTAAAAAAAAATAGCGAGCCGAATGTTAAGTGTGTTCCGCTAATTGCAATTTGGCAAAAAAAAATAAAAGAAAAGTTCCGGAACAGTTCCGGAACGTAAGTTGTAATGAAGAAATGAGGTTTATTCTAATATAAATGCAAGAAATATGGAATGCTCTAGCGTATTCTAGTATAAATGAGGCATATTTTGAAAAGAAATAAAGTTAGTATTCTTTAAATTAATCTGTTTTTCACAACATCTTAATCACACTGATTGAGTCCAAGGTCTTTGCGAACAAGAGCTATTTTCAATAGTTAATTTGTTTGATATTTTCATACATATTCTAAAGGATCTATAAATATCAAGGTGAGACTCGTAACCCACGCAATGCATGTCACTTGGCTATCAGAACGAGAAACAGCAGGAAATTGAAACGTTATGTTTTTGTCTTTAGGTTTTTCATCTCACGTTCCTCATCCAGTTTAGTGTCAAACTGTATGATGTTATCGCTATAAGTTGCCCGTTTTAGTAAACTTCCATGGTTGAAACAAACTATACATTGTGTGGGATTACGGTGTGGTTTTCATATCAACAACATTGGCTAAAGTTACAGCCGATTTCACTGGTATATTAAGCTAATGTGTCCAGTATATAATAGATGATTAGAGAGAGAGATAGAGAGAGAGAGAGAGAGAGAGAGGAGAGAGAGAGAGAGTTATGCCCATAATGTTAACCCATCAAAAGGTGATACAAAGAAAATATCCATAAATCCAGAGAAGGAAAGCAACAAGTCATAAATAAATTCAACATATAAAAATAAACAAATGAAAAGCAATCCTCTATAATGTATTAAAAGCAAACATCCGTCTCTGAGAATACAGACTCTCCAAAACCCATTAACGTAAGGGCAAGCTTTCGAATACCAGTCAACCGGTCCAATTTTTATTTGATAGTTCTCTCATCGTCTTGGCATTCAAACTACGGGCTGTTGAATTTTTCATGAGCTATAGCTTTGGTTTCTCCTTTGTGTATGCAAGATGACTGCTACATAACATAAATATTTTTCTGTAATCCACTTATTTTTCTCAAGAAAAAGTCATTTCATTTTAATACAAAGTGTCTTCAATTTCCTTGCAGGGTCCTTGTCCACAATAATGGTTTATATAGGAAATTGAAATATGGATAAAATCTTGCTAAAGTGGATAGGAAAAGGCCGACCTATCCCATGAGGTGTCAGAAACATTTGGCCACATATTGCAAGAGACAGAACTAGTTCTATTGCTGTGCGAGATCCGCTGCGAATTCCACGATGTCAGCATTATGCCCCGATATGTATAAGATTCCAAGCACGGTAAACGGATGGACATATATTTCAAGAAAAAATGGTACAATGCGTCCAGTGAGTCCGGAGTTAAAATACATCGTGCAACCACCGATCCATTTAGCCATAACTACAGGATACAGAGAATTCATTAGGTATTTATAAATACTGGATTGACTGAGTCATTATATAATGAGTTATTGAATGATTTTTTGAATGAGTTATGGCATGAGTTATGGAATGAGTTATGGAATCGGTTCATAGTTATGTCATGTCCTTCAAAATAATCTTTCACTTATGTATTGCATTCTGAGAATATTTAGGTTTTTTTATCCATCGATTGCTTCTTTGAAATGTCATAGAAAGATAGTCCATTGTATGTTGTTTACTGTGTAAATCAAAGTTATTAATTATATAGTATTAAAACAGAGCAACGAAAAGATATATTACAAAATATGTTGTTGGACTGTTGGAGTGATGAAAATCGTGGGAGAGGACTTTATTTATATTTTTTTCTTGGGGGGGGGGGCTTCTGTGGATTGTCCCCCTCACATTTTCTTAGCTTATAAGGCCCATGCAGAAAATATATGCTCTCTCTCTCTCTGTTTCTCTCTCTCTCTCTCTCTCTCTCTCTCTCTCATTTCTGTTTCGGTCTCTCATATTCCGGCCACTTGTTTCTCTTCATATTATGTTTTACTGTGTGTGTGCATGAAACTTCATATCTTTGGCTGAAATAGGATCTTAGATTTAAAGCTGTATTTTTACTTTCCTATTGTCATTTTACCTGTAGTTTCATTTTCATTTTGTCGGCTATAATAGTATAACTGCTTCTTGGTCGCTTCTCTACTGTATTATAATGAAGTTATTAATATTACATGTTTTACTTTCACAGGTCTTTATATTGTGACACTACATATGTCAAAGGCTCTAGTTGCTATAGAGATCACTCCGAAAGTGAATTAGGGTTACATTGTACAGACAACACCATCAGCACAGATATATCAACTCCAAAATGAGGAAACGGGTCAATGTATTCGACCATAATGTATAAATAAGAGACCCGAAATAGCAAACCAACTGTTATACTCATGAGCTCATGGCTCCTCCAAATACCATATTTTTATCCAGATCATCTTTCAAATGTTACTTCATTGCCTAAAACTGTCTGAATAATGCTATATTCCTGTACAAGGTGGCGGTCACGGTGGCAATACGCTGCGATTTGCAGGCTGGTAAACGTACAGAGAGGCAGAAGCAACCACATCCGCTTCCGGTACATTCACTGAATTCAGATTAATCTTTTTTATTTTATGCGGTCTAAAACTCACTGAATTTCCGTAAATTAATAATATCTTTGGATAAACAGTGAGACAGACGTAAAGTCATCCTCAGTCTGGTTAAATTGGAGAAAGACGGGTAGAAAGACAAATGTTAGATTCCAGAGGAAAATGCTTGTTGACATACAAATTAGGTTCGTGCTCAAAATTTGCCTCATAGAAAATTTCGGACAACGCTAACCTTGCTTAAAACTGGATATGGTAGGTCTGTGATGGATGATCCGATCGCCAATGATTAGATATGAGTTTTTGTTCAGATCTGGATGCAAAGTTACTAAATGAATCATCAATATACCGCCAGGCGCCGAGGTAGGTTGATGAAGTTAATGTTTTTAGATGGGTCTGTAATAAATAAATTAAAACGCAACTACAGTCGTTAACCTCAGTACAGAGTTTGGTGGTCCCTTGACGATGTAACCCGTTCATAACGGTTGATGCTGCGTCATGTCCGGTGGCGACGTTTTGTGCGTTCTCAAAGGAATCGCCGCCATCTTAATAAGCAATGTAAAACCAGGGGCACGGGTTGCCGTGATCTCAGCTCTGTAATATTGGGTATCTGGAAGGACCCAAACCGGGAGTGAGTAGGCGGTTGCTGAAGAAATAATCAACTTCTCCGTCTGTTGGCATACTAAGTACTCTGTGGAAATCCCTCAAAAGCAATAAAGCATAGGGATGATACGAGTCGTCTTGAATAGAAGCTAGAAAGAGGGGGCACCTGATCAAGCCCGTTTTATGGTCGATGCAAATGAAGGCTTTATGGATTATTGCGATTTATTTTACATGACAGAAGCGAAACGCAAAAACTAGTATATATTTCCTTTTTTCGTTTTGTTGTTAATGCTATATAAATATATATATATATATATATATATATATATATATATATATATATATATATATATATATATATTCATCCGCATAGTGTTTTTAAGGAGTTGCAATTGATTAATTTAAAATAAATGTAATCTTCCGCCCCCTCCCCTCCCAAGTCTCTGTGTGCCTTTGTCTTGAGTCTCTCTCTCTCTCTCTCTCTCTCTCTCTCTCTATATATATATATATATATATATATATATATATATATATAGTGTAAACTCTCGGTGAAACAACCACCTGCGGGTCCAGCCACAGTATCGTGTTAATGCATGGGAGGTTTTAATAATAATCTATATAAAACCAGGACCAAAAAAGGTGGTCATCTTAGAGGGGACTGTCGTGATAGGTGGGTGGACGTCAGTTTAAATTGACAAATTAAATATACATATATGTATTAAATATGAGAATTAACGTCAGCACGTTAACGTAATTTAAGCAGAAGCAGGCAGTGATACATATTTACAGAGTGTTATAACGCAGTCTGTGGATCCAAGACGTGAGAAATTTGAGCAGGGATTTAGTGACTGGTGTATTGGTGGTGAAGGGTTTGCCAGCAACAAAGTCAATATCTAGAAATACATAGATGTGGCAAATAAGGAAATATTGGACAAACTTTAACAAAATCCAACACTCTTCATTACAATACTGAAATGTGTTGGATGAAACCAGTCTAATGATCCCCCGGATTATCGCTCGGGGCTGAAGCAGTAAGCCTCGAGCTTACTTTTCAATTAAATGCATCAGCTCAGCTAAGTTTGGGGAAAACAGCAAGACAGGTCAACGCTCGCTTAATCGGAACACCGAATACGATGTTAAAAAGGCCCTGTGTTGTATAGCTGCACATCCAAAAGGCTTACAACGTCCAGGTTACGAACGTGGAGCTGTGAGGCTCTGTATTCCATACTCCTGACTTCATTATTAGAAATGTGACGCGGCACAGGCAATAAACCTGTGAATCACAAAGGGGCCCAATCACCTATCGAACTTTATAAACTAAAGGTTATCCCTTGGAGCTTTTATAAAATAATAGGTAAAAAACGTGGATATCACCGCACACAGGCTGCTTATTTTGTTAATATCAACGTGTTTATATGATATGGCGGGGCCCGCCAAAATAATCAAAACAAATTCAACAAGGGCATCTAGTGGCAAGCCAGAGCTTTGCAAATGGCATTTTGCAACAAGTGACCTTTCTACCTCGGCATATAAGCTACCTATCACCTTAGGTTATATGTTTATCACGTTTGTCAACATTGCTGTGTTTATACAAACATGTTGATAAGCAAGTTCATCCATTATAAGCACTTTTCATTACCAGAATTACCGTTACATCATTAATATAGACACAGTGGAAGCGAGAAATCACGTAAATACGTTTTTTTTAAAGGCAGGTGATTGGGCACCTTGAACATAGCAGCTGAATACATTTATATTATACATGTATTTAACCTTATAACAGACTTTGCCCATGAAGTGTAGTTGGGTCACAATCTCTGATTTCCAACCTTCTCCCTCAATCAGGATACAATTAAAAAAAGAGAAAAAATATAAAACAATATGGAGAGAAAAGATAGGAAGGTTAGGAATAGTATGAGGGATCCCTAGGGAACATTCGCGCGAGTTTAATTGTACATGTTTAATTGTAATGAAGCCATTATATCGTGACTTACAGGGTTTATTTCATGTTAGAAGTACATAAAATTTATTCTAATAGAAATTATTCTAATAAAGTCATTTGTATGTTTATCTTTAAAACAAGGAAATAAGAAAAGTTCATTGCAATATATATATTTATGACTTTTTTTACGCCTGCTTTTCATCCCTTTAATTGCCTGTAATTCCTCAAATCGAAATTTACCTCCGTTGTCAAATTTTGGCTAAGATGACCTGGACTGAGGACATTATATCATGAATAAGAATTTTATAAGGTTAAAATCATTGCTATAAAATGTCTTAATTCTTAGAACAAATAAAGGGTAGTTTTGAATTTTAAATTATCGAGGAATTTTCCTTATGCACGTTGATGACAGGGCCATGGTTTCTTACATTTGCTCTTCACATTTGTGCGTGTATGCGTTCTAGGAAACAACCAGGTGTACGCCTGAGTGCACATCACACACAGACATTTATTATTTTGAATATTTAAAGTTTGATATGTACTCGCCGTATAGTTTGTTTTCACAGGTTATGGTCACAAGATTATATAATTTATTGACCAGTTTCTGTTGTCTAGGGGAAGAGCACAAAGCGTAAAACAGGGAGGTCGGGAGTTAAAATTTCAGTCGAGGAGCGGTGAGATTCTTTATGGTCGGTCCCCACCCTGTTGAACGCTCTGCAGGCTTAAGGGAAGGCTACGCCCCACAGCCGTGTGTCACTACCCAGCGAGTGATTCGGGGGGGGGGGTCTTGGGTGTAATGACCCAGACATGGGTTTGATAATACACTCAGGATCTGCGGATGCGTTAGACACCATGCCTGGTTGACTCCAGGATATAAAATAAAATTATAAGAAGCGAGCGGTACCGCACTGTCACCTATAGTGCCAAAATGATCACACTATGTTCTTATTTCCTCTGTTAACCCTCATTTTCATAAATTCGGGAACATTATTGTCAGCACAACTGCTTATATTGTCCACGTACTGAAATGGTAATAACTGATTATGGTCTTTTTATATGAATTCCTTATATATGAAAATAAAAACGCTTGTCATTGCAAGGATCTGACATACTTTTATACAATGGTAAAACCCCAGTTTATATATAAGAGTAAATACTCAAAATGTGACCTTGCCCTGTACCTAACCACGTGTACGCCATGCAGAGACTTAAGCGTATGATGACGAACATTTCTGATAAGGTATGTATAAATTAAAGGTGTCTTACCTTGCATTCAGTATGGTGTACATCATAACCCCACGAACATGATGATGAAAAACTGACAAAGGAGGTCAATAAGGATTCTCGGAATCAAGTCTCTCTCCTTTAATTAACCATGCCGGTCGATATCTCACGATCAGCATGGGAACGCGTGGTCGTATATTATTGAAATCTCTGTATCACAATATTAGGAGTGAACTCAAGGTCGATGAAATGTTATGCTCCGTGCCACAATTCTACGCCACATTTTCGCGGGGCCCTATAGTGGTAAACCTGCCTCCGCATTCCACTCTGCCAAAGCATGACAGGTTACGTCAACACGCGAGCGATTCCTCAGATGTCTTAATTGGTAACTTTACGACCGTCTGCCTCGTTCTGAAGGTCACCTCCTGTAGAGAGGTCGAGGGAATCCCACGGCTTGGATTACTTAAAGCTTTTCCCGATTCTCGAAACAACACCTAGTATATTACTTATTAAGCTGATCCAGTTTATAGATATAATCTAGCTTCAACATACTGAAATGTATGCCAGGGCTGTTATTAATCAAGTTGTTTCTTAGAAATAAATCTTACACTTGTTGAACTTGTGTTAAATCCAGATTTCTAACCCTACAACTATTGGGACGGTTCAACAAAGCTTTGGGCTCAAGCCAATATTCCCTGTAAGCATTGATGGCAGATCGTGTCACGAATATGGTTGGCAGAGACGGCAAATGGGAATTGCCGAGCCTTCACACCGCGGGCAGCTATTCAGCCATGTTTACGGGCCCGTGACGTTAAAGTGTGGTAACTCCGGGTTAAATATCGTTGGACGTTTCGCGTTGCTGATATAGGGTCTGTGCCCCTTGCCCTAAAATCACACACCAGCCATGTCTCCGCGGCATGTGCTGTCTCAGCCTGCGGTTATGAAGGAGAGTTCTAGCTGCCAGTCAGACCAGTGCTGGCCCAGTATTGATCCGACCACGCTTCTGCTACGGCTGGTAAAAAATGTAATTTCTCTGATGCTGTTTTGGTAGTGTTCAGCCATGTGTTAAGGCACCAGACCCCAAGCTCACAATATAAGATTTCAAACCCTAACTAAGCAGCCTTAAATAAACCTGATATCAATTACAGGATAAATACGGCAGACAATTATGCGAGGTTGAAAATTGTTACCGAAAATTTTCCTTTCTTTCCCCCACAACATTTGCATTGTTGAATCAATATTTTTCAGGAAAAAAACCTTCCAAAAATATTCAACCATGGTTCGCCTAATTATTAATTCAATGCAATATCACATTGACCCTCATGTGTTCAATATTTAAATTAAAACTATCGAGCGTATATAACTATATTAAACATATATATTAGATATATTAAAAGGTAAACCGGACCTCAGAAGAAACATAAGATCATCAGAGTCGGTGTCCAAACTTCTTCCAAGGTAGGATTTTTATCAAGATTTCATATACAAAATTCAATTAACTATATCTTTTGCATTTGACCTCTCCTTGAGACAATTCTTGCAAACTTGCAAGCGGGTGCAACATTCCGAAGTAGTCAGTTTTCTTTGCTCAGAGCTATGTAGACCATGTTGAGGAAAGTAAAGGGATTAAAGATATATAAACATTTGCAATAGTATGTGCATTATCTCATCCCATTAGTTTATTTTGGATAAAAACAAAATTTTCGTAGCAATACCAACCAGGCATATGGGCTTACTCTCTCCATTTCATCTGTTTTATACGTTGTTTTAGTTAAATGACAGTCTACGTGTTGTGTGTGGGTAAACATAGTCTACGTGTGTCGTTTACCATAACAAGACTGCCTTACCAGACAGCAAGGAGAAGTAACGTGAAAGAAGATACAAGCACAGAAGAACACCTTTCAGTATTGATTTGTGAAGTTGCGCGGTTTGGCCACCAGGTGGCTTGCGCGTTATATTTATATTTTGCCAGTGGTCGCGCCCGGGGCAAGATGTTTTTCCTCTTGATTAAAAAAAATAAGCGAACGGTTTAATAACGAAATATTTACAGATTTCATCTTATTTGAAAGAGAAAACACTATATTTCGTGCGTATTAAACAATTGGTATATCAATAGGTTCCTTTAAACAATTACCTCTAGACTAGCTGGCGGACCTAAGGTTCCAATGATTCCTTAATTTCAAGTATCCCCATGACCAGTTAGCTGACCGTAAAATATCTTATATCTCACGTAATATCTCACGTTATATCTCACGTAAAAACGGCTTCTATGAGATGGTCCTGAGTCAATTATACACTCACGGTTCGTGAAAGTCAATGCATAGTTTTCATTTAAAAAACTATTAAAATTTAAAGCAAGGCCCTACGCAAGGAAACCATAAGAACCCCTGATTTAATAACATCTAATTAAAATAAAACCAAACCTCGTTCTTTTACCAGTTTTCAAATGTTTTATGAATATAGAAGTTTATGTGCCCCTGAATGTTGAATATGTGTTTACATGATATATTTTGTTGAGGTATTATTTGATTTTAATCGTTACAAATGGTATAATCTTAAGGATATTATTTTAAATATTTTGGGCGGGATACCGAGAAGCACCGAGGATTATTTGTCCCTGAGCTTCAGAAAGCTTAGCTCATATTTAAGGCGGGCACTGCTCGGCGACTGTCATATATGTTTTAACAGACCAAAATATATTTCACTTGTCACATGAGGTTCAAAACGGAACCTCTGATACGTGATTTGTTAAAAGCATTGTGCATACTCCGGAACCAGATCTACTAGCTTGCCATCATAACTGGGTAAACACATGAACCTAATACCGTAAAGTTGTTTTGCATAATTCGAGCTAATCATCTAAATGGACCAATTATTGATATACAGTATCATACCAAAAACATTGTCTCGACTTCTGACAATCGATGTTCTTCTTCCTCGGAACAGAATTCCGGTTATTGCCAATTTTCATCAATACGGCTCTCTTAGCAGGACGTTACATCAAAATAAATATCCCTGAACCGAAGCATGTGAAGGTGATTTATACGAAAGTACATGTCGTGATAATGGAGTTGGTACACCGCATTTCTGATAAAATACTTGCGCAAAAACCATGTACTTGCTATATTACACTTTGATAATCAAACGGGCCAATGAACGAAAGGATGTCTCCGCTAACATAAGCTTAGAAACAGCCTTTTGCAAAGAAGGGCGAAACCCTGGCTTACGGCATAATGGATTTTAATTATATATTATATAATGTATAAAGGAAATATACCGTGTTTATGACATTAAGATAAACAAAAAGAAAAACACATTAGGTCCCTTTAAATAGTTAACATTTGAAGCCACCAATTAGGCCAGAAAACTAGTTATTCCTCCTGTAATTCACCGCCGTGGGCGTGGTTCATTTCTGATAAATTTCTGCCTTGAGACGGTCCTTGGAGTATTTCCGCGCCTGATCAATCCCAGACGGATTCATTCCTACCAGTCGGCTGAAATTCGTTCATATGCAGCTGTCAGACGTAAAAATCTAAACGTGAATGTTGAAATCAAGGATGTACTGCTATTCTCGTTAGTGGTCAGAACCAAGGGTCTCAGGTCTGGCGCCTTTGTAAAAGGGCAGAGAAAATAACCAGTTGATATTGGGAATTGAACCTGCATTGTATGTACATGAGTCCATGGTCATACCGCTTCGCAAATAAAGCAGCCGTCATTGACAGGATCAGAAGTAATTTTTTTGTGCATCGTGACATTTATTAACCTGAGCTGTAACTTTTTAAATTTTTTTTCAGCTCGATTGTCCTTTAAAAGTTAAAAACTACATGCTATTTACCTCAGCTGACTGTAAGTCCCCTGATTTATAGTAATGGTCCTTTGCCCGTGGTCCGTCCGGCCTCCCGTCCGACCTGACGTCCGTTAACAGGACACATAAAGAATTGTTAAGAATTGAATTTTGCATACATTAAAGGGTATAGGATAATTTGACAGCCCTTTACATTATTTTGTATAATAAATTATAGTTGAAATTAAAAGCAAACCTTTTTTTACAATATTAAAGTTTAGTGTTTATTCTTTCTACTATGGGAAGAAATATTTGTAAAAAAAAGCTGGTTGTTATTCAAAAATAACTATTTAAGTTGTTTATTTCTTAGCAATTAGAGGCCAGATATAATTTGGAACGATTTTTAAATGTTTTATTACATGAACGTCAAAATCGTCCAAGGAAATATTACGTTTTATCCTGAACGTAAAGGATTATTTCAAAATTAGTCTTATCCCATAAAATATCGTTTTTAAATATGTTAAATTCATGTTAAACAATTCTGAAGGAAAGTTTTATGCATAATTTTCAAACCATATATGGCATTCGCTTATCCAAAAATCAAAATATAACTTTTACAAAAATAATATGTAAATATATAGATGACATATATATACGAGAGAGAGACAAACAGACAGACAGCCACGAAAAAAGAGAGACAGACATAGAGGTGAGATGAAATCTGCTGAGCGTGTTTGATTACTGAATAAAAGACATGGACAGCTAGGTAATGGTTGGCGTCAGCTTCAGCTGAACAGTATTGTTCTGAAGGCCTTGTGGCAGACGCTATAATTATACGAATCAATACCGAACTCCGTGACTCTGCTGTAAATGATGCCCCGCGGGGCTCACGAAATCCGCTGAAAGTTCCTTTGTGATTGGGGAAATATTAAGTATCAGCATGTTGTTGAGTTTTACGAGGTTTAATATCTGATGATATAATAGCTACTGAATTGTCGTATCCGTTTAAAACCCGCGGGCAAATCATCCCCTGACGCACAAATGGGATTCCTCAATGCTGGTTGACGTCACTGAGGTCAAAGGTCGGTTTTGCTTTAGCTTAACGTGAGAAAATACATCATTGATTCGTTAATGTAGCTTCCTGTGTTAAGGAGATTGACAGAATCTTACAAAGCTTGGATCAAATTTGTACCTAAGTCATGGCCATGCTAGGTAGAAAGCCAACAGATCCTTTTCACGTCGCCCAGATGATCAAATGACTCCGGCCGGTGCTAAAGCTATTGACACGGATGGTTTTGGTCGGATTTAGGCGCGCCTGCTCGGTCCCAAGGGCAGATTTTTATTTTTGTCATTGACCAAATCATGGCGACCGGCGTGCTCAGTGGTAGCAGGCGTTTATCATATTTATTTCAGGTAAATGTGGCCGGAACTGCCAGACTTTTTTGGTTACTTTAATGTGTTTCGTTCAACATTGTTATGCATTATCGCTATGTGTTTTTTACTATCTGCCTTATTAAAGTATTATTTGGTAATGATAGAGTAGCCACTGCAGTTGACATGTCATGTTAGCTAGGGTACAAAACAAGCATGTTGGGTGGATGGAACATAGAGGGACACCAATGGGATTCAGGAACTGCAGTCATAAGCTGTTGCAAATAACTTAAACAAAGTGGTTCTTCACTAAAACAATTGTTGTGAAAATAAAAGAGAATCGGATACCCGATCCCTTGAACTTTCGTTTTATGTACTAAGACTGGGCTCAACATCGCCGGTGTCGCCCCGATAACGATGTGAAGTCCCTGTTTTAGACTCAGACCACTTCCAGAAATGTATATTATAATATATTACATGCCGCAATACCATACACATCTCCATAGTACCGAATTTCTTCTTCAGATGTCAGCACCGATGGAAGAGCCCTATAGCAGGGTTTTCACGGAGCACGCGAATGATTCGCGAAGGTTGCGAATATCGAAAAATATGGCAAAGTCCAACATTGGAGAAGTTTTTCTTCCCCAGAGGTCAGTGATAACCTGATGGTGGACCAGCAAGCTCTCAGATCTGTCCTGACTTGCCATGCATGTATGAAGAGGAAGCTTTTAATATTGAAACGAATGCCGAGCGACATTCATGCGACCGACGTAAAATGTTCGCGTTTGCTTTTCTGGCGAAGACACCTATTCTCAAGAAGTACGCAAACAGTTCGTGAATAGGTCGAGAAAAGATCGGATGGACTTCGCTGTTTCCGCGAGACATTCTACAAACTGTCGGAATCTGTTCACGGTTTCACGAAGCATCATGCACATCATTAGAATGTCGTGTGCATATGACAAAGGGTTTTTCGATGTTTTTGAAAACAAATCACGAGCAAATCACGACCGGGATGGGGTAAACGTTCGCAAGAAATTTCAAACTTCTTTTAAATTCCAGCCGAACTGAATGCGATTCCTGCGAACAGTTGAAGACGCATCCTAACCTCCGAAATTTTGGAGCCTAAAATACGAATGATTGACTTTGTCATTTTCTCAACATTCGCACCCTTCGTAAATCGTTTGTGTGTCCCCGTAAAAAAACAAACTATAAACGAAGAACATGCGACTGAAATACGAGCAAAAGGGCCTATGAATATCGCACGAATCTCGGGCACATTCGTGTAGATATTTCGCGACATATGCAAACTTTTTGCGCAATATTTCTAGAATAACGAACGTCCTGCGGCATTCATGCGACATCCGTTTATATTTCGCGGGATTATCTTGCGACCGACGATACGACCAATATTTTGATAGTATAAAAATTTTATTAAAGTGCATTGAAGTGCATTGTTAGCAGCAGTTCTTGCCAAAGGTCAGTTATGACCAGAAGATTGACCAGCAAGCTCTCAAACCTTCCCTGACTTGCTATGCATGCATGAATAGGAAGCTTTTGATATTGAAGAAGAACGAACGCCGTGCGACATTCATGCGACATTCACACATATGTCGCGCGGTTATCTTGCGACCGACGTGAAATGCACACGTTTGCTTCTCTGGCGAAGTCACCTGTTCTCAAGAAAAACGGAAACAGGTCGTGAATAGGTCGAGAACTGATCAGACGAACTTTGCTGCCTACGCGAGATATGCGCATTTTCCAAAATGTCTGAATCTGTTAAGGGGCCGTCACATATCCAAAACGGAGCCCGCCTGACTTCTCGGGCAGCGGGCAACATGTAATCGCTATACGGGCAGCAATCCGACGAATTTTGCTTTCAAATTCGGGCGGAGGTCGACAGAGCTGCGCGGCCGCCGCATAGGCAGCCTACGATACTTGAACGACCCCTTCCCGTATCCCGCCCGACTTGTACAAAGTCGAACGTGCTGCGAGCGCGCTCCGTGCCGGTGTTTGGCCGCTGTCGGGCGGATATTTCGGCCCCCGGCCGAGCTCCTCCTGTCAACCCAGCTTCCAGTTCATGCTCCTATGAAGCGGACTCAGGCTCTCGTGCCACCTTCTACTTAGGGACGGGTTTCTCTGCTCCCTTGGTCTTCTTTGGCGGGATTTTAGCTAACCACTTTTACTTAGTAGCTGTGCAGCGCTCCTCAGTCTGAAGAAATATGATGTGACAAACTTTTAACATGCCATATATATACTCGACGAGCGGACGTCGGATGACGTCAGGCAGGACGTCGGGCGTAACCCGCCAGGGCGTCGCTCGGGCGTCTTGCGGGCATCGACACACCAAATGAAAATCAACCGTAACTCGGACGGCGCCTGCCATTATGCCGGGCGGCCTTCGCCCGACTACCTTTTGTTTACTGCCGGCCGTCGGGTGATTGTTTATCTTCATTGTTCAATGGGCACCGCCCGATCCCCGTCCGATATGTGACAGGTTAGATTTTAAGCGTAAAATACGCTTGACTTCCTTGCGGGCTCGGAATTCGGCGAATTTCTGGCGATCCACAAATTATGCAAGAGGCCGTTGAATATATAACGCAGGCTTTACCGGTTTCACGACGATTTTGCGAACATCACGCATGTCGTGAGTAGGTCTTGCGCATATGGCGAAGGCTTTTAGACATTTTCGAGAGCAAAACACGAGCAAATCACGAATCGGAATGCTGTGAACGTTCGAAAGAAATTTGAAACTTTTTTTATAAATTCCCGCCGAACCACAAACGACTCCCGCGAACAAATTCGAATCCCCGCGCATGTTTGGCGAACTTTTGGAATGTTGGACTTTGCCATTTGTTCATCCTTCCCGAACCGTTCGCATGACAAAAATGAGTTTTCCCATAACGATGTGCATTAACTCTACAATTTAAGGGAAAAAATATGCCTAATTGGTTTAGGCGTGAAAACTGATATAGGGTTGAATGTTCCTGATTCGATCCCCGACAGTGGCTCAAAGGCTAAACGGCAAAATCCCGACAAAACATGGAGAAAGGTTCTAATGTCTCACTAACAGGTGATCATTTCTGAATTACCCATACCCCCGTGCATGTAAAACCTGAAATCCTGAAAGCTCTTACATTCCAAAAGACAGGAGCACCAACAGGACGCGACCTATTCTTTCAAATTGTAACCAACTCATTACTACTTAAGTTCTCCTATATCTACAAAATATCATTAAAATTATGTTAGATATGGATAGAGAGATAGATAAAAAGAAACAACAAACCTGGGTGAATGTATAACCTCCATAAAACTTCTTTCACGCAGGACACTATAGAAATGTGAAACTAATCAGAGTTTCAGGTTTTATTTAATGAAGTATTTGCTGCATGGGATTCTGTAGCTGTTTATGCACATCCCATGCCTTCAGAGTTCCTGCGAGGCGTGGAATCCTAGAAAACATCATTATAACGATCAATCTCTCACCCGTCAGTGTCAGCAACCTCAATTGATCCGTCATTTTATCCATCCGTTATTTCAGACAACATACTGAGGTTTCTCTATAAACATCTCAAGGTAGTGGACTTGATTTCGACGTAAAGTTACTTGTACCATGGCTAAGAGCGGTAGATAACCAACTCGTGTAGTTATTTTATCTTACATACCCTGACAGATGATATATCTTGAGTTTATTTTTCCTGAGAAAAAAAGGGTGAAAATGACAGTATTGTGTTTTCATTGAGATTTGGGTTTTCTTGGCACATATGTGACTACCTGGCTTAGGGGGGCTGTCTACGGGAAATACTGTCATTTTCCTTAGCAAATCACAGTGTTTTTTTTACAACCTTCAGTGTTTTGTTAAATAAATAGCATATAATCTACCAGGAAATGTTCCCAGCTTTTGACAAATCTAAAGTGATCAATTTTCTATTTTTACATGTGTTATATCATGATATAATGGAACTTGGATTACGTGAACTTGACATGAATTTTCACACTTATAAGTGTATGTATACTTGTGCCATGGTCCCTCATGCGCCATGATTATTTAGGGAAGTAATATTGGTAATTTACTCGTATTACGTAAATGGGTCTGTGACCAGTTTGCTCTCGCCGTGTGCAAGTATGAGGATTCGATTTTAAATAATGGGTTATATCAAATTACGCAGTCTGGATGAGTCGCGACCGAAAATATATAATATTGTGAAGTGATAGCAGTGTAGGCAGTATTCGGCGCTTAGGATTGTTTTGATCAAGTGAAACCTATTAAAACGTTTATTGTAATATTTCTCTTTTCGTTGCATAAAGTAAGGGCTTTTCAGTATTAATGGATAAAAACACTATATTTAATATACTTTAGAGAACTGTGTTATAAGTTCTTTCATGCATGCAATAGTATAATATTGAATTTTATTTCAGTAAAAAGAGAGAAGATTTTGAAATGAATGAGGAATCGTATGCCACCGGAAAGAAAACTATACCAGATTTTAAAATAATTTTAATTTTTTGTGTCTTAATTGTGCTAGAAAAACATATTATTTTCTAATTCAGAATTATTCTCACCCAATAGTGTGTGTATCAAACATATTGTCCAATGCTGTCATCTTTAATAGCGCTGTCCTTAATTACCTAAGACAGTTTATGTAATACAATCATATTGTCATACAAGTTAACATAATAATAATTATCTTACATTTCAGTTAATTTCGGTCTAAAGTGCTTTTTCTTCAAATTAAAATACCGCAGGGGCGTCAATACAGAGGGATTGGGTATACCCCCCCCCACACACACACACACTTTATAACAAGGGGGGAGGGTTAATTTGATCATCCCCCCCCCCCCCGATATTCAGAGAAAAATATTATATATTAGAAATGAAATATACTATTACTGATTTTACTATGAAATATTATATATCTCAAACTGTTTTAGAAGTAACATATATTGGAAACATAAAACATCATCCCCCCCCCCCCCCCGCCATTGAAGATAATTTGACGTCACTGAAAATACCACTATTTGTTTCTATGCTGACGTTTATACCTTAACTGGCTAATGTGTGCCTAGATAAGCAGATCCATATAGAAAACAGAACAAATCAGCTTAACTTTTGTTCAGGCTTAACTTGCTTTGTCATAAAGAAGACAATTAATCACTGATGGACCGGGCTCCATACTCGGCCTTTAAGGCACCATTACCGGAAACAGTATTTCATGTTTAATTATTGCAAAGGATGGATGGATACGATTTTGTATGTTAAAATCGACACCTGGTTAATTATCAGACATGGTGATTTAATTTAGAAAAACATTAAAGGTTATTTTCAATACATTTTACTAGTTCATTTTATTACTTCTCACCTCTAGGTTTACTCCTGCTACATCTATGACAACATCGGTACCCATATTCGAAATATCACTCAAGTTATTAACCTAAAACCTTTTATGTTTAAATGGCTAAGTGAGGACATCAGAGGTGAAAGGGTTTCTGAGCAGGATGTGACAGATTTGGAAGAACGAGACTGTCTAGACTGACTACACCACAAGGTTTCAGTCAACACGAAAGTAGTGGATTTTGGAATAGTAGTGATTTGCCAATGGATCCTGTATAGACAACTTCTTCCGTGAGGCGATTACATAAACGGCGTCTGTCTACACATTGTCAAAGCTTTTCCAAGGGCTGCCACAAATAAATGGATGTTTGTCAGGATTTTATTTAATAGCATATTGTGGGACTATCTGTTTAAATACCTGGTCAGTCGATGGGTAAAAAGTTTGGCTCTCTCCGCTGTGGACCCGAGTTCGATCCCCGGCGTGGCTTGAGATTAGGGTAAGTGGCCAGTCCAAGGCCGGTGCTTTTCTCCGGGTTCTCTGTTACCTCCACCCCTACAGACTGCCGAACGCCACCATTCGAGCCATGGAGTGTTGCGATAAGTGAAAATAACTATTTGTACGATCCATGTAAAATAAAATAAAAAATTTATATTAAAAATAAATTATAACGAGAGTTTGCCATTAAAGGTTGTTCAACGTCAACATGTGAATTTCACTGATTGACACTTTTCATCATGCAGGTCGTGCATTGTTAAAAAAAGGTGAACTCAAAGTAGAAAATGAATAATCTTCACTAATACTATGATGATTAAATAAACTACAATCTAAGTTAATTTATATTCCATTTATAATTGTTAAAAAAATATTTACCGACATTCTCAAACATCGGTCTCCATAATTTATCAAGCAAACGTCAACCCACAGACCTATGACCTGTAGACGAGCAGACTAACTCAGGTTATCAGTGGAATATTTTAACAAAGTCAGATTGTTGACTCGGTCTACGAATGCTGTCATATTGTGGGATCAGGGGATGATAAGAATAATATAAAACGACATACTTTTCTTGCTTTTAGCGATGGAACAGCATATATCATTATGTCAGACACTTGGCATGTTATCATAGATAAATGGCATATGATCTCAGACATATGGTACTTGATCTGGTTTACATTGGGTGTGATCTCAGATACATGACATGAAATCTCATATACATGACGCCACATAATATAAAAATTTATGACATGTTATCTTAGCTGCATGACGTCATGTACCTTCAAATTCATGACATGTGTTCTCAGATACACTACTTCATGCAATTTCAAATGCATTTAAGATACATGACATGTGATATCCGATACATGACATGTGATATGTGAATCAGTTTATTTCAAATCCATGACATGTGATCTCAGATACATGACGCCATGTAACTTTAGATACATGACATATGATTTCAGATGAGTGAATCAGTTGATCTCAAATACCGCATGTGTGATCTCTGATATATGACGTTTTGTGATTTCGATTATATGGCATGTATTCTCATATGTGACGTGATCTTAAATGCTTAAGACTTCTTCTTGTTCCGAAATAAACTAGTTAAACCCCGATAGCCTCACTCACATGCCTGTTTCCTGTTATTTGAGAAAGTATAAGCAAGGAAGTTTTTCCTCTTCATTGTTACTGCCTTATCATAACAAAGTTTAGCCTTGTCTAGAAGACATAAAGCCATGGATATTCGATTAGCTGTTTTCTCTGTCAGTTCTGCTAAAACTGTTTATTCATGATTTACCCCGGAACCTGAAATATGCATCCGATATTTATTGTGTGGTTCTGAATGAAAACTTTTTCCTTTATTTTCCGATTCATATAACCAACACGTAATGATAGTTTGCTATACCTACTGAAGTACTGCACCTGACCAATTTCAGTGCTGACAGTCTGGCTTTCTCCAAGGAAAACGTGGAAAAAATTGCGAGCAAAAATGTTTTTAAAGCGTCTTAAATTTAAAATCACTGAAATTGGCAGATCTGTGTCAAAATACAGTTTTCTCATTTGGTGGTGGGCTATATGCTCTGAGGACTTGCCATTTATACTTAACCTTTCAGCTTAGCATTGGCTTTGTTTGTAGAAAAACAAGTAACCCATGGGTCATGACGCTCAGCTGACTGGGAAGAGATTCGCAAAAGGAAATTTTATCATCTGAATGGTAGTATATACCCATTCAATTGAAGCATCAAACAGATTAAAGAATAGGCCAAGATTGTGTCTGTATTTATATATCTCAAAAAATAGAGAAAAAATGCGTAAACTTAAAAAAAATGCAGATGGCTCCACCAGTCTGCAGAAGCTGATAAAAACACTTAATGGTCAATATCCATGCAAAGAATCATGGTGATTTCTGCATTAATTGTTCAGATACTTCAGCTTTTGTATCAAATTTTCCATTATTCTGAGGGATACTTCGGAATCCTATAGCGTGAAGGATATGGGTAACAGAGACCTAATTTCAGGTTTCCACAGACACTCTCATGGGCCTCCTTGCATGACAAGAATGAAGATTCTAGGTCCAGTTATTACGATTTGTGCCACGTTAACAGATGACAGCATCCTTAAAGGTCTCAAAAATAGAGAATAAATTCGAAAAATTAAATAAATATAGGTGGCACCACCAGTCTGAAGAAACTGATGAAACACTACATAAACAATATCCATGCAAACAGTCATGGTGACCTCTACATTCGTTGTTCAGATACTTCAGCTTTTGTATCAAATTGTCCATTATTCTGAGGGATACTTCGGAGTCCTATAGCTTGAAGGATATGGGAAACAGAGAACTAATTTCAGGTTTCTACAGACACTTTTCATGGGCCTCCTTGCATGACAAGAATGAAGATTCTAGGTCCAGTTGTTACGATTTGTACCCTGTTGACAGATAACCACATCTTTAAAGGTCTCAAAAATAGAGAAAAAAATCGTAAAAATTTGAAACAAGCCCCATAGCTTGAAGAATATAGGTAACAGAAATTTAAATCCAGGTTTCCAGGGAGCCACCAGTCTGCAGAAACTGATGAAACATCTCATGATCTCTTTGTATGAAATTTTTGACTATTCTGGGGGGTACTTTGGGGCCCTATAGCTCAAAGGATACATTAATTGTTCAGATACTTCAGCTTTTGTATCAAATTTTCCATTATTCTGAGGGATACTTCGGAATTCTATAGCGTGAAGGATATGGGTAATAGAGACCTAATTTCAGGTTTCAAGAGACACTCTCATGGGCCTCCTTGCATGACAAGAATAAAGATTCTAGGTCCAGTTGTTATGATTTGTGCCCTGTTAACAGATGTTCATATCTTTAAAGGTCTCAAAAATAGAGAAAAAAATTGTAAAAAATCGAAAAATACAGGTGGCGCCACCAGTCTGCAGGAACTGATGGAACATCTCATGATCAATATGTATGCCAAAAAATCATGACCATCAGTGATGCAGTTAATGAGATATTGAAGTTTTTGTATGAAATTTTTTACTATTCTGGGGGGGGGGGGGTTCTTTTGGGCCCTATAGCTTAAAGGATATGGGTAACAGAGACCTAATTTCTACTTTCCACGAGGACTTTCAAAGGTCTCTCAGTGTGTCAAGAATGAAGATTCTAGGTCCAGCGGTAACGATTTGTGCCCTTTTAACAGATGTTCACATTTTTAAAGGTCACAAAAATAGAGAAAAAAAAATTGTAAAAAATGAAAAAATATAGATGGCGCCACCAGTCTGCAGGAACTGATGGAACATCTCATGATCAATAAGTATGCCAAAAATCATGACCATCAATGATGTAGTTAATGAGATATTGAAGTTTTTGTATGAAATTTTTTGCTATTCTGGGGGGTACTTTGGGGCCCCATAGCTCGAAAGATATGGGTAACAGAGACCTGATTTCTGGTTTCCAAGGAGATTTTTCATGGACCTCTCAGAAGGTCCAGCGGTTACGATTTGTGCCAGGTTAACGGACAGACGGACAGACAGACGGACAGACGGACGACGGACAAAGAGTGATCGCTATAGCTCAGATGACTTACAGTCAGCTGAGCTAAAAAACCGCAGCTCTCCAGACTTCCATGGTCAGCCGTAGGAAATTCCCCTTTCTAAATTGTTGCTTTATCCTGATGTGTTTTTAACATAGAAATAATATTTCATTTAAAAATAGCAAATTAATTATACATTGAATAATTAAGCTTTCTTTTTTTGCAGAGAAAATTTTAATTGTTATTCTGGATAAATGTGAACAAATTCTTGCAGGCACTTTGCCATTGTCTTTTCTGAAAATCCAAAGAACATAAAAAGTGTCTTCGAAAAATGCTTCGTTCAACTAATCCAACAGCACAATGTGTATGTATTGTTTTGCATGACAAAATACAATCTGATGATGTGGCTTATGCTGCGGATGCGTCTCATTCCTATCTGTGTTTAAACCACGGTGGCATCGATTCTCTTTCCTGTAACTTTTATATAAGGATGTAATATTTAAGAAAAGTCAACATGACCGAAATATGGTGTAATTTCCATTGAAACATCTTTACTTGGCACAAAAATAGACATTTACATATTAAAAAAGGATTGATCCCGGTAAGTATTTAATAAAAAGCATAGAAATATTATGAAAGCAGTGGATACATATACACAGTAGGGAAGTGTAACGTCTTTTTATGAAAAAGTAATTTTTCAAACCATTGAAAGTCAAAACCAAATATTTGATGATATAGAAAACATGGAATCATAACTATTATGCACAGTGTTATATCACTTTGAAGTCTTTTTTTAAATAATAAAATAAATGTCATAAAATGCCTCTACAGAAATTGAGATTCTAGGGCCATGACGAGGCTAAGATGGCGAGTACAAAACAGCGCCATGTTGGGATAGGAAGATCGATGTTTGCCTGGCGTGATAGTCGCTCCCTGATTTTAGGATACTGCCCACGAGAGAAAATCCACAGCGTTAACCCTTGTCCTGTTTATCCCAAATATTGATCCGAGCAGACGACAGGTCACGTGACCTGCTCGTCGGTAAAAGTCAACTTCACTGGCTCGTTCATCTATCTCACGCCGAGTGTCTATATTGAACCAGCGTGGGTAATAAACTTTCAGCATAAAACCACGTGACATCGCCTGCTCCCATTGAAGAAATTAAAAGAAGAGTGTTCAATACGTCCAGTTGATGTATAAGGCAATAAAAACAGGATTATTTATATTTTGCCACAATCAAATATTATCATAATTAATTTTGTGAGTGGAGTGACATTCTACCATTATTTAATTATTTGTATATTGCACATTTGTGTTGATTTATCTTGTATTAACATTCAAATATAACTGACAAATTAAGCAGGGTTTTTCTCAGTGGATCCGGGAACCTATTCTCCTATAATTTTCTCTCCTCGTGTTGCATACCTACTGGTCAAAGACATTAAAGGATAGTTAATAAATATATACACATATATGTTTTTATATAAACTATACCCACTAACGCTCTTCAGAGCTTGGCAAGGACTAGTGGTTGCTAATTTGTAACATATATTATACAGCGGAGCGTAGTTTGAAAAGCGAGTAGAAAACTAACAAATGTTGTTTCATAGACTCATTCCTTGAATAAGAACAGGATGAACAACCTGTAATTGTAGATGTGTTGACAAATTTTAGTTCATTGCCAATACGTGCCACTAGATAGTGGCCTAATTATTCGGAAGGAAACGACATATTCGTGTTATTTTAAAGGAAATATAATGTCCTAACAGTGATGTTTCACGCGTAACCTGCATGCTCCGAATGCATCTTTTATAACATCTTACATTCTTTATGCAGTGGTCGCACTACACTCATACCACTTATCCACAGCTTGCACAAACCTGGTTAAGCTTGTTATGGCCACATGGAGACTGGCACAGATATAGTTATTCCCCGGGATACACCGATTTAATTGCAAAATTTTATCGTTAATCTTAGGTTTATTTTCCATTATAGTATACTTTGGGACATTAGAAAATGGCAGTCTTAAGTTGCACAGACGGTAGTTCTGCCCTGCAGCTAAAAATAACCAACCCATATCCCTATATCGGTGACTTGCCACAATCATGCCATGCAACCTTCAGAACACAATATTTCTGGAATGTCTTGGTAGATTTGGATGATCTTGGTATATAGTTGTATGTTATCAAGCATAGCCGACATGATAAGCATGATTTCATGGCCATCTGAGGTCAAAATCAAGGCCAAAGGTCAAGGTCACGGTCACTTTAATGCCTTAAAAGCAGATGATAGCCTGTTTTTGCACGAAATCTCTATATATATTTTTATTTTGACACAATATCATAGTTTCAGTGGGAGATTGATTGAATGAGTTTCAGATAAAGTAGTTCTCAAAGCCAAGTAACTTGTTTTAAGGTCATGGCCGTCAGGTATGCGAAACAACTTATAAGGTCAGCTTGATCCGTAGTGTGGTAATATAGACGAGTTTGACCATACTGATTAATCAAGAGATGATTCTCTTATTCACTGGCGGAACGTACATACACTTTAATGTTTGAAACAAGTTTCAAAACATAAAATTAATTCTTCTTAATACCTATTGTAGGTATAAAAAGCAACTGGTTTAGACAAAGAAACCATGGTTATGAAAAATTTTGATGAAATCCTGCTATATAGCAAAGAGGACATGTGTCATTTTAAATAATTTACATTTGGAAATGGAGTGACTTGGCCTGATGCTACAAGTGTATACCATTTTGTCAGTTTTATCATGTAAATTGTATCTCATGAGTATTTTTTTCAGTTCAGTAAAACAAAATTGTTGAGAATCTAAGACACACAAATTTAACAAATTTAAAGGGGGGCCCATACACTTATAAAGCATGTCGTATTAACACGAAAGTTTCTTCTTCCCTTTAAAATAAATTTGTACCTCCTAAAATATTTTCCTGAAATTGTTTGCTTTCTCCTGTAAACAATTATTAATAATTGTGGACTGCATGGGCGCGATCACAAGTGTCACCACAACACCTGTCAATCATGCCGTGCCCTGACTGACTTGGCCCCGAAAGTGTAATACATGTTCCCGCCGGCTCACAATCGGACCTCCGGTCACGCGGCCTTGTTTTGGTAAACAGACACACGTGGACTGTGTTCATAAACACGCAGAGCCATAAAAAGGTGTCAAACAGCCTTGTGTGAAGTGCTGGGATGGTTAACACTCTATGTGCTGTAATGGTTGTTGTTTTTAAAAATGGTTTTCATCGAAATGAGAAAATTGTAAAATCAGCATAAAAATTTTAGCCTCAAACAAAACACGTCCCCCTGCCACCAAACTCACTCTGCAGACAGAGTTTCACCTGCCCGCTGTACTCGGAGTACTTTCGTGTGGAATCCCCGCGCCCTTATCGAACCCAGTGATCGGACTCATACTTAAACCTCCAGGGTCATGTGGCTTCTCTTTGCTAGGAGAAACATCGGTCGGACACGTCGGTATCTGGATAGGCCAACAACGGAAATCTTGATTCATGCCTTTATAACATCAAGGGTGGGTCACCTTCACTCTTTGTTATATGGCCTACCAGACAGACTAACATCGAAGCTGCAGAGAATTCAAAATACTGCTGCTAGGAATATTAACAGAACACATTAACATAACCATATTTCACAAGTTTTATATGATCTTCACTGGCTCCCTATATAGCACAGAGGATAAAATTTAAAATATTTTTGTTTACTCTTATGTGCCAACATAACCTAGCACCCATCTATCTTAAAGAACTGATCTCTCTTTATAGACCTACAAGAAGCTTACGGTCAGCTGACAACCACATGTTAGCACGTCCAACAACTTACAGGACCTCGTGTGGTTACAGAGCATTCTATGCAGTTGGACCTTCATTATGGAATGCTCTTTCTCTGGACATCAGATCTAGTCAAACTGTGCCAGTAATCAAGTCAAAATTAAAGACCTATTTACTGTCCTTTCAGAGGGATTGAGTGTCAATTGCCTGATACTTAAATATCTTATTGTAGTACTTTTTAATATTCTATCGTAAATTTGAAAGGTTTTAATGCAACTATTATTTGGTTTATTTGTATTTTATACTTTCTTAGTACAATGTAAAACGTCTTGGAGCATTTTATAATGAATTTGGCGCTCTATCATTTTTTGATGATATAAAATAAATAAAATAAAAATAATAACCCTGAATAAGTTATTACACCTAGTTTCTTAAACCGTTTATAAAGGACACGCTCAAACTCGGATGTCACCGGTCGCATGTCGAAATTAAACGTATACTCTCAGCCATCTTGTTTAAGGCTTATGTTTCCCTATCACTCCTAATGTGTTTTCCGATGTTAACCGATTTCCAGTCGGAACACATCGCAGGTAACTTCGACCAAGTGTGACCTCGGTCTTAACTATATCGAATCTATAGTTATAAGGACTGAATAAATTATTTTACCTTACCTTTTCTTATCAAATAACACCGTGAATAACTTGTCCTCGTTTGGTATTTGGGGTAAAAGCTAATTTTTATGTGCATGGAAGGAACTACTATCAGCTTGCATTTTGTATATTCTGTATTAATATCTTCTTTCAATTACAGAAAACCTGTCGGTCAATCAGTACATTACTCATGTTTATAAGGCTATGTTAGGTTATTTAAGGTAAGAGATGTCTATTATCCCGGGTACTTAGTCTGTCAGTAAGTACATTGCCATGGTTTTTAAGGCCAGATTATGTTATTTTAGGAATGAAATGTCTATTATCTCGGGTACTTAGTGTGTCAGTAAGTACATTTCTATGATTGTCAAAGCTGTCTATGTCAGTTATGGAATGAAATGCCCATTACCGGCCCCTTGCGGATCTCTGACTTTGTCAAAAAAAACTTTTGATTTTCATCTAATATTTTATTTCAGGATAAAAAGGTCTGTCGTTTTGGATTATATTCTGTTTACTCTTTCCTAACTTTGTTCTTTTGTTTCATGAAACTGGTATAAAGCTTAGACTCCTGACTGGATGTCATAAATAGCTCAAGAGAGCTTAATAATTTAATCAGTTTGCGATGCAATTAATTCTTCCATCGGAATATATTGGAGTAGCTCCCACGATTCAAATGTTTTATGATTGAGATAAAAGTTAACGAGAGCGCTGGTAATTATCGGTATTTTATAATACTTGCTAATAATACTAATAATAGCCCTTAACACAAAGACATTTATTGAACAAATATTGCCGAGATCACAATAAAATCACTGTCATCTTATCCTGTATCAATCGAATAGTATCCGTGTTATTGTATCACTTCATTACAAAGTCGATTTCATCAACCGAACAGCGGGACCAGTTGAAACATTGGCTGTCTTCTATTAATAGAACAACTTGTGCCGTGGCAGCCGGCAGCCAAGTAGTTGGTAAGGCCGCACCAAAGATAGAAACGTTCTATACGGTCGCCGGTCATATTTTATTTCTTGAATCACGTTTCCTGATTCAGGCGTCTGTAATGTTGCTAATGCCATGAAAAATAAGTTCGCCGCTCCAAATTTTCGTGGATCATTTCTTTTATCGCAAATGAAGACGAGAGCCTTAGTAATGCTGTTAATTACTGCTGTGGCACATATTCAATGAAAGAAGTCTTAAATGTATGGAAAATGGATGAAATTTAGTGTTGAGCATACACATCATTTTAAGAATTGAAGCACATTTTTTTTGTATTTTCTAGGCAAGCTGCAAATTTCCGCGTAAAGTGTATCGGAAGAGAAAAATTGTCCACGCGTACCATATTTTTGATCAAGAAGTCCTGAGACCAATATCGTTTGTGTTTGTGTGTGTGGTTTTCTTGATTTTATCCCTTCAAAGACTCCATACAGGTGTCAGGATCCGGAGAAGAGGTACGGGGTTTGCACCCCACCCTACCTAGAGAGTACTCATTATTTTCTACAAAGCCCCACAAGTAGTAAAATACAGTTTGCTATTATTTGCTTTGTAATTAAAGATTTTTTAAAGCTTGTGTCCTATGGATCCCCCACCCCTTTAAAAAAATTTCTGGATCGGGCGCTGGCTATTATTGGAAAGTGACTAAATCCTGGGGTGTGCATATTTGCACCACAAGAACTGCAGGAATTTTTTGTAATTTGCCTACAGGTTATCTCCTGCATTTTGTTATCGATCGGCACTTAAAAACAAATTGGAAAGAGTCGCCCATTCGCTTCATATTTTTCTCCAGAGTCCGTTAAACAGTTAATATTGTTGATGTGGCCTTATCCAGCCAACTTGTGATGTCAGATAGGGCAATAATTTCGTGAACTGAGACGGGCGACGGGTGATAAAATCATCAAATATTTTTCAGGCCGGTTCTTGAACCAAGGTATAAAATGCTTAGCTAATATCCTACTTCAAATTCTAGTTAGTTGCCATGGCCACGTGTATCTGTTTAATCCTCTGGATCACAAATACTTGTGTTACTAAATACTTATGTTACTTGACAGATTAAAGTCCTATATACACGAAACCTATACAGTTATTTTGTTTTACGTATGGATAATTGTGTGATTTTCAATAATACATCAGTGCTTCTATAGTCCGCTCGAAAACAAGCTTGCTTTTAATAGCTCCTGACTAGATATTTATATTTCATTTTACGTAGTATATTTTTCAAATATTATGTAATGTGTTGCTAGAGCGGGTTCCTTATTCAGCTGTTAGACTAGTAAAGCGGTAATTTACTAAGAAACAGGACCACATCCACTAGAACCCAAAAGAAAAACTGGCTTCCTGTACGCCAACGATTCTATATTAACACTGTGTTGCTGTTCCATAAAATGTAAACAATTTCGCCTGACTATATAAAGAAAATTTTAACTTTCTTTACTAGTGAGGCAGCTGAGGCATCTGATTAGGTGAACTGGACCTCCGTTAGGAGTGATTTTTCAAAACTGTCCATTGGTCAGAGTAATAATTGCAAGTGACAAATTTGCCCCTTTTTGACCTTTACTTTATTTTCAAGATCTTGTCAAGAAAAGGCTTCTCGATATCACGCGGTGGTTAAAGACTTCTAATTTCCACTGTATCGGGTCCTTACACTTTTTTTAGGTTTTCCATGTATTTATTGTAAATGAGGATTTTCAAAAATTTTTTCCACGGTGTCTTTTACCACTCCTTCAGCCGTCATATCTTCCCTCATATATGTTTATTCCCATTTTCCAACATGCTCAGGAAGTGAACAATATTTACAGAAGAACATTTCAAAACTGTAGGAATAAAAGACTGACTGAACACAATGTTAATACAGTAACCCAAGGTTACAACAGTTCTGGTAACAGTGATTTACTTCTCATGACCTACATGACATGCCAGTGTAATTCAATTTATTTTTAAATTAAGCTTTATCCAAACAATTTAAGGATTTGAACATAAATTTGAAATGTTCAAATATTTGTATAGGTTGCTTAGCCTGTGGGTCCCTGTCTGCAAAATATTTTCTACTGCATGTACCCCTACCCAACTCTCCCCCCCCCCCCACCCCCACCCCCACTCCACCCCCGTGCGAGAAGACCACGAGGCACCTCTGTTGCACTTTTGTAATCATTATTCCATTATTGTTTGGCAAGAAACCATTTATATCAAACCCTGTTGTATTAACGGTTACTTCTGTGCAACCACTTTTTAGTTCATACTGTGAACTTATGCCATGGCGCAGCGTCCGCCGTCCACCGTCTGTTACCAAATATCTCAACAGCCACAGCAGCTGCCTACATGAAACTTTGTAGAATTACTGATCATGGGATGAATATGCAAAAAATAAGCTTTTGGTGGAGGCACCTATGTTGACCTACTTTTTGCGGCAGAAATGGTCATTTCCACTTCTTCCAAGATAAGTCACAAAGTACTAATATTTTGGCTTTCATATCATAGTCAACGGTTCCTTGGAGGAAGGGGAATAAATTGAGTATAAATTCAGTCAAGTCATTTTCAAGATGGCGTCTCTACGGAAATTCAAACAGTGTCGATTGCAAAATTTGACAACTTGATGTGTTTCTATATATATATTGTCTGTGACCAGATATCTTAGGAACTGTTACAGCCTTCAAAATTTGACAACTTGTGTTTCCATACATGATGTATTGTCTGTGACCAAATATCTTAGGAACTGTTGAAGCCTTCAGTTTCAAATTTCATAGGAATATTTATTATGTGACTTCTAAATGTATTTGACCTGCAGATGGCGCAACCTGTGCTGACAAACTTTCTGCCAGCTGTAATGGTCTTTTCTGCTTTTTCTCAGATATGTCATGAAGTATTAATATTTTGGCTTTCATATCAAAGTAAATACTTGCTTAAAGAAAGGGGAATAAAATGAGTATAAATTAAGTCAAATTATTTTCAAGATGGCGGATTACGGAAGTTAAAATTTTGTGATTAACAAAATTGACAATTTTTTTGTGGTTCTTGCAATCATGATGCAATGTCTCTTACCAAATACCATAGGAACTATGGTAGCCTTCAGCACAAAATTTCAAAGGAATATTGAGCATGTGACTGCTATTTAATTTTGAATGGCGCAACCTGTGTTTACCTGCTTTCGGTGGGCTGTTATATGGGCTTCATATCAAAGAAAACAATTCCTTGAAGGAAAGGGAATAAAATTAGCATAAATTCAGTCAAATTATTTTCAAGATGGTGCCTTTAAAGAACTTAATATTTTGACTTCTGATTTATCTATTTCCAGTTCATCCTTTTCTCTCACATTTTCCGTTCGTTCACTCTGTAAACCTATGTAATAGGACAGTGTCCACTTGGAAAGGAATGAATGGTATTTTCACATTAACTTTTTTCTTTCTTAATCACCCATCATCGTTCAAAGTAATTCACAGAGTGAACATTAGACCCAAGGGCCTCATGTTTGATACTTTTTTATTATTAAATCGTGGTTAATGTTGCAGGTGGAATTTCTTAAAATTTCATCTAAAATCCTCATAAAAAACTTAGGACCAAATGTCATTCTGTGAAAAACGTATTTCCATCTGCCATCACAACGTGTTTTAATATAATCCAATCTACTCAGTTTTTGTTTCAGATGTTATCACATAAGTGACCTTTATTAAGTTATAGTGACCGCGTCGAGTAACGACTGTAGTAATAATGGTCACTGATGTAATAAAAACCAGCGGTCACTTATCTTACTGCTCAAAAGTGGTTCCTTTTATCTATCACGCTGAAAGGTCAGTGCTTTCCCATTCGGGGTGATCCGAATTTTTCTGTGCATTCTTGTTCCATATCTCTATGCAATGGACCAACATGGCTATTAATACACGTCAGTGTTTCAATATATTTGTGTTCAGGTAAAAAATTATCAAGTAATTTTATTATTCTGCATTCTACAATTCACCATTACGTCTCTGTTTATATCAAGAACGACATTTACTACAACAGTGAAAGTTATTACAATATAGTATTGATAAATACGGACGTTTGCCAATCACTAATGTGCAGTTACTAATGTATTAATTATTACAATAGTTAGCGTTATTACAACAGTGTCTACAGCACACCTCTCAATTTTTTTCTGAATAGGCCGTATCCGTCTTCGGCTGATCACAATTCAAACCGGTGCATAAATACATGCTGCGACAGAAATTAAATGTGCTAGACATGGGATTACTCGGAAAAGAAACGATCAAAATTTACGAAACGTCTGCCATCGGATTTCATCAGGCTATACGAGATTCTCATTGCCTCTTATTAAACAAATCAGGCATTATGGTACACTGGCAGGGGACCAGACCAATAAATTATTTCGTAATGTTCACGGATGCCTTTTATACATTAGACAAACTGGAATCATACATACCTTATTAAGCTATAGGGTTGATTCTATCAATGGTATTCATGTATTATTGAAACTACTTTTTTTCATTTTCCATTTTTGTATTTGGCCAGAACATGCGTCAATCATCAACAAATAACGAAACACAAAAATTTGCTCCATACTCCCTAAAATTCTGGTCACTTCCTTTCAATTTACAAGCATTGCATGTGAGGTCATATATTTTTAGAACTTAATATCAAATCCTTTATCAAATGAGACCAAAAATTTGTTTCAGTCACAGGCCGTGGCAATATTTGTATAATATTATATACTATATATATATTACTGAATAATAATTGTTTCTGTTTGGAAATAAAGAAATTAAATGCTGTATTCCATTTTATGTAACACGACAGATGAAAGAATATTTCACCAGATTTGCATTTGTTGTGTAAGGAGAGCAATCCAAGCTATCAGAATCGATGTACATTTATAAGGATCCGCATACAAAATTAGCTCTAGGTCAATTACTCGCAGGCCTTTATCTCCCCTATACGTTCCGAGATCTAATATTCCCGGAGATTAACCCCTTAGGATGAATATCCCCGGACATTTACGGCACCCCCAACATTTAGCTTGTAATATATGCACATGCTGGTACTTCACTTCTTGACTAGAGAATAATGTGATGAGAGATCATTTCACGTGCTGGCTAACCTTTGAATATTCCTATTTTAAGAAAACAAAAAAAAACGGTAAAACTAATCTGAGTTTGAAGAGGCATATTTACAGACGGCAGTGTTGTAAAAAAACTGTTAGATTAAAAGTACATTATAGAGCAAGTTGTACGTATAGGCAATGTCTCTCAGATATACTAATTTGCCTCGGCGATCGCTTTCTGCATGGTATATATCTTACAGTATGTTATCATCTGAAACTTATTTACATTAAATGATTTGAAGCATACCAACCTATGTTTCTATTAAATCCTTATTGCACCTATGTCAATATATAGAAAATATGCATATCATGTCTAAATTATACATAATTTTTTTTTGTATTTTCGCAATGTATTAATTTTTAAAGATTTTCACCTATGACATCTTTACACCACTCACACTCAGTACAATATTCATGTAATGAATTTTTGTATATTTTGTAACATAGAAGCTAGGGGGCGTACGTGTCCGGGGCAACTGTCCATGAGGTACACTAGAGCGTCGTTAATCCGAACACCTTGTATCCAAAAAATGTTTATCAGGAATTGGAAACTGAGAACAGAAACAATGATCGTTAATCCGAAATCAGAATAATGAAAAAATCTGAAAATTTATTTGAAGGATTGTCTAATCAAAGGTTATTTTTAGAGTAAAGCAGGGATACATAATGCAGAGTTCTCAAATATTAATGCATTTAACATGATATTTTAATAACAATGATGTAAAACATACCAAAAGTTTTGTTGCCGACGTTTAATTTTTGCTAGCTTATTCCATCAGTATCTATAATTAGGTCTGGGACTTTTGGCCAGGCTGTCACCCACAGTGAATTCTGGTGCAGTCTCTCATGTTTAACTGTTTATCCGAAACATCGTTTATCTGAACAAAACTGTACTCTTGAGCTGTTCGAATAAACGGCGCTCTACTGTATTTATCCTTTGGGTAAATGATTAAGGGTAAATATCTGGGGTTTATTGTCTTGAGGGGTGACTGTCCCAGAGGGGGTAATTTTCCAGGGAGGGGATAAATGTCAGAGAGGTAAGTGCCTGTGGGATAATGTCGGGGCAGGGGGTTAATTGTCTTCGGGGGGGGGGGGGGTAATTATCTTGTTGCCTAAAAAGTAAATGGGTGGGGGGGGGGGGGGGTTCTTTGCCTATGTCCAACCCCCATATTTTAGTGTTAGATTCTGCTGACAGATGGCAGGAGGTAGCAGCTGGGAATAGTAATTTAAGGTCATATGATCCTCAAAAATCGAATAATGGACAACCTTCACACTGGACCATTTGAACCTAGTCGAACCCTACATTGAGATATATTGGAATCAAGGCATAACACAGGCTACAAAATTTAACTTTTAAGTGTATTTGTGAGTAAAATTAAGCACTTTTTGGAGTAAATTTTGAGCATTTCTAAGGTACTTTTTTCTAGCAATTTTGGGAACACCTTTTTGTTGATTCCCTTTGAGCGCATACTGTGAGAAGTGATCCAGAAAAATTAGGTTTGTATGTAGAAGAATCATGGGCGGACTTGGTGGAAAACAGGTCCTGGAACGAAATTGGAACAAAAGCAGCCCAAATTTAATACCATCGGCCCACCGGTTTAAATATGTAGTTCATACCATCGGCCCACAAGCATCAGGATATTGTTTTTCGCCACCGGCCCGTCAGGAAACTTCCTGGTGTCCCGGTTGGCCAGTCTGTCCCTATAGAAAAAGCAGACGAATGTGATATTTAAGTTTCTGTATAGCCATAAAACGCTGGTTAAATGACCATGGTATTCTGCTGACAGGTTTGTATACACAGGACTAGAACCAATCAAGTCAGACTTGAACAGGCGCACGATGACTGAAGCTGTTTTTAAACCTTGGTGACTCAATGACGTCATATTCAGAGACACAATGTTCCGAGAATCTGTAATTCAATATCCACACTTAGTGTGGACTTATGACCAGCTTCAGAAATTCCCCATACAAAAAGGCCTCTATTGTATCACACTGAACCTGAAATAATTTGACATCTGAAATAAATTTAAACATATTGTTTATAGTTGTGTCGTAAATGTATGATCATTTTTTTATAATTATTAAATTTATACAATGTAAATCATATATGCGATAATGGTGCCTTGCTCACTGCATATTATATTGTATTTTAAAAGCCGGCCATTAACCTGCATTTGGCAAAAGTCCTGTGATTTCTGGCTAACTCTGCGTATATATAAATGTAAATATATAAAGGTGAAGTTCTTATAGTGATTTATTTACGGCTATATTATCTTGTTTATCTACAAGTTATAAGTACAAAGAGTATATGCGCCAGTGTTAACAAAAAGAAAAGACCGTGGTTTGTTGCATATGCGCGGAAGTTGAAAGTTTACTAGTTTCGAAACGCCCCTTGAAAAACTCTTTGCGACAAGATATTCTTGCTGAATGTGTTTGAACTATTATAATTCTTATATGATCAATAAATACTACGTAGCAAAATGAAAACTATCCCCTCGTGAACCAAGAAATATTAAGCAAACACATTTATACCTTTGCACTGCAAAATAATATGTATAGCGTTGATGTACATTTATCAATCCCAGTTCACTTACTAGCGTCATGGAATTTGCATTTCCATCGTAGGTTTTGGTTATAAGACGGGCAGCTCTATTTTGTTTCCCTTGTACCTTATTGTTAAGGAACAATCCCAGATGCTTAGGGCATAGTTGATGTGTGGTTTAATGATTGTCGCATAAACCTTGGTCAATGATTTCAGGGAAAGAAAGCTTGATATACGGTAAATAACTCCTGTCTTTGCTTGCTGCAGTCTGCAGCGCTGACATATATAGTTAACAATGATCAATGGAGTCAGTACGTGTCGGGCTAGTTTTTTGCATAATGAGTAAACATGTCATAATAAGAAACCAGGTCACTGTGTTACTAGCAAAACCAAATGTATGCAGATTTTCTAGCAATCTTTTATGATTTAAATCCTATGATTAGGTCGAAAAAACAAGCGGCTGTAACTTCCCTGATCAATATCTTTATATATATCATTAGACATTTCAAAGAGCAGTTACATTTTATCTTCCCGGCACTAATATATTGCGTTTAAGCATATAAATATATGCATGCCTCTCTATGGATGTTGTTTTGTTATTCCTATGGCAAAATGCAACGGTCAGTTGTATTCAGATAACCGTATTTATGAAATCAATCATACATTAAAATAACTGCATTTGATGCAGCCCCCCCCCCCCCCCCCCCCACACACACACATCTACAAGTCCTGGATACATTACTGCTTATTAGAGCACTTTTGAAGCATATTCGGGAGTACTTTTGAAACACCTTCTGGAGAATTTTAAGCGCTTATTGGAGCACATTATAAGTACATTTGGAGTACTTTAGAAGTTATTTCTCGAGTACGATTGACACAGTTTACGGAGTTCTTTGAAGCACATTTTGAAGTACTTTCGATGAACTTCTTGGATTACTTTTGAAGCATTTTAGCTCAGCTGACTGAAAGTAACCCCCCCCCCTCAGAATAATTATAAATTTGATACAAAACCTCCAGTATCTTGATAATTATTGTATAGATTGCCATGAATCTTGCCTTGAAAATTGACCATGACCAGGGTTATTAGTTCCCGAAAACTGGTTGCGCCACGTGTTTTCTAAGTTTTACTATTATGTTTTTGTAACATGAAAGTTAATGTGCCAGTTTTTCAGCTGTGGTTTCATCTAGTGTCCCGAAAGCTGGTGTGTGTATTGATTATGATTGATTTTTTTCAGTTGCTGAATACTGATGGCACCAAATGTAATATTTCTATTTTTATTCGTTTTTAGCTCAGCTGACTTTAAGTCAACTGAGCTAAAGTGTTTGTCAGCATCCGTCGTCCGTCCGTCCGTCCCTCTGTACCTTCGACTGGCACCTTTTGACACCTTTGAACCTACGAATTTGAAATTTGGCATACAATTATGTCTCCTATCAAACCCAAAACTCGGACAATACAACTGTGTTCCTTCAAGAAATTAAGGAAAATCCCCTATTTTCCATAAAATTCCTATTGTTACTCTTCAAGACTTCCTAATAGCAAAACCACCGGTGTTTTTTTTTATATTTGGCATAATTATTCCACTATATGTTTCTACTGTGCTTGCCTTTTTATATGGTAGCTGAGGAAGCTAGAGCGCCTATTTAAAGCATGTAACTGTATTTAATTTAGATTAAATTTGATACCAGAAATTAGGTCAAAATTATGTATTTTTTTAAGTTATTAGCATAAATGTAATATCATTACCTTAAATTTTGCACATCTTTGACAGTGGCAATAAAATTTTTAATAATCTAAAAAGTGAAAACAATAGATAAATAAACTAGATTTCATTTTAAAAGATTGTGTCAATGTCAACGCACTCCAGATCTCATATACCCCCTCCAACCTCTAGCTGAACTGGGGGAATTAATCTTGACATAATGTGTGTCACCTAATTCCCATTTCAATTACAATCACATTGGAGATGATATCATAATAAATTCTCTCTGACTGATGGACTTGGTCCAGTGCTAAAGCATGTAACTGTATTTAATTTAGATTAAATTTGATACCAGAAATTAGGTCAAAATTATGTATTTTTTTAAGTTATTAGCATAAATGTAATATCATTACCTTAAATTTTGCACATCTTTGACAGTGGCAATATAATTTTTAATAATCTAAAACGTGAAAACAATAGATAAATAAACTAGATTTCATTTTAAAAGATTGTGTCAATGTCAACGCACTCCAGATCTCATATACCCCCTCCAACCTCTAGCTGAACTCGGGAATTAATCTTGACATAATGTGTGTCACCTAATTCCCATTTCAATTACAATCACATTGGAGATGATATCATAATAAATTCTCTCTGACTGATGGACTTGGTCCAGTGCTAAGAGAGGGAGTGCTGGTTTATGATTTTCTGATCTGCTCCGCCCCCCCCCCCCCCCCCGCACACATACACACAATATAAAAAAAAAACATCATGTATGTTCTTATGTTATGGTTTATGTTTTGCTTTTATCCAAGCATCTTGAAGATATATTTGATTTATAAATCCATGATGCTTCGCTCACTTGTATCAGAGATGCCCTCTCTGAAAATGTGTTTTAAAACAAACGATTCAGTACAAAACTAAAACACTGTTGCACTTCATAATCATTGGTAAACGCATAAAAAAGTTCAGGATTCACAACATGGGATAATTATATATTTAACAATACATGCTTAGGTTTTCTTTTTTTCATTTTTTTTTTTTCAATTCAAGGTTTTCAATTTTTCCTTTACACATGATTGAACGGATTCATGCCACAATTTTCATTTGTTGAACAGACCAACGTTTACAGGATTGGCTCGGTTTAACAAATTAATCAACTTAGGTTTATTCAGATTTAAACATGTAAAGTTTTGATTATTTGTTAACCCCTCTTACTTTAGGTAATAAATACCATGTTTTGATTACTTTTGGAGCATATTAGGAAGTACTTTTTAGGCACTTTTAGGGGTACTTATGAAGCACATTTTGAAGTACTTTTGAAGCACATCTGGAAGTACTTTGAAGCACTTTTGGGAAGTACTTTTGAAGCACATTTGGAAGTACTTTTCAAGCACATTAGGAAGCACTTATGAATCACATGAGGAAGTACTTTTGCAGCACAGTTGGAAGTTTTTCCAAACACATTTGGAAGTACTTTTTATGCACATTTGGAAGTACTTTCCAAGCACAGTTAGAAGTACTTTTCAAGCACATGTGGAAGTACATTTCAAGCACATTTGGAAGTACTTACCAAGCACGTTTGGAAGTACTTTCCAAGCACATTTAGAAGTATTTTTCAAGCACATTTGGAAGTACTTTTCAAGCACATTGGGAAGCACATTTGGAAGAACTTTTGAACCACAATTGGAAGTACTTTTGAAGCATGTTTGGAAGTACGTTTCAAGCACATTTTGAAATACTTTTCAAGCACATTTGGAAGTACTTTTCAAGCACAGTTTGAAGTACTTTTCAAGCACAGTTTGAAGTACTTTTCAAGCACATTTGGAAGTACGTTTCAAGCACAGTTTGAAGTACTTTTCAAGCACGTTTGGAAGTACTTTTCAAGCACATTTGGAAGTACTTTTCAAGCACATTTGGAAGTACTTTCCAAGCTCATTTGGAAGTACATTTGGAAGTTCTTTTCAAGCACATTTGGAAGTACGTTTCAAGCATATTAGGAAGTACGTTTCAAGCACATATGGAAGTACATTTTAAGCACATTTGGAAGTACTTTTGAAGCACAGTTTGAAGTACTTTTGAAGCACATTTGGAAGTAATTTTAAAACACAATTTGAAGTACTTTTCAAGCACATTTGGAAGTACTTTTCAAGCACAGTTTGGAGTACTTTTCAAGCACATTTGGAACTACTTTTCAAGCACATTTGGAAGTACTTTTCAAACACATTTGCAAGTACTTTTGCAGCACAGTTTGAAGTACTTTCCAAACACATTTGGAGGTACTTTTTATGCACATTTGGAAGTACTTTCCAAGCACATGTGGAAGTACATTTCAAGCACATTTGGAAGTACTTACCAAGCACGTTTGGAAGTACTTTCCAAGCACATTTGGAAGTCTCTTCAAGCACATTTGGAAGTACTTTTCAAGCACATTGGGAAGCACATTTGGAAGAACTTTTGAAGCACACTTGGAAGTACTTTTGAAGCATGTTTGGAAGTACGTTTCAAGCACATTTGGAAGTACGTTTCAAGCACATTTGGAAGTACATTTTAAGCACATTTGGAAGTACTTTGAAGCACTTTTTGGAAGTACATTTTAAGCACATTTGGAAGTACTTTTCAAGCACAGTTTGAAGTACTTTTCAAGCACATTTGGAAGTACGTTTCAAGCACAGTTTGAAGTACTTTTCAAGCACATTTGGAAGTACGTTTCAAGCACAGTTTGAAGTACTTTTCAAGCACATTTGGAAGTACTTTTCAAGCACATTTGGAAGTACGTTTCAAGCACATTAGGAAAAACGTTTCAAGCACATATGGAAGTTCATTTTAAGCACAGTTGGAAGTACTTTTCAAGCATAGTTTGAAGTACTTTTCAAGCACATTTGGAAGTACTCTTCAAGCACATTTGGAAGTACTTTTCAAGCACATTGGGAAGCACATTTGGAAGAACTTTTGAAGCACACTTGGAAGTACTTTTGAAGCATGTTTGGAAGTATGTTTCAAGCACATTTGGAAGTACGTTTCAAGCACATTTGGAAGTACATTTTAAGCACATTTGGAAGTACTTTGAAGCACTTTTTGGAAGTACATTTTAAGCACATTTGGAAGTACTTTTCAAGCAAAGTTTGAAGTACTTTTCAAGCACAGTTTGAAGTACTTTTCAAGCACATTTGGAAGTACGTTTCAAGCACAGTTTGAAGTACTTTTCAAGCACATTTGGAAGTACTTTTCAAGCACATTTGGAAGTACGTTTCAAGCACATTAGGAAGTACGTTTCAAGCACATATGGAAGTACATTTTAAGCACAGTTGGAAGTACTTTTCAAGCATAGTTTGAAGTACTTTTCAAGCACATTTTGAAGTACGTTTCAAGCACAGTTGAAGTACTTTTCAAGCACATTTGGAAGTACTTTTCAAGCACATTTGGAAGTACTTTTCAAGCACATTTGGAAGTACTTTCCAAGCACATTTGGAAGTACATTTGGAAGTACTTTTCAAGCACATTTGGAAGTACGTTTCAAGCACATTAGGAAGTACGTTTCAAGCATATTTGGAAGTACATTTTAAGCACATTTGGAAGTACTTTTCAAGCACATTCTGAAGTACATTTGGAAGTACTTTTCAAGCACATTTGAAAGTATTTTTCAAGCACATTTGGATGTACTTTTCAAGCACAGTTAGAAGTACTTTCCAAGCACATTTGGAAGTACATTTGGAAGTACTTTTCAAGCACATTTTGAAGTACATTTGGAAGTACTTTTCAAGCACATTTGGAAGTATTTTTCAAGCACATTTGGAAGTAATTTTCAAGCACAGTTGGAAGTACTTTTCAAGCACAGTTTGAAAATACCATTGCTTATAGGAAATAGTTTCACACGCCCACGGAGAGGTGGTACTAGGAATATTGCATGCACACTGCTCGCATACTTGTATGTGACGTCATCAGATGCATAACTTTTCCTTGAATACTTTTGGTAATTCACTGATACAACATCAACTGATACAAGACGCTGATACAAAAAATGGTTTATTCAGAATAAGGCATATATGTGATATAGATATCTCGGGAAAAATGTGAAAACAATGTATTACAAGCAGTATCACGCACAAAGATTATACTGACGCAACAATAAGTTCAACATCTGAACATGAAAAGAAAAATAAAGATGATAAATGAGCTTAGGGGGAAAACAAGTGGTATATATATATATATATATATATATATATATTTATTTATATATATATATATATATATTGTTGTGCTGCATTTGATTCTCAAATACAATATTCACACAGTAAATGCTGACTTTATCAAAAGAAACCCATTAAATTTATTCCTTAAACTAGTTCATCCATGGTCTGTTCTGCCAGTGGGTGCCCGTTGAACTTCATTCTTCAGTCTCTGCTCTTTCTTTTAAACTTATAAAAGGTCTAATATATGATAAAAATTTCATGGGGAAAAAACAATTCTGGTACTTGATCTTGCTACCAGGTGGCATGACGTATGTCATGGGTTGCAAGCCTCACCTTGATTGTTGCATATTTTTAGAATGTTTATGACATTTCATTTTTTGAATATTTATGACATTTACTTTTCGAATGTTTATAACATTAAACAACAATTCAGCAGCTTTGGGCATCAACAATCAAATATACTAGACTTCTGAAATCAACCTCATACAAACGGAATTTGATTGCTTCATAAGATGATTTTTCATAATATTTATAATCTCACACTGTAAAACGTATACTAGTATATGATAATGGTCCCTTGCTTACTGCATATTTGTATTTGTAAATATGAAAATAAATCTCCTTCTGCACCAAACTCTCACACCCTGGAGAAGTTCATTCATATTAATATCAAAGAGAGAAATTTAAATAAAGAACTTTTTGGCAGTACCCTATAAGCACTTCATGAAATACCTATTAAGCACCGTTTGCAGTAGGTTTTTGTAATAAAATTTAACTACTTGCTGAGTACATTTTAAGCACTTTTGGAGTTCGATTTGAGTATTCTTGGAGTACAGTATCTTTCGTGCACTCTGTGAAGATTCTTTAACACTCTTCAGAGAGTGCCCTTCAGACATTTTCTGGTGTTTCTTTTTATGTGCTTTTGCTAGGAAATAAGAAACTAAAGGTATTTTGAAATAAAGTTTTCCTGTGTAAATTAAAAAATTAGATGAATATTGTTTTGATTGATTGAAAACTCCACAGTAAAAAGCTGTTACAGGAGATCATCCATGTGACACAAACTTTGTATGTGACACAAATATATATAATAGACTGACCACTTTTACCAGATGTTCCTGTTGTTACATTTCTGAACATACTTCTAAAGCTATTTTAAGGGCACAGCCCATGGAAATGGTCCGAATGCTTGCTGAGCAAAAGAACATTAACCACCTTTCTCACTGTAACCTTTCCCTTGTTTCATATCATATGCTACCTCTTTGACATTTTTAAAATTTGTAAGCTCACACTTACTACCCTTATTCATTTAATTCTTATTTTACTTGTTCATAACTATCAAAACCTTTATTTTAAAGGATATGTCCATGGCCTTCAGGTAGGTGGAACTTTCTACATAAAATGAGGAGGAAAACCATCAAAGAATGCTTTCAAGTTATCTGTGCATGATGCAAGGAACAATCCAAGAGGTAAGGTCATTTTTTTTAAGTGGTCCATGGCTTGTAGGTGGCACTGTCTACTGAATGAATATAAAGGTTACTATATAATAAGAATGATATGTTATTGTTAGGCCTTTTGGCCAGCTTCGTGTTTTATATGGATCAGGATTGGGCAAAGTGTAATTTAACAGTGCATTACATGCAGTTCAGACATCTGAGCAAACCCCTGCTGTTCTGTTGAGATTAAAACCTTTTGAGCAACAGCCTCTGGCAATGTTTGTACTGGAGACCTTCAAATCTGAAGTTCAAAGCGTTAAATACTGCACTCTGTCATTTACCAACTTAACCAGACTCCTTGGTCACTCCATTTGTTGCAAGCCACAAAAAGGGGCTGCATCTCTTTATACTTTCTAGCATCTCTTCAAATAAATGTTTTTCTATCATGAAGATATAATTCTGCTACAGAAAAGATTCATCAGCTTTCAAATCTGTGACATTCATCCCTTGGGTAATCTGTTACATACAGCACAACACATTACATCATCATTCTCATATATCAATGCGATCTCTTTCACTGTCACTCTTGGCTGTCAAGGCACTCGGTGGTAGTCATTGTAGTTTTCCGTTCTGCTACCAGGTGGGGTTACCAAACCTCTGTATGACCTTATCCTGGTCTGCAAGGTCCTTCTGTACTTTCTTTCTCATGTAGAAGATGGGGCAATCACGACTGAAATGTCAACAATATAGTTATTAACATTTTAGCAATAGTAATATTTTAGCATTCAAAAACAACTGAAGTCACAAACATTATCACATGTAGAAGATGTGGCAGGCACAACATATAGTTATATTGTAAGCATTAGTAATATTTTACCCAAATTATACAGACTTCATCCTAAAACTCATATCTACAGATCAGTAAAGTGGCAACTATGGGGATATTAAGAGATGCAAAAACAAGAAAATGAGAACAGGTTGCGCCACTAGTCTCACTTACAACACGAAGCCATCCAAGATCTTTGGTAAACTTTATTTTTGGACTAATCAATGCTTCCTTTCTTGAGATATTAAAGCTTTTGTGATTTTCACCAAATATGGAAAAATTAAAGATCAAAGCCACTCTCATTATGAAGGTCATGACCTGAATTAGAATAGACCTCTTCCTGTTACCCAAATCTATGCATGTGCATAATATAAAAGAAATCTGTCCATTAGTTCTTGACTTATAAAAAGATACAAAAACAAGAAAAGTACAATAGGTGGCACCAATATTCTTGCATACAAGACAATGCTATCCAAGAACTTTGGTCAACTTTGATTCTTGGACCAATCCATGCAATCTTTCTTGAGATATTATAATTTTGTGGGTTTTTTTAACCAAAAATTGACATATTCAAGGTCAAGGTCACTCTCCTATTAGAGGTCATGACCCAATTTTAAATAGGCTTCATCCTCTATCCCATATCTATGCACGTATAGGTTTGGGAAAGAGCCGTGGAATATTTTTTTAGTTATCACACAGACAAAATTTATGTGCAGCGGCAGCAGGACCATGCTAGAACTATAGTATCCCCAACTTTGTCGGAATACAATTACATCACTATCTACTTTACACACTGCACCTAACGCACTGCAACACAAAGCTTTTCAACACAATTTATTACAACTTTCAGGGCAGTTACACCAAACATTACACACTGATTTGATTACTCTATTACAACCCACCTTGTACACAGAATATCCTCATGGAGACTGCCCTGACAGCGCTGACACTGCGTCCACAGTCGAGAGAACTTCTCCTCCAGGGCATTCAGATGCAGAATCTCTTTTTGGTAGAAGTCTGACTCCCTGTCCTTGCAGTGCTTACAAACTGCTACACCTGAAACGTAAGTTGTTTACACTGAATTAACTGCAGAGGTCTGATTTTCATAATATCATGGGGAACAGATAACTTGTCCAGATTGACAAGAGAAGAGAAACAGAAATTTTCCATTCAAGTGTTATTTGAAGACTGTAAGTCAAATTTTCACCCACTATTGTTGTAATTAAACTGTTTCATTGCTGTGATTGCAAACTGAAACCTTTCCAAACATCCAGATAAACAAGAGAAGGGATAAAAGAGTTTTTCTCAATTTGAATGCTGTTTGCTGAGGTAATTGAAAATAAGACGTTTTAATGTAAGATTACTATAATAAAAGCACCCTCCCCCGTACTAAAAACATTCATGTTCATGTAAGTTGTCATGAAACCATTCTTATCCAATGGATTTGATTGACAACATTACAGTATTCACCACATTTATGCAGGGCTTGAAATAACGTCTTTCCCCCTGTCTCAGAGAGGCAAACCTGTACACGAAAAAGCCATTTTTCATTTTGTACCAATCCGAAGGAAAAGTGAGCACCTAGATGTTTTCCACATTAGCAGCTGATAGATAGTAACACACATGACACAAAAACCAAATATTTTACAGGTAGTGTTCCATCAACTCCCTATAATTCCAATATTTTTTTTATAGAAAATGGTTCTTTTACTCCACAGCTTTTAGGCCCTCACCTCTTAACTGTTCCTGTTTCACAGCACAATCATGTTTCAGATATAACAGAGTTACTATTGAAAACATTGTTCTTTTTGGATGCAAGTGTGCATGTAGGATTGCATGGAGGATGGCAGAATCAGGTTTACACTGGAGGAACTGTGACTGAATGTTTGATATGATGGTAGGACACACCATTATTTTTTAAGGGAAAGGCTTTTTTTTATGCAGAAAGGCAAACCTGTATTAATGCCTTTCCATTGGAAAGGTGGAAATTTCAAAGTATTTCAAACCCTGTTTATACCTTTGCTGCTGGTGTACTTAGAAGCCCATAGTGCATTGCTGAAAAAGGACTTCTTTACTGTCAATTACCATCAGAGCTGAATTTTTCTTGTCAAATTCTATAAAAATTAAAATGAAATCAGTGTTTCTAATAAATTGTCTAATCAATCTTATACCTTGGAACCACACCCCATAGATTTTTGACACACAAACTTTTTTTTATTTTTTCTTTAACACCAGCAAAGGCACTTTCATTTGATTTCAATATATTCAACATTAAATCAGTGTAACAAAATTGAAAAAAATTTTATTTCATACTAAATTAATGATTGTTATCCAAGCCTTAATTCTTTCATTTAATTTCTTCTATCTTCTCATGTTTTCATATAAATTTATTCATTATCTTTAAACAAAACTTTCTCTATTTAGTGACATCAATGTTACATCATTAAACTTACCTTCTTTATCTAATGGTGTCTTGCAGCCAATACATGTGCTTCTCTTCTTGGTAAATGCAGCTAAGCCTCCAATTTTTGAATGGACCACTGTTTTTGTACGAGTGTGTTCACCCTCTGATGAAAAAAGTGAACAATAAAACAATGTAACAATATCCTGACATTAAGAAATTATTAGCATAAAGATATCTGGTAACACTTATCAAAGGTCATCAACCAAAAGCAAGCTACCTATGTGTGGACACATTCCACTTGTCTGCCAAAAGGGGTAAAAAGAACTACATATTCTATGGGGTCTCTTTTATGAAGACAGAAGAGAGAAATTCTAACAAGACTTAGACGGAGTTGGAGGTCCCTAAAATTTTTTAACAAATAATTCTGAAATAGCCATGTGATATAATTTAAAGAATATTAAAGAGATCGAACATGGAAAAGTGTAAAAAATTTTTTTTTTAATGATATTGCTTTTACCAAGTTGGATAAATGTAACCACTTGCTAATGAGCTACAGAGCAGTGATGTGGTCAAGTCCACACGATCCAAGTCCGAGTGCAAGTCCAAGTGCAAGTCCGTGTCCAGGCCACTCAAGTCCGAGTCCTTGAGGTTTGAGTCCAAGTCCACCTTCTTTGAGTCAGAGTCATTTGGAACATGAGTCCAAGTCCAAGACAATACAAACATCCTTAAAAAGCAATTTAAAATCAAAATTTCAGAATATCATGTACATTTTTAAGTTAGTTCACATACGCTTTTACTATAATGATTGATTACCTTTACAGCTCCTGATGCTGAGCAAAGCTTGGTATATATATATATATATATATATACTAATATATATGTGTGTTGTTACTCTTGACACAAGCTTTCAGGGGTACAGCCTCCTTCTTCAGGTGTAAATGCCTGAAAAAGGGGGCTGTACCCCTGAAAGCTTCACTTACTCATATGTACTTTATGTTAAGTGACATTGTGTTCTTTATTGGACTCAAAACGGCCTCAGCCTGACTTCTTGAGTCCTTCCGTCTGAGTCCAAGTACAAGTTCAGCAAGAGCCCTAGAGCCCAATTCCAAGTCTGAGTCAATAAACAGTGGACTCAAGTCCAAGGCCAGACTCAACTGTAGAGTTGGTATTTTTGATATGTTTAATAAAATACAGATATACACAGGTTTATTAACATATAAGACATTACTCACTGAGTAACACAGATTCAGCCTTCTTCTCACCTAGGATGGGCTCAAAGATTCTCAGTAAGGGTTTTGAGAGCTGGTTTTCCAGGTAGTATTGTGTGTCAATTGGTACGTTGTTCTCCAGAACATACATTGGATCCTGAAACATATAATAATTAAAAGTTTATGGTTACATGTTTATTATCAAAAACAACATACAGTATTAATCTCAACCAAATTTACAGAATTTTGGTACTGAGTTCCTACATAACATTAAAGCTTTGAATTATCTGATATTTTTTTAAATAAGAGAGTTACAAATATTGAAACTATAACATGTTGTGAACATCCCTTATACCAGTCTACCCGAGGTAAACCACTGGCACCTCAGGTCCCACACCAGGTTTTGGAATATCAGATGGGAGGGAGTCCAGCCCCCACTTCAAAGCAAGCCCCCAGCTGTGAGGGCCCAAGCAGAAGACCATTAAATTGATTAATCAGTTCTTGTCCTTCCCAGTAGCAAAAACTATCATGGCTAAGGTAGAAAATGTGGAAAATATAATTTGCCCATAAGTTAATCATGTATAGCTGATATAATTCCATCTTTGGATTTTGAAAATTGATCAATATTTAGCAAAGTTAGATATATATCTGTTAGCATTGATGCACACAAGCTTGCCTGGTGTGGGTTGCTTATAAAGCATGTTTTCCTCATTATGAGGTTGTTTTTGCATATATGTCTCCCCTCCTAATGGGTCTCTGATCCCCAAATTTGAGGGGAAAAATACAGACTACTTCAAAAGTCACAGCATTCGCAAATGATTTCTATTCTGGCTGATTTAATTTTGAAGATGAAGGTCAAGGTCACCAGTTTTTAACACTTCTAAGATTTTGGTAGAAAAATTTCACAAGTTTGGTTTCAAGAAAATAAACTGAGTGGTTCAAAAGTGATAGCTTTCACAAATATTTTCTATTCTGGCTGATTTGACCTTGAAGATCCCGATCAAGGTCACCAGTTTTTGAACTCATCAAAGAACTTGACTGAAACAATTAGGGATTAAAATTTGTCGAAAAATATGTGATACTTCAAAAGTTATGAAATTAAAACAAGGGACCTATGGGTCACTGTGCTCAGCTGACGTTAACCTTGAAGGTAAAAATCTGTAATAATATCAAATGGAGATAAAGTGTAAGAGGAAGAGGTAATAAAGGCCATGGTTGGTTTATATGATTGGTTTGTATTGATGAGCAGGAAATTGTTGCAAAAAATATTTTGTGACCTGACCATGTGTTTCCTAATGTTGAAACTAAAGCATGTGAGCAGTTTGTGAACAAATGATCTGTACTATTACCATGATCATTAGTTGGTTTTTTGATTAACTGTTGACATTTCAGTAGTGTACACATTTGTTCAATCAAATCTATTTTTTGTATAATATATATTATTAAATATATATTTTTTTTTTATGAAATGTATACAGTTGAAATAGAGCTAATAAACAACATAAAACAGGGCAAACAAAGCCTGATCTCAAATTCTGCTGAGGCAGGAAAATAATGAACAAATGTTTGTATTAAATCCTCATTTTTTTATCACATCAATTATTTTCTAATTTAAGTTTATATTTCTATACATTTCCAATTTAACATATATATCTGAATATAAAAGTTGATTCATAATTCTCAATTGCATCATCATAAATCTCAATCTTGTCAGATAACACCACATCATGCATACAAATGTTTATTTATTTTTTACCACAAAAATATATCTTTTAAATCTGCAAAACAATAAATATCTAAAAATAATACTTGATTTAGATTTCACAATTTTTAATTGTGTCTTTATTTATCCATAATGTGCTTCATATTTTATAATAATTTAAGCATACTGATGGGTTCAATTATATTTGTTAAAATCATTTAAAAGAAATTTGAATTTTTTTAAAAATGTTACATTACACAACATTGCATCTTCTTGATTACACCTTGAATTATTTTTTCAAGGAAAGTTTTTGCATATCAGAGTGGAAACAGCATTACAATTAAGGAGATACAGTGAAAACAATAAGTGCATAACACTTGGTGGGTTGGGTTTGCGGGGGGGGGGGGGGGGGGGGGGGATTGGGGTGGTGATATGAGAATAACTGTACACCTGTCACAGCAGGGGATCTCCCCCAGTGACTGTAACAAATTAGAAACCCTGGCATAGCTGACTTCCAGTGACCTGGAGTGGGAACCTGCATCTGTAATCAAAGCAAGTGACTACAGAAAAAACAAGGGACCTATGGGTCACGACGCTCAGCTGATCATGATTGAACTATAAATGTATCACCATTGTGATACTATATTTAGTCGACAAACCTTATGAATATCATGGACCTATTAGGCTATTATAAAGGAATATAATGTAATATGCTAGTAAATCATGTATGAAATTACCTGACTGATGGATTAATATGGAGTAAATATAGTGGTTTATTTTTTATTTATTTGGGAGCTGTTGAAAATAGCAATATATTTGAGCAAATATGAATGCAATGACAGTACACTAAGCAGTGGTAGAATGATGATAAGGCTATTTGTTGAAGGTTCTATAGTGTATAGAAGTCCGCAAGATTTCAATTTGACATATATAATGTTATTATTAACTATGCTGAAGAGTGGATTTATGAATTGTGACTGTATGACATGATATCTCTTAGGTCTTGACAAGGTACATTATATTGATGCCCACCACATCTACATATTACACAATATTGACATAATTTCTGGCACGTACATAGGCAACAAACAGTTATACAATATATAAAAAAATATTAATATATCTGATTCAACTTGTTCTCGTTTACTGAGGTTGACATTGGGAATGGGTTCGGAGAAGGAAACAGTGTGGGCAGCAAGGAGGGTTGGATGTAGAGAGAAAAGGAGATAGAGAGAGAGGGAGGGAGCATTCAACAGTACTTAAACACCTAAAAGGTTAAAATCTAAAATATTATGAAATGTAGATAAAGTCTGAGAGAAAGAGGTAATCTAGGCTATGGTTGGTTGATATGATTGAAGAAATTGTTGCAAATAATATTTTAAGATCTGACCTTGCGCTTTCATTGGATACCTTTTTGACAGGCTGTTGACAGTTCAACATTTTACACATTTGTCTAATGAGATCCAATTTTTTTAATTTAAACTTTAATTAAACTGTTTTTTCTATTTTATGATATGTATACAGTTGCTATAAAATCCCCACTCCACAGGCGGAAGGACTTGATGGGGGGGGGGGGGGGGTTACGATGGGAGTTACAACGCCTCTGTCTCTCTGTATATATTTTCTTCAAATTATTAAATTTTATGCTATAGCAATAGCACTATTGTTGACAGTGTGAAGGAGCAAGGACTTAGTGGGGATGGGGAAGGGGATGGTGGGAGTTACAATACCCTTGCATATACATACAGGATATGAAATTTAATTAATCAGAGCTTACAGGAAAAAAAAGTTTATTCATAATTATTAAATATTTAAAACGGGCAAGAAAGCTAGAGAAACAAAGCAAATAATTTTAATTCCCATTCTTCTGAGCCAGGAAATTATGAACAATTTTTACATAAATTCCCTTTTTTATAACATCATTTTTTTCCAGGTTTGAAAATGTAACTATACATTTAGAGTATAACATATATATGTGAATATTTCAGTTGATTCACATTTCTTAATTGCATCAACATATATATCTAATAAATTAGGTTTATAGTACCTGTCAACATAATGGGGTGGAGGGAGGAAGGGAGGCATAGGGGTGAGAGAGAGAGAAAGAGAGAGAGAGAGAGAAAGAGAGCTAGAAAGAGAGAAAGGGAAAGAGAGGAGAAAGACTCTCTGGTAATTACTGCCTGACCCAGCCTGACCCAGACACTCACAGAAGCAGTAGGCAAGGAGTGAAGGTGTTATGTAACAGCCTGGAACACTGTTAACCAATGACTTGATGTAAACATTCAAGACATGGTGCTATAAATATGGGTCACTGTGCTCAGCTGAAGTTGGCCTTGAAGGTAAAAATCTAAAAATAATCAAGTCTAAGATGAAAAGGTAATATATGCCATGGCTGGTTGACATGATTGGTTTGTATTGATGAGTGAGAAATTGTTGCAAATAATATTTTGTGACCAAACCATGCATTCTCTAATGTCAAAATTGAAGCATGTGAGCAGTTTGTGAACATAAGATGTATATTATTACCATGATCATTGGCTGGCTTTTTGATAGTTTGTTGACAGTTCAGTAGTTTACACATTTGCTCAATTGGATCTATTTTACATAATATATATTATTAAATATATGTATTTTTATTTTATAAAATGTATACAGTTGAAATATAACTGATGTCTCCAGTCCCCAGATGCAAGAACCTGGTGGTGGTGGTTTGGGGGGGGGGGGGGGGGAGGGCTGGAATGATGGGAGTTACAACATCTCTGTATTAACATAGTGTATATACATATAGGATTTCCACTTAATTCAACAATACTTACAGGATTAAATAGTCCATTCACAATTACATAATATTTAAAAAAGGACAGACAGACTGTTAGACAAACAAAGATGATAATATATTTTAATATTTTAAAGTTTTTCATCTGCAATATTACACATCTGAATACATAAGTTGCTTTCAAATTTCAGACTTTAATGGCTTAAATCCATACACATACAGCATATGAAAGTTATTTCAACAGTGCTTAAAGGAAAAATTTCATAATTAGTATATATATTTAATGATAATTGAGAGATGATGGACAGACAAGAGCTGATCACTTTATGTTCCATTCTCCTGGGGCAAGAATATGTTTCAATATTAGATCTTAATTTTTTCTAAGCCAATTATCTTTCAAATTGAAAAAAAATTGTACACATTTGCAATATTAACTAATGTCCCAGTGCACAGGTGACGGTGAGGGGCTAAGGATCAATGACAGCCGGGGGGGGGGGGGGGGGGGAAGAGATGGGATTAACAACACTTTTGCATAAACATTCAGGGCAAACAAAGCCTGATCTCCAATTCTGCTGAGGCTCGAAAATAATGAACACATGTTTGTATTAGATCCTCATTTTTTTTATTTTAAGTTTAATTTGTATACATTTCCAATATAACATATATTTCTGAATATAAACGTTGATTCATAATTCTAAATTGCATCATCATAAATCTCAATCTTGTCATGTAACACCACATCATGCATACAAATGTATATTTATATATTCATGGGGGGGGGGGGGGGGGGGAGGGGGTGTGATATGAGAACAATTGTACACCTGTCACAGCAGGGGATCTCCCCCAGTGACTGAAACAAATCAGGAACCCTGGCATAGCTGACTTCCAGTGACCTGGAGTGGCCTACCTGCATCTGGAACAAAGCAAGTGACTACAATAGACCCTCAAGATAAAATTCAATAACTAGCCTAATTTTCAACCTTTTAGTTTCAAATTTCAGATTTTAACACATTAAATACTTATGTTTACATTCTGAGAAAATTAAATCAACAGTACTCACAGGGAAAAAATGTGCCATGGTCAAAGTTGGGTAAAATTTCAGGTACTGATTTTATGTTTATGCTAATAACTTATAAAATTTACAAAATACAGATCTAATTTTGGGTATACAATTGAATCTTAATTAAACAAAGTTATATACTTAAAAAAAATTCTCTAGCTTCAATAATTTTCATGAAACCTGAGTAAATATTTTTCCTGATTTTTTACAAAGTCAATTTTGTTTGGGCACATAACTTAAAACAATTACGCAATACTGACATCATTTCTGGCATGTGCATAGCGAATGTATAGAAAAAAATATGTATATTATATATGATCAAAGTCAGATCAGTGGTTTTGATACTAGGCAGTCCTGAAGTGTAACAAAGGGTTTTTAATGAAAAAATGAAGTTTTTCATTAATATCTCGAAGGAATTAAGTTCTGGTGACCAAATTCTTGGCATGGTAGGGGATTTTGGAGACATCTTACTGTATGCCTAATTTAAGGAACTTAGAGCTGAAGCTGGGGAGCTGAGCTCTAGCAAACTGCATAACACTAGGTTGATGTAAACAATATGTGACATGGTGCTTGAAAACTTGAATAAAATCTACAGATTTTGATCAACTGGTTTCAAATTTTAAATGTTAACAGTTGAAATGCTAACAAAAACATGCTTTGAAAATAAAATCCACAGCAGTTACAGGAAAAAAACGTGCCATGGTCAAAGTTGGGCAAAGTTTAAGGTACCAATTTTTTATTTTTGCTAATATTTCAAAAAATTTAAAAGATTTTGATCAAATTTTGGGTATACAATTTAATTTTGATTAATAAAAGTTATATTACTGGAAAAAAAGTGCTTAGCTTTAACAAGTTTTGTGTTAAGTGATCAAATTTTTTTCCTGATTATTTACAAAATGCATTATGTTTGGGCCCATAACTTTTTTAAATTATATAATACAGACCCAATTTCTGGCATGTACATAGGAACCATATAGAGGATTATTTATGGTAAATATGAGGAAAAACAGATGAGTGGTTTTGATATTAGGCAGTCCTGAAGTGTGAAAATAGGATTTTAATAAAAAATTGAGGTTTTTCCATAATTTCTCAAAGGAACGAAGTCCCAAAGACCCAGTTTTCGGCTTGGTAGGAGATCTTGGGGACATCTAACATTATGCTGAATTTTGGATTCCTAGGTCTTACAGTTTCAAAACGTGCCACATCTACGGACGGACGGACGGACGGACGGACGGACGGACAGACGGACGGACGACGGACAATGGACCACGACTATAGCTCAGATGACTTATAGTCAGCTGAGCTAAAAATCAATAACTAGCTTAATTTTCAAGCTTTTATTTTCAAATTTCAAATTTAGACAAACTAAATATTTATGTTTACATGCTGTGAAAATTAAATCAATGGTGCTTACAGGAGAAAAACGTGCCATGGTCAAAGTTGGGCAAAATTTAAGGTACTGATTTTTTTTTTTTTATGCTAATAACTTAAAAAATTTACAAAATTCAGATCTAATTTTCGGTAAACAATTGAATCTTAATTAAACATAGTTATATACTTGAGAAAATAGACTCTAGTTTCAAAATTTTTCATTTTAAGTGAGTTATTATTTTTCCTGATTTTTTACAAAGTCCATTATGTTTGGGCCCATAACTTAAAGAATTTATAGTTTACAGACTTAATTTCTTGCATGTACATAGGAACAATATAGAGGAATATTTATGGTAAATATGAGGAAAAACAGATGAGTGGTTTTGATATTAGGCAGTCCTGAAGTGTGAAAATAGGATTTTAATGAAAAATTGAGGTTTTTCCTTAATTTCTCAAAGGAACGAAGTCGCAAAGACCCAGTTTTCGGCTTGGTAGGAGATCTTGGGGACATCTAACATTATGCTGAATTTTGGATTCCTAGGTCTTACGGTTTCAAAACGTGCCACATCTACGGACGGACGGACGACGGACAATGGACCACGACTATAGCTCAGATGACTTATAGTCAGCTGAGCTAAAAATTCTATTTTGGCCTTTTTTACCTTGATGATGGTGAAGGTCACCTGTTTTCAAACTCATCTGAGATATTGGTAGAAACAATTTAATTTTCAAATTTCATGAAAATATACTGAGTGGTTCAAAAGTTATATGTTCACAAATAATTTGTAATCTGGCATCCAGGTCAAGGTAAGCAGTTTTTGAACTAGTATTCTGAACTGAGATATTGGAAGAAACAATTTGAATTTCAGGTTCTATGAAAAATGTTGAGTCGTTCAAATGACAGACGAGAAGAAACAATGACGACAGACCACACCCTATATGTCTCCCCCTCATGGGAGGGGACATTATTTTGATAAGGAGGCTAATTGATTTTATCCATTTGAAAATTTAACAATGCAGATAATACAAATAGTTTCCCCCTATCGTGCAAGTAAAAATCAATGGTATTTGATTTCTATATCAATACAATATAAAATTGCAAACACTTTCTTCCACCCTGTCTTGATCAATTACCCCAGCTTAATGCCATCACATGCCTTGAGATTAACAGTTGCACAGTGAACAATACAGATAATAGTGGTAGGGCAAACAAAAGTTGTCTCTTCCATGAAAGTGGATTCAGTTGAAACCTTTACCTTATATTTCAATAAAATTCCTGAATGTTTGTCCCATTTAAACATATTGATAATATGTCTTTACCATAAATTACCTGTTAACTGTGTAATATAAAATAAACTGGCAAAACAGGGAAGTGGAGTAAACTTTGCAACATGGCCACAGTTACTGGGGCTGGTAAAGCCAGATGTTTTTTGCCCAATGGGGCAAGCACTTTAAAAACTAAACAAGGCCTACAGGCCTAGTGCGAACCTGTGCATTAGAAAATACACCAGGTATAATGCTTCAATGCTGGACCATTACTTCTCACGTACATGAACAATGCAAGTACTAAACATTTTGAATAAGAAACAATTACACAAACATCACTGCTAAAATTCTGGCATGGGTGCACACAACACAAAAATGATTGTAGCTGGCACCACCAGTCTTGTATACAACAAAGCTATCAAAGATATATACATATGCCCAATTTCAGGCTGATATATCAAATTCCTCTGTAGAAATAAGCAGGCACATACACTGTGCAAAAGTCATTGTAGGTGGCGACACCTGTCTTGTGAACGAGAAAGCCATCAAAGACACATAGACTGGTCAAAATATCAGGCCAATACATCAAACTTACCTTGAGTCTGATGTATGGGGCTGACCAGGCTTAGGTGAGAAAGGCAGTTGCCCCGAGTGAACTGTGACAAATTTGCTAGCTGGCTCAGGCTACTGCACTGAGTGAACTTTTGACCTGTACCTGGCTGCACTGAATGAACTCTAAACCTGTTGCATAATCTGACACAGTTGGTAGTCCACATGCAGCCCTGAGGGGCATGACACCCATGAGGTGTTCACATGTCACCCATGAGGTGATCACATGTCTTGTGCTTGGCTGCACTGACTGAACTCTTGACCTATATCTAACTGCACTGAATGAACTCTTGATCTGTTGCCAAATCTGAAGCAGTTAGCAGTTTCTCAACCTATTTAAAGATACAAACACAATTCTTGGTCTGTTGGTCAATCTGTTTACACATACTGAAAGACTTTGGCTAAAATGCTTTTTTTTTTCAAGATGACATATTCATAACTTATCAAAATATCAAAAATAACAAAAGATGCAGTTCTTTTATTGTTAAAGGTCCAATAATTCTGCCAAAATTCATTCAAGTAAACTTGAACAAAGGCCACCTAAGAATAATTTTTGTGCAATGTTACAGAAGTTATAATTGAAACAATAATTTTGTAGGAGAACAGTTTTGCAGTCCTCAGTTTGAAATAGACATAATAATGGCAATAAGACCAATTTAAGCTTTTCTGATATGATTGAAAGAACCATTGCTAGGATAATTCTTTTGAAAAATTGAATGATTCAACTTGACAGTTTCATCATTAACATTTTACGCTGAAAGAGGCTAAAATTATGAGGTTTTTGCTAATAAAAAACAGGTCAATGTAGATGGCACCACAAAATCTGCAACTTCAAATATGAGTCATGTGACCAACATTTGCACAATACTTGGTAATGCTAGCTTCTGTCATTTCTGAGATTACTATGTCAGTATGCTTAATTGGCCAAATGACTGTACAAATTTGTGTAACACCACTTACATTCATCAAATGCAAACCATTTGAACAAACTTGAAAGGGCTTGCCTCTGGGATCATTTTTGTAAAATATTGAACAATTTGGCAGGACCGTTTACAAGAAGAAGACTTTTAAAGGTTTTTCAGCTTTTCCCTATAAAATCTAAGTAAATGCAGATAGCAAAAAAATAAGCTGAATCCCACAACATTTGATATGTGACAGATTATTGCATTAAATCTAGGGATGGTAGCTCCTGCTATTCCTGAGAAATTATGGGTTAATGTACAGATGACCAATGACCCCTGTACAAAAAAGGTCAATGCAGGTGGTGCCACCAATACCTGAATTTCATATATGACTCATGTGACCAACACTGGCATAAAATTTGGTGTTGATAGCTCCAGCCATTTCTGAGATTGTAATTTTAGTATGCTTTTTTGGACAGATGACTAAGTTCAACTTCCTGTAACTTGGCCAAAAATCACCGAACTTAAACCATTTGAACAAACTTGCGAGAGATTGTTCCAGGAATCAATTCAGTGAAATATTGGACAATTTGGCTGAACAGTTTCGGAGAAGAAGATTTTTTAAGCTTTTTTAGCTTTTTCCCTATAAAATCTAAGAAAATGCAATTAGCCAAAAAATAAGCAAAATCCGATAGAGTTTTTTCAAAGACTAATTTTTCGCATAAAATTTCATGATGCTAACTCTTGCCGTTTTCAAGATAGTATAGGTTAACGTACAGACGACAGACGACGGCCGACGGACGACGCCACACCATTGCATAAGCTCACAGGTTCGCTAAAAAGTTGAGGCCTGTATAACTGACCTCAGCCTTCATGTATGCTGCTGTGCCTTTAGCCGCTGCTATGATGACATACGGTACACGGTCTCCCAGCTGGGGGGCGCTACCAGCATCACGCTTCTTCATCCTAGCATACAAAGCACACACAAAGTAAGCACAAGATCTGTATTCAGTCCTCATGAGAGTGGATACCCTCCCCATAACAAAATTTTTTTATGTATTTATAAATTAATCTTGTAGATCACAACCACAAACAAGGACTACCTACTTGATAGTGCAATATATCTTAAGTACGGTACTAAAATTTTCCACAAGATGTCATTATCAGCAGCATTTTTTCAAACAATTTATAGACTAATATACAAAAACATAAAAAAAACTTTGCACATATGAACTATTCAAAGTTTTCCATGAAATGCAATTTTTGGTAGAGCATTTATTAAAAATTTATTAAATATAAATATACAAAATCTCCAAACATTTGACTGAATCAAAGAATAATGATTTAGAGACATGTTGTACAAAGACTGTATTTTCAGAAAATCCTCCAATACAAATATGACTGCATCAAAGTGAAACCACATCAAAAGACATAACCACTCAAGTTAACTTACTTGTTGGCCAGCTCTACGTGTGCCTGTTTACCAGCATACTCGTCATCTGTTTTGGTCAGTTCTTTGGTGATGATAAGCTGTGAGATGTCTATACGGTTACACAGGAGGTCTGAGATTGTCTGCTTAGCATGCTCTACAGCTCCCTGAGGATCTCTGAAACAGTGAAATAACAAAGATCTTTTGTTAATTTTTTTTTTGCAAAGTTTTCTTTTTCTTTCCTTCAATTTTAACTCTATTATTATTCAATTATAACTGCTGTAATGACACACCAATGTAATGAAACATTAAAATACAAAGTCTATTCTTTAACTGGTTTCTTCAAATATTTGTTTAAAATCTCATGCAAGTTAAAACATTATAAGGTAAAAGTAAAGGTTGGGGTTTATAGTCTGATATCACCTAAGAAGTCAGTCTCATCTGACTCTACATTATGCCTTCCTGGTCTTTCGGCCTGTTTATTTGTACCTTTTCTCGGCTCCCTGGGGAGCATACAACCCAAACAGCCATATCAGGCTCTAGAAGGTTATTTGTGTTACATACCAATGACCAGTGCCCATTCACCCCTGGGCCGAGAGAGCACACCCTTGTGGTGAAGACTTTGGCTAGGAGTCTTAGCACAGAGGCGTACCCACAACCTTGCGGTCACATGTCCAGCTCCCAATCCATTATGCCACCACCCTCCAATTTTATTTTTAGAAAAAATTTTTAGGACCATAAAAATTAAGATCTGCTTCTGGTGAGTAACCCATCATTACTTAAGTGTTCTTACCAGGGAAACATTTCATTTACCTTTATGTTTTTCAATGACTAGCACTGACTTACAACAGCATACACTGATGTTCAGTGACACTGTTTCGAGGTAATTTTACACTGCTTTTTGGGTTCCACATATGTTTTAAAGATCAATATATTTTGGTGCATGAATAAAAATTCAGCTATTCTTCAAATTTACTGTAAGATATCTGCATCATATGAGCTGGATACTCTTATAAGCCACACAGTACTCATTTGCACAATGGTGTTCAACAGAAATGTTGAGTTAAGACATTTTTTTAAGATCTCTTAAAATTATACAATTATAAAACAAATAAATATAACGGACATCTTTTTTTGAGCCCTAACCTAAACCATATCAAGAGCACTGCATATGTGCATAATATGACCGCGTAACTGTTTATCTCTTACCTCATTCAAAATTCCTTAATTTTGATGAGAATGTAAATCAGCTGAGAAAGTCTATTGGTAAATATATATAATGAGTTTCATGAATATCCATAGGTTTTTTGGTTAGTCACCAAGGTGTCTCTCCTCCAAAGTGCGGTGACCTCTAACATCATTAAATATGCATAGATATTGCTGGAATTCGAATTTAGGCAAGATATTTTATTAACATTTCTGATGAGTTTTGTTCTAAATCCTTCACATTCTTTGTAAGTTATAGCAGCGACACAAAGTAGCCGAGTGACCCATGACCTTTTTAAATATGTGTGGACACTGCCCATAATCAAACCTGCGTGAGATAAACTGTTGGTAAGTACATATGGTGAGTTTTGCAAAAATCAACCACAGCCCCGGTAAGTTATTGCGGCAACTCTAAAAGCTAACGGACAGACAGTGGGTATTTCATTATACTCCCATTATAAGACAGGAATATTAAAACAAAAAAGCTACTCACCTATCAATAAGAATTTTCTGCAGGCATGTGTTTATCAGACTGGCCACTAGGGGGCTGTTGTCTCTACGAACTGTTTCTATTCCTTTACAATCCATTTTGTCATGCACGTCAGCCTTAGTGAAGTACAATCCAGCATACCTCTTCTTGTTGATGAGCAAGTACGGGAAATAAACCTGTCATAAACAACAGAAAACCTCATACTAATTACAAATATCCATGTTGATGCTCTTTTTGTGAAGTAATACACTACTCTAGCATTTATAATTTGGATACTATTAAAGCCTACAAAATTTTCTGGTGTACCAGACTTTTGCAGTGGCCACTGATATCCACAATTAGTGTTGAGAAATTTATCATCTAATTCAAAAGATGTGATTAGGTACCTTAAATGGTCACATGTATGCCATATTTGTCCCTCTAATTTCTATTGCTCCTGTGTAATACATTTCTTTTTTCAGATTTATAATACAGTTCTTAATAGTTTTTAGCAACCAAGAACAATGAATTTCTAATTAGCAGACTACCCAAACTTGAGTTTTTACGCTGTGCTAATGATTTTGATTTGTGCCTTCTTAACAACTGAACAGGGTGCAAGATCGACACATGAGTAAGTGCCATTGCTAAAGCTAAGATGCAGTTCAGTCAACTAAGCTATACAAATCAGAGTGACAATGAATGAAAAGATCACTTTTAGATTAAGGTTCTACTCAAAACAAGTTTATTAAGAAACCAACCTTTTCAAATTCCAGCTTGATGGGTTTGACAAACTTCTCAGAGATGACCTCAGCTGCCTCCTGTCCCAGTTTCATGGCCTCGGCCACTGTGGACACGCCAAACTTACACATCACTGAGTCAGTGTCACCATAAATCACCTAAAAAGTACAATACATGAATGGTCCGTCTTCAGGGAAAAAAATATGCTATATTTATATATTTATAAGCATGTCATGAAATAAGCTGGATTCTCAATTCCAAGCAATCAATTTAGACTAATTCATTTCACACATGCTAAGGTATATAACCATATTCAAAATCATTTATTACATAATTTTCCTCTAATGATTGTGAAAGACACATCAGATCTTGGAATGAGATGTGGTTAGTGGTTAACTCCCTTGAGTTGGTTAAAGTCTGTAGTTCCCACAAGCCTCATGGGGAAATTGGTGAAACCTGTAAGGTCCTCACAGATTGTTTCTACTACCCTTATGATAGCTTATGACTTCTGCCATTTTCAAAGCACGGTGCATATAAAATTTTGAATTCGGAGAACTCAATAATAACATCTTTATCATACGATTACTTTTATCTTTATTCAACAGATAGTGCCATCTATAGACTTATTCTTCAAATAAAATAAATAGTTGGACTGGTAGTATTGCCTTTATTTTGTCTGTAAATATGAATTATGGGACACAACAAAATAGGACTCATCATTAACTTGGTAGGTCCACATTATGGCAACAATCCTACCCTTCTGACCCCTACCTTTTACAAACAAATGTCTCCTCACCTTAGCATCATGGTCATATCCATTAGCAATCGTGTATTTTTCTTCTACATATTGTTTGGTTTGTTCTATCATCATACGACCAAAGGCAGTCACACTCTGAAATAAAAATATTTTGTTTACTTTTCACCAAGATGTAATCTTTATTATCATCTGTCAGGTCAAGACGATATTTCAACCTAAATCAACAATTTACTGAGCTGAAGCCATCCCTGTATGACCAAAAGTGACCAATGGGCTGTGATGCTCAGCTGGTCAGCAAAAATCTGTGGCTCTTGGTCTAACACTGACAGAGAACATTAGACACTGAATTTCACATTACTGACATACTGGTAGGTATAATTTTATTCAAATTTTGGAGAATGACAGAAATATATTTGGCTGCAGCACAATATCTCAATTATGGTCAAAAGCAAACAAGGCTGCTCAATGTCACCAAACAGTTGAAACTTGCATGAAAATGAAGATTTAAAGCTTGTCAAATAAAGGTCTCTGTGACCCTAACAGCTGTATAGTATGACAGCTGAGTAAATAAAATATGCTGTGATGTAATCACATAGTTTTTTAAGATAAAATCTCAAATGTAAATCAGGACCAGAATAGGCATTAATCCATTTCTTAACTTACTAAACAGTTCAGCACTTTGCCTAAACTATAAACAACTGACCTGGGATATTTCCAGACACGGCAGTTTGCCAACCTGAGCCCCAGTGAAACCGTACACAGAGTTTGCACTGATTTTCAATGCAAGCTGCCTGCCATCAAGCACCTTCTTACGGAATGGATCAGTTTCCTTTTTCAAGTCAGCTTTGGCTCTGAAATATGGATATTTTGATAAATGTTCCACAGCAAATACTTATCAAATATACAGATATACTCCTTAATTCCAAGTGTCATGAAAACAATATCTAAAACATCTGGATTATGATCAAATACATATCTGAATTTCTATTTGCATAGAAATATATTCAGTTATAATCATGTAAAATATTTTGATGTATGGTCTGGAGTTGGTATACAGACTTAACACCGTTGATTTTGTTAAAGACTGATAACAATTTTTCTGATAAAATTAAATATGTATAACTCATGCATGTTTCCCTCTTTAATGTCCTCAAAAAAATTAATCATTCAGTTTCTTATATTTAATATGTACAGCTGCAACACAGCAGTAAGCTGTTGCTAATTTAAAAGCAAACATTTAGCACAGTCAGAATGGCATCTAGAATCTGACCAATCAAATAAAGGCTTGTAAACCTATTCAGTTTCTGGTGAATGATTTCTTAAAGCAGCATATGTACTTCTTATATTATTTACAGTTTTGATTGGCTGTTATGATTTCAGCCCCAAAAAATGAAAGCTTGTTCATTATTCATTAAACAGATGCAAAAGAAGGTCTCTGAAAGTGTGACTGTCAAATACTTCCTGAAAGGAAAATGCCAAAAACACTTATTTCACAGACAGCTGATCTACTAGATACAAGTTCTAGGATTTCTTAAAGGGGACTATTTTAATCTCTGATGACTTTTAAGTAAAGATTATCCCTTGAGCCTTTTACAGAAATAAGCCAGAAAATGTTGATCAAATGGTACACAGGCTGGTCATTTTGTTTATGTTCACATGTTTACGTCATGTGTGGGGCCCACCAAATAATCCTAACTCATTCAATAAATACATCTGGTGGCAAGTCTGAGGAACCAGAGTTATGCAACTGACATTTTGACACCAGTGACCTTTCAACTCCTGCACACATACAACCAATCACCTTATGTTACATGTTTTTTTCTGTTTGTCGACAGGGCACATTTATTAACAGTTAATAAACAAGGTCATATATCCATCACAGAGACATTATAAAAACTTTTATCATCAGGAATTAAAATTCAATAATATACAGTGTAGACTTCACAATTACTATTTAATAAGGATTGGCCAGTCAACCAAACATAAATAACTGTAGGGTCTTTCAATTCAACAAGACTACCACCAAAGACTACCATTCATGCTTTGTGATCAAAGTTATGCAGGGGTAGCATTGATTAGATAGCGACAGTTCCCACTTTGTTGCAGCAAATATGTGGTGAGGTGTTTCTCACATGATTCATAAATTAACTCACAAACATGTTTTATTGTTGTTTTTCAACTTCAAAGCTGTTGATTTTCACATTTGAAACTTCCTATCCCGGGTAGCAGCATTTGCCTTTGTCATCACATACCACACTTAAAAGGAAGGTTAATTAAAGAACAAGGGACCCATAGGTCATGGCGCTCCAATGACTGGGGGGGGGGGGGAAGAGTTACAACACCTTTAACACAACCCTCTAATCAGGACAACTCAATCAGGACAAAATCCTCCAGTCCCAACTTAGAGGAGTTTCACTGTATACACAGAACAAGACAGAAATCCCATAATTCCTACAGATAGGTCAGTTAAACAGCTGGCTTTAAGATTTCCGGGTAAAAAGGGAAACCTGTAATCCTTTATATGAGACACCCACTTTTTTCTGGCAGACAGGAGGTTCTCCAGGATCTCAGGCAGCAGTCCTTTCCTCACACTCTTCTTGACAAATAAATTGTTGGACGGAGTCTTGATGAATTGGTCTGCAGTTAGTCTGAAGGAAAAACAAAACTTATGATCCATACAATGTTATTCTGATATTCAAATTCAGCCAAAGAATTTTTACATTTTACATTTTAACTGCCTGAAGTTAATTTCTGTACATTCTTGTCAATGTATTTTGTACATTCAGCTGTTGAATTCTAGGATATGTCAAAATCATGAAGTCCCATTATTGAGTGTTGAATAAATATATAATTATTATTATTATTATTATTATTATTATTATTATTATTATTATTATTATTATTATTATTATTAACAAAAATAAAGGATAATAGATATTGAATTAACAGTAGGATTATCCTATTGAATATTCAAATTAAAATATTTTCAAAACACTGGTTACATTCTTTATTTTCACCCCCATTCATTTGATAAATCATTTATTCTAAATCTCATTTGTTCTATAAATACACATGAAAAACATACCCTTCTTTCTGTATTGCACTCTGGCTGAGAAGTGTGGTGTAACATAAATTATGTGCCATCATGATGGATGGATACAGTGACGAGAAATCCAGGGTGGCAATGGGCATGTCATAATACCTGAAACCAAACCTTAAAATTGTAACATCACATCAAAATTAAAATGATACATTCAAATTTAAAGAGTGAGTTTCCTCCATAATAAGAAAGTCCCATGTGTAAAACAATATAATAATGAAAATGTTAAGGTGAAGATAATGTAGGTTTTCATCTAACATGGCTTAGCCATCACTCTGTTACATCCACGAGTGGTGATTTAAATCAATTTTCTAGTTTCAGTTGTATAAAATATCAATATTTTACTTATCATCTTTTGCCTGTAATAGGTCCATAACCACTCAAATACAGATAACTGTCTGTTATGAACACTATGTATTTTGGCCATTTGAGGTGGACCTACAATATATTTAAATGTTAATTACTGAATGACCTGTTCTGTATTATCCTCGTATTGGCCTGAGGGTGGCTGTAAGGTCGAGGGTTAATACAGCTGCCCAAAAGCCAATACAAAAGAAATACCAAAGAAGCAAATTGTCTTACTAGATTACCACTGAAAATCAAATAAGATTCTAAATTATTCTTAATCTTTATCACATAGAAAACAATTAGATATTTCTTGGCACCGCAGGTGCCATAGTATCGCCAGACAATTAATCCCCCCCCCTTTAAGAATAGGCCCCCCATCTTCAGCAACAATTAATATCAGACCACACTCATAGAAAAGGTCAATCTCATAGAAAAGGTCATGATCCAAATTTCAATATACATCATCCCCTAACCCATGTCTATGTATATGCAAGAAAGCTGTCCATTAGTTTTTGACTTATAATGCTCACAGTACTGATAAATGGCAATGATGGGGTATTAAACGGCACAAAACAAGTAAAAGAATAACAGGTGGCGCCACCTGTTTCCGGTACATGACATTACTTTCCAAGATCTTCGAACATGTTGATTTTTGGACCAATGCATGCATCCCTTATTGAGATATTAATGATTTTGTGTGATTTTCACCATATATGGCAATATTCAAGGTCAAGGCCACTCTCATAGGAAAGGTCATGACCCCAATTTATATATACATCATCCCATAACCCATGTCTATGTATATGCATAATATGAAAGAAATCTGTCCATTAGTTTTTGACTTGTAATGCTCACAGGTTATAAATGTACTGTTAAGTGGCAATGATGGGGTATTAAACGGCAAGAAAACAAGTAAAAGAATAACAGGTGGCACCACCTGTTTCCCGTACATGACAACACTATCCAAGATCTTTGTTCAAGTTGATTTTTGGACCAATGCATGCATCCCTTATTGAGAAATTAATGATTTTGTGTGATTTTCACCATATATGGCAATATTCAAGGTCAAGGCCACTCTCATAGGAAAGGTCATGACCCCAATTTAAATAAACATCATCCCATAACCCATATCTATGTATTTGCATAATATGAAAGAAATCTGTCCATTAGTTTTTGACTTATAATGCTCACAGTACTGTTAAGTAGCAATTTTGGGGATATTAAACGGCATGAAAACAAGTAAAGAATAATAGGTGGCGCCACCAGTTTCTGGAATATGACAACCCTATCCATGATCTTGGATCAACTTGATTTTGGGATCAATCCATGCAAGTTTTCTTGAGATATTTAAGAATTTGTGTGATTTTCCCCAAAATTGAACCTATTCAAGGTCAAGGTCACTCTCCCAGTTGAGGTCATGACCTCATTTTAAATAGGTGTCGTCCTCTCACCCATATCTATACATATACCAAGTTTGGTGAAGATCCGTGAAATATTTTTTGAGTTATTGTGTCCAAAAGAAATCTCTGCGGCAGCGGCAGTGGCGGCGGCGGCGGTGGCGGCGGCGCGACCGTGCCTAAACCATAGTATCTCCAGACTATGTCTGGCGATACAATAAATAGCTTGTAGGAACAGCCTGTACTAGTGCAGTATAACCCCATTTTTTCGCCAATATTAGAAAAAGAATCCTTATTCTTGAGCAAGTAGTTACCCTTTGAGGGGTTCAACAACCATGAGTAGTTACCCTTTGACGGGTTCAATAACTGTGGTGAGTTAGTAATTACCCTTTGACAGGTTCAATAACTGTGGCTCCTTCGTATTCATCCCCCACTTCTGTCTTCTGTGTTGGTAAAAGCAGGTCCTGTTCCTTGGCCTGCAAACAAAAATTATAACTCCATTATATTTCTATTTTGTATAAAATATTGTTTTTACATTAATTAGTTAATCATCTATATACAATCATTAAACATAACACTTGCACTTGAAGATCACAATGACAACTTGAGCCGTTATGTTGCTGTGATAATTTAACATTTGTAAAATCTGAAGTACCTTCCTCAACAGCTGTGAAATGACCTTGATCTGTTGACCTCTGGACAGTAAGTAGGTCAAGGGCACGCCTGTGACCCTGGCCATCTCCATGTAGTTGATAATACTCATCAGTTTGTCAAGTAGTCGTATCGGCAGCATGGCATCTTTAAGGCAGTATACAGCCAGACGTCTTCTGGTTTGTGCATTACCATTCTACAATTAGCCACAAAGGGATCACATTCAGTAAACCAAAACTATGTACACAGCCCTAACTAAAGTACCGTAAAATCTCCACTTAAAACCGCACTTCCGATTAAAACCGCACCAAGACTTCGCCGAAATTCCAGGCGAGGCACCGGGAGGGGCTCAAATACTAAGAACCCCCCTTTAAAACCGCACCAACTTTCGCTACGGAATGATTTGACAAAAGACACAATCAAGCTATCATCTAGAAATGAACACGCGTAGGTTGCGACTCGGCCATTCCTGTCCACTTTGAAAATTCCTTGGGCATTTTATTTAAACACATCATAACACTTTTTTGCAGGGTCACTCAAGCATGAAGTTTGGGAAGACGTAAGGGCCGGTGAACCTCTGCCTGGTTATACAGATTTTATATTCCGTGCCGTATTCTTGTTTGCTACTGATTTGTCATTATATTATCGAAGAAATATTCTGCTGATCCATTTCAAGTCACTGAATATCTTAATTCTAAAAGTATTATTTTGAAATCTTAATTTTTGATGAAAATTCCATTTTCTGGAATTACTCGGAAGATTCAACTCATTTTCATACCGGTTACTTCGGTATTATCATCGTCACATCGTACGTTGACATCGCTCCATGTCAAAATTTGCTGGTGCGTTTGAAAACATCGCTGGTCAACTTAACTAAATATCAAAGTAACTGAAGTTACCTTGTCGAGATACGTACGTATAGGAAACATGACGCTTGAAAACGAGTGATTTTAAGGTAAAATTAAAGTGGCCAGTCTGGGTGAGCAAGTTTTTTACCTGAAGAAAGTTTCCGCGTGGAGAGCCATTTTGTCAAGGCAGTGTTTGCGCAAGGCATGCTGGGACGAAATAGGTGGCTGTTCTATTTACCACCCACCGCGTACAGCCGTTCAAAATATTCTTAGCAGAATACCGGGACGTTTCAGCACATGGCGACACTCAAACTTGATTTTAAAACGATCGTCTGCCATTGTGTGACCCTTTACGATGTCACCTTTTTATTCATTTTACGTTTTAAACAAATAATCATTGCTAAATAATGCCGCAAATGGGTTAAAGTAGGTTTTTATTTCAATTTTGCTTAACCATTCCCAACGAAGTGGGCCGCTGTGTGTAACAGCAGGGTTGTTGTAAATGTATTATTTGGTGACAACCACCAAGATTTTATAACAAGTTATATATCAAACGAAAACTAATCAGCAATATTTAATTTATAAATAACAAATAATAATCGTAAATAATACATTTACACACGGCTCCCATGCATGCTAAGAACAGGCTTCGAAAGTTGCAATATTATCGCCCACGCGCCGGCCCAAAAACGATGTCTGTCAGGAAGATATTAAGGAAACCCTTCTAGTATAAACCGCACAGTGCTTTCAGGAAATCAACCTGATTTCAAGATTTTGAATTTCTTGATTAAACCGCGGTTTTAAGTGGAGATTTTTACGGTACTCAAATTCAAACACAATAGATATATTATAGACACAATATGCTGCATCTGAATCACTGGAATCAAATTAAAAGTACATCATGGTCAGAGAAAAACACCATTAACATACAATATAAAGGACAAAATATTCATCTTATTCTTTCCTCATTTTTTAGCAATAGTTCAAAAGCATGACGCATTTTATTTCAATATTTACCAGTAAATCTGTTTTAACAGTTTATTTCAACAAAATTTACCAGAACATATGTATTAATAGTTTTTGCAATATTTACCAGTATGTGATGATGGTTTTACAATTAATTATTCACCTGTAAATCTGTGATAATGGAATGCTGAACATCTTCCTTCTGTTCTTGCAGGAAGTGGTAGGATACCGCATTGAGTCGATATGACCGCAACTTGTAATCTCTGACCAGCACCTGTACGTACATGAATTATGTCATGAATAACAAAATTGCAGACAACCCCGAGCTGTCATTTGGGTAGTGAATACTTTTGTTTACCTGTTTTGTTTACAGTATAAACTGTCCCAGGACTATGTGTAAATCTTCACAAAGTGCAGAATAAGACTTACAAGAATCTGGGTTTATTGGGATTGAAATTCAAACCCCCAATATGTGCTTGGGATTCTAAATACATCCCCAGTAACGGTATAAATGTAATGATGAATGTAATGCAGTCCATTCAAATATGTTGGATAAGAAATGTATCAAGGTGAATCACACAAACATGGGTGTTTTGTGATAAGAATTCACAGAATTAGTAATATTTTGCAAGCATGTACGTGTGAAATGTAAACATAAGGTGTTTTTCTTGAAATATTCCGTATTTATTCCAATTTGGCAATCCCTCTTAATTCTCAACCCCAAAAAATATTCTGAAAGCATAATTTCTAAAATTACGCCCGTACACCCGTGCCTCATGTGCAATTCACATGGGATATTTAGCAATAATATTTACCAGATACAAATGGTATGCATGGTGGGACAACTGTTGGGACAGTCATCATGGTTAAGCTTAAAAGACCCCAGTGAGAATTTTGGATGAGTGACCGCGCGTACAAAACAGGGCCCAATCAAGGGCACGAGAGCTAGGACCATTTCCGGTCCTATGTATTTTAATGCGCCTTTACTTTCCTATATTTATTACGTATTATGCAAATAAAAGTTATCTGATAATAGGCAGTTATTTTTTATTAAGTGGTCGACTGCTAATCCCTTTTTGGGCCGCCATTATCGCCACCTGGTGGGTAAACTTGAAACAACTTGAGTTGCCGTCTATGTCAAGTGATCGTACTTATAGGCAAAGTAGTGATCATTTTGTAAAGTGACTGAGCTAAGTTTGATTAATTATTTGCAGACTCCGTATAATTCATGGGACGGTTGGAAGCCCGTTTGTAGGAAATACTGTTAACCTAACAAAACCAACTTATAAACACCCATATTATCACTCAATCCATATGACCGCTTGAGTGGCTCGACGTCTCTAGGGAAGGTTATGCAACTGCATGCCTCTAAAATCTCGACCACCGCAAATTCTGCAGGAAGATAATTTTCAAATATCCTCCATTATCTCGACCTCTGAGAAAATTAATTATTTTTAAGTGGTCGCCAAATTAGAATAAATATGGTAATAAATTTAGATTTTGAAGTTTGATAGTTGAGACAAGTAGTCCAGGCTGTCCCACAATGCCGATCTTGAAACTAGGTTCGTTTAGAGTACATGTTATCTCTGGCAGAAGGGTGGTAAATCTTATTTCAGTTTTTCTGAACTGCTGCTCTTCAATCTCTTTAATATGTCCTAAGTGGAAAGCTGCCATAATCTGTGCAATGTGGTATATAAATTTACCGTTTTTTATTTTTATGAAATATTTCAATAGAAACTTACCAACAAGAGATCAAACTGCACCCTGCCTTCTATGTTGATTGTCTTGTTTTCACGACGACCCATCTGTTTTGACTGAAGCATAGTATCTTTGATGGTGGAACGAATATCATTGACCCGACCTAGATAAGGGAAGGTCGGTACTTTCAAATGATTAGCTCTGTTAAGCAGGTAAGGAAAGTCAAAGTTCTGTATGTTGTAGCCGGTGATGATGTCTGGATCCACCTCTCTGATGAAGTTGGCCCACTCCTGATAACATGTTATACGATAAATTGTATTTATATAGCACCAAATCTATTAGCAAAGTGTTCCCAACAATTAATGAGATCCAAATTCCTTTATTTGTTTCCAGATATATCTTGAATGATTTTTCTAATTCTTGTTAATTATTCTGATTTATTTCCAAAATAAGGAGCCACCATTGCCAACCATCAAATGACACCAGTTTCTGTGTTCTTGAACAAATTATATCTCAAAATATTCTCTCCTTAATGAATTCACATGTTTTACAAGATTATATGGAATCTTGTGGAATTCTGGGCTATTCACAGGGAGTCAAAATGTCTGGGAGGGGGAGGGGGGAAGGGAGTTACTGCAATGATGTGGCTTGATCCAAAATCGGAATCATATGAAAATTAACATGGGAATCCATGCAAATTAACTCAAAACACATGACAAATGGTGGTTCCCTCTTTGTCTCCATGACCTTGCCTATGACAGACCCTCTTTAGCCTTCCGAGCATGCCTTGTCAGGCTATAGACAAAGAGTCCAATACAGAGAAACATTACCCAACTTTCTTAGGAGCAAGTTCAAATATTAGCATACAAACTGATTATTCTGTAAAAATTTTGTTCCAAATTGTTCTGCAAAATTGTATTGTCCTTAATATGAAGAGCTGCATGTCCTCCTGCAGGATGATGAATATCAGGGTCTGAACAAATTTGGTCATATCTGACCAAACTTTATGGTGCAAACTAGCCCCCCAAGAAACTGTAACCCTATACCGGTAAATTAAGTTTTTAAATAACTGCATCACTGTGGCTAGCCGTAAACCAAGCTGCCAAAGTATTTCCAAAGGCGTTAGAATATTGCCAAATGAAATAATATTATCGATAGAACAAGTAGCAGTTCCACAAACCTTACATTGTTTATGGAAACTGATAAGGATATTTTCTTACCTTTAACATTTCTGTCTCTTTGTCAAAAGAACGTACATCAGCACCCACAATGGGAGAACATGTATTGAGTGTGAACACATTCCGAATGAACGGATCTTTCTCCCCCTGCCTGACCACCATGTTGGCAATCTGGATCACTGGATCCTTATCAGCTTCCGGAAAAACACCTGGATCATGATATATTACTCAATGATAAGTTATAACAAAAATGTTACTTATTTAATATATGATATATTTAAAATTTATATGTCAATCATTTTTATTACTATTCTAATTTATTAGTAATTTAAATCATCATAATTATCACAATAATCTGGATTAAATAATAGTAAAATACACTTAATTGATCTTTCAGAAAGAAGGCCAGTTGGAAGGTTTTTCCAGTAGTACAGGTATAATCATTTTATTTCTATAATACCTGTATCAGCAGATTTTACAATCTTAAAGAATATTCCAATCACTAATTAACTACAGGCACCAATCCTGAAGAAAACTTTACATGTCAATCCTGAAATTCCCAAGACCTGCCCAGTTTACCACATGTCCCCATCTTTTTTCTTAATAAAACAATTTTTTATTAGAGCTAGCTATAATTACAGTGGAATGCAAGGAGAAATGTTTCTCATTAATGAGTGATATTTTTCAATATTTTTTTTATGACAACAATGCATCATGTTTGAATGATAATTTGAAGGAAGCCAACAATTTTTTTTAAGATAGATGTTTCAAATGCACTTTCTTTGTCTTTAAATTTCTTGATAAGACTCTCATAGAGCTTAATTGCAGATAAAGGAAAACCTGAAAAAGTTTTGTCTGCTGTACTTGTTCATGAAATCTGTATTCATAACAATTTTTCTCATTTTGGACATCGAACCACTAACAAGTATCATGCTACTCAAAATATCCAGACCAACTATATAATATACATTCATTTTATACCATTATGTGTGAAAAAATATGAAGGTGTTAACTCAGGAAGGAATAAGTAGGAATAAGTAGGAAAAGGAGGATCACTTGACAGCTGGTATAAAGTACCCCCTGTTTTGTCATATTTTGATCCTCACCTTTTCTACCAGCACATTCGATGTCAAAGCTGAGGAGCCTGAGGGGAGCTATCTTCTGCCACTCTCCCTCTGCCGGGTACGACACCAAGTCCTCCCACGCAATGTCAACCTCCAGCTGACTGCGTGTACACGGAGCGAGCCTCGAAGGATCACCGCAGCCCTTGTTACTGGAATGTCTGATCTTGTACTTGCCCGCTGGTAGGCTGACCCAATTACAGCCCACAATGTCACAATCTGCCATGAATCTGAAACAGAGGTATTAAGTTGGAGTAGATTTTTACATGCAATTTCATATGATTCTCTATGTAACAACACCTATGATAAGGATCTATCATAGCATATTGTAGGATACAAAATCCTAGAATATAATAACATTCTGAGCATGTTCAAAATGATGGACTTTGTTGACGATAAAGATGGTTAATAACTATATGAAACTTGACAAAGTCTCAATGATGCTTGATGCATAAAGATATAACAATTTTAACATTTCACAGCAATTTGACGAGTAATTTTACTGTAATAAATGCAGCTTTAGCTACAGTTCTGGAGTAGGCAAAAATTCATTCTAACTGCCATGTTAAGACTTAATTTGTCGTTTTGTGATGATATGACACCAAGAAAAGGCTCAAAGTGGATTGATCTTATAGGAATTGAAAAATTGCTCTACTTTGTTGTCCTGTAAGAAATTTGAAAGTAATAAAAGTTATTATTGAGTTGATGGCTTTAATGGATCCAAAAGCTGCCCTGGAGACTGTAACATAGAAAGAATAATTGCACAAAACCAGAAGAAGTTTCATTTTTTTTGTGGGGCCTAATCACTAACCTGATTTCAAAATTGATGTCTGTTTCGTAACACTGGTAACCATGGAAACCATAAGGTGGACATTTGAACCCTTGTTCAAGCAGACGTTTGGCTGGTGCTATCAACTTGGGTAATGCCATGGTAATTTTCAGAAACGGTAGTTTTCTGTTGCCATGGAAACCATATATACCTAAAAATAAAAAGAATAATAAATATAAACTAATGTTTATACAAAGTCATAAAAAATTTAAATTCATTACCATAAAGGTTTTATATCCTAAAGGTTATACATCTGATCTGCCTTAAACAAAATTATGCATGTTTTAATTATTTCAAATTTATATATCAATTAAAAATTTCTGCAAGATCTACTTATGGCCAATGGAGCTTCCACTCAGGTTCTGCCATCTGGTGGCAAAATATATAACCAAATGACACATAACTTTTTTAATCCATGGTGGGAAGAATCAGAGGCGGGAAGTCTGTTCACAGGCGCTTAAATTGTTATTAGTGTAGATATCCGTAAAATTTGTTCCTTTACTAGGTAATTTCCTTATAAGTATTACTTACCTGACATTTTCCTAGCATTTTCACACTACGTGGTCCATCTCTTTATTATTTACTTATATTTTGGATAGGCAGGCAAGAACCCCGTCTTTTCCAGTGATGTTATCATCACCACTAATAATGTCGTTTCACTTTACTCACTCTCTTTAGTCACCATCTCAACAGCCAGTACAGCCTGAGTGATGTTGTCCTTGTTTGACCTCATGTCCTTGATCACCACTTGATTCAGCTCCTCCTATAAAACAATATAATCAGAGCTTGATGTTACAGAACAATAGCACAGGCCCAGGATACAAGTACAGTGGTCCCTGGATTGAGAGACCCCTGCAACAAATGACTAACTGTTATTAAAGACCGTTTTCCCCTTCCAAGAATCTTCTACAGTTAGACAAACTTTGATCAAGCAAACAACAGCTGCACCCAAGGATCTACAGCAAAATTTTGGTCAAACTTTTAATTTCACCAGCTTTGTTACATATACTATTATGCAACTGGTTGTTTAAGTTTTTGTGTTCTGATCTCTACCAAGGAAGTCATGTTTTCACCCATGTAGGTTTATATGTTTGACTGTTAGCAGGTACCGGCAAAAACATCTTCACCAATTTCCAAGGGGTGGGTCATGGGCCAAGGACTTATTCAATTCCTTTATTATTAAAAACTTATTAAATTTTTGTGCAGCACTATACAGAGGGGTAGCTTCAGTAAGATTATTTTGCATGGGCAGAGGTATACACTCTACTGTGAGTACTCTAGTCTTACATTATTTTTAGTGGTGAAGCAAAATACCTAACAACCTGTTAGACCTTTGTCCACATGGCACAGAACCAGACTTACAAGAGTATGTTTCTGCTGGTTAGGGATTGTAGGTATAAAAATTCTATCCCAACAATGCACTGGGGGTTCTAAATACACCAGCTGCACAAGTATAAAGGAAGTGAAGTGGGTAGTGTCTGTTCAAATACGTTAGAGAAGAATTGTTTCAAGGCAAATGACATAAACATGCATGTTTTAGTTATAAAGGGCTTCACAGAATAAGTAATATTTTGTAAGCATGCGCATGTAAAATGTAAACAGGTGTTAATATAAAATGTAAAATACTTGAAAGGTTCACAGTTGAGACGAGTAGTCCTGGCCATCCCTACAATTCATGACTGGAAGATGTTCATTTTATGTAGATATAACTTCTGGCAGCAGGGTGACCTTCTTACCCTAAATTTCCCACAATGCTCTTCTTTGAAACCTTGTTGGGCTGGTACGAAGAAATAAGGCGAGAATCCATGAACGTGAGCACAGACGCTGTTCCCCTGCTCCGTCACACCAAACATCCGAATGATTGGAACAGGTCCAACTGTCGACCCAGGCATGCCAGGTAGGTGAGTCCCTGGAAGAATTATACATAACTTTATATATAAAATAATATACTCTTTATCAGAATTAAATAACTGCTTAGGTGCTCTATGGTGTGGGACCAGAGCTTTACAATTATACAAATATAGGTGTCAAATTTTGTCAGACATTTTTACTCCTAAATAGTTTCGTGCAACATTTTGTTGCACTCATCACATTACCAGACTGTCTGGTTGAAACGGTAAGGTTCATAATGATACACATTTTAGTTTGTTATAGTGTGGGTATATATACACATATCTGCAATAACTGAGGATTACAAACTTTTATCATCATTAGTTTTCTGAAAGAATCTTTCACATCATATATCACACAATGAATCATGAACAATATGTCAAATGTTAGATTACAAGTTTGCTATCATTCATGTTTGAAATTTAGAGTTAACAATAAATTACTTTAGCACCTGCTTTATAACATCAGTTTATATAGGAAACCATATCAGTACCTACAAACCTAAAATCTTTTATGTTTATCGATTTTCATTGTCATAAATACAATATACAAGACCAGTATTATATACAAATCATAACTAGAATACGGGTAGTCGACAAGCGACTACGTGTATCCCCCTAAATCAGAGTGGAAAGGGTGAAGTGAGGCATGGATTGAGTGGCAAGGGGAAATAGAGTGGAGTGTTGCATATTAGCATGGATGTCTGCAGCCAAATTGTGTATGTAGGTTGCGCCACCTACCACAAAATCCAGAAAGCCCTCCAAGTTGTATACATATGCAAAATTTAAGGCAGATAAGTCAAACCACTACATGTATATGAGTGATTTTTTCCTTGGCAGACAAACAGATGGACGCTGTGCAAAAATGGTTGCCAGTGGCGCCACCATTTTTGCCTATGATAAAGAGCTATGTGAGAACTATACGCATGCAAAACTTTGGCCCAATCGGTCAAACGGTTCCCAAGATATGAGCTTGGATATCTGCTGCATAAACTAAAATGTAGGTGGCGCCATTTGTCATAAAATCAAGAGAGCTGTCGGGGATGTATAAACCTGCAAAATTTTAGGCAGATATGTCAAAACATTGCCGAGATATGAGTGATTTTATCCCATGGCAGACAAATACTCGAGCTGTGCAAAAATGGCTGCAGGTGGCGCCACCAGTTTTGCGTATGATAAAGAGCTATGTGAGATCTATACACATGCAAAATTTTGGCCCAATCAGTCAAACAGTTCCCGAGATATGAGCTTGGATGTCTGCAGCGTAAACGTGAATGTAGGTGGCGCCACCTGTCATAAAATCAGAAAAGCTATCCAGGATGTATACGCATGCCGAATTTCAGATGAATTAGTCAAACCACTGCAGAGATATGAGTGATTATAACCCAAGGCAGACGAACAGATGGACACTGTGCAAACATGGTTGCAGGTGGCGCCACCATTTTTCTGTAGGTTATAAAGCTCTCCAAGGGCTACATTTGTGCAAAAAAATTTTCCTCATCGGTCAAACGGTTCCCGAGATATGTGGGTTTATGTGTGGAAACAGACGCAGAGGGCAGAGGAAAGGTCAGAGGTCAAAACAAAATAGGGGCGCGGCAGTTCACATGTGACCCGAACATAATCCCGAGTTTCGTAAAATTCCGCCCAGCGGTTACAGAGGAGTTCTCCGGACACCTACGCGGCAGCTGTGGGGGGCTGAAAACATAGTATCCGCAAAATTCTGTTTTGGCGGATACAAATATATAATTTTTTGTCCATTTATGGCATTAACAAGATTGGAAAGGTGGGGAGTATAGTTGATATTATCACCAATGTCAGTCTCATCCGACTTCACAACTTGCCTCCGTTTTTTCAGGCATGTTCATCCTTGTAGTAATTCTCGGCACCCCGAGGGCCATACAACCCAAGCAGCCATAATAGGCACTAGACAGTTATTTGTTCTACACTTTCCTGATGCCCATGAGCTGTACCAATTCACTCCTGGGTGGAGAGAGCGCACCCTTGTGGTAAAGACTTTGGCTAGGAGTCTTAGTGGGGACAGCAGTCAGAATGGGATGCAAACCCACCACCCACCAGTCATCAGTAAATCACCCTAACCATTAGGCCACCATGTGCCAAATCAAATAAGCTAGTACTATTTTACTGATTTCCAGAAAACCTTGCAGAGTGGAACGGGAAAACCACTTTTAAATGTTAGGGTAATGGGGGATCTGGTGGGATCGTTTTGTCTTGGTGGAGGTATGCTTTCTATTGAGTATCAATCTAGTTACCGATATAGTGCTCGATCTCCAGCTGCTGATAAACAATGTCATCATTGTCTGGATCTATCAGGGGCAGCTCTGGTCGTGCCCATTTCCCATCAATTTTGGTAGTCTTTGGCCCCTGTCCTGAAAAAGAGAATATAGCAGTTGAGAACCAGATAGACAACTGCTGATTGTAAGTTTTAAACCAATTACTTAAGCAAGTAAAAAATGTTAATAAAGAACTCAACTGATGAAAATGAAGACTCCTCTTTTTTACAGAAATATTAACCATCAAAAAGGTTTGACACAGGAACTGCGGTCTGCATAGAATTCAATTTTCAGCAAGAACCAAGTGTGTCATTTATTTACCAATGAAAATGGTAACAGTCAAAGAATTACACTCCTCATGCAACAGTAAAACACTGCAGTCATTCTGTATCTCCTTCAATCTGCTGCAGTGATAGCAGACACTCTAAGGTTTACCATCAGGGCTGGCACAAAACAAAGAGTTATAACCAGAACCAATGAGAATGCAGTATTGCATTGTGCATCCAACTCCAAATTTAAAACTGACTCTTGTTGGTCTGATTCTTGGCCATGTGCCAGCCCTGGTATTGAAACCCCAGAAAAAATTGCTTCACAAAGCGACGGTTAAAAGTGAAGGAGAACTGGAACGACTGCAGTGTATAACTGCCGTGTCAAGAGTGAATCGAAGCATTGACATCTGATTTACACCCCATAAACTGATTCTATATCATTTATCAATAAACACTGCACAGGTATGTGAGGCTGTGCAATATGAAAGTTCACCTGCATAGGTTGGGTGTCTTATTTACAAAGTTATTATTTTCACAATAATTTACCTTTTGTGAATATTGTGTATATGAAACTGTTGTGATAAAAAACCCAACCACCGTATACGCTTACATACAGAAACAACTGCAACACCCTTCCCTCCCCTTTGGGAGCCCCGAGCAATGAGAACTCACCTGTAACTTTCTGCACATCATTATCTTTCATCTCAGCTTCCACCTCATCGAGCAGAGCAAGCTCCGCCTCAAATGTTGATGGATCATCATCATCATCCATGTCCCTCCTGAAAACATACACACATACTAGCACAAATGATAAGTTGTCATTAAACTAGAATACCCGTAGTCGACAAGCGTCTACGTGTATCCACCAAAATCAGAGAAGGACGGGTAAGGTGAGGCATGGATTGAGTGGCAAGGGGAAATAGAGTTACATGTGTTACATATTAGAATGGATCTCTGCCACATAAACATGATTGTAGGTGGTGCCACCTGTTATTTGAACGAGAAACTATCCAAGATGTATACACATGCAAAATTTCATGTGGAAAAGTCAAACCACAGCAGAGATTTGAGTGATTTTATCCCACAGCATCAGTCAAAGGGTTCCCAAGATGTGTGGTTTTATGTGTGGAAACAGACGCACAAACTGACGCTGGGCAGAGAGGAAAGGTCAGAGGTCAAGGTCACCTGGTTAGACACCAGTTCACATGTGACCTGATAATTTGTGTAAGTTTTGGAAAAATCCGTCCAGTAGTCTCAGAGGAGTTCACCGGAAACGAACGCGGCTGCGGCGGCGGAACCCGGTCTAAAACATACTATCCGCAAAAATTCGTTTTGGCGGATACAATAAATATATATATACGTGGTGTTAAATTAATGCCTGACCCCTGAAATGGCAGGTAGTTTTCTCAGGGGTCTGGTAAATGTCATCAAGGCATTGGACCTTTTTCCAGCATTTTTCAGCCATTTATGTTATCTTACAAAAAGACAAGCTGCCATTTCCCGCCAGAGGTCTGTTGACAGTTGTAACGTTACCAGTGTGGTGCCTAACTGAGAATACGCCTCCTGTTAGATTGCTTGCTCCGTAAATAGAATATTTCCATATATGGAAATAACATTGGTAAACCATAATGAAGAAAAGTGAAAGACTGGAAGCATACTCCCACTCCTCTGCTCCAATCGTTTGGTTTTCCGCATCAGAGAATAGATTTAAAAAACAACTTGGAACAAACAATCATGCGGGGTCAGGTGAAATTCTGTCAAGTCCAGCAAAATTTTAGGTTGATAAAAAAGTTAATTTTACCTTCTGTATATATATTTATATATATATATATAAAAGGTCAAACAATACAAGTCTCTCGATTTTGTAAACAATCACATCAAATAGAAATTATACAATTTATTCAGATCATGTCTTGGATATTATTTAAATTATAATCAAATAATTCAATACTTGTACACTGCACCTGAAACAAATTTATTCTAGTGGCCCATTCAAAATACAAATATTTCTCCTACTTGTACCTATTTATGCACAAAATATTAAAGTTACTTAGGTTGTATTAATATTTGATAAATCCATACATATTGATAAGCCACTCACAAATATAGATACAAGTTATACATCTTTAACCTAAACTATAATCAAAGTTATTTATACAGCTAAAGCTGTTTTTTTTTCATATATTCACCTTTCAAGACTTAAATAAGATCTCACATTCTTATCTGATCAACTGGATCGGGAATGTATATACAATTTTCGGTGCTTCAGTGACTAGCTGACATTTGTGAGCAATGATAGACTAAAATTGTGATCTTCTTTTTGTTCACAAAAAAACTTTATCCACATAGCTTTTAATAAGAAGTGATACACAAAGAACAATGAAGCGTAGCGTCAATACGTATCAGGTTGCTTTAACTATATCGCAATACATATTGTACCTTAATAGGTTGACCAATACCCAGCCCTAAAAAGTTACTCTCAGCAATATTTTCCCACATTTTGTCCCTTTTTTAAAATTGTGCTGTAATCTTATATATGTTTTGCCATTATATATAAAATTGTTATTACAGATTCCATTAAAAAGTCTGACTTTAAATACTTGTATTATGTAACCATGTTTTATTGACCTTCAAGTTTTCTTAAATATGTTAGTGCAGGGATCCCAGCCTAATCATGCCTGAAAAGTGTTGCAAAAATTGGATAACAAAATTAAAACTATTTGCATAGCAATTACAAGCTAATTATCATGGCAGTATAAAATTGTTGTAGGAGGCAAGGACTAGGTGTACAGTGCATGAACAACAAAAATTTTTTCGATTATGAATATAGGATCCCAACTGTTCAAATAGTCTTCATGTCTGAAAGTTCTAATTACAAGGACTCCCTCATATCTATTCACTCATTTCTTCCACTCCTTTTTCTGTTAGATTTTTATCAAATATGACTGAATGCTACCCACTAAACCACATTTTTAGGCAGCAAATATATTTGTCACATGAAAATATACAACTGAATATTCTTATATATAACTGATAAAAAATGTAATAAGCAGAGTTTAAATAAATTTTACACCTACTGCTTTATGCTCTGCTACCAGATTAGAGTTACTAACCTAGGCCACACTTACTTAGGTTTTTTAGCACTTCCAGGGTCATTTTTACCTCGCTGGAACCTCTTCCTCTCCATACTGCTGTTTGAAGGCACCTACAGATAAAAAGACAAAAAGCTGGTCATAACATTACCCTGGACCATGGTGAAGAATCGGTTGCTGCATGGAGTTTAAGCAAGTGATCCACTCTCCTGAAGTTACAGTGTTAAGTTCCACTCTCAGAGGTGTGAACTTGTCCAGTCTGTGTAGTGTCAGATTTAGTGACAGGTAAGAAGTTCTTCTCAAGTGGTAATATAATTAATCATAATTTTAACCTTTTTTAATCAAACTCACATGATTATTTACCAACAGCATAATCTGTGACTTACATGCATATTACAAAACATTATTTGTCAGTACTTACATATTTTAAATAAATATATTTCAATTTAAAATTTATATACAGATATTGCCTAAGGGCCAATTCACTTAAACAATATATAAATATGAGAAAATTAGCAGAGAAAATGTCCATTGTTCACTTCTCAAAATGTAGAATGAGTTCTGAATGTTCCACAGGAAGTTAAGGACATCATTAGTACCAATTTTTCACATTCTTTATTGTTTAAATTTTTGTCAAATGATAAAAAAAATCGGCTTCAGAGTTTTCAATTTCAGACAAACAGTGTTTGGGTTAACAGTGCTCTACTGTATTGATAAGAGCATGCTTGCCAGTGAACCAACTTCAACACAGTACACTCTCGTTTAACTTTATTTAAATAAATTATATATCCAAAAGGTATCTAAATACTGTCACCTAAATAGTTTGCTCAAGGAAAAATAGAGGTGCCAATTTGGGATTCAAACTCATGTGCACTTGTCCAGCGTTCTAACCACTTCATTAGAAAAGAAAGCTTTACTCACAAAACAGTTTGGTCAGCTTTTATGTGCAATCCAAGACACTCTCTCTTTACAGCAGTCAGCTATCAGAACAAGATTAATTATTCATGGAGTCGCACTTTTTGGTGAACTAGATGGCGGTAAATACCCAATTATTCAAACCACCTTTCATGGGTCCCAATGTTGGGTGTCATTTTGGACGGGCCCCCATAATGTTAAGCTTGAAGGAAAACATTGGGCCGATCCCAGATTCAAACCTATATCAGTGGCGCACATGTCTGGGGTTCTAACTGCTTAGCTAGAAAAGCAAGCTTCACTAGTGACACAGTTCAGGCCTCTTTTATATGTACCCCACAACAATACGTTCAACGGGAAATTACCAGTAAATGTAAGTTTCTATTATATAGACACAAAAGCCAAAATAACAGACTGTATGGAGTTTTTAAGGGTGCATGCTTCTGGGGGCTACTCTTATTTAATGATTAGTCATATATCTTCTTTGTTTCCGCTTCACTGGCCTATTATGACATTAAAGGCTATTTTATCATAGCCATGTCCCCGCCGCCAGCAAAAAGGATACCAGCCCAGCAAGAACCTTCAAGAGCCACTGTTCTTACATTTCGTTCCGACACCTTAATGGCACTGCAACCTTTGTGCATGGGCCACGGGCTCACACTGAGAGGCCTGGCAACCAGCAATCATAGGGCCCTGTGCCAGTGGGGTGCATTGTAGTACATACAGAGCCCCAGACATCTGGCTTCATTTATCTAGCAGATGAGGCGCAGACAAAATGCTGTACAGCATTTGTTGTGATCACTGTCCAAGTGAGCTGACCACTGGTTACACACACTAGTTTCAACATGCAATGTGCATGTATTACACAGGGGTTTCAATAACCGCTGGCTGCCGGCATTTTTCAACGGCTATTTATTATGTGTCTCCGGCTACTTTTTCCGGGCCCTGATCAGGTCTGTTCTGCCACCCGGCACAAGATAAGAAACCTTCAGTTCCCGCCCGGTCATGAAAAAAATTAATGTGTACCTGTGGCTCACGGTTTATTACTTGTATCACCAGATTAATATTACTAGTGACCCCTGCCGGATATATCGTAATTCGTTCACATGGGGAAATGTGTATATGCCAAGCTATAAGACAACCAGTGGCCCTCAAACTAAATATTTAACAGGAGAACCTTTTCATAATGTGCCCTATTTTGTTGCTTTTAACTGAATAAAAACTGTAAACAAATGTAGTGAATGCAGCCGCTGAAGTAGCGCCGCCATGTGGCTGTTTAGGAGACTAACACTGAAGTGACTATGCAAATCCTATGACCGAACTCAAGCGATATTTGATTGGCTGGCTATACCAAACTTTCATGTGATATGCGTGCGTCTCAAGAGGATGGTGTCACCATGTGGAACATGTCATCGTCAAGAAAAAGAAAAAGCCTTGGGATTTGAAATTGATCATACAATTGAGTAAAATGAGGTATAAAAACAGTCATTTTGCTTGTGTATGGTATATGGAGGCTTCAGCGTAGGGGGGGGGTGGGGCAACCCCCATCCAGGGCTTTGCCCCTGGACCCCACTGGGGGCCTTTGCGGCCCCGGGACCCCTGCAATCTAGGAAGAGCCTCCTACTTTTCACAACCATCTACTCCTGAACTTATTGAAACCCCTGATTACATCATCACTGCTGCTCATCCAGCTGCTCTTGTAAGGGGGGGGGGAGGTTGGAAGGTTTTATGATAATCCATATTTTGTACTATCACTATCAGTAACAATGAAAAGCATGACTGTTAAGCCACATCCTGGGTCACCCCGCGAATAATTAATTATACAAAATTTACAGAGGCCCTGTCTGGATGGTCTGGTTCATCGAAGTTCACCAATCACAACACTGTCACGGCGATTGTCAGATCTCGGATCGTACCGCTATTATCGCCCACACTGAATGCTGACAAAATTTAATATGACCCTTGAACGCATTGTGCCCCAATAATTTTAGTCTCCTTTATCTAACAGCTGATGATTAAAGTTAGCCTGTTACAGGGTAATTACAGAGACTTGCATAAAGCGCTTACCTCTGTTCCCTCTTGTTTACGCTTCGGTTTTCGCGGGAGATCTGCAGGGAAGTTTCATTTACGGCCTCACGCAGAATCGGCACATGACCTATGAACTTTCCTACAACAAATCCCCTATCACCAAAACGTTCTATTGTAAGATTTGGCATGATAGGCTGTATATTCTTGTATTTCATGTCACACTTAATGAGTTCAATGGGCTTCTCTCTCTCATTTGCAGCTGTTCTCAATAATAGGAATATTTTGATTATTATTATAACTTTACTGATTTTGTGAATTTAATCTTTCGTATACATTCAAACCTCTGCATTACCTTGTGACATATCACACATGTATAGCAAGACTTTGTTCCATGATGCCTGGGTACTGATTGCATAATCTCCTAGTCATGGTCACTGGGTCCCGTATTTGTACAGGCCAGATCCTAATCTGTTAATCTCATCAGGGTAAAGGTGTTGAACTCATCAGGGTGACCACTAATGGGGGGGGGGGGGGGGTCCCGTGATGTTTGGTCAGCTAAGAGCACACACAGATAGATGATATCAGGATAACTTATAATTACACTGAATGTAGGCCTTGTATATGTCAGGGTATAATCAACAAACTCTCATTTCATTGGCCAGTATAGGGGGTGGAGTTCACCTCACCCATCTGACCAATGGAATGAATGGGGGATGTTATTGGTTATATTCAAATGAGAGAGAGAACAAAAACCATGGTATAATTATGTGTGGCGAGATTCCACTTTGGCACCTAGGACAGTTTCTGTGTATGGACATTTTTATCATAAACTTAATACAAGAAGAATAAAAAAAAAATGGTTACCTAAGTTACCGAATTTGTGTGTTGTGGCTGTGTGCCACAAGTGCCACAAACTTGCTTGAATGAGAACGTGAATGGGAGAAAGACAAAGTTTAAGTTTAGTAAAGTAACATAAGTTTACATTGGCGTCGCGTGCCAGGTCGAACTAAAATGTCAGATCACACGCCTAGAGATAGAAAAACTCCTGCACCAACGGAGAGAGCAGTGTTCAAGCACATGAAAGCGAACAAAAATCAAATACGAAACTGACGCCTCTACAATCCCTGTGGTCCTGATGTGTCCATCAAGAAACGCTAGCAGTGTCACAAGCTGCGGAGAGGCCATGCAGAAATGCTCGGAATGACAGTAAGAAGTTAAACGTCGAAGAATTTTATTTTATTATTATATATGCTTTAAAAAAATGTAAAACGTCTTTATATATGATTATAAAAAAAAATAATGACAGAATGTATATTTTTTTTTATTTTGTGACATTTCAATGTATATTGTAAATAAGAATTCTATGAGCTTTTCAGTTCTCACTTTATTAGGTGTAGTTTGATTTATGGTTGTCTTTGTATTTTGATAGTTCCCAGTCCTAAATATTAGATCGTCCTGCTGTGTGTTGCAAAATTTAAATATAGTTCTGGGTGACAGATTCACTGCATATGCCATCATGTGAGGCATAGACTTAAACTGAAACACTATGTATACATGTTCTTGAGGCAATAATTTATAGATGTACTTTAGATAAACCAAGTTATCACTTCAGAAATTAAAACGGAAATGTCTTATTTATGTATCTAGAAACATCATGTTTTGAGCTGAATGTTGTACACTGTTTATTGATTGTCCCCGAATATTAGATCTGACTGTATGGGTGGAACAGATAAGACTAATTTCATGTTGATAGAGTCACAATGCTAAAGGGGCCAGCATAGACTCGACGTTCAATTCAGTGCATAGTCATGAAGCTAAACATTAAATTTTAAATTACTAGACACAAGTTCATATTGAATCACTCTTTTCATTAATAACACTTTTATATTACATTAAGCTGAATGTTGTACACTGTTTATTGATTGTCCCCTGAATATGAGATCTGACTGTATAGGCGAACAGATAAGACTAATTTCGTGGTGATAGAGTCACAATGCTAAGGGGTTCAGCATAGACTTAGACGTTCAATCAAGTGCATAGTCATGAAGCTAAACAGTAAATTTTAAATCATTAGACACAAGTTCATATTGAATCACTCTTTTCATTTATAACACTTTTATTTTACATTAAGCTGAATGTTGTACACTGTTTATTGATTGTCCCCTGAATATTAGATCTGACTGTATAGGCGAACAGATAAGACTAATTTTGTGGTTATAGAGTCACAATGCTTTATAGGGAGTCGAGCATAGACTTGGGCAGTCAATACAGTGCATAGTCATAAAGCGAAACGTTAAATATTAGAACATTAGCCATAGCTGCTTGTATAACGAATCACTCTTTTTAATTATGTCACTTTTACTCTACATTAAGCTGAATGTTGTGAACTGTTTTGGTAGTCTCCTGAATATTAGATCTGACTGTATAGGCGGGACGGGTAAGACTAATTACATGGTGATAGGGTCACAGTGCTGAGCGTTCAAGCATAGACTCAGGCTTCATTAGACAAGGTGAACATTAAACAGAGCTTAACAAAATATTTTATTCAAAATGCTTAACCTATTAAATAACATTAATTATTTTTTGTACATTCTGAGAGGATGGATTATAATTTTACATGTGGGCTAACCGTTTTGCACTGAATCTTGTGTACTGTTAACTGATAGCGTAATTGTGAATAATAGATCTCACTGCTGGGGGGCAGGTAAGACTAAGTTCATTGTACGGTCTCACTGTTTAGGGGCGAAACAAAGACTGTGGCTTTCAGTGCAGTGCATTCTCACGCTGCAGGATGCAAGTTCTCTTCCAATGTAAACATGATTCTTCAGTATGTATAACTATTAAATTTACTTTATTTTTGAGCAAATTAAAAATTGAATTCCACCTTTTTTATATAAACTGTACTTCCTGCTGTTTTGTACTAGGCTTTATGTATTGTATATTGATGTTTTCATGAACATTAGATCTTACTGATGGAAGGTACAGATGAGACTAACTTCATGTACGAGTCTGATTGCTGATGTATACAGCAAAGACTGGCTTTCAATGTAAATCATAAGATTTGGCAAGGTGCATGTATAAGCAAGTTGGAAATAAGTTTGACTAAAATTTTCTTTAATTACAATTGGTTTAACCATGTCATTGGTGTATATATATATATATATATATATATATATATATATATATATATGAGTTGTAGTGTATTATATTGTGTTAGTATCAGCACCACTGCAATGGACTTACGAAGGAGGAAATTTTCTGGAAAAATATGTAATTATACGAGGCCCAGACAGAGGGCAAGGGTATTCTGCACTGTGGAGGGAAGCAGGCAGGGAAATGAAAGCGAGGAAGCACCTCTGGGGACTAAGACCACAATAATGTCTCCCCAGAGGGTGAGATGCTGGAGCATCCACATGCTATACGGTCAATGAACTGATGCTAATGAATATTTAAGAAATGTGTACTATAGTATAATATCAATTTGCATATTTTTTTTATATAAAAAAGACATGTTCACATAAGTTGTCATTTAGATTATTAATTTACGTACTTGTATTTTATCATGCCAAATCTTGTTCTTCTGGGATAAATGTGACAATATAAATTAGCCATTGGTATACACATATTTATATAGGTTCACATTAAGGACTTTATATATGTATTAAAAAAAAGAAAATCATTCTGATTTTCTTTTTTTATCATGGGTGGTGTGCGAGTGTAAGATTTGGCATGATAGGTTGTATATTCTTGTATTTCATGTCACACTTAATGAGTTCAATGGGCTTCTCTCTCTCATTTGCAGCTGTTCTCAATAATAGGAATATTTTGATTATTATTATAACTTTACTGATTTTGTGAATTTAATCTTTCGTATACATTCAAACCTCTGCATTACCTTGTGACATATCACACATGTATAGCAAGACTTTGTTCCATGATGCCTGGGTACTGATTGCATAATCTCCTAGTCATGGTCACTGGGTCCCGTATTTGTACAGGCCAGATCCTAATCTGTTAATCTCATCAGGGTAAAGGTGTTGATCTCATCAGGGTGACCACTAATGGGGGGGGGGGGGGGGCTCCCGTGATGTTTGGTCAGCTAAGAGCACACACAGATAGATGATATCAGGATAACTTATAATTACACTGAATGTAGGCCTTGTATATGTCAGGGTATAATCAACAAACTCTCATTTCATTGGCCAGTATAGGGGGTGGAGTTCACCTCACCCATCTGACCAATGGAATGAATGGGGGATGTTATTGGTTATATTCAAATGAGAGAGAGAACAAAAACCATGGTATAATTATGTGTGGCGAGATTCCACTTTGGCACCTAGGACAGTTTCTGTGTATGGACATTTTTATCATAAACTTAATACAAGAAGAATAAAAAAAATGGTTACCTAAGTTACCGAATTTGTGTGTTGTGGCTGTGTGCCACAAGTGCCACAAACTTGCTTGAATGAGAACGTGAATGGGAGAAAGACAAAGTTTAAGTTTAGTAAAGTAACATAAGTTTACACTATGATTCAAACCAAAACTGTCCACCAGTTTACACCTAATCAGTTGCTCTGCTGATCCGACCACATGACATGCAAAAAAATATGAAAGCCAAAAATATTCTCTGCAATTAGTTACATTACTACTACTTGTATATGAAAACTTTGGAATTTCGCGAAACCGGTTGAATTTTTAAAGATTTAAAAACAATTTTAGTTTGTAATAGTTTTATTATTTAACTTTAAAAGGATATATATTAGCCATTTATGCTCCGAAATATTCCATTTCCTCTATATGCAGTTGTAAAATATGCTCTAAAATGCGTATTTTTATTTTTGCATGATCTATATAATGTGCAGACTTTTATTGCTAAAAAAATTTAAAATTCATTGTTTTGAACATTTAATACTTTAATATCATAAAATATGTAATAATATAAGTATTCTAGATCTGCAAAGCATGACGCATCTAATTTAATAAAAAGTTAGAGCTTATATATGCCTTTTCATACAAGTGACATACTGATAATTATAAGTATTTATAAAAGCTTCTGTCACATATATCTATGTAATGATGTCGCGTATACAAAATTATATATCGAAAACATTTGATATTTTACTGAGAATAAGGTGATTTTTTAAAATGATTCCTAAAAAGTTATATTTTATTTATTTTAGTGTATACAATAAACGCATAATTTCAGGTAACTATATGAAAAGTTATTATTCTCAATGTAAGATTTACATTTTAAAATTGTTCTACTATTTAGAAAGTGAAGTCTTACTTTGACTATTTAAATCCCAACAAGATAGAAGTACAATTGTATTACATTCGGGAAAGTGAAATTGAGTATAATATACACATGCAGCGTTATGCAATTGCGGACTGCATAGGCGCAGAGTTGATTTAAAGTATGATTCAGTCATCTAATAAAATTATCATTATGTCTTTACATGCCGTTGAAGGTCTGTAACACCACTGACAGTAGATGTCAAATGAGAAAAAACACTGGTTAGTGTTGAGCCTGACTTTATAATACTGCATGAGGTTTAATTTAATATATATAACCATTTACAAAATGAATTTATTTATCAAGAAAATCTCCATCTGTAGAATGACCCAATAATGTTCAATGTTTTAGGCCTATGTCAAAATATACAAGTGGACGGACGACAAATTAAAATCTTCCCTTAAAGGACTTAACGTTACTTAAATAGACCTACTAAAACTTTGAATTTTATTTGCATTTTTATCTGTAAGATATTTGTATTTCAGGTTTTATATGGTAAACCCTTTTTAACAAAACTCCTTTGATTGATCGATTGATTGATTGATTGATTGATTAAGATTGATTGTTGACTAACCAACTGATTGACGCATTAATTTATTCGTTTATCCCTTGATTCAAACATCAGTCCTTCCGCCCACTGACTAATTGATTGATCCATTCATCTGTCTGGTCGCCTGTCCATACGTCCATCTATCGATGGATCGACACATTTATTTGTTTTATTTTAATAATAAGAATTTGTGTAAATTGTTCATGCAATATTTTTGAATGTCCATATGTGAGACAGGAAAGACGATTTTAATGCAACTCTGAAAATTCTATGAACGTATAATTATAATTTTATGTGAAAATGTTTTATGGCCATTGATAAATGTACCCCAAAGTTTTGATAAGGCTTATTTAACAAATACATATTTCTTCTTTATGAGGGACACTTATATATCAAATATACTCTATTACAAAATAATATTACTTAATCATATTATATAGAACCTATTTTGTAAATTATACACATGCTGACAGATATATTCCTTCCCTAGCAACAGTAACCAAGAGAGTGTGACGTTTCACTGAGCTCCAAAATCGACCAGGTTAGAAATTTATAATTTCATCTTTCTGTAACAGCACTGCATGACTGTACAGGGCGGGTTAACGTGCATGTCCAATGATTTATTTGAATCATGAAAAAGAGGGAATTATGTATAAAATTAAGTATAAAAAGCAGTATATTAAGTTGACATACTCTATATATTAATGGATGGTGGTCACACTCCACCTTTGTCACGGAACTCCTCTGTGGTAACGCCTCGGATATGAACTGTCGAGAACGATACCAAGTGTGTCATGAGGGGGCAGGATATTGTATTCCATATTTTCCCATAAATCTTGAGAAATTTGACATTATTTTTTAAGGGCTATCGCAGAACCATCAATCAGAAACTACGATTGTATATCCTGTGGGTGAACCTGCAGCGCCACCTGTCATATTTGGTACGAAACTAATAAACTGCAAGTGCAAAACGGTGAACGGATAAATATGCTGGTCTGGAAAATAAAAGGGAAATAAAAAGCCATAAACTGTCACCCTGGTTTTTCACCTCCTTGATTCCACCATGAACCCGGAAATTTTTTTAATGTACAAAATATCGGTAAAAAGTTTCCGCATATTGTTTGAAAATATACATAGTAATGCATTCCAGCAATGGAAAAAAGTTAAAAACTCGTCCCCCGGACAAAACGGCCACATTGATTAAAATCATTTCTAGGGAAGACATATACCAGGACCATAATTCCATAAATAAACTAAAACGGCACTCCGTGAGCACAGACCTACTCCAAGTCAAAATTAACATTCTTAATTCCTGGATCCACCCCATTAATCCGAACAAAAAAAATAACAGGGTCTCCCCTGGCTCAGTCTCTAAAGCTGTGTTCTATGTGCGGGTATATGTATGTGTATGTGCGTATAGGGCTATATATGCTTGAAAATCGCTCATATAATTTTGTATCTGTTGTATTCCCATGCATGTGTCCTTGAGCATATATGCGTGGAAATCGCCCAAGGCGCGGTTTTTACGCAAGAGGTCTGCGTGAAGTCAAGGACTCGGGGTAAAATGACATCACTCCGCTATATTTTTTAGAAAGATTTGCTAGATCTATACAGTACCAATATATATGTCTGTCAGTGCACGTAAGTATAGGCATCTAAGATAACATGATTCACATGGAAACGCAGCTGAAGACCTTTATAAACTTTCGTGGTTCAGAGTAGATTCGATTCAGTCAGTATGTTGAGCAAAACTGACATTTACTTAAAACGGAGCAGAAGCCATAAACGACATTTTTAAGTTTACCGATTCCCAATACCGGGAAAAAGGTGTCCAAATGGCAAAGACCCATCAGGTCGATGTTCAAATACCCATCATATAAATACCTTGATTTTTAAGTATGATTTTGTCATGGGAAGAAGGAGCATTAGGATGATCCAATATCTTCCCGGGAAGAATAAGAATCCTCATAATTCCAGGGCTAAATGAGAATTCCAGTCTCTCCCGGGAGGAATGAAAATTCTCACTTTCCTAGAAGAGACTGGAATTCAAATTTTAAAAGCAAACCTGGAAAAATGAAAATTCTTATTAGGCCCTATCCTGGAAAGAACAGGAGTCATTTCATGCCAGCTTTCTCTTATTTTATCATGAGAAATTATGTTTATCTTGATTTTAAAAAAAAAGAATATTTTTTTTTCGCATTAATTCTGAACTTTGTTTAAAATGAAGTTACATAAATAAAAATTCAAATTCTTTTTATAAAATAAGATGGATAATACTGCAAGTTGGAAAAAATATCATGCATCTTTTCGAATTCCCTTTTCTTTCATTTTAATAAATTGTAAATAATGGGAGGGATCAACCACAGAATGCAAATAAAATTTGATGTTTATTATTTTACAAGCTGATAAAACCGGTAACCAGGGCATTTTATCGGGATTAGCGGGATGTATTAAATGAAATAAGGAACGTTGGGATTTTTTATTCTTATTGTTGAAATAAAACTAAGATTTTCAGTCGGGAACTGTCTCTATAAGACATGTCCAAATATTTTTACAGTTAATTTGCGGCGCCGTACTCGTCACAAGAAATTCTTACATCGGTAGGTAAGTGGGGCATTCAGATTTTCGAAGGTCTTTGACCGGATGCATGGTTACATTTTTTATTATTGTTAGATGTATAAGGCTATAGCTTGATGTAAGGAAGATATGAAAGATGATTTAAATGTATGTTTTAAGGCAAGGAAGCTGTTCCTTAAGAAAGAAATGGGAAAAAGCATACCTTGTTAGCAGCAGAAGCGGATCCTTTTCAGCCTCCGCAATCCTTTTTTTAAGGATTTCAGACTATCACAAAAATTAAGTTAATGGAACAATTATAGAGTATGCATCGACGACATCCATGCCAAATGTAAACATCAAAAGTTTATTTTATTTATTGATATATGAGTCTATTTTGCGGTGTTAAATCCGTCACGCGGTATTGTAAATATATACAGAAATTTTTGCAAGTGCTTACTTGGAGCGATTTACGGGGTACAACTGTTTCCAAAATTGTTGAAGTTGAAATGCAAGGTGCAACGACACTTGTTGTGAACAATTCAATAACATGCAAAAATATTAGCTGGATACATTTGGGGATAAACCATTTTTGCGTGTTGACATAAGGAATGAGTGCCAAGAGTCACTTGTTGTTCACATTTACTGACCATGCAAGTGGGTCAGAGACAGGGTCAAATTTCAGGTCGAACATGCATAAATCTTTTTATTCATATACACAATATAGACCTTGATCCTGTGCTGTGAATAACCAGCGACTACGTATAGGCATTCCCGTCTGTGCCGAAGGCAGTTCGGCTGTTTTCGGTGCATGGTATAACTCAACGCAATTTAGAAACCACGCAAAAAATCACTCAGAATGATGTGTATACATTAGAATTTTTATTATTATCATAAAGCGGCGAAAACAATAATCTTCAACTGAGGTAAAGCACAGTGTCATAAGCACCTCCGTTTAAGAGAACATTGAGGATAAAAGTGGACCAAGTATAAAGATGAACCTTCCCTACCTACAGAGGTTACCATTTTACAATATTTTAGATCTGGGGTAAATGAGAATTCCTGTTGTTTTCAGGAGGAAAACAGAATTCTCACTTCTCCCGGGAAAAATAAGAATCAAGAAATATCATGAATTGGTTCCTGTATTTCCCCTGTAAGAATAAGAATTCTCATTTTCCCGGAAAGAATCTGGATCTTCCGAGATTCGTATGCTCAACTCGACATTTACATTGAATAAAGTTTGGTCAGCCATTTAAGGGTTGTGGAATTAAAATGTCCATTACTCAAAATATTATTGACCTAGAATAAAGGTTTAAATAAAAATATAGAGTAAAGGATCTGTAATATGTTGGCATAACATATAGACAAAAATAGGAGAAATAGGAATTACAAGATCAATTATATCAGGTACGCCTATATAGATTTCAGATCTTTACCATATTTTTTTTATCACAATAGCTCAGAAAATGAACATCGTATAATCTTAAAAAAACATAATGCTATATCGTACTATGGCATCTGTAAAGAATTTTTATGACTGATGATATACCATCTTACCACAATCTATATATGCGGCCATACTGACCAACTGTCGTTTTGTATGTAAGTACTTATATGTAACACATCAGTTAAAGGTATCGATATACCTAGCTTGCCATTGAAACAATGTTAATATAAAGGTATTCTAACAGAATTGCCAATCAGACGGTCATGTTGGCCACCATCTTAGATTTCAACGAGCTGACAACCCTAAGAAGTCGGCTTTGTTCAGTTCCACCGGAAGAGGCACAGCGGCGTATTAGATTTTGTCTATATGAAATATTTCCTTCAGTGATACATTAATGCAAATAAAGTAGTCGATCCATGTATCAGCTAAATTTCTGCACATATAATGATGGTTTTGAGGACAAATGGGATAAAAAAGACTTTGTTTACCTTAAAAACGCAATTGAATATATATATATATATATATATATATATATATATATATATATATATATATATATATATAAGAATTTCTGTATTAAGGCCGCTCTTGTGACTGCGAAAAAGTGGCGTTAATGGAGGTCTGGTCTTGAGATAGAAAGTGACTGGGCGTGAGGTTTTGCCTTCAGACACGAGATAAAATATTAATTCAAATAGGCCTATGTTTATTACAACCAATAACATAATTGCAAATAGAATGAAAACCTTTATATATTTAAATATATATATATATATATATATATATATATATATATATATATATATATATATATAAAACTAAGTCCATTCTACACTGATACAATTTTCAATTGCTGCGCCCATTTCAGTGCCTCCGATACATCTTGGATGCTACATTCCTATCAATCAATCTAGGTCGTCTTTTTTCTGTTTGTCTATCTGAATTTTTATCACTGTTTGTCGGTTTGATGGCCTCTTTTATCAAGTCTCGCTCCCAGTTGTTAGTCATACTATTTGCGTGTGGTGGTCGTGTGATCATACCAGTACAAAGTAGGTAAATTATCAGCAGTTTGTCATTGCCTTTGTTTGGTGACTGAATAAATAGGAAAGGCGATAATCAAGCACCGAGAAATACAGTTGATTGATAATCAAACACACGCAGGTGTGGACCTTGGCCTTTTTGCATACAAATGAGGTTGCAGGGGCAGATCCAAGATTTAGAAAAAGCGGAGCTAATTACAAAACCTGAAAAAGGTCCCCATGCAGGTCAAGAAAAGGGGGGCGGGCTCAAGGACTAAAAAAAGTCTGAAACTCTTAAATATATGGTTGTCGCGGCTGAAAAAAGGAGGGGTTTCCGGACCCCCTAGACTCTCCTCCCTTCTGGGATGAACTTAGCAGTGAGACACTGGCTAGCTGTCTATCACGGTCCCGGCCGAGGGGTTGACCGTTATCCAGACGCTCGATCATTACATGGACTTGTGAGGGCGGTACTTAGTGCGTAATAATGATGCTAGACAGGGTCCCTCGACTTGCCAATCATCGAGCCCGGTCACTGTCCGTAATCCTTGCGAAAACTAGACATTCGGGCCGGGACCCAGTACCAGGCCGTTTTACGGATTGTAAGAGTGACCGTAATTGACAACTGATCGATTATGAAATATTCCGGCGTAAAGTTCGGGACAAGAAATTATGACCGGTCTTGAAGCTCTGACCGTTAAAGCGTGTCCGTAAGCAGGAGTTGTACTACATATATATGTACCGGAAATTATGTAGCACTGTACACAACATACTAAATTATTGGTAAAAGAACAACAGCCTGACGGCAATATATATACGTACCGTATTTTAATTTACTCTACTTGTCTGTTACCTGATGAAGGAGCTTGTGAGCTCCGCAAGCTCGTGCAACCTATTAAAAATTAGTTCAAACTAAGGCGTCACTTCTCATATAATATACATACATATATATATATATATATATATATATATATATATATATATATGACCATATCTTTATGGCCATGTCCCACGTTATACTAATTAAAGTACATGGATGTGAATTCTCGGGCAGGCAGTTAGAGACTTATTATGTTTTCCTCACCATTCTCTACATCGGCTTGAAATACGATACGAAGTCTTACGTTCTCGGCTTCGTATCGTTTCGTATTCTTTCGAGCATGTTCAAAATTTTTGTATCGTAACTGGCTTCCTTTCGTATTAGTGGCTTATTCCTTTTCCTTGTAATATACCCTTCCTTTATATCCTTATCGTGGCGCGTAAAGCCGATTTTCTGCGATGTATAGAACTAACTGTTTCAAGGGCAGCCATGTTACTGATCAGTGTGTCTCAGGTAGTTACGCCATCCCCACTTGCACGAAATTCGTACAATGTACGGGATAAGACTGGTATTTATAATGGGATATATGGGAGTTCCGATAGGAATTTACAAATAAAAAAATTCGTTACGTGTTCTTTTTGGCCAAATGGTGTCTACATACGTCGTTGGCGGCCCAGAAATTAACAACAACGGAATAGAGGTTGTTTCCTGATCAAACTGTATTCTTATGATGAGCATAAAATTTATAACCTTTAATGTGCGGGGCATTATGCCCAGCAGCGTGTATTTAGGCAATATATGTGAACAGTATGACCCTGATGTTTTGTGCATGAATGAACATTGGTTGTTTCCAGATAACCTTGATTATTTGGACTCCTTATTTCCTGACTATCAAAATTTTGCGATTGCAGACTCATCGCTAGATCCCTATGAATCGCACCGCAGAGGTAAAGGTGGTGTGGCTATTTTGTGGAAAAGGTCACTTCGGTACACCGTCCAGGCTATGGAATCTTTATCAAATGACAGAATGGCGGTAATTTGTATGCAAGAAAAGGACGGCCTGATTTTTTATATAATCACTGTTTACTTGCCGTGTTCCAGGTATTCGATAACGATGTACAAAGAGTATATAGAAAAACTATACGATATGGTGAATGAATTGTTTATGTATGGTCATGTCATAATACTGGGTGATCTTAACTGTGAGGTTTCAGGAAGTAGATATGTAGGGAAGTTTTCAGAGAGGGGAAAAATATTACAGGTGTTTCTTGATAATTTTGGGATGCTATCGTTAACCACCGATATAATATGTGATGGACCAGCTTTTACTTTCGATCCATACAAAACTGGTACATCGTGTTCCTTGATTGACCATGTCTTGATCAGGGATGAATTAATAAGCTACATTTCTAATTGTAAAATAATCAATGAAGAGGAAATGAACTTATCAGACCATCTACCTATCACGTTTAACCTACAGTTTGTTTACCAAAACCTTGTAGATGAACAGGTAACTTCAAATAGTCGATTAAACTGGAATAAACTAACTCGGCGTGAGGTCACTGTAAATTACACTGTCCCATTAAAACAAACTCTTGATAGTATAAATATACCCGAGGATCCGACTGTTCGTGATATTGATAAAATCTACGATAATCTAGTTCGGGCAATGACGTCTACGGCCATTAATGCATTCCCGGTGCGCCGTTTTTGTAAACATCTTAGAACTAGGTGGAAACATTATCTAAAATCATTTCATGATAATATGAGAAACAAAAGGAGACTGTGGATTAATTTAGGAAAACCAAGAGAGCGTAATGATCACAGTTATACGGACTACAAAATGTCAAAAAGAGAATTTAGAAAACAAATGCGAGATTATATGGCAATGTTAGAAAGAGAGGTTTACGAGGATATAGAAGAGTCTGCATCAGTCGATATTAATAAATTTTGGGGTCTTGTAAAGAAAAAGGGTAAACGTTCTGTGAATGGGGTGGGCTCTATGATATTTGGGGACCGCGTAGTAAAGACTAACAAAGAAATTGCAGAATGTTGGGGAAAGTACTTTGCAGAGAAATATGAAGAAAATGAAACTGGAATTCCCAATAACTTTCAAAATGAGGTCAAAGATAAGGTGTCGGAGATAGAAGCGCAGTCTAGGAATATGTACTCAGAGGTACTGGATAGACCTTTGGAAAAAGCTGAAATTAATAAAGCTGTGGACTCGTTGAGATGTGGGAAGGCAGGAGGAGCAGATGGTATTGTCTCAGAGCATATTAAATATGGCGGAGGGTGCGTAATAGATCACCTGTTTACATTTTATAATCTAATTCACAAAATCGAATATATACCCTATAAAATGAAAAAGGGGGTTATAGTTCCTATATTGAAGAATCGTCTAAATGACAGACGTTCCCCTGATTGCTATAGAGGTATAACCTTATTAACAGTAATTTATAAATTATGGGAGAAGATTATTTTAAATAGACTGTTTGCCTTTATTGCACATGTTCCGCTGATATTTCCTGATCCTTTACAATTTGCATATCAAAAGAATGTGTCGGCACTGAATGCCTCATTCGTTTTGCAAGAAGGTATTTCGTATCAT